>OX392543.1:20518756-23018756 GCA_947623455.1 Mimachlamys varia
AAGTAAGTTTACACTTTTGGGAGGTTTAGATTTATTTTTGATAAAAATGCTCCCTCAGGCTTAAATTGTTGTAAAGGCTAAGGGTTGAAAGATTTCGATGTCGAAAAAGCGACCCTATACCTACATTTCTTTCATCAAAAATCACATTTTTAGTTGAGGTATGAAAAAACACTTGATACCATTGGAAAGATGGATATTTTTTCATTTTACAAACCTCCTAAATGCACACAAATGTAACCCCACCCAGAAGTGTAAAATTAGACTGAACATCTAGTTTAGGTCCAAAACTAGTTTAAATTTGTTGTAACAAATTTCCAGGTCCCTGTGGTACTGTACATGTAGGCCTATAGCTGCGCTTTCCATCAGTGATAATCCGTTTACATATTATTTAAGTATTGTTATGTAACAGAGGTCATTATTTATTTAAATGCCTCCGCTAGGAGTCGAACCCGTAACCTCTGGCTTCTAGTCTTACGCTCAACCGATCGAGCTAAAGAGAAGATCTCTCTAGCCGAGCGGTATATTGCAGCTGGTATTTACCAGGGTTACAGTTATATTATATTATTATTATTTTGTTAGGCCTACATTTTTTACCTACCTACATATGTAGATACACTGTTGAATTGGTGTCAAAACTTTAGTTTGAAGTTCTTTTTCCTGTGGGGTCCAAGTTGCTGACACACACTGCGCGGACATGTTATGTACGTAGTGGTAACTTGCATTGCCATAGGCCTACCGTAAATTATCTCGCCAACAAAACCTCAAATTTACATTTTGCAGTTTGTTTTCTCGAAAAGTACTGTCAACTCAATGCAACCACACATCGCTTCGTCCGTCAAACCATGGTCTTGGTCTTCTTTGATGGGTGTCGTGTTTCTTTCTGGTTTCGTCTGGCTGCCATGTTTGTTTACTGCGACTAGCTTTCTGTGACATGTGCTTCCGGTTCTATTTTTATACGAGCAATCATGTGACTTTTCCGAAATACGTCACCATTACTTGTTCCCGCGTTCAGTGCCGATTCGCAAAAATATAATAAGAATTTTTTTTCAATATTGAAAACGATAATAAAAATATAACTAAAGCATCAGTATGTTAAAGAATAAATCCTGATATGAATAAAATATGTTGTTGTTTAATAGTCCAAACAATTAAGGTTTTAAAAAATGCAGAAAATGTTTGATTCCGTACCATGTTGAGATTCCTATAATTAGTCGAATGGCGGCAGCGAAATAGAGCAGAATTGGGCCAAATTTAGCGGAAAATGCCGTTTTAAGGTACTTTCTGATTATTTAACAGAACCGAGACCTTGATTTTCGTTCTTAGAATAACATTTGCCTTCAGAAAATGTATTTCATTTGGAAATTGGTCCAAACACGATCTAATTATTATTATTATGTAAGATTATGTTTTAATTATTCTTCTACACTTTTGTTTGTAAGCAATACATCTCCTAAAAGTTTAAGAGGTATACCAATGATCTTTCTATTATATTGTATGGTATAAGCCAAAGGGGTAACAGCAACATTTTCAAGTACGTCAAAAAATCCAAGATGGCCGCCATGACGTCATATCTCATTTTGCTTAAGTGGCCATAGCTCCAAAACGGTAACTGTTAAAATAATTTCAAAGATATATTATTGTAGGACTTATCTGGGGCCAACTTTTAATAATGCATTGTTTTGAGGTCAGAGGTCAAATGAAAAAGCTCGCCAAAGGTCAAAGTTTTTCTATTTTTAAATTTTTTTCATTTTTCATTAATTTTTTAAACTTTTTCTACAGATCAATAGAGTATGTCATTCCGATGATATCGATACCTTCGGTGTCTTGATAGCACTTCCGGTTTAGGAATTACGCCATGTTGAATTTTCCCCTATATAATCTATATAAAAAACCGTTTCACATTTTAAACTTCTTCTCAAATTCCAACAGTGGGATTCAGCTTTAACTTGTCAAAATTGATCGTGGGATTGTCCCAACTAAAGTTTGATATTTTTAAATTGATTCAAAATCCAAGATGGCCACTATGACGTCATACTTTAAAATGATAAAATGGCTAAATCTTAAAAACTATTTAATGTACAGATGTTACAAAGGAATATTATTGTAGAATTTATCTGGGGAAAAGTTTTTTCTTCTATAAGTTATTACAAAATATGTCTCGTAAAAAAGCGCAGCAGAGGTCAAAGTTAATCTATTTTTAAAAATTTTTCATTTTTCATTATTTTTTAAAACTTTTCTACAGACCAATATAGTATGTCATTTCGATGATATTTATACCTTCGGTGATAGCACTTCCGGTTAACGTAGTAAGCCATTTTGAAAATTTCCCTATATATTCTTTGTATTAAAATGGTTAACTGTCTATCAGTGGTAAAAGGGAAGTAGTTCTTAAAATATGTAAGAGTTACCTCTCTTTCACCAAAGACAAAATCTAACAAAAGTGTGAAAAGCCCGTCAAATTGTTCAGAAACAATTTCTAGTCGATTTTGAGTTTGGATTATGATTATGTTAACGCTTCGGTATTCTCTTATTTATTATTCTACAATAAATAGATAGGATGTAACATTATCTTGTCTAATTGAAAATTGAAAAAATCTGAATTTTTCAATTTTATACACAAGGTTATCATTTTCAGCTCACCTGGTCCAAAGGACCAAGGTAAGCTTATGCATACCGTGGCGTCCGGCGTCAGTCCGTCAATAATCGACTTCCCTTTCTTAACCACTGATTGGAATTTAATCAAATTTTGTAGGAAGCATCCCTAGGTGACTGGGATTCAAATTTTTAAAAATGATGGGGCTGACTCCCCAGGGGCTGGGCCAAAAGGGATGAATTTAGCTATATTCATATTAACGACTTCTTCTCTGGATCTAAACAATGTGAAACATTCATAATTTAATGGTAGAATCCCTAAGTAGCTGGGATTCAAATTTATACGAATGATGGGACTGACCCCTGAGGGGCGGGGCCAAAGGGGACCATTTGGCAATATTGACATTACTTTTAAACTGTTGAGATCCCCACCCCAAAACTACATATAAAATTGCTTAGCATAAAGAGAACATCACAAATATGATTTTAGATTTGACCCAAGGGTCTGCCACGCCCTTACAGACATCCCAACCCAAAACTATACAGAAACAAACACAATCATGATATTATCATTGATGTAAGGATTCTCAGTTGAGCTTGAAAACAGTGAGATACACACCCATTATCCTATCTTTAATTTATACAGATATACTTCAAGGATAATTCTTTGGGTCTGTCCCTGTCCATAGCATTTTTTAGAAATATTTTACCATGATACCAATTTATCCAGGTGAGCGATCAGGCCCTCTGGGCCTCTTGTTTTATGGGAAAACTACAATCTGATTAAAATCATATCTTGATCCGTTCCGTAAACTTCTCTCTGCTGCGTCAAGATCTGACAGCATTCTATAGGGGGTCACGTTCAGATGACATTTTGCATTACTTCTTTCAGAATCAAATCTGATTAAAATACAGATCCTTGTCCTTACTTCGTTTTACAAGGATCTGACAACATCCAAATAAGAGGTCGTTCAGATGACCTTTTTCGCCTCCTTACTTGATACTAAAATAATTTTTCAATGGCCTGTCATCTTGCAGCAAGCCATTTCGTCACATTATTACACATGAACTTTTTGGTGACGAAATGACTAAACGGACGATTATGCAAGCTTTGTCGCCTCAAAATTCCACCGTAAAGATTCTGCAAAGTAGAAATTTGATTGGCTAATGCAAAAGGTCATTGGGGCATGACCTTCTATGGGATTTTCTCAGATCAGAACGGCGCAGAGATCAAGATGTGATTTTAATCAGAATTGGATATGCATTTTAATCGTGAAATCCAAAGAGATAAAATGTTTCTTTTCGTTTTCTGTACACTTTTATATTAATATGAATGAATATCCAATCTTGATTAAAATCATATCTTGATCTCCGCGCCGTTCCGTAAACTTCTTTCTGCGGCGTTAAGATCTGAGAAAATCCCATAGGGAGTGGTCATGTCCCGATGACCTTTTGCATAAGCCAATCAAATTACTACTGTCTGAATCTTGACAGTGAAATATTGAGGTGGGATGTTGTCAGATTTTTATAAAACGGAGTGAGAACACGGAACTGTATTTTAATCAGATTGAATGAATATCTTTATTGTTGTTTATAAATATCATACGAGATCATTTCATTTGAATTATTTTCGTAGTAAACTGGAATATCATTTATTTTAGGTTCAGATGAACCTGCAGGAAAGTATAATGTATCATCACACAACCAAACACAAGCTGACTCCGGTAAGTAAATAATATATCTTGCGTTGTAAAGTTGATAACTTTTCCCGTTAATATCGAATGAAAATATGAATGGCTAACCCAATACAAAGGCATAGAAATGGCTTATGTTATTTCATACTTAATACTGCATAATTGGTTCACCCGTTGCGGCGTTATTTTTAGAGGTAGTTTTTATGGAACTCATTTTAGTCGGCGACGGATCCGCGCTTTTTTCAGAAAAAATCTTTATATAATCATTCAAAGGCATCTAGGAGGGCATAGATAATTATCGCACGTGTGAAGAACAATTTTTGGTATAACTAATATTAAATAATCATTAATGTACAGAATACAATAGTATCGATATACATCACCATTCCAATGTTTTGTGTGCTAACGTTCGTATATAAAGCGAAGGTGATATAGAGCATAGATAATTGTAAGCGCCATACCCTGCCAACATGACTCTAATAATGTTGTGAATCTGGAAAGATTGTGTTCTTCCACTAGGGACCAAATACTCGATCTCACTGAGCTAAGGGGAAATTCACTCTAGCCCGAAGCTAGAAGGCGACCACAATCCTATGTACAATTGAAATCTGCCGCAGTCGATAAACGTTAATATATAGTTCTTAAAAAAGTACCTTTTCCATTTCCAGGAATATCTGAAGATGTTGGATACAACAACTGCACTTGTACTGCACCTAGTAAGTATTGTGTTCATACACAGGTTATTGTATTTTATCGACATCACGAATTATCATTGATGTAACGTGTTCTGTGCAATAAAAGAACAAGACTTGACTAAGTTAACTGTCGACTGCTGACAAAACAAACTATAAACAAGGATTCGAGAGATGTAGTTTGATCAGAACTATGGGCAAGTTCTAGGGTCGCCATCATTGTCTCATTGAAAAATATTCTGTATCTTTGTGTGATATGAAGATGGACGTTTTTAAGTATGCTCATAAGTGTGTTTACGTGTTGTGATTGACAATGATACTCGGTTTCCTTGGATGTGACAAAGATAAACATGGCGGGTGTCGTCGATGAAGCAGAAGACGCTTACTCCTCCGGAACACCTGGCTTATTCTCTTGTAATTTTACAATGGTTTCCTTGTTAATATTTCCTTTGATCATATTTTGCACCTGGTTTAATCGATTTTGAGTTCGGATTATGATTTTGTTAACGCTTAGGTATTCTCCAATTTATTTTAATCTAATCATGCGTTCACCTGCAATAGCTTATCTAAGATGAACAATCCTATTTTTTTTACACACCCATTATCCTATCTTTAATTTATACAGATATACTTCAAGGATAATTCTTTGGGTCTGTCCCTGTCCATAGCATTTTTTAGAAATATTTTACCATGATACCAATTTATCCAGGTGAGCGATCAGGCCCTCTGGGCCTCTTGTTTTATGGGAAAACTACAATCTGATTAAAATCATATCTTGATCCGTTCCGTAAACTTCTCTCTGCTGCGTCAAGATCTGACAGCATTCTATAGGGGGTCAAGTTCAGATGACATTTTGCATTACTTCTTTCAGAATCAAATCTGATTAAAATACAGATCCTTGTCCTTACTTCGTTTTACAAGGATCTGACAACATCCAAATAAGAGGTCGTTCAGATGACCTTTTTCGCCTCCTTACTTAATACTAAAATAATTTTTCAATGGCCTGTCATCTTGCAGCAAGCCATTTCGTCACATTATTACACATGAACTTTTTGGTGACGAAATGACTAAACGGACGATTATGCAAGCTTTGTCGCCTCAAAATTTCACCGTAAAGATTCTGCAAAGTAGAAATTTGATTGGCTAATGCAAAAGGTCATCGGGACATGACCCCCTATGGGATTTTCTCAGATCGGAACGGCGCAGAGATCAAGATGTGATTTTAATCAGAATTGGATATGCATTTTAATCGTGAAATTCAAAGAGATAAAATGTTTCTTTTCGTTTGCTGTACACTTATATATTAATATGAATGAATATCCAATCTTGATTAAAATCATATCTTGATCTCCGCGCCGTTCCGTAAACTTCTTTCTGCTGCGTTAAGATCTGAGAAAATCCCATAGGGTGTGGTCATGTCCCGATGACCTTTTGCATAAGCCAATCAAATTACTACTGTCTGAATCTTGATAGTGAAATATTGAGGTGGGATGTTGTCAGATCTTTGTAAAACGGAGTGAGAACACGGAACTGTATTTTAATCAGATTGAATGAATATCTTTATTGTTGTTTATAAATATCATACGAGATCATTTCATTTGAATTATTTTCGTAGTAAACTGGAATATCATTTATTTTAGGTTCAGATGAACCTGCAGTAAAGTATAATGTATCATCACACAACCAAACACAAGCTGACTCCGGTAAGTAAATAATATATCTTGCGTTGTAAAGTTGATAACTTTTCCCGTTAATATCGAATGAAAAATATGAATGGCTAACCCAATACAAAGGCATAGAAATGGCTTATGTTATTTCATACTTAATACTGCATAATTGGTTCACCCGTTGCGGCGTTATTTTTAGAGGTAGTTTTTATGGAACTCATTTTAGTCGGCGACGGATCCGCGCTTTTTTCAGAAAAAATCTTTATATAATCATTCAAAGGCATCTAGGAGGGCATAGATAATTATCGCACGTGTGAAGAACAATATTTTTGGTATAACTAATATTAAATAATCATTAATGTACAGAATACAATAGTATCGATATACAATGTACATCACCATTCCAATGTTTTGCGTACTAACGTTCGTATATAAAGCGAAGGTGATATAGAGCATAGATAATTGTAAGCGCCATACCCTGCAAAAGGTATTGTCAACATGACTCTAATAATGTTGTGAAACTGGAAAGATTGTGTTCTTCCACTAGGGACCAAATACTCGATCTCACTGAGCTAAGGGGAAATTCACTCTAGCCCGAAGCTAGAAGGCGACCACAATCCTATGTACAATTGAAATCTGCCGCAGTCGATAAACGTTAATATATAGTTCTTAAAAAAGTACCTTTTCCATTTCCAGGAATATCTGAAGATGTTGGATACAACAACTGCACTTGTACTGCACCTAGTAAGTATTGTGTTCATACACAGGTTATTGTATTTTATCGACATCACGAATTATCATTGATGTAACGTGTTCTGTGCAATAAAAGAATAAGACTTGACTAAGTTAACTGTCGACTGCTGACAAAACAACTAAAAACACAAGGATTCGAGAGATGTAGTTTGATCAGAACTATGGGCAAGTTCTAGGGTCGCCATCGTTGTCTCATTGAAAAATATTCTGTATCTTTGTGTGATATGAAGATGGACGTTTTTAAGTATGCTCATAAGTGTGTTTACGTGTTGTGATTGACAATGATACTCGGTTTACTTGGATGTGACAAAGATAAACATGGCGGGTGTCGTCGATGAAGCAGAAGACGCTTACTCCTCCGGAACACCTGGCTTATTCTCTTGTAATTTTACAATGGTTTCCTTGTTAATATTTCCTTTGATCATATTTTGCACCTGGTTTAATCGATTTTGAGTTCGGATTATGATTTTGTTAACGCTTAGGTATTCTCCAATTTATTTTAATCTAATCATGCGTTCACCTGCAATAGCTTATCTAAGATGAACAATCCTATTTTTTTTTTATTTCAGAGGTAAATCTTTGTTTCTTTTATTAATTTCAGGTCCAATTCAAATTTGCATGGTGGTTTTGCTAGTTATCATAGGAGTTATACTATGTATGGTTGGGATTTATGTAACAAAATGCTTTGATAAGTTGAAAACCATATTGAAAAGAAAACCTGAAACAGACGACAGGTAAGTTTGTTTACATTTATGCTATTTTATATGTACAATGTATGCTGATTACAACACAATATAAAACCTCCATGGTGTGTTTCTTCCCAATCTTAGGGGTATCATTTGAAGTATTCCTGCAATAATGAATCATAAAATCAGAGATGCTAGACACACACACACATGTTTAGTATATTATTATGTTATAATTAAGGTATATAGCTGTATATAACCCCTGTTACTGAAAACCTAAAAAAAAACAAGAGGCCCAATGGGCATGCATCGCTCACCTGGTATCAATCTCTGACTTATTTTATAGTGTAACCCTAAAGTCCCCTTAAAATCTTTTAATGAAAGACATTCAGAAGAATATCTTAAGATTTAAACATATTTTACCCCTGTGACCTTATAAGACAACATCATTTTCATTTTCAAATTTTGTTTGGCTTCATCCCAGGACGCTACAAGACAAATATCATATCTCTAGGCATTTCGGTTTATCAGAAGAAGTCGCTCAAAGCTTTAAACCACTGATTTGACCACTGTGACCTTTAATATGGGTCAAGATCATTTTCCTTCCCAAAGTTTGTCTTGCTTCATCCAAGGAACCTTTCAGCCAAATATCATGCTTCTAGGGCTTTTGGTATTTCAGAAGAAGTCGTTTAAAGGTTTTCACAGATTTGACCCTTGTGACCTTGAATATAGGTCAAGGTCATTTCTTTTCGCAAACTTTGTCAGGCTTCATCCAAGGAACATGTCAGCCAAATATCATGCTTCTAGGGCTTTTGGTATTTTAGAAGAAGTCGTTTAAAGGTTTTAACAGATTTGACCCCTGTGACCTTGAATATAGGTCAAGGTCATTTCTTTTCGCAAACTTTGTCGGGCATCATCCAAGGAACCTTTCAGCCAAATATCATGCTTCTAGGGCTTTTGGTATTTCACAAGAAGTCGTTTAAAGGTTTTCACAGATTTGACCCCTATGACCTTGAATATAGGTCAAGGTCATTTCTTTTCGCAAACTTTGTCGTGCTTCATCCAAGGAACCTTTCAGCCAAATATCATGCTTCTAGGGCTTTTGGTATTTCAGAAGAAGTTGTTTGAAGGTTTGTGACCTTGAATATAGGTCAAGGTCATTTCTTTTCGCAAACTTTGTCGGGCTTCATCCAAGAAACCTTTCAGCCAAATATCATGTTTCTAGGGCTTTTGGTATTTCAGATGAAGTCGTTTAAAGGTTTTAACAGATTTGACCCCTGTGACCTTGAATATAGGTCAAGGTCATTTCTTTTCGCAAACTTTGTTGTGCTTCATCCAAGGAACCTTTCAGCCAAATATCATGCTTCTAGGGCTTTTGGTATTTCACAAGAAGTCGTTTGAAGGTTTCAACAGATTTGACCCTTGTGACCTTGAATATAGATCCAGGTCATTTCTTTTCGCAAATTTGTCGGGCTTCATCCAAGGAACATTTCAGCCAAATACCATGTTTCTAGGGCTTTTTGTATTTTAGAAGAAGTCGTTTGAATGTTTAAACAGATTTGACCCCTGTGACCTTGAATATAGGTCAAGGTCATTTCTTTTCGCAAACATTGTCGGGCTTCATCCAAGGAACCTTTCAGTCGAATATCATGCTTCTAGGGCTTTTGGTATTTCAGAAGAAGTCGTTTAAAGGTTTTAACAGATTTGACCCTTGTGACCTTGAATATAAGCCAAGGTCATTTCTTTTCGCAAACTTTGTCGGGCTTCATCCAAGGAACCTTTCAGCCAAATATCATGCTTCTAGGGCTTTTGGTATTTCACAAGAAGTCGTTTAAAGGTTTTAACAGATTTGACCCCTGTGACCTTGAATATAGTTCAAGGTCATTTCTTTTCGCAAAGTTGTCGTGCTTCATCCAAGGAACCTTTCAGCAAAATACCATGTTTCTAGGGCTTTTTGTATTTCAGAAGAAGTGGTTTGAATGTTTAAACAGATTTGACCCCTGTGACCTTGAATATAGGTCAAGGTCATTTCTTTTCGCAAACTTTGTCGGGCTTCATCCAAGGAACCTTTCAGTCAAATATCATGCTTCTAGGGCTTTTGGTATTTCAGAAGAAGTCGTTTAAAGGTTTTAACAGATTTGACCCCTGTGACCTTGAATATAGGTCAAGGTCATTTCTTTTCGCAAACTTTGTCGTGCTAAATCCAAGGAACCTTTGAGCCAAATATCTGAGCCATTATCGTGTTATATTAAGTAAATTTTTGATAGGGAAGTACGAAGTCATTTTAACATGCCAAATATTTTCTGTAGTTAGATAAGTCCCTCTGGCTACTACTGTCCACCATGTAGTGTCAGAATGTCACATCAGTCATATCCTACCTGGAGGTAATATCATAAACCAGGTAGGGTTTTGACAATGTTAGGTAACATTCTGGCATATAACCGTGGTGGAAAGAGACGGAGATCGGGACACAGGCAGAGACAGACAGCCGTCTGGCCGTCTCTGGCCGGGGCCTCTGCCCCGCCAGAATTATTGTCAGTATGTATCTTTATATCATGTGTATGCCGATGCCAAGGAAATAAACAACTTATTCAGACCAACTACACCTGAGTCTTGGACTTTCATCTTCATCAACTTTATCAACGTTAACAACTTCAACTTTATCAACCTTATTATTTTTAAAAACTTTAAAATCTTTCAAATTATATTTTATATCATCGTTCTACGGCTTTTGGTATTTCACAAGAAGTCGTTTGAAAGTTTTTACAGATTTGATCCTTGTGACCTTGAATATAGGTCAAGGTCATTTCTTTTCGCAAACTTTGTCGTGCTTCATCCAAGGAACCTTTTCAGCCAAATATCATGCTTCTAGGGCTTTTGGTATTTCAGAAGAAGTCGTTTGAATGTTTAAACAGATTTGACCCCTGTGACTTTGAATATAGGTCAAGGTCATTTCTTTTCGCAAACTTTGTCGGGCTTCATCCAAGGAACCTTTCAGCCAAGTATCATGCTTCTAGGGCTTTTGGTATTTCACAAGAAGTCGTTTGAAGGTTTCAACAGATTTGACCCTTGTGACCTTGAATATAGATCCAGGTCATTTCTTTTCGCAAATTTGTCGGGCTTCATCCAAGGAACCTTTCAGCCAAATACCATGTTTCTAGGGCTTTTTGTATTTTAGAAGAAGTCGTTTGAATGTTTAAACAGATTTGACCCCTGTGACCTTGAATATAGGTCAAGGTCATTTCTTTTCGCAAACTTTGTCGGGCTTCATCCAAGGAACCTTTCAGCCAAATATCATGCTTCTAGGGCTTTTGGTATTTCACAAGAAGTCGTTTAAAGGTTTTAACGGATTTGACCCCTGTGACCTTGAATATAGTTCAAGGTCATTTCTTTTCGCAAACATTGTCGGGCTTCATCCAAGGAACCTTTCAGTCGAATATCATGCTTCTAGGGCTTTTGGTATTTCAGAAGAAGTCGTTTAAAGGTTTTAACAGATTTGACCCCTGTGACTTTGAATATAGGTCAAGGTCATTTCTTTTCGCAAACTTTGTCGGGCTTCGTCCAAGGAACCTTTCAGTCAAATATCATGCTTCTAGGGCTTTTGGTATTTCAGAAGAAGTCGTTTAAAGGTTTTAACAGATTTGACCCCTGTGACCTTGAATATAGGTCAAGGTCATTTCTTTTCGCAAACTTTGTCGTGCTAAATCCAAGGAACCTTTGAGCCAAATATCTGAGCCATTATCGTGTTATATTAAGTAAATTTTTGATAGGGAAGTACGAAGTCATTTTAACATGCCAAATATTTTCTGTAGTTAGATAAGTCCCTCTGGCTACTACTGTCCACCATGTAGTGTCAGAATGTCACATCAGTCATATCCTACCTGGAGGTAATATCATAAACCAGGTAGGGTTTTGACAATGTTAGGTAACATTCTGGCATATAACCGTGGTGGAAAGAGACGGAGATCGGGACACAGGCAGAGACAGACAGCCGTCTGGCCGTCTCTGGCCGGGGCCTCTGCCCCGCCAGAATTATTGTCAGTATGTATCTTTATATCATGTGTATGCCGATGCCAAGGAAATAAACAACTTATTCAGACCAACTACACCTGAGTCTTGGACTTTCATCTTCATCAACTTTATCAACGTTAACAACTTCAACTTTATCAACCTTATTATTTTTAAAAACTTTAAAATCTTTCAAATTATATTTTATATCATGCTTCTACGGCTTTTGGTATTTCACAAGAAGTCGTTTGAAAGTTTTTACAGATTTGATCCTTGTGACCTTGAATATAGGTCAAGGTCATTTCTTTTCGCAAACTTTGTCGTGCTTCATCCAAGGAACCTTTTCAGCCAAATATCATGCTTCTAGGGCTTTTGGTATTTCAGAAGAAGTCGTTTGAATGTTTAAACAGATTTGACCCCTGTGACTTTGAATATAGGTCAAGGTCATTTCTTTTCGCAAACTTTGTCGGGCTTCATCCAAGGAACCTTTCAGCCAAGTATCATGCTTCTAGGGCTTTCGGTATTTCAGAAGAAGTCGTTTTAAGGTTTTAACAGATTTGACCCTTGTGACCTTGAATATAAAACAAGGTCATTTCTTTTCGCAAACTTTGTTGGGCTTCATCCAAGGAACCTTTCAGCCAAATATCATGCGTCTAGGGCTTTTAGTATTTCAGAAGAAGTCGTTTAAAGTTTAAAATAGATTTTACCTCACTGTGACCTTGAATATAGGTCAAGGTCATTTCTTTTCGCAAACTTTATTTGGCTCCATCCAAGGAAGCTTCTGGTCAAATATGAAGTCTCTATGCCTGACGGTATTTTAGAAGAAGTTGTTTGAAGGTTTCGACATTTTTGACCCCGGTGACCTTGAAATTAGGTCAAAGTGATTTTTTTTCGCAAACTTTGTTCAGCTCCTTCCAAGATATCTACCAGCCAAATTTCATGTCCCTGGGCCTTTCAGTATTTTAGAAGAAGTCGTTTAAAGGAAAAAGTTGACGGACGCAGGACGGACGGACGGACGGACGGACGGACGACGGACGCTGCACCATCACATAAGCTCACTTGGCCCTTCGGGCCAGGTGAGCTAAAAAACCAAGAGTACCGTGGACGATACATAATACGCACACTCGCGAAATCGATGAGCACAATTACGAAAGTCGCGCCATTGGCATCAGTGCAGGCAGCTATTTGGAATAAAAACGTCAAATCATTATAGGTATTAAGAAGAAATACTGAAATTAATATACCAGAAATTAATGAAGAGAGAACGAAAAACAATACTGAGGATTTTATTGTGTATAGCACAGAGAAAGAAATGATTGATAGCTGGTTGGGTTGGTATTATTATGTATATGGGAGCCTGTAACTTAAGATATCGATGAATGTTTATGGTGATTATATAAGGATTGTACCTCATTTTGACTGCGTCTAAGGTAGTATGCCCGCTGTTGGCAACGAACATATTCACTATGAATATGTTCGTTGCCAATAGCGGGCATACTACCGTAGACGCAGTCAAAATGAGGTACAATAGCGCACCATAGAATATGTTCGTTGCCAACTGCGGGTATACTACCGTATACGCAGTCAAAATGAGGTACAATCATTATATTTACACCATTATTCATTTTCAAGTGCTATACGAAGAAAAAAATTCGAAACGGGTTGCTAAAATGGTAGCTACGATGGTCGTGGTAGCTAAGATAATATAGTCCCATTGGATTTCATCAATATATCTAGAAAATACACAGTAAACAACACTATTTTTCTTCAGAACATCATATGTAAATTTGGTATTAAATAGTATTTCTAGCATGTCGAATTTATTTGTTTATTCATAACGGTCGTTATGTACAGTAGAGTGTAGACTAAAGGTTACACCCAAGTGCACTCCGTTTGGACTTGGAGTGCACTCCATTTGGACTCCAGGTAAACTTGGAGTGCACTCCGTTTGGACTCCATATGAACTTGGAGTGCACTCCTGGTCCACTCTGAGTCTACCTGGAGTCCTATTTTTAAAGACATGAAATTCAATTCTACTTGGGGTTCACACATTCAAATTACATAAAACACTATATAAGACATGTAGGTCTGTTTACAATAGATAAAAGATAGATATTAGAATCTACATTAAATTTTGTTTTATCGTGTACAAGGAATAAATATCTGGACCATAATTACATAACTTTATAATACACTTGTGTTGTGAACACATTGAACAAATTAACCTACATGTATGTAAAGATGTATAAAAGACAGTATAATATCAAGTTTTTATGAAAGTTAATTGCATAATATTTAAAATGATAATTGATAATATTTGTATAGAAACAAAAATAATTAAACATTTTTTATTGTGCATCTGTATATCAAAAAACGTTTTTTGTTTATGTGTCCATGTATATGCTATTATTTATCCATTTAAATATTGTAATTAAACAAGTATTGATGAAAATTTTCAATGAATGAAAAAGTATGTTATTTCATGTATGTTAGCTTTTTTCACAACAAAGGAAAAATTTATTGTAATGAAGAAAGATTTAACTTCAACTTCTATCAAAATCAGTTTAGCTTATATGATTAGGCTTAAAACCCCTTCACTAACTATACATTTTTAATGGTAGATTGTACCCACACTACAGTATGCAGGTTGTGTACTACCCAATATAAGTGTCAATTATCTGTAGTGGCCAATGCGGCCATGCATGGCTGACTCTGGTCTGTCACACCTGAGATTTGTTCCAGGTGAGTGACCTGATAGCCTAGTACGTTTACTGATACAGGCACTGAATGTATACCGTGTTTGCAGTCCATGTAATGATGAAAAATCTTAAAGTATGACTTTGACCACAGAATTACACTGTATAGATCTGAAGTTTAGTCGGTGCTTTGACATTCATGTTATTTTATAGCTACATGTACGTATCATGCATTCAGAATAAAATCAGCTTCACTTCTATACGTATATGAAATGTAACTTTAATTAATTATCTCCCAGTGCAATCACAGACTTAGATATCAGAGCTCTAATCTAATTCCGTGGTACCATATATATATGTACCTTTAATTCTCTCATGATTTAGTAATTTTGTGTTCTCGTGTTCCATCTTTCTGTCATAATTTCGTTTCTGCTAATTAATTCCTCCATGGATAGAGATATTGAACCATAACTTTGGTAATACATGTAGTTGTATGAGGACATAAGTCGCAAATCAGGTTCTGGTTATTAGTAAACTTAAACCAAAATAACATGGCTGACATTGGAGAGCCTTGTCTCAGACCAGTGTATATTTTATTTGCTTGTATGGCATTTGAGCACTAACAGTTTTTTTACTGAAGATAGTGTCACACATTACATCACATATGTTACAAAAAGAAGTATGAGTAGAAATTTTCAATGGTAATCAAGACCATAAAGTTATAGACTTTTAAATTGATGAAAAGCCATGTCATGTTGGGATGAAACTAATATGTGACAATATCTGTTATAATTATAGTGGCCAACTGACATTTCTAAGTATGAGAAGAGTCATACTTTAAGTTATATTTTTTTATGATAAAAATATGTTCCATATAAGTCAAATAATACCTGATATTCCAGAGTATGGATATATGGCATAATGTAATGTATGTTGACCAGTTTTGGATCAATCAGAATTAAACCATGTACCATTTGTGGCATATGTTAGAATATTACATTTGTCATGGCTATTATATTATCCATTACATGTAGATGTATGTGTTTGTATTAAGTTTCAAATTCATAGAAGATACAAGGTCTGGTGTCCTCCCATATTATATAATTTAGTCCATATAGGGTTCAGAATCTATAATTATCGGAGTTCTGCTTACTTATAATAAATTATGGTTTTGCTGACGGCTGCATAACTGCAGAAACCAGCAACACCATAGTCAGAGGTTTTGGAAAATGTCCCACTCAGCCAATATTATATATATCCTTGTATTTTAGTAAATATGACACAGATACAGGGTGAGAACAATGGGTACTAATTACAGATAAGACTATAGCCTGTTTTTGAAAAGTAACTATAATTCTCAGGTAACAACTCACCTGTTGCATGCTTCATCATATCTAATTTATTCCCTTTACAATGTTTATTAAAACATTTTTTCATTTTGTGAAGTAAAAAAGTATTTTCTATTGAAGGCTAAGTTTAACTTAAAAGAAAAGAACAGGTAATTATTAGACTTGTAAATATTGAAAGAGACTATACTTGGTTTTGTCCAGGTAAAAATACAGGTAATATGAACCCTGGGTCTAGACTGTCAGCAGCATGTACCAGCAATTAAATAAGGTCAGACATGTATAAGGTGTTATGACCTGTTCCCAACTAAAAATCAGGGGCCCCGGGGTTATTTTCTCCAGATCTTCACACCTTGTATCAGACCTGATACAGGTAAATTTTGACCAGGAGGGGTTGAGGCCTGAGGGGGGTCATTATCTAATTAGATGGCCAAGTGTAAGTCTGTCCAAATCTTCAAATGTGATCTGACCTGATACAGACAAAACATTGAATAGGGAGGGGACGGGCAACATCCAATTATCAAAAGCCATTCATTATTTATTGTGTTTTGAAGTTGTTGCTGTTGTTTGAAAACTTTCAAATGTGAAACAGTAAATCTTCTTCACGTTATACTTGAATGTCTAATGTTTTAATTAAAATGTAACTTACTTATAACATTATATTTTATTATAATTGAATTTATCACTTACACGCCATTTAAAATCCACACACAGATCTAGACTTCACATATTGTAAGACCACAACGGACAAGTCAAATATATGTTGTGCTTTGTCCGAAATCCTTCATTGCATTGTAAATCCTCGAAATTTATTTAGTTATTGTGTATCTGTTATTGTCATTCAAAGTTTCAAATACAGTAATGTAAGTATACATTTAAGGTTTTTATATCAAGTTCAACTAATTTATTACACAAATTATACAAAGATTAAACAGCAGACATAGTCTATATTGCTTGTTAAACAACTAAATAACGAACCTTTAATATAAACATCTTCAGCAACAAAAATATGTATTAATAAATATTGATTGATTGATTAATATGATACATGTATATGTTGTACTATCTACAATTCAAAATGTAATATAAATATGGCCCTTATATGTAGAGGTATTAATGCCTGATATGACTTCAGGTAGACTGGGAGTGGACCTGGAGTGCACTCCGAGTTCATATGGAGTCCAAACGGAGTGCACTCCAAGTCCAAACGGAGTGCACGCGGAGTGCACTTTGTGTAACCTTTAGTCTACACTCAACTGTACACGCATTGACACAGTGATCTGGTTGTGACGCGGTCCGACGTCAGCTGTCACAACTGTAGGGCGCCGCCATGTTTGCGTTACCGTCAAAGAATGTCGAATGCGCATCGTTTGGAATCAAACTTTTGCTAGAAACCATTTATTGTTTAATCACAGGAAATTGATTCCATATATGTTCTATGTTTCAAAATCTTGCAGGAACCAAACAATGGCCGACAGCGAATACTTATTATTCTGAAGCGTGAACGACGCCATATTTGAACAATATCAATCCGCCGAGCCTTTTTTTCACTGCGTATACGCTAATATATTCGCAGTCAGAGTTTACTAAGCACAAGAAGGGAGAGGTGTAAATATAAAAGAAAACACGTACTGAGATAAATCTTCGGGTACTATTGTGTATGGCAAATTTAAAAAGTCCAAATCAACACAAACAGTAACAACACAAGAAAATTAGGAAATATGATCTTTTCTTGTTATTATATCATGTAAATATTGTGCAATTTTCACTACTGATGCATTTTACAGTTATAGAAAAAAAACCTCCTTGGACCTTCATTATTCACATGCATATACTACGTATTCATGCACATGAAATCATTGGAAGCTATATTTGGAGGCTTTCCTTTCGGATCTTTGGTTTGAATCTTCGGAAGATCCTCAGATTATTTGAAATCAGGATCTCCTATCTGCTCTACAATAAGCGCATTGATGTACCTTTTGATCTTTTATATGTCATGATGAAAAAGTAAATTGAATCGAAACTATTCCTAAAAAATTGTTACACTTACAGCCAATTATGCAATTCTAGCAATCTTGTAAATGTTTACAGGGCTACTTCAACGGAAGAAGGAACTAACCAGGGCGATCAATCGATCCACGTTTCAAATGCGTAAGCAGTTACCACTCTTAAGCTAGATGACATTTTAACAGGGATATGTACTTCACAGATACGGTATATTGATTGCGGAAATTTACGTTATCAATGCAAGAAGTTGATTCAATTAAAAATAGTTATGACATCAGAAGAGCTACAACTAAATACTATATGTAAATCTTCCACTAGATAATATCTGTAAACAAAGGTGTTGCATACCCAACCTGCTGAACACTTCCGTGCGTTATTTCTCGCATTTCGACTCCGATAATGTATTTCCATTTTGAAAACTGCATGACATAGACATACAAAATAGCAGTGATTTGTTAATTTGCACACACCCATCGGAAGTAGGTAATACAAAAAACTATTGGTGTCAAGCACAACCACATGGAAATGCATTGCAAACAACATCAGCTGCAATGGGCTCAACCTTTTTAGTACTTTCCTGAAAGATGTACTGGTTAAAGATTTTAGTCACGAAAAAAGCTCGGTTGATTTCAACTCAGGAATTTTTTTAAATATTAAAACAATATTAAAGTCCGAACAATTTCAACAATAAAAGCACATCTGAAAAAAAGTAAGAATATTCAAATATATCTTTTGATGCAGAATTTTGTTCACAAGTTTTCGAAAATGAACAGTCCGGTAGCCATTCTGATTTTTTCATTTTTCTGTTTTCTTGCACTCCACGAACTGCAACTATTTCATCTTTTTTTCTGCAAAATTGTTCGGTTTAATTGCCGATGATTTCCCTTCTTGGATTTTAACATGTTCATTTTGCTATTTACTTTATAATGTTCAATATAATGAAAATAAATAAGAAAATACCGAAGCGTTAACAAAATCATAATCCAAACTCAAAATCGATTAAATCAGGGACAAAATATGAACAAAGGAAAGATTTACATGGAGACTCTTGTAAAAGTACAAGAGAATTAGACCAGGTGTTCCGGAAGCGTCTTCTGCTTCATTGACGACAGCCCTGAAACTTAGAAAAGATATCGATGAATGTTTATGGTGATTATAAACGAAAACACGTACTGAGATAAATCTTCAAGTACTATTGTGTATGGCAAATTTTAAAAAGTCCAAATCAACACAAACAGTAACAACACAAGAAAATTAGGAAATATGATATTTTCTTGTTATTATATCATGTAAATATTGTGCAATTTTCATTACTGATGCATTTTACAGTGATAGAAAAAAAACTCCATGGACCCTTCATTATTCACATGCATATACTACGTATTCACACACATGAAATCAATGGAAGCTATATTTGGAGGCTTTCCTTTCGGATCTTTGGTTTGAATCTTCGGAAGATCCTCAGATTATTTGAAATCAGGATCTCCTATCTGCTCTACAATAAGCGCATTGATGTACCTTTTGATCTTTTTATATGTCATGATGAAAAAGTAAATTGAATCGAAACTATTCCTAAAAAATTGTTACACTTACAGCCAATTATGCAATTCTAGCAATCTTGTAAATGTTTACAGGGCTACTCCAACGGAAGAAGGAACTAACCAGGGCGATCAATCGATCCACGTTTCAAATATGTAAGCAGTTACCACTCTTTAGCTAGATGACATTTTAACAGGGATATGTACTTCACAGATACGGTATATTGATTGCAGAAATTTACGTTATCAATGCAAGAAGTTGATTCAATTAAAAATAGTTATGACATCAGAAGAGCTACAACTCAATAATATATGTAAATCTTCCACTAGATAATATCTGTAAACAAAGGTCGTGCATGCCCAACCTGCTGAACACTTCCGTGCGTTATTTCTCGCATTTCGACTGCGATAATGTATTTCCATTTTGAAAACTGCATGACATAGACATACAAAATAGCAGTGATTTGTTAATTTGCACACACCCATCGGAAGTAGGTAATACAAAAAACTATTGGTGTCAAGCACAACCACATGGAAATTCATTGCAAACAACATCAGCGGCAATGGGCTCAACCTTTTTAGTACTTTCCTGAAAGATGTACTGGAAAGATTTTAGTCACGAAAAAAGCTCGGTTGATTTCATCTCAGGAATTTTTTTAAATATTAAAACAATATTAAAGTCCGATCAATTTCAAACAATAAAAGCACATCTGAAAAAAAGTAAGAATATTCAAATATATCTTTTGGTGCAGAATTTTGTTCACAAGTTTTTGAAAATGAACAGTCCGGTAGCCATTCTGATTTTTTCATTTTTCTGTTTTCTTGCACTCCACGAACTGCAACTATTTCATCTTTTTTTTTTCTGCAAAATTGTTCGGTTTAATTGCCGATGATTTCCCTTTTTGGATTTTAACATGTTCATTTTGCTATTTACTTTATAATGTTCAATATAATGAAAATAAATAAGAGAATACCGAAGCGTTAACAAAATCATAATCCAAACTCAAAATCGATTAAATCAGGGACAAAGTATGAACAAAGGAAAGATTTACATGGAGACTTTTGTAAAAGTACAAGAGAATTAGACCAGGTGTTCCGGAAGCGTCTTCTGCTTCATTGACGACAGCCCTGAAACTTAGAAAAGATATCGATGAATGTTTAAGGTGATTATAAACGAAAATCAACACAAACAGTAACAACACAAGAAAATGAGGAAATATGATCTTTTCATGTTATTATATCATGTCAATATTGTGCAGTTTTCACTACTGATCCATATTACAGTTATAGTGAAAAAAAAACTCCTTGGACCTTCATTATTCACATGCATATACTACGTATTCATGCACATGAAATCATTGGAAGCTATATTTGGAGGCTTTCCTTTCGGATCTTTGGTTTGAATCTTCGGAAGATCCTCAGATTATTTGAAATCAGGATCTCCTATCTGCTCTACAATAAGCGCATTGATGTACCTTTTGATCTTTTTATATGTCATGATGAAAAAGTAAATTGAATCGAAACTATTCCTAAAAAATTGTTACACTTACAGCCAATTATGCAATTCTAGCAATCTTGTAAATGTTTACAGGGCTACTCCAACGGAAGAAGGAACTAACCAGGGCCATCAATCGATCCACGTTTCAAATACGTAAGCAGTTACCACTCTTTAGCTAGATGACATTTTAACAGGGATATGTACTTCACAGATACGGTATATTGATTGCAGAAATTTACGTTATCAATGCAAGAAGTTGATTCAATTAAAAATAGTTATGACATCAGAAGAGCTACAACTCAATAATATATGTAAATCTTCCACTAGATAATATCTGTAAACAAAGGTCTTGTATGCCCAACCTGCTGAACACTTCCGTGCGTTATTTCTCGCATTTCGACTGCGATAATGTATTTCCATTTTGAAAACTGCATGACATGGACATAAAAAATAGCAATGATTTGTTAATTTGCACACAGCCATCGGAAGTAGGTAATACAAAAAACTATTGGTGTCAAGCACAACCACATGGAAATTCATTGCAAACAACATCAGCGGCAATGGGCTCAACCTTTTTAGTACTTTCCTGAAAGATGTACTGGTTAAAGATTTTAGTCACGAAAAAAGCTCGGTTCATTTCATCTCAGGATTTTTTTTAAAATATTAAAACGATATTAAAGTCCGAACAATTTCAACAATAAAAGCACATCTGAAAAAAAGTAAGAATATTCAAATATATCTTTTGATGCAGAATTTTGTTCACAAAATTTCGAAAATGAACAGTCCGGTAGCCATTCTGATTGTTTCATTTTTCTGTTTTCTTGCACTCCACGAACTGCAACTATTTCATCTTTTTTTGTCTGCAAAATTGTTCGGTTTAATTGCCGATGATTTCCCTTTTTTGGATTTTAACATGTTCATTTTGCTGTTTACTTTATAATGTTCAATATAATGAAAATAAATAAGAGAATACCGAAGCGTTAACAAAATCATAATCCAAACTCAAAATCGATTACATCAGGGACAAAATATGAACAAAGGAAAGATTTACATGGAGACTCTTGTAAAAGTACAGGAGAATTAGACCAGGTGTTCCGGAAGCGTCTTCTGCTTCATTGACGACAGCCCTGAAACTTCGAAAAGATATCGATGAATGTTTATGGTGATTATAAACGAAAACACGTACTGAGATAAATCTTCAAGTACTATTGTGTATGGCAAATTTTAAAAAGTCCAAATCAACACAAACAGTAACAACACAAGAAAATTAGGAAATATGATCTTTTCTTGTTATTATATCATGTAAATATTGTGCAATTTTCATTATTGATGCATTTTACAGTTATAGTAGAAAAACACTCCTTGGACCCTTCATTATTCACATGCATATACTACGTATTCATGCACATGAAATCATTGGAAGCTATATTTGGAGGCTTTCCTTTCGGATCTTTGGTTTGAATCTTCGGAAGATCCTCAGATTATTTGAAATCAGGATCTCCTATCTGCTCTACAATAAGCGCATTGATGTACCTTTTGATCTTTTTATATGTCATGATGAAAAAGTAAGTTGAATCGAAACCATTCCTAAAAACTTGTTACACTTACAGCCAATTATGCAACTCTAGCAATCTTGTAAATGTTTACAGGGCTACTCCAACGGAAGAAGGAACTAACCAGGGCCATCAATCGATCCACGTTTCAAATACGTAAGCAGTTACCACTCTTTAGCTAGATGACATTTTAACAGGGATATGTACTTCACAGATACGGTATATTGATTGCAGAAATTTACGTTATCAATGCAAGAAGTTGATTCAATTAAAAATAGTTATGACATCAGAAGAGCTACAACTCAATAATATATGTAAATCTTCCACTAGATAATATCTGTAAACAAAGGTCTTGTATGCCCAACCTGCTGAACACTTCCGTGTGTTATTTCTCGCATTTCGACTGCGATAATGTATTTCCATTTTGAAAACTGCATGACATGGACATACAAAATAGCAGTGATTTGTTAATTTGCACACACCCATCGGAAGTAGGTAATACAAAAAACTATTGGTGTCAAGCACAACCACATAGAAATTCATTGCAAACAACATCAGCGGCAATGGGCTCAACCTTTTTAGTACTTTCCTGAAAGATGTACTGGTTAAAGATTTTAGTCACGAAAAAAGCTCGGTTGATTTCATCTCAGGATTTTTTTTTTTTAAATATTAAAACAATATTGAAGTCCGAACAATTTCAACAATAAAAGCACATCTGAAAAAAAGTAAGAATATTCAAATATATCTTTTGATGCAGAATTTTGTTCACAAGTTTTCGAAAATGAACAGTCCGGTAGCCATTCTGATTTTTTTCATTTTTCTGTTTTCTTGCACTCCACGAACTGCAACTATTTCATCTTTTTTTTTTCTGCAAAATTGTTCGGTTTAATTGCCGATGATTTCCCTTTTTGGATTTTAACATGTTCATTTTGCTATTTACTTTATAATGTTCAATATAATGAAAATAAATAATAGAATACCGAAGCGTTAACAAAATCATAACCCAAACTCAAAATCGATTAAATCAGGGACAAAGTATGAACAAAGGAAATATTTACATGGAGACTTTTGTAAAAGTACAAGAGAATTAGACCAGGTGTTCCGGAAGCGTCTTCTTCTTCATTGACGACAGCCCTGAAACTTAGAAAAGATATCGATGAATGTTTATGGTGATTATAAACGAAAATCAACACAAACAGTAACAACACAAGAAAATGAGGAAATATGATCTTTTCATGTTATTATATCATGTCAATATTGTGCAGTTTTCACTACTGATCCATATTACAGTTATAGTGAAAAAAAAACTCCTTGGACCTTCATTATTCACATGCATATACTACGTATTCATGCACATGAAATCATTGGAAGCTATATTTGGAGGCTTTCCTTTCGGATCTTTGGTTTGAATCTTCGGAAGATCCTCAGATTATTTGAAATCAGGATCTCCTATCTGCTCTACAATAAGCGCATTGATGTACCTTTTGATCTTTTTATATGTCATGATGAAAAAGTAAATTGAATCGAAACTATTCCTAAAAAATTGTTACACTTACAGCCAATTATGCAATTCTAGCAATCTTGTAAATGTTTACAGGGCTACTCCAACGGAAGAAGGAACTAACCAGGGCCATCAATCGATCCACGTTTCAAATACGTAAGCAGTTACCACTCTTTAGCTAGATGACATTTTAACAGGGATATGTACTTCACAGATACGGTATATTGATTGCAGAAATTTACGTTATCAATGCAAGAAGTTGATTCAATTAAAAATAGTTATGACATCAGAAGAGCTACAACTCAATAATATATGTAATCTTCCACTAGATAATATCTGTAAACAAAGGTCTTGTATGCCCAACCTGCTGAACACTTCCGTGCGTTATTTCTCGCATTTCGACTGCGATAATGTATTTCCATTTTGAAAACTGCATGACATAGACATACAAAATAGCAGTGATTTGTTAATTTGCACACACCCATCGGAAGTAGGTAATACAAAAAACTATTGGTGTCAAGCACAACCACATGGAAATTCATTGCAAACAACATCAGCGGCAATGGGCTCAACCTTTTTAGTACTTTCCTGAAAGATGTACTGGAAAGATTTTAGTCACGAAAAAAGCTCGGTTGATTTCATCTCAGGAATTTTTTTAAATATTAAAACAATATTAAAGTCCGATCAATTTCAAACAATAAAAGCACATCTGAAAAAAAGTAAGAATATTCAAATATATCTTTTGGTGCAGAATTTTGTTCACAAGTTTTTGAAAATGAACAGTCCGGTAGCCATTCTGATTTTTTCATTTTTCTGTTTTCTTGCACTCCACGAACTGCAACTATTTCATCTTTTTTTTTCTGCAAAATTGTTCGGTTTAATTGCCGATGATTTCCCTTTTTGGATTTTAACATGTTCATTTTGCTATTTACTTTATAATGTTCAATATAATGAAAATAAATAAGAGAATACCGAAGCGTTAACAAAATCATAATCCAAACTCAAAATCGATTAAATCAGGGACAAAGTATGAACAAAGGAAAGATTTACATGGAGACTTTTGTAAAAGTACAAGAGAATTAGACCAGGTGTTCCGGAAGCGTCTTCTGCTTCATTGACGACAGCCCTGAAACTTAGAAAAGATATCGATGAATGTTTAAGGTGATTATAAACGAAAATCAACACAAACAGTAACAACACAAGAAAATGAGGAAATATGATCTTTTCATGTTATTATATCATGTCAATATTGTGCAGTTTTCACTACTGATCCATATTACAGTTATAGTGAAAAAAAACTCCTTGGACCTTCATTATTCACATGCATATACTACGTATTCATGCACATGAAATCATTGGAAGCTATATTTGGAGGCTTTCCTTTCGGATCTTTGGTTTGAATCTTCGGAAGATCCTCAGATTATTTGAAATCAGGATCTCCTATCTGCTCTACAATAAGCGCATTGATGTACCTTTTGATCTTTTTATATGTCATGATGAAAAAGTAAATTGAATCGAAACTATTCCTAAAAAATTGTTACACTTACAGCCAATTATGCAATTCTAGCAATCTTGTAAATGTTTACAGGGCTACTCCAACGGAAGAAGGAACTAACCAGGGCCATCAATCGATCCACGTTTCAAATACGTAAGCAGTTACCACTCTTTAGCTAGATGACATTTTAACAGGGATATGTACTTCACAGATACGGTATATTGATTGCAGAAATTTACGTTATCAATGCAAGAAGTTGATTCAATTAAAAATAGTTATGACATCAGAAGAGCTACAACTCAATAATATATGTAAATCTTCCACTAGATAATATCTGTAAACAAAGGTCTTGTATGCCCAACCTGCTGAACACTTCCGTGCGTTATTTCTCGCATTTCGACTGCGATAATGTATTTCCATTTTGAAAACTGCATGACATGGACATAAAAAATAGCAATGATTTGTTAATTTGCACACACCCATCGGAAGTAGGTAATACAAAAGACTATTGGTGTCAAGCACAACCACATGGAAATTCATTGCAAACAACATCAGCGGCAATGGGCTCAACCTTTTTAGTACTTTCCTGAAAGATGTACTGGTTAAAGATTTTAGTCACGAAAAAAGCTCGGTTCATTTCATCTCAGGATTTTTTTTAAAATATTAAAACAATATTAAAGTCCGAACAATTTCAACAATAAAAGCACATCTGAAAAAAAGTAAGAATATTCAAATATATCTTTTGATGCAGAATTTTGTTCAAAAGTTTTCGAAAATGAACAGTCCGGTAGCCATTCTGATTTTTTCATTTTTCTGTTTTCTTGCACTCCACGAACTGCAACTATTTCATCTTTTTTTCTGCAAAATTGTTCGGTTTAATTGCCGATGATTTCCCTTTTTGGATTTTAACATGTTCATTTTGCTATTTACTTTATAATGTTCAATATAATGAAAATAAATAAGAGAATACCGAAGCGTTAACAAAATCATAACCCAAACTCAAAATCGATTAAATCAGGGACAAAATATGAACAAAGGAAAGATTTACATGGAGACTCTTGTAAAAGTACAAGAGAATTAGACCAGGTGTTCCGGAAGCGTCTTCTGCTTCATTGACGACACCCCTGAAACTTAGAAAAGATATCGATGAATGTTTATGGTGATTATAAACGAAAACACGTACTGAGATAAATCTTCAAGTACTATTGTGTATGGCAAATTTTAAAAAGTCCAAATCAACACAAACAGTAACAACACAAGAAAATGAGGAAATATGATATTTTCTTGTTATTATATCATGTAAATATTGTGCAATTTTCATTACTGATGCATTTTACAGTGATAGAAAAAAAACTCCATGGACCCTTCATTATTCACATGCATATACTACGTATTCACACACATGAAATCATTGGAAGCTATATTTGGAGGCTTTCCTTTCGGATCTTTGGTTTGAATCTTCGGAAGATCCTCAGATTATTTGAAATCAGGATCTCCTATCTGCTCTACAATAAGCGCATTGATGTACCTTTTGATCTTTTTATATGTCATGATGAAAAAGTAAATTGAATCGAAACTATTCCTAAAAAATTGTTACACTTACAGCCAATTATGCAATTCTAGCAATCTTGTAAATGTTTACAGGGCTACTCAAACGGAAGAAGGAACTAACCAGGGCCATCAATCGATCCACGTTTCAAATACGTAAGCAGTTACCACTCTTTAGCTAGATGACATTTTAACAGGGATATGTAATTCACAGATACGGTATATTGATTGCAGAAATTTACGTTATCATTGCAAGAAGTTGATTCAATTAAAAATAGTTATGACATCAGAAGAGCTACAACTCAATAATATATGTAAATCTTCCACTAGATAATATCTGTAAATAAAGGTCGTGCATGCCCAACCTGCTGAACACTTCCGTGCGTTATTTCTCGCATTTCGACTGCGATAATGTATTTCCATTTTGAAAACTGCATGACATAGACATACAAAATAGCAGTGATTTGTTAATTTGCACACACCCATCGGAAGTAGGTAATACAAAAAACTATTGGTGTCAAGCACAACCACATGGAAATTCATTGCAAACAACATCAGCAGCAATGGGCTCAACCTTTTTAGTACTTTCCTGAAAGATGTACTGGTTAAAGATTTTAGTCACGAAAAAAGCTCGGTTGATTTCATCTCAGGAATGTTTTTAAATATTAAAACAATATTAAAGTCCGATCAATTTCAACAATAAAAGCACATCTGAAAAAAAATAAGAATATTCAAATATATCTTTTGATGCAGAATTTTGTTCACAAAATTTCGAAAATGAACAGTCCGGTAGCCATTCTGATTTTTTCATTTTTCTGTTTTCTTGCACTCCACAAACTGCAACTATTTCATCTTTTTTTCTGCAAAATTGTTCGGTTTAATTGTCGATGATTTCCCTTTTTTGGATTTTAACATGTTCATTTTGCTGTTTACTTTATAATGTTCAATATAATGAAAATAAATAAGAGAATACCGAAGCGTTAACAAAATCATAATCCAAACTCAAAATCGATTACATCAGGGACAAAATATGAACAAAGGAAAGATTTACATGGAGACTCTTGTAAAAGTACAGGAGAATTAGACCAGGTGTTCCGGAAGCGTCTTCTGCTTCATTGACGACAGCCCTGAAACTTAGAAAAGATATCAATGAATGTTTATGGTGATTATAAAAGAAAAAACGTACTGAGATAAATCTTCGGGTACTATTGTGTATGACAAATTTTAAAAAGTCCAAATCAACACAAACAGTAACAACACAAGAAAATGAGGAAATGTGATCTTTTCCTGTTATTATATCATGTAAATATTGTGCAATTTTCACTATTGATGCATATTACAGTTATAGAAAAAAACTCCCTGGACCCTTCATTATTCACATGCATATACTACGTATTCATGCACATGTAATCATTGGAAGCTATATTTGGAGGCTTTCCTCTTGGATCTTTGGTGTGAATCTTCAAAAGATCCTCAGATTATTTGAAATAGGGATTTTCTATCCACTCTACAAAATGCTTATTGATATAACTTTTTAACTGTTTATATTTCATTATAATACATTAGTAAATATATCGATTTTATTCCTAAAAAAAATATTACATCAACAGCCAATCATGCAATTCTAGCAATCTTGTAAATGTTTACAGGGCTCTAAGAACTAACCAGGGCGATTCACCTAACGAAAGAACACCTTTTTTGAGGGATTCGGATACAAATGAGTAAGCAGTTATCACGTTTTTTTGTATCTATATAACAACAACACATACGGTATATTGTTTGCTGAAATTTACGTTATGATTCAATTAAAAACTGGTATGGCATCAGAAGAGCTACCAATAGATAAAATGTCTAAACGGTCTTTGCATGTCAAACCTGCTGAAAACTTTCGACCATTTATTTACGCTTTTTGGCCTACATTTTTATATCGACGAGGAAAAGTCTGTCCGTATGTTTCTCCATATCTCAATTTTAATTCACCTTCAATCGACAACACAATGAATTGCCATTTTGAAAACTATGCGACATGCACATACAAAATAACAGCGAATTGTTAATTTCCAAACTATCTAATTAAGGAATAAATTAAATGATGGTGTCCAGCACAACCACATGGCAGATCAGATTTCAGCCACGATAAAAGCTCGGTTGATCTCATCTAAGGATTTTTGTAATATTAAAACAATATTTAAGTCCAATCAATTATAACAATAAATACGCATTTGAAAAAAAAAGTTTAAAAAAAATTAAAGATTTCATTTGATATAAAAATGAACAGCCTGAGAACCATTTTAAATTGTTATTTTTCTTATTTTCTGCACTCCACGAACGGCCACAATTTCATCTTTTTGTTGCAAAATTAATCGCTTAATGCGTCGATGATTCCCTTTTTTGATTTTAGCAAGTTCATTTTGCTGTTAAACTTTATAATGTTCAATATAACGAAATCATATTACAATAACCTTAATAAGAATAACGGAAGCGAATTTGTTCATGATGACCGACATCTACCGTGATCCCTCTTCCCTCTACCGCAATTTGCTGTCCATCATCGACTGTACAGAAACCTTTTCACATTTCAAGTCACTCCAGTTCAACCAGAGGGATTTCGCTCCAAATGTCATGAAATGATCCCGAGTTTGTCGTGACAGAGTGTTGCTATTTGTTCGGGTCGGTCCAGAAAAACGTATTTGAACAAGGTTAGATAGGTTAAATGTCTTAACAATCTTTAAGCAACTCAAAAATCGAAATAGCAAAGGCTTTGATATGTTAGCTTGAAGCATGCCGGGACAATTCTTGATGGGATGAAGGGCTACTTATTTGTTTTATTTAATAACTTGACCCATTCACATTGTCATGGGGTCATAATGTGTTAAAAATCTCCTAGAAACTTCTCAGTAACCGAAAGGCGCAGGATACAAATATTGTGCTTGTAGCATGCTAGGATGAGGAGTAGCAAGTTTGCTCACTGAACTCTTACAAGGCCAAATATTCATTTACTCTCTTACAAGGTCACCGAGGTGTAATATGTTAATATATTCAATCAAATTCGCAAAAAGCAACAAAAACATATATAGGTCTCTATAATCAGATGACAGTAAAAACTCATGTGCCTCTTGTTCTTATTCTGGTGGTGGGGGAGATCAACATGTTATTTCTCTCACTGGTCATGCAATTTTTATCTTGGTATTTTCATGTGTCACAGGGATAATAAAAACGTTTTTAAGGCATTGTTTATTTTGGATCATTTAAATCAAATTGTCTTGTACCATTTTTTATGTATTATGTAAAATATCCCGAATAAATTAAGAAAATGCTATCCCAAACTAGTTCATTTTGTTTGAGTTAAAGGTTAACCAAAAGGGAATTTCATATTCAGATACTTGGGAACATTAAATTAATTTTTTTATTCGAACATCGTTACCTCGAAGTCGACGGGACCATGCAAAAAATCAGCTTTGTATTCGATCTGTGATTATAAATGTTAAGTTAAAAGCTTGACGCTACCTACGAAATGCTTTGAATGAAAAGGGTCTTCGAGTCACGAGTTCGAGATAACGAAGTCCAAATTAGAAAAAGAAGCCGCTGTAATTGCAGCCAAAGTATAATATATCAATTATATACCATTCCATCAGCAGTTTGATAGATACTATCACAATAAACAGTTTCTTAAATAATCCTTTCGTTGGCAATTCTGCAACAGGTCCAAAGATGAACGTTGAAATTATTTTCAAGATCTTATTAATCTGAGACGTATATCAATAGCAGGTAAGCGATTCAGGCCCATTACGTTTATAAGCTCACCTGGTCCGAAGGACCGAGGTGAGCTTATGGCATACCATGTCGTCCGTCAACAATTGTTTAAATGACTTCTTCTCCATAACCACTGATTGGAAATCAGCCTTAATTGGCAGGAAGTATCCCTAGTTGCTCATGATTCAAAATTGTACTCATGGTGTTTTATTAAAACAATATTCAAGTCCGATCAATTTCAACAATAAAAAAAAAATTGAAAAATATGTAAAAAATATTCAATATATCTTTTGATGTAGAATTTTGTTCAAAAGTTTTCGAAAATGAACGTCCGGCAGCCATTCTGATTTTTTTTATATTTCTGTTTTCTTGCACTCCACGAACGGCCACAATTTCATCTTTTTTTTTCTGCAAAATTATTCGGTTTAATTGTCAATGATTTCCCTTTTTGGATTTTGCTGTTAACTTTATAATTTTCAATATAATGAAAACATTTAACCTTCATAAGTATAACTGAAACGAATTTGATCGGTTAGTGAAGAGACCGATATCCTTCGTGATCCCTCTTCCCTTTGCCGCAATTTGTTGTCCACCGCGCACTGTACGGAAACTTTTCACTTTTCATGCCTCTCTAGTTAAAACAGTATTGTTTTTCATGACAGAGTGTTGTTTGTCAAGCAGGTCCAAATCTTGGAAAACGTACTTTAACAGACTTACATGCATGCCGGGACAACGGGTAGTCTTATCAAAATGCATAACCTTAATCTCTCTCCGTAGCTTAAGGCAAGAGAATTTATGGAGATCACGATTGATTTTAATCAGATTTGGACAACGGGCAACCAGTTTTGTTCAAATTAAATAACTTGACCTTTATTCAAGGCCACAGGGGTCAAATATGTTAAAATCTTCAAGAAACTTCTTCATAACCGAAAGGCCGGAGATACTGATATTTGGCCGGTTCAGATGAATGACATTGACCCACTTTCAAGCGTGTTAAAAATGCTCAAGCAAAAAGCATTCGAGTTCGTTCATATGAAGGATATATCACGAGGATCAAATGTGTGCCAAATCTTTTTTTCAAATGAATGAACGTGGTCTACTTTCAAGAAATTTCTCAATTACCAAAATTACTTGGATACTGATAATTGGTTTGTTACATGATTGAAAGTGTTTCTACCAATATATCCAAATGAATGACGTTGACGCATGTTCAAGGTCACAGGGGTCAAATGTGATAAAAATGCCCAAGTAGCTTCTCACTAACCGAAATAAGTGGGGTATTAATATGTTGCCTGTACCATGCTCGAATAAAGAACTAACAAGTTTGTTCAAATTAATGACTTCGATTTTCTTTCAAGGTCACAGGGGTCATGTGTTTAAAATTGTTTCAACAACATTTTTTCAGCAAGTAAAATGCCTAGGTTATTGTTATGAGACTGGAAGAGCATGCCGAAACATGTTATTTATCTCACTGGTCAATCACCTTTTATCTCCATACTTTCATAATGTTTCACAAGACGCTTTTAAAACATTTTTCGTAAAATAAACCTGACACCTTTTTTATGTATAATTTAAACTATGCCAAATTAATTCACAAGATGTAATCCAAAACGAGTTAATCTTGGTTAAGTATCTTTATGATTAGGTAAAATTCAAAGTCTTAATTATAAGACTTATTTTTTATTTCATTTACGAAAAACTTTTTTATTCTTACTCGGTGCATAAGCGACTCCTCGACTCGTACCAGACACTTCTGACCACGCGTACATCACGTGTACAGCCAACGCTAATTGGTCAGCTATAGTGGTCACGGTTGAGTGGAGCGCACTTGAACACTACCTTCAGCAGAGATCAGCATCATTCTATTTTCGTTCTAGATAATCATCAAAAAAATTACACAGATTATCCATTGTTTATCATTCTGATATTTCATCTTTATTGGACTAAAGATTCCTGCAGGTGTGCACAGCCGTAGAGGCCACCCGTAGGTGAGCCATTTACGGCAATCTGGTCGTTTGTGTTGTATTTTTGATGAACAGAGGAAACAGCAGAAAGCAAATCTAGTCTTGTGATTTTACGAATGTTGCCTGTTAATATTTGGAACCTTAGTTAGTCGTCAGTTGGAGAAGGAAATGAAAAAGAAAAAGACATTTGTCTTATTAGGATACTTTCGGACATGAAAATCACTTTTCAGTCCAAATCAGTTACCAGGGTATAGATGGGACTGCTATTCCGTTAGTAATTTGATATATTTTATACAATAAAGCGTTTCCTGAAGAATCCTTTCGTTGGCCATCCTGCAGCAGATCCGAAGTTTGTTCAAATAAATTACATCCGATTAAATAGTAGATTGTTTTTATCCAAGATGCATTTTTTTGCCTTTGGCTGTAATACAGTTCACGTTTAAAATTTCCCAGATTAATTGTTGTTTGGTTGATTGTTTTAACGTCCTATTAACAGCAAGTGCCAGATTTAATTCATTTTTCTTTTTTAATTAAATATACTACAATTTGTTCTACTGATGCATATTACAATTCTAGAAAGAACACTGTATGGACCATTCATGATTCACATGCACACATTACGTATTCTTACAATGAAATTGCTTGAAGTTATTTCCTCCTGGGTCGTTGGTGTGAAACTTCCGACATAACCTCAGATTATTTGAAATCGGGATCTTTTTTCTGCTCTACAATAAAATAAGTGCATTGATATAACCTTTGGACTTCCTTTGTTTCATTATGATGTATACACAAATTAAATCGAAACCAACAATCTTGTCTTTACAGTGTTACAATGCTGGAAGTTGTGGTGGATATTCCCAGCGATACAAATCGGTAAGCGTTATTCTCGTTTATTTTGTAGCTATTTAAGCAATGAATGTTTTATAAAACGTAAATGTTGTTACAGTCCTATAAGACACATTGCTACTGATGACAAACTTAATAAAGCCTGGTAGGGCCTTTTGCAAATCTGTTAGCAATATCAAGGTGTGTAGCAATAGTAATTTGTGTTATAGGACTGTAATAACATTTGCTGAAATGTTTATTACTTATATTTACATTTTGATAGAATAATTGTGCTTTATTTGGTTATTTCGAAAAGTTTTGAATAGCAAATCAAGTGCAGAAAACAATGAAAGTGATTACGTCACAATGGCGATTGATGACTTCATAACAGCATGTTGTTACAGTCTTGTAACAACATTTGCCTTCACAATGCATGACAATGAAAGGATGCAGAGCAAATGTAAATATATAACAATGTCATAGTTATAAAAAAGCCAAACAAGGCGTTAATCAAACCTTTGAAACATATGAAAGAAATGAAATGTAAAAGTTGGAATTTGTAAAATGCAATATTAATACCAACACACAAATGTTGATATACATACACGAGTAATTATCATTATATTTACCCACTTATGAAAAATTTAGAAAATGTTCACACATGACACCCTTAGCCAGCTCTCCATTTCCATTCTGCTCCAAACACTTGATTAATATAAAACGGGGGGAAAAGAGCAGGTGAAATGGTAAAAATGTATTCAGTGATCAATTTCATGCGAGTTCCGAGTCCTATACTCATGAAATAATGTGACGAAATGACTTGCGGCAAGATGACAGGTCATTGGAAAATTATTTTAGTGTTAAGTGAAGAGACTACAAAGATCATCTGAACGTGACCTCTTATGGGATGTTGTCAGATCCTTGTAAAACGGAGTGAAAGCAAGGATCTGTATTTTAATAAGATTATCTTTAATGATAGGGAGAGGCAGACTCTGCCTGTGGATTTTTTCGTCCCCGAGGTTTGCTGGAGCCTCCATAGCCACAGTTAATCTCATCCAAAATGTGGCATGGTACATAATATACACATTTTCGGAACTAGTTGAATTTTACTTCTAAATTCATAAATTATTTTTTTTTCTACAAGTAAACACACTAATGAGCATACGCAAAAACGGTCATCTTCATATCACTGAAAGATACAGAATATTTCTCAATGAGACAAAGATGGCGACCATAAAACTTGCCCATAGTTCTGATCAAAGTTCATAAAACTATGATTAGTTACATTAATGAAAGACAAAATGGGAAAAGAGCTTACTTTTCCCGTTAGATCGTTAGAAAAAATGAAATTCATCAAGGGTGGACGCCAAGATCCTTTTGGTCCTCTTAACTGTTTAATTAAATCAAGTTCATCATGATGTTAAACATAATGAAAATATTGTGCAAAAAACTCACTGAAGCAATTTTGATTTTTTTTTTCAGGAATCCCGTTAGCCATCATGGTCCGTCTTCAGTTTACCGCCGTTCCGTATCCAACACAAGCAGTATGTAAACCTTTCACTTTTCCAGCTTCTCAACTTTAACCAGTGACTGATTCCCAGATTCTCTTGACCGAGAAGGGTTTTGTTTCAGGACGGTTTGAAATAAACGCATGTCCCTGATATTTTTCGGGACGGTTTGAATGTGGACGTCATAGTCGCCATCTAGAAAAACATTTAAACGTTAGTCCCTGGCATTGAACTAGAAATTGGTAACGATGGTTGGAAAGCCTACAAATTATTGTTAGTTGATTGGTGGTTGATTGTTTTTCCGTCTTCTTAAAAGCCAGGGTCATTTAAGGACGGCCTCCCGGTATGTGACTTTTGGCAGAGTTATGGCCCTTCCATTGACGAAAAATGTTTTTTCTGCAGCTCGTCGAACAACAGCAATATATTTCTGTGTAAAAGGCTTAAGTTTCTGTGAGATTTCCAAGCAAAACATCTTTTGTTAACGGCATGCAAATTATATGTTTCAAACGTAACTCTTAGCCGACTTGTTTTTGTGTTCAACGAGGCTGAATTTGTGGAAGAGCTAATCAGGACAGGTAACAAAAACCTTGCCAGATCTTTCAATTTCTCTTTCAGATATATCGACGATATGTTGTCTATAAACAACAAGAAGTTTGCTGACCACGTCGATCGTATATACCCTTCTGAACTTGAAATAAAGGACACAACATACTCTTCTACATCAGCTGCTTACCTCAATCTCTACTTAAACTACGACCAACATGGACAGCTAACTAAGCTATATGATAAACGTGATGATTTCAATTTTCCGATCGTGAAGTTTCCATATCTTGATAGTAACATATATGCTTCTCCAACCTATGGTGTCGCAGTTTATTCGTTATTCTAGGGCTTGCTCTAAATATCGGGATTTTCGTGATCGAAGTCGACTGCTGACAAACTAACAACACAAGGATTCGAGAGATGCAGGTTGATCAGAACTATGGACAAATTTTATGGTCGCCATCTTTGTCTCATTGAGAAATATTCTGTATCTTATCATATGAAGTTGGACGTTTTTGAGTCTGCTCATTAGTTTTTATTTGATTGACAATGATACTCGGTTCTCATTTTGAGAACTGTATGTTTACTTGGATGTGACAAAGATTTACATGGCGGGTGTCGTCGATGAAGCAGAAGACGCTTACTCTTCCGGAACACCTGGTCTTATTCTCTTGTACTTTTACAGGAGTCTCCATGTAAATCTTTCCTTTGTTCATATTTCGCCCCTGGTTTAATCTTTTTTGAGTTTGGATTATGATTTTGTTAACTCTTCGGCATTCTCTTATTTATTCTCAGAAGATTTTACATACAATATGATTTCTCCTTAAAAAAGGGGGGATATTAATTAGACGAATTAGCTTGTTTGCCTGCTTTCGGAATCCTTCTTCCTTGTAAGGATTATTAGGATATTGTCCGAATTTGGTCTGAAACATCATCAGATGAAAGTGATTATTTATGAATAGTGGTACTAACCCATTAGGGGTCTGTCATTCTGGGCAGAATAGGAGAGTTTTATAGTAAATTCTGATTTGAAGCTTTCTTCAGTGTACGAGTGACATGATTATATCAAAATCTTATGTGAAGCATCCTATGCGAAACTGATTGAATGCGAGCGACTCTTTCGGCCTTTGGGTGGGGTCCAATAGGGAAAATGTATTCAAGTTTTATTCTTCTGAAGAAATTGCAGGTTATGATCTAACTTTGGTCTGAAATATACGGAACAACTGTAGGCCTGACCTTCTCTCGAGGCTAAGGTATAATGCCTTATAGGGGAATTGTAGTATTTTGTGTATCTTGGTATCTTATTCTTATTAAGTGAAAGTAAAATTTGTTTAAATGAATGCAAACGATTTTTATTTTGACTCCGAAATAGCAAACAGTACCACTTATAATAATTGTCTCTTTTCAGATGAATCCCGAATCCCTGTAAATGGTTCAGCATAGGAAGTTACCCTCAGTCCCACTGTGACAGGGACTAGGACCCAAACATAAAATTCCTGTTGATATCATCGTACCTCCGCTATAATTGAAGGCAAACTCAGAAACGACAACATTGGTTGTCCCCATTTACCTCGATGGAGTGTTGAATGGTATGCACGTACACGTGTATGTAAATATGTGATTAGTCTTAAAGATTCTCCGATACTTTGGTATGTATATAATAGTTTTGTTACTGCTATTTAACAATCGCATCGCACCGGTACAACATATGTGATCCACTTGTCCCGGCATTCCAACTACAGTGTTTTCTTTATATGATAACGGATAAGGTTTCTCTGCAATATACAAAACGAGGCATATTGGTCCTTTGCAAATCAAATTTATAAACTTTATATTGCCAATAACGAAATGTTTTGCTGCACTCCATACAAGTTGCTTACTTTAATGATTTTTTATATGCAGGGATGCGTCAGATATTGAATTCCCAAAGGTTGTTGTTTTATTTCTACTTGACATATCATTGGATATTGAATTAAATTCTAGCCCTGTATCAAATATTGATATTGTTCATTTAAATCAAAGGGAAAAACCCGACACTTGTGGAGGCAGAACTCGATTCAAATGACAATATTCGCATCACAGAATCCAATTTAAATAACAATATACCTGATTGTGTCATTGAAATAGACTCTCAGCCAGGCAATTTGTTTTCAGAAAAGATAGATTATGCGGTATGGGGGGAGGTATAGTTATCTACTGTAAAGACCCTGTTCATTCTAAAACACGTCCTGATGTAAAATCCGACGATTAGTATGGCTACAAATAACTGTAAATATTAAGCACGAATTCCTACTTGGTTGTTTATATAGACCACCTGATTCCAACATCGACTATTGGCAAAAGCTAGAAAACATCTTGTTAAAAGCTATTGATTCTTCTTTACATATTATGACAACAGGCGATAAAATGTAGTATGCTGACAGTTCAACCTAATTCGTATCTTTCTGGATTGTTATCAAAATATGGACTAATTAGCCTTATAGATGAACCAACCCGCATTACTCCTGAGAGTGCTACTTCTATTGACTGTTTTTACAAATAATGTAAACATCACTAAAAATACCTATGTAAGTTCACCCTATTCCAGTGATCACTCGCTTATTTATACCAGTATATCTTATTATGTTTTTAAACAGAATTCAGAAAAAAAGAAAGTATGGTGTTATGTTAATGCTGATTTTGATATAATAATTATATTTTTAATGCCTTCGATTGGATAGAAATTTCACAGAATCAACTCTAATGAATTTAAAAATACTGCTCGCCTGAAAATGCGATAAGCATCTATATAAGTTTATTTTGTGTTAGAATAATATCAATTAACGAGATGTGCGTTAGAAAATGACTTGCTGCAAGATGACAGGTCATTGGAAAATTATTTTGGTGGTAAGTAAAGAGGCGACAAAGGTCATGTTTACAGATCATTGTAAAACGGAGTGAGAACGAGGATCTATTTTAATCAGATCAGGGAAAACAATGGGTAAATCCTGGCACACGTGCTTAAAAACACTTCGGTTTGTAATCACCTCGGTTTTCATTTCTTTGCCGTGACGGTGCGGGCCAAAATTTTCGGTGACAGATCATGTGACCAAACAGCAGCCGAGAAACTCGAAATTTCAACCCGTATAATGTGTCCAAAGTTGTGGTATGGCCACGCCAATCTCTTTATTTTTGGTCCATTTAAGCAATTATTGCCCTTATATCTTGTTTCCTTGCTTTGAAATATACGGCAATAGTCCCTTTAAAGAGGCATCACGGTAAAACTATATTTTTTAAGGTTATTTTGAATTATTGTATATATGAATTAAATGTATACTCTTGTGGAAAATTAATGGGCGACTTACGCTGAAATATGTTCACAAAAATTTTAATTAATAATTAAAAAAGGGAATCACTATTCGTTGATCAACGATTTGGACATGTAAATGTTTTTGCATCACATTTGATAACGCATGCGCATAACAAGCTACATCGGTAAACAAAAAATGGCGATCCGCGTGACCTACATGTAACTACCAAGCGAAAAGTGGCCGAATGGTCAAATTTTAATGTAAGGATTATATTACGGAAGCATAATGAGGGATGTGAAGTATTCAAGGGAGAGACTAACAGCCCAATTGTTTGCAATGTTACAGTTTTCTTCTGGATAGCCGGTGACACAGTTTTTATTTGGTTTTGGGGCCTCCCAAGGGATAACTCTTTCATTTCTCTGTTACATGAAATGCGTGTGTAAAACTTGAAAGCGTGTATTGTAATATTCCCTTTATAATATTCCAGTAAAACGGCATTATTGAATGATATTGCTGAAGAGAAAGACCTTTTCACATACAAGAAAAACCGTAGGGGGGGGGGGGGGTTACGTTATAAAACGTACAAATATTATCGGGTTTGGACCCCGGTATTAAATTTGATATGAACCAAAATATATGCATTATATAAGTGAAGTCATTAATTCATAAAAAAAATGATATATATGTATGTCCCATGTCTGCAGTTGTGTTGAAAATGTTAACGAACCTTTAAATTTACATAAAAAAGTAAAGAATCATAACATTTATAAATGGATTAAGTATTGGACAATTATCTTCTCGACTAGTTCCAAATTATATATTATACATGTATTCTACATGTTTAGTGCGTGGTGCGTCATATGAGTGCACGGACTTCCGTGATACATATATAATTGTAAGTGTTAAAGTATGTTGACGCTGAAATTTGGATAGATTTTAGATGGTTATATAGATAGTCTGAAAAAAATCTTCAATACATCGAGTTGTATAAAAAAAATCGGAATCATTTCATTTTATTTTTTTACTTTTCAATGCATGCACACTTTTGTGAAATGGTTCTAAATGATGATTCGTGAAGATAACTTTTTACAGAAATTAAGGTTTGCCCTATGGTTGTAATCGTCGGAAACCCACATGACACTGTTAAACGTACAATGTAAGAGTGCAGTGTAGCTTTTATGACCATGGGGGCATTTTTATCGAAAATTGATCCTAACCCCCCAAATGTGTAAAATTACTCTAAACATCCTATTTTAGGTCCAAAACTAGCTGTAACAAATTCTCAGGTCCCTGTGATTTGCATCGGTTTCAGTCAGGTACTGATGTCGATAAATGATGCAGAGATGTCGACATAAATTTATTCATATGCATATCGTGTGTAATTAACGTCTGATTATTAATGTGAATGTGATTCAATAAATTTATACACGGACTTTGTGTCTGGTTCATCATCGGACATGTACATTACGTATCCCCTCCCTATGTGCCCCTCGTCGACTTGCGACAAAATAGTCACGTGATTGACGCGTGATCAGCGCTATTTTTATCGGGCTTTCCTAAGGAATGCAATTTTTCAAGTGGCTAATAAACACATTTTGAGTGCGCTTTGAATATTGAAATATCAGGAAAATGTATCTGGTAGTGCAGACAGCATGTACATTCAAGAACTTCATTGTAGACTTCCCCGGGATGCCCCTTTAAATGGTTTGAAACTTTTCCTTTTGATAGAAAACAAAGGGTTGTTACTGAAGGTTTCTTTTCTTTACACGAATAAGTTAATACTGCTGTCCAACAAGGTTCAGTTCTTGGTCTTTTTTATTTCTCCTTTATATTACTGGTATAAACTGGTTGATGATACCTCATTATATGTACTAATTGATGATGATTTAGTATAAGCATCAAAGACATTAACTCATGATTTGGAAAGGTTAAGGCAATGGGATATTAAATTCAAAAATATCCTTTTATACCTTCACTCTTTTTTTCAAGATGAAATTATTTCTAATGTAACCCATCATAATCACCTTAGTGTATCACTTCATAAAACTGGATTTTGGATATTCATATACAAAAAATTGTTGAAAAAGGCATATAAAAGAGTAAACTTAGAGCCATGATACATAGATTGTATATAGATTAAGTAGGAATTCACTAAAAAATATATACATCTTATATCAGACCATTATTTGAATAGGCTGATGTTTGGTATCATTGTACCGATCAATCTAAAAATCTTTCAAGGAAAGGAAAGGAACTTCACATGAAAACCTAAACAAGAAATTAGGCTGGGAAACATTAGAGAAAGAAGGGAAAACAATGAATTTTAATATATAAGATATTGCATAATGTAACCCATGATTATTTAACTCATTCAGTAAATCCTTTTATTACTCGACTGGAACCAGACATGTATGATACGTACTTTAATATTCCTTTATGTAGGTCAAGCAGTTATATGAATAGTTAACCTTCCTTCTACTTTTCGTGAATTTAATGCTCTATGTTTAGATACTATTAATGCCCCATCCATTCCAAAATTTAGGAATTTTATTGCAATATCCAATGATGATAATGGTGGAAATGAAGTGAATCCAATTTTTAAAAGTAATATGTATAGAAAATGTAGTACTATCATTTGTCAACTTAGAAATGATTAGCAATAATTTGAATTAAGATTTATTTAGAGATCATTTCAAAGATCATCCTTCCAGTAGCTGTGGGTATAAACAAGAAAACGCACAACATTATTTCTTCCACTGCCCCATCTTTGAGAAAGAGAGTTATTGAGAGAAAATATACGACATTTTATACTTCATGATCATTTTAATTTATCAGTACTTTTATATGGTTGCTTTCTTTGTGACGATGAAATACATATCTCAATATTCAGACATATTCTTGTATACATCAAAAACACTAGAAGATTCCCGAATTTCAACTGTAATCTGTTTAGTTACTTTTCTTCCCCTATTTGTGTCAAAACATTCTCAATATCTGCCCATAATCGATCTTAAATGTTATCTTACATATTTGGATTTCGGTCTTGAGTTCCAATCCTAATGTCACAGTATAACATGTCTAAACAGAAACTTGCACAATTCGAAAACCAGTATGTATTGGCCTTATAATCTAAATCAGGCATTTCCTTCTTAATCTAACTTTGTCCTGCCTTTGTAGTCAATACACTTGTATGGACCGGTCATAGCATTTGGTCCCACTGACTTCTGTTTTGGGCAGGTTGTACTGTATTAATTCTTATACAGCTCATTATACGCAATATAATGTTTTTATATATTAAATGGAAAGTCTTAAATGAAATTCTTCCCAATTACGTCTTGGTAATTATATAAGGCAGTTAAATATTTGGCTGAATTAATGTATCGAAAACACTAATACAAGAATTGTTTCATAATTGATATTTGTATTGCTTGAGGTTTTGTAAGAGTTAGGTCCCTTCTTTAAAATTAATTACTATTCATTTATGTTATGGGAGTTATCTCCCTTGTTGATTGACCTAGATGCACCCTGATTTGTCAATTGTCCTAAGGGGGCCCCAAGACCCCCATATCTCCTTAATAGGAACATTCACATTAGCCAGCTATCTTTGAAATTTACAGCATCAGTTTTTGTATATCAATCTTTTAAGAAAAAAGGCTTAAGAACTCCAACCCACTGCCTCCCTACTAAATTCTTGGGGGGGGGGGGGGGGGGGTATTTGGTTAATGCAGTTTTTATTTGGTTTACCATGGCGGTTTTAATTTGGTTAACCCCACATTGGCTTTTTATTTAATGTTTTTTAAAGTGATGTTTTAGATGTATTTGGCATATGAGTAAAAGTGTCTCATAATCTATATTTTGTCATTTATTATTAATTAATGTTTTGTCACCCTCTGTAAGGGTGACAATATTCATTCATTATAGTTTTTGAGTTCTTTTTTGTAAGTGTGAAGATGCACACAAGATGACGTAACACACACATGTGCTGCACTTTTTAAATTTAGTAATAGATACAAATTGACGAAAAAATTAATTAAACTGCACCATACAGTTTCATTTTATCTGCCAGCCAGTGACCAGATATAGTAGGTCTAAGTGAAACCATGGAAAGTGCAGCCTACACTTCTGGCTGGTTCAGAATTATTTATCTTCTGCTGAAAAAATAATTACCCTAATAAATTTAGTGATATTTTATAAGTATTTGGCATATGAGTAATGTTGTCTCATAATCTATATTTTGTCATTTATTATTAATTTATTTATGTTTTGTCACCCTCTGTAAGGGTGGCCATTTTCATTCATTGTAGTTGTTGAGTTGTTTCTTGTAAGTGTGAAGATGCAGTAGGACGAAAAAATGAATTAAACTGCATCATAAAGTTATATTTTATTTGCCAGCCAGTGACCAGATGTAGTAGACTTAAGTGAAACCATGGAAAGTGCGGCCTACACTGGCTGGTCCAGAATTATTCATCTTCTACTGAAAACATAATTACCCTAAATTTATAAGATTATATTCTCATAACCAAAAGATATAACAGAGCTGCTGTATATGTTTGTTGCAACTTTCATTTCAGTAAATAGTTATCATTTACAGTATAATTATAATTCAAGAACTATTAGATCCATTTACTGTTTAATTAATTGGCTACTTTATTACATACTTAATTTATTAATATATATGTTTCCATATACATCTGTTGCCACCAGTGTATTGTTTATATGTAGAGGGCTTGCATAGGCTGTGCATGTTGCCCAATCCCTTTGAAAATTTATCATCTATATGTCAATAAAATATGTTGAAAGGGAAAATGAAACATTAAATTTGCAGAAATTATTTTGTGTTGAATTGTTTGTTTTTTCTTCGTTTAAAACTCAATTTTCGATGTTTACTTGGATGTGACAAAGATTTACAACACGAGTGTCTTTGGTGAAGCAGAAAACTCTTACTCTTCCGGAACACATGGTCTTATTATCTTGTACTTTTACATGGGTCACAATGTTGATCTTTCGTTATTTTAGTATTTTGCCCCGACTTAATCGATTATAGTTTTGTTGACGTTTCATCATTCTCTATTTTTGTCCCCGAGGGCATTCCTCACCAAGTAGCTTTGTTCAAGCATGGAAAGAGATACAAAATACAATAACATACTGGCTGAGTCGGCGCACATTCTAAAGAGGACTCGAGTGGATTCAAAGGGTATATGATCCATTATTGGAAGATTGAGTATCCCAGGGATAGTCCTTCAGGACTGTTTTCACTCGATTCAATCCGAAATCAAAATCGATTAAACTAGGAGCAAAATAGGAACAAAGGAACGATTTACATGGAGACTCTCGTAAAAGCACAAGATAATAAGACCAGGTGTTCCGGAAGAGTAAGCGTCTTCTGCTTCATCAACGACACCAGCCATTTAAATCTTGGTCACATCCAAGTAAGCATCAATCCTTAAAATGAGCACCGAGTCATCATTGTCATCACAACAAGTAAGCACACTAACAAGCAAACTCAAAAACGTCCATCTTCATATCACACAAAGATGCAGAATATTTCTCGATGATATCAAGATTGCGACCATAAATTTGCCCATAGTCATCAACCTGCATTTCTCGAATCCCTTTGCCGTAAGTTTGTTCGTCAGCAGTTGACATCTATCACGAAAATCGATCTGAGGACATCCCAGAGGGGTCAAATTAATTATACTTATTTTCTTTTTATTGCATTTCGACAGCGGTCTTAAATACTTTTATTATTATTTTTTCTTTACTTGCCCACTGGAAAGTAGCTAGGTCTAATCTGTCGAAATCACAAACGATCATGTAGCCTACACAACTAATTGGGATAAGTTGATCGGAAAAGATGAACTTTTTAGCCCCGATCTGAATTCAAGATGGCCGACAGGCAGCCATCTTGGATTTTGACATTTGAACTTTGTTATCCCTATTTCTGAGAATGTACTGAATGGATCTTTCTCAAATTTCATGTGTAGGTTCCCCTTGGTGCCTAGTTATGCATATTGCATTTTTGGACCAATCCGAAAACAACATGGCCGACAGACAGCCATCTTGGATTTTGACAGTTGAACTTTGTTATCGCTATTTTTGAGAATGTACTGAATGGATCTTTCTCAAATTTCATGTGTAGGTTCCCTTTGGTGTGTAGTTATGCATATTGCATTTTGGGACCAATCCAAAAACAACACGGCCGACAGGCAGCCATCTTGGATTTTGACAATTGAAGTTTGTTATCGCTATTTCTAAGAAAGTACTGAAGGTATCTTTCTCAAATTTCATGTGTTGGTTCACCTTGGTCCGTAGATGTGTATATTCCATTTTGGGACCGATCTGAATTCAAGATGGCCGACAGGCAGCCATCTTGGATTTTGACATTTGAACTTTGTTATCCCTATTTCTGAGAATGTACTGAATGGATCTTTCTCAAATTTCATGTGTAGGTTCCCCTTGGCGTGTAGTTATGCATATTGCATTTTGGGACCAATCCAAAAACAACATGGCCGACAGGCAGCCATCTCGGATTTTGACAATTGAAGTTCGTTATGGCTATTTCTCAGAAATTACTGAAGGTATCTTTCTCAAATTTCATGTGTTGGTTCACCTTGGTCCCTAGTTGTGTTTATTCCATTTTGGGACAGATCAGAAAACAATATGGCCGACAGGCAGCCATCTTGGATTTTGACAATTGAAGTTTGTTATCGCTATTTCTAAGAAAGTACTGAAGGTATCTTTCTCAAATTTCATTTGTTGGTTCACCTTGGTCCCTAGTTGTGCATATTCCATTTTTGGACAGATCGGAAAACAACATGGCCGACAGGCAGCCATCTTGGATTTTGACAATTGAAGTTTGTTATCCCTATTTCTGAGAATATACTGAAGGGAACTTTCACAAATTTCATATGTAGGTTCCTCCTGGTGCCTAGCTATGCTAAGAATAAGGAAACGACAATGTAATTCACAAAAAAAAACAAAAAAATGCATCTGTGTCCCACCAGAGTCTCTGCTCACACTTAATCAACACCTAAGAGACAATCGAAAGAAGAGAAAAGAACCATCTTTCAAAAAACAAACTTAGATCATTTGATGGTGGGCGCCAAGATCCCTCTGGGATCTCTTGTGACGATTGAAGTTTGTTATCGCTATTTCTAAGAAAGTACTGAAGGTATCTTTCTCAAATTTCATTTGTTGGTTCACCTTGGTCCCTAGTTGTGCATATTCCATTTTTGGACAGATCGGAAAACAACATGGCCGACAGGCAGCCATCTTGGATTTTGACAATTGAAGTTTGTTATCCCTATTTCTGAGAATATACTGAAGGGAACTTTCACAAATTTCATATGTAGGTTCCTCCTGGTGCCTAGCTATGCTAAGAATAAGGAAACGACAATGTAATTCACAAAAAAAACCAAAAAAATGCATCTGTGTCCCACCAGAGTCTCTGCTCACACTTAATCAACACCTAAGAGACAATCGAAAGAAGAGAAAAGAACCATCTTTCAAAAAACAAACTTAGATCATTTGATGGTGGGCGCCAAGATCCCTCTGGGATCTCTTGTGACGATTGAAGTTTGTTATCGCTATTTCTAAGAAAGTACTGAAGGTATCTTTCTCAAATTTCATTTGTTGGTTCACCTTGGTCCCTAGTTGTGCATATTCCATTTTTGGACAGATCGGAAAACAACATGGCCGACAGGCAGCCATCTTGGATTTTGACAATTGAAGTTTGTTATCCCTATTTCTGAGAATATACTGAAGGGAACTTTCACAAATTTCATATGTAGGTTCCTCCTGGTGCCTAGCTATGCTAAGAATAAGGAAACGACAATGTAATTCACAAAAAAAACCAAAAAAATGCATCTGTGTCCCACCAGAGTCTCTGCTCACACTTAATCAACACCTAAGAGACAATCGAAAGAAGAGAAAAGAACCATCTTTCAAAAAACAAACTTAGATCATTTGATGGTGGGCGCCAAGATCCCTCTGGGATCTCTTGTTTTATCTTCCAATTCATTACTTATTAAATCCTGCAGCAGCAGTTTCCTATATAAACCATGGTTAACTTAACCCTCCTCCCCAGGGGGGAACCTGAAGTCATAGGGACCTTACATTCACAATCTTGATAAAGCACATAAAGGCCTTTCCTTGGTGAAAAGTAATTGATTCCGCCCTATCTGGAGAAAGAAATTGACCCCCACCCCGTAAATGCACCCTGGGGGGGGGGGGGGGGGCAGAATAAAAATTTGCCCAGCTTCAAACCGTCATGTCCTGGTATTCAACTGAAAATAAACAAAATATATCCAAAATTGTCATTTTTCTATATAAACTATAATTAACTTCACCCCCTCCCTAGTGGGGAATGTGAAGTCCGGGGGTATGCAATTCACAATTTTGATAAAGCACCTTTCCATTTATGAAGAGTATTTGATTTCAGCATGTCTGGAGAAGAAGAGATTTGATTTTTTTACTATGTTGACTCCTCTTGGCCCTTCCTTCAGGCCGCCCCTAGGAGGCAAGGACCATATACACTGATGCAATTTCCTATATATAGTCCACTTAGCAGTGACAATTGGCATTTTATTTCAAAAATACCTAAGACCTTGAAGTTGCAGGGAAGGTCAAGGGAGGGGTCTTTGTGAAAAACACGACAAAAGCTAAGAGGAAATATACTGAAGGCGATATAGTAAGGATGATTGAATTCCTGGTCGACAATATTTTGTTGAGTTTGGAGGAAAGATATTCCAGCAGACTGTTGGCATTCCCATGGGAACAAACTGTGCCCCACTCTTAGTTGACTTGTTTTTGTTTTCAACGAGGCTGGATTTGTGGAAGAGCTAATCAGGACAGGTAACAAAAAACCTTGCAAGATCTTTTAATTTCACTTTCAGATATATCGACGATGTGTTGTCTGTAAACAACAAGAAGTTTACTGACCACGTCGATCGTATATACCCTTCTGAACTTGAAAAAAATGACACAACAGACTCTTCTACTTCAGCTGCTTACCTCGATCTCTACTTAACTAATACCAACATGGACAGCTTACTAATAAGCTATACGATAAATGTGATGATTTCAATTTTCCGATCGTCAACTCTCCATATCTTGATAGTAACATCCCTGCTGACAAACAAACTAACAACGCAAGGCTTCGAGAGATGCAGGTTGATCAGAACTATGGGTAAGTTTTATGGATGTCATCTTTGTCTCACTGAGAAATATTCTGTATTTTTAAGTGATATGAAGATGGACGTTTTTGAGTATGCTCATTTGTGTGTTTTCTTGTTGTGATTGGCAATGATACTCAACCAATGATTATGGTTTTGTTGACGCTTTGGTATTCTCTGATTTTTTTTATCAGAAATTGTTAAATGCAATTTTTTAACAAGTGAGGATCGATGGTTCCAATATTATTTTGGATTACATATGTATACGATTTTTTTCATACTGTTTGGTATTAAATGTATTTTTAGGACAATGGCTATCTACAAGTTAACAAATAAACATTTGAGAGAATTTAATCCAATATTAAAACACAATACACCCAAGGTTTCTGTTTGTTTTTTTAATATCATGACTCTAAACGTAATTATACTTGTACAAAATTCAAGCGCCTACGGATTTTCAGGATTGGCAATGAATGAAAGGAAGTGTGTGATTCTTGTGTACACACTTGGGGATGATACCGGACAACCGACTGCACCCCATGACGTCACTCCTACTAGAACGCCGTCACAGGTCAGCGGTCCACCACTGTCACCCTAAAAGAGAACGTAAGTGATATCGACAACGTCACACAAGTATAGAAATTATTTGTGGAGAAACATTCAATAGAAAATCATAGCACTGTTTTACTTTGTACAGAGCGTGAAGCGATACATTCCTGTCGATAAAAGGACATGGCCCGAATTGGGTCAGCATCCAAAGGGAACCGACAAGTGTAATTTAACAGTGACAAAGCACTAAAGTATCGTTATTTCTTTACAAATGATTGATTTATTAATTCAAAATTCGATAGAATACATCAAAGGTCTGTTTCATATGTATATCATAACTTACATTGCATGCACCAGTCTCCGTGTTAAAAACACACACATGTCCAGCATTTATGCTGTCTGCTCCCCATTCGGCCTCACAGTCGCTTTCACTTAGCACAGTAGTTTTAGCTTTCTGGAGAACATCAGGTAAAGCTGAAACAAATAAACATTCTTTAATAAATGCATGCAATTACACAAATATCACATTATAGATTGCAGAAAAAAAAATCATTTGATTGGTCTTTCAAGGGTCAGGTGGAATAAGTAATTTGTATCTTTTCTAGAAACATCTGTAGTTTTATTTCATGTCCTCTACTCAAAGTTGACGTAAAACACACATGATGCACCTTTTAAGTTTAGAAATAGATACAGTATGACTAAAAATGAATTAAACTGCACGATACAGGGGTTTCGCCCTTCCGAGACTCGCCAGTGAGGCCAGGGGCCAAACTGTGGGAATTGGAATTTTCTAAGTAATGTAGAAGCAGAAAGGTCAGGTGCGTGAAATCCCTTTAATTCTAGAACTTACAAAAAGGATTAAAAGAATACTGTATAATTTCAAATCGTGTACTACGAAAATGTGTACATTATGATCAATGCCACTACTACACAAAAGAGATAACTGTGGCTATGGATACATTGTCTCCATTTCAATTCTTCGTATTTTGGAAAAATGGAGAAATTATCCAAAATATCTTTCGTCAGCATCGGATTTAAAATTCGAAAAGCGAATTTTCTTTTTCATTAAATGTGAGTGCGCAAGAATCGCAAAGCGATTTTCTGTAATAACACGATAAATAGGAATGTCACTGTATTAAATAATATAATATTCAACATTTAAAGGCCCAAAATACGTAACTTTTGATAAAACTTGAAGCGAAAATCAAGCCTAATAACTTATTATATTTATAGATTTAGCTAAGATCAACCGATATCAGCAATGTTCAAGATGAATTCTTTCGCGGTTACCGGTACAGCAGCAGTTGAAACACGGTATTTGTAAACACGCGTCCATTTCGAACCGTCTTCTACCTTCGGTTTGTTGTTGAAGTGGGCCACACCTGAATTATTTTCAGTTCTTTGGATTTTTCTGCCAAGGGTTTCTTGTTAGTTACCGCTCAGGTTTACTTCGTTTTAGGCTTATTTTTGCATGGTTATCAACAGGATATTTTTACAGAATTTTTCAGAATCACGAAAATTTCCCTGAAGTTACGTATATTGGGCCTTTAATTAGCGCTCTATATAATTTGTAAAACAAAAATTGTGCATGATATATCATCTCACGTGCGCCTCCTGATGTTCGGCCCCATCCGGTGATAGTGCACTCCTTTCCAGCGAAGTCACCGCTGCTTTCTGTAGGCATTTCTACAGCGGAAACTCCATCTCCCGTGATGTCTTCGTCAAACTCCAGCACAGCTATGTCGTTAGGAAATGTTCCATCCCCAGTGCCATAATCTGGGTGCTGATAATAAACAACTACGTATTTAATGCTTTTTCTTCGTGTACATTTCATATTGATATATTTTTCAACTAGTTTGTCAAGCTTCATTTTTCGTCCAATTTTAAGTTGAATTTTCAAATGATTATTTTGTTTAAAAAGGCGTACATGTGTGTCAGTTGCATCCTCTACTATGCAAAATATTAAGAGTACTCTGCAGTTTGTTCCCTTTAATGACTGTATGACAGAAAATAATTAATATCAATAGAGATGCAGGTTGATAAGAACTGTGTGCAGGTTTTATGATCACCAAATTTGTCTCATTGGGAAATATTCTGTATCTTTAAGTGATATGAAGATGGAAGTTTTTGAGTATGCTCATTAAAGTGTTTACTTGTTGTGAGTGACAATGATACTCGGTTCTCATTTTGAGAACTTTATGTTTACATGGATGTGACAAGACAAAGATTTACATGGCGGGTGTCGTCGATGTAGCAGAACACGCTTACTCTTCCGGAACACCTGGTCGTATTCTCTTGCACTTTTACAAGGGTCTCCATGTAAATATTTCCTTTGTTCATATTTTGCCCCTGATTTAATCGATTGTGAGTTTGGATTATGATTTCGTTAACGCTCGGTATTCTCTTATTTATTTTCAGTTGATTAATAGCAATGACCTACTCTCAAAATCCATGCTTCTGTCATAATGCGTTAAAAAGCATGTAATTATTATACCTGGTTTCAATTTAATCTGACACAAAACATACTAGCTACATTTCATTTTTAGGCACCTTTTTTACATGATTAAATGACAACGCTCCTTGCAGCAAATCCATGCCCAGCATGTTATAATAATAACGTTTACAATATAGTTCAGTAACATGAAAACTTACCACGGTTGCCTTGCTGACATCAAAGGTCTTCCCACCCTCAAAGTGTTGATCTGACCCCACTCGTATTGTCAGCCTGTAGCATAGATGATTTTTCAATTAGTTTTTTCAATTTCTACAATTTTTGGAAAACAATATAAATTCTAGTCACTTAGTGGTATTTCTGTTTTTTTCGTTGTTTTACCCTACCTGGCGAAAGAATACTGTCTGCTGCCTTCATCGCTTAATCCTAAAGGTGACTAAACGGATATATTTTTCATCTTTAGGCCTACCATCAGATCAATCTGATTAAAATCATATCTTCATCTTTCCTTAACACTGAAATAATTTCTCCAATGACCGGTCATCTTGAAGCAAGTTATTTCGTTACATTATTCCACGTGAACTTTTTGGTGACGAAATGGCTAACCGTACAAATGCGATTATGTAAGCTTTGTCGCCTCGAATTTTCACTTTCAATATTGTGAAAGTAGTAGTTTGATTGGCTGATACAAAAGGTCATCGGAATGTGACCCCTTATGGGATTTCCTCATATCTTAACGCAGCAGAGAGAGGTTTACGGAACGGCACGGATATCATAATATGATTTTATTCAGATCGGGTGGGAACTCGCCTAATGACTGTGGTAGAACCTTTTTAGGAAGAAATGAAGATTGTCTATGTTTGGGGCGCTGGGTTCTCTCGTTTCTTAATATCTCCCGTAATATGCCTCACGTTTGGTCTTGAGATAAGGTTTTAGGTCTGACCTACCCGAGTCTCAAAGTCCATGCTTGGTCCCGACATAATGGCGGAACGACTGGTACACTCATTCTGAGTAGTCAATGTTGTGGTCGAATCCGGAATATATGTGTCCTGTTGGTCTTTCTCGTCCTTGCTATTGCTGTTGTCTACATGCTTTCTTGTCCTTGCTGCTGTTGCCATGTTCATTTTTTCCGTCCAAGCTGTTGTTGTCCTGTTCGTGTTTAGGTCATTTTGAGCATGACCTATAGTCATCGCGCTTCGACCGCCGTGCGGCGTTCGTAAACTTTTCACATTTCAAACTTCTTCTCAAGTTCAATCACTGGGATTGAGCTGAAATGATCCTGATATGGTTCCGGCAAAGTGTTGATATTTTTCTGGTCGGTTTAAAATCAAAGTTGGCCGCCACAGCCACGATCTTGAAAAACACATTTCAAACTTCAAATTCCACGGATGCAATTGAGCTGAAACTTACCTGAATGGTCCCGTCAAAGTGTTGTTATTTTTCGGGTTAGTCCGAAATCCAAGATGGCTGCCACAGCCGCTATCTTAATAAACACATTTAAAACTTCTCAATTTCCATTGATGCGATTGAGCTGAAACTTACCTGAAATGGTCCAGACAAAGTGTTATTTTTCGGGTTGATCCGAAATACCAGATAACCGCCAACGCCACCATCTTGAAAAATACATTTCAAACTTCTCAAGTTCCACTGATGCGATTGAGCTGTAATGATCCCGAGATTGTCCCGACCAAGTGTTATTTTTCGGGTCGGTCCAAAGCCCAACATGGCCGCCATCTTGAAAACACATTTCAACCTTCTTCTAAAGTTCCACTGATGCGATTGAGATGAAACAATTCTGAGATGGTCCCAATAAAGTGTTGTTATTTTGCGGGTTGGTCCTAAATCCAAGATGGCCGCCAAAGCTGCCATTTTAAACGTTTTCTCAAGCTCCACTGGTTCAGTTAAGTAGAAAATTAGCGGGGTGTTAAGGAAGAGAAGTCCATTAAGTATTGTTATTTTCATGGTTCGAGAAAACGTTGACATGGCAACCTATGCGGCCATTTTGTAACAGTATTGTTCAATCACTATTTTACATAGTCAGATGATCGTAAAGGCCCTTGGACCTCTTGTTCTCGTCATTGCTGTTGTTGTTGTCGACATGTTTCTCGTCCTTACTGTTGTTGTCCTGTTTTTGCATCGTTGCTGTTTTTGTTGTCCTGTTCGGTATTCCCGTCCTTGCTATTGTTGTTTTCTCATAGTTGCAGTTGTCCTGTTCGTTTTTTTCGTCCTTGCTTTTGATGTCCTGTTCGTTTCCCCGTCCTTGCTGTTGTTGTTTTCTCATCGTTGCTGTTGTCCTGTTAGTTTTTCTCATCCTTGCTGTTATGTTTTCTCGTCCTTGCTGTTATGTTTTCTCGTCCTTGCTGTTTTCCTGTCCTTGCTGTTGTTGCCATGTTTTCTCATCTTTGTTGTTGTCATGTTTGTTTTCCTCGTCCTAGATGTTTTTTCGTCGACATGTTTTCTCGTCCTTGCTGTTGTCAGGTTTTTTCATCGTTGTTGTTGTCCTGTTCGTTTTTCTCTTCCTCGCTGTTGTCGTGTTTTCCCGTCCTTGCTGTTGTTCTGTTTGTTTTTCTCGTCGTTGATGTTTTTGTGACCTTTTTTCTTTGTCTTAATTGTCTTCGTTTTTATTGTTCAAACCATCATTGTTCCCAATAACGATTTTTTAATCAGATGGATAGTATTAGCTTACCCGCTAAAAACGTGAAACTACCTAGCGACTCGGGGCCAAGTGCTTTTCTTTGGACGCAGTGAGGTCCAGCATATAAGGTAGAAAACTAGTATTTGTTGTAATAGTATGTGCCAAATCTCCGAGTCAAATGTAGTTACAATAAACAATTTAACCTATCACAATGTCTCACCCTGATGAGATACAGTGCCCTGCGGTTACAGCCTTGCGAGCTCCAATCACCACTGCACCACAGTTGTGGGAGTCCGCGGTCTGCAGGGAGGCTTGCCACGGGAAGTCGGAGATGGACGCGTTCTCTCCATTCACAATCCAAAAGTTGTTATACGCCTACAACAGAAACCACAATGTATCGTAGGAAGAGTGCATTATTGTGATCGTTCTCGCCTACTTCTCCAAGGCCCGTACTCATACTCAAGCGTGGATTCTGTGCTCAAAACAATTTATTTTATTTATAACTCGCATAAGTCTTGACAAACGACCAATCTGATTAAAACCATATCCTTATCTTCGTGCCTTTGCGTAAACTTCTCTCTGTTGCATCAAGATATGACATTATCCGACAAGGGCTTGCGTTCTGGTGACCTTTTGCGTTAGCCAATCGAATTATCGCTGCCATAATCTCGAATGTGAAAGTTTGTGTGTGAATTAGCTTGCATAGTCCTATCTATGCGTTTAGTCATTTCGGCAAAACAATCTAGTGTGTAGTGCAGTGCAGCGACGAAATAACTTGGTGCAGACGACAGAATGGAATATCATCAATTAAAAAATTCTACATAGGAATAGTACGTTGATTTGAGTGGCTATCCTGGCGATTAGAACATGAAATTTGGATTGAACTCCATACCAATAAGTTTAAACCAAGAGTTGTTGTCGGTCCCGTAAAGGCTTCACACTAATTATTCACACTCACCTGACTCGGAGGTTTGTTTTGTGGTCCCACCGACTTTAATATACCGAGACTTTACTGAATTAATTAACGAAAACTGAAACAAATAGCATGACCATGACCTAAACTAAAAGAAGTCGAGAACGGTTAACCATTGAACGGGAAGAATTATTTTAATCGCGTTTTACGCGAATGAAAGCGCAAAAATGCCTATAAAGTTTTTATTAACGCGAAATAGCTCTTTAATTGCGTTATTATGTCTTGGTCAGCGTGTTATTACGCCCTTTATCTGCATAGTAAGTGATTTTATATTTTCTGTTCACAGGTTGACCCTTCCATGTTTTTTTCGTATTGTAGCATGTCTGGTTCAAATTGTTTTGCAACGAGGGTCGATTATCCCAACTATCCAAAATTGAAAACCTCGTTCAAACCTGTTCATAAAGCCCTTACACTATCCTCACAATTGATTACAACGGAAGTACATGCGCTTATAATTATCAAATTACTAAATCTGAACTAAGTAAACTCAGAATGCAGATTCTGCTCGTGCAATCACATGATTGAGTATTGTGGGGTTCGTTATATAGGACCATGTTTCCGAATGTAGTGTGATCTCTTGAGTTTTGCGGATTAAGGGTGATCTCGAACGTTTGCATATTTACTGTGATCTCGGGCTTTATGGATTTACGCATGCGGATTTATTGTGATCTGGGACTTTTGCGAATTTATTGTGATCCCATGATATGTTGGAGTTGCGGTAGCCGACATATTTACCTTGAGTTGTGCAGGACTGTACAGATCGGAGAAAACAGGAGCAGGCAACCTCGTACAGCCTGTAAAATGGATCGATAGCAATTAAAGATGACGTCACCCACACAAATGCTGCACCTCTTAAATTTAAAAATAGATACTGTATGCCGAAAAAATAAATTAAATTGCATCATACAGCTGTTTCGTCGTCCTAGGACTCTTCAGTGATGCTAGGGGCCAAAAGGTAGGATTCCAAAATTTCTAGACTAATGTAGAAGCAGAAGGGTCAGGTGCGTAAATGATCAATTGGTTTTCTGATTTTGATTTTCTAACATCATTAGTTCAATCATGAAGGGTAATCTAAATAGACGAATAATGTTAATAAAAAAAACAGAAAACAACAAATCATACCAAAATATAGTCATGTAATTAATTAAGATGTTTGTGATCACATGAAATTTCTAGAAATTCATTAATAAGCTGTATTTGAGAAGACACTTTTGAATGAGGTGACTTTGGTAAGATTCATCATGGAATAATTTTAAGTTACACAATACCGGTATATGAAACCAGAAAAACAACAATGTCATCGTACTCTATAATATACAATAGGGACATTTGTTTGACTGGATATATAAAGCGTACATATTGATTATGTTTTGTCCATGAATTGCAAATGACCGTTGTAAATAACATAACACAGAAATGCATACAGCATGCAGGGAGGTATTTCAATCATCAAAAATATTCTTATTCTTCAAATCCACAAAGGTTAAAAACATGTTGTTTTTATCTAATAGTTCACAAACATTTTTCATACCATTATTATAGCATTTCCTGGCAAAATATGACTTTTTATTAATACTAAAATGTTGGTTGTACCAGATGGGGAGAATAACGAACTAATTACTAGATTTTACATGCATTATTTCAGACACATTTACCCAAGACTTAAAAACATCCTTCCAGAAGATATTGCAAGTTTTAAATTGCTTTACAAAATCAATACCCATATCTGATATGTATTCCACTGGAAAATGCTCTGTTTCACAAATATTAACCCAACTTCTACAATTATTTTGCAGTAGGCTTCGTATCCAAGTGGACTTTAAACTCGAAATCAAAATTATTGATGTTTATCATTTTAAGGCCTCCACTTTCGTATTTTTGATTAATAGTATTTCGCTTAACTTTGTCAATGGGAGATTACCAAATAAAGTTAAAAAAAAGTTATGTTTAGTTGCTGAATAATAGTGTTTGTGGGTGTAGGAATCGCAATGAACAGGTGATTAAATTTCGATATTATAATTGATTTTAGTACTACAATACGACCAATTGGGTGTTAAATTTCTACTTGACATTTTGGTTATACGATTATTTACATTTTAAGAGCTTTTAGATTGACTAAAAAAATAATACCTAGCAATTCAAATTTTGTTTCCCCAAATTTTAATTTCCATCTATGATGATAGACCTAGCAATTCAAATTTTGTTTTCCCCATTTTAATTTCCATCTATGATGATAGACAATCTGATTAAAATACATATCCTTGTTCTCACTCCGTTTTACAAGGATCGATCTTAACGCAGCAGAGAGAAGTTTACGGAACGGCGCGGAAATCAAGATATGATTTTAATCAGATTGTGATGATAGACATCTGCGCTGAATTTTTTGCTGCTTCTTTTAGACCAGATATTTTACCAAAGAATTCAAGACTATATAAAGCGTCGTTGAATGAGTTTCTAGACTCTTCTAAAATTATTGAAGTGTCATCTGCAAACTGTGAGAGTTTATGATCTTTATGTTTTATTTGAATACCCCTAATGTTTTTATTGGTTTTTTTTTACCAGAATTGCTAATATTTCAGCTACAAGTAAGAACAGGTATGGAGAAACTGGATCACCTTGTCTACATCCTCTTTGGATATCACAGAATTCAGATAGTATACAATTTTGTGTTATAGCAAATACAGTATTTTTATATAAAGTTTTGATCCATTTCTTAATGCTTTCACCAAAATTTGAAAAAAAAAATCAATTTCCTTGCGTAAAACATTCCATGAAACTGAATCAAAAGCTTTTCAAAATCAATGAATACAAGAAGTCCAGGTATATATTGTTTAATTCAGTAAAATTCTTGTCATAAATTAGCCTAGTATTTTCACCAATATATCTACCACTTAAAAAAAACTGTTGTGTAACAGAAATGATATAGTCTAAAACTGATTTGAGTCTGTTGGCTATACAGGCTGATGCTAATTTATATACAACATTTAGCAAAGTAGTTGGTCTCCTGTTTTTCATAAAAAGCCCCAAACTACACAGTTTTAACAGTTGCCTTGATAACAGTCTTCTCGCTGTGTTCATGAGTCTTTACTTATGATATGTTAGTCACATCCAAGTAAACATCAAGTTGTCAAAACCAGAACCGAGCATCAATGTTATTAAAAGTAGCAAAGTGCATTTTCAACGATAGACGGAGTAGTCGTATTCTGCTTTTCATTACCTGGTATTTCCATATGTCTGGGAACCACACAAAAGGTAATATAACATCTGAGATAATACAGATTACGATGGGCAAGTTTTATGGTCGCCATCTTGATCTCATCGAGAAATATTCTGCATCTTTGTGTGATATGAAAATGGACGTTTTTGAGTTTGCTTATTAGTGTGCTTTCCTTTTTGTAATTGACAATGATGACTCAGTTCTCATTGCGAGGATTGATGCTTACTTGGATGTGACCAAGATTTACATGATGGGTGTCGTCGATGTAGCAGAAGACATCAACTCTTCCGGAACACATGGTCTTATTCTCCTGTACTTCTACAAGGGTATCCATGTAAATATTTCCTTTGTTCCTATTTTGCCTCTAGTGTAATTGATTTTGAGTTCAGATTGTGGTTTTGTTGACTCTTTGATATTCTCTCATTATTTCATTACGTAAAAGAGTTTGAGTGGTTAAGCATTGTTGAATTATAATAATGTCAATCGTTGTTGAAAAATAATTGATATCAAACTTTATAAAAATCAATGAAAATCTGAACTGCGAATTTCATACGTGGAGATCAATATACAATTTACAGATTTTATTTCCGAAGAGAGAATATTGCGAATCAAACATGCTCTTTTACTTTTGTTGTAGCATTAATTTTGCTTCTAGTTTAATCGATTTTGAGTTCGGATTATGGTTATGTTGACGCTTTGGTATTCTCTGATTTTTTTATTTTGTATATCCTTTATTTATTTATTTATGTATATTTATTTTCATCATTAGAATCTTGGCATTAAATTTCTGTGATGATACTGCAAAATAAGAATTGTCATTTTCGACAAATTTGTATTTGATATTGGATACGTTCTCTGAAGGCAGAACTGAAATTATCTATGCATGCCAGGAATTTTTTGTTTTTTATTTCAATTTAGTACTTTTGACTCACGATCGGACATCATTTAGGGTGTCCGTCAAAGCACTCATTTGACGTCAAAATACGATTGGGAACGGAGATACCCGAACCGTTTCGAAACATTTCTATTCTTCTGATTTGGGGGTTATCATAACATCAACAGCATTCTGTGTCTGCAGGTTTGTTTAAAGAATTTGAAAACGTTTCAATTTTTTTGATCAAGTTAAAGTCAGTAAATATGTATTTTACATAATGTTTATTAGTCATAGTGTTAACTTTTCTTTTGTGTAAGTAGACCTTACCTGCTACTGCTACCAAGCATAGGATTCCAAGGAACTTCATAGTTAGGATTGTCGGCAGGATATATGTCCTAACCTACTAACAGCTCATTTATATTGCGAGACAGCTGAGAATTTCTCACCCTCTTATCAGCAACGAAATGTCGACGACTCTGTAAAAGGCCAGTTGAAAGTAGTTCAAGCTTTGACCGTCTCTGAATTATATCTTATCACATATAGGTTATATTAAAGAAACTTTCCTTTTTATCCTAATTGCAGAAAGTTTTTCAAATACAATGTAATTCATGAGTAAATTGTCCACATCAGGAGAGGGCTTGTATTGTTAATCATGTTAATGATAATAACAATAATATACCAACTTCCTTTAATAATTTGGTATGACCGCCTAGCAAAGCCAATCTTCCACATGGTCAATCCTTAGTTAATTCCTGTTTGAATTTTTGTCTACAATATTCAATAAAATATATATTTGAAAAAAAATTTTTTTAGTAAGAATACAAATATTGTTAACGACCGTATAATCATTTTGTATTCACAATTTGTATTCAACTTGCTCATTACAAATACTATTGGCAAAGGTCACAATAAGTAGCAGACCACAGAAGGATAGGTCGATTATGAAAAACAAGGTCAATGAAAATCAAGGTCAATGTCTTAGAAATGTAAATACGGCGGTATCATCTTTCACAACACATATCAACAAGTAAATATATTGGTAAACTGTATTGAGAAGAGTATAAACTTATTTTTTCTACATGTGTTACCATGGTTATCACACCAAGATTACCAAAAAAAAAAGGCAAAAAACAACACTTCTTTGCACCAAAACTTTTATCCCCATTAAGGAGGCTCGACCCTTTCGCACTTAACCGCTAGATTTCCTTAAAAGTTTCATATGTTGATTATGCTACCAGGTAGAGATGATTTTGTGAAAATCTAAGCATTCCTATGACTTGTTTCATTTTTGAAAAAAAAAAAAAATTCTCAAAATTTAGTGTTTTTTCTATTTTTTTTCTTGTGAATATTGTTGAAAATCACAAACATAAAATAAAATAAAAAAAGAAATCAATAGCTACCTCAAAAATATTTCATATTTGGAAAAATGGACAAAACGATTTTTACAAAGTGTTTTATTTTTATATCTACCGGACAAATTTCAATATTCACAATCAAATTATTTACATACCATATAGTTACATAAAGCACAAGCAAAAAATTGAATCAAATATCACAGACAAGCTTTTTATGTTACTTATTGAAAACTAGATGTACAACTGTGTCTAGGGTAGGTTGTCTCCCTTGATGCTATTAGGTGGTTTTTTGTAGTGGGTAGTATTTTTACATAACATTTATACTGTGAAAGCATACAAGCCTCAAACATTTTAGAACATAACAACTACCGGTGTTCTGTGTTATATTTCCAACAGCATAATAGTGCATATATAATGACACCAGGCACAACTCTTGTGTAAAAGTTCTGCCAACACGGATAATTCTACCACTCGCCGACTCTCTCTCCAGTTTGAGAAACCATGGCCAGTTGTACCGGTACTATAGGCCTACCTTCCGATTCTGTTTCTATACTGTTGCCGTCGCTGTCAGTGTCCGACCATGTGTCGATATCGTGTACATCTATTTTTGCAATAGAAGTGGTCGTGGTTATACTTTATTTGCTCGCAATCTTGAGTTGAAGACTTGAACCGTCCCCTCTCATCTCGCCATTGTTGACATCGCGACATATCACTGTGTAGAACGAATTTGATACCCCGTTTTCAAATACCGGGTGCACAAATAGGAAGGTACGTCACCACCAAACGAGAATAAAAATTACGTAGGGTCGAGCGTCCTTAATAAAACATTAAAGATTAATACGTGGTTGTAGAATTATCTGTGTCACAGCATGGGTCGTTTGTTTAGTGTTTTCTCTCTCCCCTCATATGCTGTTGTCAAAAATCACTTCCTGATCTCAAACATTTTTTTCTTTTTCTTTTCACAAATATGAAGCCAATAAAGTCCACTTTATCATATTTATGCCAATTTTACTGCTTATTTATTTGAAGATTTTGATAAGCTAAATATTATAGGGTTCATTCATTGTACACAACAATCACCATGGCCACATTATGTTTCTGTACACTGAGACCATAGAGAGTGAAATGGTTTTACCATAAATTAAGTATGTTTAAAGTAAATCAGTACAGATATGACGAGGATGGGTTTGGGGGAGGGGGTGTTGCTAAGGAAATCCGCCATCTTGGATCCGTTGCTTCCTGAACGGATCACAAATGGTGAATTTCCTTAGCACCCTCCTTAACCATACCCTTACCCTCGTCATATCATTATGGGTAGAGGAACGATGCTTTTTAATGTAGAATAGTATAGGTTTTCTAGCTGACGTGTTAATATTTTCGAAAAGTTTACATACGAAAATGTAGTATAGATGATCTAACTGGCGGGTTGATTTTTACGGCAATTTCGAGGTTAAGTCTAGAATAGGAGGTGGGGGGAGTTGGTTCATGGGGTTGCTGAGGAAATCAGCCATCTTGAATATGTTTCTAAAGCATCACAAAATGGCTAATTTGCATAAAAGCTACTAGATAACTACCGGTATGTCGGAAGTGACCTACTGATATGCAAATTAGCCTTTTTGCGTCAGAAGAAACGGATCAAAAATGAAAGATTTTCCTTAGCAACTCCCCATCCTCGTCATATCATCAAATTATTTATAAAATACCACTTCTACATAGTTCAGTGTTTGTGAATTTAACGGGGTATGTTTACCAAATAGAAGTAGCGTGTACAAAAGCTTTTAATACGATATGTAACGACTCGCGTTGTTGTATCTTTGTTCTTAGCTGTAGACCTGCTTCCCAAAATAGTATAATGTCCATGTTTGTGGCGCCTGATCAAGACGAGACGACGTATAATGATCACATTGTCGGTGGAGCCGTCGTCGCTTATCCGTGCGATAAACTTAGTTCCCTTGGGCCTATCAAACTCAGACTTTACACATTGCATCATATTTTTGTAGGGCTCTTAATGTCTAAAGGTCAAAGTTCAAGGTCACAATTATTATAAATAGAGCCAATATCTGTACAAAAATGTTTCAGTGCGATTACGTGCATTGTAAGTTCCATTGTGCCTATCAAAAGCATACTACATACCGTGCTTCTTCACTGTTTACTGAAAGCCCTTCCTCTTCAGGTCTAAAGCTAAAAGGTCAAGGTCACTATTACTATAATAGATCTGACGTGCAAACAAAGGTTTCGTGTGATAACTGGAGTTACTATGGGCTTTTCAAAACTGAAGCAACATGCATTGCTTTCTTAATGCAACTTCTTGCTTTGGATAGCCATTCAGGTCTGAAGGTCAAAGGTCAGGGTCACTGCTACTATGAATTTAACCCACGTCTAAATAAAGGTTTCCGTGTGTAACTGAAGTTTCCATTGGTCCCTATTGCAACCATGTTTTTATACCCCCAGTGAATTTTCACATAGTTAATACATTGTATCGCTTAATTGAAAAGAAAACAACATCTGTCTCGAAGTATTGAAAGTTTCTGCTGTTGGGCATTAAAGTGACACATCGACCTATGTGAAGTTCCTGTTGTTTGTTTAACTTGAAATGTCCTTTTTAGATTTAGCCTTTCTAGCTACAATATTTGATGTCGATCGTTTAATATGATGCAACTTCCTTTCAGCATTTTGTCAATATCTGATTGTTAATCACTATGGAAAACCTTCTCTTGATCAGAATTTTTTTCGACTTCCTCTTGCATCTTTTTTGTATATATGAAAGTTTGCTTATTTCTTCCATCTGGTCTTGAAGAGGTTTTCCATGGTGGTCAACAAGCAGATATTGACTCAATGCTGATATCGAATGACATTCTGTACAAATGGAAACCATATGACAGTTGTGCGATATGAAAAGTTATATTTGCGATGTTTTGGTCACAAGAGTTTTCATAAGAGTTTCACCATTTTTGGAGATTTGAACATAATTTCATATTTATCACTAAAATAACAAGGGGGTGACTTTGTCCATAAATGACGGTTTCAGTTGATTTAAAGGAAAAATGACTGGGCCTAGTTGTTCAGTCATGCAGGTATCTTACACTCAGCATCTTTATATTTCGTGTATATAACTTTGTCTTCCAAATCAAACATGTTTAATTGCTTATGACAACCACTATTGGGTCTCGCTTTCCGCTCAAAACGTGTCGACAACTCGAGCAAACTCGGGTCTCGCTTTCCGTTCGTCAAGGGTCGACAACTCGAGCAAACTCGGGACCCGCTTTCCGTTCGTCAAGGGTCGACAACTCGAGCAAACTCAGGACCCGCTTTCCGTTCGTCAAGGGTCGACCACGCAACTCGGGACCCACTTTCCGTTCGTCAAGGGTCGACCACGCTACTCGGGACCCACTTTCCGATCGTGAAGGGTCGACAACTCGAGCAAACTCAGGACCCGCTTTCCGTTCGTCAAGGGTCGACCACGCAACTCGGGACCCACTTTCCGTTCGTCAAGGGTCGACCACACAACTCGGGACCCACTTTCCGTTCGTCAAGGGTCGACCACGCAACTCGGGACCCACTTTCCGTTCGTCAAGGGTCGACAACTCGAGCAAACTCAGGACCCGCTTTCCGTTCGTCAAGGGTCGACAACTCGAGCAAACTCGGGTCTCGCTTTCCGTTCGTCAAGGGTCGACAACGCAACTCGGGACCCACTTTCCGATCGTGAAGGGTCGACATCTCGAGCAAACTCAGGTTCCCTTTTCCGACTTTCCACATTCCGTTCGCCAAAGGGCGACAACCCAAGCAAAGTGATTTTCAAAGGAAGATAATGGAAATCTTTTAAAAAAAAAAAATAAAATAAAATAAGATTCTTTCGAAAAGTCACAACGAAAGTTATGTTTCTCTGGGGATTCCGTCAAACAGCCAATGGAGTTAATCATGATCCCTTTAGCTGGCCTGAACAGAAAAGATGAAGCTAGTCACAATAATAAATTTTATTTTTTAGAAAATCATTGAAAGGATGAGGGTACATGATTTTGTTTTCAACCCGTCCAGCTTATCTCCTTCATCACAACGAGGAATGACGCACATTTTAAAAGCATTATAACATGATATTGTCGCAAAGTCTGTAAATGGAATAGGGAGAATGAAACTTGATAAGGGAACTGTATAAGTGTAAACTCCATTCTTTAATCATTCAGTGATTTGACAATGGTGATGAAATTTTATATACCGTATAAACTATAATATTGATTTTTCACACTCAGTTCCTCTTATCAATTCAACATGATATAATCTGCAACTAATTCCCTTGTTATAATTTACAGTTTTTTTAAATTACATCATTAACTACCTGCTAAGTTTAGTTTTTACTCCCTGTTTAACTTTTAGTTTGAGTCTCAGCGTTGTTTGGCCGGAAATTCGAACTTACATTGTTGATGGAATATAAAACTAAATAAAAATTAAAAGGAAAAAAAACTTTATGATCTATGAAAAGATGTTTGAGTATGGTTATTTTGCATGGCGCTTTTCCACTCAACGAAAAACAAATTTAAAGGCGATGATTTCCAGTCCACGACACTTTTGCAGTGTATGCAATCGAGAGTGCCGCCATCTTCAAGGATAATTTTATTTAAACAGTATTTATCAAAACAAACAAGCATGTTGATACATATAATTACACGGGTATTGGACAACAAGCTTAAAGCTTATCTTGTAATCTCACCAGAACTATGAGTACTACTTTCTAAATTTGCGCCAAAAACCTGTGTCCCTATCTCATGGTATAAAGGCATATGATGATCCAGCGATGGACCTAATTTCAAAGATGACGTCAGAGGCCGATTGATTTGAAAACCTAACTTCTGAATTCTTCTGCCTGCATCGAACTTTTGGCGGGAATTTAGTGTCACGTGACTACTTAGAGACCTCTCGCATGCACAAGGTGTGCAATAGTTGAACCCTGACATTCCGTTTCCTGCAAATGGCTGACTGTTCGTTTTGGGTGAAAACGATGGTGATGTTTTCCAAGAAGATGCAGAAATACTGTTTCCACGACTTCCTGTAAAATGACTGTTGAGAGAAGGAGATTTATCAATGCGTGTCGTCTGCCAGGAGCTTGTTGGATGACGTATACGCCCATGACCTCCAAAGGTCATAGCCGTTCCAGTATGTTGTTGCTGATTTCCGTTGTTCTTCGGAATTGGATTAAGCATATATTCGGGCACGGTGAATTTCGGAAAATGGGAAACTCCAGACCTCGGGACAAAAGCGTTTCCATGGTTTACACGAACGGAAGAGGGTAGATCGGGCCATCGAGGATCTGTGTGTAATCTTCCGTCGCGTTTATTTCTGATGACTTCTGAACAGAAGACCGCGTTTCCCATGAGCACTAGCGAACTGAACATGATCCAACATCTACTTCCGGTAGTCATGACAAGATCCTTGTTCGCTACAAAAACAAATGAAACGTACATTATGATAATGTAGACGCTTGCGTGTAAAATATAAACGTGATCGAAACGATGTACATCGGACCTTTGTAATTCAGAAATCTGGCTAAACTGACCAGAATCTTAAGTATTTTACTGAAACAAATTTCACTTTAACTGCATCAAGTATCTTGAGAGAAGACATTGTTAAATATATTTATTTTCTTTTTTAAAATATATTTTATCACCCCCTTCTGTAATTGTTGAAGAATTATGTTTTAGCTTGTGCAATCTGATTAGAATGCTAACTCTTATTCCGTTACATAAGGCGAGAAGTTTACGGAACGGGCGGATTATAATAAGATTATAGCTGGAGAGATATTTTAATAAAAGTTTTAAAAAATCAAAGACGAAGAAAAGCTGCATTATTTAGTTTACTACCAAAATAGACCATTAACAGACATATCGTATATGTATGGAGCATTAGTTAGTTGATAAAGAAAGAAAATTTAAATAACAACTACAACCTGCTTTTATCGAAAAAACTAAATGAACATAAGAAATACACTGACAACATGAGATAGCATGTTTACCAGAGTACCAGGAAAGTCATCGGAGTACCAGTATACAATGTACATCTCGGGAGTAATTTCCGGCAATCTTCGGAAATTTTCCCAAAATTATGCAGTTGACAGCCACATCATAGACACAGGGGCCTGAGAATTTGTACCAACTAGTTTTTAACCTTAACTAGGGTATTTAAGAGTAATTTTACACTTTGGGGGGGTCGGTAGTTATATTTTCGATAAAAATGTCCCTCGTCAATGGCCATAAAGGCTGAAAGCTTTCCAGGTCGCAAAATCGACCCCACCTACCTTTCTTGCATCAAAAATCACATTTCTAGTTGTAAAACGAAAACAAGCTTGTTACCATTGGAAAGATGGATAATTTTCATTTTAAAAAACTTCTAAATGCACGTCAAATGTATCCTTCTGCAGAAATGATCTCGATTTCTTCCAAAAACACGCAAAATGTCCGTATCTCAAAGTTTCAATCTGATTAAAATACAGATCCTTGTTCTCGCTCCGTTTTACAAGGATCTGACAAAATCCCATAAGAGGTCACGTCCAGATGACCTTTGTCGCCTCTTTACTTAACACTAAAATAATTTTCCAACGACCTTTCATGTTGCAGCAAGCAATTTCGTCACATTATTCCACACGAACTCTTTGGTGACGAAATGACTAAACGGACAAATGTGTTTATGCAAGCTTTGTCGCCTCAAAATTTCACTGTCAAGATTCTGCCAGTAGTAATTTGATTGGCTAATGCGAAAGGTCATTGGGACATGACCTCCTATGGGATTATCTCAGATCTTAACGCAGCAGAGAGGAGTTGACGGAACGGCGCGGAGATCAAGATATGATTTTAATCAGATTACTCAAAGTTTTCGTCGGCTTTGCCTGGCACTTTGGCATAGCAAATGAGTTTTGACGTCACTGCACGAGCTGGCCTTTTCCTGACATTGGATGGCGGTCTTCCTCTAATCATTGGCATCCAATGACAGCAAAAGGCCAGCGCGTGCAGTGACGTCAAAACTCATTTGGTTTGCAAAAGTGCCAGGCAAGTAAACGGGGGGGGGGGGGGGGCAGCACAATTGCTAATTCTTCTCTACTATCCTTTTTCCTACATCCGGTAAGGAGGGAATGGTTCGATAAGATTAAAATTTTATCTTTGTTTTTTTCACACTTTCTAAAACACAACCTTTGGCTTCATATCGTATTCATCCTACTAGTGGTACAGAAGTTATATTGTAAAACATCACTAGTCTATGACTAAAGTTAAAACAATAAAATGTCTAATCAGAATTTGCGAAAAAAAATCTGCATTATCAATTTACCGCTTAAGTGAAATCTGGTCCAAACACGACGAGTTTCGATGAAACTTCAGATCTGCAGGATGAACTTATAATAATGATGATTCTTTGTTACTAGAAACGGTTATTTTGTAAACTGAATAATCCATTTTATAATTACATATATATAACCACCACAAGGGGTGGGGTATATTTGCATGGCTTGGTCCGTCCGTTCGTTCGTCGGTCCGTCGACATTTGGTTCGTCCGACACTTTTTAGGAGAACTATTTGAGCGATTTTGATGAAACTTCACACAAAGGTCACATGCATAGAGACCTGAAACTGAGTCGATTTTGAGTTTCATTCAATATGTCGTTAGAGTTTTGGCGCTTTAACTTCGAAAATTTCAACAAATATAAGAATGGTCCTTGTCCGACATTTTTCAGGAGAACTACTTGAAGGGTGTTGATAAACATCACACAGAAGTCATATTCATGAAGATTGTAAACTGAGTCGATTTTGAGGTTCATTTAATATGTCGTTACAGAGTAACTATGGCCCTTTAACTTCGAAAATGTCAACAAATGTAAGAAGGATGACGCGGGTGGGCGTATCAAGTACCGCAAACGGTACTCTTATTCGAATATATTTGGAATTTTGAGAAAAAACACCATACATTTATAATAAATTTAAGCTAGGCCTACAAATCAATAACATATCATATGTTGAATATTACATTTTTTAATTGCTTATAAACAATAGTTTGTTATTGCTTCGTGTACATTTGCTCATGATTGTTTTAACATTTCTATGTCCCAAATGACCGAATCATTTGGTTGGACCGCTTATAGAAAATGAATAAATCTTCTCTTAAACGGAAACAACGTAAACTGATATACAGTGTTGTCTTGTAGTGACGCCGGGAAAACATCGTATTTCGTCAAATTATCGATATGATTAGTTCATGAGGATTATAGAGATAACATTTTATAAGATATTTTGTGATATTTAAAAAATAAAATTGGTGATATTTAAAAAAAAAACTTCACCGGATTGCTCCTTTCAGCGTGATGTGGTAGTTATAACAAAGAATTGTAAAGGTTAGCTGAAACTGACCACTTTGACATTAACGTACAGTACCTGAGGTGTCTGATGTTGACTACAGATCCAATATCTTATTCGCTGTTAACCTTCAGACCGGTCAAAACTAGCACTGATGGTATACTGGTCACTCAACCCTCTTTAGTAAAGTACTAAAACTGGACACGGCGGTGTCTGATCCAATATCTTATTCGCTGTTCACCTTAATACCGGTCAAAACTGTAAAACACTGATGGTATACTAGTCACTCGACCCTCTTTAGTAAAATACTAGCAGCTGGACACGGCGGACAAGCGCCTATAGATTACCGAATTCACCCCTAAGACACTTTTAAACTCCACCAATTCAAAGGTGGAATAGTTCATTATGACATTTCAGGGATGAGTGAGCTAAGGAACAAATTAATTTAGCATCTTTCTGATGTTGAGCCGGATTTTAACATGTAAACATGTGATAAATCGCAGACGTCCCGAATATAATGTAAGTCATAAATTTAAACAAGTGGTTACCTTTTATCGCTTTCTTGAAAAAAAAAGATTTTTTTTTATTAATCATCTTGTCAGTTCATGAAATATTATTTCCATGGCCATGCTTTAACACTGTAATGTAGGCCTATGAGCCGCACCGTTATAACGTGTGATCGCCAACCATCAAAGAACCTGGCGGCAGAAATGAACAACACGTTTATCATAACACATCTAGTTATATCTCAACAAAATATTGTTTACACATCCGCTTTATAAACAATGTTGACCACAGGTCATCTTCACGGTCACTTTTAAACAGGTAGATTGTCACGCGCGGAACAAATTGCCGGACACTCGAGTGGTCAGTCCATGTCCGGAGTCTGTTGCGAGACATGTGACGGACACAAACATGAGAGTGATCAGTGTCCGAATTGACATATACAGCATTAACAAACCTTGAACGCTTTAATAAAGATAATGGTTCCTGTTGTTATTTATATTTACAGACATTTGAGGAAAGTATATAGCGGAAACTTTTTTTTTCAAGCGGATATGTATGCATCAAATAATGTCATTTTCGTCAGTAAGGAACATTGTTTATTTCGTTTGTTTTTCTTTCATGTAAGCATGTAAAAGGGTATTCTCCATGTCTAGTTTTTACTAGTAAAAGCATACACGAAACAGTAATACGCAACTTTTCATAGTTTGTGAAATTTGTCAGGGAAAACTTCATATCATCAAACACGCACCACACAAATTGATAAACTGATAAACACCGTGCAAAATTAATTTCATCTTTTACCAGCGCACTTTATTTAAGATTGGTTTCACATTTTTACATTCATTTGTGTGTCACATACATTGGCGCACCTGTATATCGAATGGTGCATGCTAGCGCACCATGCTGAATATGTAAGTAAGTCAATGTATGTTACACACCAATGAATGTAAAAATTATGACAACCAATATTTATATTTACATTTTTTGTTAACCAACATCCAGTCGATGTAGACATATACAGATAGTATATAAGTCAAATCATGTTTCAGCGTCAGGGTAAATCCAGACCGAGAAATGGCACCCTTTGACAGTCTCCAATGATACAATTATGACGTCATATGCCTGATGACGTCACCATGTCCCAAAGTATGTTATCGGGAAACAACATACATTGGACACAGTAGCTTCATCTAGTCTCTGTGCAGTGGCAATGTAAATATAGATAAGTATTCTATAGTTTTGAAATTGGATACACGTGGACGAAAATTATATTTGTTACGCTAATGTAATTAACGCGCTATAACTTCATGATTTTTTTTAAAATACAATACATCACGTACAAAAAGTCTTAACATCAAAAAATAAATCAAAGAAAACAAAAGCATCAACAGAAGTATAAATCTGAATTCATAATCGATCGAACAGTGGCAAAAGGGGATCAAAGAAAAATGTACACAGAGGTGAATGCCATGTCCTCAAAGATAGATCGGAGGCATTTTAAAAAGAAAATTTTATTACATTTTTGCCAGTGAAATATAGAAAATTATCAAACTGATAAAACTTATATTTTCACTGCAGTGATGAGCAGTGAAAATATAAGATTTTGCCGTGAAAAAATAAGATTTTGCCGTGAAAATATAAGATTTTGCCGTGAAAATATAAGGCTTTTTCAGTGTAACGTGAAAAAGTGACCCGACAATAAAATACCACCCGGGTCATTATTCTACGTTGCGAAAGTTACCCGGGGTCGTTATTTAACAGTAGAAATCGTACACGGCCATCTGTAGAAAAATGACCCCATTCGATTTTTCCGTAATTCGTCCCGTGTAAAAGTAACCCGCCGTAGCTTTCAACGGTGGGTAGTTTTCAACTGGGTCCTTTTTTGCACGTAACACCGAAACTTTTGTATGAGTTGTTCCCCTTGATCGGATCTTGGAGGCTCGCCATTGTTGTCGTCTGCTAGAACTTGTCTCTTGGGGAAAGATGGTCTTGATGAAATGGCATCAATAGTACATATTGATAGGAACTGCTGCAGGATTAAATATGAAATGAATTGAAAGATGAGAATGGTTCAACTTTTCCGGTCAGCTTATCCCAATCAGCTGTGTACTGGACCCGATCGGTTGTGATTTCGACGGATTACAGTACTTATTAAGTAGACTTAGCTCCTTTGCAGTAGGCAAGTAGACCAAGAAAAAAATAATGAAAGTATCTTAGTCCTCTTTCGAAATGTAATAAAAAGAAAATTCAATGGTTTGCCGTTTAATATCAAATATATTTCACTTGTATGGCAGATTTTTTTTAATATTTTCACTCGTGCTACGCACTCGTGAAAATATAAAAAAATCTGCCATACTCGTGAAATATATTCGATATTAAACGGCAAACCATTGAATATCCTCTATTTATTACATTTTTACCAGTGAAATATCGAAAATTATTTGTTCAATAAAAGTGATATTTTTCACTAGTGAGAAATTCGATAAAAATGGGAAAATCAGAAGCTACCACTGTCGATTTTCATATAAAAATGTAATAAACAGAATATCTAACATTATCTTCAGTAATACCAAACATCTAATATATATATATTTGGTATAAATGAAGACGCTGTTAGATATTCTCTATATAGTGGAGTCCCTAAGGGCAGAAATTTTGCTCTCGTGGGCATTTTTTGAAGGAAGCAAGAGACCATGAAAAGTTGATAGTACATATAGAATACTTAAAAAAAATAGTTGTTGTCAGTCGCGCATGCGCGTCGTATCGATTTTATGACGTCATCAAAATGGCCGCCGAGAAATTCGGCCCATGCATTAATTCATCCCTTTTTTGTGTAAATTACCCATGTTTAAGGTGTTGTGACAAAAATTGACATAAAATAATTAAATAAACACATATCTTCATGTTTTCAAATAACTTTTTACCTTTTTGAATGTTTGTATGCAACTTTGTGCTTATTTTAATCCATTAAATATTTAAACTTTTGAAAAAATATCAGATTAAAAGTTAAACAAACGACGTTATATCTGATAATTAAATAAAATATTGACAGGAAAGACTATAAAGTTTCTTTCAGTCAAAATATCACGAAATAACGAGTCTCAGACGACATAAACTGACAATAAATTAAATAATAGTCTGTTTTTTATTTAAAATCCGGAACTCTTTGTTCCGTTTTTCAGTCGTATACTTTTATTAGAATAACTTCCGGTCAAAGTTTTTCTCCGGGAAAATGTGAAAATACAAAAGAGGAATGCTTTTCCAACTAATATTCAGTGTGCTTACCTCAGCAGACACTATGGTAAGACATGTGTATGAATTGTTTTGTTAATTCAAATTCAAACTTCATATAAGACTGGATACACTCTAACAAATAGGCCTAAATACTGTGTGCTTGCTCATCGTCCGGGTTTTTGCCAGCATCGAATCAATCATATAATTGCAATGCACTGCAGTAAGTTATGTCTGCATGCAGGTATTTTAAATGTTAGATATGAAATAAATGCTTTATAAGCAAAATTTGGTTCATATATATCAGGAATACAAAGCTGTTATAGGCCTAATACCGTTTGTGGCGGCGTAAGTGAATTATGTGGGAGATTGTAAAATTAAAACCATTGTCGGTCATGGATAACGGAATTCCGGATTTCCCCCACCTTAAACGTTCTGAATTATTCCTTCATAATAAATATTATTTTAAATGATTTATTAACGTATTTTAACTTTTTTCTTTTTTTTTTCTTTTTGTCAAAAAGACGGTTATTTGAAGACAGTCTGTTAATTTCCAAAGAGAAACGTTTGATTGATTATACATCCTGCATAATATATCAAAGTTATACTGAAGAACCCTGAGTTGAAGCCCCCAAAAACCACGAGAGGGTGTTGGATGTTATTAAAGAAAGAGCAGGATACTCTGATTGTATTTATCCTGAAGTATTTTCCGGATTGTCATCAGAAACCTCGTTTTCTCTGTTTGATAATAATGCAACATGGCATCGTTCGTGTTATCAGACCACAGTAAACAAAACACTCATCAGCAGAGCAAAAGATTGATATAAAAAATACATCTCTAAAAGACGAGGTGCAACGTGTGAGGAGACCTTTAACTCTTTCGGCGCCAAAGTCGACTTTTGTCGACAGCGAGGACGAGCGCCAAAGTCGACTATAGTCGACATTTTGAAAACAATAATCTTAAGATTTTCATACAATTTTGGAAATCCAAGATGGCTGCCAGGGTCGCATGATCTTGACTGAAAGTGAACAATGTCCAAAAGGTACAGCGCTAGCTTCATTTGAACTTTATATCCATCAAGTAGCATGTTCCTACACCAACTAAAACAATGCTATAAAGTGTTAAGCATAAATCTATATTTAGCAATAAATATATTATGTCAGAATTACATGTTTTGGTAACTTTATTTCCTATTGTAATATATGCCTGCCACCACTTATATTCTTCATTATATCAGTAGATATATATACAGACACTCATAATATAGATTGAAACCTACAGATAAGTGAAAAAAAAGAAATATAGCTGTAAAATCAACAATTTTATCAAATTATGAAAATCCAAGATGGCCGCCAAGGTTACATGACCTTGATTGACCTTGAATGACCTGTGATGAGGTGCATTTGGTAAAGCATCATCTGAACTTTATATCCACCAAGTAGCATGTCCCTGCACCAACAAATAAGAAAAAACATACATTGTTAATTAAAATTCCTTTAATTAGTAATTAATATTTGGCGCTGGGCCAATATGTTAAAAAGGTAATTTGGCGCCGAAAGAGTTAATCTCAACAAACGTTTCACAAGATCCTCAACAAAACCATATGAAAAAGATGTATGCATCTCCTGTCAAAAATGTGGAACAAAACGAAATTCCCTTCATCAGGTATGATTATCATATAATAATTTAATTTTGCCTATTCCTGCAATGTTAAACTTTTTCAGGTTATATCGTATAACCTCAAAAATCAGACAACGCAAAAACTGATGACGTCATATACCGCCATTTTCGGCGCGGTATTTTGTAATCAAACTTCTGATTGGTTGAAGTTGTTTTGCGGTGAAATTTATGCACATGTTTTTGTATTTTGCAAAACAATTCAATTTTTGTTATTATGAATACGCAATCATTATATAAGACTTATGTCTTATATGTGTATCTTTAGAAAAGAAATTATAAGGAATAACCACAATTGATTTTAGGGTTATACGCTATAAACCGAAAAAACTGTGCACTTTTTTGCATAAATCCGCGTATACCGTATAACACTAAAAAAAATGGTGGTCATTCCTTAAATATTAACATTGATTTTCGCCTGTTTTCAATCATATGATTATGAATTTAGCAATAAAAGTTCATTTACACAATACACAATCTTCTGTTAACTGTTAGTGTTACTATCATCAATATAAATATTCAATCAATGCATGAATATTAGTACCGGTGTAGAAGTCATTTCTTTCCCCATCTAAAAGTTTCCCCGGGACTATTGGCTAGCTGATTATTTCCCCCTCTGTATTGATTGACGAGGGGAAACTATTGGCTAGCTGATTCTTTCCCCCTCTGTATTGATTTATGGGGGGAAACTATTGGCTAACTGATTCTCCCCCCCCCCCACCTCTGTATTGATTCCTTTGGGAGGGGGGGGGCTATTCGCTAGCTGATTCTTTCGTTCCCCCCTCCTATTTGATTCATGGGGAAAACTATTGGCTAGCTGATTCTCTCCCCCCCCCCACCTCTGTATTGATTCCTTGGGGGGGGGGGGGACTATTCGCTAGCTGATTCTTTCGTCCCCCCTCCTATTTGATTGATGGGGGAAAACTATTGGCTAGCCGATTCGTTCTCCCCTCCGTATTGATTCCTTGGGGAGAATTATTGGCTAGCTGATTCTTCCCCACCCCCACCTCTTTTCGTTCTCCCCTCCTATTTGAATCTTTAGGGGGGGGGATTATTCACTTGTTCGTTATATTGTCCAAATACAACTCTCACTGATATTGGCCATCTACGCTGATGGATGTTTAAGCAAAACAAACAGAGACTGAAAAACTTCCACCTACTAGGGCTGCACTGAAACAATCAATCTTGCAAACTCAGCTTCAGGCTATAATTTGGTTCAATGATGACGTGGCATACCCTGCACTTCCATCTCCTACTTTGTTTGGATGGAAAGAGGAAAATGATAGTTACGTTCCAATCATGACTTCCCTGCCTCCTGCACCAACTGCAATGCTTGAAATTATTTTATGTAAGTGCAAAACAAGTCAATGCTCATCAAATAAGTGCAAATGTAAATCAAACAATTTGTTTTGTACAGAACTTTGCGAGTGTGAGGCAGATGATGACACTTGTGAAAATACACCATTCGGCCGACTGATGTATGAAAACAATGATATGGAAGAGATTATGTGAACTTCCATAATTACGGATGAAAGCTTCAAAGACTTTCTGAAATTCTCACTTAGTTAGTGACAAAGTACTGTAAATATGTTTCTCTTGGGGGACGTTAATCCATAAACGATTTTAATAATTTCTATACTAGCTGACTTAGTAGATGTCAGAAACGTATGTGTTGCAATGGCCTCCATTTTGAATATTCTCTAAATTTGAATACTCATCTCGTGAAGCTGAAAGATATTAAAACGTGGGATTCACTTCCAACATTTCATCATTGAGCATTTTCCCTTTATGAATCATATTTGAGACAAAACCATTGAAAGTATTTATTATCCATTTTTCTTAGTTTTTAAAATCGGCTGCAAGTTTAATTACTTCTGCCGAAATATGATAACACCACAATTTGTATGCTTATTTTGAGGATTTTTTCCGAAAAATAATTATATATGTATTCGTTTTGACAGAGTTTAATTTGAAAAACATGGTTGCTATGGCCGCCATTTTGATTCATTCTGAAATATGACAACTTTCGGTACAGCAAAAACCTGAATAAACTGCAGGATTTACTTGTCACATCATTGGGAAACAACAGTGTAACATTTAAGGCGCCATATTGGCGACAAACTGTATGAATGTGTTATTAATGTTATTTTAAGTGTTAACCATATCGGTTGCTATGGCCGCCATTTTGATTCATTCTGAAATATGACAACATCGGATACAGCGAGACATTGATGAAACTGCAGGAATTAATTGTCACCTCATTGGGAAATAACATTGCAACATTAATGGCACCATTTTGGCGACAAAACCTATTCATTTACATGTATTGTTTATATCATTTAAAGTGTTAAAAATTGGTTGTTATGGCCGTTATTTTGATTTATTTCCTAATATGAAACTTCCGTTGGTGCGCAAAACTGAATAAACGGCAGTATGTGCTTAAAACATCTTTAGGCAACAACCTTGTATCATTTAGGCTGCCATTTTGGCGACATATCGTATGAATGTGCTATTTATGCTATTTTTTAGTGATTAAAATTGGTTGCTATGGCCGCCATTTTGTTCATTTTTATTTTTACCACTTCCGGTGAAGAAAAACTTTTATATTGATCATTCACTAATATGAAAACACAAACTGAGCTCTTTCTACAAACAAGTTTTTCGAAAAGCCTACTTAAATGTACTAGTTTTGCCAGACCTATTTGGCAAAATATGGTTGCTATGGCCGCCATTTTGATGACGTCATTAAATTGACCAGACGCGTTTGTCAGAATGACAACAAACATTTTTTTATTTAAGACATCATTGGATATCAGAAAATCATCACTTCTAGCTTCCTTCAAAAAAATCCCACGGGATTCCCGTAGGGACTCCACTAATATAACATGGCTTCTCCAAAATGTTCACTTTCATATCACCCAAGTACAAAACATGTACTGCAGTAGTCTATACAAAAAATTCTCAATGAGACCATGATGTCAGCCACAAAATTTACCAGTATATTCCCTGTCAGGAATTTAACCATTCGTACTAAATCGTCCTCTGTGTATTTTGTGTTGATTTTTGTCATGTTCTTAACAACGTATGTATATTTCTAGAAATGCTCAAAGCAGTATATTTGTTAACTAAAGGGAGGTAACTACCTAAGTTTTTCAATCGAACGCACCCTAGCTAGCCTACTTTCAATATCAACATCCGTTTGTTTACAAGCGATGAATGTCAAACTGCAGAGGGTGTGACGGTTTTCTATCTTAATCTTCGTAAATGGACAGACAACAATGAACACATGGTAAGATACGACTGTTTGAGAGATGTGATCCGATATAGATCTAGTAAAAAATTCCACTCACGTTCAAAAGAAATCAAAAGAATTTCTTAAACCAGTGACATCTACTGTACGTTATCATGTCATATGTAGATGTACATTTGTACCGGCCCCATTTGTACATGTAATTAATCGGTCACACCACAGGAGAAAATACGCCATAGGATATTTTCGGCGTAAGCATGTACTGTATCCTAAAAAAAGAACCAAAGAACATAACGGATTGCTCCAAAAAATAGAATTTCACAAAAAGTGTGAACAACTCACAAATACAATTCTAGCACGGACTTTGCTACCTAAGTCCGTGATTCTAGTAATTATGGGCCTACATATGTATAAACAAAAATATCTTGTTGTAAAAAAAAAGATAGGGAAGGTAGAATATCTGACATACAATGTATCTATATGTATACAGTACAGTTTATGTTAGTCCGAAGGGTTCTGACTCTGTGACCCGCTAAATATTTGGACGACCTACAGGTGAGTCAGTGAGTGATGTACGTACATTTTGTATGAAGGGGTTCTGGAGTTGGACCATCACACCAGGGCCCAGTTGTTTAAAAGGTGAATCGTTTAGTCATGTCACAGTCTGTTTAAAATTTTCAGCCTTCCATAATTTTCTAACGTTGACAATTTTAAGTTTAAATTTGGCAATACACCGTTTCCGAGAAACAGCTTTCCGGAATATATGTTACATGATTTGGCAGTCACGTGGTACATAAGGAGGGCATGTATACTTCTGATGGAATGGTAAATCGGTAGTTAACCGACTTTGATGGTATAAAATGCCAGTAAATTAGGACAGACATTACCGAAATTTAGGATGCTCTAACAAAGTTATTTCTACTGACCAGTATCATGTAGATAAACATGATGTTTGGAAACTCATAGCAACTCTTTTTGAATATTGTTTTGTTATACTGATGCTTTAGTGGTACAACGGAAGTATACATGCCCCCCTATCACGTGACAAGCGTATCTAAAACCTGGGCGAATCTGGAAAGAAAAATTATCTCTGAAACTACATTTGTACGTATTTTGCATGGAAATTAAATCTGCAAAATATCTTGTCTGGAAAGTTTGAAGTTTTATTCTTAAAATCACTTAAAAATTAGTGGTGTCCTGATTAATTGAGTTACTCCAGCTTTGGTCGTTAGTAGCAACGGATCAATATATGGATTACAGTTTTCATGATCGACTTTACTGAATCCTGTGGAGTTATCTCCCCTAGCATATCTTCAATTTTTTAAAATTATTTTGTTAAAACCATAAACATAGATGGTCGGGAGATGCCGTGGATAGCGCACTTGCCTTTCACCAAGGTGGATGGGATTTGATTCCCCAACTGGATGTGAAAATTGAGGTATTGGGCGGGTCACCTGCCTGACCACGTAGGTTTTCTTTGGGAATTCTGGTTTCCTTCCACAACAAGACCCTCATGTGCTAACATCTGTGGACCAACAAAAGAAATTAATATAAGCTAGATAACTTGTTTAAAGAAAATTGTTGTAAAATAAAGAAAGTTTATTCTCTCATATCTCGCCATGTTGGATAGAGTTTGCCCATGTAAGAAAGTTATGTAAGAAAAATCTATCTTACATAGCATTTCACGCGACGTGACGTCACAATGGCTTTACAATGACGTGACGTCACGAATACGGTAAACTCTGATGCCGGACAGCGAAAACAACGGCGTGATAAAATTGAAACCTTTCACAAAATGTTAACCATAAACACCAGAAAGAGGAGATTAATTTTATTGCGCAAAAGAGCAAATTTTCGTCAAAAAAGCTCAAGTTGAAATTTCCAAAATGGTAGCCTGTTTAAACATATTTTCATGGTTTTTGAGCTTATTCGGGTAGTTGATATGAGAGAAAAAGACTCTTTCATTATGTGTGTATGTAGGATTGGGATATTCCACCCTCGGGATCACAAAATGTGGTAAAACCCTCGGCAAGCCTCGGGTTTCACCACATTTTGTGACCCCTCGGGTGGAATATCCCTATCCTACATACACGCATATGAAAGAGTCTTATATTATTATTTATGCTGCAAAAAACAAAACAAAATGAATTGTAAAATTAAATGTACTGCATATTTCTTATAGATTGGTTTGCTTAGTTTAGTTTGGTTTATTTTGTTTTACATCCTATTAAAAGCAAGGGTCATTTAAGGGGGTATGCCAGGTTTTGGAGATGGAGGAAAGCCAGAGTACCCAGAGAAAAAAATCACCATCCTACAGTCAGTACCTGGCAACTGCCCCACATGGGATTCAAACTCCCAACTCAGATGTGGAGAGCTAGTGTTAAAATGTCTGAACACCTGAACCACAAGGCCCAAGACATTTTTCGATACAAAAATAAAATTAACCTTTCATTTACTTGATTAAAGAATAATCAATCACTGATGGGTTAAGGCCCAATATACGTAACTTTCGGCAAAACCTGAAGCCTAATAACTTATCATACGGTATTTATAGATTTAGCTAAGATTAACTGATATCAGCAATATTCAAGATGAATTTTGATGCGGTTACCGGTACAGCAGCAGTTAAAACTCGGTATAAATTTGTAAACACGCGTCCGTTCTGAGCTGTCTTCTACCTTTGGTTTGTTGTATAGTGGGCCACACCTAAATATTTTTCAATTCTTTGGAATTTTTTGTCAAGAGTTTCTTGTTAGTTACTGTGCAGGTTTACTTCGTTATAATTTAATATTGCCTATTCCCGCAATGTTTAACTTTTTCAGGTTATATCGTATATCCTCAAAAATCAGACAACGCAAAAAGTGATGATGTCATATAACGCCGTGTTTGGCGCGGTATTTTGTAATCAAACTTCTGATTGGTTGAAGTTGTTTTTGTGGTGAAATTTATGCACATGGTTGTGTATTTTGCAAAACCATTTGATTTTTGTTATAATTAATACGAAATCATTGTATAAGACTTATATCTTATATACGTTTCTTCAGAAATGAAATTATAAGTAATAACCACAATATTTTTTAGGGTTATACGGTATATACCGAAAAAAATGTGTGCACTTTAACCCTTAAAAAATATTGTGGTTATTCCTTAATTAGACTTATTTTTGTATGGTTAACAACTGGATTTATTTTCATAGTTTTTCAGAATCCCGAAAAATTTCCTGAAGTTACTTATATTGGGCCTTTAAAGAATAATGGATCACTGATGAGTTCATACAAATGATGATCGATCATAAAATTTCAACTGATTCCTCAACACTAATAAAAATTGTGCTTGTCTCATTTTTCATGTCTCAATTGGTCCTACATATATATGTGTGTTAAAATGTTTAAGTGTGGTGTCTGAACCAGAGGGAAATTTAAAAGACAAGCTCCATTGAATATTCTTGCTGTTGTTTCAGATGGGTAGATGAAAGTAGTCTGATGAAGACATAGGCCTGAAGATGAATGTGACTGTGAAGGAAAAACGCTGAAGCATAAGAAATAAGCTACACAATAGCAGACTTGTTAGAACACTGAAAATGAATGCAACATTTATAATACTACATGCATCTAGAGGCCCAAGGCTTATCCAAAAGACAGGTTGGCAATCTTGTCATTCTGGTTTGCTTTGTTGTCATGGAAACAAAGATACCACAGGGGAGACAACTCAAAGAGGTCTTTGTTATTGCACAGATCGCAAAAACGGAGCTAGTGGTGATTTGCTTAGAAGACAAAAAACACTGTATTCACAAAATAAAGAACATTTTTGTGAAAGTTCTCGATTGTTTTCCAGTTTAACAACAGTTTGTGATAAGAGATATGAAGGCAGACAAAATGAATTTCTGTTGAGAAATAATCACCCCTCCTCTGTGTGTATACCTACAAGACATGTAGGTGTTCTGTCCGACCCAGAAAACAAAGGAAAGAAACAAGTTGGGATCAACTTTGATACCATAGGGAGCTGGAACAATCGTATCAACATGCCTATCCTTATGAAAGAAAGCATTCAAACAGGTCAGAATTTGCATAAATCTTAAATTTTAATGTTAAATGTACTTCATTTTATCAAAGTTTAACGGCTGGTAAGTTTTTGGTATACTAGCACAATGATAAATTGCAATTAGAGCAAAAATAGAATATATACAGTACAGCTAGTACTTCACTTTATTGCCATCTCACATTCTGTAATTAAATAGAAGACGGTTAACATGATTCTGCTGAGTGCCCAGACCATGACCCCCAGATCACAAAACAATCTTAGATTTAAGTTTGTGCTTAGCCAATCATGTATGACATTACTTTTTGTAGCGTTAATCCTGATTTGCTTATTCAAAACTTCAGTCTTCAGACAAATTTTGACTTAGGATTGTTTCATGACCCTGGGGCCAAGAATCGAACCTAGATCTCATGACATGATAAGCTACAACTCTATCAACTTCAGCCATAGAATCATGCTCCATAGTGACCAAGATTTGATATTGTTTTACCAGTCTATAAATCATTGTTTTACTAGTAGGTAACATAGATATATAGGGCTGGGCGGTTTTACCTGTAAAACGTGGTATAACGTTCTAATGGTACATAACGTGGTACATTAGTCCTGTACCGTTTTTTTCATTTAACTTATCAAAGAACCATTTGTTACATAGATCAATTGGAATTCCAATATGGTTTAGTTATGATTTCCTATAAGTTTGCTGATCAACTAGGACAGACATAGCTCCACCCAAACAATATTAGAGGATAACACAACAAGAAACTTATGACAGGTCTCTCGTTGATTGGCTTCAGAACAATAACAGTCTTTACCTAGCTGAAACCTTCAATTAAGGTGGTATACCATGGTATGTACCGCAGTACCATGGTACTTTTGATTTTGTGGTACCCAGCTCTATAGATTTATCATTAATTGTCTTATCAGGCCATAAGTAACATAGATTTATCATTATTTAACAGGGAAGCTTATCCCTCAGATTCCGCTGGAGAAGATCGGAACAGCATCTCTTCTTGGCCGTCGGATCAGGAACGAAGACAGATATGCCATCAAGAAATTGTCTCCAGATTTTTTGTATTTCGGGATATTTGACGGCCATAATGGAGACTTGGCTTCATCTTACCTGGAAAGTCAAATGAGCAAGAACCTGTCGTTATGGTTGTCACGGGAACAAGACCAGAGTGTGGTGCTGAGACAGTCATTTATAGAGGTCAACAACAGCCTCGCCAGACATTTGTCTTTCTACTGTCTAGGTATAACAGTCGAACCTTGTTAACTCAAAGTTGTCACAACCATCCAAATCTTTGAGTTATTTGAGTATTTGAGCAATCTGATTAAAATACAGATCCTTGTTCGTACTCCGTTTAACAAGGATCTGACAACATCCAATAAGAAGTCACGTTCAGATTACCTTTGTCGCCTCTTTACTTAACACTAAAATAATTTTCTAATGACCTGTCATCTTCCAGCAAGCCATTTCGTCACATTATTCCACATGTTCTGGTGCCGAAATGAATTAACGCACAAATGCAATTATGCAAGCTTTGTCGCCTCAAAATGTCCCGGTCAAGATTCTGAAAGTAGTAATTTGATTGGCTAATGCAAAATGTCATTGGGACGTGACCCCCTATGGAATTTTCTCAGATCTTAACGCAGCAGAGAGAAGTTTACGGAACGGCGCAGAGATCAAAATATGATTTTAATCAGATTGAGTATTTGAGTTACATGGGTTTGAGCAGACTGTCCTGGTCACTAGCATATTAGGTATTAGATATTAAATTATTTAGAAAAAAAATAACAAGTTCTAAACTAAGGGGTAGATAAGCTTATCGTAAATTCTTGATAAAAACTTTGGGACTGGTAGCCAGTCTAGAGTTTAAATGTTTAGTATATGTGAATACATGAAGCTTGGCAGGATCAACAAAATACTAGAAATTAAACAGGATCTTCAAATTTAGGATAAAAATGTTCGACTGTATTGATCTAGATTTTGACTGGTCAGGAAATAATGATTGCTTGTTCGATGTCTATTCCATTGGATGATAGTGTAATACATGTATTCAGACGAAGGGTTTTGCGATTGATTTTAAAAAAGTTGGAGAAGTTGACTTCCTGGGGTTGGAAATCAATGCCTTGATATTTGAAACCCCCCCCCCCCCCCCCCCCCCACCCTCAGCATTTTCCACCCCAAGCCCTCATGCTATAGAAAAAGTATGTATCGTTTATTTATTGCCAATCTGAATGTTGATGACAACACATTTATTTAGTTTTCCTGTATTTTTCTCTTTCTTGTGTGTTAATTTAGCTAAATGTCTTTAATTTTCTAGCAGGTTAGCTATTACATTGAAATTTTTAAACAAATCTGTTAAATTTCATTTTATGGGTTGTATTTTTCACTGAAAAAAATAGACATTTTCATACTTGCCAACCCTCCCGATTTAGGCGGGAGGCTCCCGATTTTAGACTGCCTCTCCCGCCTCCCGATCGTGATTGCAAAAATCGGGAAATCTCCCGATTTTGAGGAACCCCATCTCAATTTAGCTCAACCGTATCACCTTCTTGTGATTTGTACAGTCCTTCACTCTAGAATTTGACACTGATTAAATAACAAGGCTGTCCCAAGTCCAGTAATGACCCTACTGATGATTGTAAGGGCAGTGCATGCCCCGGGGGACTGTAATTAGTGGGGGAGGGGGATCGGGAGAACAAGTCAACACAGCCACGGTACAGGTGTCTGACAGGCGTGCTCACTCAAGCATAAATCAATAACAACCAGATCCTCTAACATGACCAACAGGTTATTAATTTGTGTAAACAACTGTAAGACTTTAAAACAAACACTTGATAAGGCTATTATGTATCAATTTACTCACATTTGATTGCATTAGACACCGTTAAAATGTGTGTATTCACTGATGGTCGCCATCTTGGATTACGTAAGGTACAAAACGGAAAACGGAATTAAAAATCCGGATTTATTAATTTACTGACAAATGTGTATTTTATAGTTTTATAAGAAACATTTACACTGTTAATTGATTAAAATATTTTATTTCACATTTAAAGTACATGTGATATTTTGTTTTTCATATTTGTTTCCCTCCAATTTGTAAATATATAATGCCAAATATTTAAAAATAATTTTTTTTTTCTTCAAAAAATAATTTCAAATCAGGATTTGTTGAGATACAAGTGCAAATAATATAAATTAATGAAAATTAATTATATTCCATGTACAAAATACGTATACCTGTCTATTTTTTCCCCTTTTTTATTCTTTTATTGATATGATTATAAATTGAAAAAAAATTAAAACAAAAGGAATATATTCTAATTCTTTCCCCTTTTCTGGTAGATTAAATAGAACAATGAAAAATTATTTATGCTTTGGTATATCAAAGGAACCTTAAAATTAGCATCAGATATGTGCTATTAGGCTATTATGAGTTTGAAAATAGATTATTCTCTTGAAAATACTACATTATGATATATAGCTACCGGTTCCGCGACATATAGGTAGATTCCAGTCGAAAATTTCAAATACGCACTTTTCTCCCCCATGGAGATTTTGAAAAGTTGGCAAGTATGCATTTTGACAAATAGATGCCCCATACAAGACATCTATCTGTTAAATTGTGCTGAGTCTGCTGCCGGGGCCAGGGGAAGATAATATGTTTTATAGTTACAATAAATATATTGTAGGTGAAGAACAGTTCAGTGCTGGGAGCACAGCCACCGTCTGTCTGTTACAACACAGCACCGAACTTACAATCGGCCATGTTGGCGATACGCGAGCTCTCCTGTGTCGGGGAGGTAAATCAATCGCACTCACTCAAGATCATCACCCTGACAACATGATGGAAAGAAAGCGAATCGAAGCTTGTGGCGCAGTCATCACACCAAATAGTCTGGGCACGCCCAAAGTCAACGGGAATCTCAGTATGACACGATGTATTGGTAATCTCCCTTTGAAGAAATACGGTGTTACAGAACATCCAGAAATACAGACAAAAAAGGTTGGTCAAGTTTTGCATCTAATTTCTATGCTGTTTTTAACGTAATTTTAGTTTTTGATGGGAGTCTTTATTTGTAACGAATATTTTCTTAGGGAGAACTAAAAAAATAACCCCTCGTATTAAAAAAAATTCTAATTCTATAGATTTACAACCAGTTTGGACCATCAAGGACAGTTGCATTGTGTTTTAAGTTTAAACACAAACCTGACTTTATTTATTAAAATCTGATGTACTAACAAATACGGTGATTTATTAACCAAACGGGACCAGTTTGGAAATTGTTTGGGAAAGGATGCATTTTCTGTAAAGTGGAAGGGCACTACGTATGAAGATGAAATATCAATTTACACTAGCTTTTTGTGAAAATGGAATCAGAAAAAGCGGTTTTACTGTATATATATACATTTTTAAGAGACATTCTCTTTCACCCAAATCGGAAATTTTATTCATGATTTTTTTTTCATTTTTTGATTACCTCCCTTTGATGGTAGTTTGATAACAGAATTGGTAATGCTTCATTTAATTGTTGTTGTTTGTTTGTTCTAGCTTGACCATGGACGTGATGCCTTTTTAGCGCTGGTCAGTGATGGGGTCAGTTTTGTTCTGAGTGACCAAGAGGTAGTGGACATTGCATGCAGCTGTAATCATCCACAGGAGGCAGCAAATCGCATCACTGACCAGGCCCTACAGTTCGGGTCCGAGGACAATACGACCTGCGTGATTATCCCCCTTGGTGCCTGGGGGAAATACAGCACAGATACAGGAACTATACAGTACAGCTTTGGTAGAACATTTGTACCAATTAGAGATTCATGATTGTAAGAGTTACTCCCCTTAGTTGATGTGCCATCTGGAAATTATTTTAGCCAGAAGAGAATGTGAATAATTTCCTTGGTGTGTTAAATAATTTTAGCCAGAAGGAAATGGATGCAAGTATTTCCCATGGTGTCTTCATATCTACAGATATTTAGATGATACTGACCCAACAAATTTGGCAGAACACTTCAAATATCATTTTAAGATATTTTTAAATATAGATTTAAACCTAAAAATAATATTATAAAAATATATTTCAAAGTGTTTAATGTTTAATATGACTTCTGAAAATGTTAAACAGAATGCCCTATTTAATGACAAGTCATTTATGACATTTTCAATTAAAGTGGTTGGTCCAAAAATCTCAACCTGTCTATAAAGGCAACCTGTTTATAGTGACCGTTTTTCTGTCTCCCGTTGAGAAGTCTTTATAGACAGGTTTGACTGTAGGTCTTGGAGTGTATTTCAGCAAGAAAGACAGAATGTTATAACTCTCCATGAACCAAAACTTCCTTCACTTTATTTTGTACGTCCGTTGCCAGGAAACAGCTCTGTGTTGTTGTCAAAACTTGTAATGGATAGAGCTTTGCCAGATTTTGTAAATTTAAGAATTATTTCTTTCTGAAAAAGTCTTAACCTTTATGAATATCTCCCCTTAAGCCTGAACCAAATACAGCCATGACACAGTGAACATATTGTTAGCAATACTAAGGAAAAATGGAATTTTTATACAAAATCTTTTTTAAACCCTTGTTTGTTCTTATTGTTCAATGTAATAAAGTTATATTAACATGTTACATGATGTATTTATTATTTAGATCAAAAGTTCTAAATCTTAAAATATATGTTATGTTCTAACAGGGGTAGAATTTTACTTTTTTAGCAACTTGTATTTTGTGGCGAGTGGGTTAAATTTTAACTCAACAAATATAGAAATTTACACACAATTTTGGAGTTGATAATGAAAGCACTACAATCATTGCATTCTGAATCCGTCTAATTTACAATTAAGACAAGTGTCAACAAGACATTGCACTATTTGTGCGTGAGTTTGTGGATTCATTTCACGATACATTTTATACTTTCGATGACGTTTCTGACATGTGTACAGGTTGGAATAATATATACAGTATCTTTGAACAAGTATCATAAAACCTATTCACCGAAAAATATAAGTATTATTTTCTACTTGCAATTTCAAAAATCAACTCTCATTTGGCGAGTGTGTGAGTGTTTAATTCAAATCCTGTCTAGGACGTTGATATTACCTAGAATCACACTGAGGATTAATTGGATCTTCCCCTACCTTGAGGGTGTGACAGAAATCTCCAACCCAAAGGGGTGATATCTTGGTTGTCTAATACAATGCTCTGCCAAAGGTTAGACAATTAAGAATATCAGCCCAAAGGTTGGATATTGTATTTGTTTTTACGACAGTATCAATGCAGCAAAATTCTGTCATGACGTGATAACATTGTTGTCGTGATGCAATTACATTGTTGTCGTGACGTGATTACAGTGTTGTCGTGACGCGATTACATTGTTGTCGTGATGCAATTACATTGTTGTCATGACACAATTACATTGTTGTCGTGACGCGATTACATTGTTGTCGTGACGCGATTACATTGTTGTCGTGATGCAATTACATTGTGGTCATTACACAATTACATTGTTGTCGTGACGCGATTACATTGTTGTCGTGACGCGATTACATTGTTGTCGTGACACGATTACATTGTTGTCGTGATGCGATTACATTGTTGTCATGACACGATTACATTGTTGTCGTGACACGATTACATTGTTGTCGTGACACGATTACATTGTTGTCATGACACAATAACATTGTTGTCGTGACGCGATTACATTGTTGTCGTGACACGATTACATTGTTGTCATGACACAATTACGTTGTTGTCGTGACACTATTACATTGTTGTCGTTACATGATTACATTTTTGTCGTGATGGATTACTTGTTGTTGTTGTGACGGGATATCTGTCATATCTTAGGGGGGTGACAGAGAAGTCTTGAACAGGTAAAAGAGGAGAAAAAACAATCTATGAATGATTGGAGAAATCACTGACAGCTGGTAGTTATATTATATAGATATTAATTATAAGGTAACAGTGCCTAGTGGATCAGCCTGACAGAATTATTTCAAGCTGAAGCCCAACAATTCATACACTGCTTTCAGTATCAATGCTGGTATTACAATATTAATCCTGTAATATTGATGTTTCTGATTTGTGTTCCGACTGACATAAACATTTTCAAAAAATTGTGAAGGAATGGACAACTCAGACGATAATAAGATAGCAACACTTATGATGAACAAGGGAACTATCTTGCTCAAATATACAACCTAGTGCCGGGAAGTGACATGAACCTATAAGCCATCAATCATGAGCCCTATAAGCCCTCTACCTTTGGGCCACGGTGCCCGAGTGGATATAAGGTGTCTCGACATTCTACCACTAGCCCTCCACCACTGGGCCACTGTGGCTGAGTGGTTCAGATGTCCCGATATTCTACAACTAGCCGTCCACCTCTGAGCCGCGGTGGAAGAGTGGTTAAGGTGTGCGGACATTCTATCACTAGCCCTCCACCTCTAAACCGCCATGTGGGCCATGGTGGATGATTGGTTAAGGTATCCAATCATTCTACGACTAGTCCTCCACCTCTGGGCCACGGTGGCCGAGTGGTTAAGGTATCCTGACATTCTACCACTAGTCCTCCACAATTGGGCCGCGGTGGCCGAGTGGTTAAGGTGTCCCTATGTTCTAACACCAGCCCTCTACCATTGGGTTGCAGTTCCCATGTTTATTCTGGGCCAATTGCCAGGTACTGACCATAGGTCGGTGGTTTTTGTCCAAGTACTGCGGCTTTCCTCTACCTCAAAACCTGGCACGTCCGTAAATTGCTCTGACTGTTGAGAGGATGTAAGACAAAATCAACAAAACTCATTTGCCTCTAAAGGGGTATTTGATCTCTTCAATGGGCGAAATAGTTTATTTTAAAAAGTTTAAGTGTTTTGGGTGCAATTGGTTTGAATTCCTTTAGTCAACAGAATCTTGCTGAAGTTAAAACTGTAAGACTTATTTTATGAATCACGTGCAGTGTAAAATACTGAAGATCCTATGCATATGTTAATTAAGCAAATTGGGCTTCTAATGTTTGATTACTCTATAGAAATGTAAGTCTGAGAGATTAATAAATTTTGTCAAGAAAAAAATAAAAACAAATTTAACTCTTGATAAAAAAATATTAAACGTTCAAGTTACATGTGTTAGGGTTTCACTCAATCTGCTTTGAGATTTTTATCTCAAAAGTACACCAAGATATCTACCTTAATTAAATATATGTGAAGTTTTCTTGGCAAGGAGATAGTCTAGAGATTAAAACCAAAACTCAAATGATGCTTTTGAAGAAAAAACATGTACATGGAACTAATCCTGACTGGGCCTCGGGAAAGATTTGTGTAAGCATAGAGATAAACCATTATCTCGAGGGACGAAAACACAGGTGGGTTTTGAATTTTTTTATGTGATATTATCTATTAAAAAAAAAATCCAGGTGTGGTTTTAAAATTACATGTGTTGACTAGACCTTCCCACCTGTGTAGCTGTTACGTAAATCTTCCATTTATCTTTTAGCCTAAAACATATTTCCGTTGGTCTTTCTGTGTGTGTGGTAAATCTGTGTTGATGTGTTAACTATGAAGTTGAATTTGAAAAAAAAAAAGTGAAAGATAAATATATAATAATTTACATATCAACAGATAGAACCGGATAAACATTTGTATCCCAGTTCTTTTTACTTTTGATTTTAAAGTTAGAAATTCGCACGTTTCTATCAATTATCGTGAAAATAAAAATGAACAATGAACTTAAAGGAAATGAAGACAAAATAAATAATTCTATAGGGGATGGGAATAAATATGACTGCGGAAACATTATCTTGGTCATGTTCAATTTTTCGAGTCTGTCAAGTACAGGTTATCTCCCCTTCCATGATAGATGCGCTCTCCATAGGAGCAACGCTCAGGGACTTGAAAATCTTACATTTCAACCTAAATCAAAGAGTTCAGGATCACTGATTTACGTTTTATGCACTACTTTATTCAGAACTGCGTACTCAGTTCACCGGTCCGTATTATCAAGTGTTCATGTTATAGGTTATCGGATTATTTTGTTTTAGTTTACCGGTGTCCGGATAAACAGATGGTCAAAATACCCGTTGTCCTGATTAGTATGTATTTTAATTACTATTTGTCCGGATTTACGTGTATTTAAATGACCCACGGTCCGGATTTGCAAGTATTTAAATTACCCATTGTCCGGATTAGCAAGTATTTAAATTACCCATTGTCCGGATTAGCAAGTATTTAAATTACCCGTGTCCACCCTTGATACTGCATGGGTTACGTCGATGTGTAGAGAGCGAAAGTGAGCGTATACATAACTCTTGGATGTCGAGGATATCCGAATGTCGGATGAGCGGCAGGTCCGGTTTGTCATGTAAGTGTCCAGATTAAACTGATTCCAGTATATTTCAGACATTCGTAACATGGGGAACTGATAAAAATGACATTGACCGAACAAAGAAAGTCACAATTTCGAATTTAAAAAGTTAATTTGAAAATTTAAAGTTTACTATATAATTCATTGTTATATCGAAGTATTTGGTGCTGTCTCAATAACATTGTCAATGCAAATATATTGGACCATCGTCGAAAACCATGTCTTGCACAAACAATAGAGCAGTGTCACGTGGGTTTCCGACGATGATATTGGACATTTGTTGGCAGAAATCTAAATATATCAGCGCCTCAAATAAGCCCAACGATTGCCTTGATATTCCATTCTCTTCACTCCTCGTCCGACTGTTCCACAGCTTCTGACTAACGAAGCACTTTAAGGGTGGAAGGGTTCATGTTAAGCATGTAATTTACTCCAGGACGACCTCCATTTCTTTTTCCACTGTCCAAAATATCAATCTGCTAGACAAGAATACTTTTACCAAATTAAAAGTTTATATGATTCTTCATTGAGCGACCAGGTTAATTGTTCAAACATGTTTACATCAAATAATACAAAGTTAATTTATAAGACATGTTTGTTTATCAAACAGTCATTAGAACTGAGGAAGATGGGCTAACAAACACTTTAATTTTGTGAACTAAGTAATTGTTGTCTTTGTTGTTAATTATATTTGTTACTTCAATTGTATTGTTGTGTAAATAGCCATCAAATTACTCATGTAATATTTGTTACCTTAAATTGTATTGTTGTGTAAATAGCCATCAAATTACTCATGTAATTAAAAAAGTGCTAAATAAAATTGAAATTGAAATTGAATTGTAAATACAAAATGGAACTAAATCTAAACTTGTTGATAGTGTGTACGTGTTACCGATCTTTCTCAGGTGGGGTCTTAGGACACGCGTACTCTTCGCCTTCCCTCTTGAAGTTTCGTTGTAATCATTACACATTGTAAAGTTGATATTTTGTCGGCACCAGCAGACTTTGTACTTTAGCCTTTTCTTTAGTGTCGTAATGTTTCAAGTTATAAAAGTTCTATCGCTCCGAGCTTGTTGGCTGCTATATAAACGAGGCACGTAGCGTCCTAAGATGTAAATATATACTTACGCGGTTGCTTGTACATATGTACCCTGAAAAAAATACTGAAGTGTATTATATATTTTGGCACAGTAATAATTCAGCTTATACCGTCAACATTTGCTATGACACAACAACGTCGGCTACACCGGGCTCATCCTTGATATCCAGGGGTTACCCTCACCTACGCTCTCTACACCCCTGGAATCATCCTCAATATCCAGGGGTTACGCTCATCTACGCTCTCTGCATCACTAGAATCATCCTCGATATTCAGGGGTTACGCTCACCTACGCTCTCTACACCCCTGGAATCATCCTTGATTTCCAGGATCTACGCTCACATACGCTCATTACACTGGAACCATCCTCGATATCAAGCGGTTACGCTCACCCACGCTCTCTACACCCCTGGGTTCCTCGATATCTGTCCTCTATAAAGGACAGGCCATCATCAAACTCTTTTAATACAATTTACTATATAATTGACTTCTGTATATCAAGGACACTTTACTCTGTCCAATCGGTGTCCTTTATAGAAAGGGTTGACTGTATTTTTGGTACGCATAAATAACGTAATTGGATTTTTATTTCATGTTTAAATGAATGTACATGTATATTGTAATATAAGTTATTGCTCCTGACTTTCAGTTTCAATAACTTACGTCATTTGATATAACGCAATTATCTAGCTGACAAAAGCGCTTTACAAAACATACATGTAGATACAATTTATACATTCATCAATTTCATTCTGAGAAATTTGCAGGAACTGCTTTACCAGGCGCTGACTACTAGTCATATGCCACCTGGCTAATATCTCCTTACCGTATATAATGTGTGTATGTATGAGTTTTGTTCAGGAGATATGTTCTGTTTATAGTGGGACGATGCTTAGAGTGGCATCTTTTATAGAGTCACCTCCATTGAATGTTACAGCACAGATACCCCAACACCCACACAAGACCGTTTCGATGACTTCGTGGATCGAACCCTGGCCATCTGAAGACCGTTTCGATGACCTCGTGGATCGAACCCTGGCCATCTGCGTGGAAAGGCAGAGTGTTAATCAACTCGACCGATACCAATATGCCCTAATTGTCAACTCTTGTCGAAACAGTAAAGAAATATGGATATGAATCAGGCGTGGTTTGGGGGCTGTAGAACGGACGAAATGCAAAGCGGACCTCTGACGGCGGTGCACTTCCACACACACTCCCACTCATGGCCGCCTCCTGGAAAGAACGGATGTAGTCTTTATATGTCTCTATCAACTGAATTGAAATTAAATTGAAATAAACAACTTGTTTAGGACCATTTGCATGATGGGAGGATGTTTCCTGTTTATGAAGGGACTTTATTGATCGGCTACGTGCGAGTGCAAACATTTCCCTTTGCATGTTTAACCTTCGGATGAATGACAACATTCACTTCTTTCATTGGCATGTGTATCGGCACGTGCGTCTATGTAAATAGGTACGAATTTATATAAGCAAAAACAGTTTGCTAGATCAGGATTTAATTTGTCAGGAGAGATTACAATCTTACCAAGGAATATTGAAAAAAGGAGCTGTGTGTTTTTGCAGAAGAATACGAGAATTGATTCCGTCAAAACTGATTACTGCTTTGGGTGGAACGAAACTATTCATTTTCTCGACCAGCAAAAACTGTACAGTCTACAGGGATTTCCGGGATGCACGCCAACCGGATATTTGACCTTTGACATCGGGACATGAGTTGCACTAAGTTGTCAAAATATATCTTTTATATATATCTACAAAGAGTATACCGAGAACATTTGAACATTAGGGTTTTTTTTTTTCATTCCATTCTTGCAAAGCTGGCTTATATTCAAAGTAATCTTTATTTTTAAAAGCAGTAATTATACAATTTTATATGTAAGAGTCCGGTGGTTTTTCTGTCCGTCTGATCCGCTAAATATTGGTGTTGCTAGTGGATCGATATTCAACATTCCTCGCTATATAAATACACGATTATTTTTTCAATAAATTCAAATAAAATATCAATGGAGAAAAGTGATGATTTTGTTTCTTCTAACCTACGCATGGAATCAAGTTACAGAAGACCGTAAACAAAATATCGCCATCATTTTCCAAAATGGAGCATGCAGTTGGTTCCTAGTTCCCAGTTCCGTTTATGAACACTCCTCCGGCTTCCCTCCACCACAATCCAAACACCTTTCACGGCCTAAAGTGATCATAGCTCTTAATAGGATGTCAAACGTAATCAAACCATTTCGGTTATCCGTCAACATTTTATAAATTTATTTGTTGTTGTTGTTGTTAGATTTCCGGTGCCCCGTATTCAGAGGAAACGGAGAAACATATCCCTGTGCTATACAAAGATCACACATAAGTTGCGTCATAGAGCTGCAGCAAGAAATATATCTCATTTAACCGTAAACAGATGAGATGGCATAGACAAATATTTACCCTTTGCTCTGTATTTTCCCATTGACACAATGCTAAGACGTAGTTGCTGTCATACGCCTATAACACCCAGTGCCTCAGACTATAACAGCAGTTGGCATTGTGACGTTATCATTCTCTATTGTGACGTCATCAATTTCATTGTTGTCTTCACTTGATTTGCTGTTCAAAACCGGTCCGAAGAAACTAAAGAAAGCACAATAATTCTTTCAAAATGTAAATATATGTAATGAACATTTTAGCCAATATTGTTACAGTCCTATAACACACATTGCTATTGCTGACAAACTTACATAAAACCCTACCGGGCTTTATTTAGTTTGTCATCAATAACAATGTGTGTTATAGGTCTGTAACAACATTTGCTAAAACATTCATTGTTTAAATGAATCTAACGAGTATAAACGAATCCGTAACGTCTCCTTTGACAACAACGGCGATACGAACATCATTAATTCCGCTTTCACGAATTCTCTCGCTCTCTTTCTCTCCCTCTCTCTCTCTCTCCCAATCTCTCTCTCTCTCTCTCTCTCCCTCTCTCTCTCTCTCCCTCTCTTTCTCACTCTCTCTCTCTCTCTCTTCCTATTTATTCTCGTCCATCTTCTATTTCTCTAAGTGTGAGTGACAAGCATATGATTGTATAGAACTCTATAACTGCCATTTTGATACTTAGAAATATGTATGTTGTGTTATGAATAGGAACGGGCTTGATATATGTTGTATATCTTGTGCCCTATCCTGTTGCAAGTTATAGCAATAAAATATGTTTAAACAACAAACAACAACGGCACCGTTTTTAATTTACCTTACCTGTTAATAGGACGTGAAACCCAGACAATAACAGCAGGATTATCATTTCTAAGAAATATAACATGATTCTCACATGAACACACCTTCAATATCAAAGAAATCGTGCGGAAACGGACAGGTAAACAACAAATGGATGATGCTGGAAATTGCTTGTCTGCATCCTAAAAGGACAGGTAATAATAAAGTTCCTAGGGAAGGGGTAAGTTTATAAATCCGATTCCAATCAAACATCGAGGCAGTGTTGGGTTTTGATATCAAAGATCTCACGGGTGAAGGATAACATTGAAGTCTAAAGACTCGTGCTGGCATTCTTAATTAGTATCTATATAAGGCAAGCATTGCAATAGACTCCTCCTGTGTATGTAGACCTAACAACGGTCTATCAGCTTAAACATGACATGAAATGATGCTGGGGCAATGGTATCAGTTCAATGAACGCTCCAATTCGGCTTATCTTACATTGACAAGTAAAGAAAAGACTGGTACAACGTCTGTAAATTTTGTATTTGGTTTAGTTTCCATGCAACGTACTATTTAAGTGCCTTGCTTTCAAAAGAACACATCCATTAAGAGAGCTTGACTATCATAAATGTCCGTCCTTTTTAAGAGCTTGATTTAAAGAATTCAACGTCCTATTAAAGAGCTTGATTTTAAGAATTCAACGTCCAAATAAAGAGCTTAATTTAACAATTCAACGTCCTAATTAAGGAATTGCCTTGATGAATTCAACGTCTTCTTTACGAGTTTGGATGATGTAATTTAACGTTCTGAGGTAGGCCTAATTCAAGGTCGTGCCATTATGAATGTGACGTGCGTCTGTGAATGTATGCGGAACATGTAAATGGTGTATATTTGTCTTGATATGGCCTTTATGGTGGATAAAAATCACAGAGCTTTGCAGGCAAACTTCATATTGCAATATGATATGTCCTGATTTAATTAATGTTAACACTTAACAACTTCACTCTTTTACATATTTTCGTCAAAGGTAATATAAAAATGTCAAGTATTAGTATAACACCTTTTACGTTTCAGGGTTCAAAGGTCAAAGTCATTGTCACGGTTGTTTTACATGTAATAGGACGAGGTAAAGGGATAAAGATATAATGCCGTCACTGGGGCTCGAACCCGCGACCCCTTGGCTCCCAAGCCCGATGCTCTATCGACTGAGCTAAAGGGAAATTTCCTCCTACAGTTTACGCTTGTAAGGCAACCTTATAATGCACGGCTTTTATATATAGAATATCAAAAGCAGTAGAGGGGACGTCGTGTCTGTACGATGTGTTGCTAGATTAACTGTGCGGTCGCTAACCTTAGCTTTCTGGCAACAGCTGAAGTTATGATGTTACTACAACGGGAAGAATACAGTAGAAATGTGACAAAAGAGGCAAAAGAAAAAAATAGAATTTTGACATGAGAGATGTCATATGTCGTAATGTTCGAATCCCCTCTTCAGCAGAAACAATGAAACACCACCGATCCGATGGGACCGATATATTTGAGGCCTCTTTTGATAACACGCAGACGAATTTTCTTCTAATTGCTACCATCGGATGGTAGCTTTAAAATCGGTCGCTGAAGCAGCCATTATGAGGTGTTTTCCCATGATATAAATAACTTTTGTTCTTTGATTGGTTCGCCAAACATGATTGATGCGCAGTGATTGGTTCTTGCTGACTATGATGTCACCAATCAAAGAGGGAGGGATAATTGGGGAAATTACTTGCTCAAAATTATCTTTGATAAAGTCAGAGAGGTCCGAACGTATTTTACAAGGTTACTTCGAATTATTCTGCTATTGCATGTGCAGTGGCGCTGTTGTTTTGGCCCAGAATCTACCGAAAGGGAAATGTTTAACTCTTTTCTTTATTATGTGAAGTGCTATACATGTCAAACAAGATCAAATGGGTCATTAAACACGACAAAAAAAATCTTATTATACCGTCTGAAGTATAAGCCTTTTGTAGTGAACTTGATGTGACGAGTGCGTGGTACCGATGGCTTACGGAATCAACCGAGAATCCAGATTTGTGTTTACTATTTTCCCGCGGTTCTGAAGTTTGACAGCAAAGTGCCATCTTGTGCACATATATACTTAACACATATTCCCCTTTAAAATCAATCATCATGAAACATAGCTAAACCAGATTCTGCATAAAGATCGGTCTCAGCCTTTACTGTATTTGCTCACTAATACATGTAATGCTGTCGGTTGCTTTCTTACCTTTTTGTAAAGCCAATGCTGGCTTACTTTGTGTGTTTACTTTATTTCATTTCGTCGATGTGCGTCATTTTGCAGGCTATATAGCAAAACAAAAGAAGAAGAAGAAATGTCACACAGTAGGCTTCTGTGCCAAATCTTTATTTGATTTAAATAAATTTTATTGCATAAATCAAGCAAACGAATTAGGCACAGGTTATTACAACATTACAAAGGCTCTGTCCACAACACATTTACATATATGGATAATTTGCATAATATGATCACATTGAAAACATTTTGCATAGATTAAGTACATGTATAAACATTTAGAAACATTAATTACCAAAGATTACACGAAGAAAATTTTATATTATCTTAAGTTAATCTCTTGCATGATTTAATTTAGTTTTGCACATTTCTAAAAATTGAAGTGTTAGTTTTGACGGACAGATTTTCATTTCCATAAAGAAGTAGACTTATATCAATAACATTATACAGGGAGCATCTTTGCATATTATAACGAGGACATATGAAAAAGAAGTGATGGGCATTTTCACAGGGTTTTCTATACAACTACATTTAGAATTTCCTACAAGATTTCTACAAGCCAAATCTTATGTCTTCAAACTAATGCCTGAATTTGAAAAATTCAAAAAATTAATAAGAAATACTATATCATTGCTCTATATACGAATCTCAAGGAATTGAACCGATTAGTTATAAATCATAAAATGTCATGATATCTGTTCATTATCCTCCCTATTTTAAGTGTTAATCAAGTGGCCCTATAGTGAAAAGCATCACTACGCTTGTCGCTTCCATGACAACGCGACGAGGCACCTATTACGAATATATTTCTAGTTTTTTTCTGAAGGCCATGCTAAACCAAGGAGTTTGTAATTAGTACAAATGAGAAGATTTACATGTATTGTTTGACTTTTCAAGAGCAGAGAATAGTTTGAATGTACTCAATGCTTTAAATGGGGTTTATTTTTACCCAAGGTCATTTGAATATTGCGCAAGAATATTAACCATGATGCAGCAGTAGCCACACACTCTACGTCACCACGTGAAAAAATTGTGGTCATGACCTGTCTAAAACTTCGGCTGGAATTGTAACAAAGACCCACCTTTGACATACCAGGAGGATAAGTCTGAGTGAGATATAGGGAAGGAGCCACACCTGTATATGTTTGGTAAGCCAATATGAGAAAGTAATAGTTATATCGGGCCTATTAACGACGATTGATTATTTTTCAAGCGACCGTGTATACAAGTGTAACAGGAGAGGAAAAATACACGGCCAGAGCGGGGTTCGAACCCGGGACCTTCCGAACTCTAGACGGACGCTCAACCAATTATTGAGCTATCTGGTCGCCGACAATCGACCCGGTCTAGATCTGCTACATTCCTCCCTCCTTTAAGATATCACGATTACAACCCAGTTTCGAGTATCCCCTTGCTAAGTATGGACTCAGTACTTGAAACAAGGTTTTTGGTCACGGCCCCAAATGTAACAGGAGAGGGAAAATGCACGACTAGACCGGGGTTCGAACCCGGGACCTTCCGAACTCTAGACGGAGGCTCAACCAATTGAGCTATCTGGTCGCCGACATTTGACCCGGTCTAGATTCACTACACTAGTAGCGATATTGTCGACCGTAGAACTCTTATTGATGAAATATACAAATTTTAGTTTAGATTAGTCGCAGTTCCTTTTATACTTTTAAAAGTGATGTTTTAAGCCCGTTTGATAATACATGTAATTTGTCATTGGGAAATATCATTTGTTTCTTCGAACGTGCTGATGAACAGAAGTGCAGCGCCTAAAACGTCGTCTGCCATCGTCACTTTTTGGTTGTAATAGAAGAATAGGATCGGAAGTTAATTTGTTATAATTAGATTTCGTTTACCGGATACATTTGTAACATTTTCTTGTTGATTGTTTTTGACAAGTCTATGACAGGAATTTCTTCCCGTAGTAAGTGTTATGAAGCTGAAATCAATACGCATCTTTAATTACATTTTCGGTGATTATTTGACCCATATTTTAAACATCCAAGCGAGACTCTCGTGAGATTTTAGAAAGTAAAATGATTATATATGGAATTATCGGCTTTCTAGGAGAACCGTATCTCTTTTAAAACACAAAAGAACAGTAATATGCTATTCATGGTTTCAGATGTCCTTGAACAAGTCTGTCTTTTCAGAGTTGTGATTGAGGATTTCTTCATAATTTCAACGTAAGCTGTTTAAAGGCCTAATATACGTAACTTTCGGTAAAACTTGAAGCGAAAATCAAGTCTAATAAACTTATTATATTTATAGATTTAGTTAAGAAACTGATATCAGCAATATTCAAGATGAATTCTTTCGCGGTTACCGGTACAGTAGCAGTTGAAACACGGTATTTGTAAACACGCGTCCATTTCGAACCGTGTTTCTACCTTCGGTTTGTTGTTGAAGTGGGCCCCACCTGCTTTATTTCAATTCTTTGGATTTTCTTGTTAGTTACCGCTCAGGTTTACTTCATTTTAGGCTTATTTATTCGTGGTTATTAACTGGATTTTTTTTTCAGAATTTTTCAGAATGACGAACATTTCCCTGAAGTTACGTATATTGGGCCTTTAAAACGCTCTGTACAAAACAAACGTCTAATATATACAGTATAAGCCAAAAGTTAGCGATTATCTTTATCTTGGCTTCTGCCTAATTTTGTTTGCTTTATTTAAGAATTATATTAAACAGCAACTAAACAGGACGTATACACAGCTAAGTGTTCTTCACGTGAAACACAAGTGAAAAAATAAGCATGTGAAAATAAAAAATCTATATTATTTTGCATGAAATCACGTGAAATTTATAACAAAACTGGTTCGACCCTAAATCACCATAGTTGCAATCTGATTAAAATCATATCTTGTTCTCCGCGCCGTTCCGTAAACTTCTCTCTGCTGCGTTAAGATCTGAAAAAATCCAATAGGAGGTCATGTCCAAATGACCTTTTGCATTAGCCAATCAAATGTTTTATACATGGTATATATTATTTAACCATCAATAGAATGTATCCGGAATTAGCCGTTTTCTGTATTGTTATAATCCGTCTCCGTATCTTGTTTCTATGTTTTGTTGTTAACTTCCTATTTCCGGGGAATAAAAATGAAAAGTTGAAGGAGAAGCTGTGTTCAATCTCTTTTTCAGAATCCTCTTGTATCGCATACATATTTACAAATTACTACAATCAGAATCTTAACCGTGAATTTTTGAGGCGACAAGGCTTGCATAATCGCATTTAGTCATTTCGTCATCAAAACGTTCATGTGGAATGATGTGAAGAAATGACTTGCTGCAAGGTGGCAGGTCATTGGAAAATAATTTTAATGTTTATGTAAAGAGGCCACAAAGGTCATCTGAACGTGACTTCCTATGAGATGTTGTCAGATCCTTGTAAAACTGAGTGAGAAAAAGGATGAAATGTTTGTTTGGCATGTAAGGAAGAAGTTTACAGAAATGGAAGTACTGTATCATTTTAATAAGACGTGCCTAAAAAGGCATTCTCAAAAGTCTAGAAAAAAGTTCGTCTTTTAAGGTCTTTATAGTAACTTATACGCCATAAAATCGCCAAAGCACTTTACTTGATCAAGAAAAAAATGCTAACCAACGAATTATATATGGTATAAACAGGTCAATATCGTACGGTGGCTGATTTGTGCCACTTCGTTGTTTCCTCCTTTCGCCCCGAAAGGACGGTATTTAGTAGCTTCATAAATTTCGTCCTTTCGTTCTCTCGGGGCGAAAGAACGACATTTAAGAGCTATTAAATATCGTCCTTTCGTTCTTTCGCCCCAACGGGACGTTATTTAATTCTTTCTTAAATATCATACTTTCGTCCTTTCGCCCCGAAAGAACGAAAGGATGAAATTTAAGAGCTACGTAATATCGTCCTTTTGGGGCGAAAGGACGAGAGAACGAAAGGAAGATATTTTGTTAAGCTAAAGGACATTATAAGGTCGCTAATTAGCGGGTACCATTGTCGTTCTTTCGCGTAACAATTATCGTCCTTTCGTTCTTTCGGGGCGAAAGGACGAAAGTACGATAGTTAAGAAAGAAGTAAATATCGTCCTTTCGCCCCGAAGGAACGAAAGGACGAAATTTAAGAGCTACTAGATATCGACATTTCGCCCCGAAACAACGAAATGGCACCTTAATACCGGGTATTACCAACACGTTTACGGCACAATTCTTGTTCCCGTCGTCCAAAACCGTTATGTGACCTCGACATTCTTTTGGTGTATATCAATGGGTCTTCTTGCCTAATCGACACTGAGGTACGCACAGAACCTTCAGTTTTGCCGTGACATATTCCAGTGGTATAGAGCGCTTAGGTGAACATAACCCCTGGATATCGAGGATGGTTCTAGGGGTACAGAGAGCGTAGATGAATGTAACCCCTGGGTATTGAGGATGATTTTAGGGGTATAGATAGCGTTAGTGAACGTAACACCTGGATATTGAGGATGATTCCAGGAGTATAGAAAGCGTAGGTGAACGTAACCACTGGATATCGAGGATGCTCATTAGTCGATTGCGCAACCAATATTTTGTCGCTTTCTACGTCGTACATTAGTATAACGCAAGTCGCGCGTTCTATTTCCATACCTACAGGAAAACTCAATCTAAAGACATCGTAAACAATTTCCAATCAACTTCACATTGCTTTCGGGCGACACATCAGTTTGTGAGCAATTATAGAAATTCTTGAGACAGCTGTAACTAGTCTAATGAACTTGGGGGAATTTAATTATGGCCTTAGCAATAGGATGGACAGTTTTAACTGGTACAGAAAGCATCATTATCGCTAGAAAACAATTCAACGACAAGTCTCCTATTAACTGACTCTTAGTGATGAACAATTTAACAGTGCAAAGTCTATGTTTACAAAAACGTTTAAGTGTAACTATTTCATAAAACAGAACCTTGCCCGCAAAACTTGTTTAATTACGGATTAAGATAAATGCACTCTGTAACACTCATTTTCCCGTTTAGGCATAAAGAGTACATAAAGATTGAGAAACAAAATACATTATCAGGTGCTACACATTCGACAAGGTTTTAAAATAAATAAGAGAATACCGAAGCGTTAACAAAATCATACTCCAAACTCAAAATCGATTAAACCAGGGCAAGATATGAACAAAGGAAAGATTTACATGAAGACACTTGTAAAAGTTTAATATAATTAGACCAGGTGTTCCGAAAGAGTACGTGTCTTCTGCTTCATCGACGACACCCGCAATGTAAATCTTTTTCACATCCAAGTTAACATCAAGTTCTCAAAGTGAGAACCGAATATCATTGTTCTTCGATTTTGGGATGGTTTGTTTTCGTGGAAAAAGGGAAAAAATCAAAACTTTAAAATAACAAGACCTCAATAAATCAAGCTTCTGCATAATATATAGCTGACCTGCTAAGGAGCAATTCAAGACAGGCTTTTGGATGTAGCTGTAAAACTAGCTTATTTATTTCTTCATTTCTTCTATATATCCTTTCTTTGTGGATACACATCTTTTGTTTACTGATAAATCCACAGTTCCATTCTCAATTGTAATAATATTATCTTATTGGGAAAGATATATATTTCCGGAATATTTAGTCAATGTTTTGGGTTTTTTCTTCGTTATTGATTTTGATGTCTACGTTGCTGCTGCCCCGTTGCTCACCTTGAAGACTTGACATCGCTTTGATAACAACAACATCTTATTTTTTTCTGAGACGATTAAATGAATAATTCATATTAGCAATATGTACGTAGAAACGATAATATACATTCACGGATGCTCCTGGCAATGAAAGTCATAATTGGTCCATTTATTTACATTAAATAACAGGAGCAGATAATAGCAGCACGAAAGCTGAACTCTCGATACAATTGATCAGAAGTACCGAGAACATTATAGAGAGTGGTGGAATAAATCGCCAAAACGGTCGTTGGCGACTTAGGTTTTTTTTACGTGAGGTTGTGCACGTTCTTGTGTGGCCGTTAAGGGTGCACACGTGCGTGTTCGATCTTTAAGGATGCGCACGTGCTTGTTCTGTCCTGAAGGAGCATACGTACTTGTATCGCCGTAAGGATAAAGATAGTGGCACATTGTCTTCATATGCTTTGCTCAATAACTTGGATATACATTTAATCACATATATGTATCATATATCGTTGGAAATGTTATTAAATTTTCGATAAAATAAACTAGTAATGATACTGATAAAATTATTCACAATTGCACAATAGTATATAGTGTAGCAAAAGGTGTCACTTTTGAAATTGGATCTTCTTTCACATTTCCTTACAAAACTAACGATAGTTTTTTTCCTATTGATAGACAAAAAGGTAATCTCAAAAATGTGCTTCAGAATTTTCATAAATGTTCTAGAATTGAAGTAGTTTCGATTTTATGGTCTCTGGGTGAGATTTCCATTCCCAAATTCATTTAATAGGTTATAAAGCAGGTTGCAGCATATTCTTTCTGAAAATAAGGCACGTTATTGCTGATAGGGTAATTTCAAACCATCTTGTTAACAGTACGTGTACATGTACCACGTTCTAATATGTATGTACGTGTTCCTTTAGGGGCACAGTAGCTTGTGTCGACATTAAGGGTGTACACGTGTTTGTGCCGTCGTTAAGGGTATGCACGTGATTGGGCCGTCGTTAAGGGTGTGCACGTGATTCTGTCGACGTTAACGGGGGCACAGTGACACGTGTCTTCCGACGTTAAGGGGGCACACGTGCTTGTGCCGTCGTTTCTGAGGTACTTGTGCCTGTCACGACGTTAAGGTTACAGACGTACTTGTGATATTGTTTAGGGGGTACACATGTTTGTGTCGACGTTAAAGGCCCAATATACGTAACTTTCGGCAAAACTTGAAGCGAAAATCAAGACTTATAACTTTTTAATATTATAGATTTAGTAAAGATTAACTGATATCAGCAATATTCAAGATGAGTTCTTACGCGGTTACTTGTGCATTAGTAGTTGAAACTCGGTATTTGTAAACACGCGTCCATTTTGAACTGTCTTTTAACTTCGGTTTGTTGTTTAAGTGGGCCCCACCTGAATCATTTTCAATTCTTTGGGTTTTTCTGTCAAGAGTTTCTTGTTAGTTACCGCTCAGGTTTACTTCGTTTAAGGCTTTTTTTGCATGGTTATCAACTGGATTTTTTTCAGAATCACGAAAAATTTCCTGAAGTTACGTATATTGGGCCTTTAAAGGTATGCACGTATGTGAGCCGACGTTAAAAATAATTACATCCCAAATCCTAACGTCAACCGGTTGAAATTAAATATATATATCCACAGTTGCAGCATTTAAATGTTTCAGAAGTCTGTGATTTACTGGTACGACGAAAATCGACCATTATGTGAATTCATAACGATTGCTTTTAAATATACTCGCCTAAGGCCTGTGTCAGTATTAACATTGATTTTTCTAAATGACATCACTTAAAATCATTTAGGCAGTATATTTCAGGATTATTTCGTTCACATATCAGGGCTATTCACCATCCAATTCCATCTGATATCTCTTGTTTTCTCATTTCGACATTTTATGATTTTTCATGTTTTGATAAAGCTAGGATCATATGAGGTGCCCGGGGACACGGGGACCGGAGAATGCTCAGGTCCCTGTGTCTGGGTACACCCCGCCGGGGAGAGGATACAGATCCCTAGAACTACAATGTACAATGGCGACAGTAAATAAGATTTGAATAGCTCAATATCTCTAAGAAATGGACGCAGAGGAACGCCTTTAAATATACAAGAATGTTCTTTCCTTGGATCTTCAATGTTGTATACAAATGAAATTGCGTCTTCAAATACTTTAAACCAGAGTCAATCACAACATCAAAAGCTCATGTGACACTACTCTTACGTTTGAGCTACGTAAGAGCGTGTCACGTGAGTTTCCGACGATAAGTCTAGCAATGCACCCAAACGCAACATCTTGGGAAAATTTCCGGTAATCTTCAGAAATCACATTGGCTTACTGTAGATAGGACGTAAAACAAAATAAAACAAACAGAGCAAGCGCCTCGTAGCCATGCTGTGAATCACGACAAAGTTCGACAGTCCTCGGACTTTATCAACCCTTCAATTATCAATTCTTCCGTGTGGCCATTGGCGCAGCCATTTTGAAAATGAATTAGAGAATACCAAAGCGTTAACAAAATCATAATCCGAACTCAAAATCAATTAAACAAGGGATAAAATATGAACAAAGGAAAGATTTGCACGGAGACCCTTTATAAGTACAAGAGAATACGACCAGGTGTTTGGGAAGAGTAAGCGTCTTAATCTTAATCGACGACACCCGCCATGTAAATCACGAAACATGACGTTTACACCATGTGACCCTCTATACATGCATTCGAGGGGGTGAATTTCCGAAGATTACCGGAAATTCGATCGATATGTTGCGATTACCAATGCATTGTAACCAATCGGGATTCGTCGGCACTTTCCGTAAACAAGAAAATATTTAAAGTATTTTGTCGTATACGGAAAGTGCCGACAGTTACTGATTATAGTATAACACCAGCAACAACAGCAGGGTCACCTTGACGTTTCTCATCTCGCATCGAATTACTAGTTTCGTTCAACCAGACTCTTTTTCTCTACGCTTGCTTTGGCGAACATTTCAAAGTGATCAAACGTCTGGTTAACCCAGACTTCTCAAATCATGTGAGACCTAACCACGAAACAAACGTTACGATGAATCTGTCTCAGTTAATCTATGTTAGACGTTGTAACATTGCATTTGGCTAGCATAGATGTTTGAAACAAGACAGTTGAACTAAATGACATCGTAATGGAAAAGCTCTTTTACATATTTTTAAAACACGTGTGCTAAATGTATGGCATTATGTCACCATGTGGATAAATCAAAATCAGAAATACTTTTTGACACTTCTACCGAGGCTTGCATATCGACGATTCCTTAAACAAGTTTAAAAACATAATCGCGCAACAGCCCGGCGGTAAAATTGACCAGCGTTGATTGGAATGTTGCGCATTTGTTATAGGCCAGACAAAAGTATATGCGTTTTCTGTAACGTGTTACAAAACGTGAGGGTCGGTAAAATAACAGGTGAACTTTCGCCCCAGCCAATCAAATCACCGCTTCCAGATTCTTGAATGTTGTGTTTGTGGGCAAAATATTTTGCATAATCTATATGTGCATTAAGTCATTACGTCACAACAAAAGTTGATATACACGTTGTGACGAAATAAATTCTTGATCACAGCGTCAACTTATCATCAATAAGACAGGCGACAAAGGTCACCAGACCATGACCACGTATGGGATGTTATCAGTTCCTTTGCATGCTGAGAGTAATTGAGCGGCAATTGTCAGCATATCAATCAGATTGTTTTTACTTTGGATTGATAGTTGGGGGGGGGGGCGCTCTATGTACTTTGTAAACGTTAAAGGCCCAATATACGTAACTTTTGGCAAAACTTGAAGCGAAATCAAGCCTTTTAACTACTAATAATATCAGATTTAGTTAAGATTAACTGATATCAGCCGCGGTTACCGGTACAGCAGCAGTTGAAATACGGTATTTGTAAACACGCGTCCATTTCGAACGGTCTTCTACCTACGGCTTTGTTGTTGAAGTGGGCCCTACCTGAACTATTTTTAATTCTTATTTTTTCTTAGGCTTATTTTTGCATGGTTATCAACTGGATTTTTTTCAGAATTTTACAGAATCTCGAAAAAATTCCTGAAGTTACGTATATTGGGCCTTTAAGAATAGGATCAGGCTCTTTATTTTTTTATACATGTATTTACCATTGAATGGCATTGCCATTAAATAACCATAGGACATTCAGTTAGAACTCATCAGGCCATGACTGCCATAGACCGATTGTTGACGTCATAATTGTTACGTTGGATATCATTGACCGTCCCAGGGCGATGGTTGTTCTTTTTATTGAACAAGCATACACGACAAATGCATTATGTATGAGCTAAATGCTGAGAAATAAAATGTGTTGTTGATAGTTTTATGAGACGAACAGATTCTAAAAATGGTAAATATAAGTATTGAACTGCTTTCAGTTAGCATTCATATGCAATATGACTGCCAACAGAAAGCAGTTCAATGTTTAAATAAACAGTAGAAAAACCGAATGGGAATCGCTTCATCCAATTAATAGTGTTTCATTTAAAGGAACCGTCCGTTTGTTCCGGTACAAACCGACGGTTCCGTTTAATGGAATGCGACGTTCCATGTCTCATTTAAGGGTTCCAAGTTATATCCAATATTTCGGCCAGTGATGTTCAATTAATTGTATTTAGATATAACTGTAACCATTTAAACTATATTTCACCAGTAACACATATTACTACCGACTCAAAGTGGCACCACAGTATGTAAAATGTGGAAATAAAACCGATAGCTTGAATGGTTTCGCAGGTTTTACTTCTCATCGGTTTACTGTAGGTCAATTCTGCAAATGTCGTTTCTTTATCCTTTTCGATTATTAGATTCTCACCTGCAGGATTAAGCAGACACCTTACAAGATTGGGATGCACTATAAGCTATTGCTGAATTTTAACAACATATCCCCAAAATGCTAAAATTGGTATTGAACTATTTTAGTTTTGACAATCTTGACAAAGACATGTTCAATTTGCCGTTATACAGTTTGTGGCATACATTCTGTGCCTTTGGTAATACGTGGCATTCATATTTTCTATGAATGCCAACTGTGAACAATTCGGTCTTATTTCCATTCCAAGTAAGGGATAAGACAACCATAGCTGGACTAGATATATATATAGGGAATTTTAACCATGCTAGCCGGTATAAAAGCCATTTGGTTAAAACTATATAATCAAATGTACTCAAATGAAAGGCAGTTCTGCTGGTATGTTCAAATGTATATATATTTAAACTGAAAAAGAAAAATATTGAATTTTTCGTCGACTCGGACGAAAATTTCAATATTTATCTTTGTTGTTAGTAATAAATTGAAACTTACATTGGGTATATTTCTATTTCAGCATGACAAAAACTCGTTTCCTAAATCCCAAAATTGAAAATAAGCCAATTTGCATACTGTCTGCATTTTACACAAACGGCTAGAGTCGAACCCATGCCAACTACTATACTTTGCCTTATAAACAATGTATAATTACTGTAGCTATTACGTACATCATTGGCTGGTTTGAATATAATAATAAATTTTATCTTTTTTTTCCAACTAAGCTATAAGATTTCATTATCGTTGGGTGATAAAGTTGTACTTATTCATAATGGTTTTGCTCTTGGCAGAGTACACAGAGATTAGCAAAACGTTTCTAACACGCGTTAAATTCTACTGGGATTTCCTCCGACTTCCGGTCTGGCGTGCCTAGTCTGGCTCGATATCAATACAGGCAGTGGTTTGTATGAAAAGTAGGCCGGCCTCGGGAGGGGTGATTCCGCTAACTTACCACGATCAGGGAGTCGACAGGCAGGTTTCTCCCTACGTCAGAATTTACTGCTAGGCGTATCGAATGAAAATAAGAAAGTTGCGTTTGTAGGGTTCTTAATTATCTTGACAAGCACGTTTTAAAGTCAAGTTTCTAATCTAGACCTTTATAAGTTCATCATAAGTTACAGATAAGAACAGACAGTTATTGGGTATGGGTTTTACCCCCGTATCTCTTTGTACTTATCTCGCCGATGTTGCTTCTTCGGTCTGCTGAAGCCAATCTTTCGTGTTACACGTATTAACAAAAAACTTTAACAAAAAATAAAGTTTATTTGAAAAGAAGAATTTTTATTTTTTCAGTGTTTACAAGTCCATAGCATAATATTGAATCCAAAACAAAATGCGTTTTATAAAAGGATTTTTGTGTTGTTTCCGACGGCTGCTATTCGTATTTAAAAATTTATGCAAGCTTGCCAGGCACCAAGATCTCCGACCACGTGCGCACGTGACGTTGTCTAACAAATAGGTGATTTAGTTGTAAGTCCATGTTCCCTTCCTTTCTTCTTCCCGATATTCACTGATCATTTAGATAAGTCGGAAATTTCATATCATGCTATTTAAAATGATAAAATATTGGTCGAATGCCAAGCAGCCGCTTTGAAAGACTAAATGGGCAGACAACTACAGGCAGTACGCGTGCGCGCACGAGGAGAAGTAAAATGTAGTCGATAGCCTTTTTGACACCGGTGAGCTTGATTCAAGGATAGGATATCATTCACATTCAGCTTCTCATCACGTTCACCCCTTCACCTCTAAATTATCTTATCCGAAAATAAATTTGACAAGTTGAATAGCTGACGGTACACACAAACCGGGGCTAAATTATAATTAACGTTTAGCTTGAGCAGGTGAAGAAACAACCCGTAGCCTCAAAATCTCGTTAGGGAAAGCCTTCTTATACGAATTCAAAACATTTCAGCTAACGTTTTTTGTAGAAATTCAAAGTTATTTTAAGAAGAAATTGTTTTCTTGACCAATTAAACGTCTATGATATCAGAAATACTCTCCACAAACATTTTGCACGTGTCTAAAATGTTGACCTGAATTTGAAGACAGAAAACGACTGTTACAACTAAATCATTTGCTTTGCCTGCGTTCTGTCTAAACTTTCAATAGATGCTTTGTAATTTGGTGCAGATTGTGTAAATATTCATAAAAAATAACGTTATCTTTCTTTTATAGAAATTAAACAAATGCGTATTGTGTATTTCGTTTTATTTGTTTGTTTTTTTTAATCTAAAAGCATAATATTGACCAGAACGCTATATTTACTCTTGTCTGTCAATAAAATGACGTCCCATCAAGATGATACGGAAACTCAGTGGGAAAAAAAACATACAATTTTTTGCTCAAGTGCCACTCAAATACTACACACGTCTTCAGGGCTTCCCATGATGTTTAAATAAAACCTGTAATTTGATCTAAATGACAGAAAGCAATGATGTGTTAAAACATATGTGGAGCCGCGGTGCCCGAGTGGTTAAGGTGTCTCGACATTCGACATTCTAGCCCTCCACTTCTGGGCTGCGTGTTCGAATCCCACGCTTGGCAGGTTATGGCCGTAGGTCGATGGTCTTTCTCCGGGTACTCCGGTTTTCCTCCACCTCCAAGATACATCGCACATTCATAGTTCACTGTCAGTAGTTTTGTTTTTTATAATGTGTATATGCAAAACGTTAAAATAGAAGTATATTACGTCATCACTTTTTGCGTTGTCTGTTTTTGGCGCACCTGCAATGGGTCATGCCGCAGCGTCCGTCAACATTTCCTTTAAATTGCTCACTGGTAATTAATTACTGCATTGATTTTAGCCAAAATTGGTTAGAAACATCCTTTGGAACAGGAATTGATTTTGCACAAACGGTGACTCTGACACCCCCCTGGGGCGTAAGAGACGAGCCAGATATGGGAAATAGAAGTAAAGCCTTTCAAATCGCTACTTGTCATAGAGTACTGAATGGATTTTAACCATACTTGGTCAGAAACATCCTTTGGGGACAACAAACATATTTTGCATAAATTGTGACTGACTTCTGAGGCCTTTCTAAAGATATGACAGGACTTTATCAAAATTTTGTCGGAAGCATCCTTGGGTCAAGTGGATTATATATTGTATAAACGGTTGGTCGGATTCCTCGGGTGGGGGGGGGGGCTATATAGTTAATTATTTAAAATCCTTCTTCCTCTGTTCTCTGTATGTTTGACTGGATATTACACTTCATTGCTTCATTGGTTAGATACAACTCTATGCAAATGTGCGATACATGCCCCTTCTTATGCTATACGACATAGCTTGAAGAAGTCTTATCATAGAGGCAATAGGTAAAATAGAAGGACAAGTATAGCTTCCCAAAAAACTAAGTGTGGCTATCCCAATTTTCACTCATTGACTAGAACGGAAAGCAGGTATCGGCAGTTATATGATTATAAAGCTGAGATATTCCTTCACCCCTAGAATCATCATCGATATCCAGGGGTTACGATCGGCTACGCTCTCTACACCCATGGAATCATCCTCGATATCCCGGGGTTACGATCGGCTACGCTCTCTACACCCATGGAAACATCATCGATATCCATGGATTACGCTCGGCTACGCTCTCTACACCCATGGAATCATCCTCGATATCCATGGGTTACGATCGGCTACGCTCTCTACACCCCTAGAATATGTCATGGCAAAACCGAAGGCTCCATGTGCGCTATATTGTTGATGAAGCAAAAAAAACAAAAATATTATTTGATGTTCATCTAAAGAATCTCGATTAATTAACAGTAAATCAAAAAGTTTACGTTCATTTATTTCCTTAGCCCAAAGTCCCATCAGATGATCATACGTAATGTGAGTATAAATACAATTTTACTTGGAGAGATGAACAACATGAGTAAAGACAAAATACCATGTGTGTAATTTTATAAGAAGGAAATTAGTTGGCACAAATGCCGCCTCTGCATAATTCAGGGTAAACATACTAAAATAATACAAGTTCTTATCAGTATACAGAATTATTTATAAAAAGTATTACGGCATTGGTGGACCACCTACATGTACAATGCTCACTTGTGTTATCGATATTTGACAACTCAAACCAAAATCTTTACGCTCCGAGCGTCGCTCCTGTGTATGTTTGAATGTTTGGTAATATTATTTTATCCACATAATGCTATTTGGATGTTAAATGCAATAAAAATTTAATTATAAAAAGGGAACAACCCAGCGATTGACCATGCTTTTTTCCCTACCTAATACCAATCAAACTGCTCTATTCAAGCCTGCAGTTTTGCCATGACGTATTCAAAGGATGTAGAGAGCGTAGGTGAGAGTAACCCCTGGATATCGAGGATGATTCCAGGGATGTAGAGAGCGTACATTGTAGGTGATAGTAACCCCTGGATATCGAGGATGATTCCAGGGATGTAGAGAGCGTAGGTGAGAGTAACCCCTGGATATCGAGGATAGTTCCAGGGATGTAGAGAGCGTACATTGTAGGTGATAGTAACCCCTGGATATCGAGGATACTTCCAGGGATGTAGAGAGCGCACATTGTAGGTGATAGTAACCCCTTGATATCGAGGATACTTCCAGGGATGTAGAGAGCGCACATTGTAGGTGAGAGTAACCCCTGGATATCAATAATACTTCCAGGGATGTAGAGAGCGTACATTGTAGGTGATAGTAACCCCTGGATATCGAGGATGATTCCAGGGATGTAGAGAGCGTAGGTGAGAGTAACCCCTGGATATCGAGGATAGTTCCAGGGATGTAGAGAGCGTACATTGTAGGTGATAGTAACCCCTGGATATCGAGGATATTTCCAGGGATGTAGAGAGCGTACATTGTAGGTGATAGTAACCCCTGGATATCGAGGATGATTCCAGGGATGTAGAGAGCGTACATTGTAGGTGATAGTAACCCCTGGATATCGAGGATATTTCCAGGGATGTAGAGAGCGTACATTGTGGGTGATAGTAACCCCTGGATATCGAGGATGATTCCAGGGATGTAGAGAGCGTACATTGTAGGTGATAGTAACCCCTGGATATCGAGGATATTTCCAGGGATGTAGAGAGCGTACATTGTAGGTGATAGTAACCCCTGGATATCGAGGATGATTCCAGGGATGTAGAGAGCGTAGGTGAGAGTAACCCCTGGATATCGAGGATAATTACAGGGATGTAGAGAGCGTACATTGTAGGTGATAGTAACCCCTGGATATCGAGGATGATTCCAGGGATGTAGAGAGCGTAGGTGAGAGTAACCCCTGGATATCGAGGATAATTCCAGGGATGTAGAGAGCGTACATTGTAGGTGATAGTAACCCCTGGATATCGAGGATGATTCCAGGGATGTAGAGAGCGTAGGTGAGAGTAACCCCTGGATATCGAGGATAATTCCAGGGATGTAGAGAGCGTACATTGTAGGTGATAGTAACCCCTGGATATCGAGGATGATTCCAGGGATGTAGAGAGCGTAGGTGAGAGTAACCCCTGGATATCGAGGATGATTCCAGGGATGTAGAGAGCGTACATTGTAGGTGATAGTAACCCCTGGATATCGAGGATAATTCCAGGGATGTAGAGAGCGTACATTGTAGGTGATAGTAACCCCTGGATATCGAGGATGATTCCAGGGATGTAGAGAGCGTAGGTGAGAGTAACCCCTGGATATCGAGGATAGTTCCAGGGATGTAGAGAGCGTACATTGTAGGTGATAGTAACCCCTGGATATCGAGGATACTTCCAGGGATGTAGAGAGCGTACACTGTAGGTGATAGTAACCCCTGGATATCGAGGCTGCTGTTGGACGTGAACAGATTATGTGTTCACTCCAATATTTGGGAATCGAAACCCAGTCACCTTTCTGATAAATCTGTTGACAAAACATCAGTTTCTTGAATTTCATTAAATACAACTGTGTCATTTATCAATGACTAAATAACGAATACAGTAAAACAAAAAACTAAAATGTATTCATATGATTTCTATAAGGGGAAAATGTATGAAAATAATCTGTTTAAAATGCATATCCATTGTCGCTCCGTTGCGCTCCGCATGGATAGGATCTAACAACATCCCATCAGGGGTCAAGTTCTGCTGAACTTTGCATCAGCCAATTAAATCACCGCTGCCAAATCTTTAAAGGCCCAATATACGTAACTTTCGGCAAAACTTAAAGCGAAAATCAAGCCTGATAACTGATTATATTTATAGTTTTTGCTAAGATTAACTGATATGAGCAATATTCAAGATGAATTCTTCCGCAGTTACCAGTACAGCAGCAGTTGAAACTCGGTATTTGTAAACACGCGTCCATTTTGAACTGTCTACTACCTTCGGTTTGTTGTTGAAGTGCGCCCCACCTGAATTATTTTCAGTTCTTTAGATTTTTCTGTCAAGAGTTTCTTGTTAGTTACCGCTCAGGTTTACTTCGTTTTAGGCTTATTTTTGCATGGTTGTCAACTGGATTTTTTTTCAGAAGTTTTCAGAATCACGAAAAATTTCCAAAAGTTACGTATATTGGGCCTTTAATATGAAAGTTTGTGGGCGAAAAAGCTTACATAATTCTATCTGTGCATTTAGTAATTTCGTCACAACAAGCTTTTGTGCAACGTTGTGACGAAACGACTTGCTGCACATTACAATGACAGCGTCAACTGTCATCCATTAGAAAATGCTACTGGAGAGTGAGGTAAAGAGGCGACAAAGGTCACCAGAACCTCTTATGGGATGTTGTCAGATCCTTATGTAACAGAGTGAGAGTAAGGATATGCATTTTAATCAGATTGGTATGAAACTATCCTAGTTTCCATACAACCCTGATAATGTCTTAGATTATATAAGTCGGTTAATTGAATGGAATTTCAACTCTTTATTAAGCAAGGTCATTTCACCAAACTTGAACGATTATTTTTAATAAAATCATATGAAGCATTTTTACACGACTGTCAAAATGATAATCACACATATTTTTCCTGTTATTTTTCAATTTAACACATACAGAATTTCCCATTTCCGCTTATAAAACTGTTTCAGATATAGCGATGACGTCATAACCGTTGGAGCGCTGTGTCACAACTAAGATAGCATGATTCGTAAGCACAATATCAAGGTGAAAAGGTTGCAAGTTTTTGAGAAACACATTAACATTATCTCGGAAAAAATCTCCGGGGTTTATCCAAAAAGACATTCTTTGATACGGTACCTGATTTTTATGAACTTTCTTCGGTCGCACTATCAAAAATAGAGGGTGATACCCGAAATAAATTCAATTTGTTGATAGAAAACTTACACGCCCACAAAAATATGACGTTCGTTAACTGGTGCGCATGCGCAGAGTAAGTTTAATTGTTACAAGCGTACACATATATAATTTGTATTTTGCCTGCTAAGTAAAGTTATCAGAAGGGCCTGAAACTAGAGTGTTCAGAGTGGTAATTATTTCATATAGGAAACAGCTTTGTCACGCCGTAAAGGGATCTTTAACAAACAAAAACAATTCTTATAACTGTCGTGTCCAAATATAGAAGTTTATTTCGTGGCGTCTTATTCGAAAGTCACAAAGATGCATAATACAACAATATAATTTTGAGAGATAAAACGTTAACAGTATGTAGAAATGGAAAAATCAAATAAGAATCACGGTTATATTTTGAACAATAATATCAATCTATTTGTTTAAAATATACGATTGACGATTATAATTAGCCGACAAATATAAATAAAGAAAATTTCACTTATCAATTTAAACTTAAAATTGATAAAAAGGTTTTAGAGTTTGAATAACTTTCGTTTAGGAATGTAAACCCCACTGATGATATTTCGTACATGACGTCATGGCATTTTTTCTGAAAGTTGATCTTGACACCTAAAACGTGTACAATTACTCAGAACATCTGGTTCTGGTCAAAATCAAGCCATAACGAATTTTCATATCCATGTGTCAACGACGAGCGAAAAGTCAGACAACAGACAGTAAAGGAAGAAGACAGAAAAAAGGGTGGGGGTGCGTCACTGTTTTCTTTCTTTGACATCTATAAGCTCTATAATTTCAGCTTTGATGTAACATATTACAGGGATACAGGGAGCGAATATGGGCGTAACTCCGGGATATCGAGGATGACACCCCACCCCACCCCACCCCACATAACCCCTTACTCTGTTATGGAACGCCAAATTAATATCTACTCAATTAATTGCACCTATCATCAAATAATTGAAAATAGGTACAATTCAATTGAATATAGGTACAATTCTATTGAAGATAGGTTCAATTCAATTGAAGAAAAAACTGTAGGTTCAATTCACTTGCTCATATCTTCAATTATTTGAAGGTATGTGCAATTATGGACCTATCTTCAATTGAATAGTACCTATCTTCAATTATTTGAAGATATGTGCAATTAATTGAGTATGTGTTAATTTGGCGTTCCATACTCTGTCATGAGTAGACGGTGTGTGAAAGGATGCCTTTATTGTTACAGATAAATAGCAACAGTTGCTCTTCAACTTCTCATTTTATTTCCGGAAACGGAAAGTCCACAATAAAACATAGAAACAAGATACGGAGACATATTATTACAATACACAAAACGGCCAATTTCGGGTATGGTCTTCGTACATTTGCAAATCAGATTGCAATGACATCGCGAAGTTGTGATGTTATGATAGCATTTCTAATGGTTATAATATATATAATTTAATCTTGTTTGAAACAAGCTTTTCCATTGGTTTAAAAAAAATATGTTATCAGCCCACAACGTAAAAATCGACGTCGTTGTCTATAACGTCGCTTTTGATTGGCTGATGCAGCAACGTATTAAATTGTAAGAGAAATGAGTCCATCGATAAAGTGAATTTTCGCAGGGTATAGATTAAATTGTAAGGATTAACTCTCATCATAAACCGCTTCGCGGTTTATTTAGAGTTCACTCCGTTTTTTGTGTGTTATACCCCCATGACATAAAAAATAAATTCAAGTTAATACTATGGATATATATCACCACGGCCTTAGATAAACTCTCTCTCTCACAAAACCAAAATTTTATCCGCTATTGGCACTGGCTGTTCTAATACAGTCGAGCTCGATATTGAAACATCGTCTTTCCAGAAAAAAGGAAGAAAGCTAAAAATCAAGAGTATCCAGTCTGTATTGATTATTATTGAAGTTGTTGTCGAGGGACTTTCGGAGTAAGTATGTGTCTCGCAGAGTTAAAACAGCCGTCAAATCTTTTTATTCCTGTCCAACACTTACACATTTCTAAGATAATTTTCTTGACATCACTTTTTTTTTTTATCTTTTGCTGCTTTGATCATGCATTTGCTTTTGCTTAACTAAAACTGAACCAGTTGTGGAAATATGTTAATTTCAAGTGAACACTACCATTCGACCATCCATTTTTATTAACCAACCAGGGTAAAAAGGGTCGATTATAAAAATCATATTAGTTTAAACAGTATTTATTCAATAAATAGGCAAATATACAATCAATACATCATTAAATTAAGGATTAGAAAACAAGTACAAAGTACTTATATTAATTTGTTTCCTTATCGTTAAAATTTACAGTAGAATGACAATGAAACAACATTAAGATGGTTGACTAAAAAACTTTAAATGGGAAAGAAAGAAAAATCATATTGCACTGACATCACGAAGTTATGATGTTATGATAGCATTTCCTATTTCCGTCAAAATCAGATGAACCGATTTCCGTAACGATAGGGTTGGTTGATTTTATTATTTAGTATGAGTTTGTGACGTCACTACTAGTTGGAGATTGTATCTTGTGTCCCGCGGGTAGTCGGTGATTAGTATCACTTAGTTGTACTTACATTTAGCCTCGCCTACACGTGACACTGCGGGCAGCTGACCTTATTGGCGGGAAAACGACGTCATCGATATCCATGGGTTACGCTCACCTAAACAGCGTAAGTGAGCGTAACCCCTGGATATCGAGGTAGGGGAAAAGCAGGTGGCATTACTGACTAATACGTTTCCGAGATACAAGAACTCTTATTAAGTGGAGTTAGAAATCGGTGATTTGATCATGTGACCGCGAAAAATTTAGGGCACTTCACAATGGCGGCATTGACGACCGAATGGCAGCTAGATTCGATTCATTTTTTTAGTCGCTATATGTTAAAAAGGGACGAAACAAATACACAGGCTCTTAAACTAAGTCATGGTGTGTTGTACCTAGATGTGTAACTGTCAGTCGTAACAGCAACAATCTGGTAAAATGTAGGCCTAACGTTCAGATCGTTTCCAATAGCAAAAAGAACCCCCGATTACGAGCACTGTAAACTGCATTCATATTTCTCAATACAAGATAAATTCAGTTCGTCAGTGATCTCAGCTAATTTTACTAGCACCCCTTTTGTTTTATTTTAAGTTGTGATCCCTCTTTCGACCAAAAACTTTACCTCGCTTACCGTCATTGAAAACTTCTATTAAGCCGCCATTTTGTTTTCAAAGTGCCCTAAATGAAGTCACGTGGTGATGAAAGTCACATGACTAAATCGACTGAAAGTTATTTCCCGGAAATGTCGTATTTGTGAATGTTTTTTCTTACCTATAGATTGGATATTTACTTCCGGCATTTTGTGAAATTGTTTGTTTGTTTGTTTATTTTTCACGGCCAATCGACAGCCAAGTTCATTTAGAGCTTAGCGGGTTCACTATGTAAAAGAGGTCAATATAAGATAAAATCAAGACTTGTCTATATTAAACAGTATATCCCACTATAAAAAGGACGTTTAAAAGATATTGAGGAATAAAACATGCTTTATAGGTAAAAGTCATATAAAGTGATTACGGGTGATGCACAAATTTCAGAGATCGATTAAAGGCTCAATATACGCACATACTTAGATAGTCTAAGTCCGTGATATACGTAACTTCAGGAAATTTTTCGTGATTCTGAAAAATTCTGAAAAAAATCTAGTTGATAACCATGCAAAAATAAGCCTAAAACAAAGTAAACCTGAGCGGTAACTAACAAGAAACTCTTGACAAAAAAATATCCAGAGAATTGAAAATAATTCAGGTGGGGCCCACTTCAACAACAAACCGAAGTTAGAAGACGGTTCAAAATGGACGCGTGTTTACCAATACCGAGTTCAACTGCTGCTGTACCGGTAACCGCGTAAAAATTAATCTTGAACATTGCTGATATCAGTTAATCTTGATTAAATCTATAAATATAATAAGTTATTAGGCTTGATTTTCGATGCAGGTTTTGCCAAAAGTTACGTATATTGGGCCTTTAATGGTTTGGAACAATATAAATGTGATACGATTGTTAGATGATTAATATAGGACAACTATTTTTTTGTAAAATAGACCTATTTCTTTCACATAACCAAATAGAAGGTCTACGCTTACGACATTAAATAACGTTTTCATGTCAGACACATGAACGTACTTATCAGGAATATGTTTAAAATCTGCGCATTCTATTAAAAAGTGGTCGACTGTAAATGGGGAGTTGCATGCGTGGCATATAGGTGGATCTCCCTCTTTCAGTAAATGTACATTAGTGATGTAGGTATGTCCAGTCCGGAGTCGAGAGAGGACAACTTCTTCTCGGCAATCTCCCCAACTAGACAGACATTTTGTGGAACTCCGCCCTCCGATCCTGCTGACGTATAAATAAACCTGTCTTAACCATCACCTGTCTACAGCGACCATATTTTTAGCGATGTAAAAGCTCATTTTTAAAACCTTATGATATGAGAAGTTTATTTTTAGCCTGCTCTTTGAAAACCTAACTGGTCACAAAGAGGTGATTGGATAAATCAGAGAATACCGAAGCATCAACAAAACCATAATCCGAACTCAAAATTGATTAAACTAGAGGCAACATAGGAACAAAGGATAGATTCACACGGAGAAACTTGAAAAGGTACAAGAGAATAAGATCAGGCGTTCCAGAAGACTTAGCGTCTTCTGCTTCATCGACAACACCCGCTGTGTATATTTAGGTCACATCCAAGTAAATGTCACGTCCTCAAAGTGAGAACTTGAAGCATTATCCTCAATTACAACAAGCAGGAATACCAATGAGAATATTAAAAAAACGCCCACCCCTTTATTTAATACAAGATACAGAATGCCTCTCAATGGGACCAAGACGGCCACCATAAAACTTAGTGTTGTCCCTGTACCCTTAGTGTGTTCGCTAGCAACTGACACCTATCACTAAAATCTCGATATTTAGAGCAAGCCCTAATATAACTAGTCAACTGCGACATGTAAACACCGTATGTTGAAGAAGGAGGGATGTTACTTGCAAGAAAGGGAAACTTCAAGATAGAAAAATCAAAACCGTCACTTTTGTAGTATGTGTTAGTTAAGTTTTAATATGCCCATATTGTTCATAGTTTAAGTAACGATCGATGTAAGCTGCTTATGTAGAAGAGTCTGTTGTGTTTTTTTTTATTATATCAAAAACAATACTTACCACGTCCAATAATTATGCAAATGAGTTCTACAACTACCAGTTCTTTAACTCCCAAAACGAAAGTAAAAAACACCCCGTGTGAATACGAAACTAACATGTGTCCATACCGGACGTAGTATAGAATGCGCACGCACCTCGAGCTTCCTCTTTCTTCAACTCTCCTTGAAATTTTTGACTTTGAAGACTGTGTTTCTTGTCACTCTTGCATCAGGGAGAAGGCGTAGTGAGGTTCATGCCTTGTCTGGGCATTCCTCCTGTTTACGTTTTGGTAGGAATTATTCCTCTGTAACTATCAGGACAGAACCTTCCTTCCTTGCGAAGAATCAGGTTCCTGGATTTTCTCCGGAACCTATTCGCATTCCTTCTCTCTCTCTGACATAGTTGGTAAGGACGAGCGTGATCGGCTTCTCTGTCCTGTCAGAGCTCTCCGGTATTACTTGGACAAGATGGGGGGGGGTCGAAAGTCACATTCTAGGTTTTTTTGCCTATCAAAGGTGGTCAGTCTAGGATCTCGGCTCAATCCATCTCTCGATGGATTTGTCAAGTGATTAGATTGGCTTATGAGTCTTCTTCTGAGGATGTCAGAAGACTTTTCAAGGTCAGGGCCCATGAGGTTAGAGCATTGGCCGCTTCTTCGGCCCTTCTCAACGGCTCTCCGTTTTCTGAGGTGATGTCCTCAGCCTTTTGGCGAGGACACACTACATTCACAGAGTTTTATCTGAGCTCATTGTCATCTTTCTCGGACAAGCTCTACTCTTTGGGTCCGGTGGTTGTTGCCCAGTCAGTGGCTCATCCACCTACCTCAGGGTAAATTTAAGTGCTCTCCACTTTTTTATGTTTTTAAGTTATGCATTCGCATGGCAATGGAAGACCTATTCTTGAATTGGTCTTTCCATTTTTTAATTTGGGGTTCTCCATGTAGGAGTTTGGTTTAGGTACCTTGACTGTGACCAGGTTACCGCCCTCCTGGATTTGCCATGGTCCTTCCGGTTTGGAGGATCCACTAGGTAAGACGAATTCGCATGATAATTGGACGTGGTTAGTATTGTTTTTGATATAAAATTGAGGTTTTTTATTGTAAAACCAATTTTTATGAGAAAACTACTTACCACGTCCAATGTGAGCCCACCCTCCTCCCTGGCTCCTCTGGCTCCTTTAGGCCTTTTGCTTTTGGTTGCTTCGTTCGTTTTCTTATAGAGGAAGCTCGAGGTGCTTGCGCATTCTATACTACGTCCGGTATGGACACATGTTAGTTTCGTATTCGCACGGGGCGTTTTTCACTTTTGTTTTGGGAGTTAAAAAACTGGTAGTTGTAGAACTCATTTGCATAATAATTGGACGTGGTAAGTAGCTTTCTCATAAAAATGGGTTTTACAATAAAAAACCTCAATTTCAATCTAAGAAGATATAAACGATCGACTAAGTCAGCAAACGTCTTGTTGTTTATAGACAACACATCACCGAATGTTGGCCTATCTATTATGCTCATCTTACAATGAAGGTCAACATCGTTGAATGTTGACTTTCCCAGTATATCATATTTTTTCTGTTGAGCTCTTAAATAGACATATAGGCAGTATACAACGTAAACTACCAACTACTTTAACATCAATACTCGTCACGTGTAGGACGTCACGTGACTTCCAGCGTTTGGATTACTAAGTACATATGTACCCCAATGATTTACTAAGTCATTCGGAGTACACTGGACGATTCGATAAGCCGATTTGGTAATGTGAGCACCTATCTTATGATTAATTTGCTCCAACTATATCATTATGTTTCAACAAGGGCCTACATACTCTAATTCCGTCGTTAGAAGAACTTGCTCCTGATACTATTACGTTTATTGAGAAATTTCTACCGATTTATTACAAAAATCGAACTGGATAATTCGGTCAAACATTTTGTCGTGAACGATATTTTCAAGAGAGGATCAAGAATCTAGGTCAACTTTCACTGCCGTTACGATATAATATGATATAGATTATACTAATTAATTAACTTAATTGCCACCATGACGACGTTTGATATAGAAAAAAAGACATTCGGTGCTCCTCGGTCGAATTTTTCTGCAATCACAACAATGATGGATTAATAGAAATACAAACTTTTTTAGCTCCTTTGTTGATGTAGAGAGCGTAGTTGAACGTAACCACTTGATATCGAAGATGAGAGAGCGTAGGTGAACGAAATCCCTTGATTTGGAGGATGAGAGAGCGTAGGTGAACGAAATCCCTTGATTTGGAGGATGAGAGAGCGTAGGTGATGATAACCTATGATATCGAGGATGAGACAGCGTAAGTCATCATAACCCCTGGATATCGAGGATGGGAGAGCGTAGGGGACATAACCTATAACCTTTCTCATTGGGGCGAACCCTCAATTGTATCGGTTCTCGTTCCGTTAAAACGACCCCCCCCCCCCCCCGGGCTTGTATGAAGTTGAACTCTACAATAGTCAAAGTAATAGTGATGGATGATGGGTTTTCATGGCCGAAATAATATCCAGACCAAACTCCTAACTCTATAGATAATCGGTGGTAATACTCTTTACTATTTAAGTACACATATCGCGTTCCGTCGGCAGTTTATGGCCCGTAAGGCTTCGTCCGGGATTATTGTCCAGATTCCCCTCCGGGTGTTAGTGTTTCAAACGTATTTCCTGTATGACCGTTGTCCAGACATCCTTTAACAATTAATTTTACGTAACATCTGATTGTAAATTCACGCCTACACAAACGTTGTTTAAGTCTGGCTTACATATCTCTGCCCCGCGGCCCGCTCTGTCCAGACAATATGACCAGGCATTTTTACGGTCAATTTGTTCCTGTGGACATATAAACTTTTACTGATATTTATCTCATGAAATACGTATAGATATATATGGTCATGAATTGTACTCGATTAGGTATTTCACATTGGGTTCAATTCGAATGAAAATAACGCGATCGGCTATTGAGGAGAAACGACCTATTAATTTTATAATGAAAATGTATCCGTTATAGACCACGGAATTAGATTAGACAGCATACAGCCTTAAATCAAACATATAGCCGCAAGTCAAAAATGAGAAAACGATTATTAGTGTTCGTTTATGGTTTAAAAGTAAGGATGAATCATGGGACGGACTTACTAAAGGAAAGGAGGGGGGGGGCATTTTTATCGAATTAAAGTATTTTATCGGACCCCGAGAAAACCACTCTTTTCCAAGTCCGATCGGGGAATCGAACCCCAGCCGCCCTGATGAAAGAGAAATGAGCTTTCCACTGCTCCAACCGAGCATTATTCTACATATCGATGTAGTATAGAAACAGTTTATTTTACAACTCAACCTATTTGTCTCGTAACCCTTATTGTCATGGTGTCAATTCTGTGTTGCGTGTATGTCTAATTATGTATAATTGACAAATATGTGACATATTTAAGTTGATATTATGAGACAATTTAAAAGAAAAATAATTGCACTTCAACAAATATCTATATAGCAATAGTGTCACCAAGTGATGGGACAAAGAATATTGCATCCTCACTGAAACGTGACAGACTCGGCACGGTAACATGACACGCCCATTCACGCTATTACGTTACCATGGCAACGTACCGACGCGGCGGGAGACCATCTGATTGTCGATCTATAGAAAATTAACATTATACGATTGTTTTGTCGAATGATCTTAGCTGTTAGATAGTTTCCCAAAAACTTTTGTTGAATTAGTGTTGCTTAAAATACAAGGCAATTGGTTGCGTACAGTGGAGAGATTTGAAACGAATTACCATGCGAATTTGATATCCTTAAAACAAGTTCTCTATCTCATAAAGAATGTTGATGAAGTATGAGGAACAAAATTTTTCATTACACTTAAAATATGGCGGGGACATTTTGAGCGAAGAATGGCCATTGAAGGGGGAGGGGTGTTATGGTCATCTCGACCTCGATATATACAGGTGTTATGGTCATCTCGTCCTCGATATATACAGGTGTTATGGTCATCTCGTCCTTGATATATACAGGTGTTATGGTCATCTCGTCCTCGATATATACAGGTGTTATGGTCATCTCGTCCTCGATATATACAGGTGTTATGGTTATCTCGTCCTTGATATATACAGGTGCTATGGTCATCTCGTCCTCGATATATACAGGTGTTATGGCCATCTCGACCTCGATATATGCAGGTGTTATTGCCATCTCGTCCTAGATATATACAGGTGTAATAGCCATCTCGTCCTCGATATATACAGGTATTATGGTCATCTCATCCTCCATATATACAGGTGTTATTGCCATCTCGTCCTAGATATATACAGGTGTAATAGCCATCTCGTCCTCGATATATACAGGTGTTATTGCCATCTCGTCCTAGATATATACAGGTGTAATAGCCATCTCGTCCTCGATATATACAGGTATTATGGTCATCTCGTCCTCGATATATAAAGGTGTTATTGCCATTTCGTCCTCGAAATATACAGATGTTATAGCCATCTCGTCCTCGATATATACAGATGTTATGGTAATCTCGTCCTCGATATTTACAGGTGTTATGGCCATCTCGTCCTCAATATATACAGATGTTATGGCCATCTCGACCTCGATATATACAGGTGTTATGGCAATCTCGTCCTCAATATATACAGATGTTATGGCCATCTCGTCCTCGATATATACCGGTGTTATGGCCATCTCGTCCTCGATATATACCGGTGTTATGGCCATCTCGACCTCGATATATTCCGGTGTTATGGCCATCTCGTCCTCGATATATAAAGGTGTTATTGCCATCTCGTTCTAGATATATACAAGTGTAATTGCCATCTCGTCCTCGATATATACAGGTGTTATGACCATCTCTTCCTCCATGTATACAGGTGTTATGGCCATCTCGTCCTAGATATATACAGGTGTAATTGCCATCTCGTCCTCGATATATACAGGTGTAATGGTCATCTCGTCCTCGATATATACCGGTGTTATGGCCATCTCGGCCTCGATATATTCCGGTGTTATGGCAATCTCGTCCTCGATATATAAAGGTGTTATTGCCATCTCGTCCTAGATATATACAAGTGTAATTGCCATCTCGTCCTCGTTATATACAGATGTTATGGTCATCTCGTCCTCGATATATACAGATATAATGGTCATCTCGTCCTCGATATATACAGGTGTTATGGTCATCTCGTCCTCGATATATACAGGTGTTATGGTCATCTCGTCCTCGATATATACAGGTGTTATGGTTATCTCGTCCTTGATATATACAGGTGCTATGGTCATCTCGTCCTCGATATATACAGGTGTTATGGCCATCTCGACCTCGATATATGCAGGTGTTATTGCCATCTCGTCCTAGATATATACAGGTGTAATAGCCATCTCGTCCTCGATATATACAGGTATTATGGTCATCTCATCCTCCATATATACAGGTGTTATTGCCATCTCGTCCTAGATATATACAGGTGTAATAGCCATCTCGTCCTCGATATATACAGGTGTTATTGCCATCTCGTCCTAGATATATACAGGTGTAATAGCCATCTCGTCCTCGATATATACAGGTATTATGGTCATCTCGTCCTCGATATATAAAGGTGTTATTGCCATTTCGTCCTCGAAATATACAGATGTTATAGCCATCTCGTCCTCGATATATACAGATGTTATGGTAATCTCGTCCTCGATATTTACAGGTGTTATGGCCATCTCGTCCTCAATATATACAGATGTTATGGCCATCTCGACCTCGATATATACAGGTGTTATGGCAATCTCGTCCTCAATATATACAGATGTTATGGCCATCTCGTCCTCGATATATACCGGTGTTATGGCCATCTCGTCCTCGATATATACCGGTGTTATGGCCATCTCGACCTCGATATATTCCGGTGTTATGGCAATCTCGTCCTCGATATATAAAGGTGTTATTGCCATCTCGTCCTAGATATATACAAGTGTAATTGCCATCTCGTCCTCGATATATACAGGTGTTATGACCATCTCTTCCTCGATGTATACAGGTGTTATGGCCATCTCGTCCTAGATATATACAGGTGTAATTGCCATCTCGTCCTCGATATATACAGGTGTAATGGTCATCTCGACCTCGATATATACAGGTGTTATGGTCATCTCGACCTCGATATATACAGGTGTTATGGTCATCTCGTCTACGATATATACAGGTGTTAAGGCCATCTCGTCCACGATATATACAGGTGTTATGGTCATCTCGTCCTCGATATATACAGGTGTTATGGTCATCTCGTCCTCGATATATACAGGTGTTATGGTCATCTCGATCTCGATATATACAGGTGTTACGGTCATCTCGTCCTCGATATATACAGGTGTTATGGCCATCTCGTCCTCGATATATATAGGTGTTATGGTCATCTCGTCCTCGATATATATAGGTGTAATGGCCATCTCGTCCTCGATATATACAGGTGTTATGGCCATCTCGTCCTCGTTATATACAGATGTTATGGTCATCTCGTCCTCGATATATACAGATATAATGGTCATCTCGTCCTCGATATATACAGGTGCTATTGCCATCTCGTCCTCGATATATACAGGTGTTATAGCCATCTCGTCCTCGATATATACAGGTGTTGTGACCATCTCGCCCTCGATATGTACAGGTGTTGTGACCATCTCGTCCTCGATATATACAAGTGTTATGGTCATTTCGTCCTCGACATATAAAGGTGTTATGACCATCTCGTCCTCGATATATACAGATGTTATGGTCATCTCGTCTACGACATATACAGGTATTATGGTCATTTCGTCCACGATAGTTACAGGTGTTATACCCATCTCGTCCTCGATATATACAGGTGTTATGCCCATCTCGTCCTCAATATATACAGGTGTTATAGCATCTCGTCCACGATATATACAGATGCTATGGTCATCTCGTCCTCGATGTAAACAGGTGTTATGGCCATCTCATCCTCAATATGTACAGGTGTTATAGCCATCTCGTCCACGATATATACAGGTGTTATTGCCATCTCGTCCTCAATATATACAGGTGTTATAGCTATCTCGTCCACGATATACACAGGTGTGACAGAGATTACGTTACGGCTTGTTTTGGACCTGAAATATTGTGTTAAGAAAAATTTCACACTATTTGGGAGTTAAGTTCTATTTTCGATAAAACGAATTGAAGTAATATATCGGACCCGGAGAAAACCTTTGTTGTCGGATAGGTGTCATCACTCCTTTTCACGTCCGATCGGGAAATCCAACCTCAGCCGTCTTAATGAAAGGGAAATGCGCTATATGTACCCACTGCTCCAACCGAACTGCATTCTTCATCTCAATGTTGTATAGAAACAGGCCTCGGTTTCATCAACAATCCTTAACTTAAGGAAACTCCTTAACTTAAAAATCTCTATAGGTAAACATTACACAATTCAAGGGGAAAATTCTTGGCTAAGGAACTTTCCTTAAATTATGTAATGCTTTCCTATTGAGATTTTTAAGTTAAGGAATTTCCTTAAGTTAAGGAACGTTGATGAAACCGGAGCCGGTTAATGTACAACTCAACCCATTTGTCAATTGAATTGTCAATGTGCTCATCACTTGGTGTATTTGGTGGCAGCGTTTGGATAACTGTTCGACGCTAGTCTATGATTATACTATATAATTATATGATCATAACACCTGCATTTATTCTCTTGTACTTTTTCAATGTTCTCCGTGTAAATATTTTGCCCCTGGTTAAATCGATTTTGAGTTCTGGTTATGGCTTTGTTGACGCTTTGGTATTCTCTGATTTTTGTCCGTAGTCCCATTTGTCTAGCTATATATTATATTACAATAATAACTAGATTAGTCGGAAATCAACCCACACCATATATACTGAGTTTGTTTTGTTCACAAACAGGAACTGAAAACTTAATTTGCAAGCTTTCGAAAACGTCTGTTTCCTTTGTCAAGCAAAGAGTACAATAGACGAGTGTCGGTGTTCTGGCCGCTGAAATCAGCCTATACTACCCAAAATAGGGCGAGTTAGAGAAGTCAGCTGTCAAGAACGTAGCGCGACATTTCGTCCAAATGAACTCTAATACTACAGGTAGACAGAGGGACGGGTAAGATATTTACCCATTCCAAACCAGACCATCTTTGCAGACCTTCGGTCAAGATTAAAAAAAAAAATCTTTGCAAATTGACCTCCTTCCTCCAATTCTCGAATCACTGGCCCTTGTGTCTGGTTTCATGACCTCGCAATTTCCCGCCATTTCCGGTAGCACTGCAACATTTCAATTTAAAAGATACGGAATACCGGAAATGACGAGATTATTGAATTAATTCCTTTCTCATACTAACCGTTCGGAACAAATTTTATTTCTTAAGTGACATATGGAGCGAGGTCTACCGAGTGCTATAGACAAATTGAAATTCGTAGGCGATACTGTATTCCAGAGGGGAAAGACAAATCTCCTGCAAGAAAAACACGTACGTTATATATACGAATCTTGGCGACACACCAGGAAATTGAAATCTGCGTGAGTCGCAGCACGAGAAGGCGAATTGAGATCAAACGATGCTGCTAGGAAAGATACCTTGACTGTTTTTCAATAATAAACGTCACATATGTCCGTCAATTTTGATATTGTGTATAGAACAGCCTCCATAAGATCTAGTTTACGTAAACTCTGTAGTTATCAACTGATAAACAGGCCGGCGATACGTGTTCCTTATCATATAAAAATCTGAGAGGACTTCACTCGGAAGTTGCCATGTTTATTTTTGAGTTGCTGTTTTAAACATCATGTAAAACAATGCTTTCTTTATCACCTGTATTCATCTCAGTATTTCTTGTTTGAAAATCACAGCCCTTGAAATTTAAGATATAAATATATACAAACCATATTTCGTACAATTTTCTGTTTTCAAAGATCAAAATTACAAAAAATATGTATATATATATATCTTAAAGGCCCAGTAAACGTAACTTCAGGGAAATTTTCGTGATTCTGAAAAATTCTGAAAAAAAAATCCAGTTGATAACCATGCAAAAATAAGCCTAAAACGAATTCAACCTGAGCCGTAACTAACAAGAAACTCTTGACAAAAAAAATCCAAAGAATTGAAAATAATTCAGGTGGGGCCCACTTCAACAACAAACCGAATGTAGAAAACGGTTGGAAATGGACGCGTGTTTACAAATTCCGAGTTTCAACTGCTGCCGTACCAGTAACCGCGTATGAATTCATCTTGAATATTGCTGATATCACTTAATCTTAACTAAATCTATAAATATAAAAAGTTTTAGGCTTGATTTTTGCCTCAAGTTTTGCCGAAAGTTACGTATATTTGGCCTTTAAATTCCACATACATATAGAGAATTATTTGCCCATTTCCATCAATAATATTTGTATACTTTTTCGTAGCCGATTTCAAGAGATAAAGCATCAGCAATGGTATAATATGAATAAAGAACAAAACGACGTCATGCTTTTGTTACTGTGCATGAAATCATCTATTTATGAAAAATAAAGCACTGGAAAAGCATTGAAACAATATCAGACGAAAGAGCTAATAATTCTTAACTAGTGTACGTAATTTAAAGAAAATCCATTGAAAAACGATGTCGTACCAGTTCATTGAAATTTTGTCAAAATGCATGAAATATACAGCAAAAATATTACATGAAGTCAGAATATATATTGCACTTCATTGTATATGGAAGATATCGCGCGGTCATTACAAAGGACGGGTAAAAGGAGCATCCCGCGAAAGCCTTAATGCCTATTCTTGAATATACATTGCGTCTGCACTACTAATTATATTTTCCTGCTATTCCAATATTCAAAGCCCGCTAAAAATGTCGATATTGACCACTTGCAAAATCGCATTCCTCGGGAAAGCCCCGATAAAAATAGCATTGATGACGCAACGTGACAGGTTTACTTTCGCGGGATGCCCCTTAAAAGCAGGTGGATTGTTTTACCCGAGACTAACTAAGCTATCCTCGTGCCATCATATCTCCAAAGTCCTGAGGGTGTAAGTGGACAACTTAGAGTATCTAGGATGAGGTACTTACTTCAAAACACGGAATTAGGTTATCGAAGGTCATGGTTTCACGTAACGAAAACAAAACCCTGACCAATCGCCAGAATACCACATCTGTCCTTTTAAGTTTTTAGATGAGCGATATCTAACTTCAAACAGAGATGCGTGCGCTGACACTGGTTTCGTATCTGCTTCAACGATGTCAATATTACCGTTACGCAGTCTTCTTCATCAAATCCACAGGGACATGAGAATTTGTTACTGCTAGTCTTGGACCTAAACTAAGGTGTATAGAGTAATTTTACACATTTGGTGGGTTTAGATCAAGTTTTGATAAAAATGCCCCCTCAATGGTCATATAAAGTTCACCATTGAGGGGGGGGGGGGGGGGGGCATTGACTTTAACCCCAAAAATTGTCCGCCACGACATGCATTCCACAGGGACCCGAGCATTTGTTACTGCTAGTTTGGGACCTCATCTAAGGTGTTTAGAGTAATTTTACCCCTTTTCGATAAAAACGCCACCTTAATGTATGTCCATTGAGGGGGCATTTTTATCGAAAATTAACCTAAATCCCCATAACGTTTAAAATTAGTCTATACGCCTTAGATTAGGTCCAAATTTTACTTAAACAAACTCTCAGGTCCCTATGATACATTCCAGTGCTGCAGAGAGCGTGCCATTTGAGACCGTTACCCCTTTTAGTATCGTCGAACAAAACACATACCGACTACTCCTTGCCTATTATTTTATCAGAAGGACATGTTAAACACGACGTACACCACTGATCTCAGTGATGGTGCTAACAGATAAGATATAGCACTCCTCCCTCCCTCCCTCCTCCCCCCCCCCTTCCCCCGGGGTGACCGTATCAGGACATCAGCGATAAGCGCCTGCCATGGGGTGCATTCCCGTAACGTTATCCAGTGAAGAGAGAGTCTCGGGAGTGGCGGGAATATACTCCAGCATCTTTGGTCCATTTCCTGTCCGTCACGTGTCAGAGTTCTCCCAGGTCTAGTTGTGTGGAAACTCTACACCTATCCATTTATTTGTGACAGTTTCAGCGCCTGGAAAGCGTAGTTTACAAATATGTACGTCATCTGAAACAGGATCGGCATTGTATGTGATAAATAAACGTTTTCATTCATTCTTTTCAATCATAAACCTCATGCACAGCTAATTTGTATCACGGAATTAGATTATCTAAGTCAGTGTTTGTATTGTTCGTTTCTTATTTCTTATTGTATCAATTAACCAATCGATATTTCATATACATGTTATGCAACACTATAACACACGTCTTTGGCATCACATTAGAAATCACGTTTCTTTTTTCAAGTTAAAACTCATTCATTTTTCACTCGACCAAACCACAGGTAACAGTGACGGGGACACCCCCTACCTGTGTTAGTTGGAGGGACCACCGTTGGAGGGACTGTCATAAAATGCCCCCTGGTCATGACATTCACGGGATAGCGTGATCAACGGGCCTGTTAGTTCACAGGTAAATGAGGTGTGGTAGCCGTCTGACGTAATAGTGGACTTCACTTTCAGTTTGTCCATTATTTCCTTTGATTATTATCTATGATTTTGTAAAATGCACTGTACATTGTATACTGATTGGTCAAATGGCCAAAAGTTTGAATAAAACTTGAAACTTAAAGAACTGTGTTAGGAGTTATAATATCAATCACCAGGGAGACATATATACGTCCCTGGTATCACAGGGGCCTGAGGATTCGTTACAGCGCGGTCACAGATAGCAGTCTAATACCGTGGTTACAGTTAGTTCTGGACCTAAACCACGGACTTAGATTAGATTGCTATCTAAGTCCGTGCCTACACTAAGGTTTTAACACAGTTTTATACCTTTTTTTTATGTGATTTAGATCAATTTGGTATGACCACGGAATTAAGTTAGAGCACTATCTCAGTCCGTGGATTATATGACCATTGAAGAGAGCCAGACATTTTGTCGGAAATGTGCCCCCACCCCCACAAATAGAACATATAAAGTTGTGCTAAGCCTTTAAATTATATCTAAAACCTTTAAAGCTGTATACGTCTCTACTGTAATTATTCCACATGCCCCTGTGGTAATGGCGCGGACATTACATGCCTAAATCAAGGACAAGAAATCTGATCTAATTTCGTGTCTAAATCGATATGATTAAACGTGGTATAAAATAGTTTGCAAATAAATTACATGTCTAAAAAATATTACTCTTCCAATTCATTGTACAGTAGTACACAATATACATACAATCTACATGCATCAAAAATAATATTCGTTTTCTGCATCATTGCTTGAGTAATTTCTTGAATGCGTTATTCAAAGGGGTATAGACCTTTCAAATAGAATAATATTATAACATTGCTGTTTTTTTATCGATATTTCACCAATAACATACAACTATTACCTGTTAGATGTCACGTAGTTATCCCATTTACTTCATAAATTATGCTTAATTCGTGTATTAAACACAAGAAACATTATTGCCTGTGTATTACTTCAGTTGTATTGAAAATAATTGCCCCTTTATTTGTTTCGAAGGGACAAAAAATTTTCATTCATTGGCCAACCTCGATATCCAGGAGTTACGTTCACTTACGCTCACTAGCTATCCCGATGAAGAAATTTATTTCATAAATTATGAATACTTAATGTTTTAAACACAAGAAACATTATTTCGTGTATTTCCCTTCAGTTGTATTGAAATAATTGGCCCCTTTATTTGTTTCGAAGGGACAGACAATTTTCATTCATTGGTCATCCTCAATATCCATGCAGGCTTTACATTCACTTACATGTACGCTCTCTAGACCCCAGGATCATCCTCCAGGACAACTGTCAAGGATATGATTACCCTAAATTTCCACCTGGTCCAATATCATTGAACCCAACCTCGTTCAATGCTACCAACGGTAGAGGTTGTTTGCTGTTATTGATGAAATGGTAGTTATTTTATGTAGAGCATGCCTTTATTTCCGCGAAACCTTCCCGTACCCAGGGGTGAAAGATAGCTTCCCGAGGGTTTTGTATAAATTTGAAAATCCCGAGGGTGGGATTCTCTGTCTCACCGTCCCGGATATAATAGACAATTTTTATAATCAATTCACTAGAATTTGCTTATGGGACCATGACATCGAAATAGAATTGTTCGCGATTTGGTGACATCACGTCCTTGTTAGTCCAACGTGACGTCACATACGTGAAATAACAGGTAAAACGGGCGGATTGGTCGAGTGGTTAACACTCCGGCCTTCCATGCAGGCGGCCAGGGTTCGATCCCCGAAATCGTCATACGCATGGAATATTCAGATAAAGTGTTTTTCTCCTGTCCACAACACAACTCCAACAACCCAGGTGGAGTGTAAAATGGTCTGTGGTGGGTGTTGCAGTATCTGTGCTGTAGCATTCAAGTGAGGTGGCACTATAAAAGATGCCGTTGGAAACACAGCCCCACTACAAATAGAACACAATTCATCTCCAGCACACACGCATACATACACACACATATGGAGATATTAGCCAGGTGGTATATACCAAGTAGTTAGCGCCTGATAAGGCAGCTCCTGCGAACTCCTCAGAAGTGTATATGATAGAATTGTACGTGTTAATTGTATTGATTGTATAAGAATTGTATATCTATGTACTGTAAAGCGTTTTAGAGTGGCTTATGCTAGCTAGATAGGACGTTATATCAAATGTTGTATATTTATTTTATTTATTTTTATTTAATAAAAGACATTTCGTACGCCATTCCTTACATGAAATGTTTTTTCACTCACCTGAAAATCTTTACAGAAATGTTTCTTATAATTTCTTCTAATCAATGAGGTATGTAAGTTAAAATGATGAAAGAAAAAATTGTCCCCTCTTTTTCCTCAACAGACATTGTAACTATGGGATAAAACATTATTGACTCACCACGTGCTCGCGTTCGATACTTTCACGTACAAAGTTTCCCCGCCGAGTCTATAGTTCGTCACGTTTACCGGTATGAGTTACTTCCCCTCCCATGGTAAAATTTCCAACCTAACAGTTTGCGCTAATTTGAAAATTACAAATTCAAGTCCCCCTAGATAGTTTGTACGCCGGGCGAAATCGACTTCTAACTAGAATGTGAGAGAACTGCTAGCTGATGGCTTGCTTATACCCCGCAGTGATATTTCCGTATTCAGAAACATCCAATTTCCTTCCTATATTCAGTGTAAACCGGCCACTAGGAATGCTCCACCATTGCAGACTAAATCGATTTTTAAATTATCTTCCATGAAGTTCATCGACTTTACTTATATTTCATGCGCTGATCTGAGGATTAAGCCGTGTCCAGCATGATGATGATGATGATGTGTGTAATTATTTCATATATCATTGTCAGCTTTTGACAATTACTATAATAATTTATTCAATTCAGTGGTCTGTATACCAAGTTTTTTTAGTGTGCTTGTTATTTAAAAATGACTCTAATCGTCAGATGATATATATTTAAAGTGAAGTGTTTTCTTCACACGAATATAAACTGCAACACATCAGTTGCAGTGTATAGTCTCCCTGATAATTTTCGTAATTACAAAACAAAGTCTCATTTTGTGATTTGCGAACCACCTAAATGAGTTTTTTATCCTTCCTATTGAATACGATACGATTATCATGAGATATATGTGAAAACTATTATAACTTGATTTCTGACGCATTAAGGAATCTAGTGAATATGAAGCTGTTATTTTTTTCGATATTTTCCTCCTATGAAAAAAAAAACCCATCTTTTCCCTAGAATTTCTCAACCGCTGTTTGGGATTCACCGATCCAATGAAAAGTTGAGTTAATGTGTTTATAAATTTTCCAAACCTTGTGTAAAGTATGTACGAATAAAGATATCGCTATCTCCCCTCCTGCCTCGGAATTCCGTCACACAAATGTAGTGACATTCGGCGTGCATTCCTTCATGATAGAAACTCTAAGATAAAATCGATCGTGTCAGTCACAGCAACCCGTATACTGGCCACGCCCACAACCTACTACACCAGCTGATCATAGTAATACGTTGTAGTGTATTCATGAATGAAGTATCATAGCACACGCAGTCTAATTATATGTTCATCGTGACGTATTTCCGGTTTTCACCTTAGAGCGAATCAAGTAAGAGCCGAAGCATACAACAGGCACACACGGTATAGTAATACACACACACACGTATATACAGTAACGCTGGCAAGATATGAAATAAGTAATATTGGAAATAACTCTCGACGATTCACAACTATGGAATCCGAAGTGATCATTTGGATTTTGTTTCTTGGAGTTATTAACTTTTCGCTGGCTATGGACCAGGGGGACACACCGATGAAAGGTAAGAACTGTTTATTTAGGTTACAATGTCGTAAGTGTTCTCGGGCCGTATCATAGGGTTACACTATCCGAAGTTTGTGAATTTTCTACTCCTTGTAATGGTGTCTGTCATTTTGACAGTTGTTTTGTACTTTAACCGTTTGTTTGGGTAGTTTGAGTGACGCGGGTATGAGTGATGTGATATTTGTTGTTTATAAATACATGTGCTAGTCGTCCCGTCAGGTGAGCGACTTACCTGGGTGTACCGCTTTAGATCATCAAACCTTCCGGCACGGGAGCGTCGTTCACGGAGCGCGCTAGTTACTTAAGAATTGGCTTTAAACATGTTTAATCTTAAGAATTGTGATATTACACGACCTTACACAATCTAATAAAACACGGTTTCGATACTGGCCTTTACTAATATCCGTGAAATAAGTTTGAAAACAGCGGGTGCTCGCTTAGAAGTAATGCTATACCATTAGCGTTTAAAATTCATATTGGCCTTACCTATATACCATGTTACATAGTATAGGGTACGATATCAGTGTGGCTAGGTCCATACAAACAAATGTAGCGTGTATATTTGATCATATTTAGACATGATTTAGATACCGTTTTCACCTGTTGAATATGTTACACACCTGAGCCTTAAGGTAATACATTGATAGGGCCTTGTTTGAAAATGTTATGTTGACTTATTTAAATTCTATTGAGACATTCAAGTAAAGAGGTCTGGTGCTATGACAAAAAGTACTTTTAGCTTTATTTTCACACTAAATAATTGATTTATAGATCTATAGATTTGCGGTGTAGTGAAAACATATACATCCCATTGCACTGCTACAACAACTGTTAATCATGACCAGGACTCATCACAGAGTCATATTGTATGGCAGAAGGAGTGTCCTTTATTTCTAAAAAAAGGATATTGTAATACAGGTATATATATCTATATATATATATATCTTGAAAATCTAACGGGCTTATACATGGAAATCTTGACTTGAGTACTTTTTTTGTATTTAAAATTGTCAAAAATAGTTTAATACCTGTTGCGGGATGGATGAAATTGAACTTATACAACTTGATTTTTACCTGTACTCGTTAATTAATTACAGGTAAAAATCATGATCAGGTGTAATTTAATCAATACTTAATCAGCCACAGATGTTATATTAAAACTATCATCTGATATCAAAATTATTATTGGGTCACATCAATATTTTTTTTTTCACATACCAAAGATATTAATTGGTGCAGTTTTACTGCCTAGCAATTGGATCACATCTTGTACATACAGTCGATATCTGTTACAAAAAATCTAAACGTCTATTAAGGAATTTAAGACACTCTGAAATCAGTCTTCTTGTATCAGCTCAAGGTCGTAATTTGAAGTTAAAATCCATATGGCTTGTACAAGTATGTTTACTAAAATAGATTTTCTGTTTTGCGCTGTTCTGTAGCCAGGGGAAAAATACACAAGTTCAGTGGCATTCAGACTGTAGTGTGAACACAGCTAGAATAACACATGTTTTTTTCAAAACTGCATTTAGACAAACAGTCATGTGAAAATATATATGGATTATTCTTTGGTCTATTTATAAATAATTTTATGTCTGATATCAAAACACTGTAGACATATTTATCTTGTGTTTCAACTTGGACCAAGGAGAGCTATCATTTGCTGTTGTAAATATTTTCACTAAGCTCTGTTCCAGTGTTGTGAAATTTAATACCTCTATATAATTTGGCTAGCAGGTTTATATGTTTATTACCAGTCAACACCCAGTTTAGACCATAAACACTTTCTACTTAATCGAGATCAGGAATAACCAAGGCCTCTATTTCATATATTGCCTTAATTCCCAGATAATATTTTAAGAAGAAAAAACAGTAAAGGCCCAGGCCCTTGTATAATTAGGATTAACCTACTTAAATAGCTAGAGTTGAAACGAACATTGAAACAAACATGTAGAAATGGACAACCTTTGTAGATTTCGAAGGTCTTTGACTGTTTACATGTTGACATTGTCGCATATTTGTTGAGATATTTTTGTTCTAATTGGTTTCGGTAAAAGAACTTTAATTTATTATTATTATTCTCATTAATAAATAAAGCTTCACTTTCTTTGTTAGGTTTCAATAAATGAACTTTGTTGAAGTGAATCAAGCTGAAATACTTTTGCAGACCAAATTGTGTAGCATTGCTGATAAATGAGAATATACACTGTTCCTATAAGAAATCAATTAAGACTTTCTTTTTAAACTTTTGCATACAATGTCGGTATATATACAACATTATATGCTTTCTTAATTTAGGAAGTATATGTATATATGTACTGGAACAAATTCCTACTAGATTAATTGATAAACACCTTTTTTTAAACGTTTGATACAAATTGTAATTCGGTTATGTCATGCCTTTAATAAGTTAATGGTATTAGTAAATCTATAACACAATTACAAAATAGAATGCGACTGTTAACATGAAAGTTAGGGTCGAGTCGTTTTGACTTTTAATGTAATTAAACAAACATCAGACCGACTAGGATCAATATGTGTGATATTTATGCGACAGGGATAATGTTTTTTTTGTGTACTGTTTTGACATTAAACAATGTTATTGGAGTCGCATTACCATTACTATGTGTTAATTTTAGAGTCTATTTAGCACGGAATATGATGCTACGATCATTGATGTCCTGTATTTCTTTAAGGAGAAGTGACTAAAATTATTGATTACAATTAATGCTGTAAAGAAAAGTCGGGGCTTTCTAAACATTTGTTTGATCTAAGTAGTCAATAGCGGATGGGAACGTCTATTATTTAATTTCAGCTCACATGCAATATCAAGGATCCGTTCATCTACATGATAAAAAGCGCTTTATAGCGATTTATAGACGGAATTATTATTGATTTGGCTGACAACAGCTACTCAACACATATAACCAACAGCGTTCTGTAGATTTGTTTTCTAATTTTGACAAATGTCCAACTGTAAAATTCCAAAGATTATAGCATTCATGACTGTCTCGCTGTTTTAGTTTCAGGGATAAAGAAAAATAACTCTCAATTACATAAGACTCTATAACAAGATTGTCTGTCGATCTTTTCTCTTGTTTTCATAACGCAACTCTCAAAACTAATTAGTAAATCATTTTTGTAATGGCAAACTTAAATTATATCATATATAATAAATTTGCATATTTTGAATTTTAAAGATGACAGGTTTAAAGTCTACATCATAATACATTTTCGTTTAACTGTCATTTCACCCTGAAATTTTATAATGAACCCTTCCAACTTTTGAATTGGAAGAATTCAAATGTGTCTTCAGGGGTGAATGAGTTAAAATTCCAGTTGGAAGGGTGGTTGACTTGACAAGTCAGGGGTCGTTGGTTTCATCCCTGATTTGGGCAGAAACAGACTCTTCTGGTGGTATGAAATTGTGTTTGTGGCCCTCCTCTGCGCGAAAGGGAGCTATTGAATCTATAAGGTTGAAGCAGTTTTCAGGGAGGGATGACATTGTTAAACAAATGGGGCAGGGGTGGAGGGGCGGGGAGGGGAGGAGAAACTAATGAACCTGGATAGAAGTGTTGTCTAAGTAGGTTGGGAGGGGGAGGGGGAGGAGTGGGCATTTCAAAACAAAAAGTAAGTACCTGTAATAAAGGCAATTTTCTTTGTGAAAATGCTGATGTATATATAGTCAAATTCTAGGAAAATAGCATTGTAGGTTATCAGTTATTTTCTGCTGCTATAGAATTGTTCATTGATGAAAAATTCCGGGAGCACATTGAGAGTTGTAAGTTGAATAGTATATACTATCTTGTAGCTATCACATGTGGGTGTATAGATTATGTTTCAAAAGGTAAAAAAGGATGTTTTCAATACATAACCCGATTGTGTATATGTACAGCTGTTGATTAGGTAAATATTTTGGTTGTAAACGTTTGTCTATCTGTAAACTCCATCTGGGGGATTGGCGGAAGTTTTTCAATGGATCTGAAATCAGATATTTATGCAGGAATGTAAAAAGAGCCGACTATTGGATAGAAACACTTATAAATTCTTCAGCCAGCACACACTTATAAGGGATAGACCTACAATACATCATATAGGTAGGGGATCAACCACTGACGGGAATACTTACGTTCAAATTTCTTTTGAAAGCATTTACGTTAAAAAATATATCACACCTGTTTGATTATAGGAGGTGGCCATCTTTAATTCCTTTCAGCAGGTGACCGTTTCAAATTGGAATATATTGGATGAAAATCACTGCAATTGTTTATTTATTACCTACAAAGACCCTGGTGGTTTTTGAATAAGTTATAAAGGTTTGACTCTACCCAATATATATTATGTGTAAAATGAATAAATGACAAATTGGATTATTTACTAGTTTTGGAAGTCTGAAGAAATGATTTCTGTAGTGTATGGTTATTATTTTATATTTACATTTGAGCTGCGACCAACTATATGAACATCGCCAGGAAAATTGCTTTTCTTGAAAGTATGAAAGCAATGGTTCACGAGACGCATTACGTGATTTACTTATATTATGATGTCATAGATCAAGCTTGTTCAATGAGAGTCTTGTCGCTCTGCTTCGAATAACATGGAGAACGCCCTTGCGTCAAACACTCAAATGACTAGTCATTATATCACTGGCGGCCTTGCTTCATTCAATATAGATGTAATGGCTGACCTTTCATAGTACTAATAATAATATTGAAAGTAAATAAAATGACTTTCAATCCTTCTATTATTAAAATATATGTTTCATCGAAATTTTAGCATGTAAATGTCTGCAGGGTGAATCTTCGTTTTTCCGTAATATATTTGAACTGTGAATTCTCAAGCAACTTTACGAGCATAATCCAGATTTCTATTTTTAGGTCTCGTAGTACAGGCATCCATTGGCTTGATATTTGTCTCTATTGAGTTGACTATATAGCGTTAGACAATTCCTAATGCATCTAAATGTGTCGATAATTAGGATAACACTATTTTCATGGATGGGGAGGGTATATATATATATACTAATGAATGTATACGGAAATATGAAACATTTGGCTAAATTAAATCAATATTTATCAATTTGTACAAAGGATGTTGAAGAACTGAAGGTCAATTAGTACAAATAGATTTATTGGAGACTTAATGAATGGATGCCTTTCAATGGTAGTTACAGGGCGCTAGCCGGTAGAGTGTTCCGGCTCCCACTCCGAGACATATAGGACCAATAAATGTCTACTAGGCAGAAACATAATTGTCGCCATTATCGGTTCATTTTATAATGGACTGGTAAACTGATTGAGAATGATAGATTTTGACAATAGTGCCAAAAATTAATGTCGATTAAAAGCATGCATCCATCAATATAAGGCCACCTGTTGCTGCAGGTATCTATAAGGTCAAGGTGATATGTTGCTATTTATATAAATAAGAGGGCCTGATATCTATAAGGTCAAGGCCACATGTTGCTATTCATATAAATAAAAGGGCCTGATATCTATAAGGTCAAGGCCACATGTTGCTATTTATATAAATAACAGGGCCTGATATCTATAAGGTCAAGGTTACATGTTCCTTGTAATAAAATTGGACCTAAAATCTATAAGTTCAAGGCCACATGCAATACGGCTTCTCAAAATCAACCAAGAATAGTTTTCGTCTTTATTGTGGTCTAGAACGCCATTGATATATGGTTCGACTGCTTATAAGCAGCCATCATCAGGATGTCTTTTACAAGTATATATGACCCAAAGTACAATTTCTTTGATGTTCAGAGAAGCCTTATTTCTACATAATTTTCTAGCTATATAGTATATGGCCTGCAATCTATAGTTTAAGGCCACTTGTGGCTAAACGTAGATGATGCGTATAATTATCAAATTTGATTTGTATTATTATAGCATTATCCTTGCAATTGTTTTACTGATAAATAATTATTTAAGGAACCCCATTACATTGCAGGCAAAACACTAGAGAGCTCCACTCTAGATTTTCACACAAACAGTTATCTCCCTTTGAATTTTTTTGATTGTAATATATAAATGTACTGCAACAACCAAATAGTTTATATGAATTTTGTGAAATATCAAGATTGCTGGCCTAGGATTGAAATCCTGTTTTAATTGCCATGTTTCATTTTTACACCAAGAGATTAGCAGTTAAATAATTTCTTTCACTTTTAGTTTGTTTCTAATATTTTAAGTCCTAATAGAAGTATGACTTAAGTTTTCTTTTCAAAAAAGGTTGTAGAATTAAGCAACATGTAGGAATATAATGACTATCGATCCGGCTTTGGTTTTGGAAGTGCAATTCAGAGATCAAAAATAAAATTTGTTTATACAATTTGTTACCAGTAGTACGTATGTACTGAAACGAACTATCATTAGAAGTTGTCAAAGCCATTGAATTAATTAGATATTCATATGACTCAAATAAGTAAGACAATTAACTTATCAGAATTTTTTTTTTCAAATAAATGAATCCACACCTCAGTTAATCGGAAGGATACCGGAACCATTTTAAAACTGTCCTTAAATTCTAACATACCAGATTATTTATTTAGGTCACAGAGAAAATTGCTGCTTTACAAGCTTAAAGTAGACAGCCATTTATAAATCCCAGCAGCTGAATCGGAGAGAGCTAGAAAAGCCGTTGTGTCTGAATACGGAGCTATAACAGACTACGGTACTGACAAAGATATCGCCATACGTACAATTTGTAGACTGAATTGTACTTTTGTGTTTGGTGCAACCCAAATCTTGTTTTTATTAAAAGCTGCAATTGACAGTTAGTTGATGTTGACAAGCGATGAGCATTGCATAGATTTCTATACCGAACATAAGCTATAGAATTTATAGAAATTTGTATGTCTGGGCAGGGATCACTTTGGGGCGAGATTTCGGGGATTTTTACCCTTATTTTCCCAAAAATCTCATTAAAATTTCAAAATTATATTACTTTATATTGAAAAATCTCAGATATTTTGCTGATTCCATAAAATCCCTCAAATTCTCCCATAGGTTTTAAGAGCCAGATTTGTCACTGCTGGGGTTCAATAGAGTATGGAAACTTTCATAGAAAGACTTATTGGCTGCAAGTTCATTGAGCAATGATAAAGTAGTGAGGGGGTTTATTGACTAATGAATACAGTTACCAGGGAAAAAGGTTCATTGTTCAATAATTCTGTTGTTCTTCCAAATCCACCATCTACAAAAAATAGGTATAAGCCAAAGAGCAAACCTTCTACCTTCGATTTTGTCATGACACATATATGGTATAGAAGTTCATTGGGTAAATGGAGGTTCCATGAATAGAAGTAAGGGTTCATAAGCACATATATAGATATATTGATAAATGAATGATTTATCAGGTGTAGTTATGGAAAAGTGACTTTCATTTGATAATGGCAGTACAGGAAGAAATAAAAAATTTTGTTTCCAAAACCATCGATTTAGGATGGGGGCTATAAAATATTCTACGAGAACATCAGTAGCCTAGTGTAGGATCAGACAGTTAAAAACAGGACGAAGATAGGCTTTAATGTCTTACTCTGTTTCCTAAAGGTAATTTCTCGTTTTCAAGATTTTAAAGCTCATTACGGAAGTTATTCCCAGCAGAAGCTAGAAGCTTTTACTCTTGTCCCTAGGAGATTGCCAAGAGCCCTTCCAGTTAAACACCAAGCCATGCCAGAAATGGTTCGGTTTACGACCTATTACTCTAATAGAGGGGAACTGTTGTCCTTATTAATAAAATGAAGTAAACGTTCCAACACTGATTCACAATTACCACGTAATAACTTGGGCTTTAAAGCAGAAATTTCATCATAAAAATATCATAAAAATCTGCCTGAAATGTTTCCATAATATGGTGAACCCTATATAACATACTTTTATATTGTCTTATAATGTATAAAAGTGATTTTAATGATATAGATATGAAATACGAAATTTTCGAGAAAGTGCATTTAGTTCTCTAATTACGACTTATTTAAAAGTAGATTTATCTGTGATAGGTTTTGTGTTAATTTAAGTGGATTAAATGGCGATAAAGATAGTGATATTTCTGTCAGTTTCAATTATCATGGAGTATAATAGGTGATATATAACCCTTTAAAGCTTATAGATCTATCATAAACTGTAAAATCTCAGTCCGTCTGGTCATTTATCAATTATCCAGGGCGTACCATTATCTCAATAAGATTTAGATGTATTTATCATAGTACTGGGTTCTTTTGGTTCATATCATCAGAGTTCGTATTCATGAAACCGTTCTGGACTCCAATCACCAATAATATATAGTAAAACTTCTTCAATTTTGAAAGTCCTTTGACCATTTTAGGAGACAAAATGCAGGTTTTTGTGCGTCGGGGCAAACCCTGGGTATTGCTAATAAATTAAGGCACGTGGAAGTGAAAACTGTGCGTATAGCGTACTATGCTGTGATGCCACTGTGTGTTCAGCTATATAAGGATGGTTAAAAGTATTGTATTGTGGACAGGTGTCATATCTTTTACCTGTATTATACATATATATAACCTTATCCTGTTATATTTGTATTATAATGATATATCTTGGAATATCAAGCTTATATGATTTATTCATTTGTAGATTTTAACTTTTAACTTTTCTAATTTACATATAAGTAATTAGAATTAGATTAAATAAGAATTCTTAAATAGGAACAGATTTGCAAATTTTTTTGTGGTCTATTGAAAAAGGTGACTTGTGTAGAAGTTCACTGCAGTTTGAAAACACTTTTGTTTATATACAAGTAAGTTAACGATCAGTTTGTACTAGTTCTCTCATAATACAAAAATTTATGTACAATTCAATGAAATGATATTGGGGTGATTTTTTTTTATATTCTAAATGATTTTACAAAATTTCAATAAACCAAATAAAAGAACTGACGTTTTTGTTCGTAAAGTCAGCGAAACTTAACACAAAATTTGATGTTTGTTTTCAAATCACTCATACATATTCTTTTCATCTCTTTTGGAAAGTAGGTCAGACCTATCACTTATAATTTCTTTTCCCCCAAAGTTGCTGGATCATTTCATAGGCTATTAACCAAGTAGAAATGATATGTCATCTTTAATGCTTATGTCTACTGATAGACACAGAATACTTGGTTTGGAAAATATTTGAAATGATTAGAAAATTATGGTAATTAGTAGACATTGATAGATTTGTGAGAAAGAAATAAAGGAACTAATATCAGTAGTTTTGAGCCATCATTCATTGTCATAAAAGAAGAAGAAAGCAATTGATGAACATAAATATAGTATTTATCCTTACTAAAATTCTATAATCTTATTTAAATGGATTATTTATTGATAATGTATTTTGCTTAAAGTATTGAAAAGGTGATTTGTTGTGTAAATGAGTTTTTATCTATATAGTTTAAGGTTTAATACACTACTATCATATATAATTAAGGTCGTTTACTACTTTTATGCATAATTAACATTGTATGCAACTTTATGTTCATAATAGTTGATGTTTGGGCTATAAACAAGATGTATGCTACCTTCATACATAGTTAGTATTAAGGCTTTATGCTACCTTGATACACAGTTTGTATTAAGGCTATATGCTACCCTGATACATAGTTTGTATTAAGGCTATATGCTGCCTTGATACATAGTTTATATTAAAGCTATATGCTACCTTAAATGATACATAGTTTATATTAAGGCTATATGCTACCTTGATCATACATAGTTTGTATTAAGGCTATATGCTACCTTGATACATTATAGTTGTATTAAGGCTTATGCTACCTTTATACATAGTTGATGTTAAGGCGATATGCTACCTTGATACATAGTTTGTGTTAAGGATGTATGCTACCTTTATACATAGTTTATATGAAGGCTATATGCTTCCTTGATACAAAGTTTGTATTAAGGTTGTTTGCTACCTTGATACATAGTTTGTATTAAGGTTGTTTGCTACCTTGATACAAAGTGTGTTTTGAGGTTATACATGTATGTACCTTACAACAGTCATATATTTATCAATTAAAAGACCAATCACACAAGGAAAACACAGAAATTTGATCTCTTTAACAATAACTTACACCCCCCCCCCGCATCCGGAGACACATTTGAACTGCTACAGTTCAAAGTTGGATTAGATAATTTTGAAATTTCAGGGGTGAATGACCGGAATTAGACATAGACAAACATCACTCGGCTGGATATCAGACATTTCAGACACCGGCCATTGCCAATGCAACAATATATATACCAATATATGTAAGTTTTTGAAATTGGACATTGATTATCAAAGACATGTCCTTTTGGGATCATATAATATCAATCTGAAATTGGAGGCGAAAATCCTGAAATATGAGATATAATGCTTGAGACAGAATATACTGCTTCAAACGAGGGACGATGGTTTGGAAAACGATGTGATGCTTCAGACAAAGCTGTGAAGGTTCAGACGACTTGCCACTTGGGATATTGGCAAGCCTTTTATGTACATCCATCTTGTTTTATCTGCTGTGACAATCCCGCACTGTTAAGTAAGTCATTACGCCTGATACGACCAAATATGGCTTCCTAAAATTAGATCGCTACTTAGCGTTCCACCTGTCATGTCCGTGTCGTTTTTGTTTTAGAAATCTTACACCATAGCCTCTGCTGTTGCTTCACTTGGAATCGATATGGAATTGTTCTCAGCTAAAAAAAAAATATGCCGTTGTTGTACATGTATTGGTTTTTGAACAGATCTTTAATTTGATATTCACATTTTCGGGAGTTTTGTGTAAAGCCCTGGATTTTATAGCTCATCTCATTCACCCCTGAAGACCCATTTGAACCCTTCCAATACCAAGGATGGAATAGTTCATTATGAAATTTTAGGGGTTAACGAGCTAAATCTTCAATGGTATAGCTGAACATGTTACATATATATATCTTTGATACTGACTGGAGCTTTTATTTTGGATAATCTGAGAAAGAATTAAATATCATTCGTCATATTTTATACCTGTGGGCTAAAAATTAACTTAATGCTGTCCTGATTTTTTAAAAAAATAATCAAAGAATTACAATTATGCCATAATAACGATTACTGTCTAAGATAAATGTTGAAATATTGTTGATTTGTCCATTTCTCGACATCCCCGCCCCCAAATCATCCCGCATGTTCCGTCTAAGCTGTGTCTGTATCATTAAGTCGTTGGGTAAATACAAGTCCCAAGACGCTACCGTTTTTAGCGGGACATAAGTTTGTGCGGAGGAGGAACGTTAACTATAACAGTAAAGCGAAGAATATCGTATCATCCCTGGGTTATACAACTATGTTCAGCGACTTGAAGAACTAAAGACATCATTAATGGTTTCCATTTCTAGAGGAACATATCACACCCACATGGCTCCTAAGGGATTACATTTCTAAGAAAAGCGAGGATTTGTTGAGAGCAATGTTCTCAGGAGTATTTTAGGGAGCACTGTAATTCGACGTTTTCAGACTCCAGAAAGTGAAGCAAAGTGACAATGTATACATATATAGAGCAAAAGTCGCCACGCGGGAAAGAAACATCATGGCGTACTGTAAGAGTCACAAGGGAATCTCACCGGCTATAGCAATTGTTTGGGATTGAACATACTTACAAATCGGATTATCCTCCTACGAAGTCTAATTAGAACAAGAGATATTCCCGAATGATCTTGGATCTGCCTTTTGGCACAGTGAGGCTTCTGTGTACAAAGATTTGAGAATCGTACATTCACCCCGGCTCCTACCGTTCACGACTAATAATGTTCTATGTCTACCTGCATGTCGGAAATCTAATTTTAAAATCAGAGATCGAGACTATTTTAGGGATCTTTGATTAGGTCTTTTTCTACATAACAATTACTCATAATTCAATGGTACAATGGATGGGACAATTTGAACTCTTAATACTGAAAATTAGAATTTAATTTTTAATCATTAGTTTTGTAATTGGTATAATAATATTATTAACATTGGAGGCTATTGAAAATCTAGAAAAACAAGAGAAAATGAACAGTCAGTCTGTTAGTAACTGAGGCTGAAAGTCAGTCCCTAAAGTATACAGGTGTTTTCTTTAATAATTGTAGGACAGTTTTGGGCCAGCAGGGCATTTAATTCTGTGTTGTTTTGGTATGGGTTGATAGGTCTAGATTTGCTTTAAAATTTTAAATGGAATGCCAGTTCAACATTAAATATTTCCAAGGTTAATGAGATTTTACAGAAAATCCTGTGAAGAAATATTGAGCTAGGAGTTTTATGGTCTCTTCTAGCTGCAACTTCTGCAAAAGCTTGCATTCTCAAATGTGGTTAGATAAAAAAAAAATATGAAGAAATCTGTTAAAGTGAAATGCATTATTCTATAACATATTTTCCAGTATTAAATTACCTTCTGAAGTTAAAAGTCAAAATAAAAGACACAAACATGGAAATGAATGGTTTTTATCACTTGACAGTGTTCACTTGGGTGTTGGGATCTATACGCTTTGCGTCAGCGATTCTACGGAGAGGTGTGGCGGCCATAGATGGGACGGCACTCGTTCACACATTAGCACTGATGTCAGCCAAAAATATTTGCCGGCCTTGCGATAATTCCTGGAAATGGCTACAAAAATAGGCATCGATGAAATGAAAACGGAGACGGTTTTCTTAGATATGAAATAAATCTACAAAAGTGGCGAGAAACTGTCGTGTACTAGGTGATAGTTCAATAAAAGGTTTTTCTGGAAGATTCATGGAACAGTTTGTTTGGCTCGAAGCATTCTTAATATGCTTTTAGTTGGACATTGTATAAAGGAAGGAATCGAACAGCATTTAGCCAGCTGTCTTAAGCTTGCTGATATATTGTAAATACAAGTTAATATTTACACATATTCCATAAATACCTTTTGGCTGATTTGGATATTTAAAAAATGTCATCTTACCAATTAATATCTATTCTTGATAAAAACAATTATATACATATATAATATAGCATGCCTTAATTCTAATTTACAATATTGAAGAATTGTCACAATTAAGTGCAGAGAGTGTTCCTGAAACTGAATAAAGAGTGGAAAGCACCTAAATGACACTGATCGATGATTTGCATTCATAGCCTTATGAACATTTAATGATCTGTACATATTCATACATTCATAAGCTCTTACAGGGGGAATTGATAATCATTGTGTAAATACAATATTTGTTAATTGTTTGCTTTAGACCATTCTGATGATAGTGGTAAAAACTGAAGTACCGGTAGGTATATGAACTGTATATGGATATCAAAGCAAATGAAAAAAATATACCATATTCTACCAAATAAGGGTCCGGGGCAGTTAAAAAGTAAGATATGAAAAGGGGGCAAGTGTTTTTTTGGACCAATTTATAGTCAATTTGATCTAAAATCACCTGTAATTAAGCCAAGGGTCACAATTTCTTCAAATACTCACATGCATACATATGGTACATGTGCTTATTAAATTAAATGTATATAATAAAAGTAAGAATATGTTTTCTTATTGTCAGTGTTTTAGGTCTTAATGGCATATGTCCTATAAGTGGGTGGAGGTGGAGGGGGGGGGCTCTTTCTTTGGGACTAATAGGTACTTATTGGATATTGGATCAGACATGGTAGCTAAGTTTTAGTAATATTTACAAAGAAATGCTTTAAGTATTTACAATTTGCTGAAGAGTTTCCAAGTACAAGTTCATTAAGACTGGGGTATTTAGTCCTCGGATAACACTTATCCATGGAAAGATCTATTTTTTCGAAATCTGCATAATCTACTCATTTACTTAATCTTGTGCAGCATTAAAAAGATTGAATCTCTAAAACTCTAAAATACATATCCAGGTGCTTTCAACTTGAGACGATTGAGTTTTCCGTGCAGGGAATGTCATTTAAAATAACATGCCATGTTACATGTAATTCACATGCATACATACATGTACATGTATGTTAAGCTTTTGAAATATACACCACTTTTGAAAACAAGAAATTGGCAAAATTTCTAAATCTTTGATAAAAAATCTTGAAAGATTTCGTTTCTAACATGGGTAAATTTATATATCTGGCGTGGAAATCTTTTCTCATTGACAAGCAGTGCGTTCAATCCGTTGGAATATTTAGTACTTTACAAGTAACCTTCCTGTAAATTATTTATAAAAGAATTTGCGAGAACTGTTCTTGGAAGTTGAATCAATGAAGTTTTGTATTTTTGGACCGAACACGTTATCAACAGTTGTTTAACACAATGTCATTTTAAACATGTTTAACTGACAGCAATTTAATAGGATATTTTTAAATATCTTTTCAGGATATTCGAAAGAAAAATTGAAATTCTTCTAACAGTTGATATTGGGGTCTAAAACGAGCATCTGGTGACAAGAATGTAAAAACTTCACCTACATTTCAAAAGAAATACTTTCAGAAAAAAACTTCTTGCATGCAGTTATTATATTAACGAAGCTTTTCAGACATGACATCCGTATTTCTGCAGATACATTTGATCAGAAAATAACAATTATTTGCCATTGTGAGGGGATTTACATACATGCAACATTTATCTCATTTCCCCCTGAAGACACATTTGAACTCTTAGTATTCAAAGGTTGGAACAGCTCATTCTGAAATTTCAGGGATGATAAACTTAATTTAAATACTTTTTCCAAGAAAAAAAACTTTTAGCTCTGTATCTTCTTCAACATAGCGCCAATAGCTTATTTTCAATCTTATACTCTCCATTTTGGTCCCCTCAGTGTTTACAAGATACGTGTATATAGAACTATACCAATTCACCCAGAAATTTCACAATGGACTATTCCAGCAATTGAATTGGAAGAGTTCAAATGTGTGTGCAGGGATGAATGAATCACATAGGGTGTTTAACATGTTAATTATGGTATGGTTGTTCCACGCAAAAGTGCAAAAGTCGATGTGACTTTAAGGTGTTAAAAATAACCTTGTTGACAGCACATCCCGTGCACACTTTATAGCTTTGTCAAAAGTACAATGTTTCGATAAGTATATATAGATAGGGAGATATCAGAAGGTTATATATATATATAGGGACAACAGCACTACAGTTAAATGTGTTTTACAGACATTTACATGTACTAACACGGTGTAGGTGTCTTAAGTCTGTCTGGAGGTGTATATAGCTGGAAAAACACGCCATTATTTTTTGTGTATTTTGTAGAGATTGTGCTAAGTTAGAAAGATATAACTGGCAGGTCCTATATTAAACAGACTTCGTGTCATTTTTCTCCGAAATCCCATTTCTTAATAGATTAACTGACATTATGATATCGGAATTGTTTATATAATGGTATATGTAGGTAGTTAATTATCTACTTGTTTACTGTTATTCAATGTAATTATGTATTTCTGGATCCAATCATATGTGTTAATGATAATCGAGGTTATTTTTTAATTTATTTTTTGAAACAGAACTTGTGTCAACCAATATCAACTCATTCACCCCTAAAAATGCATATGAGCTCTTCCAATTCAAAGGTTGGAACAGTGCATTTTGAAACTTCAGGGGTGGATGAGTTCATGCCAGACCCTAAGATCTAATTACAAGTACTATTTGAGTCGGCCAATAGCTGAGCACAAAGCTGCAGAACGCTCATTTTTAAGATCAGGGCTCAGAAACTCCAAATGATCATCATATTTACATCCTGTATGGTAAATTTTCTTTTAATTCATGTACCTCCATATCTTCAGCTTCCCCGGTTCATTTTCGATGATGATTGTTGCAACACTTGCAAAATGCACTTTAGATGCATAAACACGCACATATTCAAACTATACGCCATTTAATATGTGCTATCCAGGCGATTAATTTCGTTACAATGTGGTTTCTCGAATAAAGATTTCAACATTCAATGAAAACCCTATGGAGTTCCGATAGTTACATGCATGTGTTTCTGCGAAATCTCATGCAACTGTAATGAGCTATCAGATACCAGAAATCATTTTGTACTCCGTTAAACTTGGAAGTCATGTACAACATGGTGGGTAGAACGATTATATGATAATTAACCCCAAATGGACTCATTAAAGGCCCACTTTGCTTCAAGTACGTAGGAGAGAAAACAATTTGTTTGGAATAGGAATATCGTTGCGGTGTATAATAACGATCCAGTATATGCCAGGCAGTGAGAAAACGATTAAAACCTCCGACTGAAGCTATTTGTTTTATTGGGTCAATTTTGACGCCCAACATTTTGATATTTTTTTTGAAGCTTCAATTCTGTAGAGTTTATCTGCCATCAGGAAGTGGGTTGGGATAATGCTAGTATTATGTGTCTTACCATGAAATAGGCGTCTACGGCCCGCGGGGCAGTCAGTCGGGGCAGCCAGTCGCAGGCAGTTGTGACCTGATCCAAGATAAGTTTATCGGCACTTTCTAGATAACACATATTTTGTGTATATTTGAGGTATGACTTAATATGACAGATTTAAACAGTGCTGTTATTTACTTACGCACGCTTATCAACTTGCTCATGAGAAGAATAAACAAAGCCACTGATCTGGGTCAACATCGAAGTGTGAAACAAAATACCAAGAAATGACTTCAACAAGTTTTCTACCCAGTGAACTGGGCTGGGGTTGGCGTATTTGGGAAAATCCGGGTCCGCAATTTTGGCTATAGATTTATCTTGAAACAACAGGAGTTCTTAATAAGAGAGTCACGGAGTGTTTATCATTTAAACTTAGATTCCTTGATAATTTATCAAACTTTTTTAAGATATATGACAGCCAACCTCAACCCAGGGAAATTGCAAGATGCTTTCCTATGGAGATTTTTAAGTTAAGGAATTTCCTTAAGTTAAGGAACATTGTTGAAACCGGGACCAGTTAATTTGGATTGAGCTCCTGGCCCCGGTTTCAACAATGTTCCTTAACTTAAGGAAATTCCTTAACTTAAAAATCTCCATAGGAAAGCATTACAGAATTTAAGGAAAGCTCCTTAACTAAGGATTTTCTCCTTAACTTCTGTAATTAATGCTTTCCTTTAAGTTAAAGAATTAAGTTAAGGAATGTTGATGAAACCAGCTCCTGATTTCATATCAGATTGTTCTAAGCATCTTTAGAGGCATCTGCAATTGACCATGCATTTTTCTTATTTAATCACATTATTATATAAAGAACCCTCTAATCAAGTTTTAAACATAGTCATTCAAGCATAAAATGTAGGTCAGATCAAGCATCCGAAGCGTAGCATATTCGTCCTTATAAATACATTAGCCATGTAAGTTTGGTTGATTACACATGCTCAGAATTGAAAACATAAATAATATGTATACATGTACATTCAGAGGAAAAATAACACTTTTAAATGGCTTCTTTTGAGCTCTTCTTTCAGATGAAGTCATCCGATCTTTTAAAATAGGAACAGTTAAGCAGATTCCAAAGTTGAAAATACAACATTTTAGGGTCCAAAATCGGGAGTCTCCCTCCTAAATAGGGAGGGTTGCCAAGTAAGAATGCGGTCACCAGCAACGCCATGGGTCTTAGAAAGTATAAGCCTCCCTCATTTTCGTTGAGGTGATCAGCTAAAATATGATATTGTACACTATCGCATTGACGGAATTCAATGGTGAAATGAAAATTTTAATGAAACGTGAGTCAGAGCTATGTTAGTGTATAGGCAGAACATTGTGATGCATTAGCGATTGCTTGTCAGGTACATTATTACAACACACCTGTCCTGTCGATGTCCCGAAGGACTTCTGTATAAACACATTATTGTATAATATGTATTACGCTTTCAGTATAGATGTCTACATGTATGGTAAATATAATATGTATTATAAACTACCGCAGTTCAGGTAGACTTATATATACCTGGCTGTAAAATTTATGTTTTGGTCGAGGCGTATTTACCTGTGCAAGTTTGTTTGCACACCTGAGCAGGCAAGGTTTATCTTTTCCCTGATGTCATATTAAAGCAGTTGCTTCAGGTGAATAATCTAGCAGCTCTGCACAGAAGAGCAATGCTACCTCAGTATAGAGGATGATGCTGATTTATATATTCTCTCTGTTACCTATCTACCTGTCCTAGTTTACACCTGAGCTAACTGGGTCACCTACAGATTTGTAAACATATGTACACCTTACCTTAGGTCTGTACCAGGTATATATATATAGGTAACATTGTCTCACCTATAGCTGCAGATATGTCAAAACACCTGGCAAGATTTACCTGCAGCGATGAAGGCTGGTTATTTAAAAATGTTTCACATGGTGTCTATAAAGAAAATCTGCCTGTACTGAAGCTTAAGCCTACCGTACTTGATATAAAGTGTGTCCTGTCCAGATAAACATTTATATAAGTACACTCAACATTCAACAATAAATAATAAAAATGGCCAAATTCATTATTATATTTCTCATTAGCTTACGGATGATACTAAAATGAAATTTGTTGTTTTCAGACATTTGATTTTTTGAAGAAGATGTCCTTAAAATTTACTCTTTTCGCTGATGATTAAAGCTTGTCTACTGAAAAACTGAAATAATGAGGTAGCTGTAGTGTGTTGATGACCCCAGTTAAGGTCACCTGAACATCTTATTCCTACAATCACTAAGCCTTGAACCACTCGGTCAGAGGTTTTAGGCCAATACAATCAGGGGCATGTAATCATCCTGGTTGGTGGTTTCCCCAGTAAATCAGGTTTTCCAAAATCACCAACTAGCTTTTTCTTAAAATGGCCAAACTGTTAGTATCTAGGAAATATATAAAGCACATACAGATAAAACTCATCATGAAATTTGCCAAAATACCTGTACCAAAATTCACTTTTTATTATAAATCCTTGTGTGATATGAAGGTGGATTTTTTTTTATTATGCTCATTAGTGTGCTTGTAGTTGTTGTGATTGAGATGATGACTTGGTTCCCACTTTGAGGACTTGATATTTGCTTGGATTTGACCAAGATTTACTTGGGTGGTGTCTTGGATGAAGCAGAAGACGCTTATTCTTCCTGAACACCTGATCTTATTTTCTTGTACTTTTACAGGGGTCTCCGTGTAAATCTTTCCATTTTTAATATTTTGCCCCTGGTTTAATTGATTTTGAGTTTGTATTATGGTTTTGCTGACTTGATCTTCGGTATTCTATGTTTTTTTTTTTTCATAAATCTTACCGGTATAAAAAAAAATATTTGTAAAAGATTGCATTGAAACGAACTGTCGTGAATTTCTATCGAGGAGTGCTAGAGCCGGTTCATTTAACCTTGTATTGATTTGTCAGGTATCTGGAGTATTAATGCACTTAACTTCTCACCTGCACACCTTTGTATAATTAATCAAGCATTTTTACCTGTAAAAAGTCAGAGTGACTCGGTGCACTAGTCGTAGGGATCAGTGTATCAAAGATTAGTTCTATGTTTATGTACCTTCGATATGTTGATTCTAGTGTGATGTTGTTTAATTGTTCAGGGTTTTGCGTATTGTTTACGTATTCACCTGAACAGGTATATATCGTTATCTCACCTGCTTGTCTAACGACTACACAGGGACTTACGGTTATTACCTGTGTTTTATAGATGAGTATGTTTGAAGTGGTCGAGTCGCTATCTCACCTGTTTGTATAATGACTACACAGGGACTTATAGTTATTACCTGTATATTATAGATGAGGATGTTGACAGTTGTGGTTTGATAAAGTCGTTATCTCGCCTGTCAACAAAGCCGAGCGTTGTATTACCTGTCGTAATGAGTCAGACCTGTACAGTTCTCTATACTTAGAACAGATATTTACATCAACAACTCTGATGGGACGTATATATAGATTTGTACTTACGATCAAATAGTCACACAGTACGCAGACTGTGATTATGATGTTGTATGTTTTTTACCAATATTCTGTCCTGAAAAAATCTTTATATTAAAAATCATTTTTTATGAATTCCGTCATAGAGATGTTGGAGAGTTACTTTATCTCAGTAAATTAGTAAAGTTTGCATTTAAGCAAAGCTCTGATAAGTCGCTAAAGTTTTCATGCAAAAAAATCTTTGATCAGACTTAACTCCTTTAGGCTTACATTTAAGCAAATCTTTGATCATCCCTTAGGCTTTCATGTAAGCAAATCTTTGATCATCCCTTAGGCTTTCATGTAAGCAAATCTTTGATCAGACTTAACTCCTTTAGGCATGTATTTAAGCAAATCTTTGATCATCCCTTTGGTTTGCATTTAATCAAAGTTTTGATCAGATTTAATTCCTTTAGGCTTGTATTTAAGCAAATCTTTGATCATCCCTTAGGCTTGCATTTAAGCAAATCTTTGATTATCCCTTAGGCTTGCATTTAAGCAAAGTTTTGATCAGGTCTCAAAGCTTCATTGTATTTACTTGTAAGTAAATCTTTGATCAGTCTTTAAGTCTAGAATGTAAGAAAGTCTTCGATCGAATTTCAAGGCTTGATGTATTTGATCAAAGCTTTGATCATTTCTTAAGGCTTTAATTTGCAAAGCTCAGAGAAAGATTACATGTAGATGACAATTATATTGTTGTTTATGATTTGTCAATTGAAATTAACTATTTTGAAAAAGAATTCAGGAAGGATTAATAAGTATCATTTATCTTCTGATTTAGATGACTATTTTTCTATTTTGATGTCATTTCATTTCAAATGGTCATTTTGTGTTCCATTTATGAAAGTATAAGTGATTAAAATGCATCAAGTAATTCATTAAGAGTTGATATTATAAGTCCTGCAGGTCTCAATAAAGGACATTTACCATTGATTGTACGTACATAAACGTGCGTTACCATATATATATAACGGAGGGCTAATAACATATATGACCCAGAATCATTATCAATTAGTATCAGTCACATTGTAATACCTGCATGGCGTACCTGTAGAGTCAATCACAATAGAAATACCTGAAGATCAATTAAGCTTACCTGAACAATGTACCTGTATTCTAGTCTGTGATTCGTTGATACAATCCTATTGTACCTGTGTGTGTACTATAACTTAATTAGTAGGGCTAATTGATAACAAATTGTATTGATTACCTATATATATATACACAGGTATATAACAGGTAATAGTATATTACAGGTAACCTGTAGACTTGCAGAGATGTTTACAAGGAAACAAGTGCATTAACAGTTTTATGATTAATTAAAAGAGAAGGAAGGAGTGCTCTCAAACAGCGATATTGTTTTAATGTACACCACCACTTCGCAACAGATTTTATTTGTGATTTTGGATGAGTAATTGGGATTTCCATTTGTAAATTGAGGAAGTTTTAACTCTATTGTAGATAAGAGTAGGAAATAAGGATTTTATGAACGCCGGGAAGGATTTTAAAGGGGACGTATTTGTTAAAGCTGAAAGTAGAAGTTTACATTATCAGGCAGAAAAATGGTTGACCTGAAGTCAAGGTCAAGGTGTTGTGAGAAAATTGGATAAGTGTATGAGTACATACAGAGGGAGATTTTACAATATGGAGATGGAAGATGGACATAGGGTTATTACACCTAGTGAGAATTCAAGCTTGTTCTCGAATACAGTAGAACCTTGATCGTTATCTTGAACTCATATAACTCGAAGACCATGCACGGTTAATTTGAAGTATTTTGTGTGCCCTTGTCCCAGCCAAGCTTTACACTATAAGCATTCTTCAAACTCTCGAATGCTCGGATAAGTCGGATAAGTCGAAGTTTTCATATGGTCCCTTCAACTTCGAAGTTTTCATACCCATGGTCCCATCATTTCCGAGATAACGAGGTTTGAGGTTCGAGGTTCGACTGTATATAATTGTGTTGTATTTACTTATCAGGTGGCTGTATATTAGTTTACTGGAGCATCATGGACACCTGTTAAGGAACAGGTATAGGGCACCTGTTGAAAATCGGGGTAATATGTAGGTGAAAATAATAAAAAAAGCAGGGCATCGGAGCAATCAGTTTTGATATAGAGAACCCTGTAGGTTTTCTCTACCCCCCTCCCCCTCCCCCCCCCCCACCTCCAACCTCCCCAACACTGCAGTCCTATTGCTTCTGATCATGACTCCGTCCCATCTGCAATGGCAGTGCATGCATGCTCATCTTTGATTTGAATTACAAATACTTGAAATCTTCAGGCAGCTGAGTACGTAGCACATTACCAAAATGGCTTGTTGTGTACCTAGCCCTAGCCTCAATTTTCTCAGACTTGGAGAAATTTGAGTGCAAGTTTTATATCTTTGATACGCTGAAATGTGTTGAAATATAAAAAGTAGGAAGTTCCGAGGGACGTTTTATGTGTAGTGAGTAGATTTTTAGGTCATGGGCCTGATTTAACACAGGTGCTTACCTCCTGCACATCCCTATTTTCCTGTTTCTAGCAGGCCCAAATAGATGAAATGGGCAATACCAGTTTGTGAAATAAGGGGTGAAATTTGATAGAAACTTTTACTACAGCGGATTTTTAATTCGAGGAAGATATCGTGTTGAATAATAAGTGGATATTTTTTATCTGAATGGCTACGGAAACTGTTGATTTGCATAAAATTTTAATTTCACATTTCGCAACAAATCTCGGATTTCTGAATTTTATTTCATCTTGTCAACAACGGTCAATTTACATAACAAGGTAAAACATATCCAATGATATCTTTAGCCTTCATGCCCTCAAGACGAGTGGGCTGTAAAATTTGAAGAAAAAAAAAAAGGATTTTTAAATTAATTTGTTCATAATAGCCAAACCTATTATGCAGTATATGTTTGTGCATTTTCATCTTTTGCCATTAAAGAAAAAATGAGTGTTAATTAGGTTCAGTTAATTAAAGCATCAAGATGCATAAATTTGAGTCACCATTTGAAATTGCCATAAAAGATTTTTTTATAATTGTAAGATTAGAGTTGTACAACGCATGTATACCAACCTGACACCTCATAGGTGCTCATATATATATAGAGCCAGCATATTTGAAAACTCATCTCATTATTCAATACAGCTAGTAGTCTATATATCGCTCTGCATGGCTTTATGTATAGTAAACTTTAAAATCTACCCGAGGGTACAGCTATTCTAGTACATTGTACTTATGTATATTTGAATTAAGAAATTATAAACCTTTAAAAATGTTTTTCTGATGACTGTTTTGATACTAGGAAGATCTAGAATAATCTTTTAACTTAAATTCAAATTCATCCAATAGAAAATCAGTTTGGATGTCAATAATTTATGTCCTGTTATCTAATTGACGATGTGAACTGTTTATGTTGATCTACCGAACGTATCATGTTCAATGTTTTATTCATGTTGGTGTTAAATCGACAAATGTGTTTTGCTAATTTGCATAATTTTAGCCTTCTAAAGGTGTATTATAATGTTATAATACACAAATAAAAAAAATGAAAATATTATTACACATTTGATGTGTACGTGCGTATTACCAGGAATCCGAAGATGATACTTATACTTTTAAATTCCAGATTGAAATCTTCAGATAAATGGTAGATCTTGCTACCCAGTAATTTTGATGCTAAAAATTTGAATAAGAAATTTTGAAAAACTTTCTTTTTATTAAATTTACAGGGAAAACATGTACATTTGTACATTTTATTTAATAAATGCAGACATTGATTATATAGCCAGAGCTCAGCTGTCAAAATATCCAACCAGATATTGGGCATACAAGGTGATCTTAATAAAAATTGGTTAACACATACTTGATATAAAACATGAATGTACAATGTACTTTGGTATGATCATTATATAGATTATTTATTATCTAGTTAACTCAACCACCCCTGAAGACACTTTTGAACTCTTCCAATTCAAAGGTTGGAATAGTTCATTATGAAATTTCAGGGATGGATGAGTTGAAAGATTTCACAGGAACTTTAATTTTTTGGAGATATGTTTTGTTTACTTCTAATAAATTGTCCTACAAAAACATTGCAACCTTTTGACCATTTCTCTTCCTCATTAGTGAGTTTGTCCTCTATTTCCGCTTCCTCCTTGTTATTATAAAAGTTTGTGTTAACAGTTAGTTTTCCCGTCCTAGATGAGAGTCAATGACACTCGGAGCCTTAGACAATATGAAATGTTCTCCTGCATGTTTTTATCTTTTCGCCTTGTCAGCAAAAGACAATGCCCTCCTATATAACATTCTCAGGAAGTTTTTATCTTTTCACCCTTCCAGCGCATCCCGTCTGCTTAAATCATATATTCTCTGACATACATAGTATATTTGAATGTTTTATAGTCAGACGATTTGAGCACAAAACTTCAGGGAATATTACACCTTACTTGAAGCAATTTTTGTGCCTGCAATGTTCATTCAAGATGTTCTTTTGTAATACATTTCTTTGCACACAAAAAGATTTATAATTCTGCAAAATGGAAAAAGACAAAAACAAAATTAGAGTTTATGCATCAAGATTTTATATGTATTGTTCCAATCAATCAAATTTATTCTGGAGGTCATCAGGTTACAAAAATAAAGAAATTATTCACTAGACTATCACAGCTGTCTAACACCAATCAGAAAAACATTTGATGTGTTGCTTGGGTGTGTTGAAAGGCAATTGTTTTCATTTCTCTTACTTTCATTTTGGAAGACATTCTGTTGGCCTGATGCCATGATATAGTTTTTGTTCTCGCTTTTATATGTCTATTTATCAATTTATCCTAAGTATTTATCAATTATATTGATTTATTTTGCTATCTGTCTATATCCACCATTTTTATTGGTCACTGTACCCGTCTTCTGCACATGCCTCATTGCTGATCTTTCGATGACTTGTCAAAGTTTTCAACAAAAAGGTGCACAGTTGTCTTTGAAATAACCTTGAATATGATTTAAAATATTTAAAATAATCACTGTATGTAACAGAAGTTTATTCATACAATTATAGGGTTGCTGCATATTATTTGAGGTCTAAATCTTGAAGTTTTGGTTTCTGTAAAAAATGATCAGCCTGTTATACTGTATGTATATACCGCTGAGAATTCGAAGAGGATTTAATATTGGCTTGACACGCAGTCACATGATATGTTTGAAGGTTGAAAGTGGTCAAAAGTGTTGTTCACGAGTAATGATCTAATTTGATATTTCAAGAAAATATATTTTCAAAAGTATCCAGGAAAAAAGTTCGAAAAAATTCAACTCAACAAAATTTAGATATTCATATATCAAAAATACGAACTGCAGCTGGTAAAATTTCAGTTATTATTGAAATTTCTAAGACTATGAAAACTTTCTAAAATCAACTTGCTATTGTATATAACAGTTTAAAAGAAAGACAATTTATGACCTTTGTATATGAGTTATAATAAAGTCTAATTTGACAACAAACTCTATACAAATTTCAAGATCCTAGATGAAGTTGATTGTGATGCTAACAAGTCTCAATTTGGTTTTCGGTGAGCTATTCTTTTCCAGTTGTAATTTTCTCCAATCAACAACAACTGATTTTCGCATTATGGTTCAAGTGCTCGACATTTAACAATCCTTCTGCCATTGATTTCGGAGATCTCCACCAGACTGCATTAGGCATTGGAGCAGTAAAACAGTCCAATTTTACAACTGTGAGGATCTGTTTCTGAACTGTTGCATCTGGAAGGGAATATAAGGTGACTTGATCTAGTATGCTCAATTTTCCGGAATAATTAATTTTCCGGATAAATGCAGTCAGATTTCTCACGTTTTGGGAAATCAGTGTCGGCTATTTGCATAGAAAAAGGGGGTGGAACCGCTGTAGGATGGACATCAGGGATGTTCGGACACATTCCGACATCCATAAGTATTCCCCGATGGGAAGGAGATCGACTTATTGGGGTTTACTATTACAATCTTCTCCAATGATGAGAGATTATTAGGTCGGTCTTTATTTCACTGTGGTAATGAGATGCCCAATGTATGACTGCCTTGTCATAAATTGTTATTGCACCCACCCCTTATAACACATATGAACTCTTCCAATTGAAAGGTTTGAATAGTTCATTATGAACATTCAGGGGGTGAATAAGTTTACATTTGAAAGTTATACGGGATAACCGGCCTACCTGGAAATTCCTGTGTCGTAGAATAATATGATAAAACTGCAGTAAATTATTGTGTCCGTTTACAAGTTCATCCGTCTGAAAGGCGAAATAAACTACTGTTTACTTATCTTTACGAGACAGGTTCACTAGTCAAACATTGAAAATTGTCTAATCTTGTCATCCAGACAGGGGATGGGTTAAGAAATAGGATTGTTTATTGGGAAATATTTCTGTAACCAATATGCATAACTACGTGTATGACAGAATCTTACCTCCAAAAGCTAGAGAGTTATCAGGTGATACAACTGCACAGTGACTATTATGGGATGGAGGTAGAGATGCTGAGTTTTCTGTAACATCAGCCAAGCCTGCACATACAAGACAAGATAAGAGTGGAAATTTGTTCAATTCTTCAAATGCTTTGTCAACTTCATCAGAAAATTAAGCCAGATTTTCATTTCAAGTTTTTATACATTTTTTATCAAGTTTGTAATCCAATATCTGAACTTTCATCAAAACATATTATGTAAAAATTATTTGTAATAAAAATTTCATGTGAAAAGTAATACAAATTTTTTAGTTGTCACAATAAACGAAAAATTCTTATTTTAATAAAAGCTAACCAGGTGATTTTCACAGGCCTGCACTAGTTAATACCACATTCAGGGGAGAATCCATGCAGGGCCTTTTGGATATTGGTGGGATGGCCGGAGAAAACCACTGAACAGCTAGGGAACCTCCCTATGTATTTATTATCAAGTTTTTGGAGATAAGAACTCCAGTGAGATGTTCAGAACAGATACCAGCTTTGGCACATCCTGAAGCCATGTACCTAATAGGGGCTGTAGGGATTGTTCCACCCTGTCTCTGGGGTCTGCCAACCCCAATCAACAGCTGGAAAGGTCTTCACAAAATTTAGATTCCATTTCTTCATAAAAGATATGTTCACTTTTTATGAACTTGCGTCAAACCAAGAGAATCTTGTGCGATTATCAGTTTGTTGGCAATGTGTGTATACTGTTTGAATTTTAAATCAAAGACTCACTTATACTTGATGAAAAAAAGCCCCTGACAGCTCAATGTCTATAAAAAGTAATCTGGCTTCTGCGTAGCTAGCACTTTAATACGATGGTGGAAAATCCCCAAAAACTCGGTACCCAAATCGTGGTTTGGAAACAAAGTATTGACTGTGTTATGTGCCCTGGAACGCTGTGTGTTTTACATCAGATTTTAGACAAGAATAAATACAGTGAAGATTAAGTTAAGTGCAAAACAAAGGTGGGAAGGATTTAACAGAAAAAAACTGTATAAATAATTAAAGTCTGGCGCAGCATAGAGACTTGTGTGTTTAAGATAACTTAGGTCTATCAAACCGACGCTTTATCAGCTAAAACGTAAAATGCAAAGTGGGTCCCTCCCAATTTAATTTACATGTCTTGTGCAGTGCAGTCCAATTCTGTTTTTAATTGATTGATAATTGGGTGGAAATGATAACGGAGGTTGCTTCAGTGCGATAATTTAGTTTTGGATTAAAACTAGTTTTTCTGGAATTTCCGTTCTTGTGAATAAATTATTATATAAACCATCTCTAGATGATTTTATTAGGTTTATGAACTTGTATGTCACATATAAGACCGAACAGATATTTTCTGATTTAGGAAAAAAGTAACTCCAAGAATTCAAGAATATGGTTAAAACAATAGACATTATATAATTTACATGACAGCTGTAGTTAATCATTAAAACTCTGAAGAATTAGTTTTTTATCGTTTTTCAATTTACGCCTTACATTTCCGCTGTTCCGATTTTATTTTAGATTGATTTATGATTCTGATAGGGAAAGAGATTATTTTTGTTCTTATACAATGCATGTCTTTTTAATTTTGTTCTAAAAGAAGCTGTTCTTTTTACATATTTGACAATTGTAATATATTCCTTCCTCTTTTGATATGAATCAAGCCAAAGATACATACATTTCAAATCTCTAGAGATAGAACAGGTTTATGAAATGTAGTCAGCGAAATAGAAATTGTTGAATTGGTCGATTGAACCAATATATTGAATGTAACATGTCATCAAAAGTCTCACTTTACGGTTACCAGGAAATAACCTTGAGGAATTTGCATTCATTTATTATCATGTTGAAAGAACATGAAATATGTAAAGCATTTAAAGATTAAAAACTATATAGAATTGGTGATAATTTCTTTGCATGCAGGTGGTACAAGTTGTCTCTTCATTCTTCCCACTTTCTACATATTTGGAAATATTCTTCATCCTTATAGTCAAATATAGGAAGGTTTAGCTTGTTTTCAACAGAATTTTGTGTGAACTTGTCAATTATCGATGCCTTTAAAAGGTTGAAGTGGTACATATTCATAAATGAGCAATACAACATGATTTCAGCATGCAGGCACTGGAGCAAGACCTGCAACAGCAGGTAGTCAAAGCAAGTGGATCTCGGCAGCAATCAAATCAAAATCAAGATCAAATAGCAGCATTACAGCAGGATCTTAGTGGAAATTATTTCAGGATCTTAAAATGGTGGACAAAAACACAAGAATATCACTTTCATTTATAAATGATCTCATTTTGTTCTCAGACTTTGGTGTCTGAACATTGCAATATATGATCGTGATAATTCTAAAACAGGTGTACACATACCTAGGAAATTTCAGGGAAATTTTCGTGATTGTGAAAAATTATGAAAAAAAATCAAGTTGATAACCATGCAAAAATAAGCCTTCAACGAAGTAAACCCGAGTGGTAACTAACAAGAAAGTCTTGACAAAAAATCCAAAGAATTGAAAATAATTCAGGTAGGGTCCACTTCAACAACAAATCGAAGGTAGAAGACGGTTCGAGATGGTCGCGTGTTTACAAATAGCATGTTTCAACTGCTGCTGTACCGGTAACCGCGAAAGAATTCATCTTGAATATTGCTGATACCAGTTAATCTTAACTAAATCCATAAATATAATAAGTTATTAGGCTTGATTTTCGCTTCAAGTTTTGCCGAAAGTTACGTATATTGGGCCTTTAATTATTAGGGCATGAAAATGAAATTCTGGTGAATAAGAAAAAAAATAACACCGTTGTTTCAGACACTATAGCAACAATGATATAGTACATTTGTGGTGCAATATGGAAATTTGAGAATAAAACAGTTGAAATTTGAAATTGATATTGGAGGTCTGAGACATTTTTGAACCTATATAACAAATGCTGCTGCACTTGCGGTACATGTACTCTGAGTGCAATTTATTTTTTGACAAATATTTGCGATACAGAGATATGACGGAAAATGTCAGTCGATGATATTAAGAGTCGTTATCTATCAGCCCATCTCTGACTTTTATAGTCGAACTATCGTTTCTTCTTTACCAGGATTCTGGCAAACCCCCGGGGTTTGTTCTGTGGTGAATAATTCCATCTGCTGAACACATTTCGGTGCTTTTTCTTGTTTTTACTGAAGGGCCTTCGGAACCCTTGGGAGCTAGATAGGGCATGCGGAAATGTTAAAACAATCATATGCCAAATATCACTTGTATGATAGTTTTGTTGGGACAAGACTATAGGCTGTCGATCAAGGTCAGAGGCAAAAAACAACTAGCTTCAGCAAGTCCTAAGGGATTAGGTAAACTTTCAATTATTTATATGCGTGTTGGCTGGCTGACTTCATCTGTGGTACAAGTTTTGCCGTCACAATCAGACAGCATTGTAGGGGTCCGGCGTATATACAACCGGTGCAGTTGGAACTCTTCTGTGTCGGATATATGATACAAGTGTATCTCCGAAAAGATAACAGTTACGGGTTTTACGATATTTTTTTTCTCTCTTCTCATTTAGTTTAGTTTCAGAAAAACCCAAATAGCACAGGAGAGTGTTGAAGGCGTTCAGTAAAAAGGAGAGTTACAAGCAAACCACATGTTCATCATAATTGGACGGCTTTATAGAAATTTGAAGCAAATTTACATTTACTTAATTTTTTTTTTTAAAAATCTGGAAAATCCCTGAGTGCTGCGCATTTCATTTATTAGAAATTAGGTCAACATAGATAACTGAAGGGAGATAACTTGTAGCGGAACACAAAGATTAAAGCAGATTAGTAGTTATAATGGATGTTCCAGGTTGTATAATCGTTAATTTACAATGTATGTCTTTCCCTCCAAAAGCTGTGCCCAAGGGCTTAAAAACTTCATAGATGTATCCAAGGGAGAGGAAGGGTGGGGAAGACACGAAGAAGATGGCAAGGGGAGATAACTTCGAACAAACCACACTGATTAACGGGGATTAAAGTTCCCCTGGGATGCTAGAGGTCATATTGAGCTTGGTGGAGTCGGAGAACAAGACACAAGGAACTGTTATATGTGTAGATGCTGTTTGCGATATTTATCAGGACAGCTGCACTGGGTTGTTCATATGATCAAAGCCTGCAAGCCCAACTCATCCAAAAAAAAAAAAATTACATTTTGATAATTTCTTTTCAAAAAAATCGTAATTTATTTTCAATGCTTACATTTCCGAAATAGATTATTTTGAATCCCAAGTCTTGCAAGTTTAAATGATATTTCCATCAGAAAGTTGATAATTAGTAAAGTTTCTAAATGTTGATGATGGTATATATGCTATCAATTCTTTGGTACTAAAACAGTGTATTGAGAGAGAACACAAGTTATATTGAGCTGAATGCTCTGGTATCCTGTATTGATAAGATCTTGGCCTGCTGATATCTAAATATTGGTGTCAGGCTCGGATACATTTGGGCCAGTCCCGAGGTCAGACTTTTATAACAGAGGCCCTTGTGTCTGCATCACTATATTTATTAACATGAGTGTTTTGATAATAAAAGTCTGGCAGGCTTGATCCTTACAAATGTTTGTGTAGAAATCAAAATATTTTCACTGATACAGAACCACATGTAAACAATCCTGAAGGAGTTTTATGCATGTGTGGCTTTCTGTATGAAATTGTATACTGGCATCTTCTATTCAGCCAGGCAGCTAGCATATACCCGCCAGACTGAAATTTGAGGTAATACACTTTGTGCGAAATATCTGCTTAAAGTCATTAAAATTCAATGAAGTATTGTACAGATGAAATGAAAGTTTCAAGTGAAACCCAATTTCAGGTTGAAACAATGTAGGTTTCTACTGAAATGAATTCATAAATAATGAAACAGACATTCTCTATTGAAATTTAACTCACTCGATCATCACCAGTAATTAACTATTCAAACCTTTGAATTGGAACAGTTCAAATATATCTTCAGTGGTTGATGAGTTGATATAACTTCATTTTAGGCTATATATATACCTACCTACACATGGAAACAAACCATTTTTATATATTATATATATGTATATAATTATATACTTCCTTAAAGAAAACTTTGCATTATACATGTTATGCTTAATTGAATATAAAAAAAACCCAACTACTAACAACTGCATATTTTTTTGCAATCAAGATGATGTTCATTTCTAGGTCAACTATTGTTATTTATAGCTGATATGGTTTGACATTTTGAAAGATATTAAAAGACATCTTGCTTTATCAATTTAGTTTTTTCTTTTTTTTTTCTGAAATCAAAGTCCCTGAAACAAGAGGAAGCTTAATGTTTCCTCAAACAGTGTTCTCCGACATCTGATTCCTGCGGGATCAAGGGTTTGGGGCAAATGTTGACACTTGATTCTGTAAAACGCCATAGGTTAAAGGTCAAAGGTTAAACATGAGCTCTGATATCACGGAGATAGAGTTACTTTTTTCAAGTCGGCTTAAAAAAAAGGATAACATTTCTTTCAGTAGCACATTCAGCGGGTCGTTAAGTGTTATCTTTAAAAAAACAGGTAACATTTAAACTGCAACACTGGGTGTCCAGGGGGATATCAAGAAAAACGGCTGATCGTTTAATTACGTTATTTCTATAAATGGTTATTAATTGGGCGGCATAATTAAGAGATTTATGTATTACATACTTGCCAATTTTTTAAAATTTCCATTGGGGAGATTACGCGTGCTATTATTTAATTGAAATTTCACTTAATAAATTAAAACACAAAATTAATTTGATCTTGAATTGATATTCATTGTACTGAAGATAAATTCACACACAGAAGCGTGAGTTTATAAGATTCTTATACAATCTGCATTTGTATTTTTAAACAAATTGTGCCATTTGGCAGACATGTTTGTGAAGCCATTTGTGATGTTTTTAATGAATTGATGCAGAGCTCTCAAATGTCTATTGGCATGGCAGGATGTCGTTTTGGAAGAAATTTGTTCTACTTAAAGAATTTTCAATTGGTTGCTCATGGTGTTCAGAAAAGTTTATCACCTACAATGAAAATCAAATTACCTCAGGTTTTGGGCCAGATATCAGTGCAGGTGGATAGGTATTTATTTTATCTTATCAATATTTCTGTAAAAAAAGGGCTTCATTTTATCAAAACATTCAAGAGCAATTTACCATTTACGTAAACTTTCGTGCAAAGTACTTCACAATTATCAAATTGTTATATCTAGAATTATCAGCAATTGGAAATCTCCAGTGTTTGGAGGTAGAAAAACCAACAGTCCAATTAATCCAACCAGGGTGGTCTCTGTCGACTTCTGTGTGTTGTTCCTATTCTGCCTCGGAATTCTATAGAAGCAGATTTGCCGAACTTTCTGTCTGAACCAATTACAATAGCATTTTAATGATGAAGGAACTGACCTTTCGTTAAAGGGACATTGTCAATTTAAAGGTCAAAGTCATTTGTGACACAGTGTTGACAGAACCAATTTAAAGCTTATACAAGCAATTAACCATCACCGGTGGGGAAATCATACTGGGGAATTCTACATTATCAGAGTAACAGCTAGAGATTTTGTTTTTACGAGCGAATCCAGAAGCAACCTAAAAAAAGGCTTGACACATTAATTTAGCTCACCTTGATCCAAAATGGCATACTTGTAATTCTTTGTCACCTTGTCAAGACAATTAAATCTGAACTTTTTCTTTTGATTTTTGTATCTTTTGTGTCTTAGTGAAATAAAAAAACCCAGTAAAATGTTTGTCCTTCAGGATAGATATAATGCTTGACTTAAAAAGATATAGTTTAAGTATCCGTGCATGTCTATGCTCCAGTTTGATATTTTCCGACTGAGGTACGTACAATATGGCACAAATCCAGATTTCTGGATATCTCATAAACAAAACCGTCAAGTAGTACAAGAAACTATAAAGAAACAAACACTTCACGTAACCTTAAAATGATGACTGCTGGTGTAAATTCTAGATTTCCTACCATTCTTAACTTGTTATGACAACCCATTCACCCCTGCAGACACATTTGAACTCTTCCGATTCAATGGTTGGAAGAGTTCACTATGAAAGTGTAGGGATGAATGTGGATTGAGTTAATACAGAACACAGCTTTAATTGATTTCAATTATCAGTCCAGAATTTCTTAAAATGTTTTCTTTTAACAAACACACAATTTGCATTTCCACTACATGTGTATATATCTTCTATAAGCATTACCTGAAGAAATTACATCCTTGTTGATATGTTTACAAAGTTGTTAAATAGCTGTTTTAGAAAATCAGGAATTGGATATAATCACAACATACCTAGGCGTCACAAATAAGTGGGTTTTAAAGTTTAATGGTCGACTAGTTTTGCGTCTGAATTTGGGAAACTTTCTCTGGTAAATCAACTGATATATTTCTCAGTAAAATATTTGGAGATCTACGTTTGCATCAATTAATTTGTACAGTTTTAGTGTAAACATGGACAAAACACAGCTTAAGGGACAGATTTCTGTGTTTTAGAGCTTCCAAGGAAAGCTACATCAGTGACTATGGACAAGCTAAATGCCCTGAGTGGGTACTTTACCAACTGTCTGCTCTCTCTTGTGGCGAGCTCTTTGATCTTTAGAGGTGAATTAATTAACTTCAACAAGTTAGATTTTCTGATTAGAATAAATCCATGTACTGATGATCAGGACAGATTATGTTAAAACCTTTAGACAATACTGATCAGGGACAGACAATATTCCGATCAGGGACAGACATTACTGATCAGTGATAAAGTTTAACTCATTCACCCCTGAAGTTTTATAATGAACTATTCCAGCAATTGAATTGGAAAAGCTAAAATGTGTTTGAAGGGGTGAATATGCTTTAAAGTCCCTGATTTGTGTCAGTGTGAATAGCATGTGCCTGCATGGTTAGCTTTAATAACTTTTACCTCCGGTCCAATTTGAAAATTTTGAAATTATCAGGATGACAAAATACATTTATTATTTGGAGATTTAAAATGTTTAGTGTTGTTGAGAATTGTTAGGTTATAAGAAAAGCTTGGTCAAAATGATGAACACATCATGTATACGCCTAAGAAAGAATGTATTAGACTGTTAAGAAAGCTTATTAGGTTTAAAAAAGATTGTAACGTGACCGAAAGCTAATCAGATAAAGAGAGCTTATATTTATCAGGTTAAACATATTAATAGGTTAAAAGAGCTTATAAGGTAATTGATAAAGCTTGTGAAGTTATATAAGAATTCTTAATTATTGGGTTATAAGAAACCTGCAGGGAAAGTTAGGAAGCTTATTAGCTAGGTAAAGAAAACTTATCAAGTTGAAGAAAGCATTCACTAGTTATAAGAATTGCCTTGCTGCCTGTTAGATTGAGCTTAACTGTTAAAAGAGCTCATCAGTTTGAGAAAGCTTAATCATAAAGAAAGCTTAATAGTTTGAGAAAGCTTAATCATAAAGAAAGCTTAATAGTTTGAGAAATCTTAATCATAAAGAAAGCTTATGAGGTTGAGAAAGCTTAATCATAAAGAAAGCTCATGAGGTTGAGAAAGCTTAACAGTAAAGAAAGCTCATGAGAATGAGAAAGCTTAACAGTAAAGAAAGTTTGTCAGGTTGAGAAAGCTGGTTTAAAAAGCTTATGTTAAGAAACCCTGACATTAAAGACAGCTTGCACTAAACCAATACCTTGTTATGTTAACAGCAGTTGTCAAGTTATATCTAAAATATGTATATTACGTACATTACTGAAGATTTACGTTACAGATTGAGTCATGCATATCATTCTTGTTTCTGTGATTCACTTCACGGCTGCATGCAGATATAAAGATGCAGTCATGTGCTAAAACAGGTTTTATAAAGGGAGGTAACCCAGGAGTCAAACAGCATCACCTGAGGCTACCTCAACTACAATATCAAAGTAAACTGAATGATTTAAGTCATTTACCCTTAAAGACACATTTGAACTCTCCCAATTCATATTTGGAATTGTTCATTATGAAACTTTAGGGGTGAATGATTGCTATACTGTTTCACAGAGAAATTGCAGCTGTAGGGATTTCAGAACTATACAATTTTAGTCATGAATGTATGAGCAAATTTCTTCTGAAACAACTTTTAACACTTTTTTTTTGATAATAAAATCATGAAACAACGCTTAGTGTTATAAGCATCCTCTTCCCCATATAATTAACGACTTTATGTTTCTGGTCTGTAGTGTAATACTCGCGATACTATAATTTGCATATTTGAAACAAATGTCAACTGCTTAATTGGTTGAGCACCTGCTAGAGTTTTGAAGGTCCGGGGTTGAACCCCGGTCTGGCGGTGCATTTTTCTCTCCTGTTACTTTAACTGTGTACAAGCCACACCAGCCCGCTCCTTTTGCAGGTCTCTAAATTAAGCGAAAAATTGTAACAACAGCTTTCTCGTACTGCTATAGTGATATGTACATGGATTCGAACTTCGGTCCTCTCAAACTCAAGACAAATAAGCCGATCCTGTTGTCACTGCATTGCCTAGAGCTGTTGACTTCGGATATTCTGGTTCAGAAAACCTACACAACAGAAGTGGAATTCTAGCTCTGTTACAGCATGTTGACGTGAGAGGATAGTGGTGGTGACTTTGATAGGCTCGCCTTAGCCTTAAACATCACACCCTCAGGAGCAGTATCACCCACAAGTGTTGGAACAGTGTGACTTTTGTGGTCGTTTCAATAAACCTCAAGGCATGGCAGGAAAAAGTAGTCGATAAGCAATGTTTGTTTCTTTACCACTGTGACCTGGTTAGCATTTAACCATTTACACAAAGTCGGATATTGACATTTGTGTATAAATCTTGTACTGAATCGTGTACCGTATCTTGGCCACCCACAACAAGAGGCTCCAGCAAACAACTTCTTCACCAAATTTCGTTGATAAAATGTTTAAATATTTGGACTCTGGAGTAAAACACAGCAACTGATTAGAATTTAGAAACGGTTTTTGGTGTCTGTAAACGGAGAAAATGTTTAACATTAAACACAAAGCTAAGGCTTCTTTGTACAATTAAACATACACAAGTAATCTCTAAGTGTGTATATGTACATCATTTAGAAGAATTAAGGCTGCTTGAAAATCAGAATTATTTTAACGAGAACTGCTTGATAATCCAGTTTTAATAGCTTTAGATAGAAACTTACTATATGCAAGATCATTTTGCTTTCAAGGAGCCCTGCCATAAGACAAACTTTTTTGTGTAAGTCACATTTCCATTCAAGTATTTAGATTAAAACGTGGTTAAAACGGTTGCTCTGATTTATATTCAAATTATGCTAAATATGTGTACATGTTAGTGTAATTGATAGCACTTTTATGCCAAAAAAATTTACCGGGTCAGTTGAACTATGTTCATTATTTCAAATTTACCTTTATAATACTATTTAATTCTAGCATTAAATTTAAATATTTAATATCAAAGGTACCTGCATTTTATAGGCAAGATATATAGGACTGTGCTTGGATCCTCCTGGAATCAAACCAGCAACTTCTGAAGTTACTGTAAATAGATCCACTCCCTGTCCACCGTTTCCAGGAGTTTGGGGAGAAAACAGTTTCAAAGTTTCGAAATTGTCCCAAGGAATGTATCAAGAAACTGTCAACCTGTGTTTTCTTGTTAACATAAAAACCATCCCCTTCAACAGATTTCTCAAGTTCCCCCAACCAGGACACAAAGTTTAAGGACAGTACACATCTATTTCAGTAGGGTACAGGCCCTTTGGGCCATTCTGTTTCAACGTTAAAGTTGCCCTTTCATATTCACCATCAGAAATTTTAAAAGATTTTTATAGCTGCATGAAGATTCTGAAAAGATTGCAAATAAGTTTCAGTTGTTTATCAATTGTGAAGATTAGCAGAACCTGAATTTGTCGAATAATATAATTCACAATATCATAAAATTTCTTCTACAAATATTTTGCACCATGAATTAATTGCTAGTGCTGATGAAGTCACAATGCATGGTGTCGCAATCAGGCCAAATCTAATATTTCTGCTAGAAGCTTTAATTTACAATAGTGGGACACAATTTCACCTTGAGATTGTTTGGAATAATTTAATATTTACTTTCACCGAGTCCTGCGATTGTTCAGAGATCGAATCTCGGGAGAGTCAAATTTATTCAACAAATACTCCAACTCGATGTACAAACATTTCCCCATATTGAGTACTTGTTGGTGAAGATCAGACCAAATATTAGCCAGGTCGGTCCCTGTGTTATCACACAAGCCTAGATTTCTTTAACAGACTTTCACCGATATCTTTTCCAGAGGCTTTGCCAGATTCTTGGATGTTTATGATGGTCAAGAACGCCAGATCAGTACTTTTGAATAGCGGTGTGATTGTAATAGTAAATATATATATATTGTTGTAAGTTGTGGTCTTGCTGTTTGATAATCCACTCAAGGTCAAGGGCGCCCAGAGGTTGTAGGTCATAAGGTCGCAGGTCATGCAGTATAAAAACAAGGATATTGCATTAGTGGATATAGAAGTTTTCTGTACCTGATCAGAATAAATAACTGGTTCTGTATAAATCTTTTATTTAACATTTTACCTGTTTGTAAGCCGTAAGGGAACCTCATACTTAAAGGATAAGTAAGTACTTGACTTACTGTATTCAAGATAATAATCACCCAGGCCATTATTTTTTTTAATTTCCCTTAACTTAAGCTTTCCCATTTTACAGTATTATCAGAGTTTAAGAAAAATCTTGCACTCTGATAAACTTTTCAAAATTTCAGTAATTGAAAATCCTAAATTTTAGAAGTTTTAAAAGTTTAAAGGAATATTTATTTGGAAGGAATTTGTGTGTGCAAAAAATACCTGACTTTAGATTCTCATTCACCTACAAGGTCACCTGATTCTCGCAGCCAGACTGTTATGGTACATGTACATTGTAGGTGAATGAGAATCTAAAAATATTTGATAAGGAAGAGTTCTGAAATAGATATATTCATTAATGTTGACAAAAAATACCTGACTTCGTTCATTTCCTATAAAGACACATTTGAACTCTTCCAATATAAAGGTTGGAATAGTTCATTATGAAAGTTGAGGGGTGAATGAGACCAATAAAGACAATGAGACTCTGCATATTAATGGCTGGCGAAATGATGTGAAATTATATAGACACAAGTTTATAGCAATATAAAATGGCGCTATAATCTTGTCAAATTAATTGGCAATTAGGTAAAATAGAAAACATAACATCAGCCACAAATAAATGATGACCTATTATTTTATCATGATTCTCGACATCCGGACTGTTATGGTACATATAGGTGAATGCATGAGAATCTAAAAATACTTGATAAGGACGAGTTCGGAAATAGATATTCATTAGTGTTGACAATGTATATTTCTAGGGTAGAAATTGATTTCATGTTAAGTTGTTTTTCATTGTAAAGAAATTTTGTGTTGATCATCATCTTGTTTTGAAAATGCCAAGAAAACCCATAGATTTTCACTTTTACTACAGAAATCCGAAAACCTTGAAGGAAAATCTGTGCAGAATTCACTTGTAAGGATTCTTGAGTTTTCAATGCAAATTCATATTGTACCATTAGCACCTCACAAGAGTTGTTCAATACCATTTTGATGGGGAAAACATTTCTGAATTTGTTTCCAGGATATTGAAAAAAAGACAATAATTTTAGCCCAACTTGATAAAAACAAACATTTTAGGCTGATTAATGTTCCTAAAAATAACATTTCTTCTTCAAAATCTATCAGGTATTTGAAATTCCTGTTTAAGAATCAGAAAAAATCTAAGGTTGAAATTGGTAGACCATCAATTTTACCAAACTTAAAATTTCATAAGCTTAACCATAAGAATGGAGACATATAGTTGTTATTTGAGTTTCGAGCTTTGTAAATTTGCTTCAAGCATTTTCGTAAAACAACATTCTCTACATATATCATGGTGGTTTACACCATTCGGATAAAAACCAAAAGAATGTTTAAAATTGATTAATATTCATAAAAACCTGAATGCTTAATTTACAGGAGGGGAATTTTCTCTACATCGTAAGTAATAGTTACGTTGACAGTGTCGACTCAGTTTAATACACTGATATTTTCTAGTCAAGAGATCTAGAACACCAATAAAAAAAACCTTGTTACGGATAAATGACAAATACTCCAGTAGTTATATATATATATATTGATATTATATTATTACTGCTGTCTTTTGCGCTTCCTCGAAAAAAAAGTTTAGCCAACCCATAGAAATGAAACCGTGATATTTCTCTATCCTGTTTGCGTTTTTAAATGAAGGAGAAATAGGAAGCCATTTTATGATAATAAGCTGTTGTGTCTGATCTTATTGACAAGCCAGTATAGTATCATTCCTTAAAATGTCATGACTTTTTTTGTCTGATGTCATATTATCTAGAAATTTTGATCTTATGTGAATATATCAAAGACATTTTCTCGACTTTCGGCATCCGTCAAATATTTTAGTACATTGCACTAAACAATGTTACAATTTAGACTTTATAAGAGAACAAACATTTATCTAACAAAAAAAGCTTATTTTTGGAATTTTAATACTAACTGTTGAAACAAATATTTCGCCCAAAGGTTTGTGTTTTGCCGAAAATACATTCCAAATTGCTTTATTCTCGCCAACATACCTTATCTTTGAAATTTTACTGAACTTGTTTTAGAACATTCTACTTGAATATGCAGAAGATAAGTCACTTTATTATAATTCAGATACATGGTTGACATGACAAAAGCCTTTTGGATGAAAGAATTTGTAAAAGGGACAGATTTATTGAGGTCTTGTGTGCGTTTGTCTTGATCTGTCATTAATGCTCTTGTTTTTTCGCTCATGGTGACTGTGATCAGTTGACTATCTAATTAGCCTTATATCCATTTTAATTCTTTGTTTTTTTATCCAAAGGTATAAAATTTCTTAGGAAGATCTTAATTTTACAAGCTGTCCACACATGTATGTTCAATTGTTTGCTGCCATGACGATTTTCCCAATGTCACAGAAGACCTGAAAAAGGCAATGTAGAACCCGCACTATGGCAAATACATTCCAATATTACCATTTTTTTAATTATACAATATAGGACCAATTACTGTGTCATAGTATGTCCGAATACTCAGGGTTCAGATTCAACAGGTTTCATTAATGAGACATTGAAATACTCATTATATGATAATAATTAAGCACATATGACATCAATATTAACAACTTGAAAGCAAATCTTAGTTATATGATTTATGTTACTTGTTCACCCCTGACATTTTATAATGAACTATTCCAACCTTTGAATAGGCAGAGTTCAAGTGTGTTTTTAGGGGTGAATGAGTTAATATGCTGGTATTGTAAAAGTAACTTAGCTACCATCATTCATGGTTACGAGCTATCTATCAAAGGATTTTTGTTTTTGCATAAGGAAATAAAATATCAACTGAGAACTTTCAAGCACTTAGTACTTCATCTGTTTAACTCACTCAACCCTGAAGACACATTTGAACTCTTCCAATTCAAAGGTTGGAATAGTTTATTATGAAATTTCAGGGGTGAATGCATTCATATCTAACATAAATGTAAAACAAGGCAGCTGTGACATAGGATTTCATAATCGTAAAAGAATTTATGCAAAATAGTTTATGTAAATTCTCCCGTAAATTTTTACTGTGCGGAATGTATTTCCTATTTAAATTAGGGATTTTAATTACCAATGAAACAGCCAAAGGAAAAAGACATTGCTATTTTATTTGTATTTAAGTTTAGCTGTGAAAAATCTGCTCCGAGCATTTTGGTAAAGCTGCATTCTCCACATATATACTGGTTGTAAGGACACCAGGATCCAAAGCATTAAGTACAGGTTTTGTTTTTCCTCAAGATTTAAAAATTCACTCGAGTGAAAGACGCCGGCTTACCTCCAGAATGGTTTGGCATAATAGGAGTATTGTGTTTATTTACTTTCCCTCCAGGGGGCGTTTTTGTCGGATGATTAAGTTAATATACACACGCAATTGGGTTGTACTTAATGTAAAGAAGGGGTGACTCTTATGTCTTGCCTAGTTGTGTGGAACAGATTATTTTTAGTACTATCAAAGTCAACCAAGGTCTTGTCTGCTTACTGCTTATGTGTAATGTAATAAAAGAGTTCAAACCGCAGACTTTCAAATATTTGCATGTTCTTTAAATAAATCGCATCAAATTCATTGTCTTAACAAGCTAATTAAGGCTTGGGTTTAAAACAATGTCGAAAAATTGAAATAAGACTTTCAATGAAAAAAATAATTTCCTGAATAAAGCTGTTCAAAAGCATATGTGCATGGCAAACAAAGAGAGGTTTAAATTTGGGCACGTCTAAAGATAATTTAAATATTTTTGTCTTTGTCTGAGGAGAAAATTATTTAAATTGATATTGTCAACTTCCTGTGTAGAACAAAGAAACAGGAAATGATGTTTATCTTTAAAAGTTTATTTCACAAACTGTCCGTGAAATATAGGTATACAATATTCACTAGAAAAAAACAAGATCGTAAATATTTAAAAAAAAAAAAAAAGAAAATTGATTGGTAACGCCTTTTAAACCTAATGTTTAAGTCCTTTAAGGTTACTAAGTAAAAATCAATTAGAAAAATCCCAACCTCTTTAAATATCACAGGCCTGTAGAAGATATTTTCTGCAAAAGGATTGTTTTTCTCTACATTCTGAAAAAGGGGGACAATTTTTAATGTATTTTTTTTTTCATTTATGTCTATAGTACAGAGATGTTTTAACATTGCAATGGGCCGCGGTGGTCGAGTGGTTAAGGTGTTCTGACATTCTACCACTATCCCTCCACCTCTGGGTTGTGTGTGTTCGAATCGCACTTGCGGTAGTTGCCAAGTGCTGACCGTAGGTCGGTCGTTTTTCTCTGGTACTCTGGCCTTCCTCCAATACCAGCAGGCACACCCTTAATCAAATGAATCTGGCTGTTAACAGAACGTAAAACAAAATAAACCAAACACAATGGCAAATATATGTAATTGTTCAAGCAGCTTGAAGGTGGTAAAACATGATACAAATTGGAACTCTTCTTTCGTGGATGGTAAAAAAGGACTTAGCTACTTTATTTCATCTTGTTTCATTCACCCCTAAAGTTATATTTGGACTTTATTAATTCAAAGTCTGAGCAAATCCATTTACAACATGTAGGAGTGAAAGAAATAACCCATTCACCCCTGAAGATACATTTGAATTCTTCCAATTCAAAGGCTGAAACAGGCCATTATGATTTTTCTGGGGTGAATAAGTTTACAATGATAAATGTTTTGATAAAAATTGGAATTTGAAATTGAAAACATTGTTAGACGTGATAAATTTAGATTATCTTCATCGTCTTGTTCATGGAAGTATGTAAACTACACAGTGCAGATCAATCAAAGTGGAATTATATACATCGTACCGTTAGGTTTAAAGTGTTTTTGTTATTGGCTCAGCGTGCTTGCATCCAAAGAAAATATTCTGCATTATGGCACGGAATCTCGTTAAATTGCGCTATAGGCATTTAATTGTTATGTTTGGATAGCCAATACAGGTACTTATCATGCTTTATACTTGTGAAGTACACCTGATGCTGCGGCAGAAATATATAAATAAAGCTAATTGTATGTAGATATCCTCATGAAGGTAAAAATACATTGAACTGACGTCTGATCATTGAAGAAATTCTTGAAATGTTCCTGCATATATGTGGTTAAAAGAAATTCTCAAAATATTTTCTTTGCATAAACTATAGTGATAATCAAGTACAAATTAGCACAATATTGTAAGTCATACATATTCTAAATACATATATGTAGTGCCCCTCATCTGGGGATAATTGTATGCCAAATATATTCAATATTACTTAAACAAAGGTTCAATTAATTATGACTGGAAATTTCATAATGTAACTTTCAAATCAACAACACTAAGTGTATATGATACATTTGTTGTGTTTAATATTTAGATAAATAAACAGAAACGCAAATGATGAAGACGAGAATTTTTGGCTTGTGCCCTATCCAGGCCTCGAACTCACGATCTACGGCACCAAATCACCTAACCAGAATTACCTGCGGCCGCAACCTCTGCACCAACTCAGCATCCCTAAAAAAGGATGTTTTGATGTTGTAGTGTACTAGTTAGAAATGGGATGTACCAATTTAACCTTCTAGCTGTTAAAGTTTATACAAAGACAGAACTTAAACAGATGTCAGTCTAACATTAAAAAGTGTTGATACAACTCTTGTGGGCTTTGTTTTTGTATGACAAATTGGTTTTTTAACAATTTCAAAAGAACTTCTGTTTTGAAGGCCCTTAAAGCAACAGTGATCCTATTGAATTGTCTGACAATTGTCAGAAAAAACTGCATCTATTAATCTTTGTTTTATTATCTGTGCTCTGTCAGCTTTTTAATTATGGACAAGTCATTAACATTTAAAACCTGGCTGATTTTGTCACCTTTTGCAAAGTTAAAAGACAACTCCCTTTTAAACAAGATCTTCATCTTTTGATTAAACATGTCTTAAAAAATCGTTTTCAAATATAGCTTTGAAAATTAAGATGCATCATTCAAAGATTTAGATAAACGTTTAAATTACAAAACATTTTTTAAAAATTTTATTTTCATGAAAGGTTTCTTTTCTTATAAAATTTATTTCATATATTGATTTATATTTTTCTGTTAAAATTTTATTTTTGAGATTGGTTGGGATATTATGTTTATTACCCCTCAAATTTCATGATAAACTATTCCAATCTTTGAATTAGAAGAGTTCAAATGTGTTTTCAGGGGTGTTTGAATTTGAATTCTAACTTGAATCTGAAGAAAATTAGTCTAACCAGTTCTGTAGGCCAGATTTGTAAAATGTGACTTGAGGACACAGTGTTGCTGAAAATACTTTAAATCGTTTGGCAGTGTTAACGTCTGAGTGTCATGGTTTTGCGGTGGAGTATTCGGGAGTGCCTATCACAGCGAAGTTATCTATCTGAATGTGGCTGGGGATGTATTCGCCTCTCAGAATGGTCGCAGATAGGCAGAATGCCATCGGAATTTAAAATGTTGGAAAATTGCGATAAAAAATTTAGATTTCTAGAGAAAAGCTGTTAAGAGTATATGGACCGTTTAAGTAGGATGAGGGTCAGTGATACAGTTCCGTACACAAGATTAACGGATAGAATTCTGGTTAGGAAAAGACGTCATAGTTTTATGACTTAAGATAGTAACATGATGTTCTAAAATGATAAACCCCGAAGGATTTCTTTTAAAGTAGAGTTGCAATTTCCTGACATAAAGTAGATAATTATTCAAAAAAGTTTTTGAATTCCTGTTGGTTTTCTCATAAAATTATAATCGATGAATTTTAAATTAAGAAATTAAATATATTCAAAGGAAGAAATAACACAAAAATGAAAGGAATTATAAATCTGTATCTGTCTTTAGCAGCTTTTGAAATTTTTTGTAGAGATGATTAATGATATGACAGTTATGAAAATTCCTTATATCTTATTAAACTGTGTACGTATGATATTAATAATTAATGCCTGTATGATTTGTATTAGTTTATGGTAATTACAATATTTAATAATTCAGTGATGATGACATGTTTTGATATCTAATCTTGATGAATACTTTGATAAGTCTGATGTATGTTATGGTGTTATTGACTTTAATGTGCAGATTTTCTGTAAGCCTATTTAGGTGACTTTGGTCGCCATGCCGTTCTCGCCACGGTAACCAGAGATAACCAATGACATGCTTTGTTACATCTGAATCAAAGGTCACACCCTTGGCCTATAAATCTATCTGCCAACCAGATGGCTGGTTGATGGGGAGGATGTTAACGAAGGGAAACGTAAAAAGGCTTAAAAGTTAAAACAAATTATGCAAAATATGTCCATCGTGACAGGTTTGTTGGTTTCTTTGTAGGTGTAAAGAAAATTGATGAGACGCCGCACATGCACCATATGTTTTGTGGGTCGAAGGTCATTCTCGTAAAATGTGTTTAAAGGTTGTTCATACATAACCCAGACAAACAAAAAAGGAATAAAAAAAAAATCAAAACATGAGAGTTTATTTATATAAACTGTCATAGAAATCCTCCCCAAAAAAATGATGATGTCTCCAGAATTGATACGTAGGGGAAAATTATATAATGGTAATTTATGATTGCATCTTCTGTTAAAAGAAGAGTTATTTTATCCTAAAATGAAATACTTTATACTTTGGTAATATTTCAATCACTTTTGCAATATAAAAAATTGAAAAGAAAAAAAAACGAGAATTATTGAGGAAATTTCGAAAATACCTGTCACTTAAATCAATCAATGAACAGAAAACTAAAATGGTAATACGTACTTGAACTCTGTATATCATCTTGATAATTTTATCTGTAAACTTTTTTATCTTTTAAACATATAACAAGATAAAAATTAAGTGAAGTCCTGATAGATTTGTCGGAGGAATTCGGATAACTGAAGCTGCCTTCGGAGATATGTCGGAAAGAAAATAGATAATTTTTTTCATTCAGAAAAAGTTTTTCGGCATGAAGGAAATTTTACTTTCGTTTTTTTAATGGACACCTGTCTTGGTGAAAGATATAGATACATACCTAAACAAACGTACCCGAACATTTTGTAGATGGTGGTCGTAAAATTTTGACGCTTTCTCGATTGATCGGCTTTTGTTTTATCGTTTTCAACCACCATTTGAACATTCTTGTTTCAAATCCAAGTGCAGCATTAAAGGAGATTGACAGGTTTATGTATAGTAACTCTCTTCACGTCCGTCACAAAGTTATCCCAGAAATTCCTGTGGAAAATTTGATTGCATACAATTACTTAAGGACTAATTCTTTTGATTAAAATTAAGGTATACAGATTTATTACCTAGATGGTAATTAAGTGATTGGAAAAGACCAGAAAATAAATTTAAGCAACCAAGTGAAAGAAGGGAGTCAATGAAAGACTAAAAGAAAAACAATTGAAAATGAACTAGAAAAAGAAACAATTGAAAATGAATTAGAAAAAAAGAAACAATTGAAAATGAACTAGAAAAAAGAAACAATTGAAAATGAACTAGAAAAAGAAACAATTGAAAATGAATTAGAAAAAAAGAAACAATTGAAAATGAACTAGAAAAAAGAAACAATTGAAAATGAACTAGAAAAAGAAACAATTGAAAATGAATTAGAAAAAAAGAAACAATTGAAAATGAACTAGAAAAAAGAAACAATTGAAAATGAACTAGAAAAAGAAACAATTGAAAATGAATTAGAAAAAAAGAAACAATTGAAAATGAACTAGAAAAAAGAAACAATTGAAAATGAACTAGAAAAAGAAACAATTGAAAATGAATTAGAAAAAAAGAAACAATTGAAAATGAACTAGAAAAAAGAAACAATTGAAAATGAACAAGATTGTATATAATTCCTTAAAGGAAAAGAGATGAAACGTTTGCGAACTTGGATAGGTGAAAGAAAGAAAGAATAAGATTTGTAAATATGACAAGATGAAAGAATTACGAGTAGATTTTGTATGGAGGTTATACAGACTGAAAAACTCTGCTGAGTGATAAGAATAGAATGGAAAGCGTGTCCCTATAGATTGAAGCTTAACCCTGTTTTCTACTCATTTTGATCAATGCCTGAACATCATTGATCTGTCTTAGATATATAAAGAAGACTTATACCCTGTCACTGACAGTCGCTCTGGGAAATAGCTTGAGGGGCAGGACCTACAGGGGAAGATTTCAAGGTGGGAGGGGGGGAATTAGGATTTAGGGAATGGTTTGGTCTGTGACTTTATCAGAGACTGCAGATGTAGATGGAGTGTAAGTTAATGCTTGTAGTTGATGTCTGTTGTACAGGGCTTATAGATACTGTGTCAGGGAGGGGGAGGTGGGGGGGAATTTAAGGGTGGGGGGGGGGAGACCAGCATAGATAAGGGGTGCTCTGTACATGAACTAGTGCTGCTGATGACTAGCCCCTCCCCTCCCCACCCTTAGCTAGACATTCTTGTAGTCAGCTGTTGTTTGTGGTCAGTCATGATATGTGTGTGCTCCTGGTGGTCACTTTCACATTTTGCTGTCCAGTCTATAGGTGGTCATCAACTTCATAGCCCAGACTTGTAACCTGCCACTGTTCAGCTTGCTGGACATTACTCAGACTGGACATGTTCCAGAGAATTGGCCACAGCTGTAAGGCAATCCGCCAAGTTCAACATCAGAAGAGAACTTGTTGCCAAATCTAAAAGCTAGTTGATCCTGATTGTAAGGATATATATTTGCTCTGATATGCTTATTATTGTAAGGTAAATTACACTCTGATTGGCTGGATAGTGTAAGGCTATAGGGCTTCTGATTGGCTGGATATTGCAAGGCTATAACAATTCTGATTGTTTTATTATTGTTAGGTCAATAACACTCTGATTGGCTGGATAGTGTACTCTGATTGGCTGGATATTGCAAGGCTATAAAAAAAATTCTGATTGGTTTATTATTGAAAGGTCAATAACACTCTGTTTGGCTGGATATTGCAAGGCTATAGGGCTTCTGATTGGCTGGATATTGGAATGTTATAGAAATTCTAACTTCTGATTGGTTGGATATGATAAGTTACAAAATGTACATGTTACTTAGATTATGATTTGTTTGAAATAAAGGAATATTAAATAAATTCTGATTGGCTGGATATTGTCATGTTTAAGAAATTCTGATTGGCTTGATATTATGATGTTACAAATAACCTGATTGGTTTAACTATTATAAGTTGCAAAATATACATGTTTTGATTGGTTTGATATAATGTTAAGTACATAATATGTTACAAATATTCTGATTGGCTGAATATTGTAATATGTTACAAATATTCTGATAGGCTGGATATTATAATGTATATTAGGCTAAATGTAAAGATTGTGAAGATTTCTGGATCTAATGATATAGAGCTCAAGGATGGCATAAATTTGGTTGGTTCCAGGTAATAAATGTCGTGGAGTGAGAAATCTATCTCAGAAATCAATAAAAGTTATTGATTTTCTCATTCACCTTGAAGACATATTTGAACTCTTCCAGTTCAAAGGTTAGAATAGCTCACCATGAATTTCGGGGTGAATGAATAAAGACAACTGATTTCATTCTCCATTTATTACAGATACAAAAATAATGTAAGTAGGATCTGGCAACAATAAGTTAAATCTAATAACAAGCCTTTCCCTAGATTTAAAAGTTGGCTGTTATGTTAAAAGAAAACAAAGTGGGGGAGTAGATTTATGTGGGTTTTTTTTGTCTCCATTCAGAATAATTCCCTTTGAGAAATAGTAAGACTCCCCCGGGCCTCTGGGAACACAAACTGGAGGAAATATTTCTATATCAATTATTTTCGTTGAACAATTTGAGTATGTAATCTGACTGAAGATTTTCGTCCTTTTCCCCCTCTTGAGAAATTGCCATGCCCCATAGGGACACCAATTTGAGAAAATAAGGTATGTCACCAATTTTCACGGAACATTGTTAGTCCTACAGAGGCTTTTCATCTTTATACTTGAGCACTTGTTGAATGGTCAACAGCCATCTATTGAACTGCCGGACATTTCCGGGTTGTTATTTTAGACGGGGGCAGCCACCTAATGTAATAACATCCCTCAGTGATGTTTAAGATAATTGACAACATAACAATGGGGTGAGCCACCTTAAAGTAATGCCCACTCACATCATCATGGCGACCTAAATGCCCACTTTTGTGATGTATTGGAAATTGACAAAGACACAATTAGACAGGACATCATGTAGTGCATTGGTCAACAATTGGTCATTTGTTTGTGGACAGAACCTAACTCATTCACCCCTGAAGACAGATTTGAACTCTTCTGTTTCAAAGGTTGGAATAGTCCATTGTGAATTTTGAGGGACAAATGAGTTTACAGCTAGTACATTGAGTGAGTCACCACGGTAACTGTTGTGTATAATTTTATATGAAGAAGAATGGAAATATAACAATAAAATGACAGGGCTAGGGTGGGATGAACCACCTTAAAGAACAAAGACCCTAAAATGACCAAGTAAAATGTCACATCTTTGTTTTGGACTGGCAGGAGAATGTATGTACATGTAGCTAGCAAATCACATTTCAGTATAATAATGGCACAGCTCTGAACCTCAATGAAACCCTCGGGTCGAAAGGGTGTTTTTCAGTGGGGAAGACCATTGTTGTAAAAGTGTGAAATGTTTTGGCCTAGTGTCCAGACATTTTATGGCAGTGGTCTATATTTGTTGTCAATTGTGGTCAAACTGGACATTGTCCTTCTCTTGTTAAGTTTTAGTATTATGACTGGTCACTATACAATGGGGTTTGGTTACAATGAAAGGGGCTGCGGTGGCTGAGTGGTTAAGGTGTCCCGACATTCTATTACTAGCCCTCCCTCTCTTGGAGTTCAAAACTCATGTGGGGCAGTTGCCAGGTACTGACCGTAGGTTGGTGGCTTTTCTCTGGGTACTCCGGTGTTCCTCCACCTCCAAAACATGATGCCTCCTAAAATGACCCTGGCTGTTAATAGGAAGTTAAAAAAAACCCAAACCATGTTTACAATGATAGACATTTATCCATACCTGTGTCAGATATATCAACTCATTCACCCCTGTAAACACATTTGAACTCTTCCAATACAAACTTTGGTATAGTCCATTATGAAATTTCCAGGGTAAACAAATAAAGGTTGTTATGTCATCGTTTGCTTCTAGTTTGATTTAAAAAGTAAAAAGTGATTTTGACTGAAGTACATATAATACAGTTATTTACCTGTTATATTAATGTAGAATTATGACATCGATTGTAATTATAATGTTGTCTTTCTTTTATGTCTTTACAGGTAAGTCATGGCTCTGTGCTGCAGCTTCAAGGATGCCACAATATAGGTCACTGTGAGTCTTTAAAACGGGATCACAAAGAAAGCTCTGCTAAAAATGAGTCACAGCTAGCAAAGTGTGTGAAACTTGGTCACAGCAGGTGAAAAACTAGGTCATGATCAACTGTGTAAAACTAGGTCACAACAAAGTATTTAAATCTTAATCATAAAATGTCTAAAACTGTGTCACAGCTTAATGTGGAAAACTGGGTCACAACAAAATAATTATAAAACTGGTACTGGGTGAAAACAGAGTGAAAAATTGGGCCACAACAAAATAATTATAAAACTGGGTGAAAATAGGGTGAAAAACTGGGTCACAACAAAATAATCATAAAACTGAGTGAAATTAGAGTGAAAAATTTGGTCACAACAAAATAATTATAAAACTGGGTGAAAATAGAGTGAAAACTGGGTCACAACAAAATAATTATAAAACTGGGTGAAAATAAAGTGAAAACTGGGTCACAACAAAATAATTATAAAACTGGGTGAAAATAGAGTGAAAACTGGGTCACAACAAAATAATTATAAAACTGGGTGAATAATAGAGTGAAAAATTGGGTCGAAGCAAAGTGAGTAAAACTGGGACACCGCAAAATGTGTAAAAGTGGGTTACAACTGGCATGGGAGGTAGTCTCTTTGAGGCTCTACTGGTATAGACATGAAATATTGTTATTTTGAGGTCGCAATTATAGGAACTTAAGTGATGGTCAGTTTGGGGCTTAAAACTAAATTCTCACCCCCTCCCCACCCCCAGAAACACATTTGAACTCTTCCAATTCAAAGGTTGGAATATTTTATTATGAAATCTTACTGATGAATGTCATATGAGTTAAACTGGACCGAAGGGATGGCCATGATGTAATCCATGTTTGAGGTGGAGATTTAATTCTCTTGGAAACAACTAACTGTTGGACCTTGTGGTAGGTGTTTTTGAGGCTATATGTTGCTAGCTGGAAGACAAGCGTTATATTTTAAGACTATCATACACGCAGACTCATGGGTTTGGTCATGGTCACAAATCTCTTCTATTTTGTTTGAAATCAGCATAAGGTAAAGAGACATTGTCCATAAATATTGTGGGTGTAATATTGAAACAACGACCGGGAAAGTCTCATTAATCTTTCGAGAATAATTTATAAAGGAAATGAAAGCCCTAGACTTATTTCGCCTTCATTGGGAAAAAGTGGTGAAATTTATCTGGAATTTATTTCATTTTGAATCTCAAATAAATCATGAAATACAATGTATTACACATAAACAATTTAAAAAAGGCAATATTATGCTTGTATATACCTGGTGAGTCTGAATTTGAAACATCCTTACAATAAGGTGTATAAGATTGAATGCAATATCTTGTAGAGGGATTTTATTAAAGAGTTTTTGCAAATTGCTTTTTCTCCTGATCATCTTAATGCTTAGATATACCAGACACGAAATCACTGTGCTTTAAATTGAAGCAAAAAAAAAAAACAACATTTATTCAGAATAGAAATTTCTTTTGGATATTTCTCTTTTTTTATTGTGTCGATAGCATTGTTGGCCAAAATTGGTATTTCAGATCAACTACGTGTTGCTTATTTTCTTCAAATGATAAAAATCAGTTATAAAAATTATCTAATAAGTGTTTATCTGATATCGTTTAAATTTCAGGGTTATATAAACAGATTTTATTTTCATTGTGAAAAATGACTCTTTTATTCGAACATTTTAGGGAAGGACAGAGTAGTGAATATGGTTTTTAAAGTCTTCTGTGTTTTGCAATTTTCTTGATTGTTCTCTCACCATAAAATTTTCTGTGTCTTGTACTTTTGCGTCTTGCTTGTTCTCTCACCATTAAATATTCTCGGAAGACCTAAAACCACCAAGGCCAAGTCCTTACCCCGATATTAACTCTCTGTCGTAGATTTACGGCACACGACATCGAACAAACACAGAATTTGTAAACAGCATTATGTAGATTTCATCGGCTGACATAAAAGTTAAGACATTCATTCAAGTGCAGTCAATGTCGACAGACAACCTGCTATCAATGGCCAACAAGATATAAAAAAGGTGTTTTTGAGTTGTGGTAAGTGGCGTATAGACCCATGCGAGGCTAGTTTAGAAGAGACATTTTGAATCCGGTCAAATTACACAGTCATTGAAACGTTTGACATGGGGGTGATTTGGCAACTCCACACGGATGTCTACCGAAACAATCTGGTACCCCAATTTACGGAAGGTTTTTTTTTCGGTACTGATACATGCGATACCCATAATTAAATCTTCTCGCGTTACTAGGTGCACGGTGTCGCCGTAACCCCATATTGTAGCTGTATTGCGATCATAAGGGGTCTGTCTTCTGAAGAAAAAAATCCAAAGAGGATAACAGATCTGGCTTGTCATTATATATACCAATGATTATTAGGGTCAAAGTGAACGAAATTGTTCTGTTAAGGATCCTTTTCCTTATATTTAGCTGATAAGGGGACCATTACCAAGTTAGCCGCCGACCAAAACATGTTAAAATATATCATTGTCAGAGGAGAAATAGTTAATATTTTCTTCTAGAGGAAGAAAATTTGTTATTTTCTTATATGCACTCTGATGAATCTCTCAAGAGATACTCATTGATACGTGAAAAGAAATTTGATCAAACTTGATATAAAATTATCATTATCCCTGCATTATTGTTACATAGATATAGTCATGTAGGTAAAATTAATTCACATTTGTCATGAAAAAAAAAAATATATTGTAGGCAATTATACAAGAAACTCATTAGAATTTAAAAATAGAAAAAAAAGAAAATTTGATAAGAAATATGCAGTTTTGATTGTGGTCATATATATAAAAGGGATGGTTTGTCATAGACACCTGTATGCAAATAAGCTTGTTTAATTCAGCCATTGTTTGATTGGTCATTTGTCACTTTACCTGAGTTTGTGGTCAGTATCAAGTTAACTCTAAACTATCAGTGACCAGCAAGACCATTATTGTGTCCATTTTATACACCACATAAACCCTATCCTGACTCGTCCTGTCCGAGTTTCATAACTCGTCTGACCTTGTAAACATCTTAAGTTTTCGAGAGGGATAATGTCTCGTAGGTTATGCTCAGGTAGATCGACTTTTGTGGCGGGAAGTATTGCTATAAACACCCTGTTGACTCTCTCTCCGGGTGGTTACCCGCTCCGACTATACCCACCGTCTGTCGGCCATATTTTTGAGCTGGAGTGTAAATAAATACATTAGCGAGAGTGATATATTCCTGGGGAGTCAGTGATAGGCAGACAGCTAAGAAACTGATCTTACCTGTTTTCACCTGGTCGTGACGACACAAGCCTGGTTAACTTTTTTGTACGGCTCACCTGGACATCTACGTATACCTGTTTCTCTTATTACCTGTGCCAAGATCTGATCGTAAAATCCTCCATTTCTTAATCATGCAACACAATAGTAAAAAAAGGAAGAATAATGAAGATGCCGCTTTAGTATAAGCTTTTGTGTATGGATTCGCCAATCTATATTATTTTTTAAATAGAATAGTTTGTGACAGGTTTTCACATTTAAGAGTTAAACATTGTAGCTGAAAGGATATTGTCCCATATCACCTTAGTATAGAATTTGTCAGGTTACGATTAAATTTATATTCCTTTCACAGAAATGGTAATTTTGCGTGTCCCGTTGATCATCATCCGGTCGTAATCGTGTAAAATGACCTTTATATGGTCTAATATTCATAAAATATTACCAGCGTGACTTTTCTCGTTGTTGACCTCAATATATTCCTTTCACAAAAAGTTGACAAATTTCACTTCTTTATTTGGATATTTGATATTTTTAATGGATAGTCTGTTAGTTACACTGTTTTTAAATCTAATCAAATGATCTATTGTCATGATCATCTATTTGTTAAACTTAATTTGATATACTTGGGCTGTTCATTTGATATATATGGGCTGTATCATCTTAACATTTCTTTAAGCTGTCTTTTTGTTAAGGGTCTAGCTGTCACAAAATTCTTGATGTACCTCAATGGTATGATACTAATTTTTAAGTAGGTCTTAATAAACCATTCACCCCTGAAATTTCATAATGAACTATTCCAACCTGGGAACTGGAAGATTCCAAATGGGTCTTCAGGGGTAAAGGAGTTAAAGCTTAAATTATGTCATCCAATTATTATCTAGTTCAATAGTTAATTGTAAAAACTGTTTTTCAGTTTAAAATTAGCATACTAAGTGTACAATAATGATTTTTAATCTGTTTTAAATTGCACATGACAAGTTATTTTCAACATCGAGTACACACGCAGAACCAACTCTCTAACTTTAAACTTGCTGATTTTAGGATAATAACCTTGAGCGACCTTGGTTTCACTCAAAGGGTTGTTATTTAAGCGTTATTTTTCATAAGAAAAAATGTGAATTATGAAGATTGCAGGTAAAATGAGTACTAAATGGATATATATTTATTATGATATATGGTCTGACACTTATGGGACTGGCTACTTTACATTTAAATGTAGTGCACGCTTTATGCACTCTTCTAATACATTGTATAATTTATGCATACATTAATTTTGACCAAAGTTTTACATCCTATTTGCACCGAAGTTAAAGCTGAGAAGAACTACAGTGTTTCTTTGTCTGTCTGTGTCTGTTCATAGATTAAACTTTGCTTGTCATACCTCTGTCTCAACTTTCTTAATGAGTTATAGAACTCATGCTACAGAAAGGGATTCTTTCTATGCAGATAAAATATCTATATTTACTGGTGTTTTTTCATTTCAATGTAAAAGAATAGCAGTTTTAGCTAAATTCACAAGAACAGTGCAATACCAAAAGTAAAATGAGTTACCAACAAATTCAGATCTTGTAATTACCATGGGATTTCGTTGTGACAAACAAGTCTATAAATCAAACAATTAAGATGCATGCTACAGTGTAGAGAAGCATCTCTTAAACATAATTCAACGAAGAAAGTAACCCCTTTCTACGGTCATATTTTGCCATAATTCAAAAAAATATATTGCTCTAGAAGTCGTGGCCATCACCTTAAAAGATGCATCTACACTGTTCCAATTCAAAGGTTGGAATAGTTCATTATAAAATTTCAGGGGTGAATGGCTAAAACATATGCTGTTGTATATGTCATGGTGTAAACAAGAGTATGATACAGAAGTGCCTAGTGTCACGGTGACACAGATAGAATGATCGTGAAGCAGAGGGCACTACTAATCAGACTACACTATAGCAGTTCTCTTCTATATTATCCAATAGGATAAATAACACAAATACAAAATCTGTATTTCCCAGCGACTTAGGCACTGACTGATGGTTATTAAAAATCATCATGATTTAGAACACAAACTACACAATAATGTACATTTCGCACACAATCATGCACATTTGTAGTTGATTCATTTGAACAAGAAATTATTATGAAAAAAAAATGTACGTGTGTTCGCTGTTACCTGTGTCACCTGAAAGACACATATATGTAACATCCCAACCAATTTGCACGTGCAAATACCAGTATCGACACCTTTTGGCGTATCTTATACCTAAGAAAATAATTACATCCTAATTCCTACTGTCATACGGTTGAAAATATAATAATTTAGTGTACATGTGTAGTTCATATATATAGAGTCAACCCTCCTTATATCGTAATCTGTGTGTTCAATAGTATATGTAGTTTATATCTGGGTACCACAAAATCAAAAGTACCATGATATACCACAGTATTTAGGCAAATACTGCGGTACGAACCACGGTATACCACCTTGATTGAATGTTTGAGCTCGCTGAAGGTCTCTAGCTGTTTTTGTTCTGAAGCCTATCAACAAGAGGCCTGTCATAAGTTTCTCTTTGTGTTATCCTCCAATATTGTTTGAGTAAAGCTATGTCTGTCCTAGTTGATCAGCAAACTTATAGGAAATTAAAATTAAACCATATTGCAATTCCAATTGATCTATGTAACAAATAATTCTTTGATAAGTTACTTAATGACAGTCCCCAAAAAACCAGTACAGGACTAATGTACCACAGTAAGTACCATCACAACTCCATTTATACCACGATATACCGGTAAAACCGCCCAGCCCAGGAATTTTCGGGTTATACTAGTTTCAGATAAAGAGGTTCAAGTGTATATGGCAAAGCTGTAAAAAAACATTGACTTATATATTTGTTTGCAGGTATAATTTGGAGTTAATTTAAATTACAACAAAAAAGGAAAAAAATGGAACATGTTCTTAAAAACTGATATGAATCCCTCTTTGTAGCAATGATTGAAATGTACATATTAAACTGTTCTTAATTGTTTGGAGGAAACTGGAATACCAAGAGAAAACCCACAGTCTGGCAGAACACCAGTACCTTTTTAGATACAACTTGTGTATGGGTTTTACATGCCTTAATATGTTCATCACTGAAGACACATTTGAACTCTTTCAATTCAAAAGCTGGAATAGTTCAATAGGAAATGTTTGGTGTAAATAAATTAGAAATGAATGAAAAGATGATACAAACCATCAGTGTCAAAGGAAATGACAAAATGATTTTAAGGTCAAGAAACATCGGACATTATAATGTTCCATATATGTAGTTCTTGTGTACAAAATGAAAGAAAGTACAGTAATTATCGCCACCAGCACCAGACGGAGCCGCAGAGCATCACTGTCACTATACTGTGTGGTGTCACAGATACCAAATGCCTCGGGATCAATTCAACAATCTCTTGCCGGAAGGTGCCTCAGTTACGGAGAGTGATACATAGGCATTCATGGTGTAACAGGGGAGTTTGGATGTTGGAGACACTACAAAGAGTGATACATAGGCATTCATGGTGTAACGGGGGAGTTTTCAACAAATTAGGTCATTGAACAATCATGTTAAAAATCCAGTTTAAGAAAATATTGATTTATCTGAAAACCACATAAACTGACTTTCAGTCTTAAATTGAATGCAAGAAAAAAATTGGTGTGATGCGTATATATATACGACCAATACATTTTGTAAAACAAAGAAACAAAAAATAAAAAAATTAGGTCATTGTGACCTTGAACTTGAAAACTTTCAAATGGCAAAAGATGTTTGCTAATACACTTGTACATGAATGCTGATAAACCTGTTAACCCCTTATATGTCATGATAAACTTCCAGCTTTGGAAGAGTTCAAATGTTTCTTCAGGGGTGTATGAGGGTCACCGAGTACAAGGTACACACGGTGGTACAGATGTTGACCTTCGACCGAGAAATAGATTGCTTCATTTCTGTGACCTTGAACTGGAGCCGTTTATTTTTGATTACCTTATCACCGTTTTAATAGAGCATCACAGAATACAAGTACACAAAGTTTATCCACAATGCGAGACTTGGATGAGAATTGACGAGAGTTCTTGAGGAGAGTGAAATAATTGACATTTTATTTGCCATGTTCCAGACGTGTTGTTAATGGAGATTCATTGGAATTAGCTGTCAGTATGTAATTCTCGGAAATCTTCAACGGAATTTGGAAGCATTCCGGCCTATTCTATAATTAGCGGTAGACTGATACAGAAACTGATTACTGCCTTCAGTTCCTCAATAGCAATATATGTAATCATATTTCTGGAGATTATTTCAATCATCCTGGTGACAGCGTTATTGACGACCTGCCAAACGCTGAGAGAACTGAGATCATGTGTAGAGGTCAAAGGTCATCATCTGCATGATTGAAGATCCAAGGCACAATAATGCCAAGTCACATGTTTGATCTCTCCTGATGGCCACCGAGAACGATATTTTTTCCGGCAGATTCCCAAGAGCGAATATCAATAAGGTTTCAGTTGATATAATTAGGTCTATCCATATTTTATATACATTAATTATATTGAGCCGAACGTGTGTTGCGCCTTCAGAAAATCGTACCAATAAATTACTGTCTGCCTGTTTGACAAGTGATGGCGGTAACTGTATCGGTTTGTGTACAGAGGGAACATTCTTTATTTGGAGACAAATTCACATCCATACAGTGGTAATTGTTCAATTGTAAACTGGAATTGTACATAACCTGATTAAAAATGTATTTAGTAATCTATATTAACCGATGGATTTCATTTGTTTGAACTATGACGTCATAACATTTAAATTGTCTGTAAATAAATTAGAGAATAATGAAGCATTTAACAACAAAATCATAATTCGAACTCAAAATCGATGTTACTGAAGCGATAAGAATCTAAGCTGCATTATCTCTTTAACTCTGAATTAGGTTTAGTTTATTTTTGTTTTATGTCCTATTAACAGTCAGGGTCATTTAAGGATGTGCAAGGTTTTGGAGGTGCAGGAAAGCTGGAGTACCCAGAGAAAAACCACTAACATATGGTCATGCAGGACTGGCAACTGCCCTATGTTGGTTTCAAACTCGCAACCCAGAAGTGGAGGGCAAGTATTAGAATGTTGGGCTCCTTAACCACTTGGCCAACGCTGCATAAAACTTTTTTCTACCTGGCTTCAATAAGTCGCTACTGCAAATTATCGGAGCCCTAAGAAAATCAATGTAAAAAAAAAATTTAAAAAAAATTGAGAAACTTTGATGTTTTCATTGGTGTGGCATGTAGCGAGAAACATGCATAAGATGCCTTAATCTTTGATAATTACAAATTATTTACTGTATAAACATGTACATTTGTGATATAAATAGTTGTCACAAGGAAAAATGAGAAATCCTTAAAAACTTATCCACTTAGAAATCGTTTTGCATATTTGTGTTTATGGTAATTGCTTAGCACTATCAGCTTTTGAGGTAATTTGATAAACGTAATCCCTTTCAGATTTCAATTACTGAGGTTTTATCAAGATTTAAACTTTTGCGTTTATCAAGTTGCTTTCTGTGCCATCTTCCATATTTAGCTAAATGTTTTAACTTTGCAAACTACAGATCTGAATATATATACCTGCGGTTATTTACTTGAGTACGAAAACAGGTTTTATTATTCAAATATTGCACCATTGCCAAGGCCACAGTTTCCACACATGGCTGAACTTTTGAAACATTAATCAAAGTCAGTGAAGCAAAGTGTATTTAATACACATTTGTAATAAAAGTAATTTCAGTTTTCTAGCAAAAAAATACAAAATCAAGAACCTGTACTTGTTGTAATAAATGTTCCTGGCCTATAAAACACCACCATGCTGAAAACAAATCAACTTCTAGGTTTTGTGATCTCTACAAATCGCCAAGTTGGTAATATGAGGCAATCTCCCTCATTCCACATTTGCAATGAAGGAGAAAGTGGGTGAAATATGACTGAAACAGCATTATTCAATTTATTTTTATTACAATAATTCTAAAAAGTATTCATTTGATTCAGACACACCAGCTGTTATGATCATGATTACACACCCTACAGTAACTAGGGTACCATTTGATCCAGACACACCTGTAATGATCATTACACACACCCTGTGGTAACTACGGTGTCATTTGATTCAGACACACCTGTAATGATCATTACACACACCCTGTGGTAACTAGGGTACCATTTGATCCAGACACACCTGTAATGATCATTACACACACCCTGTGGTAACTACGGTGTCATTTGATTCAGACACACCTGTAATGATCATTACACACACCCTGTGGTAACTACGGTGTCATTTGATTCAGACACACCTGTAATGATCATTACACACACCCTGTGGTAACTAGGGTACCATTTGATCCAGACACACCTGTAATGATCATTACACACACCCTGTGGTAACTACGGTGTCATTTGATTCAGACACACCTGTAATGATCATTACACACACCCTGTGGTAACTACGGTGTCATTTGATTCAGACACACCTGTAATGATCATTACACACACCCTGTGGTAACTAGGGTACCATTTGATCCAGACACACCTGTAATGATCATTACACACACCTTGTGGTAACTAGGGTACCATTTGATCCAGACACACCTGTAATGATCATTACACACACCCTGTGGTAACTACAGTGTCATTTGATTCAGACACACCTGTAATGATCATTACACACACCCTGTGGTAACTACGGTGTCATTTGATTCAGACACACCTGTAATGATCATTACACACACCCTGTGGTAACTACGGTGTCATTTGATTCAGACACACCTGTAATGATCATTACACACACCCTGTGGTAACTACGGTGTCATTTGATTCAGACACACCTGTAATGATCATTACACACACCCTGTGGTAACTAGGGTACCATTTGATCCAGACACACCTGTAATGATCATTACACACACCCTGTGGTAACTAGGGTACCATTTGATCCAGACACACCTGTAATGATCATTACACACACCCTGTGGTAACTAGGGTACCATTTGATCCAGACACACCTGTAATGATCATTACACACACCCTGTGGTAACTACGGTGTCATTTGATTCAGACACACCTGTAATGATCATTACACACACCCTGTGGTAACTAGGGTACCATTTGATCCAGACACACCTGTAATGATCATTACACACACCCTGTGGTAACTACGGTGTCATTTGATTCAGACACACCTGTAATGATCATTACACACACCCTGTGGTAACTAGGGTACCATTTGATCCAGACACACCTGTAATGATCATTACACACACCCTGCAGTAACTAGGATATCATTTGATCCAGACACACCTGTAATGATCATTACACACACCCTGTGGTAACTACAGTGTCATTTGATTCAGACACACCTGTAATGATCATTACACACACCCTGTGGTAACTACGGTGTCATTTGATTCAGACACACCTGTAATGATCATTACACACACCCTGTGGTAACTAGGGTACCATTTGATCCAGACACACCTGTAATGATCATTACACACACCCTGTGGTAACTACGGTGTCATTTGATTCAGACACACCTGTAATGATCATTACACACACCCTGTGGTAACTAGGGTACCATTTGATCCAGACACACCTGTAATGATCATTACACACACCCTGTGGTAACTACGGTGTCATTTGATTCAGACACACCTGTAATGATCATTACACACACCCTGTGGTAACTACAGTGTCATTTGATTCAGACACACCTGTAATGATCATTACACACACCCTGTGGTAACTACGGTGTCATTTGATTCAGACACACCTGTAATGATCATTACACACACCCTGTGGTAACTACGGTGTCATTTGATTCAGACACACCTGTAATGATCATTACACACACCCTGTGGTAACTACGGTGTCATTTGATTCAGACACACCTGTAATGATCATTACACACATCCTGCACCTTGGAGGCACAGTGGTCTAGTAGTAGGACGCCAGGCTCGTGATCGAAGGGTTGCGAGTTCGAGTCCCGGTCACGGCACTTGTGTTGTATCCATGAGCAAGATACTTTACTCGGATTGTTCCAGTCTACTCAGCTGTAAATGAGTACGTGGTTGGACAGTGCTAGAAATCGTAGAATGCTAGCTGTGAGCGCCGAGATGGCAGCACCGGTTGTATGCTCCCCAGGGAGTTGAGAACGATATTGACTGGTTGCTAAGGCCCAATAACCATGGATAATAATTTGTGAACCGCTTTGAGGCGTCTTTCAAGTTGTGATAAAGCGGTATATAAGAACCTTGAATTATTATTATTATTGCAGTAACTAGGATATCATTTGATCCAGTCACACCTGTAATGATCATTACACACACCCTCAGCAACTAGGGTATCATTTGACCACAGGATGTAGATTTTGAGTTTGAGGGAATTTGGATCTAAATGATGGCGTTTCGAGAGTGATTGATAAATTTTGGCCAAGATGAGGGGATGTTGCTGTAAACCAACATTTTTTTTGCGACGACTTGATTTCACGTTTTCATATGTAACCACTATTTCATGTCAATTTAATTTTGCGATAAATATGGTCATACATTCTATTTACAGTACAGTAGAGTACTCTTACACTTAGCATTCCTCTGAATGAAACTATTTCGTGGTGATCAATTTTCGCGAAATTCAATCAGCCGCAAAATACGCAAAGATTAATCGTCACGAAAATTAGTTGGTTTGCATAGGGTTGTAGATCTACCACCAAAAAATAAAAGTTTTCCATATGTTCAAGAGATAAATATTTGCACCAACGCAAAACTGCCATAGGATATTATACTTGTTTCCAGAATATAATGAAACCTAACTTTGATGCAGAAAAAATGAAATTAAAGAATGTTGTAACAAAAAATTGTTTTCTCCCAAATGAGAAGTGAGATGCCTGCATTAAAGCATATATAAAAAGCACCCCTCTTCTCATTTACAGTACTCTTGCCTGCTCCAAATATTACCATATGTATTAACTCATTCACCCCTGCTGTTTCATAATGAACTATTCCAACATTTGAAATGGAAGAGTCCAAATATTTCCTCATGGGTGAATGAGTTAATAAGCCCATGCTTGGTAATAAGCCCACCCAAATTGTATACATTTGAATAGAAATGTTTACAAATGCTAATTCACTGTCTTGTTATATGCAATCCCTTACTTCCAGTAAGATATTTTGTGCCTGTCCCCCGGGCTTATTACAGGACAAAAACAGTGGGTTAGACATTTAGAGTCAATCCTTATTAATCAAGTTGGCTTCGTTCACCGCAAAAGTGGCTGCATTTTGAGATGACAGGATAAATGGGACAATATCATACAGAAAAAGACCATCGGTCCCTTAAGACATTGGCTGGTTGGTGGGACTACGAGATTAGTCGTGGCTTATAATCGTCGTCGTGGTATTGACTGATGGTATTCTAAGTTGGAACTGACTGGCATATATTGACATTATATGGAATATGATAGCTTCGTGGACATCGACCTTATGTAAAGATGATGTGTATTTCATCATTTGGTTTTGTAGGTCAAGATGACATTAACATCAGTTCTGTAACAGTACATATGGTATCTTTAAGAAGAAAACATTTCATTTATGAAATAATGATTGTTTGATTAATTTAATATTATATCTATGGTATTCTGTCTTGGGTATTTGAAATGAATTCTTGTGACGTAAAATTACATCATGATGCATTTCTATTTAAGAATAACTTTTCCATGTGTATTGCATACAGACAGAAAGAAACTTAAGAAGAATATTTTAAAATTGTTTGTTTCACATAGATATATGTTTTTAGACATAGACTTGTAGCAATTAAAGATTGCTCCAAAATATTCTTCAAGAAAAAAAAAATGGAATCAAGAAAGCTATACAGTAGCCTTGTTTGCAGTTTAATTAGTACTGTACAATTCTTCAATCAATTTGGGAAAAGAAATTAAAGGTAAAGAATTAATACGCTCCATAAATTTTTGCATGTTTGACTGTTTCATTTTGCCATGCTACTTATAGGCAGATATATGAGATTTTGTTAAACCTTTTATCATTATTTTTATGCCTTTTGTTCAATTTCTATCTAATATAGATAAATTATGCATTTATTTCAACAATTCGATGATCATTTATCATTAATTTATGTGCTAGAGACAAAAACATAGATAATAGTATATGACAGTGATAAAGCTATCTGCACCACAGCGTAACCTTCTAAAGACAGATCTCTCTGTCTATATAAATATGTTTTGACTTTGTCACTTTTTCTCCCATCGATATATCAATCAAATTATGTTTTCACGCTCACGACCTCAGTATGACTTTGCCATCCGTCTTCTGCTCTGATCCATACCGTTGTAATCCAGTAGGCTTAATTATTGTCACAGGCTGTTAAGAATGATTTGGTAAGAATAATCTACCCCTTTAAACAACCTGCTGTATCGTCTGGATCATGTTGGTAGAGGAAATCTCCTTTCAATTCTTATGTAAGGAACAGACTTTGGCAGGCAGCCATCTTGGATTAAACGCTTGAAGGACTCAGATCTGATGTGATTACAAGGATAATAATGTTTGTTGTCGAGATGTATACACACTTTCATTGTTGAAACTTTGCATGTGACCTTGACTTAATTTATCTTGGATATGGAGTGATTTCCCTATTTTTGAGATAAAAACATCAACAAAATGATATATATATTCACCCAATTTGAATCTTTGATCCCTCCCCCCCCCCCATTTTTCATTGAATTACACTTGAAAAAAGATCTATCGTCAACAATGCTCTTCATTTAACCCACTGTCAATTAATTAAGCTACCTGGATGACAAATGAACTGATTTTTGGTTGTATCCAAAACAAAATTAAAGGGGGACCACTCTTTATACCAAAAACCGTAAATTTCTGTGATAGTACATACTAGTATGCTTATATAACTCCCTTAAGTACATGCACACTTTGAATTTGAGTTATTTACAAAGTACGATTCATCGGGTATATCGGGAAATATCTTTTATTTTGTAACTCTTTTTAAAAGAAGGTGTATTTGTAGTGTAAACACTAGCTGTGATGCCTTAAACATTTATTTATTTATAGCGGCCTTACCTAGGAATATTGAACACTATGATGTACAAAGACAGTGGTCTAATATCTAGCTGCCATAATGGCCATCACACATGTATTTCTAAAATCTGCATGGAATACTTCCTTTTCCGAAACAGATCGGAATAATTCTGTCTCCAAAATTTCCCAAAGCTAAACATATGCTTGCCGACACACTTCATCCTATGTTCTCTACAATAACTCTTGACTTTATGGCAGCCTCCTTACCTACAGAAATTATAGGTTGTTTTTACACCTGAGGAAGCCAGCACAGGTATGATATGTCCCCATTAATCGTCACGCTCACCTGTGAATATTCTACCTGTCTGGGAAACGGGAGCCGCACCAACCTTGGAAGGTGTTTTAGCATGATTGGTGGACTGGTGTCAAACTTAATGGACGTTTAAAAACTTTGCATGGTCAATATGTTTAAACGTGTCATACGATTATATAGGCTGTCAAGGGCTTGTTCAGTTTTCTAAAGTTTACGATTATTTCCTGGGGCAGAATTTTACACTTGGAGAGTATATATGTATATATATATATAATCCTTTGGACAGTTACCATTAGTGTCAAAACAGCTCCTTTTGTTAAGAGTTTAAAATTTGAATGTTGAATTATTTAATAAACTTTTAGATAAATAAAAAAGATAAAGATATTTAAAATTTCTAAATGCTTGTAAACTGAAAAATAAACAAGCTTAGCAGTGTTAAGTCACAGTTTTTCTTGCATGTCTGTTTTCGTCATGAAATAAAATTAGTGAAATAATTCAACGAATCAACAATTTGTAACCATGTATTTTTAAAAGGCCAATAGTTTGTCTTTTTGACATACCAATAACAACTGTTGAAACTGTGAATAAAAAAGAACAAAACGGCCTTTGTTGTTAAAGCATGGTGACCTTTTCTTTCAATTTACAATTTGTTTAAATATAAAAGAATTTGTACTGAAGTAAAACGAATATTCAATTATGCTTTTCAAAAAGAAGTATCATGAAAGTTGAAATAAAACCTAATTGCAATTGTAGGCCCAAAGGGGTCAATGTATTTATATGTATAAATATAAAATAATTTGTACCAAAGTAAAAAGAATGTTCCATTATGCCTTTCTAAAAAGAAATATCATGAAAGCTGAAATAAAACCTAATTGCAATTGTAGGCCCAAAGGAGTCATATAATTATCTTAAACTGATTACTTTCAATTTCCATAGCAAATGTGTTAGGTTTAAGATGTGAAGTTTTTCCTTTTAAGTATACACCAAAACGTACCTGCTATTGACACCAATAAAACAGTTTTTCGGCTTTACTAGTCTTTGAACCATTGTTATATTGTCCTATTATTCTTCAACGTTGTTTGCCTGGGAGGTTTAAGGCGTGAGTTGGGAGGTCGGGACGAGCTTTCTCACCATGAGGTTAATGTTATGTTACTGATACTTGTATTGTAGTGGCCCATCATTCAGGTGATAGTTATGTTGTCATTAGTGGCTAGCGTACCTGTAATTAGCATGGTGGCAGGTAGATCTACCTTTACACAGGTGAACTTCATCAATAATACAGGTAGTTTTCTGCCATTGTACCTATTCAGTCAAACAGTATTAAAAAGGTATCAGTCCAATTAGAATAACAGGCCACAGACACCCAGTTGTGAAAATCATCTCCCGTAGAACATCTAATTGCTTCAACATGACAATTGCAAGCTTTTCTCATCACACTGCATTTAAAATAGAACGGAATTCCCCCACAGGCTATATTTAACCTTCAACAGAACAGGTAAACAAGTTAGGGAAAATCCCTTTTTGTGTGAGAATAAAGTTGTGCCCGATGTTATCTACAACAGTAAATATTTCTTCCATTCTGATTTGTCATTTTTCCCAGGTTGCCGATTTTATGCTTAGAGTTGATCCGTTCAGGATATACACGAGTACATTAAAGGTTGGTTTTGTTGTGAATTTGTTCGTCAAACCATCTGTATAGTATAAACTTTATTTATTTTTACAACAGTTATGAAACAAGTTATACAACTTATATTAGTCACTCTTGTTGGCCCAGATGTTAGTGTGTGAGGGGGCCCTATTGTGGGAGGAAACCGGAGTACCCGGAAAAACCCACGTGGTGGGGCAGGTGACCCCATACCATTTCACGTCCGGCGGGGAATCGAACCCCGGCCGTCTTTGTGAAAGGCAAGTGCGTTATCCACTGTACCACTCGACCACCCTAATCTATCTGTCCATGATGATAACTTTTACCTCCCTACCCCATCCTATCCCTTACTTTAACCCCCCTACCCCATCCTATCCCTTACTTTTACCTCCCTACCTCCATCCTATCCCTTACTTTTACCTCCCTAACCCATCCTATCCCTTACTTTTACCTCCCTACCCCATCTGTTGATGTTTCCCCTTCCTTCAGAGTCTACCCCAGTTTGATCAGCTACAGGGCCAAATTATAAAGTCAGTCTGCAGGTGTGAACTACTAAGAATTCTTTTGATGATTTGAGCTCCAAATTTAACACCTGACCTTTCGTTTTATGATTGAATAAAACCTTTCCATATTCAGATCAAACTAAAAAGAAAATAAGATAAAATTGACTCCATCAAAGGATTGCCTGTTGTTAGTAAATAGAATTTACTTGCTAATGGGATATTGCAACAGTTAAGTCTGTTTAAGATTCCAATGAATATAACAGTTATTGACCTTTAAAGATGGATACAATTAGTATTTATCAACCCTCAAAATGATAAATCAAAACACTGATAAAAATTCAATTCCGTTTAACTTCATTCAATTCGTAGAAATAAAGTTACTGGTACATTATAAAGATTGAACAGCAAAAAATAAGTCTGTGGTGCCAACAGTGTTGGCGATTCTGACCCCTCCCCCCCCCCACCACCACCACCACCAAAAGAGTATTATTAGAAGAAGATAATTGCTCTTTGTTACATGTATTTTAAGTGTACAAGTACTCAAGCATGTAATGTGAGTCAATTGCCAAAATATTGCTAGATTTATTTCTGATGAAAGGCTGGTCAGAAGGGGTGAAGATATATATAAGGCAATAATTACTAGCAGAGAAACAGGTGTCAGTCGAATGTACATTTCACTTGGCATACAAGTTTTATCCTCCTCATCTTATATTGATAGAAGTGCTAGGAGAGATAGGAAGTAGATTTTTACGTCTGCACCTGTCAATCACCTCACCATGCACTGCCGATGACGCCCCACGGTGACGGACGCATGTGTGAGGATGGTTTTGTGATAGCAACACCGGAAAAAAACCCAACTTCGGTAGCATGTAGATGGCTATCAGCCATAAGCTTTTTGATGTTTTAGTGTATGGACATAGGAAAAATCTTGACTTTTTTAACACAGATTTGTATCTCTGTACATGTGTATACTGACGTAGGTTCGATACAAACATCTTGACGACTTTAGTACTTACTGTAGATCTGTATCAGGGATATATTCCCCTTGTCTTGACGGGATTTCGGAGACGTATAAGGTTCAAAACGATCAATATTAAGTGGACAACACTGACCACTTCATACCATGTTGATGACAGGGATCTTACAGATCACCTTTATAAAAGATTTCCACTTCATTACAAAAGAAACGGAACATTTTATTTGAGAGATAGAATATAACCTGTACTTGGATGTCACTTTTGAAGAAAGAACCTTAAACACACACACATATGCTGAAGTTAAGACTTAGCATACAGATATACAATAAAATTAGAATTTAGTGCAATTCTGAGTGAATTTTAGAAAGAGTCATACTTGATAAGAACTTTGGTAAATTGACAGAAGTCAAATTTGAAATAGACTGACCTTTCAAAATCAAATAATTACAAAGAATTATTGTTAAAGCTTATACAAGTTGTGTTACTACATTCTTAATTTCAAAGTCAAATTGAATGGTTTTCTATAAAAAGTTTAATTTACTAGTCAAGTTTCAGGTATATATGGAACAGCAAATTACTTTTTAACAATCATAGTATACTATACCTCCAAGAAGTAAAAATTAAGGATACATGATTGACTGTAATTGAAGTTAATCGTTCAGGTCATATCCCCCTAACCCGGTGTATATATAATTTATCGGGTAATTTCGGAAGTGAGATAAAAAGTGTGTATTTTAAAGGTATTGGTATGACTGCATTTACATAGTTCCGCTTTGTTCCTCGGTACAAAATATTTGGAGCGAAAAAAACAAATTGGCGGAAAATTGACAGACGGAAGACGGAACACTTTAAAACACAATTGGCAAAAGGAAACTTTTTTAAAGAAATTTTTTACTGGTCCCTGCACCTACATTGAATATTGTAATATCCCGATTTCAAGTAGCATCTTTAAATTCAGAGGTATTTTACATATGAACTATACATATGTGAACAATTTACACCCTGATATCTATAAGAATACGCAGTGATCAATCTTCAATTTATTTTCATGGGACCGTTTCACTTGTACCGCTTAATTAAAGCAATGAGAAATTTGGTTTAGGGTTTCCAGAAATTCTTTAAGTCCCATCATAATTTTATGAGAACAACTAGGCCTCGGAACTTAAATGTAGATTGATCCCTAAATATGTCATCTCTGCTTTATTTCTTTTTTCTTGAATTAAATTCAATGATTTATTTTAACTGTTATATGAGATAAAAATATATGTAGAGATTACTAAGGTTGGTTTCAAGGCAATAGTGCAATTTAATTGGCAGCAAATCTTTTTATATATACGATATCTCTGATCAGGAGCTTGGATTCTGTATCAGTCACCATTTGTTGATTTTCAAATATCCAAAAGCAATCAGAGTAAATAAATGTTACAAACAAGCATTTTTAGAGTAGGAAGAATTCATAAGAAAAAACACTTTGACAACTTAGACATATACCAGATAAAAACCGTCTGGTGGTTATAGAAGTGGGCTGTTAATAGAACCAAGGTAATGAGTCTTTGAGATTTTAAACATGTGGTGTTGAAGCTTTCGATTGATTTGGAGTGGCAGTCGGGCATTCTAATTATGCCTAATAAACTTGTACAAATAACACCCTCCGTTAAAAAACCCAAAGCTATGTCTTGGTAAAGAGATTCAATGCAGGTAGCTGAATCTCTCTCAGTCAGGCTCTTAACAAGTAATAATCACTCTCAGTCAGACTCTTTAAAAAGTTGAAAACATTGATGTGATGCAGATTAAGTAATGATCTCTTTCAGTCAGAGTCTTTATAAAATTCATGCACTGATTCAGTGCAGACCAGCTATTGTCTGCCAAAATCACTGAGAGTTTTAATTACTTTATTCTAACAGAACATTCATGTTATTTCAAATTGAAGCATTTTGCCAAAAATTAAATGAGCTTGAAAGCACCCATGAATGTATCATGGTGTAATTAATGCAAATTGTACATGTAATTATGCTATGGTGGTTGCAGTTTACCGGTATATTCTGTAGTTTTTCTTCAATATTTATCTGCAGCTAGAAATAAAAAATAATGCTGTAAAACTCGATCTTCTTATTTAATATTTTATTTCATACTTTCCAATCATAATATTTATATTTTTGTGCCCTATTCAATTTTATCAGGGATTTGGGGGATGTTAACAGTGATAACCAATATGTCTGTCTTGCTATCAAAATCTGTCCTGTTTCAATTCATCCAAATGATCTTGTGGTCTCTTAAAAACAAATTGAAATTGAACTTCTTACAAAGTTCAATTATGAGAATACCTTGAATGAGTTTTAAAGTCAGGGCTCCATATTGCAGGGTCAAGATAAAGGTTATCTTACTGTTCTTAAGTCATTTTGTAGGCCAGTGCAAATAGCTAGCATCACAATGACAAAATATTTCTTGGAAGATTTTGATAATTTTATGACTGTATTTTCTCATCATCAGGATTGTTTCAGTGTTGCTTCATTTCTTGTTCAAATTAATTCATAAGTGATGTCCTATTTCAGGGCTCTAAGATCAAATTCAAGGTCACCATGACTCTTTATTTTTGAAAGAGTTTTTTTTTGAAACACTATAAGTTGTTTGCATAAGAGCAGTGACATTCATCAGATTTTTTTGGGGGGTTGTGGGGGGGGGGGGGGGGGATTTGGACATGTATATTAGGTTTTGAAGCTCTTACTGTCTGGATTTATATAGTGCCCAAGGTTGAAAACAATTTGATCAGGATTTATCGGTGAATCCTCAGGCGATAGGGATACAAAGTTTTTAGCTGGGAGTTTCAGACAAATTGAGCATGATTGTTTAGCAGACATAGACACGATACATGAAACACATCCCCTATCTATCATGTAAAGACTGAGACCGCCATGTCTTTTCTGTTTAATTTGATTAATTAGAGGACAAAGTATTATTCTATAGTCAGGAATAATAGAGAATGTCCTGACGGAGCTATATGGGAACGACCGACATGCTGTCAACATCCAATGATTCTAGGGAACTTTTCCATGATTTATTGGACTTTGATGGTCGGAATTGAACATATTGCACATCTATCAATACAGATTCAAAGCTAATCATTTTATCTGAGCGGAATGATAGCCGAGCGTTGTCGAGTGTTGTCATGTACACACCCTAACTTTTTTCTCAGTCTTGCTTACTCTTTGGTTATCTACGATTAGACACTATTCAGAAACACATTTCCTGTCAAGGCCATGAGTCTGTAAACCGTTTACACTGGTGATATGCCAAACTTGTTCAATACTCTCATTCGTATTGATCAAAATAAACAGATTTTCCAGTCGCTGAAATGGGGAGTTTCGTTATTCATTATAAGGTTAACAAAAAAGAATTCTTTTAGTAGAATTGCAAAGTTTCGAAATTCTCAGTTTCAATTATTTTGGAGGATCTTTAACATATATATATATATATATATAGTGGTCTTTTGTTGTTGAACTCGTCCACCATGAGCTACATGTATACCATACATTTGAATTGGAAGTGTTCAAATGTGTCGTCCTTCAAACATGGGTAAGGGATACTGTAAATCAACGAAAGAGTTTTTATATTGATTTTGATCGGAGCTAGATCCCTTCTTTAATGCATTTTGGAATTTTTCTTTCATTAAGCAATTAATTAATGTATGTTTTTTTTCTCTTTCCAGGTAAGTTGTCTTGTTTGCGCTGCAGTATTGGTTTCATACCACAATCATGGTCATGAATTTCGTGGAGTCCATTGGTCAATGTCACAGTAAGTCTTTTTTTAAAATCAAGGTCACAGTAAGTCTTTTTTTTAATCAAGGTCACAGTAAGTCTTTTTTTTAATCCAGGTCACAGTAAGTCTTTTTTTAAATCATGGTCTCATTAAGTCTTTATTTTTAAATCAAGGCCATAGTTATAGTCTTTAAAAGCTAGAAAAGAAGGCATGGTGGTCTAGAAGGGCTCATGACAGCTAGAACTTGAAGAGTTATAAAAGTTAAAAAAAAAGTTCAATGAATGTTATTGCTTTCTACAAACATTTTGATAAATAATTTCACAAGCTGTTCCATCAAGTATGGCAAAACTTGAGGAAACAATATTTTATGAAAACTTTTCGAATTGTTCATTAGAAGATCTCAACAAGATACGGTTTATATACATTCTCTGGCTGTAATGATTTTTTTAAATTAAAAAGATGAGATATATTTTTGAAAAAAATTGTTTATTTGTGAATTCTTAGTTTCTTTAATTTTCGATGGTAAAGATGTAAATTAGATACATCCAGCAAGAACAGATGGTTTTGGTGTCAAGTGTTCCGGCTACCAGTCAGTAACACCAATGACATTTCATACGAATGTGTCAAAAAATGCCGGACAGATTGAATTGTACCGAAGTGACATTCTAACATTTCTGCAGAATTACTGCTAGGACATGTTCAGTAAATTACCCAATTAACTCTTTTCACCACTGAAACCATACACAAAAAATTTCCGTTTTCGTTTAAGAAATTTTGTCAAGTGTGGGTGAAATCGCATGTAGTCAATACTGACTCTTTGACAAGCTTTTATATGAAAAACTTTGACATAGATATCATTAAACAATGGCCCGAAAAGATTTACCAGGTGTGAGACAGATTTTCAGGTAGATCGCGTGAATCACTGCTTCCTCAATAAGGACTTTTAACTTTTACAGGTAAATAAATTCTGAGGTCATCATTATACATTATACATTCCTTTCTACCACAAATGCGACTGTCTTTTCGTGAGTTTTGTGTCGTAGGTAAATAATATTAGTAGCCCAGCCACAAACATTGTACTGAATTGTCTAGTCCGGGAGTCGAAATGTAAATTGTAAAGATCAAGAAATTGACATTGTCTGATGTGTTTCGTTTTGTGTAATAAACAGGCATGATGAATATCTACTGTTCACACAATAAGGAAATTAATATGGATCTGTAAACAGCATTCAAAAGCAAAACCCCATTGTTGTAATTCTATAATGTACTATAATGAAGAATGGGAATTGACCCGTCCATTAATCATACTTAAAGACATGTTATTATTATGATTATTTTTATATCTAGATACTGTTTCCAGGAGTTTGTACATTTGATTACGTTTAGTCCATGCATAATACACACAAACAGAAGTGTCCAGACTAACAAGGTTCTACTGTTTACAAACCAAAATGTCTACATTAACAAGGTTCTGTTGTACACACATACCCAAAGTGTCCAGACTAACCAGGTTCTACTGTACACACAAACCAAAGTGTCCAGACTAACAAAGTTCTACTGTACACACAAACCAATTTGTCCAGACTAACAAGGTTCTACTGTACACACAAACCAAAGTTTCCAGACTAACAAGGTTCTACTGTACACACAAACCAAAGTGTCCAGACTAACCAGGTTCTACTGTACACACAAACCAAGCTGTCCAGACTAACAAGGTTCTACTGTACACACAAACCAAGCTGTCCAGACTAACAAGGTTCTACTGTACACACAAACCAAAGTGTCCAGACTAACAAGGTTCTACTGTACACACAAACCAAATTGTCCAGACTAACAAGGTTCTACTGTACACACAAACCAAAGTGTCCAGACTAACAAGGTTCTACTGTACACACAAACCAAATTGTCCAGACTAACAAGGTTCTACTGTACACACAAACCAAAGTGTCCAGACTAACAAGTTTCAACTGTACACACAAACCAAAGTGTCAAGACTTACAAAGTTCTACTGTACACACAAACCAAAGTGTCCAGACCATTTATAACTGATATTTTGTAGATTGTATAAAACTATTTTAGATTTTGAGATAAAATTACATACAAAGCTTACATTTCCTTAATATATCATAAGGAAATCTAAAAGGATAATTGCATCATTAGCAGAATTGATAAATTGATATATAACACATTGTCAAATAAGCAAGAAGAAAGTTTTGGCCAAAACAATAATTATTCATCAGGGTAGATTTAGAGCTATCATCAGTCTAGTAAGCTAGAGCTTACAAATTGAGGTGTCGGGATGGCGAAGGAATTGCGAGATACAAAAAGTAGGGCGTAGATTTTTCGGTCTAGTTCCAGTGTACAGTATATATACAAGTTGAGCAGCTGACGGTGTATTGTGTGGCTGTAGATATCTCTGTGTAATTATCTGTCTGTTGTCTGTTAATGAGCTTACTCAAGGCTGGCCGGCAAATGTTACTTACACAATGGATCGAGATCTTGTACAGATTGTTTACAAAACTAGGCTAAGGAAACAAGTAGGAAGCATTTTATAGATGGCAAAGAATCAGACATTAAATGTTGTCTTAAATTGTAGACTAAACACCTAGTTGAAAAAAAATGAAAATTCTTAAAATTCCGGAATTTCAAAAAAATAGAATTTGAAGCAGTCTAAAGACATTGAATAATTAAAGCTGCATGGTGATGTTTTCAGACTGTAGACTAAACAAGTAGCAGTTACTAAGGAAACAGATAGCTGGACAATTATATATAAGATAATATGGGGACTTGTTTAACCCCTAAGGATAAAAGTAAAAAGGATTGGTCATAAAATTTTTAGAGAACTTTATCAAACTCATGTACATAATTCTTTTACATTAATTAGATAATGATTTAAATTAAGAAACTCTAAGGTCATTGATCTGACTGGCCTGCATGGTAGTCATATCTTTGCAAGATTTCTCTTTAAGAAATTGTTTTATTACGATTGTATTTCCTATGATGTGACAGAGAAGTGTAGTGATAGGGAAGGGAGGGGGGTAAGGGATGAAAGTTAGGGGGGGGGGCGGGGGGGTATTGTACAATGAGTACATATAGGAGCTCAGAATAAGACAGTAGAATGCTGATACAATATATGTACGTGACAACAGTTTTGGGTACCAGAGTGAGTTATCAAACAATAACTACAATATTGAAGCATCAGAGTCGGTTATTAACCAATAACTACGGTACCAGAGCGAGTTATATAAACAGTGACTACAGTATCAGAGTCGGTTATTAACCAATAACTACGGTACCAGAGCGAGTTATATAAACAGTGACTACAGTATCAGAGTCGGTTATTAACCAATAACTACGACACTAGAGCGAGTTATATAAACAGTGACTACAGTATCAGAGTGAATTATTAACCAATAACTACGGTACCAGAGCGAGTTATATAAACAGTGACTACAGTATCAGAGTCGGTAATTAACCAATGACTACGGTACCAGAGTGAATTATTAACCAATAACTACTATACCAGAGCGAGTTATAAACAATAACTACAGTATCAGAGTGAATTATTAACCAATAACTACGGTATCAGAGTTGGTTATTAACCAATAACTACGGTACCATAGATATGAGAAGGAGTGAGGGGGTTAATGATATGTTGATGTATGTGTGTTCATGTACATACATACCTACATGTTTCTTCACAGGTAGATAATTGTTGGTACACCTGTAAACAACATAACTATCATTATACACAACATACATAGGAATGTTCTGTACACAGTGTTCACATCTGTATGTATAGTTTGTAAACTGAATCACAACACTGTGGCTCAGTGGTTAGTGTGCACTCTCTGTGTCCATGAGGTCAAGAGTAATGATACAGTAACAGGGGATATATCATGTTGTTTGACCAACAGAAGAGATTTGGTTAAAGCTTCTGTAACTGGATGTGATCATTTTTCAAAGTGAATACAGTGTACCCCTGTTATACCATCACCTTTCGTCCACAGCAATTATGGCGGTATAACGAGGGTGGCGATAGTATCGCATTATGAAAATTATTACCATGAATTAAATTGCATAATAGACTGCATTTCCAACATTTTAATAAAAACAAGCTTAAAACTATATCGTCATTTAGATCTACATTGGCACAAATTTATATCTGAAAATAGTTTTTGATCTGCTTTTGCTGCATGCCATTCCAAATGGAACTCTGAAGAGTTCCTCGAACTCGACCTTGAACAATATGTTGTTATCATCATGGAAATTATATAGCAATTCGGGAGGTAGGATGCATCCTTAACTAAAACCAAAAAGACAGGTGTAATTTGAAAGTAAGTAAAGGGAAATAACTCCACCACAAGCTACAGGTACCCAATTGTGAGGTTGGATACATCCTTAACCAAAACTAATAATACAGGTAAAATTTGAAAGTATGTAAAGGGAAATAACTCTAACACTAGTCACAGGTACCCAATTGTGAGGTAGGATACATCCTTAGCTAAAACTACTAAGACAGGTGTAATGTGAAAGTAAGTAAAGGGAAATAACTCGAACACAAGCTACAAGTTCCAAATTGTAAGGTAGCATACATCCTTAACTAAAACTAATATTAGTGGACTGGAGTAATGTGCAAGTTGATAAAGGGAAATGACTCTTATCACAGATCTCGGAATCAAAATGTAAACTTTTTGATGCATACATTCAACTGTATTGCAAATATTTGTTTAGAGATATGGCCATTCAAAATGTGGAATAACTATAATGTACATGTGATCACTCTGGAAACCATTTAAATAGTTTATGTTAAATCTTAATCACTCTGAAGCAGCTCCTACAAAATTAATCTTCAGCTAATCAAAATTTTGAAAGTAAGATAATTTTTCTTTGGCAGTTGCTTGTGATGTGATGTTCTTTAGTGATGCAAGGATCAATAGAAATGTAAAAATAGATCATATTAATCTGAAATATAGCTGGATAAGCTATAAAATATTTTTTCTTAAATAAAAATTTCGAAAATAATGTCACTTTGTTTTTGGTGAAAAATTGCCCCATTAAAACACTGAATTTTTGTTCTTAGCTTAGTAGCTTTTTGTTCAAAAAAGGTACAACATCAGTTAAAGAGCTATAAAACTTGACTAAAGGTAAGGATGAGGTGAACATTTTTTATGGGCTATAATGTGGATGTTTGTGTACAGTGCATAGTCCATAGTGATCGGATCGTCATCGGATCGTATTCGCTGTATGACCCGGCCGTTAAGCTGTGTGAGATGATTCGGTATTATAGTGCTCATTGATGTTACAGGTACTCTAGTGATCCGACAGCTTTTTAACATATATAGTACACCGGATACATGTGTTATCCTTTGGTAAAACGGTCATATTGTTGTATTGTGGAAACCTCCCGTCACGTTACAATTTGGTGGCAGCGGTGGGAGACACAAGTTCATTTCATGTCACTAGTTGAATGACCAGTGATCTTGTGTATGGTTGTTTCATAAGTGGGTCAGAACTTGTAATAAAAAATGAAATTGATTGTTAACAATATGTAGTACAATCTGAGGCTTTAAAGTATCTAAAAAGGGTCAGACGTAAGCTGTGATTCTGGAAATAATGTCCCTGATGAAGCCTGTAAAACAGTTTAAAGGAGATGGTCAGTTTGACTGTTGATCAACTCATTCTTCCCTGAAATGTTATAATAAACTATTCCAACCTTTAAATTGGAAGAGTTCACATGTGTATTTAAGGGGATAAGTTGTTCACATTCTTCACATAATCTCACCTGTGAAAAACAATGCATCTGGGCCCAGTTGTTCAAAAGGTGATTAGCATATCAGTGATTAGCGCAAATTTTAATTATCCTGTAACTTTAAAATGAAACCATAGATTTAGTTACAACTTTGCATGTATCAAATATCCAACAGTGTCAATTAACATGCAAAATTTTATGATTTTACCTGGTATAATGACAGAATTATTTAAGTTAAAAATGTTGTTAAATAGTGATTAAGCTTATCACCCTTTGAACAACTGGGCCCTGTTTATAAAGAATACTTTTCTATGATGGACATCTGTCTTAAAGAAACACCTGTCTATTACGAACACCACAAGGTACTTAATTTTACCTGATAACAAAGATTGACAAATCACCAAATACCTGGTAGTGACAAATGTTGACCAATATTTTTGGTGATTAAGGTTGACCTATATTCAAAGGAGACAAATATTGACCTATACTGGATGTTGATATAAGCTTTACCTGGATGTTACCTTTCGTGTAACGAACTTAACATCACCTAGGTTGACCTTAGAGCACTGTACTGTGTTTAAACCTCCTATGGAAATGATGAGGAATGATCAGTACTTATTTTACATAAGATATGTACTGTGTAACAGGGTATAATAGGTCGTTGTTTGATTGGTGTTCTATACCTGTCCGCTAGTATAGTCCCCCCACCTGACCTATTTAAATGTTTATATATAGGTGTAAATAGATAAACATATGTATACACCTGTTGGTCCAGGTAACTCCATCTACAGGTAGAGTTCCTCACAGACAGGTACACAATATTTACATATACACAAAGTAGGTAATAATAAGTATTTAAAGCTTTACAGCAGAATTAATTGCCAAAGTGTTTTAACAGCTGGATTATAGCATATAGGTCAATAAGTCAAAGGTCGAAGGTCAATATAGAGGTAATGATCCTAAAATTTGTTTACAGTATCTGTTGTCATTCAATAGATTAGATATATACAAGAGGTAAACATGTATACATATATGTAGAATGATCCCGTCCAACCAACACCCCTACCTCAGAAAGGGACAGGACACATAGGCTTTAAGTCAATCTGTTGTGGAGTCCTTGTGACTTTATAATATGATTTTATCAGTAAAATTTGTTTAAATTGAAAATTTGGATTATCTCATTCCTCTATACCTTTCATGATCAAATTGCCAGTCATTCATTTTCTTTCCAGGATCTGCATTACCTCCCTTTTCTCTTATCTCCCTTTTCCACCATACCGTCCCCATGTATGGCATGTAGATTGATCTACATACCTGTGGTATATGTTTTGTACCGCCTTCCATCCAGCCTTACCTCGATCTCCACACCACTTCTGTGTCCTTACCTCATCACCACAATCTCCATGTCTTTATCCCAATCCTTTCTTCCCTTCCACGTTTGGTCTTTTTCCACCTCTGCTCATAATGATGATCATACGTTCCCTTCCTCTTTTCCCTTCCTCCACCATCCCTTACCATCACTGTCACCCTTATCCCATTCTCTGCCCCATTCCTGACTTCCCCATAACCCTTCTCAGACAACCCTTACCATCACCGACACCCTTATTCCATTCTCTGCCCCATCCTGTACTTCCCCATATCTCTACCCCACCATCCCTTACCATCACCCTAACCCATTTCCCATTTTCTGCCCCTTCCCCGAGACCTCCCAATAACCCTTCCCCACCAGCCCTTTAACCATCACCGACACTCGGCCATTTTCTGCCCCATCCCCGACTTCCCCATAACTCTCCCCACCATCCCTTACCATCACCGACACCCTTTTCCATCATCCTTATCCACTCTGCTGCTTTATCATCTCTTAACTTTATAACAGCAGAGTGTCTAGTCTTCGCCGGTAGATCAAACTCTATGTAGATTGATTCTCAATACACTGGATAAAAAACTTGCTGAAATGCATATTTATGGCGTCAAGGAGCATTTATTAGTAATATGTTATCCATTTCCAATGCAGTGTAAATTCTGTCTCTTTGAAACAGGATTTACTGAATGCAATATCGATTTAAGGCTAACAGTTAACTTTGAAATTCTTAAACACCCTGAGACACAACATTTAAAAACGTACTGCGTGTTATCGTCAACCAGGTAATATCATTATCCGTATTTGTACCTACTCAACCTGTTCAAACTGGAAAAACAATACGCACTGAGTATATATATATTTGCTGTATATGTTGTGTAATGAAATATTTATCTAGTACTTCTGGGTGTGATGAACATTAAGATGTGTGTATACACTCGTTTAGATGGTAGGAGTGCTATGGGGACATCGCTGATATCCTTGATTACGTTTCCGCAGACAAATATTGATCATTGGATAGATTTTTTACCTGTTGTCAAATATCATGTTGAGTACCTAGCTATCCTACAGTAATTTATCTGGACCAACAGGTCTCAGTTTGACTATTATTGACTATTTGAACCCTTGCTCACTAATAAGCCCACCTCTTGATTATTATTTGAGCACATGCTCTTTAATAGGCCCACCCCTTGATTATTATTTGAGCACATGCTCTTTAATAGGCCCACCCCTTGATTATTATTTGAGCCCATGCTCACTAATAAGCCCACCCCTTCATTTCATGTGTTCAGCTTGTTCACCCCTAAAGACACATACATTTGGAGTATACCATTTCAAATATTGAAATGGTTCATTATGACTTTAAGGGGAGAATGATGTTCTACAGGAGAGTTTTCATAAATTTGTATCACTGATGAACCAAATGGTTCAAAGTAATAAAGAACTGGAACTTGAAAACTTGAACATTATGTGCATTTGAATCAATTGATGATTATTAGACCTGCATCCATCGTAACCCTTTTTCTAAGACAGACAGAGTGTACCCTTCAACTAAATTGAAGTATTTCTATTTACTACAAAGACTTCTCATGCTTTGATTTATTGATAGATCATAAAGAAAAATATTGTTAGTTTGAAATATACCATATTAATAATCAATACTCTAGTAAAATATTTCTATGATTATGTATTTTTTAAAAAACATTTTTGAAGATTAGATTTTAAAACAACAAGTTAAATATCGCTGTTGGCTTTTGCAGCATATTGTCTTTCTGAACAAATTAGTAGAAAAAGATCTCAATCAACAAACAATTCTTGGAAATTTAAGTGTGTCATGCACGCAAAAACAAAAACAAAAATAGTGTACTCTAGCTAGCTGCTTTAGTGATATTTGTTGTCAGAAGTTGTAACTGAAGACTACTAGGCACAGCTGTTAGTGACTATAGAATCTGTTAAAGATATGTGGTAGAAAAGTAAAATTTTGATGGTCAAAATTAATAAATATCATTAATCAATTTTAAAAGGTATCATCTTAGTTTGTGATTAATTTCTTTTGATCAATCCTATTTCAATAAATACTGATTAAGAAATGCACAATTTTCAAAGATGGTTTGTGATAAGTTTATTTCTGTCAATCCTTATTTGATTTAATTCTTATTTAGAAAATCAAAATTTAAAGACATTAGTCGTATAAAAAATTTTCCAAGAAAATGATGTTTATGAGGTATTGTGTTGACATGCAATTAAAAACCAGAACCCCATTTGCCAAAGTCTGGTTAGCTTAGCACAAATATTTTTATCTATTTTCAAAATGTTTTTTGTTACTTTAAAACTTAAAGTTTATTTATTGTAACAAAATGATTGTTTCAAAGCAGCTTATGCAAAAAAAAATATACTAGTTTTTCTGACATTTCTTAAAAATTACCTTTGGAATATTTCTGGCAAAAATTTGTTAAGCTGATGATACATTTGTGCACAGATGCCACCACAGGTGGGTTTCTCCTATCGTTACAAATAGGAGTGGTAATTAATTAAATGTTACCTGGAAAACTTGAATCAGGTGTTTAATTAAGTTATCTAAAGATCTCGTTAAACTTTATTTCAATTATATCTGTAGGACTCTAACAAGGTAAATTTCCAACCAATTAATGAAAAAATAAAATTGACACATTTTTTTATATCAAACCAATAAGTATTATCATTTAGTAATTTAAATGACATTGCGTAAGTGCTATCCTCATGAATATTCATGAGCTTGAATAGGCAGTGTGATGTAAATTGCATGTCATAATAATAAAAGGCCATTATATTAATAATATAAACACCACAGCTTGGACAATCCCATAGGCTGCAGAAACGTCAGACAATTTAAGATACCAAGAAAATGTCTATTAATTAGAATTATCATATTCTGTTGATTCTCAGAACAATCGCAAGTTTTATTCGTCCCGATAACTGATTAACTTTACCATTTTGTTTACATTTGTTGTTTGTATCATAAATTGACACTTTCATTATTACATTTTAGTACATCACATGACTGAATGATGCCTTCTCATTGGCTACACACATGGGTACTATGCAGCGATAGTGCCCGCTCACCCGGGAACTATCAAATTTGGTGCGATATTCAACGTGAATCTATTATGATGTCACTATTCAGTTACGTCAATACTACGTTGTGCTACTGTTCTGCTAGAAAATGATTGACTCTGGAAACGACCAAAACCTGACCATGGTCTAGCACAATAAAACAAGTTTTTGTGTATTAGTGTGTATCTAAATTTAAAGGGTGATGTACTAAACCCATTATGGCCCTGTTGAGAGGGCACTATTGCTTCATAGTATTGTCTCGTGATGAGATAGTGCCCTCGCCTTCGGCTCAGGCACTATTTGATTCCTCGACAATACTATGCGGCAATAGTGCCCTCTCAACAGGGCCATAATAGATAAATAGTGTTCATTCATCAATTTCATGAAGAACAGAAACTTTTAATTATTTTAGCACAAGCCTGCATGGGCATACAAGTAGTGAAATATGGTAGCTAAGGCAAAAACGAATCATGTTTTCTGTGATTTTTTTTTATGTTTATTATTTGTATCAAACCCATCATGTGTACAGATGAGATTTATCAGTGGTGAAATACAACAGGGTACATATGTGATTTTAATATCTGTGAATACATTTATAAGCCATTAACAGCAACAGTCATTATCAGCAATGAACTGCAGAACCTTGGCAAAAAATCATTTGAATGATTTCTGTAAACACATTTCAGTAAAATTATTCCCATCACGATCCCGGACAGACTCTGTAGTATGTACACAGACCTACAAGAAACTTTTAATATTTAAATGTGATAGATCCCGGACAGACTGCAATACACAGACCTAGAAGATACCTGTGATATTTAAATGTGACACATACCATTCAGTTGACGAGGGCATGATATTCCACACCTGTAAAGTTAGAGTTGCTCACCTGAGATTTCAGTAAGTGTAATATAGATGATGTCTGTTTCCTTACAACGGTCATCTTATACACTTACCATTTAACTATTGTCTACTTAAGTTTCGTCTAGTTTCATTTTCTTGATTGTCGTGAGAAAAATACATCTAAATGATCGTATTTGAAGGTGCCCATTGTTATATTTAGCGAAGTTTTAAAGGCTACTGTATCCGTTCTCAGGTGAAATTCTACACTTCACTTGCAATTCCCTAACATATTCAGTTTAAAAAGTTGTTACCTGTAATTAAAACGGACAATATTTTTTTGTGAATGGCGAGTTGAATTACAAGAAAAAATGATGACACATTTAAAAAAAATTGTACAAGAATAAGTTTTATGAATTTTGATTGGATATTTAAGGGAGGTTACTCAAGAATAAATCAGAGATATATAATATGTGCAAAATAGCACATATGAATTAATTCTTTATTCTGAGCAATACACACAAATGTCTTTGTGCCATAAATACATTGCATATACATGGATCTTTCTAGTAGTACATTCTACAATGCAATACATTTCACAAATCTATAAATCAGCAAAAAAATGCAGTGACATTAGAATTTCCATGCTAATTATCCGACATCATGAGTAATATGTAATGGTATATTGCATGAAGGAGGGGAGGTAACAGTGAGGAAATTTATAGTATTGAAGGGGAGGTAAAAATTATAAAGAGATTTTGCAATAGTTGAATTTTATAGTTAGAAAAAATAAGGAGAGTTATAATGATACAAAATAGTAAAAACAAGTAACATTGAAGAGAAATGTAACAATAGAGGGAGGTGAACAGAAGGGCATGCAGGAAGGTCTCAGGTTCGAACCCCGTTCTGGCCGTACATTTTTTCTCTTCTTTTACAGTAACAATAAAAGGAGGTGAAAAGAAGGGCTCTAATTATGTAACAGCAAGGAAAGAGAATAGTGTGCTTCCACCAGGGATCGAACCCTCAATCTCCAGGTTCCTAGTCGAACGCTCTACCACTGAGCTAAAGGGAAATTCCCTCTAGCTCAAAGCTATAAGGCGACCTAAATTCTATGTACAATTCAAATCTGCCACAATTAGGTAATAATAAAGGGAGGTGACAATAAGGACATGTAGCATTATTGGGGGGGGGGGGGGGGGGGGTACATAAAATGGCAAGCTACAATAAGCGAAGGTTAACAAATGGGAGTCAACTAGAAGGGTATGCAATAATAAAGAGGGGTGGTGGTGTTCAAAAAAGAGGATGTGACAAGAAGGGGAGGTATACAAAAGAAGAGTGTATAATACAATAGGTAAGGGATCATGTGACGATTGCTATTATCGTATGTACACATATGCGTTGACATTATGAACCAGCTTGAGTTGCTTGCCTATTCATTTAATCATGTCTTTGTTGTAAGCTCTGAGTCGAGGCTCGTGTAGTTGACACACACATAATTATTGCTTATATTTGGGCATCTAACCGAACCCAAGGATATTGATGTTATCGGAAGTGAGAAACACACTACAAGTATTTTGAACAAGGGCGTAGCTGTTGCATGCCATCAGGGTCACGAGAATGTTTAATCGAATACCATTGCTCCGTTACATACATATATATACCTTCAGGTGTAGTCGTAGAAGAAAAAGGATACGTCCCTTTCATGCAGACGTATTTGTTATTGAATACATACATCTACTGCTAAACAGATTTTGTGAAGACCTGGTTAATGCTACACATCCATTTACGATTACGCGTACAGGAAGTGGTCATATCTGTTAGCTCTTAGACAAGATAGATTTTTTGTGTTGCCCTCCGATGATTTGATTAGGAGATGAAGATTGCATACGCCATTTACGTGTATATAGCTCTATCAGCCTCCCGTAACCCTGAGTTCTCTGTCATCAACATCTCGGCTTTCCATCTTACATTTGTTTTGCTATTGCGTCTAATTTTGAAAATACAAATTTCACATGCAGTTGAACCTGTAGAAATACTGTACCCTCAAGCTTATGTATGGAAGAAGCATGAAAAGACTTTCTATATTTTCCCCCATTCAGTATGTATATAGAGCTGAGCGTGATTACATAGATGCTTTGACTGCAGACAGAGCTACAAGATCATAATTGGTTTCAAGACCCATTACTGCCGAACTCGTTCACCCCTGGAATTTCATCATGAACTGTTCTCACCCTTGAATTGGAAGAGTTCAACTGGGTCTTCAGGGGTGAAATACAAAACAAAATGTAAGGGAGATTACTCCAGCAATGATCAACCACAATGGAATTCTCTAGTGTTTTGACTGCTGTGGTATAGAGGCCCTTAAGGTATAATTTCAGCTGAAATATCGGGATATAGTGCAATTCATTAAAAAATGGAAGCTTGTCTTAAATTTCAACAGATATCTTCTAAATGATGCCGACATTCATTGCTTTAATTAATTGTTAATAGAAAATGGAGATATACATTTGATTATTTCCACGTAAAATTTGAAGATACATCCGAGAATGTTGAGACAAACTGCTTCTATGACAAGCTTGATATCATTGGAGCATGCATACAATACAAGCACTTCCTCGGATGGCAGTGTTTGTATGGCGTTTTAATGGCCCCCAGATAGTACTATGCGTCTGAGTTTCATTTTGATGCTTGGTACGCTGATCAAATTTGGCGACCCATTCCGGGAACGTGTGTATATTTTGGCTTCGTGAGGCCAAGACACGGTGCATGTTTTCCACACATTGCGTGTGACTTTATACCAGTTTTCAGCGGTCCTTGTTCGGATTTTCTGACACTCTGGTTGTGATGGGTTTTGTTTGTATCCCGGAGATAGACATATATGACCCAATACAACCTTTGTATGAGTATGCTATTAGTGGAAAATTGAAGTTTATTTGCTCCTATCAAGTAACATGTACACCGTGGGGGGAGAATTAATCAAATGATGTAGGTCTGAAGTCACGGAGTTCAGCTCAGCCTGCCGATATTGTCCAGGGTCACGGCTGGAAAACCAGTTAAGGCAATCTCCACATTGGTATTATAATTAGCTCACATCAGCTGAAGTACAATATCTATAATCATAGACATATTTGATGTTAAAGGTGAAGGTCACAGGGAATGGCTAAAGTCAAGGCCACAGGGAATGACAAAGGTCAAGGTCATACAGAAAGAAAATTGTTTATGGTCATGGTGACCTTTTAGGGTAAATTTAATGACATGATTTCACCAGGATCATGAAAGTTGATTTTCATAAGGTGAAGGTCATAAACCAAGGTTATTCTGATGTACATTATATGCTGTGATTATTTGACAAAATGAACCAGGCAATCAGTATTTTGAGTGAGGAACAAGAAATAATATATTCTTTGAATGTTACGTACAATATAGGACAGTTGCAGACCCAGGTTTTTAGATATATGCCTTGTTATGCCCTTGACCTGCAAAGGTCATGACATAATGTTCAATTTTTCATTCACAGATGTTTATATCAATTTACTTTTCAAAAATATCAAACCATAGATGTGTTTCTTTACAAAGCTGGTAACATTTGTTGGTTATATAACAGTACCCGGTGTATGTGCACTGGAAAAACTTGTTCAAGATGATAAATTCCTGATGATTTGCGAAGGTGGATATAGATTTCAGAAATTCAATTTAGAGTTCTTTATGTAATTTTCATGGCTGAATGTACTATAAAGGCTATTATGTGTCGCAATTGAAGTACTCATGAAGAGCAAAACAATTAACATGGAAATAAATCGCACTTGTAGATTTAATTCAAAATGGATCTTTAAATTAGAAATAGGATATGGAAATTTGTTAGCGAATGTTTAAGCATGGCGAACAAAGACCAAGTACCATGTTACACGCTCTTAAGGTGTTACTTTTGAAACAAAATTTGATTATTACGATTACCTGCCAAAAAAAAAAAAAATCAATTTTCAAACACTATTTATATTTCTGTTCCATACTTGAATATCTTCTGTAGGGCTGTTTTATTACTGTGTGGGTTTAGACTAATTGCTTGCCTGCGTCATGTGTAAAATATCACTAAAAATAGTGTTATATATATGGAGTAAGAATCTGTCGCAATATGCAGTCTTGATTTAGGAATTGTATCGAAAATCTCCTTTAACTGAAAAGCCTTTCTTCAGTCCAGGCCAACTGGCATGATTAATTTGAATACTCTGAATATAACTTGACAGTTTTGCTATGAAAAGTTTAATTGCTGGCAATCATTTATAATTTTGAAACCTTACCATAGATGCTTTTTAGGTCATCTGACCCGAAGGGTCAAGATGACCTATTGCCATCATGCTTCGTCCGTCGTCGTCCGCCGTCCGCCGTCCGCCGTCCGCCGTCCGTAAACTTTTCCTTTAACAATCTTCTTCTTAGTAACCAAAAGGCTCTAGGTGCTGATATTTGGCCAGTAGGCACCTGGGATTGAGTGCTACAAAGTTTCCTCATTTCAATGACCTTGACCTGTTTTCAAGGTCACAGGGGTCAAATATGTAAAAACCTTTAACAATCTTCTTCTCAGTAACCAAAAGGTCTAGGGTAATGATATTTGGCCAGTAGGCACCTGGGATAGAGTGCTACAAAGTTTCCTCATATCGATGACCTTGACTAACTTTCAAGGTCACAGGGGTCAAATATGTAAAAAAGCGTTTAACAATCTTCTTCTCGCTAACCAATAGGCTATGGGTGATCATATTTGGCCAGTAGGTACCTGGGATAGAGTGTTCTAAAGTTTCCTCATATAAATGACCTTGACCTACTTTCAAGGTCACAGGGGTCAAATATGTTAAAAAATCTACACAACATTATTTAAAGAACTAAATGATCTAGAGCAACGATATTTTTGTATGATATGTAGACCAGCAATGCGAATCTTTTTCTAATATATTTTGTTTAGGTCAAAGGTCAACTTTGAGTGCTGGACGGGGTCAAAGGTTAACATGGGTTATAATAGGTAAAAAGCTTTAAGAATCTTCTTCTCAAGTTCCATAAGGCCCAGGGTTCTGATATTTGGCCAGTAGGAACCTGGGATAGAGTGTTCTAAAGTTTCCTCATATAAATGACCTTGACCTACTTTCAAGGTCACAGGAGTCAAATATGTTAAAAAATCTACACAACATTATCTAAAGAACTAAATGATCTAGAGCAATGATATTTTTGTATGATATGTAGACCAGCAATGCGAATCTTTTTCTAATATATTGTGTTTAGGTCAAAGGTCAACTTTGAGTGCTGGACGGGGTCAAAGGTTAACATGGGTTATAATAGGTAAAAAGCTTTAAGAATCTTCTTCTCAAGTTCCATAAGGCCCAGGGTTCTGATATTTGGCCAGTAGGAACCTGGGATAGAGTGTTCTAAAGTTTCCTCATATAAATGACCTTGACCTACTTTCAAGGTCACAGGGGTCAAATATGTTAAAAAATCTACACAACATTATCAAAAGAACTAAATGATCTAGAGCAATGATATTTTTGTATGATATGTAGACCAGCAATGCGAATCTTTTTCTAATATATTGTGTTTAGGTCAAAGGTCAACTTTGAGTGCTGGACGGGGTCAAAGGTTAACATGGGTTATAATAGGTAAAAAGCTTTAAGAATCTTCTTCTCAAGTTCCATAAGGCTCAGGGTTCTGGTATTTGGCCAGTAGGTACCAGGGATGGAGTACTCTAAAGTTTTCTCATATAAATGACCTTGACCTACTTTCAAGGTCACATGGGTCAAATATGTTAAAATATCTACACAACATTATCTAATGAACCGAATGATCTAGACCGATGATACTTGCATATATTATATGTAGACTGGCAATGCAAATCTTTTTCTGATATATTGTGTTTAGGTCAAAGTTCAACTTTAAGCGCTGGACGGGGTCAAAGGTTCACTGGGGCTATAATGGGTAAAAAGTTTTAAGAATCTTCTTCTCAAGTTCCATAAGCCCCAGGGTCCTGATATTTGGCCAGTAGGTACCTGGCATGGAGTGCTACAAAGTTTCCGCATATGAATGACCTTGACCTACTTTCAAGGTCACAGGGGTCAAATATGTAAAAATCTTTAACAATCTTCTTCTCAATAACCAAAAGGCCCTGGGTGCTGATATTTGGCTGGTAGGTACTTGGCATAGTGTGCTATCAAGTTTCCTCATATGAATGATCTTGACCCACTTTCAAGGTCACAGGGGTCAAATATGTAAAAATCTTTAACAATCTTCTTCTCAATAACCAAAAGGCCCTGGGTGCTGATATTTGGCTGGTAGGTACCTGGCATAGTGTGCTATCAAGTTTCCTCATATGAATGATCTTGACCCACTTTCAAGGTCACAGAGGTCAAATATGTAAAATCTTTTAACAATCTTCTTCTCGCTAACCAAATCCCCCAGAGTAATATGGTATTTGGCTAGTAGGTACCTGGGATAGAGTGCTACAAACTTTCCTCATACAATGGACCTCAACCTACTTTCAAGGTCATAGGGGTCAAACATGTAAAAATACCTTTAACAATCTTCTCCTCAACAACTTAAAGGCCCTGGGTGTTGATATTTAGCCAGTAGGTACCTCTAATGGAGTGCTACAAAGTTTCCTTGTATGAATGACCTTGACCTACTTTCAAGGTCGCAAGGGTAAAACATGTAAAAATCTTTTAACAAACATCTTCTCGCTTACCAAAAGGCCCTAGGTGCTGATATTTGGCCAATGGGTACCTGGGACAGATTGGTGCAAAGATTCCTCATATAGACCTTCACTTATACTTTCAAGGTCACAGGGGTTATAAACATGTATGTAGATATCTTTGAACAACTTGGCAAAAACAAACACAAATGATATAGATCTTTATAGTCAGATGACCGTTGAGGCCCCTGGGCCTCTTGTTATAGGAACAGGCCCTGGTTTCATCAACATTCCTTAACTTAAGGAAACTCCTTAGCTTAAAAATATCCATAGGAAAGCATTACATAATTTAAGGGGACAATCCTTAGTTAAGGAACTTTCCTTAAATTCTGTAATGCTTTCCTATGGAGATTTTAAAGTTAAGGAGTTTCCTTAAGTTAAGGAACGTTGATGAAACCGGGGTCAGTTACTGTAACATATTGGGGACTTTTTGCGTAGAAAACTTCAACCGATCATCTGAATAATCCATATTATTATTAGCCCAGTTTTACCTCATTTATCCCTGAATTTTCATAACGAAATAATCCAGTATTTGATTTGGAAGAGTTCAAATGTGTCTTCAAGGATGAATAAGTTAGTTTCATTTTTCACATGTAGTTACTATACATTATATGTCATTCAACTAAATGTTCGATGCACCAAAAATTTTAACCTTGATACTTTGAATGAAAAAAACGGCAGCGAAAAATATCCTAAACCTAATGTGGCCCATATATGTATAGGATCTAACAAGTGTTTCTATTTCATATGATGAATTGGCGTTAAGATATGCTTGTGATCAAAATAATAGGAAAATGAAATGTGTTGAAAGAGCCATCCTAGCTTTTTTAAACGACCTAAAATATGGACAAATGTTGGAACTCTTCATCAACAGATGACACTTACTGCAGTTTATACGTCTATTAATGACTTTACCTGGACGAGGGTATGAGTATTTGTAAACATCACTGGTGTTTTTGTCAGTACAGCACTATATTTTTTAGTATTTACCGTCACTGGTGTCTCAAGTTTTGAAGTGCTGTAGACTTTGCAAAGTGCAATATACCTTTCACCAGGTGACAGGAGAGAAATTGACAATTATAAATCAAATACTTGAAATGAATTTGAAAAACGAAATTAAATTGTAAATCCAGGCGTCAATTCAAAAGATTTCTTAACTGAACATGTCATGATTTCTTTCATATATCATATATCGACTGTTGCTTTGGAGTTTAATCTTACATAACAGGGGTATGAATAAACTGATTTAATTTGAAGACACATTTAAACTCTTCCAAGTCAATGGTTGGAATAGTTCATTATGAAATTTCAGGGGTGAAATTAGCTAAATGAAGTTGTTATTAACAGAAATGTGATATTAAGTGGAGTGATAATAAACAATGTGATAATAACAACATTACATAATGAAAAATAACATTACAGAAATGAAATCCGTTTTATCCAACAAAACAAACCCTATTAACCACCTGCGGATTAATCGCATGACTACAGGTAATTAATTAGTGATGTAACACGGTAATGCTGACACGGCCATCAACTAACGACGGCACTATACACCGGCGACACTGACCATATTTCAAACCATTAAAAGGCATGTTTCCACTGGCGTGAGTGATCGATAAAATGATAGCCAAAAAATAGACGGACGCTCAACCTCTAAGGATTCAAACGGAAATTGCCACCAATTATGGAATAGAATTACATATATCGGCTTGGTCTGATTACATAATTTTCTATATAATGACTTCATTTCGGGATTCATAATTCTCCTTTTTCTGTCTTCTTATAATGTATATATTCCTGACTCTGATGTGAGCCCAGCTCTCAGGAGAGGACCTTCTTGCATGCTCCATTCTGGAAACAGCAGCATTACTGGTAGATTCTTAACGGGAGAAAATTGTGCGATACTGTATCCATGTAGGGGAAACAATTAGACGGAGATTGCACTAGATCAGTTATGTTACACTAATGAGAATGACTAAAACCTTTTAACATATAGGATGTCCTTTGCACTGTAGATATATATTCCTTACATTATTGTTTACAGAAAAATTCGGAGCAACCGTTTATATATGGGGAAAAATGAAATCGGGGGGAAACAGAACATCAATATTGTCAAAGTGATAAATCTTCTACAATGACCCGATTCATTTATCTGTAGCGTGACATTTTTTTCCTTCAAATGTTTTTCCGTTATCTTCGTTTGAAATGGGGATATGATGTTTCTGCACCTAGAGGATATGACAATGTGAGCAGACGCAAGTCTTGTTGCCTTTGTTTTTGATTTATTGTCTCAAATTGAGGTTGCAGAGAAATTTGTTATTGAATTTTTGTGTGTGCTGTAGATGTGATTTAAACTTATTTCATTGCCATGGAAACAAAGATGAATGAGTGACAAAAAGTTTCTATGCTTATCGTAAATTTCTATTTTTAAAAAGAACATGATATTTATCTTCATGCTTACAAAATAAAACTTGATATAATAAAAGATGACTGGAGTTAGAAATTTTTGTGACGTAATAAGTGAAATTGCTTTTATTGGTAAATTTTTCAAAGAATTTGTGACAAAATTTCATGAAAATTAGTTAAGAATTTTTTCTGAAACATTTTTATTGTTAAGAATGGAATCCTGTTTGGATCAAGAATTTGGTAACTTTATTAAGTTACATGATCATGTTTGCTCTTTTGATCTGTTTTATTAACCACACATAAATCAATAAATATAGATCGAGGTGGAAGAGTATTACAGAATGATCTGAATCAATTTATAATTGTTTTCAGCATTAGCATCTGATTTTCATGAACTCGACAAATCACGGTAGCTATTCAAACGTAAACACGTACTCTATAGTCACAAGTCTACGTGAGACAAACTTCCACAGAAAAATATTCTGCGCAATATTAGCCGAGTAATTGAAGAAATGTTCGGTCAAAGTCTGGTGACTAAACATAATAAATAAAAGACATAATGGTCTTACAAGAATGGTTTCTTCTGGCTCAGTGTTATATTTTTTTGTTTCCTGTCCGATTTTCGTTGCCAACAAATACAATTAGGTCAAGGTTCTTGATGGAATCTATTTCGTGTAATCAACATCTGACATAATCCATTATATATATATATATGACCTATATTTAATTAATCACACATACATACATGTAGCATGGTTAGAAAAAAAATTCTCAAATTTCTAAAACATTGAAAATTCCTTAAAAAATTCAAGCTTTAAATATTTTTAAGAACGTAATTAAAAATCAATATCACACACAAATTCTGCAATGTTGTTGATAAAAATTTTCCATAAAATTTCACGTTAAGTTGCTGTTATTTTCGTACAGTTAGATTTATGTGCACTGTAGTCTGGATCAAAGTTTAAATTAAAAATGGAGACTTATATTATTAAAACCCAGATATTGTGTTAATCTTTTAAGTCCGCCTGGGCTTCCTGCCCGAACATTGTGCCAAGACTATACAGCGATAGGATTTAGAATTGTAATTACCATTGATTTAATAGGTCGTATTTATGAAACGTTGACTTTGCTAATACGAGCTAAACAACAGGTGAAGAGATATATGAATTGGAGGTCAATTCTCCTTTAAATCAAAGAATTGTGGACCAATTTTAATCTACGCTGACTGCATTCAATAATCGCTCTTAAAAATCTTTTCACAAGTATTGAAATGAGAACTTAAAAATGAAATCATGGTGTCGAAGTTTGGCTCGATGGAAATAATACGATCTTTACATGATAATCTGTTCAATGGAGCTTAGAGAGTTTCAGATGAGATAGCATCAAGTCTGTCTGCGGTTGACGCGAAATGAATATCATGTAATATCTGCCTAGTAGCAATACTATTGAACTCCGGGCATGTTGTGAAAAGGTAATTTGATTGATATTGATGAAGGCGTTTGAAAACAGGTCTAAATTAATTATTATTGACCTGGTGTATTCACATAGGAAACACTTACATTCATGACTCATCAGTATCTAGCTGTTAGAATTTATTGTTGTTTTATTTAATGATGTTTTAATGTACCGTACTTAACCTATAAATGCCCCTTCCGTCCTTAATATAAGCTTTCTACCATTTTCTGGTCTCAGCATAACCGGTCCGTCCTTTAACCTTTTTAAAACTTTATAGAAGAAATGATTCCTATAAAGGCTTTCAGAAGGTTCTATATTCTCCTAATTCTGTTCAAAATTTTAAGCTTTAATGGTAATTTCATCATCGCATCTAATAAAGTTGAAAGAGGCTTAATTATGCTATACATGTACCCCCCAAATACAACTACCCCCCAACCCACCCCCACGTTGGCACGATCTGGTTTAGAGAAATGGCTGAAGTCATTTGTGAGGTTATATAATTATAAGTCCTACTTGGATTTTACCTGCATTTTTTCTCACTGAGGATTAATTGGATTTTTAAACTGAATTCTCAACACTATTCAATCGCTATCTTGTTGGAAGTTAGGAGGAACCAAATTTAATTTTGAAAATGTTAACTTATAATGTAAAATGTTCTAAATCAGCTAGGGAATGAAATATTGCATTTAAATGAAGAGAAATCTTATTGAAAATTCTTTTCACGCAATTTCATTTGTTTGATAGCAATCTTAATAGTTTGTGTACTTTTAAAACTACCCTCGTAGCATTATTGAAATGTTTAACATTGGGAAATGTGTGTTTATTTGAAAATGTCAATCTAATCTAAAATTAAATCAAATGTGTTACATTTAGAAGAATATCGGCAATTGTCAATGGGGGTATTAAACTGAGTCAAAAGTATCATGACCTCCTTTGTAGAAAGGAAGGAAAAACCTGTTATAAAACTTCTACATTTTAGTACCGTATTCGACCCAATATGTACCCTGCATTTCAATGGGCGCTAAAAAGAAGAAGCAACATACACATTTCCTGCACAATTTAAATTTAGTAATAAGATACGGTGTGCCGAAAAAATGAATTAAACTGCATCATACAGCTGTTTCGTCCTCCTGGGACTCTTCAGTGATGCTAGGGGCCAAAAGGTGGGAAAGAAATTAATCACGTGGGGCTTATTGGGACCAGTTATAACTCAGGAAACTGACATACCATGAACCACAATTTACTAAAAAAAATTATTCATACATATACATTATGGATAATGTTAAGGTGTGAAATCATATCTTTATTTTTGTCTGATGGCAATTAATAAACTTTGGTATCCCCAAAATAGGGAGATGCTTAAAGGAAGATAGGCGCTTAATCATGGTTGAATACAATATTCTGAATAAAAAAAGAGCAAACATTTGGACTAAGTAGAAAAAGCACATCTTAAGGTAAAGAAAAAAAGAAAACAACTATGTATTCTGAAACATGAATTGTAAATTTTAGACCAAAGCATAAGAAAGTACAACATTAATTAGGTCCGAAGCAAAAGGGAGCTACCACCTCAAAAAAGAAATGAAGAACAAAACCAAACAAACTAAGCCCAAGTGAAATAGCATACATCTCATTGAGATACAGAAGCTGACCATTTAAAAAACTTTCTAATATGACGATTAGCAAGGATATTGGTAATTAAATAACCACCATTTCGTCAATAGCAAAAAGTTCGACCGATTCAGGCCCATTGGGCCTCTTGTTTTTCCTCACTAGACAACGGCTTTGATGAAATAGTTCTGAAACTAACGCCACACCCTCGGGAGTTTTATGAAATATATTAAAGATGTAATAAACAAAATGTAATCAACAACATTGTTTGGAGTGTAGAAATCCTGGAGGGCTGTATACAGGGCTAAAGCCGGCCGCTCTGGACTTTTGATAGTTACAATAACTTTCACTCTATCTGATTGAGTGGAGTCCCAAGCGATGGAATGTCACGTCCAAACAAAAAAGCTATATCCAAAACGAAATTAAGGAACCGTTACTAAATATAGAAAAAGCCACGGTGCAAATAGGGTATAGGGATGTTTATATTTTGTGGTGCAAAAAGGTTATGTTATAAAAGCATGTTAGGACTGGACTGTTTTATCCTCTGTTTTGATATAATAGTATCTAAATTAAAACGTGTCTATTCTCCATTCTCCATCAAACACTTGTGTCTAAGCTTGTGCGCAGTTCAGAGGGGTTCTATCTATAACAGCTATAAAAAGATTGTTATTTAAATGAACACCTGCTGCTGCATATTAGAATATCAAAAAACAGTTTATGGATTGCTATCTATGCATTTTAATATGTTTGTTTTTTTTGTTTTGTTTTTCCAGGTAAGTTGGCGTGTGATTGGTGTATAGTTACCTTATCTGTACTAAGGGTGAAGTTTGATTGGCTGGTACCTGATGAGGCAAAATCAGGTCGCAGTGAGTAGGTCACCATCCACGTTTAAAACAAGGTCTCAGTTGGGTTAAATGGAGGTAAATGTGAAGGAAAAACTTGATAACAATTGTAGAAATAGGTCATTATGAACAGAAACTAGGTCATATAGTATAAACTAGGTTACAGTTAGCAGAACTTGGGGTCACAGTAAGTAGAAAGTAGGTCAGAACAAGTAGAAAGTAGGTCACTGAATGGAAAGTAGGTCACAGTTGATAGAAAATAGGTCACAGTGAGTTAAAAGTAGGTCACTTTGAGTATAATACTAAATCACAGTGAATAGATCGTAGGTCATCCAAATTAAAATGTGTATTACAAATATTGAATCTTTAATCTAGGTAATGAAATTGTGTGTATCATGTTGAAGATTAACAGTGGTGTTCATGTAATTAAGGCTTTGGCTGTTCCAGGCTTACTGTGAAATTGACTACCAAGATCTATTGGATATAAGTTGAATGAAAGATGATTTTTTTTATATGACACAATTTTGAAAATATTTTGATAACAGAAATGTATTTTCTGTTTCTGTCAGATGCCAGTCATTTGAAATCAAACAAGATATACAACACTGACATTTTTAATTTTCAATAATTAATTTTAAAAATATACAGCTAAATGTGTTGAGCATTTGTTGAGATTATACCATATACTAATGGGTGACTCCAGTGATATACCAGAGATTGGAATTATACTGACTTAAATACAGCAGACTCTGATGATACTGACAGACAACTTTTAACACCAAGCCCTATACGACTGGAATGTTATTCTAATGTGTAACTCCTGTACAGTAATGGCACCCACTAATTGGGCTTGACGTCTACAGTAGCTTGTGACCCCACTGACTGTAACAGAGGTGAGGAGAGCGCTATTTATCGGCACTGTGGGGGAGATGTAAGATAGCATACCTGGAAATAGCGGAACATTCATCTCTTTCAGTCACCTCTTACCTTCCTTCGTGTCTGAAGTCAGTCATAGTAGTGGAGGTTGCCAGGCGTGTATACTACCATAGTAACATAATGGTTTGGGTACCCTTTCAAAATTTCTGTGAATGATTATACATTTAACCAGATATTAGATAGCAGGTAGAGCTCTTCAGTATCTGACTTCTTTAAAACCTTTTCTTTTATCACTGCCTTGAATATTTTACCAACCTCCAAATCTCCTTTCTACTGCATCTAGCCCCTTTTGAATATTTTACCAACCACTACAACACTTTGGAGACTCCTTTCTACCATTTGTCGACTTGAATATTTTATTAACCTCTAGAGCACATCGGATTCCCTTTTCTACCATTTGGCCCCTTTTGAATGAAGATGAAGTAAGTCGGTAACACACACATATGCTGCACCTTTGGAATATCATACCAGCCAGTATATATTGCTTTAACTATTTAAGCTCTTCCCTACCTCCTGCTTATAACTACCAGAACAGCTAGCATATCTGAGTCTCCTGCCTACTATAGAATCATTTCAAAATATTCTGTCTACCATGTAAGAGCTCTTCTTAGACTCCTCAAAGCAGTAGAGCTCTGTTGCATCTCTTACTATAGCGATGAAGGCTCCTCTTAACTCCCTGTCTACCAATTGGCTAATTCTGAATCTCTTGTTTTCCATTGAGCTCTTTTTAAGCTTAATTTGAGCTCTTTAGATTTTTGTCAACCAAGATTGGTTGATTTATTTTACATTCTATTATAACAGCCAGGTTCATTTAAGGATGGCTTCCTGGTGCATGTGATGTGTGTGTGTTGAATGTGCGTGTGTATTTGGGAGGCTGGGGTATGTTCGTGTAAGCCTTTTTGCGATAGTCCGGATCTTTTACTGATTTAAAGTGCCACCACACTGAAGTATAGAGCTAGCTTCTCTGAAACTTGGCCTTTTATTAGAGAAATTCAGATTCTACTACATAAAATTTAAAGTCTTCTAAATCTTCTGTTCACTAGTATAGCACTGCTGAATCTCTTGTGAATTCTGTGTCTACCATAGAATTTTTTCATAGTGTTCCTACCTGTAATTGGACTCACTTTGACCTCCTTTTCCAATATCTTTTGTTTATTCAAGAGCTTTCTTGCTTTTTTTGTGCAACTTTACCATCATATTAAATATTTATAAACAACATGCAAAGTTGACACTTGGCGTATATTGATTTCACCTTCTTGCTTTCTTATTTGCAATTAATAGGTTTGAATATCTTCATCTAATGAAGATGTGTTAGTAAATAACATAGAAATTTGAGACGGGATTTGGTGAGATAGTCTTAAATTCCTACATCCCGCCGCTGGCACCAAACCAAGAGCGTATGTTTGTCGGGAATTGAACTGAAAATACTAAACAGGTCCATCAATCATTGCAGTGTCAGGATTGAACTTTTTTGCCTTAAGATCAAGAAACCTCCTCCTTCCTCTGGGTTGTAATCTGTGACATTGACTTTGAAAATATTTACCAGTAATCGTTAATGATGTTGTTGATGCTTGCATTCAGGGAAAGTCTATAGCATTGAAAATGTTGCAAAAATTTAGGATATTCATTATTCCATTGGAGGAATTTCTGATTAGCAAGTAGAGATTTTTTCGATCAAAATAACTTAACCAAGCTTTGGCGGGTCATTACCTGTTGGAACGCTATGTCTGTTACGTTTTTGTGAAATAATTAACCTCTTTTATGACTAACATAATGTAAAGTTTAAAAAGATCAATCAGATTTCTTTCCTACACATTTAAAAGACTTATCAAATTATCATATTCAATAGAATACATGTATAATGTTTTTACCCAGACCCTAATACTTTCCAAAACATTTCTTTTCTGTACTGGCTGTAGTCTTGTTCAACATCTAATGGATTGTCAAAGAGTGGTTCTGTTAAATATTAGGGACTTCATGAGCATGTCTGTCACAATTTTGATCTACAATGAATTGATAATAACATGAAATGAAATGAAACATGCATGGGTGGAATATTTGCATGCACTTATTAAACACAACAATTAAATGAGTGTAATTTATACATTTTATCACATGTGGGACTCACTTGATCAGAAGTGATGTCAGCCATCTTTGATTCAAACCACAAGAGGCTGATACGATATTTGGTCTAGATTCATCGCACTTGTTCACTCTGTCATGCTTTCGTTGCTTTTTATGAAGATTGTTGTGCAAAATATAATTTGTTCTGTTCATTAAATGCAGATTACGTTATGAGAACTCTGCAGGATCTAGATTTTATCCTGTTTTAGAACATGCCGAGAAATATAGATATGGGTGTTAATTCTACAGATATAATGCTTGTATTGACGCCTGTTTGTGACATGCAGTACTGTATACAACAAAGGAGCCATAGTGTTTTGTTATCAGAGTTGAGTCTGCAATAAAATATAAGCCCTGCTGCTAATGTTACAAGAAAATCATGTCCTTTAATTCTTGCTTAAAACTTAATAAAATTAACATACGAAAATGCAATTGAAATAAATTGCTGATAAATTCTATAATGTATATGGTGACAATTTTCATAATAATATTGGCACATAAATGCCAACTTGCACCATTCTTACAAGAAATTTCTTATCAAATTTACTGCACCATCCAAATGGGAATTTTATAATAGCAAATTAGGAATTATAGCCAAATTTTCCAAGGAGATAGGGAAATTCAGAAGCCTTAATACATCTCCAGTACACATGCATACATAACACATTTGGAGATATTAGCCAGGTGGTTTATCGAAAGATTAAATTTGGCTCCTAGTGTTATTGTAGGAAAATCCCTGTTTTATTATTGAAATGATTTGGGCAGATTGAGACTCCTGAGGAATTTGGAATTAATAAGGAAATCCTCATCATTGAATAGACATTCAGCTACATTTCCTATGACTACCATCATTGAGTAGACATTCAGCCACATTTCCTATGACTACCATCATTGAGTAGACATTCAGCCACAATTCCTGTGATTACCATCATTGAGTAGACATTCAGCCACATTTCCTGTGATTACCATCATTGAGTAGACATTCAGCTACAATTCCTATGACTACCTTCATTGAGTAGACATTCAGCCACATTTCCTGTGATTACCATCATTGAGTAGACATTCAGCCACAATTCCTGTGATTACCATCATTGAGTAGACATTCAGCTACAATTCCTATGACTACCTTCATTGAGTAGACATTCAGCCACATTTCCTGTGATTACCATCATTGAGTAGACATTCAGCTACATTTCCTGTGATTATCATCATTGAGTAGACATTCAGCCACTATTCCTGTGATCACCATCATTGAGTAGACATTCAGCCACATTTCCTGTGATTACCATCATTGAGTAGACATTCAGCTACAATTCCTATGACTACCTTCATTGAGTAGACATTCAGCCACATTTCCTGTGATTACCATCATTGAGTAGACATTCAGCTACATTTCCTGTGATCACCATCATTGAGTAGACATTCAGCTACAATTCCTGTGATTACCATCATTGAGTAGACATTCAGCCACAATTCCTGTGATTACCATCATTGAGTAGACATTCAGCCACATTTCCTGTGATTACCATCATTGAGTAGACATTCAGCCACATTTCCTGTGACTACCATCATTGAGTAGACATTCAGCTACCGTTCCTATGGCTACCATCATTGAGTAGACATTCAGCTACGGTTCCTATGGCTACCATCATTGAGTAGACATTCAGCTACGGTTCCTATGGTTACCATCATTGAGTAAGATTCCTGTGACTACCATCTTTGAGTAGACATTCAGCCACGATTCCTGTGACTACGATTTAACTACGATTTCGGTAACTACGATTTCTGTCATGTTCTATATGTATCTGTGAATGTTAGCTAAGTACACCAGTAACCATTGATAAATAGTGTCCAACATTCCCACAGGCAGACTGTTATTGTACCATCCCAGCAGTTACAGTACTCTATATTGTTAACAGGTGGCTTTACTTGCACTCGTACCTCTTGTCACCCCCATAATGTTACAGTAGACTGTTCCACATTCACCATTGGACAATTCTAATGACATGAAATAGGGATAAGTGCTGAGGGTAGAAATCAGTTGCATAATTTATGCTTGAATATGTGACAAAGCAATAAGAACAAACAAAAACACCAGATTCCAGTCTCCCGACCCAGAATTTCCCGCCTTGTTATTTCAGTAAGTCTGTCTCCAGTTAGGAAATGGCTATTTGCCGGGTGACCAGTGAGGAAATGGCTATTTGCCGATGACCTGTGAGGAAATATGACTTGTGATATGAGAAGGGGATTGTCCAAGTACTTGACCACATAGTGCAGTTCTGGTCAGCTCTCTGAGGAGATGCAATAATTCACTTAAATCTTACACGATTATAGGTAAATGTCAGAAATCAAATTGCGGTAGGGATAGGTTTATTGTTGAAGACAGGTATATTGTTTTATCAGACTGTTTATTTATAGTATTCTCTGTTATAGAATTAACGGTGGAAAATATGAAACAGTGTTCCGATTTCTCCACCCTAGACAGACCCCTCTTATCTCAAAGTTGTAAAGATGACAAAATGTCATTTGATAGATAAACACAGCCATATATCAACACCAGGGCATTGTCTTATTATGTCCAAAAAGGGCTGGAAATGTCTCCAAAATATACTCTGTGGTTGGAATCAGAAATGTGTCTCGGAAAATGAGTGTTGATTGTTTTGGCCCTCGGGGTATGGAATTTATCCGTTTGTGGGAGGACCTTGTTTATAGAGGGACGTAATCTGTCCTGTCGATGCCCCGGGGATTATGGGAAGGAATTGAAATGGAACATGAAGAATATTTTTAGTTGAACCATATCGTTTTGCACCAGAGATTCATAAAGGATATGGAAAAGGAGTGACTCTCCTCTGCAGTAACTCTAGGATTTTTGGCCCCGAAAGGGTTTGAGAAGGGTTAGGAAAGACTGTTTCATCTACAACATTGGAGATATTATACCAGAGTTTGATTTCCCTGAGGTTTTTGTGTTTGGTTAAACCTTACTTACAAGGTACATATTAATAGGTTACTTACTATGAACCAAATTAACAAGCTTTCTAGATGTTTTAGTATTCTCTAGAGAAACCATGATTCTTTTTCACGTATCTAGAGATTTTACCATGTCCATTCATAGAAAACATTCTCAACTGGAAAAGCGTGTGTTTTACGATCGTCTTAGCCAACTATCATCAGATCAAATCGCCCTGTGTCCATGGTCTGTCTTCCGCCATCCGCCATCCGTTATCCGTCCCTCAACAATTCTTGCTGCCTGACTATTTCTTGAGAGATACTAGATGATCGAATCTTTCTCACAATTCCAATGCAGGTTCCTGTTGGACCCATATTTTGTCCTTTTGGCTAACAGACAGTAATCCTGAAATTTGACAATGAGAATTTTTTTATCACTATTTCTGAAGAAGGTTGGTTGGCTTTTTCTCTTTAAATTTTATGCAGATCTCCATTTTCTTTAGAATTAGTCTCAAATTTTATAGAAGAGAAGGGAAACAATCCGACTTTTAAAGAACAAATATAAGATCATCAATGGCGTTCGACAAGATCCCTCTGAGGTGTTCTTGTTCACTTATTTGCTCCTTTAAAGTTTTCTGTTGAGAAGTATTAAAACATGAAAATAAAAGTTATCATAATATTGTAAAGTCAGGCTGAAATATGAGCTGAGTTGTTAAATAATTGGGATTACCAAAGTTTCACAAACTGGTTCTTATATCAATTATTTTCACTCAGTTTCATCCCAATGTTCATTTCATAAAGCCACCTTATGGACCCTTGTAGAATGCAAAAATTTAACTTTCTTATAAAGAAATTAAGCAATAAAAAAGATCCTAAATAAATTAAAAAATAAACAAAGTTAAAAATTAATAACTATGTAATTGATCAGTTAATAAAGCTTTTCAAGAATCTAGTCTTTCAGCCAATCACCAGTCGCCAAGTTTACAATTGCAGATACGTTTTCTTTTAATTTCTGTCATTATATTATACTGGTTATAATTGTATCGGCTAACATTCTAATCTCATTTACCCCTGAAAATTATTAATGAACTATTCCAACCTTTAAAATTGGAAGAGTTCAAATGTGTCTTCTGGGGTGAATCAGTTAATCCAATTTGCCGATTGTCACGTTGGCATTTATATTGCCTATGAATGCTAACTGAAAGTTAAGTTCAATGCTTTATGAGGTAATAGGAATTAATGATTGACTTAAAAATACTTCAAGTCCTAATTTTCCTTCAAGTTGAAGAATATATATGTCACTGGTATGTATTTAAAAAGAAATCATCGTTTGATTTAGAGTGTTCACGCTTTAGAACACATTAATGAGTGATATATAAGTTTTATCCTCAGGTGTCTGCCAATGCTTTAACATCCAATTCAACCTCCATTAACGTACCAATAAGTCAAAATTGATAAAAAATGATGTCATTACATTTCTTCTCCTGGGGAAACACTTATTAGACATTGAAGCAATTTCCTGTCATTGTCACGATCACCACAGTGTTTTATCTTTATTCATGTGTGTGGGATGGACATTTTAAAATGATGATATTATCTTAAGCTTTTTAACGACTTTGCTAATGAAGGAATGATAGGATCACATGAATGTTTTAAAATCCTTTTGTCCATATGCTGAGCTGTTAAGCTTTTAAATGACCTGTTTGGTCAACAATTCAGGTTCAGATAAAAGCTTTAATGTGAGGTGAGCTGAAAATTGAATCCTCACGTGCATTTCAAATCATTGGAGAATTTTATTTGTGTTTACATAGTTAGGATTCTGGAGTAATGTGATGAGTTTACATTACATTTGTCGCCAATATAAACTACTCTTTATTATGGTATTGGCTATCAATAGAAATATTGATTTTTTGAACTAGTTTAAATAAATATCTAACAGACATTGCGACGTTTCAGTTGTCGCACAATAAATAGAAACAATGACGTGACGTCAATCTGCGGAGATAGCCTATTGGTTCTATTGTCGTAAATCTCTGTCGTTAAAAAAGTATAAAACATTTGGCAGTGGGGCTACATTAGTGCGTTGGATCCCATGATTCTTGATTCTTTCGGTTATATTCCCAAGAGTTGCTATCACTTACGTTAGCATGGATGGGTGAAGATTTTGTGGGAAGATAACTATTTCATGGCGTGTTTTCATGTGTTGTACTTATACCCTTGGAGAATATAACAAATTACTGTGTGTATTTTCTATATACATGTCATCCACCCCCATTTCGACAGAACTGCGTCATGAATATAGCACAGCGTACGATTCTGACAGCTTTGCAAACAGCTCAGGATCGGCACAAGATTGAAACAATTACCTGTTGGGATTTCGCAACAGTGTCAAAAATAATCAGTCGCAAGGGACAGGGTTGTCTTTCAGGTTAACACGTATAAAGCGCATAAATTTCCATTTTCTTAAAAAAAAATGTAAACAGCTCTGAGAGTTTATTTAACGTTTCAATTAATGTTTTTTTCGTAACTTTAGCATGGAACTATTTAGTGTTATAAATAACGAAGATATCTTTGAGGTCATATATTAGCAATTTATTAAATGTTTCACCAAGGAGTACATGTTATGCAATCTTTTATCTTTTTCTATCACAAACTGGACCATCTCATGTCAGAATAATTTATTTTGACACAATTAAAATCTCACCATTGTAATAATTTCATCTTTACAAATGCATTCTGGGAGTAGATATATTTCAATGTCCGGAACCATAAAAATCCTGCAAATAACTTTTTGTAAGTGAAAAATGGATTCAAAACATCATAATATAAAACCCCTTGCATTTTATGAATAGCATTGTGATGTGATTTTGATGTGGAAAATGATAAAAACAAGGCTTTGGTCAAAAATTAAAATCATTTGGTCATATAATATCTTATTTCAGATATGATTTTGAAAAGCAAAAAAGCACTTAATTTTTTGTGACAAATGAATTAATGGCACTTAAGTTTAAATTCAATCATCCAAACTGTTAAAGGATAACAAAATAAGCCAAAGCCTTTAAATATAACCATAATCATTATCAATTTTGATTGCTAACTGAGGTGTTTAAAAGCATTGTCAACTTAGGGCATTACAGACAGAAATAACATATTGTTTTTCATGTTCTCTTCATATTCTAATTATCAAATACTATTCGCTGATATTACTTTTAGAACCAGTAAACATTTGTCTCATTTGTGGTAATTTTGATTTAACTGTTCTTAGAAGAGTTTATTAAATCTATACTTTTCAAATATTTTGAGTTTATTGTATTCATTTCATAAATCTAAATGGCTGGCTGTACATCATGCGATGTTTTTCTTTATGAATTTTGATATCTGAGAAATAATTACCTAACACATGCTGGGCCATCCTTTTGCGTAAATATTATAATGTCTTCATACATATTTTCTCAACAATATGAAAACTTGCTGTAAGGTGGGGCATGTTGATATTTCCGATGGTGATGATGACGATGTTATTAAGACCAGATTGACTACAACAAACAAATCAATGGTGGTCAATAGTTATATTAAGCCAGCGAACAATCCCTAATTATGTTTGGTAGTGTGTATGTGTTTACCGACTAAGGATGGACCAATTAAGCCAGCTAATGTGTTTATTCACAAGTTGCAAGTCATGTATTTGTGGGTATGCGTGCCTAGTTGCATGTGTTTAGACCTATCTGGCCGATCCTGTTGACTGTATTGATGTTTGTTTGTTAAGCCTATATATGATTTAACGATCACGGCTATTTTTTTCGTTTTGTTTTTGTATGGTGATGACACTGCAATATTATAAGAATTAGGTATTTTATGATAAACCATTTATAGCATGAAGAGTGAAATTACGATATGACAACAAATTCATGACAGGTGTTGCTTTCAATGTTTAAATCATGGTGTCATGGTCAGCTGACATTTTGCAGGTGTTGAAAATTAATTCGTAAAACTTGAAGGGTGATTGTTAATCATACCTGGTGAGGCACAAAATATTTTTTTTATCGCAGCTGCATAAAAAATATTAATATTTCACAAATTGGTATTATTTTTCATACATCCAAAATGAACGGTTTACAAAAATTAATATTTCCCTGAAAGTTAGTTATATTTTATACATCCGAAATATCTAACAAAGCCAAAGCGATTCTTCATTTCTCCTGCACCTCGATTTTTGCAATTACTTTAAGATTTTGAAAACAAATTCTTGTAAGATTAGTAAAAAGATACGTAATATTAAATTGTCTACGCTACACAGCTAATGGACAAAGGAAATGGTATTCAGGCCTTGCTGGTGTTGTTTTAATTCATTATAGTCGTAAGGTAAATTCAATTAGGCAGTCGTGGAGAATTTCCAGGAGTGTCTATGTGGGAGAAGTAAATTAGTATGGTTCGTAAAGTTGTCTTGAATATTTCATCGAGTTTTACAATCATGGAAACGTCAGATCGTGCAAAAATGTTAAGACAAATATTGTTCGTGTCTTCAGAAGACATATAAGCATTCTGAGTTATTCATATAGTTAGGAGAATTTTGGAAATATCATTGATAAGAATTTTGGAAATATCATTGATAAGAATTTTGGAAATATCATTGATAAGAATTTTGGAAATATCATTGATAAGAAATATTGAATTCAGCTTTTTTATGACTGAATGGGTTTCAGTAATGATGACTCTTCATTAACATTGAGGTGATCCTTAATTAAATCTTTCACCCCTGATATTTCATAAAGAACTATTCCAATCTTTGAAATGGAAGAGTTCAATTGCATTTTCAGGGGTGAATGAGTTTATGTTGAACCATGAGTGCATGGCCCAATTATCTGTCAGATTATAAATGTCCTTTGAACTTAGCTGTTTCTCTTGAAAAATCAAAAGAGAGAATGAAATTATTCACCTAAGGTCTATTAAATTTCAAAATTTCTGTTACACCGTAAAAATTCAAAAGGCAGAAAGAAATTATTTACTCATCAAAATCCGGAAATGGTTTGTTGTTTAGTTATAATTTGTAGTTGTTGATACTATTGATAAACAAAAACGTTTTATTATTTAAGTAGTGACAATGGACAAAGTGACCTTCTGCTGACAATCACGTAGCTAAGAATTCCGAGGGCTGGAGTTCAAATCCTGTTACTATTTGGTTTGGTTTATTTTGCTTAACGTCTTATTAACAGCCAGGGTCATTTAAGAAAGTGCCAGGTTTGGAGGTGGAGGAAAGCAGGAGTACCCGGAGAAAAAACACCGACCTATGGTCAGTACCTGGCAACTGCCCCACCTTGGATTTGAACTCCAGTTACTATGTCCTGTCATATCTACTTCTTGAGACCATCATTATAATGACCCACGGTGCTAGTATTTGTAATTTTAATCATCCTGAAATCCGTATATTAAACCTTCAGACTTTGTCTATGCCCTACAGTATTCTGTGTGGAAGAAAATGAATGTTCCATACAAAATATTATTGATTTTTTAGTGTCATGCATAGCTGAGACAGGTTTCACCATATTCCATTAAAGGGTCCATAAAGAGTTATAATACCACTTATAAGAGGGGTAATGAAAGGGAGCATCCCAGACGTATCCCCCAGCTGTAGTCACGTGTCAATGGTGATGTCAGTCGTATCATTTTATAGTGCGCAATACACCAACAGCAATTTTGATCGGCAAAGAATGCGTTCAACCTAGATTGTGTACCAATTTCACCTTGCTAATTGGCAAAAAAATTATAAAGTCCTTCAAACCAATGATGCGAATCGTTTGTCAACGATCTGTGACAGCTACATAACATAGCCAGGTTTAAAAAATCCTGGTGCTGTAGACACTTGTCAAGTTCACTGATCTTTGTTTCCCAGTGTAAACACACAGCAGACTCAGACAGTCACGTTCAGACCATCGATCTTGACAGAAAACAATGCAAGGTTTTAGTCACTTTTTTGTTTCTTCTCTGTAGGGAATTTTCTATTGATGTATCATTCTGAAGAAAATTTATGTCAGGCTTATGTTTGAATTAAACAAACAGGTTATTGTCGCATTGATCAAGAGCCTCGACGAGTTCAAGCTAGACAGACAATAATTATACATGGTACATGCAAAGGTGTAACCCTCTGAAACTTCAAATGAGGGAGATCTCCCTCATTCCACATTTCCAATGAGGGAGAAAGTGTAAACGAAATACGACTGAAACTACATTTCTCAATTTATCTTTCCATTTTCATGCATCACAATAATTTAAAAAACCATTCAGTTGATCCAGACACACATGTAATGATCATTACACATACCCTGTTGTAACTAGGAGATCATTTGACCACAAGATGAAGGTTGCGAGTTTGTGTGAGTTTGGATTTTAATCAGAGAGATTTTTGGGGGGAGATTGGTAAATTTTGGTCAAAATGACTGAGTCTCCCTCGTAATGAGGGAGGGTTAATGAGTATGTACAAGATGATTTGTAACGTTAGTTAAATAATATCATTTTAGCATTTGTTGATTGTATATTTGTAATATATATGAAGATGATATATATTATTTTGCTAGAGGGAAATATAAGCTGAAAATATATTCCTCCTAATTTGATTCCACTTATTGCCTTTAAATCGCCTTTAAAACAGTTCCCCAATTATCTTCTTCTTATAATTAGCTCATCTTCCTTTGAAGACACATTTGAACTCTTCCAATTCCAAACTTGGAGCAGTTCATAGAGACATTTTAGGGGTGAATGAGTTATTTGCCTTTCTCATCGTGCCCCTTCACAACTTTTGCATTATCTCCCCTTGTAAATTAATACTTCTATCTAAAAATATGTTGCATTCTTCTCTAGTCTTTTATCATTTCCTCAACCACTTGCAGATTTTTCTCCTTTAGATTTCCTGCAATTTTTCTGTGTTTTTGCATTCTTTTTCTATGCACTATTGCACCTTTCTTCAAACTCTTGCAACATTTTTGTTTGGTTCTTTTTTTTGTTTCTCTAACTATTTGCACCATTTTCAAAGCTTTTGTGCTTAATTCACATATTTTCTGAAAATTATCCTACCATTTTAAAAGTTCTCTCTTTTTTTCCCAAATCCATGCAGCCTTTCGATCAAAGTACTTTCTACAAATTGTTGGCCCTCCTTAAAACTCATACCATCGTAATGCTCTTATCTTTTCCAAATTCTTGCATCCTTCTTTAACCTCCTTGATTTTCTCCTTACTCTCCCACACATCAAATTTCAGATTCTTGTCAACTTAAGGAAATTAGCTAATTGGATATTACAATAAAACTCCTTATTAAAATTTAATTAATTATTCAAAATTCATTTCATGTAGCCACTTGATATTTGTGGCACGTTTTAAGATTGAATTTATGGCTTTGCACTTCACAACATTTCTTTAAAAGTACATGTGACTTTAATTTCGTGACATATATGTAACTTAAGAGTTCAGAGAAGCAGATGTCAAAAAAGTATACTGTTTGTTTTTTGTAATAAACTCATGTTCCCCTGAAGATACATTTGAACTCTTCCTATTCAAATGTTGGAACAGTTCATTATAACATTTCAGGGGTGAATGGGTTAAAACATCTATGTCTGATTTGTCATTAAGTTTATATTAATATCCTTAATTAGTAATGTAAGGAAAAAAACTAATTAGTTATCTTTAGAAAGCTTAATTGAATTTATTAACTTATTAAACTCGGAAGAAGTAATTAAACTCTGCCGTTTCAAAGACTGGAACAAGTTATTATTAAATTTCAGAGGTGAATAACTGAAGTATTACTGTTTACAGTTTACCTAAACTTTAATATTGTTTTTAGCTCACCTGGCCCGAAGGGCCAAGTGAGCTTATGTGATGGTGCAGCGTCCGTCGTCCGTCCGTCCGTCGTCCGTCGTCCGTCGTCCGTCCGTCCGTCCGTCCTGCGTCCGTCAACTTTTTCCTTTAAACGACTTCTTCTAAAATACTGAAAGGCCCAGTGACATGAAATTTGGCTGGTAGATTTCTTGGAAGGAGCTCAACAAAGTTTGCGAAAAAAAATCACTTTGACCTAATTTCAAGGTCACAGGGGTCAAAAATGTCGAAACCTTCAAACAACTTCTTCTAAAATACCGTCAGGCATAGAGACTTCATATTTGACCAGTAGCTTCCTTGGATGAAGCCAAATAAAGTTTGCGAAAAGAAATGACCTTGACCAATATTCAAGGTCACAGTGAGGTTAAATCTATTTTAACCTTTAAACGACTTCTTCTGAAATACAAAAAGTCCTAGAAACATGGCATTTGGCTGAAAGGTTCCTTTGATGAAGCCCAACAAAGTTTGCGAAAAAAAATGACCTTGACCTATATTCAAGGTCACAGGGGTCAAATCTGTTAAAACCTTAAAACGACTTCTTCTGAAATACCAAAAGCCCTGGAAGAATGATATTTGGCTGAAAGGTTCCTTGGATGAAGAGTGACAAAGTTTGCGAAAAGAAATGACCTTGACCTATATTCAAGGTCACAGGGGTCAAATCTGTTGAAACCTTTAAACGACTTCTTTTGAAATACCAAAAGACCTAGAAGCATGATATTTGGCTGAAAGGTTCATTGGATGAAGAGTGACAAAGTTTGCGAAAAGAAATGACCTTGACCTATATTCAAGGTCACAGGGGTCAAATCTGTTGAAACCTTTAAACGACTTCTTTTGAAATACCAAAAGACCTAGAAGCATATTTGGCTGAAAGGTTCATTGGATGAAGCCCGACAAAGTTTGCGAAAAGAAATGACCTTGACCTATATTCAAGGTCACAGGGGTCAAATCTGTTAAAACCTTTAAACGACTTCTTCTGAAATACCAAAAGGCCTAGAAGCATGATATTTGGCTGAAAGGTTCCTTGGATGAAGCCTGACAAAGTTTGCGAAAAGAAATGACCTTGACCTATATTAAAGGTCATAAGGGTCAAATCTGTTAAAACCTTAAAACGACTTCTTCTGAAATACCAAAAGACCTAGAAGCATGATATTTGGCTGAAACGTTCCTTGGATGAAGACTGACAAAGTTTGCGAAAAGAAATGACCTTGACCTATATTCAATGTCACAGGGGTCAAATCTGTTAAAACCTTTGAACGACTTCTTCTGAAATACCAAAAGCCCTGGAAGCATGATATTTGGCTGAAAGGTTCCTTGGATGAAGCCCGACAAAATTTGCGAAAAGAAATGACCTTGACCTATATTCAAGGTCACAGGGGTCAAATCTGTTGAAACCTTTAAACGACTTCTTTTGAAATACCAAAAGACCTAGAAGCATGATATTTGGCTGAAAGGTTCATTGGATGAAGCCCGACAAAGTTTGCGAAAAGAAATGACCTTGACCTATATTCAAGGTCACAGGGGTCAAATCTGTTAAAACCTTCAAATGACTTCTTCTGAAATACCAAAAGCCCTGGAAGAATGATATTTGGCTGAAAGGTTCCTTGGATGAAGAGTGACAAAGTTTGCGAAAAGAAATGACCTTGACCTATATTCAAGGTCACAGGGGTCAAATCTGTTGAAACCTTTAAACGACTTCTTTTGAAATACCAAAAGACCTAGAAGCATGATATTTGGCTGAAAGGTTCATTGGATGAAGCCCGACAAAGTTTGCGAAAAGAAATGACCTTGACCTATATTAAAGGTCACAAGGGTCAAATCTGTTAAAACCTTCAAACGACTTCTTCTGAAATACCAAAAGACCTAGAAGCATGATATTTGGCTGAAACGTTTCTTGGATGAAGACTGACAAAGTTTGCGAAAAGAAATGACCTTGACCTATATTCAATGTCACAGGGGTCAAATCTGTTAAAACCTTTGAACGACTTCTTCTGAAATACCAAAAGCCCTGGAAGCATGATATTTGGCTGAAAGGTTCCTTGGATGAAGCCCGACAAAATTTGCGAAAAGAAATGACCTTGACCTATATTCAAGGTCACAGGGGTCAAATCTGTTAAAACCTTTAAACGACTTCTTCTGAAATACCAAAACCCCTAGAAACATGATATTTGGCTGAAAGGTTTCTTGGATGACGCCCGACAAAGTCTACGAAAAGAAATGACCTTGACCTATATTCAAGGTCATAGGAGTCAAATCTGTTGAAACCTTCAAATGACTTCTTCTGAAATACCAAAAGCCCTAGAAGCATGATATTTGGCTGAAAGGTTCCTTGGATGAAGCCCGACAAAGTTTGTGAAAAGAAATGACCTCGACCTATATTCAAGGTCACAAGGGTCAAATCTGTTAAAACCTTTAAACGACTTCTTCTGAAATACCAAAAGCCCTTGAAGCATGATATTTGGCTGAAAGGTTCCTTGGATGACGCCCGACAAAGTCTACGAAAAGAAATGACCTTGATCTTTATTTGCCTAGAGACATGATATTTGGCTGGTAGCGTCCTTGGATGAAGCCAAACAAAATTTGAAAATGAAAATGATGTTGTCTTATAAGGTCACAGAGGTAAAATATGTTTAAATCTTAAGATGTTCTTCTAAATGTCTTACATTAAAAGATTTTAAGGGACTTTAGGGTTACACTATAATATAAGTCTGAAATTGATACCAGGTGAGCGATGCAGGCCCATTGGGCCTCTTGTTATGTAATGTAACTATTTTATGTTTATTTATGTCTTGACAAAGGAGCGGATTGCTCCGAAAAATTTGACAACACCAATTTATCTTTGCCCTTTATAAAATTTTAAGTAATTTGTATCCTATACATATCCATTTGTAAGGATCCAGTGTTATTTGGAAAACTACTGTTTATATGACTACTTTGACCCATATCTAAAGTTACCCTACATATTCAGATTTCTACATCATTACCCCCTCCTCCTCAATAAAAAATGAAAGTGTGTGTGGGGGGAGGGGGGGGGGGGGCTGGTTAAGCAGTTTAATGTTGCACAATTTGTTTGTCCAGCATATATCACACTTTCTTGACAAAGCTTTAAGAATTTCATCTTTTTTAACAAGTTTTCATAAAAGTTTATACAAAATGTCTAAGTTTTGAACATTCATACGTTGGATGATATATATTTTTGGGTCCCAAGGTCTCTGTTTCTATTTATAAATCTTTTTTTTTTTTTTATTTTATCGACATCTTCATTGTAGTAATTTTTCTGCCCCCACTAAGGGGCCTTTAAACAAGCTAGTCAGGTCTTACAGACATTTCAATTTTCATCTTCAAAATTGGTTCTTCTGATTGCTTCTCCAAGCATAGAACTTACCAACATCTGCTCTAAATATATTCTAATTACTTCTCGCTGCAGCTTTGCCTAATTTCAGTGTTTGTTTTGATAGATATTGTATAAAATCACTTATGGAATTCATACTGCTGTAATCAAATCAGATGAAATATTGATGATGATTGTATGACTGGGTCGAGCTGATGACTCTTGTAAAACTATGATATAATACATCGGGGGCCATTTGTACAACTACAACGGACCTTAAATGACAGTTGTCTCTTAAATTGAGTAGATCTCGCAAAAAGGTTGTCAATTGGATCATTTTGTTATGACGATATTAGCAATGGGAGACATTAAAAAGATATTCCGAGCACTACGTAAAAGGCCATTAATGGGCTAAAAACATCAACATGTGTACATTGCTCTTGTTGCGTCTTCCGAAACAAATAGACCTTGTCGATTTGTAATGATAATTACGACTCGTACAAGTGTCGTTCTCTTCCGTCAGGCTTCTAACACGACGAGTTGTCATGTTTTTATCCTTGTGACACACTTCTGACAGATTTTAGGTTTTATAGAAGTTGTCTTGTCCTCCAATGAAATCTCTTTTACTGGATCACCTGTAGTTATGAGTCACTGGGCAAATAAATGTTAAGCATTTAATTATTTATTTGAATATTGACAGAGAAATATGTAGATAAAATTTAAATCCTTCAAATATATTTTTTTGAATGGTAATGCTTCCCTTCTGTTTTGTTGACTCCATAAAAGTTTAGTATAAATCTTTCAATATATATTTTGTCTAATGAAATACAATCCTAAATATTTTAACCCTAATTCACATAGAACAACTCGTTTCTAAGTTGGCCATTTGTGCAGCTGCCTCGACTGGAACAATAAGAATGTTACCATATATGGTCATAATCATTTATCTGTGTGTCGAAACACTCAATATCTTTCAGATAGAACAACAGTGAAGCTTTGTTAATCAAACACCTCATAATTCTGACATCCGGTCTGTAATCCCTTTTATTATGAGCACTCTTAAATTAAACACTAGTATATTCTGACTTTCTGTTTAACCCGACCCCTGAGTATTCTGACACACTGTCTTATGCAGCTTTAACTTCAGCTATTCTTAAACTTAAGAAAACCAATATAAAGACCATATAGTCATACATGGTGTCTAGATTGACGTATATGTTAAGTTCCACAATGTGTCAGATTATAGACAATTCAATCTAACAAACATGTTGTGTCATAGTCACAGGGTGTCAGATTAGACAGGTTAATCTGACCAATAATTTCTGTATCACAGGGTGACAGATTAGACAGGTTAATCTGACCAATAACCTCTGTATCACGGGGTGTCAGATAAAACAGGTTAATCTGACCAATATGTTGTGTTCCACAGGGTATCAGATAAAACAGGCTAATCTGACCAATATGTTGTTATCCACAGGGTGTCAGATAAAACAGGTTAATCTGACCAATAACTTCTGTATCACAGGGTGTCAGATTAGACAGGTTAATCTGAACAATAATTTATGTATCGCAGGGTGTCAGATTAGACAGGTTAATCTGACCAACAATTTCTGTATCACAGGGTGTCAGATTAGACAGGTTAATCTGACCAATAATTTCTGCACACAAGGTGTCAGATTAGACAGGTTAATCTGACCAATAACTTTTGTATCACAGGGTGTCAGATTAGACAGGTTAATCTGACCAATAACTTCTGTATCACAGGGTGTCAGATAAAACAGGTTAATCGGACCAATAACTTCTGTATTACAGAGTGTCAGATTAGACAAGTATAATATTTACATAACAAACTTACTCATGTAAACCATATAATTGGATATTGAACCCTAGCTATCTGGTGCTCCTAGATTAAACGTCTGTCTGATCTAACTAATCCGTTTCTCCCAGTCCTGTGTACAGGATAAAACATATTTTGTATAAAAGCTCTCTCTGAGTCTGTCCAACAAGTGGCCTAGTCATTGCTTGGTGTTGATAAGGAATGGTCAGTAATTTATGGATCTCATCATATATTTACCAGGAAGGGGTGAGGCTGAGGGGGCACAGCTTTATTGGCATCTGATAGAGATTATCTTGGACCTTGATGCTCAAAGCATTGTCAGCTTAACTTCAAAATTTCATAATATTCAAGTCATGATATCTTTAAAAAATACCGTATTCCATCGATAAATTTGTTCACTTCTTTTATGTTGATCATCAAAAGACAAGTTTAAGACACAAAATAAATTATCTATGAATTAAAAAAAAATCAAAAATTCAATGTTATTTACCCAATACTGCAAACCTTTAAAGCTTGGCTAATCATTGAAAGGTCACTGACCAAGTTCTTTCTGTTGAAAGATTTGTTAACTTGAAAGGAAATTTTCAATAATGTAAAAACTATAATTGGTTAGTATCTTGCTATATGATGATGAACTTGTCTTTGCTTAAAAAAATCTTTTAAAATGAATAAGATTTTTAAAACATTTGGCAAATAGTTTTTACGGATTTGTTAATTTCCTTATTGAGTGAGTTGGTCTTATAATCATATAAGTATTTCGTGACTTATATAAATTTTCAAATATTCTTCAGTTAATTGTTTACAAAAAGTGGTTGCTGATATAATTTTCCAAATAATCTTCAGAAAAATGTTTACTCATTTTATTGATATTTAAAGAAACATTTGAACTCTTCTCATTCAAAGGATTGAATAAAGCATTATGAATTTTCAAGGATGAATAGGTTAATATCTATCTATAAGCTGACTATTAATATATTGCAGTAATTAATTTTGTAAGTTAATTAGCCCTTGATTATCTCCCTTGTTATTGCTAAAATTCTTCTGTTATAAATATTATATTCTGTATCTATATCGTAACTTATATGAGAAACTTCAAAAGATAAAACATGTAAATGTCCTTTTCCCTTGGGAAGTTAATAAATTGCATATCGCCTATAGCACTTTAACATTAGTTTTTAATTTTTAGAATTAAGATATTTGTCTGTTTATGATAGTTCCACTCCGGTTTCTCGGTTATCCAATTATTATCACTGAATAAGAAACTTTCTCAAAGTAACCTTATATACGATCGTTGAAATTATTAAGATAAAAGTGTCAGAAAATGAAATTTTATGTGTCTGCTACACCAACCTTTGCCAAAAATCAACAGGTCGTCTTGATTAATTTATCTGAAACCTTTTTTTTGTAAAAATTATTTGAGTATAAACATAACAGGGGCAGGAAAAGTTGGGACAGCTTCACTCCATTTTCGTTTTTTTTTTTTTTCAAAATTCCGAAGTTTTCTTTTAGTTTGATATTTTAGAATATAACAATTAATTTAATTAACTTGAAGTTGGTTTTAAATTGTTCTTTTTTTGTCTTTTACAGGTAAGTGAAAATATCCAGCTGTTTACAGATGAAGCTAGCTGCTTCTGATCATCGAAGATCCACGAAGTGCAGAGACAGACCCAATTACCATCACCATAGTAACGACAGTGACCTATTTACCATTGCCAAAGTAACAACAGTGACCTATTTACCATTTCTATAGTAACCACTGTGACCTATTTACCATTACCATGAGTGCTAGCACTATCTTTGTCAGTGCAGCATGTAAAGTGTATACTATCATCATGGTTATGATGGTGACCTACATGACAAATGGATGTCATTCGTTTCCTTATGAGTGACATACATTCAATTTCCATGTAAGTTTACTAACAGGTGGTGATTCAATGAAGGAAAAAATAGAAATGAGATTTCAACCAATCATTTAACATCTTCAACCCTAAAATTTCATGATGAACTTTTCCAACCATTGAATTGGAAGAGTTCAAATGTGATTTTAGAGTTGAATGTATGTCTTCATTCCCCAAGGAGTAATTTCTATCTATGCATGTAGACAAAAGATTAATATTTGGTCATATAACTGTAAAATGGGAAGCTGGTTTCACTTGCGTGCATGTAGCTTGCTCTAACATGTGGAATAAATTATAAGGTTTGAAAAGTATACAGATGCAAATTTGACACTGATTAATTTGTTAAATGACATGAGAAGTGAATCATCACTGAAGTTATTTAATACAGCTACCTGATGTTCTTACAATATAATATATGTTTACTATCCATCCTTAACTCATTGACCCTTGAAATTTCATAATGGACTATTCCAACCTTGGAATTGGAAGAGTTCAAATGTGACTTCTGAGGTTCGTGATTTAATGACCTATCAGATCAGTTATCTTTTCCTGCCCAATTCCTTTACCTGATATAACTAAATTCCCTTATCCCCCCCCCCCCCTTTCACTTGCAAGGGGACATTACTCCATGGTGTATTGATGTTTGTGTCACCTGACCTGCCCCACCCACCCTATCCCCTACGTGATGCCAATACACACTGTTTTGCCATAGCTATGATTTTAACCTAGCACAGTTTGCCCCCTGTGTGACCCGCCCCACCCAGCCAGATCTGCCTAATCTAGTCCCACCCACACTGACAAGTTCCATGTTAGTCCTCCGCAGTCCTGTTCATGATAATCATGTCGCGTCCAACCCGGATATACTCTGTTCTCAGCCTCCAAGTATATGTCTGTGCGTGTGTAACAGTCTTTGACAGTAGGATATGACTTCATACGTATAGAAGTAAAAAATCTGAGAAGACACATATTGCTCAGCAAGGATCAGACAGTGCAACACATTACACCAATTCACTACATGTTCCAGCTAACTTTATCAAGTGATGATATTGAAGCAAGCCTATATTTTCAATTATGTGGGAGAAAACATTTTTTTCTGCGACTGCCTCTATTTTGGTTAGGATATTTTGGGGATTCTAGCTACAATAAGTAGACTTGGCCAGTATACAGGAATTGTGTGTATTAACACTAATTGTCTAATGGCCTCTTTACAGACTATTCTGTATCTACAATGTACCACACACATTACAGCCACAAACAGTGGCAGCTTCTTCATGTGAAGGGTTGATAACTAGGTCACAGGGGTCAACAAGGTCAAAAGTCAACAAGATCAAAAGGCTTTGACAGCCACATTAGGGGGTCAATAACTAGGTCACAGGGGTCAACAAGTTCAAAAGGCTTTGGCAGCCACATGTTAGGGTTCAATAACTAGGTCACAGGGGTCAACAAGATGAAAAGGCGTTGGCAGCCATATTAGGGGTCATTAACTAGGTCACAGGGGTCAACAAGTTAAAAAGGCTTTGACAGCCACATGTTAGGGGTCAATAACTAGGTCACAGGGGTCAACAAGATCAAAAGGCTTTGACAGCCACAATAGGGTTCAATAACTAGGTCACAGGGGTTAACAAGTTCAAAGCGCTTTGGCAGCCACATGTTAGGGGATCAAGGGGTTCAACAAGGAATTGCTTAAGTCAGAATTGTCACAGGTGTCAAGAAGGTAAAAGTTTCTGGCAGTCAAAATTGTCAGAGTTTGATAACTAAGGTCACAGGTGTCAACAAGGTCAAAAGCTTTGCCAGTCAGATATGTATGGGTTATAGCTGAATTCAAAAGGTCAACAAGAAGAAAAAGATTTGGCAGCCATATCTTAGGATCAGTATATATATGGGGCTTTTGCAACTAGATTTCAGGTTAATATCTGGTCACATAACCAAGTAAGGTCAAAAGGCCTCTCTAGCATACATGTATGTCATTGGTCAATATCTAGGTCAAGGAGTCAACAAGGTCATAAGGCTTTGGCAGACAAAGGTCAATAACTCTTGACTGTCAAATACAAATAATGTTTGATAAAAATCACATGTTAAAGTAACTCCTATTTTGTGATATAGAAAAGGATAACAATATCTATATCAAATAATGTTTATGTGAAACTTGTGCTAAAAACTTGGGCATCTAGCAGATCGTGATGAGTAAATCTGTTGTACTCCGTCCTATCTGATATAAAACCCATCAAAGTCACATCCGTTTAGCATTACACCAGCGGTGCTGATAGACTAATGGGTGGAAAAGATACAACACAACAACTACTGTCTAATTTCATTAAAACTTCCTCGTTTCTAACGTCAGGGCGTACTGGACAAAAGATTACACAGGGCAAGAGAATGCAAAGGTCATATGTGTGAGCTAATCCATAAATTGGTAGCCCTCCCCAAAATGAATTTAAGTAGTAATTCTGTCTCTTGGTAATTATATAACTGTTCCTCATTGGATATGCAAAGGCAATATCACTGTTTTATATATAACTACCTTATTTGTTTAGCAATAAGCCCATGCCTGACAATAAGCCCCCCCCCCCCCCCCCCACGCCCTTCATGTATGTCTAATGTCTATAGCAGTTCAAGAGATGATGTTTCAATGTCCTTGGCAACGTAAACTGGAAGGGGACTGACTGTTCCATCTATTGATACACCCCCCCTGCCTGTGTCAGGGCAGTTACAAGTACATTTGAACCAACCCCTCCCAATCTTTACTCATGTCATTCCTGAGGCCCGCCTCACCTAGTAGGGTTTTCCCCTGACTGACATGAGTTGCCTCCCTTGGGTGCGGTAATCACTGGACAATGCGTAGGTTCTACTGGAGCTAGAATATATGTAATTGCAACAGACAGAGACAGTTTAAGCGAAAAGACCCCAGTGAATGGTAAACATTCCTTACGTGCCAGCACCATATTATCACAGGAAGCTTTCAAGCCACAATGTAAGACAACAAGAAGCTGTTATGTGTTAAGAGTACATTTTAAAAGATCCCTCATAAAAAGTTTGTATTTGGTCTCCACCTGATTTCCATTGACTATTCCTTGTTGACAAATGGTGACATGTCAAAATTGGCAAGATTGTCTTGTGATATGCATAATAATATATTTTGTCGGGTCAAATTTTGTGTTGGAAAATCAATGGATTTGCGCCTCGTTCTGACGCCTCAATGAGAGAATTTGTATTCTGTTTATCATGCAGTCAGTTCATCCATTCAAGAGTTCCTCTTGGGAGATTTATTGTTGTGGTTAAAAATTGCATGGGTCTTATTCTATACAAAGTTACGACCTTTATTCATCACCTTGGCTACCTGCTGCAGTCACCTTGTAACAGTTGTCTTAGGCATGTGTCCATCTGGTACGATTTGAGAGTGTTGCACATTTTGGAAATCATTACAGTATTAATATCCATCCCCCTTGTAGATTTTGAAACCAATGTTTTTTTTGAAATGTTGACTGTACAGATGGCTTACAATGCTCCTCAATGTATAGGCTACTGTACAGATGGCTTACAATGCTCCTCAATGTATAGGCTATAGTAGCTACTTTTACTACAACAGTCCTCTAGTCCCTCCCCCCCCCCTCCAATGTTTGTGTGTATAGTGACTTAATATATAACCAGTGGTTCCTTTCCCTGCCCCCTATCATCTCTCTACTGATTTAAGTATAGTGGCTACAGTCCCCTATCTCCCTCAGCCCCAGTCGCTTGTAGCAGTCCCATATTCCTTCTCTGCTCCCCCACCTTCTCCAATGTTTGTATTTTATGGCTACTGTTCTTACTTCAGCTCCTTTCTCCTGCCCCTACCATTCATCCTTCAATTCAATATCTGGGTATAGTGGCTACTAGTATTACTACAGTCCCCCCTCCCCCTCCCCTAATCTTTGTATGAAGTGGCAGTCCCCCCCAGGTTGCCCCCCCCCCCTCCCCCAATGTTTGTGTGTACTGACAGTCCCGCCCAGGTTCCCCCCCCCTCCCTCAATGTTTGTGTGAATGGCCCATCCCACCCCCAGGTTGCCCTCTCCCCAATGTTTGTGTGTAGTACTGGCAGTCCCGCTCAGGTTGCCCCCCCCCCCACCTTTCCTCCAATTTTTGAGTGTGGTGGCAGTCCCGTACAGGTTGCCCTCTCCCCCATTGTTTGTGTGTAGTGGCAGTCCTGCCCAGGTTGCCCCCCCCTCCCCCAATGTTTGTCCGGCCCCCAGTTTGCCCTCTCACTGATTGTTTGTGTGTAGTGGCAGTCCCGCCCAGGTTGCCCCCCCCCCCTCCCCCATTGTTTGTGTGTAGTGGCAGTTCCGCCCAGGTTGCCCTCTCCCCATTGTTTGTGTGTAGTGGCAGTCCCGCCCAGGTTGCCCTCTCCCAATTGTTTGTGTGTATAGTGGCAGTCCCGCCCAGGTTGCCCCCCCCTCCCCCAGTGTTTGTCCCGCCCCCAGTTTGCCCTCTCACCGATTGTTTGTGTGTAGTGGCAGTCCCGCCCAGGTTGCCCCCCCCCCCTCCCCCAGTGTTTGTCCCGCCCCCAGTTTGCCCTCTCACCGATTGTTTGTGTGTGTAGTGGCAGTCCCGCCCAGGTTGCCCAGCTCACAGCTGGAGTTAGTTACTACAACACTTCTATAGTAATTGTTTTATATGTCATACTGTCAGCTGTCATATAGAATTATCTCCACTTAGCCGAGCTCTCCTCTCTGACATAGTGTCTGACAGAGGACCGTTCTCCACTAATAATTACGCCTCTTCAAGCCCTGTGCTAATTTTACCAGTAGTAAACTGTTTGTGGAATTGGATACGTGTTGTCATAGCGATATGATTTGTAGAGGATGACAAGTTGTTTTGATTGCAGGTCAACAACAATACATGACACTCATTTCTGTCAACATCCCTCATTTTTGTTTCATATCAAATATTAATATCTCTTTCATGATGGGCTGAGTTGTTTTCTAGGTCAAGATTTGATATCGTTGGTGTTCCAAATCAAAAAGTCACAAATTGATAGATACGGTGTGCAATTATTATCAGCAAGGGAAGCAATTTGATGTGAACGTCAGTAACAATTTGACAGTCACGATTTTGATGTGTATTAATCATTATCAACAGGGGAAATCGAAATTTGCTACAGAAATTGTAAATTACATCGTATCTTCCTTGAAAACATCCTGAAACCAAAATAATCTATCCATGTTTCAATTCTTCCATGATTTATTTTTAACTTATCAGATTTTATCAGACAATTTCATCATAAAGGATAATTTTAATTTAGAACATGGCTGCTACAACAAAAAATATTCGCAAATTTTCCGTAGAATCTTCCGTTACATATAATTTCCCTTAATTACCATATTCATCATAATTAGCACTGTAAACAATACTGAGTGCATTTAATTTAAGCTTATAGGGGGACATTTATGGAGATCAAAATGATCTTTTATTGATTTTGTATATCAATGTCTTATTGAATTCATTTATTAAAGTTTCCTTTGGCTACCAAATTTGTAACTCATTCACCCCTAAATATACATTTGAACTCTTCCAATTCAAATGTTGGAATAGTTCATCATGAAATTTCAGGGTTGAGTGGGTTAATAAATCATTCACCCTTGCAATTTTTTGTTGGAACTATTTCAAACTTTGAACTGGGAGAGTTTGAATGTTTTCCGAGGAGTCCATGGGAGTATTAATTAGAATAATAAAACTTAATCTACGTCATCCTTTATGGAAAGTGGATCTCACCATGAAATCCAGACATAAAAATCTGTGCATGTGCTGTTAATCATTGATTAGGACTGGTCAGATCTGGAGGGGGTGTACACGTGTGTGTTCTATATAGTTTTATTTACTCAATTCACCCTTAAAACTTCATAATGAACTATTCCAAGCTTTGAATAGGAATATCTCAAGTGTGTTTTCAGGGGTTAAGTGTGAAGGGGGTCAGCTCATTCACCCCTGAAGACACATTTGAACTTTCCCAATTCAAAGGTTAGAAGAGTTTACTATGAAATTACAGGGGTGAATGGATTATAGAGAAAAGAACTTATAGGGGATGTACTTAAAATTACAGTAAATGTGGTATTTCATGATATTTAGTTATAATCATCATAAAATATTCTACAACTTTTTTCCATTATTGTTTGGTCCGAAAGGGTGAATTACCCTGAACATGTTAAAAATTGTCCAGATTTCTAAACAGAAGACAGAAAGTGTGAGGAAGACATTACACTTTAGACTGTAGTTGATGAGAAAGTATTTTGGAGATCACTTTAAACAAGTTTAAAGTCTATCACATTCATCTAATGCTATTCCGACACTCTACAGACGATGGAGGAGCCTATTAGAGCAGCTCGGACATGTTTTTTCTGTATCATATAACGACCAATAGCCTCAACATTGATCTACTCCGCAGAAAATCCGGGGAACGACTTTGTTAGAATCTGCTGATGATGATACAGGAGATACTTTATCAGGCTTAATCAGGTACAGGATAAGAAAGTGAACAAATCAAAACAAATTAGTATTTGTTTTTTCTTTCTTTTTTTCTCAGAGACGAAAGATACATAACGGAACTAGATGTTTTTTGCTCCTTGTCGATTCTGTTTTGCAGTGTTTTCAAAGATTCTTCTGAATCTGGTTTCTGTATGTTACATACGCATATGGAACTTTTGTCACTGACCCAGTTTCAGAGATTACATTTGGACCGTGTTTGTCAACACATGGGCAAAATATAACCAACTTGACCCGAATTTTATCCAATGTGAGAATAGTTTATGAACCCCTTGAACTTTGACCTCAAATATGTTGACTCTTATTTGGCCAATCAGAAAGAATCAATTTGTCAATGATTTTTGTTTTGACATTTTGTTGTAATAAGAAAGTGCCATAATTTTAGGATATATATGATTATTTTATTGCAATATGATTTAATATATTGACATGCATCCTGGATCAAGTTGTAACTTGCACTTAAGTCTACAGGGAACTTTGACCTGAGTTTTGTCGTAAATCTCAATCTGAATTAAGCAGCAAACAGGATCTCTGTGGTTAGTGTTTATTTTATCATCCCATTATCGTTTGTTGATCATTCCTGTTTACATATACATGTATATATTATATTGAAATGTCAAATAATCTTTTGTTGGAATGATAACATTAATATATTTCAATCCTGACTAATCAAATTTATTCCCCCCATGACTAATCCCAAGTTATATTACGGTCTTTGAAATTCAAATTTTCTTAAAAATTAAGTTTTTAAATTTCTTAAAGCATATATGAATTTGCAGTTTTTATCAAACAATTTCAAACAGATATTTAATATGTTAAAGATGTACTTCACCCCATCAATATGAAATACTATAGTCTGAGCATCAAATCCTTATGACCAATAATAATTTTTTTTCAAAACAAAAATTATTTTTTGAGTACATCACATTCATATAAATATGGAAATGTGTCAGGAGTGCATCACGCTTAAAGACTAAAAGTAAACACGAGCAATTTATTGTTTGACATATTGTTTACTCAATTGGATAAAAGTGTTAGATAAACATCTCATTACTTTAGTGGAGTGTATAAATATCACACGAGCCGCGCTAGAAGGGCAGAGGAAGCCGCAAACTAGTCCAGGCTACAACCCAGTGACAGATGCAGTTATATTGTTTGACAGAAAAATTACGGTGATGATATGAGTTGTTCGCTACAGGATACAAGTAGGGAGCATGTAGGATGGTGGTCCATAACATAATTCAGTTAAGGGAACAAATTACCTTGTGCTTTTACTACATGTATGACCTTCTGTATCTCCTTTTCATAAAGAGTTCGCATACTCTATTGGAAAATATCTGTATGAACTAGTTTTCATTACCGACATCAGCTAAAAATGGTTAAGTAATACTTTTGAATCAATTTATGGCATTCTAAAGGAATAAAGAATAAAACAATTCTAAATGAATGTTTAAATGAACAAAGTAAAATGATAAAAAGGGGGATAACTCTTGATACCAGCAGGGAGCATTGCATTAGGTGCTCTGTAACATAACCTTCCATATAGTTCAGACATATTTAAGGGAACATGCTACCTTAATGATGCTATATATACCAGTTCTTTATGTCATTCTCAAAATGTGAATTTAACAAAATTGTTTTAATTCAAATTTTATTCTTATCATATAGAGAGCTTGTCTGATATACATGTAGATATCACTTTCTATAAAATCAGTTTTCAGGGAACTTTATAACACATATACCATGTTCACGTAAAGTTCCAAATATAACCTCACCATAATTTATCTACTGTCTTGCTTTTAATGTGTCCAATGGGTTAGAGTAGTAGTTTTTTTGGCTTGATAAGATTGGAACATTCTTCAGTTCTTATTTTCCCAAGTTGCTATAAAAACAACAAATTATGTGAGGTTGAATACAAGCTTCGAGGTCAAATATAAACTAATTGAAAAACAACTTTTCAGGTAATTAACTTCCAAATACTTACGGCTAGTTTATGCAGGTATTCTTATTATGCAGTCTCTATACATGTAGTTAGATTTTTCGCGATGCTGTAGTTATATTGTGCAATTTGTCTCTTGTTTTAAAACAGTTGTCAATATAATTTTCTTTCCAAATTGGTTCCAATACAAGATTAAACCGTTTATTCCTTTACAAATTGATGCAAAAATGAATTCTTGTTAAAATATCGGCAGAACTGATGAAAGAAGAATGGCCCATGGAGAAAAAATAAATTCCATGGTGTAATCCGTCTCATTTGAGGAAAACGAGCGTTGATCTTGCTGAAGTAATTACATATATTATACCAGCCAAATTGTTTGAAATTGAATGATTTCATTTGGAAAGTGAAGAGACTAGAATATGTAAGAACGTAAAATTAAGTCGTATGCAGAAACTCAATCTTAGTCAATAACACTCTTGTTGTTCTTCATCAGATTCAAAAACTAGAAAAACAAGCAGCGGCTTAAAGTTAGGGCTTTGTAAGGAGATTGATTGGGATGTTGAACAGCCATGTAATTTGGTTGAAAATGCAACTTATTTTTTTTCCCTCCTGTTTCTGACTTGAACTGAATTCTCAGCAGGCGATTTCTGAAAACAAAATCTGAATCTTGTAGGAGCTTTAATGAATGCGTAACAACCTAGAATTACGTTAGGGAGGATTTTTCTTTTATGTTCCGACGGAAGAATTTCCAAGTATGGTCGCGAGTTGTAGCTATTGTGCAACTGGCATAGACATGTAGATTGTTGCGTAAAGGATCCAGGGAGTTCGTTTTAGAAATTCTCAGTTAATTAACCGTATTCGGAATTTTGGTAAAATCAATAGAAACTATTGATAGATTTCTCTGGAGTAGAATTTCTTTAAAACAGAAAAAAATAGATAAAAACACCGAACATATGTATTTTTTAGGTTAGGGGTGTACCAGTCAATTGAGATAAAGTCATTTGGCTTTAGTATATTGGAGATGTGTTTAGGTATAGTAATCACAGGTAAACAAAGATTCACTCACCCCTGAACATGCATTTAAACTCTTCCAAATCAATGATTGGAATAGTCCATTATGGAATTTCAGGGGTGAATATGTTAATTAATTGAATATATACATAATTATTTATAACTTAAACTAATCATTCCATAATCAATTTACCTCTGAGGACACAGTTATAAATCCTTCAAATTCAAAGGTTTAAATTTTTCATTATAAATTTTCAGGGGTGAGTGAATTCAATAAAAGCATTGAAATATAAACGAAGAAAAATATTTCATGAAGTGTTCAGATAAGGTATGCACTTTGTATTTTTAGAACTCATCATTCAAGGATTTCTGAAGACTTAAATTTCAGATTCTAATGTTAAAGGAAGGAATTGTGTTTTCATTAAGAATAGCTCCGTATTGGGAGTGGATAGAGGATTATTTACGATATTTTTCATGCTTGTTTCCCATGATATGGGCCTTTGTTTTGGGATCTGTATTCCATCAGGAGAGTTGGGATAAGACAAAGAGTTCCAGGGACCGCCCCCCCCCCCCCCTTACCGGTTTAGTTATCTGTAGTAGTGACTGCCACACCCTGACCAATGGGCAACCTGCTTAGTGTCCCAAGTCACACTGGGGACTGTGTGGGACCTGGTACGTGTAAAGTAGACAAAAAAGAGCAAATCTCTTTAAAATATTGATAATGATATTACATTATTTTTTATTTTGTGTATTAATATTGAATCTGCTTCACACAGCTTCATCTGGATTTGTGTACCAAGGGAAACATCCCTGATTATCCAATATGGCGTCCCTCTGATTCGTCGATCTTCCACTGAAATAAAACTTGATACACATCTATGTCATTGTAATATTAGTGCACACCCACTTTTGGATTTTAATTTTCTTCAGAAAAATGTGAGCAGATTACAGCACGCATTTGCTCGACTGTGATGGACTGCCTGCTTGTGACAAGTACAATGTATCTTTCAGGGAGGCGTGTTTAGAATTTGATTGGTCAGTGACATAAAATTGATTGGTCAGTGCATTTATATAAACTCTAGTAACTAAATTTCAATGAATTTTCACCAATTTGTTTTTTTAACAAATAATTTTGATGGCTGCATGATAGAAACAAAGCTATCAATATATAGCTTTGAAATCGCTGCATGACGAAACATGGACCTCCACCATTGATAAAAACTTGTAAGGGTGGATTGAGACATGTAGAGATAAACACATAAGCAAATAAACATAAAACAGATTTTGTAAACCTAGGTACCTTAAAGGCCCAATATACGTAACTTCAGGAATTTGTTCGTGATTCTGAAAAATTCTGAAAAAAATCCAGTTGATAACCATGCAAAAATAAGCCGGAAACGAGGCAAACCTGAGCGGTAACTAACAAGAAAGACTTGACAGAAAAATCTAAATAACTGAAAATAATTCAGGTGGGGCCCACTTTAACAACAAACCGAAGTGAGAAGACGGTTCAAAATGGACGCGTGTTTACAAATACTGAGATTCAACTGCTGCTGTACCGGTAACCGCGAAAGAATTCATCTTGAATGTTGCTGATATCAGTTAATCTTAACTAAATCTATAAATGTAATAAGTTTTTAGGCTTGATTTTGCGCTTCAAGATTTGCTGAAAGTTACGTATATTGGGCCTTTAATATCTACAAAGGCATTTGTTAAAAATTATTGTATAACCAACTGTTTGAGGCATGGAAATCCTTCATTCCATTGTATCTGGGAACACTGTCTGGCTGACACAGTGAGCTTAGACATTTCCTAGTACAAGTCTTACCCTGTGATTGGAGTGGTAACATCTACTTCATCATGTCCTGTGGAGGAGGAGGGGGAACTCAGGGGGAGATACTCCCTCCTAGGTCTCCTTATACCTATCAACAGATTACATACACATCTACCAAGCTGAGGGTGGGCTGGACAGGGCTATGGTCACGTAATGTTAAAACAAATTTACCGTAAAAAATCTGGTCAGGATCACTTAGAAGCTTGCTAACCACTGAACATGGGTTGTTGTCCCTATCATGGTTTTAATTACATCTATATAAAAAGAGAAGTAAGCCTTTGATATTTGAGGCGAATTGATGTAGGTTACTATGGGAGATAGGAGGAGTCGTGACTCCTGGGTCAGTCCCTGAGCATGATCACGATTATTAAAGCTCATACAGGGAAGGGTCGGTCAGTGTCTATTGGAGGGGTCACAGAGGGGGTTGTTTGGGGGGGGTCTACTACAGGGAAGGGTTGGGCAGGGACTATTAAAGGGGTCACAGAGGGGGCCGATGGGGGGCTTCTACAGGGAAGGGTGGGTCAGGGCCTATTGAAGGGGTCAAAGTGGAAGTCATAGAAAGGGGAGAGGGGGTGGGGGGTTAAAGGTTTGGTGCAGCCTTAGAGGTCTTTACATCTTTTTTGCATCAATGTCGCAACACCTTAACCACTCGGCCACCGCGGCCCTCGATTGTCAAGAAATTTCAATGCACATGTCTTTTGTTTAATTTTGAGATGAATATGAAAAACAATATGGATGACAACAGGGAGAAGTGACACTTTAGCTAACATGGAAATCTTTAATCTGAAGAAGATTGTCGAGTTTCTGGAAAGAATTACAGATCCAGTTGTTTCAACCTATCACCTATTCTCCTTGAGAGGTTTCTTGTTTCAAATGACTCAGGATAGTTTTGTTCTCCATTTCAAGCATTAATGAGAAGCAGTTTTTTGAAAATAAAAAAAAATCAATGTGGAAATTAATTTTAGGAAACACTTTTGACAGAGTATATACATTATAGGAGCACTAACCTGATTCCGGTGAATGTTTAAATCAGTGTCGTCAAAATCGGTCTCAAGACCAATTAATTACTGAGACACGTGGGTGAAATAAGAGAGAAAAAAACATTGTCGAGGGCGGTAATAAAAAAAGCCTATAGTTGCATGTCGCATTGTATCTGCTGTATACATGTTGGCTGTCATTACGAAGTCACGCCAACGAAGTCCTACTTCTGATATATCTAATTTGCATGAATTAGTCCCCAAAGTCAGACAATGAATAATGGTAGAATTCGTAAATTACTTAATTTGCATAATGTCATTATGCACTAAATAGCTCTAGAATTAAACTAGAAAGGATGTCCTTGATTGTTACATCATTAGGGAAGACCGATGTTCTTCATTTTACGAAAAAAAAAAAAATGCTTCCTCATCGATTCATTAACTCGTTCACCCCTGAAATTTAAAAATGAACTATTCCATCCTTTGAATTGGAAGAGTTCAATTGTGTCTTAAGGGGTGAATGAGTTAAAGGATGTTGTTTAAGATTTGTGGGTGGTCTTCTAATCATTGAATGACATTTGGAGGAGTTGAAACACTGTTGGTACTAATTAAGAGTTTTGTCACCACAAGCTCATCAGCTGTTTAATTTGATTAGTCCGCTGCGCTCGCCATAAAATACAGTTTGAAGCTATTTTTTGGACCATTTTTCTGCCTGCAAGGTTTGTGGGGCCAAACATTTCAGAAGAAGTATTTATTTGTCATTATACTTATTCTAGATCTACCTGTGATAAAAATAATCCAAAACTTTAATTAAACTACCTGCATTTAAACATAGAAGATTATATTCATGCAGCCTTTAGAATAAATTCAGAAAAAGACTTTCGCATTTGGGTGGTTTGGACGTAGTGGATAGCATATTTCATTACTTTCCTTTCACCAAGGTTACCTGGGTTCAATTCCCAAATCAAATGTTAAACTGTTTATTTGTTACCTGTCATATTGTGACCGATTTTCTCCATGTACTATAGTCCAACAAAAGTGATGAATATTAGTTGCACTGTATATTTGTTTTAAAATTAATAAAAATGATATCTGAAAATAATTATAAAGACATTTTCTATTTTTGGTTTGTCTTTGGTAAAAGATATTAATCGTACTTTCCAGAAATAGTGTTCATATGTGAAACAAATCTAATTAGAAAAAATCCTAACTGGAAATATGCTCTTTTTTTTTTAATTCAAATTTGCTTGTGGTGATTTTCAAAAGTGTATATAACACATTGTAGTTAATTTGATTAATCCTGACAAAAGATGATCTTGATGAATTGACATTTTTCTTTTCTTGTCATTAAAAAACAAAAACAGTTTGAAGGAATATTTTTTATTTCGTTAAAAATTTACGGTATAATATGAATCTGTTCAGGTATGTGCGAGGGGGAAAATGATACATATTTATCACTTATACAGGTATAGTTAATTTGTTGACAAGTAAATAAACACGATGAAACTGACGACTTGCACAGATAGACGTTGGAATGGATCAGCGATTACTGACATATTTTGGAGTATTTAAGACAGAATGTATCCACAACTTGGTGTAAACTGGCAATATGTTATTTTTCCGTTCATTATAAAGGCATTACTTTCGTAACTTCAAAGATTGAAGAGTGATACTATCGCTAGGGGGTTGCCGGGGAAGCCAAAACCTACAGGAAGTGGGGAGATAAGAAGAGAAAAGGTGGAGTTTGTCCTAGCACCATCCCGAGATTACTCAAGCTTACCAAGTTCATCCTGGTATAGAAATATCATTATCTGCACCCGGAGACATGCTTCCTAAAAGATATCGTATAACATATAAATTGGGAGGAATGACTTCTTGAAATTTTTGGAGATTTTGAGATAAGTGGGAAACATTTTCCTTCTAAAGTTGAAAAATTGAAATGCACTGGACATTTACAAATGTATACGGTTTATAGATAAACAGAATGAGGGAAGAGGGGGAGCGGGCATGATTATATTAGTAGTTTGGGAAGGGGGGGGGGGGGCAATATGACATCATTGCACGATCTGAAATCTGAAATACACCTTTCCATTATGGGATTGGTCAAATATTTTAACAGAGTGATTTTCAGAGTGTCTGTTTTGGTTGAATGAAATAGGAGGAGGGGGGAGGGGGGGTCGAGTTTGGTTGTATGGTTGAGTCTGTAATATAACAATTTATTGCTTCAAAGTTGATCAACAAGTCTTAAATTGAGGCAATTCAAATATGCATGAAGATGCTAGCTTTGATAAGGAATAGGTCATGGTGGCCATGTCTGAAATTCTGCTTTCACTATATAACTCCCATCACCGAATGGTTCAAGGCCTACATTATGTTGCATGATGTAGGCACAAAATCTACTAAACCATTAGTCTGTCCTTTTACTCTACCGTGAGACACACCATCTTTCTTCCACCGCCAAAACCTTGCACATCCTTGTAGGGCTGCCGGTATACCATGGTATAAAGATGTGATGGTATGTACTGTGGTACATTAGTCCTGACAAGTTTTTTTGGGGACTTTTATTTAACTTATCAATGAACTGTTTGTTACATAGATCAACTTTAATTCCATGGTTTAATTATAATTTCCTATCAGTTTGCTGAACAACTATAGGACAGACATAGCCGCACTCAAATAATATTAGAGGATAACACAAAGAGAAACTTATGACAGGCCTCTTGTGGATTGGCTTCATAACAAAAACAGCCAGAGACCTTTAGCTAGCTCAAACATTCAATCAAGGTGGTATACCATGGTTCTACTTACCACAGTATTTGCCTTAATACCGTGGTACACCGTGGTACTTTTGATTTTGTGGTATGCAGCACTACATCCTTGAATGGCCATCACTGTAATAGGACGTAAAACACAATCTGTTTTCTTAGTCCGCATGGTAGATTTGTTAGCTCCAATATACAGTGTAACTTTTAGGTTTTCAACCGAAATATTTGCCGATATAAATAGCGCCTTAATGGCTTCAGTAAACATCCAATATTGACATATCTAGGGATTAGTGTAATGGTTTTTCACACTGTTTTTAATGTATGTATAAGTACAAGCCTTCACACAGTTGAGTGATCTATATCATCATCACCTTCCTAAATATCTTACGTTCGGTCACTTGTCAGATCCTACTATTTTACGTAAATATGATACTAAAATTGTTAGGAATAAAAAAGATTTTCAGAAAATTATGCCATTTTCTATGAATAACTAAAATTGTTCGGAATAAAAAGATTTTCAGAAAATTAAGCCATTCTATGAATAATAATTATGTATACATCTGATACAGTAATAGTTCAAAAGAAAAAATATAAAAAAATGAATTAGTTTAAAAGGAAGTAGTTCTTTATAATTTGCTGTATTTTCAATGGTTTAAATTACCCTGTAATGTTAAGAATCATATTCAGAGCTTTGACATGTTATAATTTTAGAATTCACAATCCCTTGCTTTAGTCAAAGGACTAAATACCGTTTAAGAAATCCAAATCAATGTTAAATTTGTTTGCGCCTGAATTTTCATAATGAACTATCTGTTACAACCTTCGTTTGAATTGGTTGTGTTTCAGGGATGAATGAGTTGAGACTTGGTGTCTAATATTTTGTCTACAATTTAACTTCAAATAGAAGATCAAGGCACCTGTAGTCTTTTAGCCAAAATGCACAAAAAATGTCCTATGTATAATTGAAGCAAAGTTTGAAATTTAATTCTTATTATTTACAATCAATCCTTAATTGTCATCTTGAAATTGTATAACTTGAAGAAAGCATTTCATTTGAAGTATTCAGTCAAGCCTATAAATATAAAATATTCTTACTTGTTTACCTTGTGGAATTGTCAGATCAGCTCAGCGTTTTTTTAGGGTCCCACCAACTTGGAGATAACGTGGTTCAACTGCAAAAAAAATTGTTGAATTTCATCCGTCTCATTCCCACTTGCACAGGAACTCATTAGCCCCTGAAATTCCATAATGGACTATTCAGTCCTTTGAATTGAAAGAGTTCAATTGCTCTTCAGGGGTGATTGAGAGTTAAAAGTCACATCTTGGTTCTTGCTGTTTGGGTTAGGGTTCCCACTGAATTCTGGGGAAGGGGGATAACTCTGGTCTTAAGCTAATTAAGTGATGATGTTTCTAAATTGTCTTCATATACTCATTTGGAAATGCGTATTTTATACAGCTCCTGTTTATAGCTATGAAGGAAAAGGTGACATATATATAAGTTAAGATGTGTGTATTTGAAATATTTGAAGTTTATTTCATTCATTTATTTGAATAAAAAATTTGCATTGTTAAGTATTTATCATATTGACCTAATAAGCATGCTGTACACTTAAAAACCCCAAACAGTTTACCTAATAATACTATTGGGATGTACAGGGAAAGTTTCAATTTTAAATCTTAGAAATATCTGGAACAGATTCTTCGGTCGAAAGATTATAAATTGTAGATCAGTGATGTTAGAAAAATAAAATGCTGACTTTAATAGAGCAGTACTGGGGGGGGGGGGGGATTCATCTTGTCTGAAATGGGATAATTCTCCCCTAAATTCACCACTTTCGTAATAAATAAAAAGGCAACTTCTTAAAAAGACACAACATGAGCAATTTTAATGTTAAAGTTTCTTTTTGTTCAACTTGTTATGATCTTTAATATCTAAAATCAAAGTGATGCATTACCCCCTAAGTCGGTTTTGGGAGGGAGGGGAGGGGGTGCAATTATCTTCAGTTGATGCCTGTAGGGAGCATCACGCTTCTTGATTTTCCTTTCAGCTGCCGATTATTATAAAGTGAAATCTAACGTAAAAGATATAATAAGTTCTTCTTTAAATCAAATTATTAAAAGGATAAACCAGTGGGAAAATTCTCTTACCCTAATAGATACTTCTTTTTGAAAGGAATATATCAAAATAATGGGCCTGTTTTTGTCCCCCTGCTTTCAGTACCAGTCCAGCCCTAGCTGTTATAGACTGTTACTGGCTCGGTTTCATCAATGTTCCTTTACTAAAGGAAACTCCTTAACTTCAAAAACCCTATAGGAAAGCATTAAAGAATTTAAGGGGAAAATCTTAAGTTAAGGAACTTTCCTTAAATTCTGTAACGCTTTCCTATGGAGATTTTTAAGTTAAAGAGTTTCCTTAAGTTAAGGAACGTTGATGAAACCAGGGCCTGGGTAGGTCTTAACAGCATTGTACCCAGCTTCCTGTCAAGAGATCAAACACAATTAATAAGAAGGAAATCATGGCGGCATCTGATTTTAAAAAGTTAATGATAAAGGAGGGATATTCGATTGCCGGCAACTTCATTTGAAAAAAAGTTGAGAGACAGACAAATATGGTCCTTTTTCGATCCTTTCTTTTTATTGCAGGCAAACGCTACCCACTGTAAAAACTCTTGTTAATTTGACACCAGTGTTAATTTGCACAGATACTTTTTGGGATTTAAAATGCTGGAAAAAAACCTTTTACCAATTCAAAAGGATATGCATTCATACATGCAAACAAAAATTTGGTATTTTAATTTGCACAGTATTTGGACAATTGAAATTATTTTATTTTGTTTCATTCTAGCTTACTGATTTGATAGAATTTATGATAGTCTCTTGACATTTAGATTATGTGAGAATGAAATACATGTTTTTGATAGAAACACTGTGTATGCTAAGAAAAAACCGTTTCAAAATTGATTCCGTCAGATGATTTAGAATCTGTAATTTATAGAATCTAATAAAAGATCGCTACTTTTGTGTCCTTTATTCACTTAAGATCTGCCGGAAGTTCCTCTGGGTCCAAAATCACATGCTACTTTTACGACATAATCTCCGCAGTAAATAAGCTTGGCGTTAGAGGTGGGCGTCTGTGATATGCTGGAGTGTCTAGAAATGATCCTGAATTGGATTTTCCACGATTTTAAGAGTTCAAACTGTTTAAAATGACAAGTCTTCCTACCCTCTAAGGGCTTAAAATTAGATTTACCTTGTACGAGTGAATGTTTTAGAATTATTTGAGTTATAATACTGAACTGCTAAATCAGCATTTTTTAAAGAAATCTTTGTAAGGTTCGTTCAAGTAATAAGTGGGAATTAGACAGAAAGCTTATGACGTATGTTTGTGTTAATAGTTAGAACAGAATAAAATTTGTTCTTCCTGGTTTTTGTTTAATCATCTAATTTCTAACGGTTGATATATTTCATCACAACTTTGTCAGAGTTTGAAGTCTTTGATTGCTTTATTGTAAATATGATAAGATGAAAACAGTTGCATCCATTAAAAAACAAGAATGTTGAGCATTGCTCTCACCGGATCACTTAAAGTTAACAAACACAAAGATAAATCGAGACCTTGACCCACATTTTTTCAGAATGAAATAAACGTTGTGATGAGTGCTCTACCATGTGTTGTACTATGATACTAATCTTGGGAAGATTCAATTTTGTGTCTACCTCCAAAATATGAAAGCTTTCCAGGGCTTGTAAGACTGAAAGTTCAACCCCCAGTGGGAGAGAAATCAGAACTCTCTTATCAATGAAGTTAACGAAGAGATGTACCTTAACCGAAAGCAACATCCCGTAGAGCCATCAGATTATATTGGACTATCTTTACGAATCTGCCACTTGTTTCTACGCTATGATCAGATTTGAAATTTGGGCGTTTCCTAATGTACCTGTTGAACATATAATATCATCGCCATGACTACAATTATGATAGATTTTGAAGGATACAAGGGACCCCTTGATAGATTTTGAAGGCTACAAAGAACCCTTGATAGATTTTGACGGATATACATAATGCTCCGTGTGTTAGATTTTGATGGATACAGGAAGAACTCGTTCAAGTCTGGGTCACTTTGATGTTTGGTAGATACATATTTAAACAACAGTTATCTCTTGATGAACAAAACGCATGCTGGAATCAGATTTGTGATAGCAAAATGGCTAGTAACTGTCTGTAGCCACCGTGCTTTCTATGTCATCGAAACAGCTGTTTGCTACCTTACATTGATAAAACATGAAGTATCAAGTTTAGATTGTTGTCTAAAAACGGCACCCTTTTACTATGGTATGCTGACTGCAGACAGAATGTAGAAGTTTAAATGACAAAGTTGTGTAATCATTATAAGAAATGTTGTGGAGAGCGAAATTTGTTTACAATTTGAGATATAAACATTTAATCTTTCGGAGACACGATTGCCCCTGATACATAAACATGACACAGAGTATCAATTGAAGGTCTGTTGCGCAATGCACTTGATTTAAAGTGGGACGAACTATCTCGGAACAGACTGCTTTTTGTTGTTTTGGAGGGGATGAAAACAAATCTGTGAGTTTTTGACTTAAAGTATTTTGACATGATTATAAACATGACTAGCAGAGACATTTTTTCCACTTCTGTTAAACGATTTCATCATTTCATGCTAAAAAAAAGAAGCAGACTTTTGTGACAGATTCGGAAAGATTATGCAATCTTAACGGATTCCTGTTGACTGTCCATCCCCAAACAAACCGTAAATCGCTTCCGATTCAAATCTTGATGAAATGTATTCCAAATTGCATTTGTAGGGATGGATTTTAATTTGAAGCTTGGGCGTAATCTTTCCTGATAAACATTCATATATCAGATTAACTACATGACAACATGCAGAAATACAGATGGTTGTCTTTCTATCAGCCGACTATATCCCTCTTGATTCGGGAAATCTGAAATCTCGACAAATTTTAATGTAATTGATTTTAAGTACAATAAAGTGAAATACTTCCATTTTCATTTGAAAACATGTGTAATGTACATTTATCAGAGCATATAGATATATTTACAATATGAAAAAATAGTGAAATGATTGTCTTTGAAATAACTTGGTTTTAGGAAGAAAGATTCAATTTGAATACAATTCAGTTTGCACATGCATGTAAGAAATTCAGTATAGTGTTGTTATTATTTTTATTAAAATCAAGGGCAATTTTTTGGAACATTTATCTTTATCCCTCAGTTAATTGGACTGTTTATATATTTGGAACACCTTAAATTTCTCTGTAGCATGTAAACCAGGTTATGGGCATTTTGGAGACCTTTCTCTGTATGTATTATGCCCATTTGGAATACATTGGTCGTTTTTAGTTATGCCACACATTTTGAACACCTTCCATAAACACTGAACATAAAATGAAGATTTCAAGAACTAATTAATACTATTTATCTAAATAAATATTCAAATAAAATGAATTACCTCATTCAAGGTAAATCTCCAGGCAACCTTTTATCAGGAAGAAGCATGGATTAAAGGCTTTGTAAACATCTTCTTCAGGTTGGAAAGTATGATATAATGTAAAGATTATTTAACACAACCAAATATGTTTTATGTGAGGTTTCCATGACAAAGTGCGATATGTACCCTGTCACCCTCATCAGACTTATAATTACCAACAAAGTGTATATGCACACAGCAGGTGTAAATTGTGTACGAGTTGGTAAATGACAAATTGATCATTTCGTCTATGCTAGCTGTTAGATGTATGTACAATAGTAAAGTCATTGTACAGAAGTGACTATAGATTCAACTATGCTTTGTTTATGACTTGGTCATAGATGTGCGGGAATCTGTCACATATTTTGGTTGTGTGAAATAATCTTTACATATAAGCCTGGATAAAAGGTTTTTGTTTGCAACCAACTGCTGATGAAGAGAGTGCATGGAGAAAAGGAATTAAGCAGGAACTTTGGGCCTCTTGTCAGTTCAGCAAGGTTAACATCTGATAACAGCTGATCATGATGAGCAGTGCGACCTCTGTTTGACCTCTGTAAAACCTAGACAGGAGGGTCTATCACAATTATCTAGATATGGCAGGACTTCCTATAGTACATGGACGTGCAAAGATAAACGTTCACTAAAATAAAATTTAAAGCATTTGGGAAACATCCATCGTTTATTTTACAATTAATCAGTGTTATAGGAGTGATATCTTGAATTCAAACATCTGATAAACTTTGATTCCTGCAATAAAACATTCTGTTACCATAATGATCATGGATCCAAGCATTTCATTGACCTGGATGAAAACTTGTTGATATGAAAAGTTTTAAACTGATTGTGGCAGCAATAAGGTGATCGATGGACTGCCTCTGATGACACTATCCGATACATGGCTATTGGAAAAACAGACAGATAGACAGACAAATGGACTTGAGATAGACAGACAAACGGAAATAATATGGATAGACAGAATGGAAATGAGATGGATAGACAGACAAATGGAAATGAGATTGATTGACAAACAAAAATAAGATGGATAAGACAAAAGAACGGAAATAAAAAGGATAGACATACACACTGAAATAAAATGGATAGACAGACAAACTTACCATTTTGACAAGATCTTCATCTTATTTAATCAAATGATTTTACCTGAGAGTTGGTTTAAGTGAAAGAGGATCAGATGAATGTGTGGTGTATGGAGGTCCAGATGACCAGTATAGCTTAGTATACTGTACTTGATAATTAAATTCTTAATTTAAATGTACATTTAAATGCTACTACGGTCCTCACCCACTTGGATCTGTATTAGGTGCTGGACCATAAGTGACCATTGCCTGAAACTCTGCCTTCTTCCCTTTAACTATCAAGTTTTACTGTTCAGAAGATAGATGCATATTTCAGAAAAAGGGTCGTGCAAGGGAAGTAACTCCCAAGGATTTATTGATACTCTAAATGTCAAAAGATTCTGTGTTAACCATTAATCGGGGAGTTAAATTGTTTATACCGAATGGATAATTACGTTGCATGCCGTCAGAATATTAAACTGGAAGGGAAGAAAATGATCCAATATTTCCTGTGTCATCGAGAACAGCTTGTAACTGGCAATCAAAATGGCCATCCTTGTATTTCGTGTGAGATTAGGTTTCTATACCAGATATCACGGTCTCTTGGGATGGTTTGAAATTGATCTTTTCATCGTTTGAGACCAAAACAGAATTATCTTTATGGCTCCTACATGCACGTGTAATAAAGTTGCGGATACTGGGATGAAAAGTGATATTGAATTAAGTGCTATTAATTTGTGATCTTTCTCTAGGGTTTTCATATGGTTAGATGGCATAAATGCTCTTTTCTCACTCGTGAACAAAAAGGATACAGATACTGGAATCCCTGCGAAGCAGTTGATTATGCCGAATCGGAACCTTAGCGGATCAGTCCGTATTGTGCTTGGAGTGTTGGCTGATAGCTACATGTGAAAGCTCATTTGTTGCGTGCTAATCAGTGAATTGGTACAGAATTGTATGGAACAATTGACAGCAACGGCTTTATAATTTCAATCTCTTAAGTATTAAAAAATTGTCTTATCTAAAGTTCTAGAATTGTTCTAGAATATTTCTAAAACCAGTGTTCTAAAATATTTTTAGAATTTAACTGCTAGAACATTATTATCTATATTATTGTCTTATATGTATGTGTTCTAAAATTGACCAGAACTTATCCAGAACAGTTTTAATGCAGTTCTAGAGCGCATTTGTTCTAGAACAGTTCCAGTGAAATTCTAGAACAGTTCAAAACTTTTCCACAGTGGTTAATTTATTAGGTATATGATAAATATTTGAATGTATGGATAATATAAATCGGGAAAAAAATTATATATTTTCAAGTTTTCATAAATCACTTTTGGAAAATGTTTTTCAACTGTAAAGAAGTTTCCTTTTAAATCCAAAAATTGCTATGTTATTTTGAACCTAGAAACTTTACTAAACTTAATTTGCAAGAATTTACATACTTACCAACTTTTTAAAATTTCCATTGGGGAGATTACGCGTGCTCAGAATTGAAAACAAAAATAATATGTATACATACATGTACATATAGGAAAAATAACACTTGTAAAGGGCTTCATTTGAGCTCTTCGTTCAGATGAAATCATCAGATCTTTAAAAAATAGGAACAGTTAAGCAGTCTCCAAAGTTGAAAATGCAACATTTTAGGGTCCAAAATCGGAATCACCCGCCTAAATAGGGAGGGTTGGCAAGTATGAATCTATTGTATATCCAACAACTTCTATTTCTAAATTGACCTTTGTATTGATTGACTGTGTATTGAATGTCTGACTGCACATGTGTATAGAATTCCTTCCTACTTCCTGCCATCTTCCGATTTTCATTTTAATTTTACGATTCAGTGACTTAACATCAATTTCAATTTATATTTTCCGTTGAGGTGATACGGGTTTCGACATCGCATTGACTTTTTAATCAGAAAGAAAAATACATCCAAAGTTTGTGGAAGCCCACAGCTATGATCATTATCAAGAGTTTACATGAGGTAGATCAATACCAGCATCGATGATGACTTCATTATATCGCAATTTTTTTTGCAATTTCATAAATGAGAGAAGAGACATGTCTGCATGTCTTCTACCGGAGGTAAGGATTTATGATACCTTCATTAGCTATAGTGTTAATATCAATCATAGACATTTTGTGTGACAGTAGGGTTTCAGACCTCGATATCAGCAACTATAATGAAGCATTACAGACTGCTCTCGTTTGAAAGATTTTTTTATAAATTTTGAAAGTAACCCATTTATACCTGAAAAGACTTAAGAGTTTAAATCTCTTGTACAATATATATCAAAAACCTGCCTAAATTTTTAATATTTTTTTTTTTTATAGATATCTACTTGCTGCTGTATTCTACTTTCACATCTGTATTAAGAAGTCCAAATGTGGTTTCTTATTATAGGTGGTTTCATTATACAGGTTTTTTATGCAAAAATTATCATGGTCTCTTAATACTATGCAGATGAACTCTTTCGTTATACAGGTTTTTGTAACAATGAAATGCTTGAAATATGTAACATTTACTATAATATTTTTTTTGTAATCATTTTGTGGTCTCTTTATAGAGCTTATCACATTGTGGTCTCTTTATGGAGGTAATCACACTGTGGCCTCTTTATGGAGGTAATCAAATTGTGGTCTCTCTATGGAGGTATCACATTGTGGTCTCTTTATAGAGGTTATCACACTGTGGCCTCTTTATGGAGGTAATCACATTGTGGTCTCTTTATGGAGGTAATCACATTGTGGTCTCTTTATGGAGGTAATCACATTTTGGCCTCTTTATGGAGGTAATCACATTTTGGCCTCTATATGGAGGTATTCACATTGTGGCCTCTTTATGGAGGTAATCACATTGTGGCCTCTTTATGGAGGTATTCACATTGTGGCCTCTTTATGGAGGTAATCATACTGTGGTCTCTATGGAGGTAATCATACTGTGGTCTCTTTATGAAAGGTATCATATTGTGCTTAGTTGATTAACTGTCTTTAAATATCAATCTTCCCTGTAAAAAATATGTACACAAGATAATTATATTCTTTTTTTTTTTCAAAGCCATTAACAAAGTTTGTGTTGTGGGTGATTTTAATTTCCTGCCATAATGATAGGTTAATTGATATTGAATGGCACCCTCCCTAGATACTCCGACAGAATCTCCCGTTTCCACGCCATCCATTCATACCCCACTGCTCTAAACGGTACCAGGGTATTGAAAACTGATGTTTTACCGAGATCAAAAGGTTTTCAAACTACTAATCCCTGTCCAGGCTCCGAATGTGTAGCTTAGGTGTTTGAAGTCCTATCCTAACCCCAAGGTATGTTCACACCTGCAAGGTGTTTGATAAAGTAGGTAGAATCCATAAAGATTTACAAGCTTTCTGATGAAGGTGATGTTGTAGATGTTACGCACGAGTGTAACGTTTTAATAGATGCCCGAGATCATACAGGTATCCCATAATACATCATAATACTTGTCGGATTAAACTTAAATAGGCAGAGTCACAAAAAGATCTAGGAACAGGAAATAGTACTCAAATGTGGCTATACTAAAACCTTAGTGATGAACTATAATCTTTTCAAGGACCAGTTAATATATAATTTTTTTAGGAAGTGACAAGATTTTAGATTTCATAATTCTGTGTATCTTTCTGTTGATGTCTGTTGAAATAAACTATCTGTAGAATTGAAAATGTTTTCTTTAATTCATATTTCATTTGATTTACAACAAAAAAGGATTTGGGTTTGAATACTGTGAAGCCAAAACTAGAAATAAAAACAGAACAAACAAAAATGAAAAATAGATTTACAACAAAAAAAGGATTGGGTTTGAAAACTTTGAAATTAAAAAAAAAAAAAAAAAACCAAAACAAATAAAGCTATTAGCTTCTTTTTCTGTCTGAATTTGAATATTGACATGCATGTACCAAACTTCATCTCATGTCAATACCTTTGTCACGTTTTTGTCCACGTTGTAAGGTAACACGAACATGCTTTTTCATGTCTGACCTTTAATCAGACGAAATGAACTTACATGAAGATATATTTCAGCATGCAATGTCGTGACAGTGTCTCCAGCTAATGGTCACTGTGACATCGACTTGCTGTATGTCGGTTTTACTATTAGTATCGACTGGAGCAAGCCGCACATGCAAATATCTAATTACATTGAAGAGTAAAGGATATATAACTCCATAAAAAGGAGAGTTCGCATGTCTGCGAGATGCCATATGAACAAGCATCGTTATTAATTACCATATTTTTCCTTCAGGCAGAAAAAGAGTAAAAAGTCAGCTTGATTTTATGTATTACTCATGGGTTAGGTCAACCATGCTGACAGATTTGAAGTCTTCTAATTCAAAGGTTGGACTAGTTCATCATGAAATTTCACGGGGGGGGGGGGGGGGGGTTGGATTCTACTACTAGCCCTCCACCTCTCAGGGTTACGAGTTCCAAACCCACATGGGGCAGTTGCCAGATACTGTATGACCGTAGGTTGGTGGTTATTCTTCGGGTACTCCAGCTTTCCTCCACCTCAAAAACATAACCCAAACCATGCATTCTCCGATAAATTTAGAGTCATATTTGAGCTTTACCAAGTGAAAAACACAGGGTAAATTAGTCCAATTTTACTGATTTAACCCCTGAACACAATTTTGGATTCTTCCAATTAAAGATTGGAATAGTTCAGTTTGAAATTTCAGGGGTGAATGAAATTACCCCAGATATTTCATAATGAATTATTCCAACCTTTGAATTGGGAGAGTTCAAATGTGTCTTCAGGGGTGAACAAGTTGAATAGGCAGAGGTAAATGAGTTCAGGACACTGAATTGGCTTAAAACCTTTCAACGTCAAGATGGCAGCCAAAATTTATATCTCTGACAGCGTTTTGTAAACAACACCATCAAGATGGTTTTATAGCACGGACCAAGACAACAGGTTTTTGTCTGTCAGATAAGATGGAATGGTGAGGAGGATTTAGGGGGTATCCGAGTACTTTAGCCAATTATAAAAGATACAGGGAAAAGTCGGATATGAGCGGGCTATCAGGTTTCAATGATAACGGACTGTAATTGTGGCCGCTATCATACTGTTTTATCTACAATACTACCTTTCCAGAATATTAATAGGTCTTAACTGTCATTGTTGGTTTCGATATGAAATTTTTTGGTTTAATAATTGCTCATTGCCTTCCACCACAATTGTGTTCAATGGTAAGTTCAATATCAGCTGATATGTGACAGGTTTAAGTCTGATTATAAGTTTAAACAGAGTTTATTCAACAGAAGGCGAAATCGACATAAATGAACATTTAGGATTTGAAAACAAGTCAATAAAGTAAATATATCAATTAGTCAATTAGTCTCTGATTATTAATTGAGCAAACAATTGTCAAGTTGAAGCTTGAGTTTTTTTGTTTTTTGTAGATATGATCCATTTATTAAAGTCCTTTACTATAATTGGAATTTATCAACCTGATTAAAATCTTATCTTGATCTCCGAGCCATTCTGTAAACTTCTCTCTGCTGCGTCAAGATCTGACAACATCCTATAGGGGGTCATGTCCCGATGACCTTTGTCGCCTCTTTACTTAATACTAAAATAATTTTCCAATGACCTGTCATCTTGCAGCATGACATTTCGTCACATTATTCCACATAAACATTTTGGTGACCAAATGACTAAATGTACAAATATGATTATGCAAGCTTTGTCGCCTCAAAAATCCACTTTTCAGATTCTGAAAGTAGTAATTTGATTGGCTAATGCAAAAGTTCATCGGACGTGACCCCCTATGGGATGTTGTCAGATCTTGACACACACTATAAAGTCGAGATCAGATGCAGGCTATCACAAAAGGCAAATACACCAACATACCATGTCTCCGGCATGCATACACAACACACACATGGGGGCACATTCTTAAACAAATTAGCTGCTATTAAGGATGCTGAACTTGATCAAACCACATTTAGGATGCAAATCATGTATGGGAAGAAAACTCATTTTTCAAATATTTTATGAATTGATATACTATAAAAGATCACAGAGACAAAAATTTCAAAAGCAGGGATCTGAGTATGTAACAGCAATATAAGGGCCATGCAAGGATTTTAAAACAAGGACGTCTGACTCATTCAGCCCTGAAATTTCTTAATGAACTACTCTAACTTTTGATTTGGATGAGTTCAAATGTGTCTTGGGGGGGGGGGGGGGGGGGGGTGATGTGTTAAGAGTGAAGAGATTGTGTCTAGAGGAGATATTTTCCCTAATGGTTGTCATCAATACCTTCAAGATACATAAATTTTCTTCTCAGACAGTCTGATCAGCACCGAGGTCAGTGGGAAGTTTGACTACAAAATCCATGTCAATTTAATGCTTGTATTATGACTCCTCAACATGGATACGTCAATATACATGGTTGATTTTGCCGCCTGTAGTGTCTTTTCGTTTCTTTGTGGCCGAAAGGATTTATGGAACTTGTGACGCTTTCATGCTGCGAGTGTTATAGAAACTTGTAACAAAAGCAAGGATAAAACTGGATTTGATTGACAGGTATATTTGTCTCATCATACTTACAGCGGCAAGGAGGGAAATAAAAAACTCGCAACATCTCCATAAAGGTCGGAGTTCTTTTAAATCTCACAACAGACTGGAGTTATTGTTCGTGACGGAACACTCGGAATTAACTCCAAGTGTTTTATTCAGTGTGGTGATCAATTTTGATTAATATATAATCCAGAAGTTGTTTCAATCAATTTCAACATAACATATAAAGTTTGGACTTGTTTTAATCACAATGTACCTAAGCTATGATATGGTATGAAGTCACTTCTTTTATTTGCTACTGACAGTTGAACCTTTTATTACCTCAAAGTCTGGGATCATGAAAAACCTCCGAGCTAATCTGAATATATGAGTTCGGTGAGAAATGTTTTAGTCTGAAGTTTAGCTTGGACTAACGTAAGACTTCTATCTAAACTTTGTGATATACAAGTGGTTTGTCTGTATAGAGTACCACACTTACATGTATATATATACTGGGAGAGTTTTTCTAAGGTCCGTTTTCATACCATTATCTGATCTAAGAAGGATTTTACAGTCAATTAAAATTCTTCGCACATACATGACCATGAACCTATTAAATATGGAAGGCCACAACAAGAAGAACAAGGTTAAGGAGAATATCATACCGAAGTATCTTAAGTTTGTGCGCTAACACTAAGGCACCAAACAGTGGAGATTGGTCACAACAGCACTTTGTCGAAGTGTTGCTGCCATTGGACTTAAATGAGGGAGATTTTGAGGGAGATTGGTGAATTTTGGTCAAAATTAGCCAATCAGTTCCCTTCTAATAGGGAGGTTTAATGGGTATGCCTCAATCTGCTATAGCTAGCTAGACGACAGATTACAAGTTCAGTTTTGTCAGACAAATTAAAATAATTCTAGAAAAAGAAGCTTATATTAGGATGTCTTCCCTGTAATTCAAAATAAAAAGAAAAGACAGCTAGACCGTTTTATGGGCGGTAATGAAGTACTGATTATTTTCTATGGTTCCTACCTGGAGTCATGGTAACCAAATATTAAACAGAGGTGGGATTTCCGTAGTGGGAAGACAGGTTTTAAAGATCTTCCTTGAAATCTTCACACACCTGCCAAATTTGTGAAGAAGTTTTTACTTTTTCTGATAAAAGTTTGATGTTTATCCAACGACAATCTTATGAAGAAAAATTAGGTTGCTACAGAAGCAGCTGGTGTTTTGTGTTACCTGGCAACAGGCCAATGCCCCCTGGTGGCAGATAGTCTAACTACACCTCATGTTTTTATCGTTACAAGCTCAAGTTGAAAGAATTTATCTTTTTCATTTTCATCCCGATCTTGCTATAAGGCTTGTGTATTTGGAGGTTGAAACTTATCTGACAAAGTATTTGATCATAATATTGGCAGTATCAGATTTGTATACCAAATTAACCTGATTTTGTACAGGTAATTTAAAAAGTTTCCTAATCTTCTACAAAAATAAGTTGTCAGTTGATTAATGTTGAGTGCACATCTCCTTAAGATTTATTTTACAATTCTGATATAAAACTATGAATTGGGAAGTAATTTCGTATAAAGCACCTGTTCATAAGTTGAATGAATTATAATTAATAAGAACTGCTCTCCATGTAAAATAAAACTCAGTGCAAATAGTAGTCTTCAGTAAAATAATTACTTTGATCAAAACTAAAGGATTAAAACATCAGAACTCCAATCACAATTCATTTACTCTTGCCATCTGATGTCAGCTACCTGAACTTCAAAATTAAGGGGAGATAACACTGTCGTTAAATTAAGGGGGGATATAACACTTTGTCATTATAGATTAAAAGGAGATAACACTTTGTCATTAAATTAAAGGGAGATAACACTTTGTCATTAAAATAAGGGGAGGTAACACTTTGCCATTAAATTAAGGAGAGATAAGGCTTTGTCATTAAATAAAAGGGTGATAAGACTTTGTCATTAATTTAAGGGGAGATAACACTTTGTTTGCGGAACTAGATTGGATGAATTGCTGGTCACCATTATAATGTATGTAACACAATCAAGGTAGCATGTGTATGTAGAAGGTGGGTCAGTGGCCCCTAAAGTTTCATAATGAACTATTCTAACCTTTGAATTGGAAGAGTTCAATTGTTTTTTCAGGGGTGAATGAGTTAAATAATTGTAATTGAATATTGTATTTTTGACAGTTTCATAGACATATATATGTGTGAATATATATAGGCAGAAAGTGTCAGTAAGATGACTGTTGGAATGGTTCCTAGATGATAGTAAATTATGGTGTTAGGGTGTATAGTGTTATTCGGATGAACTCTGAAAATCTAGGAGGTCTTACAGGTTTATGTGACAGACATGTAGACTATTCAAAAACACAAGCAACAGCCAAAGATGTTTTAATGTGTAATTCAAAGAGATACAACTCCTATTAAACGACAGGATGCTAGGTTTATATCTATAAAAGAAATAATTCCATCATCTATCATTTTATGGTATAATATTCAAGTTTTTTGCTTGTTTTAAATTCCAATTCTGTAACTTTGCCAAGATATTGTACTTTTGTTAAAGTGAAGATTTGGAGTTTGTTGTAGATATTCTTTGTGATATGATCCTATTGTATCTTTCCTACCCATCAATCTGAACTCTGTGACCTTATCTTAAGTTACCACTTGAGCTCATTTCAAGAACTACATCCTTATAATATTTCCGATAAAGGGAGATAACCGGATCCATAAAAGAAAGTAGAGTTTTTACGATTTCTGAACATAATGCCGTTCGAGATTAGAGTTGTGAGTTTGATATCAGACACTATCAGGCCTGTGATGCGCTGGAAGTAGGAATGTCCTCTTATCAAGGTATAACAGTCCAAAATCTTCTGTACTTTGTCGAAATCCTTATCTTAATATTTCAGCCCAGAATCTTCACTTGCTTGGTCGGCTGGATTTGCCACTTACCGAGACAAGGAGGTTTTCTTATTTTTGCCATGTCTTAGCTGTCATCCGATTCAAGAGTGAAGATGATCATCTGGGTAATCCCAGGTCGGAGGTCAAGAAGCTTCTCAGTGACCTGGATGCTTGTGGCCAAACACTAAATGTCATGATATCTAATTTCTAAATGAAGCCGTCTGCTGCTTTCGGTCAAGTTGACATTTTTGCCATCAAATGTGTCTGAGAAATTTTAGTGCAAATGGTTTTACTACATGTTTAGACAAGGAAAGGTGCTCTCTTTCATTCCTTTTCAAGGTGAAATGTAAATTGGAAAAAATAGAAATAGAGTTATTGAGTAGGCTATAGTGCTGTGGAATGTTATTTTACAGACACCCGATTTAAAAGACATCTTGTGCTATACAGTAAACCTGACTTTACTGACACTTGACTTTAAGGACATCCTGTAATATACAGTAAAACCTGACTTTACTGACAACTGACTTTGAGGACATCCTGTAATATACAGTAAAACCTAACTTTACTGACACCTGACTTTGAGGACATCCTGTAATATACAGTAAAACCTGACTTTACTGACACTTGACTTTAAGGACATTCAGTAATATACAGTAAAACCTGACTTTACTGACACCTGACTTTAAGGACATTCTGTAATTTACACTAAAACCTGACTTTACTGACACCTGACCTTTATGACATCCTGTAATATACAGTAAAACCTGACTTTACTGACACCTGACTTTAAGGACATTCTGTAATTTACACTAAAACCTGACTTTACTGACACCTGACCTTTATGACATCCTGTAATATACAGTAAAACCTGACTTTACTGACACTTGACTTTGAGGACATCCTGTAATATACAGTAAAACCTGACTTTACTGACACCTGACTTTAAGGACATTCTGTAATTTACACTAAAACCTGACTTTACTGACACCTGACCTTTATGACATCCTGTAATATACAGTAAAACCTGACTTTACTGACACCTGACTTTAAGGACATTCTGTAATTTACACTAAAACCTGACTTTACTGACACCTGACTTTCAGGACATCCTGTAATATACAGTAAAACCTGACTTTACTGAAACCTGACTTTAAGGACATTCAGTAATATACAGTAAAAATTAACTGACTTTAAGGACATTCTGTAATATACACTAAAACTTGACTTTACTGACACCTGACTTTAAGGACATCCTGTAATATACACTAAAACCTGACTTTACTGACACCTGACTTTAAGGACATTCTGTAATACACAGTTATTTGTGTATCTTCACCAACTTTACCCAAAATGTATTTTCATTTCAAGAAGGGGTTTACTTAAAGGTGTTTACAAGAGTCACTTAGAGCAGAACTTTTACAGGACGTAATCAGTGGTAGATTTAAATCAATTCATGAAAGCAAAGATTGATATATTTATCATTATAGTTGTACTCAAGTTTCTAGCCCATGGGCGTTTTGCTCAGTCTTAAAAGCTTTAAGATTGAAAGGTCATTTGTATTTCAACTATTTATGCTGGAAGATTAGTATTATGTAATGGTTGATAGCCAAGTACAAATCCATTGATAACACACCTTATCTTTTTACAACACTTTTTGTCCATGATCTGTAGTGCATTCAGGGTCGCTCAAAAGCTTTTGTATCTGTCAACATTTTCAAACGTTATGTAAACCTAGATTGTGTACTGTTGTATCTCACTGAGTAAGATGAATATTTGTTAGAGTGTGCACAGTGTCAACAAGAAAATGGCCTGAATTATCTGCTATTTGATATCAGGATTTTTAAACCCTTCTTGTCAGTTTTGATTGAGTTTCCAACAATCATTTTGAATAGTAACTAATGGATACTAAGACAAGAATTACTTAAAACTTGAATCCTATTCAAAATTTGAGACTTAAATAATTCATTTGTATTCATCTTTTTGTAGTGAATTTAAGTGTGCAATACTCATTAGATAATCTTAAAACATTAATTTATTCAACATTTAATTGTTAGTATTCAACATTCAATATTCATTTTGATTGTATTGAACACTCAAAATTCAACATTCAGTATTCATTATAAAATACATGTATTCACCATTCAAAATTCAACATTCAGTATTCGTTACAAATTACATATATTCACCATTCAAAATTCAATCTTCAAGATTCATTGTCGACAAGGTTTTCAATATTAAACTCTCAAAATTTGACGTCAGCTCTTAAACGTAAAAGTTAAAATATACCAAAGAAGCTGTCGATTAAAATATTTCGCTATTTCTAATCACCACATGAACTGTCAACTACCGGACAAGTGCCTAACCAACTTTCTGTTATGTTGGCTCTATAATTAGGCTGTGATTGAGAGGCGAGATCTTATCACCAGTTTACCCCTAAAATATCATTATGAACTAGTCCAACCTCTGAATTGGAAGAGTTCAAATGTAACTTGAGTGGTGAATGAGTTGATATGGTGACATCATTAGCACGAAGGCACAGATCCACTTCTCTGTAGCTTAAACCCCTGTGTTAGATTCAAGTCATGTCCGCCATGCTGAAAAGTTCTGTCGTGAGATTGGCAGTGGCCTTAATGAAGTTCTCGTTTGGACATTGGTCATTTCCTGTCGGCTTGTTTGATCAAGGTTAACACCCGACTTCATGGTTACTCCTGTACCCACTAATTACAGTGGTCACTATCTATACATATATATAGCTGTATTAATGAGTTATATGATTGATATAATTCATAGAATTGTGCTTAATTTGATATCTAAATTAGGAATATAATTTGTGGTTGGTTATTATCCTGTGAGTTAATTATAATGACAGGATATTTACCACCAAGAGATCCTGATGCTGACTTCTGTTGATTCTAAGAGAGCTTCCGTTGCATACAGTATATAACTATAACACTATGTCAATGGCCGAACATGTGATTGTTACACAAATGATCTAGCTAGGGTAAACTGAAGGTCTTACAATCACTACAAGCAATTATTGTCACATATATATTGTACAGTATAATATTAACTGTAATCTAGGGTAAAATAAAGGTTTAACAATCGCTACAAGCAATAATTGTTCATGGTAGGTCTGTAATTCCAATTATATTGAAGTGTATGGTGATTTTAAGGATAAAGATCTTACAACGAATTGCTACTAGAAATTGTAGTTCATTAATTGCTGTACGTGATTACATTTAATGCTTTGATGCTGCATGACAGGTATCGCAATTATTGTTCATTCCAATACTTTTCTTAAAAGTGCATGGACATTTAAAGCATCCTAGCAGATCATAATTAAATACATTTTATCTGACTTTGTCCTCGATACTTTTGAACATGTACCTTCTTAGTCTTTTCCCTGTTGTTAAATTATCCACCCCAAAAGACACATTTGAACTCTTCCAATTCAAAAGTTGGAACAGTTAATTATGAGATATCAGGGGTACATGGGTTAAAGTGGTTTTATTTTCCTGTTCTATTCATGAAGTATGACATTCAAGTCCCAGTCTTCAATTATTTGTGTCCCAGACTTTAATTAGTTCTGTCCCAGACTTTAATAGTTCTGACCCTGTATTTAATTAGTCCTGTCCCAGAATTTAACTAGTTCTGTCCCAGACTTTAATTAGTCCTGTCCCAGACTTTAATTATTTGTGTCCCAGACTTTAATTAGTTCTGTCCCAGACTTTAATAGTTCTGACCCTGTATTTAATTAGTCCTGTCCCAGAATTTAATTAGTTCTGTTCCAGACTTTAATAGTCCTGTCCCAGACTTTAATTATTCGTGTCCCAGACTTTAACTAGTCCTGTCCCAGACTTTCATTATTTGTGTCCCAGACTTTAATTATTTGTGTCCCAGACTTCAATTAGTAGGTCGTATCCCAGATGTTAATTAGTCCTGTCCCATACTACTTAGTCCTGTCCCAGAATTTAACTAGTTCTGTCCCAGACGTTAATCAGTTCTGTCCCAGACTTTAACTAGTTCTGTCCCAGGCTTTAACTACCATGTAGTTCTGTCCCAGACTTTAACTAGTTCTGTCCCAGACGTTAATCAGTTCTGTCCCAGACTTTAACTAGTTCTGTCCCAGACTTTAACTACCATGTAGTTCTGTCCCAGACTTTATAACTAGTTCTGTCCCAGACGTTAATCAGTTCTGTCCCAGACTTTAACTACCATGTAGTTCTGTCCCAGACTTTAACTAGTTCTGTCCCAGACTTTAACTACCATGTAGTTCTGTCCCAGACTTTAACTAGTTCTGTCCCAGACTTTAACTACCATGTAGTTCTGTCCCAGACTTTAACTACCATGTTGTTCTGTCCCATTGTCTACATTGATAGCTGACAACTCCACCCTTATCCCTATGTAATTGCGAGTATGTTACAGTGTGTAGGGATATTGATCCATGATAAGTACTCCCCTATCCTCTTCTGATTCTGACCTACTACACTGTCAACTTCCGTATAAGTTATTTTCTATATCTTACATTTTCATCAGGAATATGATATTTGTGCAGTGTAGAATTCTTGCAAACAAGTTAGACATTTTTTTATTTGGTTGAGCATGATTCTGAAGTAAACATAATTATGAGACGGTCTATAAAACAGGCAAAAAAATACTGACTATTGACAAAGTGAATACTGACCTATGATTTTTCAAATAAACAAAATGAATTCTGATGTGTTGATTGACAAATAGAATACTGACTATAGACAAACGAATACAGACCTGGTACTAGACAAAATTATTTTTCACATAAACAAAATGAATTTTCACTCATTAATAAAAAAAAAAAAAAATACTGACATATTATTATAAGCAAAATAGTTTAACAAATAGACAAAATAAGTTCTGACTCGTTAACAAACAATCAAAACAAATCAAATTTTCAAAATTCAGAAAATGAATTTCATCTCACATATATCTATCTCGAATTTGAAATAAATCAAATAATTGTTACAATTTACTTTTATGTCCAGATCAACTTTGCCTTTTGTGGTTTATATAGTTTTTATCCTCATGAGTACAACATGTTTTCTTTCATTTTTCAGTGTGTTCTGGTACAAATGAAGGTATGTCTACAGCGGGATCAGAATATTTCCGTTATCTTAATCTTAAAAACCATTACACAAACTGTACATATGTGGATGGTAATTTGGAAATCCAGGAGATTGGCTCCGACCGTGACTTAAGTTTCCTGGAAACAATCGTAGAAGTGCGGGGATATGTGCTTGTTTACGCTGTGTTAACACCAACATTACCGCTAAAACGACTTCGAATAATTCGAGGAAGTGAACTGTTTTCCTACAATAATGGAAGTTATAGTCTTTTTGTTGTGTTAAATGGAATTGTTTCTAATACAACGTCGGTGGGTATGAAGGAACTGGGATTAAGATCCCTCCAAGGTGAGTAGTTTTATGTCCATTTTATATCATATACACCAGAATACATATCATCTTTAAGTTAAAAAATTGGATTAATTCTTTTGGAAATTTCAGCGGTGAATTGAGTAAATCTTTCATTCTTGGTCAATATATAATATATATATCAGTCTCTGCTTAAGGACCTCTGTTTATAGCTGCAGGCCAAACACTAAATGGTATAATATATATAGTTACCTCCCCTTGATTTCATAGTTGACTTATGTACAGTTACCTCCCCTTAATTCCATAGCCCAATGTACTGTAATATACATTTACCTCCCCTTAATTTCATAGCCCACTGTACTGTTATATAAAGTTTCATAGCCAACTGTGCTGTAATATACAGTTACCTCCTCTTAATTTCACAACTCCCTGTTATCACCACTGAATTCCATGTGCATTTATGTTAACCTGAGGTAGATCATTCAATTATAGCACTTACTCTACAACAATGTGTGGCTATAGGGTTCAAGTTCTGACTGGAAGCTATAAGTATGCTGATCCATTCATGCTTCATGCAGTCTTGTATTTCCTGAAAAAAATTAAAGGGAAGTAACCCTGTGTAAGAAAATTATGGTAGAGTACTTGTGTTAAGCATGCAGAGGAACATTGGTGCTAAATAGGAAAAAAAAGAAAAATGGAAACAAAATTAATTCATATCTCTGTATGTCGATCTACAACTTTATACTCAAAATTGATCCGATTTGAAATTATTTGAATAATTCAATCACTGCAAATCTTGGAAACAATTAATTCATCTTGTAATTTATACAAATTCAAACATGACTTTGTGCATTATAATGAAACAATGAATGTTTTCTTTTATTATACAGAAATCAGCAATGGCCAGGTATATTTTTTCAATAACGCTTTGCTGTGTTTTCACAAGACGATACATTGGGCAGATATAAACCCCGACGTCAACCCACATGTCAAATATGTTTATGATGCTGCATACAAGCGAAAATGTAAGTACACACAGAAATTCAGATTTAACATCCAGTTCCTTATGTGTTACCTAACCTGGAACCATCAAAGTAAATTATAAAAAAAATCTCTTGGTTTTCACTTTTCCATTGTTTTGTGTAGATGACCTTTTATTTTGAAAAATGAAGTAAATTACAAAAGTCATATACATTTTCTTTGGCACAAGACACCTTAAAATATATGTAATAGTTAATTGTGTTGCTGTAGGTATCTTTAATATTTCTATATATAGATCAAGACTTTCTTAATCTGATTTAATATAGCCAGATGTAACAATCACATACATAGTTTTATTTGGTGCAAGACACCTTAAAGACAGTGACAACATATATGATGTACAAGTATCCTTAAGGATTATGGAGGTTTTATGGGTCTTAAAGATCAATAGAAAAAAAATGACCTAAAGCTGATATATTGTAACACTAAACTGAAAGGAGATCTATTTATAGATGTCTGGTTTCAATATTGACACAGGCTCCTAACCTAAATCCCTAAGTACCTCAGCTAACACCTAGCCAATCAGGACTTAACTCATGATAAAGCATTGTAAGCTTTATAAAATATTTCTGGTAAAGGAAATATTTGTAAACTTAGCTTGTCCCTCTGTTTATATATAGAGAGGCCTTAATCAAATTCATTCCCTTCTGTTAAATTTTGACTTTTTAAATTTCATATTTACCAATTTAATCTCCACAAGGTTGCTTTAGCCTTTACAGATATAAAAATATATATATTATATAGACATAGTTTAAGCAACTTTAAAATAAGTGAAAAAATGCATGGCAAGGCGGATACGAATACAGATCAGACCCGCAGAACTCTAGACGAACACTCTACCAATTGAGCCAACTCGGTACTGGCTACACAATTACATTTCGATCAGGTTATATTTTTAATTTCTTTCAAAGGTCATGATCAAGGTCATTGAAGGTTGATTCCTCCAATTTGATTGGCTGATGATTTTCAACCCCAGTATATTTGTACTTCAATGTTTCTAACTTTTTTCAGGCTATTTTGTCAAAGGTCATTTAAGGTCAATCATTTCTCTCAGTCAAGTTAGGTATCTATATACTCTGCATCGTCAAAAGTTTAGTTACAGAATTATATTTATTTTCTGATACAGGATCCATTAAGATCCCTTTTCACTGGACTCATGCAAAAGCATGACAAGTGAAGTTGCATATGATAGAAACTGTTGTTTAAATCCTGCAATAAACCTGTACATTAAAACTAGGCCAAGAGTCTTATTTATCTATATCATTTTGTGTTTTAGAGAAAAATTGAATCAAAATCTTTCAGAATTCTCAAGAATCAAATTGAATCATTGCTTAGTCTGCTCCTGATAACAAAGATAATGCGAGCTAATGCCTTATAAAAGATTCCGTTATGTAATTCAGTAATAATGAATTGTACTTGTTTACCTACCAGTATTATTTCATAGACACATTGATAAAACTTTCTCCAAGTATGAAATTTCAGAAAATATCAAGATAGGATTATGAATTATAAACCTCTTGCTTTCTGTTACTAAATAATGGATTAGTCACACTCTAAACAGTAAACTTAAGAAAGAGATAATTTTGATTAAGTAGTCGTTGGCTCTGATCGTTTTTCACACTTTCAATTTTCCAAGGATGCCAAAAGTTGGGAGAGCTAAGATAACTTAGTGATTGGATACAGTTGAAGTTAGATGATATTAAACCCCCTCAGAGAATCAAGGTCATTAATATGCGTTAAAAAGCCATCACGAAGTTGTCTCCCCTTGGGTATAAATCTTCAGATGATTTGGTTGCAAATGAGATACCTTATCAGTAAATGTAGGCTAGGTATAAGAACTCAGGCAGAAAGCTTGAAAACGGACCAGTACATTATAGTTTTACAACTTTGATTAACAAAAGAAACCCACCTTACTCAATAACAGTGTTCCTTATGTATTTCATGATTATATTAGGCGTGGAACTAATGGTGGTTTACATTCTGTTTGAAATTATAAGCAAAATGGGGAAAAATCTGGTGAAATGGCAAATTCAAAAGAATAAACTGAATATCATAGTACCTTAGTTATCTGATAGATTATATAAATGCCCAATATCTTCCAAGACTGTGGTTGTTTTTGGCAAGACAGTGAAAAAACTTAATTCTTAAATAAATATTTCCATTTCGATTCAAGTGTTGGCTTGATGAGAGAGAGAAGAAGAAAAAAACAAGATTGTATCAAATTGTGAAATTACAAGTGGATAGGATTTCAATTATCAATCTGATCTGTATTCATATTCTGAGAAATAGACATTTCCGATTTTGAGAGAAAAAGTATTACTTTGATTATATATTATTGATACCATAAATGTTCTGTGAAAATCGTCTCTTAACCCAGTTTCACGGAAAATACCATATATGTTCTATAAAAATTGTCTCTTAACCCAGTTTCACGGAAAATTCCTTAACCTTTTCATCCCTAAAGTCGTATTTGAACTTTACCTTATCAATTAAAGACTCGGGGCATGTCCAGTTAAAAAGTTAGACTGAATGAATGAATTAATTAGAAAACCCCGAAATTAGAGGTGTGCTTATTGATACTTACTTGGATGTGACATTTACAAGATTTACATGGCTGGTGTCATCGATGAAGCAGAAGACGCTTACTCTTCCGGAACACCTGGTCTTATTCTCTTGTACTTTTACACATGTCTCCATGTAAATCTTTCCTTTGTGTTTAACTTGTCTCGATCTAGTTTTATCAATTTTGAGTTCAGATTATGGTTTTCTTGGCGCTTTGATATTCTCGGATATTTTAGAGTTAGGAAGAATTGATTTAGAATTTAGAACATTCATGTAAATAGTGTCTTGTATGTTATTTCTTGTTTTGAATACACTGCTACTGAAAGAAAGATCAACTTGATCATTGAATGACAGAGAAATTTACACATTGAAGCCACTATAAACGTAATTAATAATCAAAATCAAAGAAAGATTAATATGCGTATGATATCAGAGACAAATGCTCGGATGTCAGTTTTTTTCTGGCTTTCTTTGTTTTCTCTATAAAGGGTAGGCAAGGTCTTAAAAAACATTTTAAATATAGAAAGGGCTGTTTAAAAGAGCAAATATTGAACTAAGTATCGCACCATCTCATAGCACTTTTCGGAATATATTAGAAGGCTAGATTGTAATCGGTTTCATAGAATGTCCTTATACTATTGGATTGCTTGAAATGGAATGCTCACAAAATTGGAATCTAGTAATCAATAAAATATAGGTCCTAGTTGTGCTATTTTTACATATATTGATAGCAGTGTCAATATTTTCTGTTTTATTATATGTGTATTTTTTTTTTTATTTATTGATTTTCATTGATGATACTGTTGAGTAGGTACTTGAACATTATTTGAGGTGCTGAACATTTTAATTAATTTTGAAATACCACACAGAATTATACCCTATTCCGTAAATGTATTTTGTAATATTTGAAATATTTCGTTGTTGTTTGATTTTAACCATTTTTTAGAAGCATTGAAGCATAACAAAGATTTGTAAATATCATACACGCATTATCATACCTCATCGTAGATGGTTACCATGGTAATATCTGTGTCAGAAGACGGTATTGGGAGAGGGGCATGCCGGTCAGGATTTGTATTAATAAATAACCAATCTATATTTTTGAGAATCGGATGTTTATACATGCACCTATTAATTGATGGATATCTGTGAACAGAGAAGCTGACATATATCATGAAAGTTCTTTAATTGGTAAATCAGTGCATTGGGCATTTTCTGTTCCTTGAAATTAGTTTGATTCCCATCAGTTAACTCATTTACCCCTGAAGACACATTTGAACTCTACCATTTCAAAGGTTGGACTAGTTCATTGTGAAATTTCAGGGATGAATGCCTTAATGCCAATATATTACAAAGTCATACTCTTTTCTTTCTTTCTTTTAGTTAAAAAATTGTGCTTTTTATCTCCAAAATGATGAATTATCAACTTTCTTGGTTGGGAATAACAGAAATGGCACTGAAAAAATGGGAGCATAATACTTTCATAACATATTAAATAGCCTAAAAATATATAAGTCCTATCTTAAAGAACAGTGATGTCGCCCTTGACCTTTGTTAATATACAAACTGAGGCACGCATCATTTCAGATTTGAACTTTATTGTCTTAATCCTGTTTTTGTTATATTTTTTCTTTTGTATATATGGATGAAATATTTTGATATGACCTTTGATCTTCACCATAACAATGAATGACCTTGACTTTTGTAATATTTCAGGTCCAGAATGCCATCCGTCCTGCTACAACAATCGAACTGGAGAGCGCCATTGCTGGGGAGAGGGTAGAGACATGTGCCAACAACGTAAGTTATCTCATACACCCCTGATTGACACATTTGAACCTTCCCAATTGAAAGGTTGGAATAGTTCAATATGAAATTTAAGGGGTGAATGGGTAAAAGTTGTTTGACCAGCTAGGTTTTCGTAAATAGGACAAATTGTTTCAGGTTTAAAGTCAAAAGTCTCCTTATCTAATAATTGAATGTTTTGTGGTAGATACAAGTACTGTGTTGATTATTATTAATAATCTTGCGCAGATAATAAATGAAATATTGGATAAAATAGTCGGCGAATATTGGACAAAAAAAACTGTTGAATTTGTGAAGTTTTAACTATTGTAATAAAAAATGAAAAGATTTAGTTTCTGCTAAAGTCATTGTAACTACACGGTATAATAACTCAAAACTATAGTATTATCTGTACGAGTCTTTTAAAAAATGCAATCCAAACAATATTGATTAATAAGTGCTGCTACAAATAATAAACGTAGAATGTTTCATTTTGAGTTTGCGTTTTTCTCCAGTGAACCATGCTACAGTGTGTTCACCCAGCTGTGACGGTCGTTGCTTTGGTTACCAACAAAACCAGTGTTGTCATCCTGAATGTTCCGCAGGATGTTCAGGACCTCGGAAAACCGACTGTATGGTAAGAAATGATTTATTACATTTTCGTCCGGAAAACATCAGGAAATAACATTTCAAGGAAAGCTGTAAAAATTGCATCATAAATCTTTCACCCTTGAAGACACATTTGAGCTCTTCCAGTTCAAAGGTTGGAAGAGTCCAATATGAAATTTCAAGGGTGAATTTGTCAAAGTACAGAAATAAAAGAATTGTCCTTAAAAAGCAAAGAGTAACTTGCTGTCTGTAATTGTGACTAAAGGGAGGTAACTCTTACAAACACAAGTTGATTAGATTGTGTTCAAACTTTACCAAGTTACAAACCTTAATTCTGAAAGCAATTGCTTTAACATAAATTGACTGGTTGTCAGAAATTCTAATTCCAGTTCTGCTTCTAATTCTATATAATTTGATTAGCATAAACAAATCTATATTCCAGGAACCAGAATACCAAGCTTATTCATTCACCCCTGAAGATAATATTTGAACTCTTCCAATACAATGATTGGAACACTTCATTATGAAATTTCAGGGGTGAACGAGTATAACCAAAATTTTCACTGGGATCATGGAATCCCTGCTATTGTACCACACAATAGAATTAAATTGTGTTGTTAATGATCTTTAAGTGCTCTTTGGTGGAAATTTTAAATGCATTTCAATAAAAAATATCTATCGATATTGCTTATAAAAATAACAACAGGCACCAAACATTAATGATCTTTCTCTTCTATATTATTTAATAGGACAGATAACAAAAACACAAATCTGTATTTCCCAGAGACATAGGTACTGACAGGTGTTTATTAAAAATCATCATAGTTAGGAAAGCTAGTTACAGACAATCAGACAAATCTCAGCCTATTTATTTTAACAATGAAAAAAATAGAACTAAAAAAAAAAATTTAAACTTAAAAAAAAAAATAATGTGTGCTCGCTGTGACTTGTGTTGCCTGAAAGACATGTCGTATAGATAACGTCCTGACCGATTTGCACATGCAAATACTAGTAGCGCCACCTGTTGGTGCAATATCTCATACCTAATAGAAAATAATTACATCCTAATTCCTTTTATTTCCTATAGGCCTGTAAACACTTCATGAACGACGGGGAATGCGTGGAGAATTGTCCTCTCGTTATGGCTTACAACATCTTCACGCTGAAGGCCGAGATCAACCCGAAGGGCAAATATAAATATGGCTCCTTGTGTGTGAAAAAGTGCCCCGGTAAGTAGTACCTGAACCTACGGAACAAAAAGATCTCACTAAGTACAAAATCTTGTATATTTCAAGGCATAGTAATAAATTAGAGACAGCATATTGTTGTTGAATGAATTATATTCTTGAAATTAAAAGATCTTTTTTGACATGTTGATTGGTCATCTTTTTTTTTTCAATTTCAATACATTTTATTGTCAATAAAGACAAATGGATCGGGCAGCAGGCGTAACCTATTTAAGCTCTCTCCTTAAGAGTTGGTTATCTTAATATAACTAATGTGATTACTTAATTTTTTATTTTTTTTTTCAATTTACTGTGGTTTAATTTGTTCAATAAGTTATACAAAATCTGTATACAGTGTTCAAATAATTAATGGTATTTTCCACAATTTTTCTGCAGACCATTTTCTTCGGGACAAGTACATCTCCGCTTGTGTGAAGGTTTGCGGGATTAACAAGCATGCTGTTGACGGAGAATGCATTCCATGTGATGGACCATGTGTAAAACGTAAGGAACTGTATTCATTTATTGCAGTCACATTTAGGTAAAGTGTTGTCCCGATTTTTTATTATAATCAATGTCTAATCGAAAAGGCAACCCATTCCTGATAGTTGATTATGAGATATCAAGATAGTTGATCGTTTTCAAAACCGGAAGTGCAAGATTGACAATTTTACTCTGTTACATTTATTATGTTATAAACATTTTGTCAGGGCGACAATATTTTCATTTTCAAGTTTAATATGATAGTATTTTGTTTAGTATTATGTCAAAAAGTTTCAATTCTTTTATAGGGTGTGTTTCGTCCTTTGGAAGTTATAAGTGTTAAGTGCTTATGCTGTACGTAGTATGCTCAAAACTTTCTGTTAGACATAAAAGGCATAAGCAACTTAAAGCAAGAATATACTCGCATGTGAACTCATACAATAGTATTGGTTCATCAGTGTTAATAAAAAGGGGAAAGCTAGCATATAAATAGTCCCAGACTATTTTTGGTTCGGAAGCCTATCAAAAAAGTGCCTATCAAAAGTTTCTCGCTGTGATATCATCAAATATTGTTGGCATAAATCTTTAAGTCTATCCTTGTTCAAAAGCAAAAGTATAAATAATCATAATTAAACCATGTTTGAATTCCAATTGATCTGTGTAACAAGTAGTTCTTTGATAACTTTGATTAATTAATGAAAGTTCTCAAAAAAAACTCGCACAGGACTATAATATTTTTCTTACTCTGGACAGATTAATATTCACACTTTTACCATTGTGAGATTTTCTTATCTCGCCCTAGGGTTGAGACAAGCTACACAATCATGTTTTATGCACATTTTCAACAATTCTATGACGCCATAGCAACAATACCATGATGTCACATCCACAACTCAATCACAACACATCAACATTGTCTTGCACTGATGTAACATCAATATTACATACTGTATGTATATGAGGTTAAACAGGATAAGAGAAAAAGACTCTTTCACCCCCTCAGTAGTGAGACAGGGGATCTCAACCCTTGAGGTAAGATTCTTAAGCTGCCAAACACTCAACTGAAGAATTTAACCCCCAGGGTTGAGATTCCCCTGTCTCAACCCCAAGGGGGTGAAAGATTCTTTTAGTACCATGGTACCTACTGCAGTATAACGGTAGTACCACCTGACTCTTATAGTCTTACTCAACTTTCTTGGCACATGTGGTTCATTTCTTCTTTGTTTATTCCAGAATGTAAGGGACTTGACCAAACAGAATTTCTGACTTCTGAGAACATCAAACGACTTAGTAACTGTACCCTGATAGAGGGCAATCTCAAAATCGTGGAAACCACCTTTAATGGGTAAGTATGATTAAAATCGTGGAAACCAACTTTAATGGGTATGTTTGAGCAAAATCATATGGAAACCACCTTTTAGTGGGTATGTATGAATAAAATCGTGGAAACCATCTTTAGTTGTCTGAAGTTCTAATTATCATTTATGGACTTTTGATGAGGTCGTTATGGAGTTATACCGACCTGGTAGAATCAAGTATTGACAGAGGGTGAAGCCCGAGGTCAATATTTTAGATTCTACCAGGTCGATATTACACCATTAATTGACCAAATCAAAGGTTCTTAATCTTAATATTAGATATGAAAGATTGAAATAGTATTATATCTATCTAAAGCATGAAATTTACAGTTGGCACTTTGACATCGCTATGGTTATGAAGTCATAAACGCAATATTGACTTGGTGTTTCAAAAGTAGAAACATCAGGTCTGTGAATATCACAAAACATGGACCTACACATGGCCATATTTTAGCCGATGAAAATTGAGGAAAGGTGGACTATATTGTGTATTTATCTCTCAGGAGTTTTATTTTATATGGTTGAACCTTGTAATCTCAATGTCAGCAGGACCATTTGAAAGTTCGGATTATCCGAGGTATTCAAGTTAAATGAGTTAGTGTGCAGTTACTAGTCTGGCCAGGACAGACAAAAATGTTTCGAACTTAATGAGGTGTTTGGGTTAAATGCATTTTAGATAACAGGGTTCAACTGTATATAGTATCCACATGGTATATTCTTAGTTATATATATCACATGCTAATCTTTATAAGTTCTGTGTTTTATGTGGTCAAAATCCCATCATTCTACAACCTATAAGAGGCACAGTGGTCTAGTGGTAGGACGCGGGGCTCGTGATCGAAGGGTTGCGAGGTCGAGTCATGGCCACGGAACTTGTGTTGTATTTTTGAGCAAGATACTTTACTCAGCTTGTTCCAGACTACTCAGCTGTAAATGAGAATGTGGTTGGGCAGTGCTAGAAGTTGTAGAATGCTAGCTGTGAGTGCTGAAATGGCAGCACCAGTTGTATTCTCCCCCGGGAGTTGAGAACAATATTGGCTGGTTGCTAAAGCCCTATAACCACAGATAATAATTTATGAACTGTTTTGAGACAACCTTTAAGGTTATGATAAAGTGGTATACAAGAACCTTGAATTGTCTTTATCATATTCTCAATAGAAATGAAATGTCTCTTTCTTTTTTGTTTTTAATAATTATATTGTTTACTCTTACAGAGATGAATATAATAATATTTCTGGATTGGAGCCTGAAGATCTGTATGTATTCAACACAGTAAGAGAGATAACTGGTCATGTCATCATCCAGTCAAACCATTCTGGCTTCAAGAATTTATCCTTCCTGTCAAACCTAGAGGTCATACAAGGCAGAGACCTTGATGGGTATGTAAACAAGATTTCTACTTTGTTAGATTGAAACCATTTCACGGTGATAAATTTTTAAGAAGTTTTAAATCAACCGCGAAATACGCAAAAATTAATCGCACACGAAATAAGTTGGCTTATGAACAGTATACCTAAAATTCAAAAGTAGGTATTTCTACTAATATTCGACTTATAGTTACTTCTTTTTTTCATTGCAGGAGGAGTAATGCCCTCAATATCATGGCCACACCCCTCGAGTCCCTGGAACTGAATTCTCTCAAAAAGATTTCTTTTGGCAAGGTCCTGATCTACCTCAACAGGCGCCTGTGCTACGCCAACACCGTGAACTTCACCAAGTTATTTTCACTTACCTCACAGACGGCCTATGTTGGTAATAATCGGGACATCAACCAGTGTGGTAGGTATTATACATTTACCCCTGAGTTTTCATTTCCTTATAATATCATAGGTTACTCGAGTTCTTAAAAGTGTGTGAGTTGCCCCCTTTTATGAAGATAATTAAATTCATAAATTATCTCCCTTTACTGTTAAATGATCTCCCTTTAGTGTTACATTATGAAGATAATTTAATTCATAATTTATCTCCCTTTACTGTTAACTTATCTCCCTTTAGTGTTACTTTTTGAAGATAATTTAATTAATGAATTATCTCCCTTTACTGTTAAATTATCTCCCTTTAGTGTTACTTTATGAAGATAATTAAATTCATGAATTATCTCCCTTTACTGTTAAATTATCTCCCTTTAGTGTTACTTGTACCAAATGCCACTTAAAGATGTTAAAAATTTTGTGAATGGTCTCTATTAATGATTTTCCAAATTGTTTAAATTATATGTAACTTTCTTTAGTTCTCTATGTTACTGAAAGAGCTTTTAAAATGTTTTAATGGTTTGACGTGCGATACACTTAGTTGAATAAATAAATCATCACCTCCTTTGACATTAATCAGCATTTATATACAAACACATCCTATTGTTGAAAAACAAGTCAAAATGTTTGAATTGTGTTGTTTACAGAGATTGAAGGTCATGTATGTGACCCAGAGTGTTCCATAGAGGGCTGCTGGGGCAAGGGCCCCAACAAGTGTCTCTCCTGTCGACATGTGAAAGTCAACGACAGTTCCAACCTGTGTCTTAGCTCTTGTGATGACCAGCCCCTTCTGTACCAGGAGTCGGCTAGGACATGTAAACCCTGCCACAAAGAGTGTGCCGGAACCTGTACTGGGCCGGTAAGTCTATAACACCCACCATAGAACAAGGTCAACGTACATATTTAAGTGGTTATCTGTTTTTTTTTAACAAATTTCAATCTGAAAGCATCTTGTTGATTTATGATTGCACTATAATTACACTTTCTGTTAATTACTTTCTACAGCAAAATGTGAGAGTTAGCACAGTTACAGTACAGTTGTTGCCAAAATCTGTATTGGTCCTATACTTCTGTAATGAGCTGTACGTTGTTGCTCTAGGCACTATAATCAAATGTCTGTGTGGACACTTCGTCGGAAACCCACGGTACACTTCTCTGACGTTTGCATCCCGTGGGCCAGAATTGATATAAATCTTCATTTCTCCGAATAGAAGTTTATTCAGAGATTTCGACCAATCAGAATGGTCATTTCTCATGACATTCTGTTAGATCATTTTACCTTGACCACGACCAGTATGTGTCTGTAGGCATGACGCCAATGTCAATCTCCGTATAGCAGGACCTTATATTTTAATCACAATCGACACAATTATAACACAATCGACAGGTTTTGTTGACAGGCATTGCTATAAATTAAACGGGATTCCCCGGCTGGAGGTCCTGACTGGATGTAGTCACAGATGAAACTATCGAAATGATTGGCTACTATTTTAGTACAAAAACGAGAGTTTCCACCGATTTTAGCCCACGGGATGCAAGCGTTAGAGAAGCGTACCGTGGGTTTCCGATGATGGTGTGGACACTAAATGTGTCATTTACTCCTGATGACATGAACCCTTCCAATTCAAAGATGGAATAGTTCATTATGAAATCCAGGGGTGAATTAGTTTAAGATCCTTTAATAGATTTTATTTTCAGAATTTGAAATACAGTGAAACCCTACTTACTCAAACCTGGTTTACCCAAATACCCCTCATTCGTCGAACAGTTGGTTTGGTCCAGAACAATTTCGTTCATATTCAATCAACCTCGGATTCCTCAAATACCACCTTTTCCTCGAACTATTGATCAGGTCCACAGTTCGAGTAAGTGGGGTTTTACTGTATTTAAAAGTCTAGCATATTTGAGAATATTGCAGTTACTCCCCCTGATTCTGGTGTTGTTGACGTATTGTAGAAACCTAGTGAATGCGATGCCTGTAAACATGTCATCGTCGTGGACAACAACAGTAGTCTGCAGGTCTGTCGCGAGACGTGCCCTCCCATGTTTTACGCTGACCAAAACATGATCTGTCGGCCGTGCTACGAACACTGCAGTAACGGGTGAGTAGGCGGAAAACCTTCCAGTTTCTTACAACACACACTTAGACCGCTAGATAATGTTACAGTAATTGTAATTATATATATATTGCTAAACCAGAAGTGATTTTAATTAAAAAATGTTAAAAAGAATTAACTGTAAACATACATATTTAATTCATTCACCCCTGGACTTTGAAAATGAACTATTCCAACCTTTGAGTTGGAAGAGTTCAAATGTGTCTTCAGGGGTGAATGAGTAAAGTTGTAATCTTATTTTAGCAAATTTGTTGTTGAAAGCATTCTGCTACATTATGATTGCTCTATACTTACAGTATTGCTTTCTACAGCAAGTATGAATTTGGCTCGATCGAAAAAAACAGCTCCAACAACCCAGGTGGAGTATAAAATGGTCTGTGGTGATTGTTGCGGTATCTGTGCTGTAGCATTCAAGTAAGATGACACTATACAATATGCCGTTAGGTGGCACTATAAAAGATACTGTTGGAAGCAATGTCCCACTACAAACAGAACACAAAATACAGCTCCAGCACATGTGCAAGCACACACACACACATAGGGAGATATTAGCCAGGAGGCATATAACTAGTAGTTATATTATTTTACAGGTGTACTGGACCCTCGAGTGAGTTAATGATCGGAGGATGTAAGACTTGTAACATCGCAGAAGAAATACGAGACCAAGACGGACAAATACGCCTCTTCTGTATAGCAGATGACGGCTCTGACTGTCGCAAAGATTTCTACAAAACAACAGTTACAGCGAAAGATCCCGGCCCCATGGCAGGAGGACAGGTAAAATATTACTTTAGAAAACTATGAAAACCATAGTGACAGCAAAAGATCCCGGCCCAATGGCAGGAAGACAGGTAAAATATTTCTATAGAACACTATGAAAACCATAGTGACAGCAAAAGATCCCGGCCCCATGGCAGGAAGACAGGTAAAATATTTCTATAGAACACTATGGAAACCATAGCGACAGCAAAAGATCCCCGCCCAATGGCAGGAGGACAGGTAAAATATTTCTATAAAACACTATTAAAGTCCCTTATGGACGAATCACCTTTCTTTATAGATTTAGTATTTGACATTTTCGATTGTGTTGTTTAGGTGATGTCGTTGAATCATGAATTATAATTTGAATAGTCCCATCACTCTTTGTGACACCTTTAGGTGACATGAAGGGACCACTTTGTCAAATATTGGCTGTTGTTTTCGACATCGATTGCATTATCAGAATAATGGTATAAACCTTGCAATAACTTGAGTTCCTTTAGCCTATCAGATACAAACTAAATTCACACAATGCTTTTTCACTGAGAGTCCTTGCTTGGCATTGCTCTTCAAACGTGAAGGTCAAAGATCAAGGTCACTGTTACTGTAAATAGAACTGACATCAGAACTTTAGTTTCACTGCCATAACTTGAGTTCATTTTGGCCGATACAGTGTTTTGTAACTGAAAGTCCATGCTTCAGGTCTGAAGGTCAAATATCACAGTTACTGTTACTATAAATAGAACTGAAGTCCAAGCAAATTTTTCTGTAGAGTGATTTGAGCTCTCTTAATTAGGCCAGTGACACTCTAATATATACACATGTAATTCAGTCATAATATTTTGATTAAGAACTCATCATAACAAAGAAAATTGGTACCGTAGATAAAAGATACTGCAGTCTGTAATTTGTGTTGATTTTGTTTTCAGTTGTGTAAACCCTGTCACCCCCTCTGTGATGGGTGTGTCGGTCACGGCCCCGCCCAGTGCAAGAACTGCGTCCATTACAAAGAGGACGACTATTGTGTGGAGTCCTGTCACAGCTTCAACTACGGCAACAAGTTCACGAAGAAGTGTGAACCGTGCCACGCAGAATGTCAGAAAGGCTGCTCCAATCCCACAGCTGCTGATTGCTTCTCATGCAAAACCTACAAAGTCTACATCGACGAGACCAGTGGCATGAAAGTGAGTCCCGATTGGATGTACTGATCAGTGTTTGAAATAACATTTTGTCTCATCAACTTTATTATCCTCCCCATAGCAATCCAATAGCAAAATTATTTCCAGTCTGAAAATTTGCATTTGCATTAGAATAGCATTTTTGTTTTAAGTTAATATAGAAATAGAAATGCTTATTTCTATCTAAACACTTTATGTACAATGTTTGTTTTGATTTTTATTTGTATGCTCTGGCCATAAAAGTGGAGGTATGCTTATTGTACCAGGCCAAACTATTTCTCTGACCTTGTAAGGACCTAATGACCTTATACTGACCTTGAAATGACGAACAACTTTATAATAACCTTGTTTTAAGATCTAATGACCTTATAGTGACCTTGTAATGAACTAATGACCTTGAATGGACCGCATGACCTTATAATGACCTTGAAATTACCTAATGACCTTTATTATATCCCCCCCCCCCGATTTCATAGCGGGGGCATAAAAAATGGCTAAGACCCCTGACACAGGAACATGAGAATTTCCATCAATCTCCCTCATCCACTCCAGACTATCTCACAGGCTCCTCTGACAGCCGAAAGTCAGAGTGACTGTAAGAAAGGCTTGAATGAATTGATGACCTTATAATGACCTTTTAACTTAAAAATGACCTTGAAGTGACCAAATGACCTTCTCATGACCTTTCAATGACCTTTCTGTGTTTCAGTTTAACTGTACCTCAGAATGTCCGCCTGACATGCCCCATCTAGTCAAGGATGAGCTCGACACAAAGAATGGGATGACCGTTTGTGCTCGCGATGACCACCCAATGGTCATGGCTAGAATGGCCGCAGATGCTGAGTAAGTACTCGGGTTTCTTTTTCTTTTTTTTCTAAACTATAGGATAGAATTCACATTATGTTAAAATAGCGTGATGGTTGTTGCAATAGATGTTGAAACAGTGATAGTTGTAGAAATGATATAATAGTTGAATTATATATGGTAGTTGTTGTAATTAAATAATAGTTGTTTTAATGACATAATAGCTGTTGTAATTAGATGAAATCGTTAAAATTACATGATGGTGTAATTTGATGATAATTACTATAAATTTGTATGTTCATTATTTGTTTATTTTATTTAAAACATTCACAATTTCACAATATCTGACCCCTACAATCAGGATACCTGTGTAAACCGGCCAAATAGTTCGGCCGCAGTGACTTCGGTTTAGACCGTATATACTGTAATTACATGATAGATGTAATTGTATGATTGCGTAATTAACATGTTTAGAGAGATTAGACTGTAATTATGTGATATTGTATGATTGCGTAATTACCAGGTTTAGAGAGATTAGACTGTAATTATATGATATTGTATGATTGCGTAATTACCAGGTTTAGAGAGATTAGACTGTAATTATGTGATTTTGTATGATTGCGTAATTACCAGGTTTAGAGAGATTAGACTGTAATTACGTGATATATGTAATTGTATGATTGCGTAATTAACAGGTTTAGAGAGATTAGACTGTAATTACATGATAGATGTAATTGTATGATTGCGTAATTAACAGGGAAGAGAAGAAGAAGATCGCAGTGATTGCAGGACCAGTAATTGGGGGTATCATCCTCGTGGCTATTCTCCTCACCTTGTTCGGTTACTATTGGCGACAGCAAGCGCGCTCCAAGGAGAAAACAGCTATGCTTACAGCTAAGATGACGGGCTATGATGATGAGGTAACATATCTTTAATTATAACCCCCACTTTATAGGTTTGAGAGGGGATCTCTTTTTTTTTCTAGGGCCGCGGTGGCCAAGTGGTTAAGGTGTTCTGACATTCTACCACTAGCCCTCCACCTCTGGGATGCGAGTTCAAATCCCACATGGAGCATTTACTGACCATAGGTCAGTGGTTTATCACCGGGTACTCTGGCTTTCCTCCACCTCCAAAACCTGGCACGTTCTTAAATGACCCTGGCTGTTAATAGGATGTGAAACGAAATAAACCAAACCTAAAATGATCACTTTACCATGGTGTGTGTGCATGCATCCATGAAAACCTTGTGTACAACTATATCTCACCTTGACATAGCATCACACTATCAAATTCTACACCTGATTACATTTCGGGATAAAGTGTCAAAGATCAAATTTGAACATTTTTTGTTTTATATTTTGAAGCTGCTAAATTATTGCTTAAGTGTAGAAACAGTGGAACACCACATACTCTAACCTGGTTTAGTCGAATACCCCCATTTGTCAAACAGTTCATTTGGTCCGAACCAAATTCGTACATATTCAACCAACCTCGGATAACTCGAATACCTTGTCTTCCTCAAACTATTGATCAGGTCCCCACGAGTTTGAGTAAGTGGGGTTTTACTGTATTCCTTGTACTATTGATCAGGTCCCCATGAGTTAGAGTAAGTGGGGTTTTACTGTATTCCTCGTACTATTGATCAGGTCCCCATGAGTTAGAGTAAGTGGGGTTTTACTGTATTCCTCGTACTATTGATCAGGTCCCCACGAGTTTGAGTAAGTGGGGTTTTACTGTATACATGTATAATAATGTTATTATTACTGACTGAAGAAGACTGTGATAAAAGTTGAATATTTTTCTGTTTCCATAGCAACCAGTGACACCCACCAGTGCGAAGCCTGACATGTCCCATCTACGCCTTATTAAAGAATCAGACATGCGTAAGGGAGGGATCATTGGCTCTGGAGCATTTGGAACAGTGTACAAAGTATGTATAATGATCTCTCCCTTTGTCAGCAATGTGGATAGACGCCTGTCTTTCTATTAAATTATTTTCCTAATATGAAAAAAGAAAATGTTTATTTTACTGAAAATCAATTCCTTATCTAAAGTTCCTGTTATTTTACATATTTGGACCATAATTACTGCAAAGGTACTTATTTTGGTGTACTCAAATTTTAGCGCATAAACAAATCTAAACAAATGATGCAACAATATATTGGTACAATACTCACCATTATCCAGAGAAAGCAATGTACAGAAATAGCAAATAGCGGAATTTTTCAAATGGGAAAAGTGCTAAAATAAGATTACCGTTAAAATATGTACTTTAACAGTATATGCTGATGGAAATGTTTTGTTCATTACTGATTATATCAATAAATATCAAACCGAAGTTTTGAATGAAAAATGAAAACTATTCTGGATTGTTTCCAACTTTTGTAGGGATTCTGGATTCCGGCAAAGGACAATGTGAAGATCCCGGTGGCCATCAAAGTACTGCAGGAGGGAACGTCAGCTAATCAGAACCAAGAGCTCCTTGACGAGGCTCGTGTAATGGCTTCCGTTGACCATCCCTGCTGTATCCGGATTCTGGCCGCCTGTATGACCGCTCAGATGATGCTTATCACCCAACTCATGCCTCTCGGCTGTTTACTCGACTACGTCCGCAAGCACAAGGAAAATATTGGCTCGAAGGTTCTTCTCAACTGGTGCACACAGATTGCAAAGGTATAAGACATTTTAACCCTTGTTCATAAGGTCTAGAGTTTCATGATGCTCAATCTCTGACACACTGGCAGAATGGGGATTGAAAAATAAGACCCCTTCGGCGCTTAGACATCAGGGCCAACAAGAGTGATTTATATAAGTTAGATAATCTGTTTCATAATTATTATAAACTAAATAAAGTTATACATATATTTATGGAGATTGCAATCTGTTAGACAGATTGGATTTTGAATGAGCTTTTTTCAGGGTTTTTAATTAAACAGCCATGAAATTTTAATTGTTCATCTGAAGGTTGCATTTGGTAAATAACTATATAACCAGTTGTCACCAATTTTATCTCATTTAACCCTGAAGATGATTTGAATTCAATGGTTGGAATAGATCATAATGAAACTTAAGGGGAGAATCAGTTGGTAAAAATTGTTTAATTTGGTGTATCCTTAAAACTATTCAATGTTTTGTGTTGCCTCCCTTTGTACTATTTGTCAACATTCCAAAAAGTGTTAAGGCCCTAGTTAATTATGAAATGGGGTGAATGGGCCTTTTTTGCCCTTTTGTTAGACCACCAAACTGGGCCCAGTTGTTCAAAAGATGATTAGCTTAATAAGTGATTAGTGCAAATTTTAATTATCCTGTAACTTTAAAATGAAACCATAGATTTCATTACAACTATGCAGATATCAAATACCTAATATTGTCAAGTGACATACAAAATTTTAAGATTTTACCTTGTATATTGATAGAATTATTCTTGTTTGAAAAATGTCGTTAAATAGTGATTAAGCTTATCATCCTTTGAACTCTTCAGTTCAAAGGATGGAATGGTAGGTGCATTATGAAATTTCAGGGGTGCATTAAAAATTAAAAATTGCTTGCTCCCAATAACTTTTTATATTATCGTCTTTGACAAAATGTTCTGTAACAATCATTCTACAAAATTAATATTCTGTTTCCGTTTCAGGGAATGGCCTACTTGGAGGAGAGAGATATTGTTCACAGGGACTTGGCAGCCAGAAATGTACTAGGTCAGTTTCTTTTAATACAGTTATTGACATTCTATCAGGTGGATTGGGAACATTGTTAACCCATTTTACTATATTGTTTGTTTGAGTGGTTTAGACAAATTAATTGTAAATCTTGTGTAAATTTATTGTTTATAAAAATCAAATCATCTGAACTTTACTGTAATTTTCATAATGATAATGTTTACATTAAATAATTATTGTGTTATGATTGTTTTCAGTACAAAGTCCAGGTCAGGTTAAGATAACAGACTTTGGATTGGCCAAACTTCTTGATTATAACGAAGATGAGTACCACGCAGCAGGTGGAAAGGTAGACAACTCTTGTTCTCTAGGTGTAACCATAGCAACAAATTGGTACTTTCTATATTTGAAACAATAACTAGTTCTTTTGTTTGCATTTCTTCTGTACCGTCATGGTGAAAGTAATATTTTGGCATAAGCCTTTTTAGATTTGTTAAATACATTGCATACATATCAATAAAATCAAGTCAGTGAGATATTAGAATAGATTTGACTTATAATTTTAAAATAGTTTACTGTTTCAAATGAAGTTTTAAAAATATCTCCACCAATTTGTAAAACTGTAAGGTTGGAATATCAATTTTGCTAGATCTAACATATATTTACTGATATACAATTAAGTTTAATGGTATTTCATGTGAATACAATTGAATTTCATGTAAATACAATTAAACTTTTTTTTTTTTTATAAAAAGAAGGGTTTTTTGGGGTTTTTTTATCAAAAAAAAAAAAACAATTAAACTTAATTGTATTTCATGTGAATACAATTGAATTTCATGTTAATACAATTAAACTCTTTTTTTTTTTTATAAAAAGAAGTTTTTTTTTATATATCAAAAAAAAAAAAAAAGTACAGTTAAGCTTAATTGTATTTCATGTGATTATAAATTGAAGCAATGGTATATTTGATTGTGAGGGAGCTAAACACAAACATGTACTTAAAGTTTTGATTTATATACTAAATCCTGTGTTGCCTTCCGCTGTAGATGCCCATCAAATGGCTGGCTCTTGAGTGCATCCAACATAGAATCTTTACACACAAGAGTGACGTCTGGAGCTACGGTAATGATGCTGATCTTGATGTTTACTAAATGATTATCAGGAAATCTACTTTAAAAGTTTAATCAATAAAAGGAAAATCATCCAAAATATGGGACAGAGATCTTAATTTTCCTTTACTTTCTAAATGACTATGTTGTTATAACTGTTGGTTTTTAATCAACAATTTAAGTTAGTTTATGCTAAAAGATTATTATGTTTACTAAATGATTTTCAGGAAATCTACTTTAAAGGCCCAATATACATAATTTCAGGAAATTTTACGTGATTCTGAAAAAAAATCCAGTTGATAACAATGCAAAATAAGCCTAAAACGAAGTACACCTGAGCGGTATAACTAACAAGAAACTCTTGACAGAAAAATGCAAAAAATTGAAAATAATTCAGGATGGCCCCACTTCAACAACAAGCCGAAGTTAGAAGACAGTTCAAAATGGACGTGTGTTTACAAATGCTGAGTTTCAACTGCTGTTGTACCAGTAACTGCTTAAGACTTTATCTTGAATATTGCTGATATCAGTTAATCTGAACTAAATCTATAAATATAAAAAAGTAATTGGGCATGATTTTCGCTTCAAGTTTTGCTGAAAGTTACGTATATTGGGCCTTTAAAAGTTTAATCAATAAAAGAAAAAAAACATTCAAAATATAGGGCTGAGATATTAATTTTCCTTTAGTTTCTAAATGACTTTGTTGTTAACTGTTGGTTTGTCATCAACAATGTTAGTTAGTTGATGCTAAAAATAATAGGTGCTATATTCAGAATTGGAGATGAATATAAGTTGCAATTTGGCATTGCTTTAAAAATGGACCAGAAGTGTTAAATATGTTTTGAATTCATGAAAAATAGCATAAGAAATGTTTAAATGTACCCCAGTAGAACTCATTCACCCCTGATGACACATTTAAACTCTTTCAATTCAAAGGTTGGAATAGTTCATTATGAAATTTCAGGGATGAATGAGATAAAATGGTTTGAAGATTTGAACCCTTTTGTAGTTGATCTCTCATTGAATAACCTTGTCCTGCAGGTGTTACGGTGTGGGAATTATTTACATACGGACAGCGACCGTACGAGAATGTCCGGGCTCGTGATGTACCAGATCTACTTGAGAAGGGGGAGCGACTTCCGCAGCCACATATCTGTACTATTGACGTCTACATGATCATGATCAAATGTAAGCTTGTTTGTCTTGTCAGGCGGTAGCCATTTCAGGAAGAAAATTTTTTACGATCATGATCAAATGTAAGCTTGTCGGGTGTAAGCCCTAGCAAAAAGTATTGGGAGGAATATTTTGTATGATCATGATCAAATGTAAGCTTGTCAGGTGTAAGCCCTGTCGGGAGGAATATTTTGTATGGTCATGATCAAATGTAAGCTTGTCAGGTGTAAGCCCTGTTGGGAGGAATATTTTGTATGATCATGATCAAATTTAAGCTTGTTTGTGTTGTCAGGCAGTAGCCCTGTCAGGGAGAATATTTTGTACGATCATGATCAAATTTAAGCTTAATTGTCTCGCTCTGACTTGTCAAGTCAGGTTTAAATTTTGTAAAGTCTTGGCCTGTAGGCATAAAGCCATTGTATCAGTGATGTTCAAATCAGTCTTTTTCAATATTAAGGAGAAATACAGCATTCATCAAGGATAAAATGGTCTCCAGCATTGTAGCCTCAGACACTTCTATTATAGAAATTTCACGAATTGATTTTAAAAAAAATCTTAACTTTTTTCGGTTTATTTTGTGTTTTCAAGATAGATACCTATTCTTTGAAATATTTTGTTTGCAATAAATACTATCATGTAAACACGTTATATTTTGAACGTGATTTAAACAAATTATTTGAAAGAATACTGAGAACATATAAAGTTGTCCATTTTGTCTAAATATTGATTGTTAACAGAAACTTTACTTGTATGATGTCTTCTCTCATGTTTTAAGGCTGGATGTTGGATGCTGATAGCCGCCCTTCATTTATTGAGCTGGCAGAAGAGTTCGCAAAGATGGCACGTGATCCTGGGCGATACCTAGTTATTGTTGTAAGTGTCCTTAACAAGTATTTTCTCGTCTGGGGTTATTGTGAAACTGATTCATATTGGGAATTATTCAGTTATTAATTAGAAAAATAAGAGTTTAAGTAAAATTTGTATTTTTGTTTTTTAAAAAAAAAGCTCCTTATAAATCATATTTTCCTCTGAAATATTTATTAATTTATTTCTCCAAGTGTGTCATTATTTAAATAACCAACATTTCAGCTTTGGTGTTTCAATTTCTCCATTAATGCTGAACAATTTTTTAAATAAATATTTTTTGTCACTGTAAAATTCTATAGTATAGATAAAAAGAAATAACCTCTTGAGATGTCAATTACTTATTTATTTCATAATTTCGAATTATTCCCAATATCTCAGAAAATCATTATCAGCAACAATCACCTGCTTTTAAAAACCTTTTCTTCATTATTTGGTTGATGGATTTTTCACTTGATTTTTTCCATAATAACTGCTTTTATGTTTGCTTTTAATACTTTAATTATGCTGTGCTTTTCAAAATCTAATTTTAATTATTTTTTGAATTTTGACTTTAATTTTTTGCTCTACATAGTACGTGAGACCAAACTTTGGAGCTCATGGCTAGGCTTACATTTCTGACACTAGTTCTACCTTTTATATCGTATAAAGTAGATAGAAAACTGCTATACACCTGCTAGATGCGAGACCAAATTAGACTGCCTACTCAAAATAGTTAATGAATTTCTATATGATTGTATGATGTGAAAACAAAAATGTGCTATTTGGTTTTTTTTTGGCAAAACCTTTTTAATTTACAAAATGTAAAGGTTTTTTTTTTTAGAATTGAGTGTAGATGTAAAATTTGTTAATACTCGAAAACTTCATTGATTTTCGTAAAAAATACTATTGATATTCCTAGATGTAACCAATGTTGTAAATCAAGATTGATTTTGATAAATCAGAAATTGATTTTTCATCCAGCAAGACATTAGTTTATGAAATACTGGAGTAATTGAATTTGAAAATTTTTCTGAAGAAATTTCAAAGATAATTTTAAAAGGTGACTATCAAATATGACTATAGTTATATTATTGTAATGATAAAAATTATATAAGTGGTTCTAGTTAAATGCCTAGGTGCTGAATTAATTTTCTTTATTGTAAGAATTATACCAGTAATTATCACAGGAAAGATAACTCTGGCTTGGATTTCATACCTTTGATATGATCCATGATAGGGCGACGTTTTGAAGAAAATCCCTGAAGAAACTCCCTCACCTGTCACAGACCTAGCCGAATATTTCCCCGAGGGTTCCCAAAATGACCCTGAGACTCAGGCAGAGGTACAAGCCCGCCACCAGAGGGCGCATGTCATGCATGACTCCATCTCTAGTTTGAATGCATCTGTGTTTTTTATTTATCTCCCTTTATTCACCAGTTTCAGACACACACATGGTACGCCTCGTTTGATTGGCTCCTTGTATGCTTTTGATATTTATGTAGTTTAATATGTGAATGAGTTCTGATGCGATACAATACTGTTTTTATCAGTTTTGTGCTTCAATCACAATTGCATACAATGTTGCGATCAAATGAGAATCGCATGCTTCTATGTCATACATTTATCCAAATTTCAATGATATTTGCTTGTTATTCAAATTTAATCGATATCATGCAAATGACATAATGTTACAAAAGTGTCATGATGATTTTATGGTTAGAAATTTTTTTGAGAGATTTTCTATTCCTTGCTCGGTCTAAAAGAAGTTTCGTTAAACTCAGGTTTGAAGGCTTTACCGGGTAATTCGAAAATTAGCTAACTAAAAAAACAAATTAGAATTGAATGTCATTCTGTATGTAGTACATAGTGAAAGCTACCAAGCCAATCAGACTGGCGAATGAACTTCAATCCTTGCATGGAATTTGTACTTACTTGTATCCATAGCAACCTCCAATATTATATTCTATTTTTATCATTTACATTAATTTTACAATATGATTTATTTATTTCTTGCAGGAACAATTTCCATATTGTCTCCGTAGTTACAATTAATTGTGTTGTACTTGGCAAAATGTGATGATGTCATCAGCTTTTGTGGTTGATATGTCATCAGTTTGTGTGTATCAGGTTTTTTGCAGCTTCAGTCCTCAATATTGAATGCAGATAGTACCTGGGTGTGAAATTATTGTGTCCAATTATTTTTTCATCTGTAACCATGACAATAAAAATCCTAACCTACCTCAAATATGTAGTAAAAATTTGTCTTGGTGAAAGCCTTAACATACTTTATTCCCATTATTTATTTGTTAATTATCTAAATTTTAAGTGTTGTATTGACAATGTATTCAATAATAAATATGAATTTTTATGACTCAAAAATCTTGTAATAGGTGTTTCATTCAAACTGGAGTAGCTAGCTAACACATTTTGTGCATGTTTTTGTGATTGAGTAATAATTAATACTTAAACAAACAAGTAGATTTTATTCTTAATTTAGACATCCTCCTCCATTTTCTTTAAATTTACAAAAAACAAACAAACAAACAAAAACAAGAAAGAAACGAACACAAAAATATTGCATGAAATGACAAAAAATGTAGATATATTGTAAAACACTTCTTAACAGCTAAATCAAATGCATGCCTTAGTAAATTAACGTATTTAAACTATTTTAAAGAGTAAAGCTAGGACATCAGTAGCTTTATACAATTGATGTTCATTAGAAAAATAAATATTTTATGCAAAACATTGCATGGTTTTAATCTTTATTATATATATTAAAAAAGGAATGAAAGTCATAACAAATTAACTGGTGATCCGGACCAGAAACCTAATTTTGTGAGTCATTTGGTCATATATTGATTTTTTCTTGTTTAAAACATGTGCAGAATTTTTTTTGAAATGATTGAAATGTTTTGAAATTATTTCATTTGTATAGATTAAATTAAATGGTGTGCAGAAATTTTTTGAACTGATTAAAATGTTTTGAAATTATTCCATTTGTAGAGATTAAATATTTTTATCGTGAAGCTACAATGTAGGCATCTTTGACATATGGACTGCATAAGGAAATCTGAAAATACTGCAGCTATAACACTGAATGTACATGCACGTAATGTGCCGATGACCGTTTGTAACGGCAGAATGTCTGATCTGTCTGCAACTTACTCCATCTTTCACTCCCCTTACTGACAACAATTATTATAATCATGCACTTTCTACAATGGTAAAATCATTTTCCCTGATGGAGAATTTATTCCATTTATAAGGTTATCATACGTATATAAATCTGTACACATCTGTTGGGTTAGATATATTGTGTATTCCCCTCATTAATGATCGAATCTTGTATGTTTTATAGTTGTCTCCCTTTATTTTCTGGTATGTTGGGAATACATATGATATTTGTTAACAAAATCTCCACTTTTATCTTCTCCAATTATTCGCTAGCCTTTGGGGAAAATATCATATCTAAATAATTTATTTCTATAAATGTTAAAATGTTTTTGAACTTATAAGCATGGTTAAATAGTTATATAATCATGATTTTACCTTTACTTAAACTCTGAAAATGATTGATTAGATATATTTACTGTCCAAATATTTCATTATTTTCACTGTAAAGGTGAAAAAAATTACATATTGTGTTACAATTATGCAAATTATTTTTCACCTTTTCATTGTGTTTGTTTACTAGGAATCTAATTACTTTCATTGGTATTCATATATGTAGGTAATGGCTGTTTGTTACCATGGTTCAAAAATACGCTCACAAATTCTGAGACTTGTATTTAAAGATATTTTACCAGTATTGGTTTCTTCTTTCCGTACTGACCTTTGTTTATTTCTCTTAAATAGAAATATCTTCAAAAGACGAAGTCTCATTTCTCCGAGTAGTATTTATACATCAGGTTCTAAGAGTGACTTTAGCTTATTTACCCCTGATGAGCTAATGAGCTATTCTAATCATTGTCTGTCGTCAGGTTTGAACATGTTGACCAGAATAAAATCTTGTTGCAGATAATTTTGTTTCTTTTATAGTCTATTAATTTTATAAAGGGCATAGGATGTTCAAAATTCATAGCGAATACGGAACCTAAAACTACATAGGCTATTCAACACATATTGAACATTTTTAAAACAAACTCATCTAATATTTTCCTGTTTTTACTTCATTGCAGCATGACAAATTGATGCGACTGCCCAGCCATTCTTACGACAAAAACGATCTTGCTCGTAGCCTCAGTGTGGCGGGAGACTGCCCGGAGGAAGTTGTGGAAGCCGACGACTATCTGCAGCCTCAGTCTCGTAATTCTGTGCCACCAGCAACACCCCTCACATCAAAGGTAGATTGATGTTATCATTGTCGTTGATTAACAACATGATCTTGATAAAAGAAAACATCATTTCACCTTAACCACATTTTGCTGATAAATATTTTGGGAACAGATGTATAAGAAATGAACACTGTTTTATCTTAACCTAGACAGTGATATCCACAAATTTAAGGGTTTGATATTTTCTTATCTAGCCTGAAGAAGCCTGATATTCCGCCTGAAGATGCCTGAGAGGGCAGAAAGGCCTTGCGGCAAAGTCTTTGTTTTTTTTCTTTTTTTTTATATATATATATATTTATCATTTCAGACACCGTTACTGCACCCACAGGATGCGGCCACAAATTTTGATACCAAAGAGCGAGACCCTCATCAGCAGCCACGACGAGAGAAAAGATACGGACATCTGGAGTCCGCAGCTGCTGCTCGTAAAAAGCGAGAGTTATCCCCCACTAGAGGAAGGGGGAATAGCATCAATTCTCGCTACAGTTCAGATCCCGTCCAATTTTTAAGGGGAGGAGGTAGGATTATATCCTTATTTAAGAAAAATGACAGCCTTCTGTAATTTAAATCTGTTGTATTTTTGATCACGCCATTGATCTTAGCTTACAATTGCTTTGGCTCAAGAGAATTTTATTTTTGTGTAGAAATAAAAGAGTTCAAGAGAGGTGTATTTTCTTGAGGATACTCTTTGCTGCAGTAAACCGAAATCAAAACTGTTGTTTGTGCAATACTACCAAGAAAGGTAGCTACGCATTGAAAGCCTATTATTTGTAGCTCCATTAACTTTTCACCACTGGAAACACATTTAAGCTCTTCCAATTGAAAGGTTGGACTAGTTCATTTTAAAGTTTCAGAGGTAAATGAGTTATGCAATTTTTTAAACCGTTTTCAAAGAGTTTTTTTTGAGATAATTTCAAAGTTGTTGTTATCATCTGCCGGTTATTAGCTTAGAATTGTTAAATTTCGCATTTGTATAAAAGTTTGCAATTTTCTCTCTGAAACTTACTTGCGGTGGCCTAATTTTATGAATTTATAAATCTGTATTATATGGCCACAATCTTGAATTTTCACGAGGTGTTAACCTTTTCAAATTTAGTGAAAATTTAAACCTTCATGAATAATGGCAAATATAAGCTGATAAAACATATCACGTCTGTTTTGAATCTGTAGAAGAGCCAGATGCAGTGATTTTGTCTCCCAGTCGGAAAAGTCCTGTCAGGAACGGCTCCATGGGCTATCCAGACCCGGCCCAGTTAATAGAGTCCGGTAAAATCCAGCTCCCAGTGGACGAGGACGACTATTTACAACCAAAGTCATCAAAACCCAGATTGTATACTGATCTGATTGAGAACCCTGGTAAATATACATGCGATATACTGAACACCAACTTATTTTCGCTGCGACTTAATTTCGCGTTTCATATGAAACTACTATTTCGCGGGGGTTAATTTCGCGATAAATTCCGTGGTAAATCCCAAGTACATTACGGAACAATATTCTTACATTTAGCATACCTCTGATTGAAATTATTTCGTAGCGATAACTTTTTGCGAATTTAAATCACCCGAGAAATACGCGAAAAGTAATCGAAAAGCGAAAATGAGTTTGTTAACAGTACTTCACAAGGAGTTTACAGTACAATACTGCATTAAGCTAGAGTTTTCTCTGTTCATGTTTTCCATAATAAAGCATTTGAAATATACTTATAAGCACAATATATGCCTTTGAATATCGTAATACATTACAATATGAATACTAAATTAAAATACCGACCTCTATTAGACATATTATTTAAAAAAATTAACACTATAGTGTTATATACACGAATTCTGGATTGCTAATAGTAGGGTTAAAACCCAATCAGGACAAGTGTAATGTATAAATTGGTTAATTGTCTACTTTAACCCATTTTGATTGGTTAAGTTCATGTTTGATTTCAGTAATACTTGCCATGTTTTAATATGTATATTCATTACACACGAAAATAAACCTTGAAGCCCGAAAACAGTATTTCAATACCATATTATCTGATATCGGATAGGAATTAAAAATGAAATGGTTCATGTTGGGTATTTGATAATTTAGATAGAATTTGTCATGACATGAAGCTTACGTTTTCTATGGGATGTTTTCCAGATTACATGAATGACAACAGTGTATTTGAGAATGACCCACCTCCAGAACCGGAACCCGTCCTCAATTTTGAGAATCCAGAATATTTTGAAGATATCAGCAGTCCAAAAATTAATGGTAAAAAACCTCCAGGCTATAAAAATAACCGCAGTAGAGACTATTACAATGAATTGGGAGGACACGGCAAACAGCACGGGGAACTGAAACCGTTAATGATATCCGACAGCTCACCGTCTGAATCGGCTGTGTAGTCACGGACCGAGAATGATGACCTCTGGTCATCCTAGCTCCTAATACTGCCAAAGTTCTGTGTAGATTTGTAACACTTGGTTGTGTAAGTGCTGAAGTACTGATAAAAATAATCAGTTCATATGTACTTAGCAGAAACTTGACTGCATCATCAACTACAATGTGTCAAACAAGTAGACAAAATGTCCATGTAGAATATATGTGAGTGATTCTTATTGGTCCATTGATCAATCAGGAAGAGAAGAGGAAATGTGGATACGTAAATGTGATTGGTCCGTATTGTGACCTCAGGTGACCCCTTAGTGATGTCTGGAAAAGACCAGATCTTAAAGAAAAGGATGCAAGATTCTCTTATCTGATACAGCTTTGAAGGAATCCATTTTGAAAGGTTCTAAACCTTCATGAATTTGCAACATGTGATAGATTTGCAAGTGGGATTAATGTCCAGAAATGTATAGCTTCGTAAATGGATACAGGAACACATAACTGTAGTCGATGGGTTTCTTGAAAATTGAAAAGCTCATAAAAGTGCCATCTTGTAGTATATTTTCATTTGAAAGTGACTGGGATAGCAACTCTGTAAGGTGGCCTTGACCTTTAAGAATGTGATACAGGATATGTGCGTTTTTACATGGACCAACAACAAAACAGTTGTGTATCATCACATCTGTTGCTATAGCAACCAAAATTGAATGACATCGAAGATCGAGTTTTATTCAATTTTGATTGGTTGTTAAAAAGAAATTGCCATAATACTTACTCTAATTTAATGGCCTGTTTACTTACTGTCTTACATTGTATTCAAATGTATACATTGTATTCAAATGTGACAAAATGGCTATTGTTATATTATGTTATCATTGTATTTGGTGTTATTTGAATTGAACTAAAAAATGTTTTAACACGTGGGATATTCAAAAAGCATTTTACCAAAAGTTTCCAAATGTTTATCCTCATATGAAAAGTGATATATATGTCTTGGAATCTTAACTGGAAACAGCAAATTTTGTATTGTTTGTTAAGCGATAATTACTGAAATTTCTTGCAATCACTATTTACATAATTATGTGAGTTACACAAAAACAGGTTCTTTCAAAAGGAAAATGAATTTTTTTTGGGATGGTTCCCTCCATTGAGCAAACAAAATATGTTATTTTAAAAGAAATGGATTACCTTCCATTGAAGAAGTATTTTTATTGGGAAACAATAATTTGACGATTACTATGTATCTATGCAATCTTTGATCTTGATCTTTTTCAATATCAAATGTTCAGTAGTTGTGATCAAACAGCACTGTGTAATTATGATTTCCTCAAAAATTCAAATAAGTCATATTGATATCTTGACTACATGATGCATGTTATAAATGGACATTTTAGTAGCTAAACAATATTCTTTTTGAGCGAAGTTGTTCAGGAAATTAAATAAGCATCTTTTAAGAATGTACAACCCACCCAACAACAATAAATTCAATTAGGAAAAAAAACAAATAAAGAAACAAAAGCTTGTAGTATTTGCCATGATTTCTCTTTGGGAAGAAATAAAGGTAAAATAATAGACCCACCAGTATTTATAGCTTGTACCTATTGTTGACAAAATCCGTCCTACGAAACACATTATCACCAGCTTGATATTTGAGTTAATGGTGCAGGCTTTATCTCAGAGAAGTTCACATTGAAATTGAAGACACTGAGAACCTTTGCCCGGATATCTATCAAAATAAATTCATTTACCCCTAAAGACACATTGGACCTCTTCTACGTCAAAGGTTGGAATAGCTCATTATGGAAGTAAAGGGGTGGGTGAGTTCAAGTTGCTCTGATTTGTGCAGTATAGAATTGAAAATTTCTTTCATTGATGAAGTGGTTTGGCTTTCTACCACTGTGAAATTGACACGTGATCTTCGATTTCAGTATGAAATTGTCACTGCTATCTTTCACCTGTTCATGTTTCACCTGATATTAACAGTTGCATACATTCAATTTTTGATTATTCAGCGTGGGCTTAATATTGGGTTTCTGTTTACAATAATTGAAAACGACATTAGCATTGAATTTAAATAAATTTACCAATCAGAAGTCCACAGATTTTAGTTTTTGCTGAAATGAATAAATTCTGGCTGCTTTTTCATACTTCATACCCCCCAAACATATGCCCAATGAAGATTTGAAAGCAAGAGAACCTTTAGGAAACTATTGATATACTTTTGTAAAGCATTAGGTGTTATATTCGAGTAAAGAAGATATTTTCGAAAGTTTTCCTAACGTTCATTATATAAATATATGTCATTGCCAACATGCAAATGACCTAATCAATATGTAAAATTCACATAACTTTATTTGTAATAATAGTTATTACTTCATTAAAACATATTTTGACGTTTTCACCATCATTTCAGTATTCACAAAATTGGACTGTACACCCGAAAGACATTCGTATGGTGGCATATTTCAGCCATTGACTTTCGACCTACCTATGTTGACATAGATGAATCGAAAGTCGACGGCAGGAATGTGCCACCAGGCACTCGAGTTGCATCAAAGGACGCACAAGAAATCTGAACCACAAACATATCTCTCAGGTATTGCTTTTGTTTATGGAGGTGTTAAAGTTGACCCAGCCCGAATTGAAGAAACTCTCGAGTTGGTAATTCCTATTGTGGAGTAACATTTTTGGGTCAGATTTGTCAATATGTTCTGAAAAAGTTATGGATTATGAACTTACAATTACAGAAATAAGTGGAACAGTTCTTCAAAAGTTGGTTGACATTTTGGAAACAATTATAATAAATGAATGAATAACTGTGCTCTAAGACGAGAGTTTATTGGTGTAAGATAATATGGTAGCAAGCTGTTAATTAGCGTATAACCACAACATCGTAATCCTCCTAGGATTATATTACTACTAATCTCATTAATGATTAACATTATTGTTATGACGGGCTAAAAAGTGTCTTGTCACTTTCAGTGCCCTGTAAAAAGCCTAGAATATAATATTACAGAACCTAGCCTAGATCACAGATTATGCATGACTAAATATAATAATTAATATAATTACGTTTCTGTATATTGTTTCATTATTGCACTATATACAACACTTTATTAGAAAGGTTGTGTACGATATTGTTTATGTGTATATATATTATAGTATTTGTTATACCGTTGTTGTTTTTTGTCATTATTATATAATTAAAATATGCATGTGATAGAACTATTACGATACAAACGACAAAATGTATCGAGTAAACATGTATTAATATGTTATCAGCTATATTATTTTGTATTTGACCTTGGCACCTACTGGTTTTAGAGGTCAAGGTCATGCATGGAATCAATCTGGTATGACCTTGTATATTTTGTCAGGATTTTTGTTGAAATTGACATAATACATCTTGATAACGTTTCACATGTTTTCAATAGATAATGATTTTTTTATCGTTTAACTGTCCATTCATAAAATCATGTCTTCCATGTATATCATGATTTAGTCATGTGACATAAAAGGCACGCGATTTCAAGGTCATGTGCCTATTGAAGAAAAATGAATGTCTTTTGTTATCAAGAGATTGGCTAAACTAAAAAAATCTGAGATTATTTAATTTTTCAACATGATAATTGATTACTAACTTGATACTAGGTAATAATCCATTAAAAGAGCTACACTTCTGAGCTTTACAAATTGTTAACCTTCTTGGAATGTTGGAATGCAAAAGATGATCGTTTATTTAAATCTTTGTTCTTTCTACGTTTTTCCATTTTACAAAATTGCTGCCAAATCGGCGTAAATGTGCGATTTTATATTCCGTTATTTCAATTGGGATTAGTGACAGTTATTTAATTACTTCATAACTTAAGTGTTAATTAAATGGACCATATATTGTTATATCTAATTGGACCAAATTGAAATTATTTTGAAAATGACCCTGTGCAACATAGCCTAGCAGCTATTTTTCATTTAATTTGGCTTCAATCAACGGCAATGCATATATGAATCCTACAGGACGTATTAATCTTATAATACAATGTACGACTACAAGATCGCTGGTTGCTGACGACTCAACAATGTCTCATAATGTGTGAAATCCAAATTATGCTGTTAATTGCTTTAAAAGAGATTTGTATTTATTTCAATGTTTTTGTTTTATTGTCTTTGAAAAGAAAACTAGAATCATGTTTAAATCCAGCTGATGACGATTAAAAATAAGTATCTGTGAAAATGGACATTTACGTTAAGAACGATTTGTTTTCCAAAGGTTTACATGTCATCGTGATGATGGACAGATATTTTTTGTTTTATATTTGAAAAGTAATCAAGAACATAACTATTTGTACAATTTACGATGCTAAAGGTTGTAATATAAGTTTGTTTGCTTATATAACACGATTATAAGTTATACGTTAATGAAGGGTGTCATTCAAAAGTAGGCAAACTATTTGACTTATTCTATTAACCCTTCACTAGTTTTCAGATGATTGTAAATGATACGACTAAACAAACTCGTATCGGTTAATAAATCTACAAAAGCGAATAGACATGGATAGGATCTCAAACGATATCTCTGAAATCTGAGACGCTTTTTTTTGTTTCTCTTAGAGCATCATTTACTTCTTATCCGTGACTTTCGAAATCAGCATCCCGACACTTAGCTCAATCATCCCTGAAGACATATTTGAACTCTATCCAAAGCAAAGGTGGTGATGGTTTATTATTATATGTCAGGGGTGAATGAGTCAAGGAATCATGTTTTATATCTCAGACAGACATCAATATCATTAAGTATCAATGTTGAGTTCCAATTTTGACACCCATGTTTAGGTGTTGATGCCTCCGTCTGTACTGTAGCCTCAGTGCCATTCGACTTTTTAACACCATTATACTCTAGTCAGATATTTGCTCAGTTTCTCGTATTTGTAGACGATTGGTTCGTGTATAAAGTTGTAGGATTAAACTATTTGAAATAATGATCAAGTTACGGAGATTTCCAATATCTTAATTTTTTATGATTGTTTTATTCCCGAAATTGAAAGATGTTTAACATTTCAAAATGTTAATTTTGAAATTGGTAAGCATCAAACTATCAAAAGTCAGACATGTTAGAATTATTTCTTTCTTTAGCCTGGCTGTCAATGTTATGAACAAAGTTGATAAAGAATGTTATATGTTCAGATAATAACAATACATAGGATATATTGACATGCTGTATGAGCCAATATCAATATATCTATAATACAAGAGCAACGTGTTTAATCGACAAAGCTGGAATATGTTTACCATTCTCAACTAAAAATCACCTTATAGCACTGTCATTTATAACAGATCCTGCTCATATTATTCATTGACTTGCAGTTAAGTTTGTCAAATACATCAAATTGGGCGATGATGGATATGCTTGATTCAGGTTGTTTGTTCCCTTTAACAATAAGTGCCTTAAATACCAAATCTTTATCTTTTGTATTTCCCTACTCTGGCAAGCCTCGTTGATGAGACTTTAAATCCAGTTCCTTGTATTGTTGATCCTTCTGAGGATTTCCTGATTTTCTCATTTAATAACCCAGAGGTTTACCCAGCATATGTCATAATCACTACGCTATTTCATAAACTTCTTTTAACAATAAGCAAAAACAACAAGAAATACATTAAGGTCAAAATCAAAACAAAAATGAAAAAGTTTTGAAAATAATGTTTTATATCATGATGAAATAGAAAAGAAAATAATCAAATGGGATTGACTCCTATAACCAATATCAGCACTGTCATATTGACTATTTGTGCTACATTGAACATATTTCGTAGTATCAGTGATTAACATTTTGATGGTGATACGATTAAACAAACTGCAAGTTTATCATCCCCACCTAATTCAAATCAGAACATGTACTTCATTATTTACCTGTCGGGGAGCAGTCAGTATTTCGTTATGCAATATTTTAACTTGACGTCTCCACCTCCATCCAATCAAGCCTTGGTATTTTTGTCAGATGGACATCTCGTGTTTAATGTGTAAGTGTGTCAATAATGTCATTGTTTTAGTTAATAAAAGCATGTATTGTTTAAGTTACTGATTTTTTTAAAACTGAAATACACGTTAAGAATATTTGTCAAGGTCAAGATTATTACCCTGACCCTCTTCCTCATCATGTTCATCATCATCTACGTCATTATGATTATTACGATTAATTTTATGTGTATTGATGCACACGTCAGAATGTGCATGACGTTTCAGTGAGCTTGCATGCTTTACATAAAGACCTGTATTCTAGACAATAAAAGCTTCTGTTTTGTCTGTCATACGAGATGTATGATATTTTTAAGATAATTATAATAAATTGTTTTAGCAGAAAAAACGCATTGTGTTGTGTTTGTCTATGTCTATATGAGTCAAAACAGATGGAAAACAGGAACTTAGATATATACTTATCGATCATGATGGGAATGGAACATAAACCTCGGTAAACTTGATCACAAGCATGCTCTACATGGCCGGAGAAGATGATCATATGATCGAAAATGTCACCTATTCGTCTTAGTTTTACTCCTACGATGTACAAATACGTACATCCGAAATGCACTTTCGACTTATGCTTCATATTCTGCAATTGGTTAGCCTTCACATATCACTCATATAACTTTGCTCGACACTTGGTCCGTACAAAATTTGTTCAACAATCCAAGGAAAGATCATTCTAATTAGCGCGAATAAAATGAATGATCATCAAATAAGGAGCCATGATATCCAAATGAACTACATTCGAGTCTAACGAGCCGGAGCGGATACACTACCGGTGATGCAATGTACTGGAGAGCGGATTGATATAGCGGTACAATGACTGGCACAAATACAATGAGCCAATGACAAAGTGTTTCATACGATTGTAGTTCTCAACTAAAGTAGAAACATGGTAATTAATGCACCTTTGAGAAAACCCAATATGAACTGAAGGCACATATTCCGAATGCGTGTAACCTACTGAACATAAACTGTTAAAATGTAAAGGTTTTTTTAGACTTGATATAGTCGATTATTGTCGGAGGTACACAAGGGTAAATAGTCAGGTGTGTTTTTGTATCAACTGGCATGAACGACATTAGAGAACCTTGTTTAACACCAATGGAAATTAAAAACAAAAAAAAAATCAAATTTCAAAATGAACGAGCCGGAGCATATACACTACCTGTGATGCAATGTACTGGAGAGCGGATTGATATAGCGGTACAATGACTGGCACAAATACAATGAGCCAATGATAAAGTGTTTCATACGTTTGTAGTTCTGAACTAAAATGTTGACATGGTAATTAATGCATCTGTGAGAAAGCTCAATATGAACTGAAGGCCAATATTTCGAATGCGTGTAACCTACGGAACTCAACCTGTTAAAATGAAAAGGTTTAATAGAGTAGATTACTGTCGGAGGTACACAGGGGTAAATAGTCGGGGGCTTTTTGTATCAAATGGCATGAACGACATTAGAGCACCTTGTCTAACACCAATGGAAATTTTAAAAGTTATTTCAAAATGAACTACTCTTCGGTTGTTAGCGGGGCCATTCGTGTCACACTGACACATCCAGCTGCTTCAGATTTCAACCCTTTTTACAGTAGTCAGATATTTTGCCCAGTTTCCCGTAAGAAACTGTAGGCCATTGATTCGTGTTTTTAGTCGGTTTAAACTGTTTGGTGTGAGGATCAAGTTATGGAAACTTCCACTGCCTCAATTTATGATGGATATTATTCCTTAAAATGAACATTTTATTAGAAGGTCTATTTTTAACGTGGTCAGCACCAAACATCAAAATATTGGATATTTAAGATTTATTTAGTTTTATGACGTAGCTATCAATGCTGATAACACAGTTGATAACCAATACATTGATAGTTTGAATGATAGCACTATATACGATATATGGTCATGGAGCCCATACACATGTATCAATACAAGATCAACATGTTTAATCGACTAAGCTGGAACATATTAACCATTCCCTTTTACTTTATCACGATTAAATATGATTATCTGTGAAAATGGACATTTACGTTTAAGAACGATTTTTTTTCCAAAAGGACTTTCCCAAGTTATCGTGATGATGGGCAGATATTTTTTGTTTTAGATTTGAAAAGTAATCAGGAAAATGATTATTTGTACAATATATGATGCTAAAGGTTGTAATATAAGTTTGTTTGCTTACATAACACGATTATAATTTCTATGTTAATATAAATGGACATTTTAGTAGCTAAACAATATTCTTATTGAGCGAAGTTGTTCAGGAAATTAAATAAGCATCTTTTAAGAATGTACAATCCACCAAACAACAAAATATAAAATTAAAAAAGAACAAAAAAAGAAAGGGGAACAAAGATTGTAGTATTTTACCATGATTTCTTTTTGGGAAGAAATAAAGGTAAAATAATAGACCCACCAGTATTTATAGCTTGTACCTATTGTTGACAAAATCCGTCCCACGAAACACATTATCACCACCTTGATATTTGAGTTAGTGGTGCAGACTTTATCTCAGAGAAGTTCACATTGAAATTGAATACACTGACAACCTTTGCCCGGATATCTATCACAATAAACTCATTCACCCCTGAAGACACATTCGCCCTCTTCTACTTTAAAGGTTGGAATAGCTCATTATGGAAGTAAAGGGGTTGGTGAGTTCAACTGGCTCTGATTTCGGCACTATAGAATTGAAAATTTCTTTCATTGACGAAGTGGTTTGGCTTTCTACCACCGTAAAATTGACACTGACCTTCGATTTTAGTATGAAATTGTCACTGCTATCTTTCACCGGTATAGAAAACGATTTTTATTCACCTGTTCATATTTCACATGATATTAACAGTTGCATACATTCAGTTTTTGATTATTCAGCGTGGGCTTAATATTAGGTTTCTGTTTACAATAATTGAAAACGACATTAGACATTGAATTTAAATAAATTTTCCTTTCAGAAGTCCACAGATTTTAGTTTTTGCGGAAATGAATAAATTCTGGCTGCTTTTTCATACTTCATACACTTCAAACATATGCCCAATGAAGAATTGAAAGCAAGAGAGCCTTTAGGAAACTTTTGATATACTTTTGTAAAGCATTAGGTGTTATATTCGAGGAAAGAAGATATTTTCGAAAGTTTTCCAAAAGTTCATTATATAAATATATGTCATTGCCAACATGCTAATGACCTAATCAATATGTAAAATTCACATAGCTTTATTTGTAATAATAGTTATTACTTCATTGAAATATATCTTGACGTTTTCACCATCATTTCAGTATTCACAAAATTGGACTGTACACCCGAAAGACATTCGTATGGTGGCATATTTCAGCCATTGACTTTCGACCTACCTATGTTGACATAGATGAATCGAAAGTCGACGGCAGGAATGTGCCACCAGGCACTCGAGTTGCAGAAAGGGACGCACAAGAAATCTGAACCACAAACATATCTCTCAGGTATTGCTATTGTTTACGGAGGTGTTAAAGTTGACCCAGCCCGAATTGCAGTAACTCTCGAGTTGGTAACTCCTATTGTGGAGTAACATTTTTGGGACAGAATTTGTCAATATGTTCTGAAAAAGTTATGGATCAAGAACTTACAATTACAGAAATAATTGGAACAGTTCTTCAAAAGTTGGTTAATATTTTGGTAACAATAATAATATATGGACGAATAACTGTGCTCAAAGACGAGAATTAATTGGTGTAAGATAATATGGGAACAGTTCATCAAAAGTTGGTTGACATTTTGGTAACAATTATAATAAATGAATAAATAACTGTGCTCTAAGACGAGAATTAATTGGTGTAAGATAATATGGTAGCAAGCTGTTAATTAGTGTATCACCACAACATCGTAATCCTCCTAGGATTATATTACTACTAATCTCATTAATGATTGACATTATTGTTATGATGGGCTAAAAAGTGTCTTTGTCACTTTCAGTGCCCTGTAAAAAGCCTAGAATATAATATTACAGAACCTAGCCTAGATCACAGATTATGCATGACTAAATATAATAATTAATATAATTACGTTTCTGTATATTGTTTCATTATTGCACTATATACAACACTTTAATAGAAAGGTTGTGTACGATATTGTTTATGTGTATATATATTATAGTATTTGTTATACCGTTGTTGTTTTTTGTCATTATTATATAATTAAAATATGCATGTGATAGAACTATTACGATACAAACGACAAAATGTATCAAGTAAACATGTATTAATATGTTATCAGCTATATTATTTTGTATTTGACCTTAGCACCTACTGGTTTAAGAGGTCAAGGCCATGCATGGAATCAATCTGGTATGACCTTGTATATTTTGTCAGGATTTTTGTTTTGTTGAAATTGACATAATACATCTTGATTACGTTTCACATGTTTTCAATAGATAATGATTTTTTTTATCGTTTAACTGTCCATTCATAAAATCATGTCTTCCATGTATATCATGATTTAGTCATGTAACATAAAAGGCACGCGATTTCAAGGTCATGTGCCTATTGTAGAAAAATGAATGTCTTTTGTTATCAAGATATTGGCATACCTAAAACAATCTGAGATTATTTAATTTTTCAACATGATAATTGATTACTAACTTGATACTAGGTAATAATCCATTAAAAGAGCTACACTTCTGAGCTTTACAAATTGTTAACCTTCTTGGAATGTTGGAATGCAAAAGATGATCGTTTATTTTAATCTTTGTTCTTTCTACGTTTTTCCATTTTACAAAATTGCTGCCAAATCGGCGAAAATGTGTTATTTTCTATTCCGGTATTTCAATTGGGATTAGTGACAGTTATTTAATTACTTCATAACTTAAGTGTTAATTAAATGGACCATATATTGTTATATCTAATTGGACCAAACTGAAATTATTTTGAAAATGACCCCGTGCAACATAGCCTAGCAGCTATTTTTCATTTAAATTTGGCTTCAATCAACGGCAATGCATATACAAATCCCACAAGACCTATTAATCTTATAATACAATGTACGACTACAAGATCGCTGGTTGCTGACGACTCAACAATGTCTCATATGTGTGAAATCCAAAATATGCTGTTAATTGCTTTAAAAGATATTTGTATTTATTTTAATGTTTTTGTTTTATTGTCTTTAAAAAGAAAACTAGAATCATGTTTAAATCCAGCTGATGACGATTAAAAATAAGTATCTGTGAAAATGGACATTTACGTTAAGAACGATTTGTTTTCCAAAGGTTTACATGTCATCGTGATGATGGACAGATATTTTTTGTTTTATATTTGAAAAGTAATCAAGAACATAACTATTTGTACAATTTACGATGCTAAAGGTTGTAATATAAGTTTGTTTGCTTATATAACACGATTATAAGTTATACGTTAATGAAGGGTGTCATTCAAAAGTAGGCAAACTATTTGACTTATTCTATTAACCCTTCACTAGTTTTCAGATGATTGTAAATGATACGACTAAACAAACTCGTATCGGTTAATAAATCTACAAAAGCGAATAGACATGGATAGGATCTCAAACGATATCTCTGAAATCTGAGACGCTTTTTTTTGTTTCTCTTAGAGCATCATTTACTTCTTATCCGTGACTTTCGAAATCAGCATCCCGACACTTAGCTCAATCATCCCTGAAGACATATTTGAACTCTATCCAAAGCAAAGGTGGTGATGGTTTATTATTATATGTCAGGGGTGAATGAGTCAAGGAATCATGTTTTATATCTCAGACAGACATCAATATCATTAAGTATCAATGTTGAGTTCCAATTTTGACACCCATGTTTAGGTGTTGATGCCTCCGTCTGTACTGTAGCCTCAGTGCCATTCGACTTTTTAACACCATTATACTCTAGTCAGATATTTGCTCAGTTTCTCGTATTTGTAGACGATTGGTTCGTGTATAAAGTTGTAGGATTAAACTATTTGAAATAATGATCAAGTTACGGAGATTTCCAATATCTTAATTTTTTATGATTGTTTTATTCCCGAAATTGAAAGATGTTTAACATTTCAAAATGTTAATTTTGAAATTGGTAAGCATCAAACTATCAAAAGTCAGACATGTTAGAATTATTTCTTTCTTTAGCCTGGCTGTCAATGTTATGAACAAAGTTGATAAAGAATGTTATATGTTCAGATAATAACAATACATAGGATATATTGACATGCTGTATGAGCCAATATCAATATATCTATAATACAAGAGCAACGTGTTTAATCGACAAAGCTGGAATATGTTTACCATTCTCAACTAAAAATCACCTTATAGCACTGTCATTTATAACAGATCCTGCTCATATTATTCATTGACTTGCAGTTAAGTTTGTCAAATACATCAAATTGGGCGATGATGGATATGCTTGATTCAGGTTGTTTGTTCCCTTTAACAATAAGTGCCTTAAATACCAAATCTTTATCTTTTGTATTTCCCTACTCTGGCAAGCCTCGTTGATGAGACTTTAAATCCAGTTCCTTGTATTGTTGATCCTTCTGAGGATTTCCTGATTTTCTCATTTAATAACCCAGAGGTTTACCCAGCATATGTCATAATCACTACGCTATTTCATAAACTTCTTTTAACAATAAGCAAAAACAACAAGAAATACATTAAGGTCAAAATCAAAACAAAAATGAAAAAGTTTTGAAAATAATGTTTTATATCATGATGAAATAGAAAAGAAAATAATCAAATGGGATTGACTCCTATAACCAATATCAGCACTGTCATATTGACTATTTGTGCTACATTGAACATATTTCGTAGTATCAGTGATTAACATTTTGATGGTGATACGATTAAACAAACTGCAAGTTTATCATCCCCACCTAATTCAAATCAGAACATGTACTTCATTATTTACCTGTCGGGGAGCAGTCAGTATTTCGTTATGCAATATTTTAACTTGACGTCTCCACCTCCATCCAATCAAGCCTTGGTATTTTTGTCAGATGGACATCTCGTGTTTAATGTGTAAGTGTGTCAATAATGTCATTGTTTTAGTTAATAAAAGCATGTATTGTTTAAGTTACTGATTTTTTTAAAACTGAAATACACGTTAAGAATATTTGTCAAGGTCAAGATTATTACCCTGACCCTCTTCCTCATCATGTTCATCATCATCTACGTCATTATGATTATTACGATTAATTTTATGTGTATTGATGCACACGTCAGAATGTGCATGACGTTTCAGTGAGCTTGCATGCTTTACATAAAGACCTGTATTCTAGACAATAAAAGCTTCTGTTTTGTCTGTCATACGAGATGTATGATATTTTTAAGATAATTATAATAAATTGTTTTAGCAGAAAAAACGCATTGTGTTGTGTTTGTCTATGTCTATATGAGTCAAAACAGATGGAAAACAGGAACTTAGATATATACTTATCGATCATGATGGGAATGGAACATAAACCTCGGTAAACTTGATCACAAGCATGCTCTACATGGCCGGAGAAGATGATCATATGATCGAAAATGTCACCTATTCGTCTTAGTTTTACTCCTACGATGTACAAATACGTACATCCGAAATGCACTTTCGACTTATGCTTCATATTCTGCAATTGGTTAGCCTTCACATATCACTCATATAACTTTGCTCGACACTTGGTCCGTACAAAATTTGTTCAACAATCCAAGGAAAGATCATTCTAATTAGCGCGAATAAAATGAATGATCATCAAATAAGGAGCCATGATATCCAAATGAACTACATTCGAGTCTAACGAGCCGGAGCGGATACACTACCGGTGATGCAATGTACTGGAGAGCGGATTGATATAGCGGTACAATGACTGGCACAAATACAATGAGCCAATGACAAAGTGTTTCATACGATTGTAGTTCTCAACTAAAGTAGAAACATGGTAATTAATGCACCTTTGAGAAAACCCAATATGAACTGAAGGCACATATTCCGAATGCGTGTAACCTACTGAACATAAACTGTTAAAATGTAAAGGTTTTTTTAGACTTGATATAGTCGATTATTGTCGGAGGTACACAAGGGTAAATAGTCAGGTGTGTTTTTGTATCAACTGGCATGAACGACATTAGAGAACCTTGTTTAACACCAATGGAAATTAAAAACAAAAAAAAAATCAAATTTCAAAATGAACGAGCCGGAGCATATACACTACCTGTGATGCAATGTACTGGAGAGCGGATTGATATAGCGGTACAATGACTGGCACAAATACAATGAGCCAATGATAAAGTGTTTCATACGTTTGTAGTTCTGAACTAAAATGTTGACATGGTAATTAATGCATCTGTGAGAAAGCTCAATATGAACTGAAGGCCAATATTTCGAATGCGTGTAACCTACGGAACTCAACCTGTTAAAATGAAAAGGTTTAATAGAGTAGATTACTGTCGGAGGTACACAGGGGTAAATAGTCGGGGGCTTTTTGTATCAAATGGCATGAACGACATTAGAGCACCTTGTCTAACACCAATGGAAATTTTAAAAGTTATTTCAAAATGAACTACTCTTCGGTTGTTAGCGGGGCCATTCGTGTCACACTGACACATCCAGCTGCTTCAGATTTCAACCCTTTTTACAGTAGTCAGATATTTTGCCCAGTTTCCCGTAAGAAACTGTAGGCCATTGATTCGTGTTTTTAGTCGGTTTAAACTGTTTGGTGTGAGGATCAAGTTATGGAAACTTCCACTGCCTCAATTTATGATGGATATTATTCCTTAAAATGAACATTTTATTAGAAGGTCTATTTTTAACGTGGTCAGCACCAAACATCAAAATATTGGATATTTAAGATTTATTTAGTTTTATGACGTAGCTATCAATGCTGATAACACAGTTGATAACCAATACATTGATAGTTTGAATGATAGCACTATATACGATATATGGTCATGGAGCCCATACACATGTATCAATACAAGATCAACATGTTTAATCGACTAAGCTGGAACATATTAACCATTCCCTTTTACTTTATCACGATTAAATATGATTATCTGTGAAAATGGACATTTACGTTTAAGAACGATTTTTTTTCCAAAAGGACTTTCCCAAGTTATCGTGATGATGGGCAGATATTTTTTGTTTTAGATTTGAAAAGTAATCAGGAAAATGATTATTTGTACAATATATGATGCTAAAGGTTGTAATATAAGTTTGTTTGCTTACATAACACGATTATAATTTCTATGTTAATATAAATGGACATTTTAGTAGCTAAACAATATTCTTATTGAGCGAAGTTGTTCAGGAAATTAAATAAGCATCTTTTAAGAATGTACAATCCACCAAACAACAAAATATAAAATTAAAAAAGAACAAAAAAAGAAAGGGGAACAAAGATTGTAGTATTTTACCATGATTTCTTTTTGGGAAGAAATAAAGGTAAAATAATAGACCCACCAGTATTTATAGCTTGTACCTATTGTTGACAAAATCCGTCCCACGAAACACATTATCACCACCTTGATATTTGAGTTAGTGGTGCAGACTTTATCTCAGAGAAGTTCACATTGAAATTGAATACACTGACAACCTTTGCCCGGATATCTATCACAATAAACTCATTCACCCCTGAAGACACATTCGCCCTCTTCTACTTTAAAGGTTGGAATAGCTCATTATGGAAGTAAAGGGGTTGGTGAGTTCAACTGGCTCTGATTTCGGCACTATAGAATTGAAAATTTCTTTCATTGACGAAGTGGTTTGGCTTTCTACCACCGTAAAATTGACACTGACCTTCGATTTTAGTATGAAATTGTCACTGCTATCTTTCACCGGTATAGAAAACGATTTTTATTCACCTGTTCATATTTCACATGATATTAACAGTTGCATACATTCAGTTTTTGATTATTCAGCGTGGGCTTAATATTAGGTTTCTGTTTACAATAATTGAAAACGACATTAGACATTGAATTTAAATAAATTTTCCTTTCAGAAGTCCACAGATTTTAGTTTTTGCGGAAATGAATAAATTCTGGCTGCTTTTTCATACTTCATACACTTCAAACATATGCCCAATGAAGAATTGAAAGCAAGAGAGCCTTTAGGAAACTTTTGATATACTTTTGTAAAGCATTAGGTGTTATATTCGAGGAAAGAAGATATTTTCGAAAGTTTTCCAAAAGTTCATTATATAAATATATGTCATTGCCAACATGCTAATGACCTAATCAATATGTAAAATTCACATAGCTTTATTTGTAATAATAGTTATTACTTCATTGAAATATATCTTGACGTTTTCACCATCATTTCAGTATTCACAAAATTGGACTGTACACCCGAAAGACATTCGTATGGTGGCATATTTCAGCCATTGACTTTCGACCTACCTATGTTGACATAGATGAATCGAAAGTCGACGGCAGGAATGTGCCACCAGGCACTCGAGTTGCAGAAAGGGACGCACAAGAAATCTGAACCACAAACATATCTCTCAGGTATTGCTATTGTTTACGGAGGTGTTAAAGTTGACCCAGCCCGAATTGCAGTAACTCTCGAGTTGGTAACTCCTATTGTGGAGTAACATTTTTGGGACAGAATTTGTCAATATGTTCTGAAAAAGTTATGGATCAAGAACTTACAATTACAGAAATAATTGGAACAGTTCTTCAAAAGTTGGTTAATATTTTGGTAACAATAATAATATATGGACGAATAACTGTGCTCAAAGACGAGAATTAATTGGTGTAAGATAATATGGGAACAGTTCATCAAAAGTTGGTTGACATTTTGGTAACAATTATAATAAATGAATAAATAACTGTGCTCTAAGACGAGAATTAATTGGTGTAAGATAATATGGTAGCAAGCTGTTAATTAGTGTATCACCACAACATCGTAATCCTCCTAGGATTATATTACTACTAATCTCATTAATGATTGACATTATTGTTATGATGGGCTAAAAAGTGTCTTTGTCACTTTCAGTGCCCTGTAAAAAGCCTAGAATATAATATTACAGAACCTAGCCTAGATCACAGATTATGCATGACTAAATATAATAATTAATATAATTACGTTTCTGTATATTGTTTCATTATTGCACTATATACAACACTTTAATAGAAAGGTTGTGTACGATATTGTTTATGTGTATATATATTATAGTATTTGTTATACCGTTGTTGTTTTTTGTCATTATTATATAATTAAAATATGCATGTGATAGAACTATTACGATACAAACGACAAAATGTATCAAGTAAACATGTATTAATATGTTATCAGCTATATTATTTTGTATTTGACCTTAGCACCTACTGGTTTAAGAGGTCAAGGCCATGCATGGAATCAATCTGGTATGACCTTGTATATTTTGTCAGGATTTTTGTTTTGTTGAAATTGACATAATACATCTTGATTACGTTTCACATGTTTTCAATAGATAATGATTTTTTTTATCGTTTAACTGTCCATTCATAAAATCATGTCTTCCATGTATATCATGATTTAGTCATGTAACATAAAAGGCACGCGATTTCAAGGTCATGTGCCTATTGTAGAAAAATGAATGTCTTTTGTTATCAAGATATTGGCATACCTAAAACAATCTGAGATTATTTAATTTTTCAACATGATAATTGATTACTAACTTGATACTAGGTAATAATCCATTAAAAGAGCTACACTTCTGAGCTTTACAAATTGTTAACCTTCTTGGAATGTTGGAATGCAAAAGATGATCGTTTATTTTAATCTTTGTTCTTTCTACGTTTTTCCATTTTACAAAATTGCTGCCAAATCGGCGAAAATGTGTTATTTTCTATTCCGGTATTTCAATTGGGATTAGTGACAGTTATTTAATTACTTCATAACTTAAGTGTTAATTAAATGGACCATATATTGTTATATCTAATTGGACCAAACTGAAATTATTTTGAAAATGACCCCGTGCAACATAGCCTAGCAGCTATTTTTCATTTAAATTTGGCTTCAATCAACGGCAATGCATATACAAATCCCACAAGACCTATTAATCTTATAATACAATGTACGACTACAAGATCGCTGGTTGCTGACGACTCAACAATGTCTCATATGTGTGAAATCCAAAATATGCTGTTAATTGCTTTAAAAGATATTTGTATTTATTTTAATGTTTTTGTTTTATTGTCTTTAAAAAGAAAACTAGAATCATGTTTAAATCCAGCTGATGACGATTAAAAATAAGTATCTGTGAAAATGGACATTTACGTTAAGAACGATTTGTTTTCCAAAGGTTTACATGTCATCGTGATGATGGACAGATATTTTTTGTTTTATATTTGAAAAGTAATCAAGAACATAACTATTTGTACAATTTACGATGCTAAAGGTTGTAATATAAGTTTGTTTGCTTATATAACACGATTATAAGTTATACGTTAATGAAGGGTGTCATTCAAAAGTAGGCAAACTATTTGACTTATTCTATTAACCCTTCACTAGTTTTCAGATGATTGTAAATGATACGACTAAACAAACTCGTATCGGTTAATAAATCTACAAAAGCGAATAGACATGGATAGGATCTCAAACGATATCTCTGAAATCTGAGACGCTTTTTTTTGTTTCTCTTAGAGCATCATTTACTTCTTATCCGTGACTTTCGAAATCAGCATCCCGACACTTAGCTCAATCATCCCTGAAGACATATTTGAACTCTATCCAAAGCAAAGGTGGTGATGGTTTATTATTATATGTCAGGGGTGAATGAGTCAAGGAATCATGTTTTATATCTCAGACAGACATCAATATCATTAAGTATCAATGTTGAGTTCCAATTTTGACACCCATGTTTAGGTGTTGATGCCTCCGTCTGTACTGTAGCCTCAGTGCCATTCGACTTTTTAACACCATTATACTCTAGTCAGATATTTGCTCAGTTTCTCGTATTTGTAGACGATTGGTTCGTGTATAAAGTTGTAGGATTAAACTATTTGAAATAATGATCAAGTTACGGAGATTTCCAATATCTTAATTTTTTATGATTGTTTTATTCCCGAAATTGAAAGATGTTTAACATTTCAAAATGTTAATTTTGAAATTGGTAAGCATCAAACTATCAAAAGTCAGACATGTTAGAATTATTTCTTTCTTTAGCCTGGCTGTCAATGTTATGAACAAAGTTGATAAAGAATGTTATATGTTCAGATAATAACAATACATAGGATATATTGACATGCTGTATGAGCCAATATCAATATATCTATAATACAAGAGCAACGTGTTTAATCGACAAAGCTGGAATATGTTTACCATTCTCAACTAAAAATCACCTTATAGCACTGTCATTTATAACAGATCCTGCTCATATTATTCATTGACTTGCAGTTAAGTTTGTCAAATACATCAAATTGGGCGATGATGGATATGCTTGATTCAGGTTGTTTGTTCCCTTTAACAATAAGTGCCTTAAATACCAAATCTTTATCTTTTGTATTTCCCTACTCTGGCAAGCCTCGTTGATGAGACTTTAAATCCAGTTCCTTGTATTGTTGATCCTTCTGAGGATTTCCTGATTTTCTCATTTAATAACCCAGAGGTTTACCCAGCATATGTCATAATCACTACGCTATTTCATAAACTTCTTTTAACAATAAGCAAAAACAACAAGAAATACATTAAGGTCAAAATCAAAACAAAAATGAAAAAGTTTTGAAAATAATGTTTTATATCATGATGAAATAGAAAAGAAAATAATCAAATGGGATTGACTCCTATAACCAATATCAGCACTGTCATATTGACTATTTGTGCTACATTGAACATATTTCGTAGTATCAGTGATTAACATTTTGATGGTGATACGATTAAACAAACTGCAAGTTTATCATCCCCACCTAATTCAAATCAGAACATGTACTTCATTATTTACCTGTCGGGGAGCAGTCAGTATTTCGTTATGCAATATTTTAACTTGACGTCTCCACCTCCATCCAATCAAGCCTTGGTATTTTTGTCAGATGGACATCTCGTGTTTAATGTGTAAGTGTGTCAATAATGTCATTGTTTTAGTTAATAAAAGCATGTATTGTTTAAGTTACTGATTTTTTTAAAACTGAAATACACGTTAAGAATATTTGTCAAGGTCAAGATTATTACCCTGACCCTCTTCCTCATCATGTTCATCATCATCTACGTCATTATGATTATTACGATTAATTTTATGTGTATTGATGCACACGTCAGAATGTGCATGACGTTTCAGTGAGCTTGCATGCTTTACATAAAGACCTGTATTCTAGACAATAAAAGCTTCTGTTTTGTCTGTCATACGAGATGTATGATATTTTTAAGATAATTATAATAAATTGTTTTAGCAGAAAAAACGCATTGTGTTGTGTTTGTCTATGTCTATATGAGTCAAAACAGATGGAAAACAGGAACTTAGATATATACTTATCGATCATGATGGGAATGGAACATAAACCTCGGTAAACTTGATCACAAGCATGCTCTACATGGCCGGAGAAGATGATCATATGATCGAAAATGTCACCTATTCGTCTTAGTTTTACTCCTACGATGTACAAATACGTACATCCGAAATGCACTTTCGACTTATGCTTCATATTCTGCAATTGGTTAGCCTTCACATATCACTCATATAACTTTGCTCGACACTTGGTCCGTACAAAATTTGTTCAACAATCCAAGGAAAGATCATTCTAATTAGCGCGAATAAAATGAATGATCATCAAATAAGGAGCCATGATATCCAAATGAACTACATTCGAGTCTAACGAGCCGGAGCGGATACACTACCGGTGATGCAATGTACTGGAGAGCGGATTGATATAGCGGTACAATGACTGGCACAAATACAATGAGCCAATGACAAAGTGTTTCATACGATTGTAGTTCTCAACTAAAGTAGAAACATGGTAATTAATGCACCTTTGAGAAAACCCAATATGAACTGAAGGCACATATTCCGAATGCGTGTAACCTACTGAACATAAACTGTTAAAATGTAAAGGTTTTTTTAGACTTGATATAGTCGATTATTGTCGGAGGTACACAAGGGTAAATAGTCAGGTGTGTTTTTGTATCAACTGGCATGAACGACATTAGAGAACCTTGTTTAACACCAATGGAAATTAAAAACAAAAAAAAAATCAAATTTCAAAATGAACGAGCCGGAGCATATACACTACCTGTGATGCAATGTACTGGAGAGCGGATTGATATAGCGGTACAATGACTGGCACAAATACAATGAGCCAATGATAAAGTGTTTCATACGTTTGTAGTTCTGAACTAAAATGTTGACATGGTAATTAATGCATCTGTGAGAAAGCTCAATATGAACTGAAGGCCAATATTTCGAATGCGTGTAACCTACGGAACTCAACCTGTTAAAATGAAAAGGTTTAATAGAGTAGATTACTGTCGGAGGTACACAGGGGTAAATAGTCGGGGGCTTTTTGTATCAAATGGCATGAACGACATTAGAGCACCTTGTCTAACACCAATGGAAATTTTAAAAGTTATTTCAAAATGAACTACTCTTCGGTTGTTAGCGGGGCCATTCGTGTCACACTGACACATCCAGCTGCTTCAGATTTCAACCCTTTTTACAGTAGTCAGATATTTTGCCCAGTTTCCCGTAAGAAACTGTAGGCCATTGATTCGTGTTTTTAGTCGGTTTAAACTGTTTGGTGTGAGGATCAAGTTATGGAAACTTCCACTGCCTCAATTTATGATGGATATTATTCCTTAAAATGAACATTTTATTAGAAGGTCTATTTTTAACGTGGTCAGCACCAAACATCAAAATATTGGATATTTAAGATTTATTTAGTTTTATGACGTAGCTATCAATGCTGATAACACAGTTGATAACCAATACATTGATAGTTTGAATGATAGCACTATATACGATATATGGTCATGGAGCCCATACACATGTATCAATACAAGATCAACATGTTTAATCGACTAAGCTGGAACATATTAACCATTCCCTTTTACTTTATCACGATTAAATATGATTATCTGTGAAAATGGACATTTACGTTTAAGAACGATTTTTTTTCCAAAAGGACTTTCCCAAGTTATCGTGATGATGGGCAGATATTTTTTGTTTTAGATTTGAAAAGTAATCAGGAAAATGATTATTTGTACAATATATGATGCTAAAGGTTGTAATATAAGTTTGTTTGCTTACATAACACGATTATAATTTCTATGTTAATATAAATGGACATTTTAGTAGCTAAACAATATTCTTATTGAGCGAAGTTGTTCAGGAAATTAAATAAGCATCTTTTAAGAATGTACAATCCACCAAACAACAAAATATAAAATTAAAAAAGAACAAAAAAAGAAAGGGGAACAAAGATTGTAGTATTTTACCATGATTTCTTTTTGGGAAGAAATAAAGGTAAAATAATAGACCCACCAGTATTTATAGCTTGTACCTATTGTTGACAAAATCCGTCCCACGAAACACATTATCACCACCTTGATATTTGAGTTAGTGGTGCAGACTTTATCTCAGAGAAGTTCACATTGAAATTGAATACACTGACAACCTTTGCCCGGATATCTATCACAATAAACTCATTCACCCCTGAAGACACATTCGCCCTCTTCTACTTTAAAGGTTGGAATAGCTCATTATGGAAGTAAAGGGGTTGGTGAGTTCAACTGGCTCTGATTTCGGCACTATAGAATTGAAAATTTCTTTCATTGACGAAGTGGTTTGGCTTTCTACCACCGTAAAATTGACACTGACCTTCGATTTTAGTATGAAATTGTCACTGCTATCTTTCACCGGTATAGAAAACGATTTTTATTCACCTGTTCATATTTCACATGATATTAACAGTTGCATACATTCAGTTTTTGATTATTCAGCGTGGGCTTAATATTAGGTTTCTGTTTACAATAATTGAAAACGACATTAGACATTGAATTTAAATAAATTTTCCTTTCAGAAGTCCACAGATTTTAGTTTTTGCGGAAATGAATAAATTCTGGCTGCTTTTTCATACTTCATACACTTCAAACATATGCCCAATGAAGAATTGAAAGCAAGAGAGCCTTTAGGAAACTTTTGATATACTTTTGTAAAGCATTAGGTGTTATATTCGAGGAAAGAAGATATTTTCGAAAGTTTTCCAAAAGTTCATTATATAAATATATGTCATTGCCAACATGCTAATGACCTAATCAATATGTAAAATTCACATAGCTTTATTTGTAATAATAGTTATTACTTCATTGAAATATATCTTGACGTTTTCACCATCATTTCAGTATTCACAAAATTGGACTGTACACCCGAAAGACATTCGTATGGTGGCATATTTCAGCCATTGACTTTCGACCTACCTATGTTGACATAGATGAATCGAAAGTCGACGGCAGGAATGTGCCACCAGGCACTCGAGTTGCAGAAAGGGACGCACAAGAAATCTGAACCACAAACATATCTCTCAGGTATTGCTATTGTTTACGGAGGTGTTAAAGTTGACCCAGCCCGAATTGCAGTAACTCTCGAGTTGGTAACTCCTATTGTGGAGTAACATTTTTGGGACAGAATTTGTCAATATGTTCTGAAAAAGTTATGGATCAAGAACTTACAATTACAGAAATAATTGGAACAGTTCTTCAAAAGTTGGTTAATATTTTGGTAACAATAATAATATATGGACGAATAACTGTGCTCAAAGACGAGAATTAATTGGTGTAAGATAATATGGGAACAGTTCATCAAAAGTTGGTTGACATTTTGGTAACAATTATAATAAATGAATAAATAACTGTGCTCTAAGACGAGAATTAATTGGTGTAAGATAATATGGTAGCAAGCTGTTAATTAGTGTATCACCACAACATCGTAATCCTCCTAGGATTATATTACTACTAATCTCATTAATGATTGACATTATTGTTATGATGGGCTAAAAAGTGTCTTTGTCACTTTCAGTGCCCTGTAAAAAGCCTAGAATATAATATTACAGAACCTAGCCTAGATCACAGATTATGCATGACTAAATATAATAATTAATATAATTACGTTTCTGTATATTGTTTCATTATTGCACTATATACAACACTTTAATAGAAAGGTTGTGTACGATATTGTTTATGTGTATATATATTATAGTATTTGTTATACCGTTGTTGTTTTTTGTCATTATTATATAATTAAAATATGCATGTGATAGAACTATTACGATACAAACGACAAAATGTATCAAGTAAACATGTATTAATATGTTATCAGCTATATTATTTTGTATTTGACCTTAGCACCTACTGGTTTAAGAGGTCAAGGCCATGCATGGAATCAATCTGGTATGACCTTGTATATTTTGTCAGGATTTTTGTTGAAATTGACATAATACATCTTGATTACGTTTCACATGTTTTCAATAGATAATGATTTTTTTTATCGTTTAACTGTCCATTCATAAAATCATGTCTTCCATGTATATCATGATTTAGTCATGTAACATAAAAGGCACGCGATTTCAAGGTCATGTGCCTATTGTAGAAAAATGAATGTCTTTTGTTATCAAGATATTGGCATACCTAAAACAATCTGAGATTATTTAATTTTTCAACATGATAATTGATTACTAACTTGATACTAGGTAATAATCCATTAAAAGAGCTACACTTCTGAGCTTTACAAATTGTTAACCTTCTTGGAATGTTGGAATGCAAAAGATGATCGTTTATTTTAATCTTTGTTCTTTCTACGTTTTTCCATTTTACAAAATTGCTGCCAAATCGGCGAAAATGTGTTATTTTCTATTCCGGTATTTCAATTGGGATTAGTGACAGTTATTTAATTACTTCATAACTTAAGTGTTAATTAAATGGACCATATATTGTTATATCTAATTGGACCAAACTGAAATTATTTTGAAAATGACCCCGTGCAACATAGCCTAGCAGCTATTTTTCATTTAAATTTGGCTTCAATCAACGGCAATGCATATACAAATCCCACAAGACCTATTAATCTTATAATACAATGTACGACTACAAGATCGCTGGTTGCTGACGACTCAACAATGTCTCATATGTGTGAAATCCAAAATATGCTGTTAATTGCTTTAAAAGATATTTGTATTTATTTTAATGTTTTTGTTTTATTGTCTTTGAAAAGAAAACTAGAATCATGTTTAAATCCAGCTGATGACGATTAAAAATAAGTATCTGTGAAAATGGACATTTACGTTAAGAACGATTGCTTTTCCAAAGGTTTACATGTCATCGTGATGATGGACAGATATTTTTTGTTTTATATTTGAAAAGTAATCAAGAACATAACTATTTGTACAATTTACGATGCTAAAGGTTGTAATATAAGTTTGTTTGCTTATATAACACGATTATAAGTTATACGTTAATGAAGGGTGTCATTCAAAAGTAGGCAAACTATTTGACTTATTCTATTAACCCTTCACTAGTTTTCAGATGATTGTAAATGATACGACTAAACAAACTCGTATCGGTTAATAAATCTACAAAAGCGAATAGACATGGATAGGATCTCAAACGATATCTCTGAAATCTGAGACGCTTTTTTTTGTTTCTCTTAGAGCATCATTTACTTCTTATCCGTGACTTTCGAAATCAGCATCCCGACACTTAGCTCAATCAACCCTGAAGACATATTTGAACTCTATCCAAAGCAAAGGTGGTGATGGTTTATTATTATATGTCAGGGGTGAATGAGTCAAGGAATCATGTTTTATATCTCAGACAGACATCAATATCATTAAGTATCAATGTTGAGTTCCAATTTTGACACCCATGTTTAGGTGTTGATGCCTCCGTCTGTACTGTAGCCTCAGTGCCATTCGACTTTTTAACACCATTATACTCTAGTCAGATATTTGCTCAGTTTCTCGTATTTGTAGACGATTGGTTCGTGTATAAAGTTGTAGGATTAAACTATTTGAAATAATGATCAAGTTACGGAGATTTCCAATATCTTAATTTTTTATGATTGTTTTATTCCCGAAATTGAAAGATGTTTAACATTTCAAAATGTTAATTTTGAAATTGGTAAGCATCAAACTATCAAAAGTCAGACATGTTAGAATTATTTCTTTCTTTAGCCTGGCTGTCAATGTTATGAACAAAGTTGATAAAGAATGTTATATGTTCAGATAATAACAATACATAGGATATATTGACATGCTGTATGAGCCAATATCAATATATCTATAATACAAGAGCAACGTGTTTAATCGACAAAGCTGGAATATGTTTACCATTCTCAACTAAAAATCACCTTATAGCACTGTCATTTATAACAGATCCTGCTCATATTATTCATTGACTTGCAGTTAAGTTTGTCAAATACATCAAATTGGGCGATGATGGATATGCTTGATTCAGGTTGTTTGTTCCCTTTAACAATAAGTGCCTTAAATACCAAATCTTTATCTTTTGTATTTCCCTACTCTGGCAAGCCTCGTTGATGAGACTTTAAATCCAGTTCCTTGTATTGTTGATCCTTCTGAGGATTTCCTGATTTTCTCATTTAATAACCCAGAGGTTTACCCAGCATATGTCATAATCACTACGCTATTTCATAAACTTCTTTTAACAATAAGCAAAAACAACAAGAAATACATTAAGGTCAAAATCAAAACAAAAATGAAAAAGTTTTGAAAATAATGTTTTATATCATGATGAAATAGAAAAGAAAATAATCAAATGGGATTGACTCCTATAACCAATATCAGCACTGTCATATTGACTATTTGTGCTACATTGAACATATTTCGTAGTATCAGTGATTAACATTTTGATGGTGATACGATTAAACAAACTGCAAGTTTATCATCCCCACCTAATTCAAATCAGAACATGTACTTCATTATTTACCTGTCGGGGAGCAGTCAGTATTTCGTTATGCAATATTTTAACTTGACGTCTCCACCTCCATCCAATCAAGCCTTGGTATTTTTGTCAGATGGACATCTCGTGTTTAATGTGTAAGTGTGTCAATAATGTCATTGTTTTAGTTAATAAAAGCATGTATTGTTTAAGTTACTGATTTTTTTAAAACTGAAATACACGTTAAGAATATTTGTCAAGGTCAAGATTATTACCCTGACCCTCTTCCTCATCATGTTCATCATCATCTACGTCATTATGATTATTACGATTAATTTTATGTGTATTGATGCACACGTCAGAATGTGCATGACGTTTCAGTGAGCTTGCATGCTTTACATAAAGACCTGTATTCTAGACAATAAAAGCTTCTGTTTTGTCTGTCATACGAGATGTATGATATTTTTAAGATAATTATAATAAATTGTTTTAGCAGAAAAAACGCATTGTGTTGTGTTTGTCTATGTCTATATGAGTCAAAACAGATGGAAAACAGGAACTTAGATATATACTTATCGATCATGATGGGAATGGAACATAAACCTCGGTAAACTTGATCACAAGCATGCTCTACATGGCCGGAGAAGATGATCATATGATCGAAAATGTCACCTATTCGTCTTAGTTTTACTCCTACGATGTACAAATACGTACATCCGAAATGCACTTTCGACTTATGCTTCATATTCTGCAATTGGTTAGCCTTCACATATCACTCATATAACTTTGCTCGACACTTGGTCCGTACAAAATTTGTTCAACAATCCAAGGAAAGATCATTCTAATTAGCGCGAATAAAATGAATGATCATCAAATAAGGAGCCATGATATCCAAATGAACTACATTCGAGTCTAACGAGCCGGAGCGGATACACTACCGGTGATGCAATGTACTGGAGAGCGGATTGATATAGCGGTACAATGACTGGCACAAATACAATGAGCCAATGACAAAGTGTTTCATACGATTGTAGTTCTCAACTAAAGTAGAAACATGGTAATTAATGCACCTTTGAGAAAACCCAATATGAACTGAAGGCACATATTCCGAATGCGTGTAACCTACTGAACATAAACTGTTAAAATGTAAAGGTTTTTTTAGACTTGATATAGTCGATTATTGTCGGAGGTACACAAGGGTAAATAGTCAGGTGTGTTTTTGTATCAACTGGCATGAACGACATTAGAGAACCTTGTTTAACACCAATGGAAATTAAAAACAAAAAAAAAATCAAATTTCAAAATGAACGAGCCGGAGCATATACACTACCTGTGATGCAATGTACTGGAGAGCGGATTGATATAGCGGTACAATGACTGGCACAAATACAATGAGCCAATGATAAAGTGTTTCATACGTTTGTAGTTCTGAACTAAAATGTTGACATGGTAATTAATGCATCTGTGAGAAAGCTCAATATGAACTGAAGGCCAATATTTCGAATGCGTGTAACCTACGGAACTCAACCTGTTAAAATGAAAAGGTTTAATAGAGTAGATTACTGTCGGAGGTACACAGGGGTAAATAGTCGGGGGCTTTTTGTATCAAATGGCATGAACGACATTAGAGCACCTTGTCTAACACCAATGGAAATTTTAAAAGTTATTTCAAAATGAACTACTCTTCGGTTGTTAGCGGGGCCATTCGTGTCACACTGACACATCCAGCTGCTTCAGATTTCAACCCTTTTTACAGTAGTCAGATATTTTGCCCAGTTTCCCGTAAGAAACTGTAGGCCATTGATTCGTGTTTTTAGTCGGTTTAAACTGTTTGGTGTGAGGATCAAGTTATGGAAACTTCCACTGCCTCAATTTATGATGGATATTATTCCTTAAAATGAACATTTTATTAGAAGGTCTATTTTTAACGTGGTCAGCACCAAACATCAAAATATTGGATATTTAAGATTTATTTAGTTTTATGACGTAGCTATCAATGCTGATAACACAGTTGATAACCAATACATTGATAGTTTGAATGATAGCACTATATACGATATATGGTCATGGAGCCCATACACATGTATCAATACAAGATCAACATGTTTAATCGACTAAGCTGGAACATATTAACCATTCCCTTTTACTTTATCACGATTAAATATGATTATCTGTGAAAATGGACATTTACGTTTAAGAACGATTTTTTTTCCAAAAGGACTTTCCCAAGTTATCGTGATGATGGGCAGATATTTTTTGTTTTAGATTTGAAAAGTAATCAGGAAAATGATTATTTGTACAATATATGATGCTAAAGGTTGTAATATAAGTTTGTTTGCTTACATAACACGATTATAATTTCTATGTTAATATAAATGGACATTTTAGTAGCTAAACAATATTCTTATTGAGCGAAGTTGTTCAGGAAATTAAATAAGCATCTTTTAAGAATGTACAATCCACCAAACAACAAAATATAAAATTAAAAAAGAACAAAAAAAGAAAGGGGAACAAAGATTGTAGTATTTTACCATGATTTCTTTTTGGGAAGAAATAAAGGTAAAATAATAGACCCACCAGTATTTATAGCTTGTACCTATTGTTGACAAAATCCGTCCCACGAAACACATTATCACCACCTTGATATTTGAGTTAGTGGTGCAGACTTTATCTCAGAGAAGTTCACATTGAAATTGAATACACTGACAACCTTTGCCCGGATATCTATCACAATAAACTCATTCACCCCTGAAGACACATTCGCCCTCTTCTACTTTAAAGGTTGGAATAGCTCATTATGGAAGTAAAGGGGTTGGTGAGTTCAACTGGCTCTGATTTCGGCACTATAGAATTGAAAATTTCTTTCATTGACGAAGTGGTTTGGCTTTCTACCACCGTAAAATTGACACTGACCTTCGATTTTAGTATGAAATTGTCACTGCTATCTTTCACCGGTATAGAAAACGATTTTTATTCACCTGTTCATATTTCACATGATATTAACAGTTGCATACATTCAGTTTTTGATTATTCAGCGTGGGCTTAATATTAGGTTTCTGTTTACAATAATTGAAAACGACATTAGACATTGAATTTAAATAAATTTTCCTTTCAGAAGTCCACAGATTTTAGTTTTTGCGGAAATGAATAAATTCTGGCTGCTTTTTCATACTTCATACACTTCAAACATATGCCCAATGAAGAATTGAAAGCAAGAGAGCCTTTAGGAAACTTTTGATATACTTTTGTAAAGCATTAGGTGTTATATTCGAGGAAAGAAGATATTTTCGAAAGTTTTCCAAAAGTTCATTATATAAATATATGTCATTGCCAACATGCTAATGACCTAATCAATATGTAAAATTCACATAGCTTTATTTGTAATAATAGTTATTACTTCATTGAAATATATCTTGACGTTTTCACCATCATTTCAGTATTCACAAAATTGGACTGTACACCCGAAAGACATTCGTATGGTGGCATATTTCAGCCATTGACTTTCGACCTACCTATGTTGACATAGATGAATCGAAAGTCGACGGCAGGAATGTGCCACCAGGCACTCGAGTTGCAGAAAGGGACGCACAAGAAATCTGAACCACAAACATATCTCTCAGGTATTGCTATTGTTTACGGAGGTGTTAAAGTTGACCCAGCCCGAATTGCAGTAACTCTCGAGTTGGTAACTCCTATTGTGGAGTAACATTTTTGGGACAGAATTTGTCAATATGTTCTGAAAAAGTTATGGATCAAGAACTTACAATTACAGAAATAATTGGAACAGTTCTTCAAAAGTTGGTTAATATTTTGGTAACAATAATAATATATGGACGAATAACTGTGCTCAAAGACGAGAATTAATTGGTGTAAGATAATATGGGAACAGTTCATCAAAAGTTGGTTGACATTTTGGTAACAATTATAATAAATGAATAAATAACTGTGCTCTAAGACGAGAATTAATTGGTGTAAGATAATATGGTAGCAAGCTGTTAATTAGTGTATCACCACAACATCGTAATCCTCCTAGGATTATATTACTACTAATCTCATTAATGATTGACATTATTGTTATGATGGGCTAAAAAGTGTCTTTGTCACTTTCAGTGCCCTGTAAAAAGCCTAGAATATAATATTACAGAACCTAGCCTAGATCACAGATTATGCATGACTAAATATAATAATTAATATAATTACGTTTCTGTATATTGTTTCATTATTGCACTATATACAACACTTTAATAGAAAGGTTGTGTACGATATTGTTTATGTGTATATATATTATAGTATTTGTTATACCGTTGTTGTTTTTTGTCATTATTATATAATTAAAATATGCATGTGATAGAACTATTACGATACAAACGACAAAATGTATCAAGTAAACATGTATTAATATGTTATCAGCTATATTATTTTGTATTTGACCTTAGCACCTACTGGTTTAAGAGGTCAAGGCCATGCATGGAATCAATCTGGTATGACCTTGTATATTTTGTCAGGATTTTTGTTGAAATTGACATAATACATCTTGATTACGTTTCACATGTTTTCAATAGATAATGATTTTTTTTATCGTTTAACTGTCCATTCATAAAATCATGTCTTCCATGTATATCATGATTTAGTCATGTAACATAAAAGGCACGCGATTTCAAGGTCATGTGCCTATTGTAGAAAAATGAATGTCTTTTGTTATCAAGATATTGGCATACCTAAAACAATCTGAGATTATTTAATTTTTCAACATGATAATTGATTACTAACTTGATACTAGGTAATAATCCATTAAAAGAGCTACACTTCTGAGCTTTACAAATTGTTAACCTTCTTGGAATGTTGGAATGCAAAAGATGATCGTTTATTTTAATCTTTGTTCTTTCTACGTTTTTCCATTTTACAAAATTGCTGCCAAATCGGCGAAAATGTGTTATTTTCTATTCCGGTATTTCAATTGGGATTAGTGACAGTTATTTAATTACTTCATAACTTAAGTGTTAATTAAATGGACCATATATTGTTATATCTAATTGGACCAAACTGAAATTATTTTGAAAATGACCCCGTGCAACATAGCCTAGCAGCTATTTTTCATTTAAATTTGGCTTCAATCAACGGCAATGCATATACAAATCCCACAAGACCTATTAATCTTATAATACAATGTACGACTACAAGATCGCTGGTTGCTGACGACTCAACAATGTCTCATATGTGTGAAATCCAAAATATGCTGTTAATTGCTTTAAAAGATATTTGTATTTATTTTAATGTTTTTGTTTTATTGTCTTTGAAAAGAAAACTAGAATCATGTTTAAATCCAGCTGATGACGATTAAAAATAAGTATCTGTGAAAATGGACATTTACGTTAAGAACGATTGCTTTTCCAAAGGTTTACATGTCATCGTGATGATGGACAGATATTTTTTGTTTTATATTTGAAAAGTAATCAAGAACATAACTATTTGTACAATTTACGATGCTAAAGGTTGTAATATAAGTTTGTTTGCTTATATAACACGATTATAAGTTATACGTTAATGAAGGGTGTCATTCAAAAGTAGGCAAACTATTTGACTTATTCTATTAACCCTTCACTAGTTTTCAGATGATTGTAAATGATACGACTAAACAAACTCGTATCGGTTAATAAATCTACAAAAGCGAATAGACATGGATAGGATCTCAAACGATATCTCTGAAATCTGAGACGCTTTTTTTTGTTTCTCTTAGAGCATCATTTACTTCTTATCCGTGACTTTCGAAATCAGCATCCCGACACTTAGCTCAATCAACCCTGAAGACATATTTGAACTCTATCCAAAGCAAAGGTGGTGATGGTTTATTATTATATGTCAGGGGTGAATGAGTCAAGGAATCATGTTTTATATCTCAGACAGACATCAATATCATTAAGTATCAATGTTGAGTTCCAATTTTGACACCCATGTTTAGGTGTTGATGCCTCCGTCTGTACTGTAGCCTCAGTGCCATTCGACTTTTTAACACCATTATACTCTAGTCAGATATTTGCTCAGTTTCTCGTATTTGTAGACGATTGGTTCGTGTATAAAGTTGTAGGATTAAACTATTTGAAATAATGATCAAGTTACGGAGATTTCCAATATCTTAATTTTTTATGATTGTTTTATTCCCGAAATTGAAAGATGTTTAACATTTCAAAATGTTAATTTTGAAATTGGTAAGCATCAAACTATCAAAAGTCAGACATGTTAGAATTATTTCTTTCTTTAGCCTGGCTGTCAATGTTATGAACAAAGTTGATAAAGAATGTTATATGTTCAGATAATAACAATACATAGGATATATTGACATGCTGTATGAGCCAATATCAATATATCTATAATACAAGAGCAACGTGTTTAATCGACAAAGCTGGAATATGTTTACCATTCTCAACTAAAAATCACCTTATAGCACTGTCATTTATAACAGATCCTGCTCATATTATTCATTGACTTGCAGTTAAGTTTGTCAAATACATCAAATTGGGCGATGATGGATATGCTTGATTCAGGTTGTTTGTTCCCTTTAACAATAAGTGCCTTAAATACCAAATCTTTATCTTTTGTATTTCCCTACTCTGGCAAGCCTCGTTGATGAGACTTTAAATCCAGTTCCTTGTATTGTTGATCCTTCTGAGGATTTCCTGATTTTCTCATTTAATAACCCAGAGGTTTACCCAGCATATGTCATAATCACTACGCTATTTCATAAACTTCTTTTAACAATAAGCAAAAACAACAAGAAATACATTAAGGTCAAAATCAAAACAAAAATGAAAAAGTTTTGAAAATAATGTTTTATATCATGATGAAATAGAAAAGAAAATAATCAAATGGGATTGACTCCTATAACCAATATCAGCACTGTCATATTGACTATTTGTGCTACATTGAACATATTTCGTAGTATCAGTGATTAACATTTTGATGGTGATACGATTAAACAAACTGCAAGTTTATCATCCCCACCTAATTCAAATCAGAACATGTACTTCATTATTTACCTGTCGGGGAGCAGTCAGTATTTCGTTATGCAATATTTTAACTTGACGTCTCCACCTCCATCCAATCAAGCCTTGGTATTTTTGTCAGATGGACATCTCGTGTTTAATGTGTAAGTGTGTCAATAATGTCATTGTTTTAGTTAATAAAAGCATGTATTGTTTAAGTTACTGATTTTTTTAAAACTGAAATACACGTTAAGAATATTTGTCAAGGTCAAGATTATTACCCTGACCCTCTTCCTCATCATGTTCATCATCATCTACGTCATTATGATTATTACGATTAATTTTATGTGTATTGATGCACACGTCAGAATGTGCATGACGTTTCAGTGAGCTTGCATGCTTTACATAAAGACCTGTATTCTAGACAATAAAAGCTTCTGTTTTGTCTGTCATACGAGATGTATGATATTTTTAAGATAATTATAATAAATTGTTTTAGCAGAAAAAACGCATTGTGTTGTGTTTGTCTATGTCTATATGAGTCAAAACAGATGGAAAACAGGAACTTAGATATATACTTATCGATCATGATGGGAATGGAACATAAACCTCGGTAAACTTGATCACAAGCATGCTCTACATGGCCGGAGAAGATGATCATATGATCGAAAATGTCACCTATTCGTCTTAGTTTTACTCCTACGATGTACAAATACGTACATCCGAAATGCACTTTCGACTTATGCTTCATATTCTGCAATTGGTTAGCCTTCACATATCACTCATATAACTTTGCTCGACACTTGGTCCGTACAAAATTTGTTCAACAATCCAAGGAAAGATCATTCTAATTAGCGCGAATAAAATGAATGATCATCAAATAAGGAGCCATGATATCCAAATGAACTACATTCGAGTCTAACGAGCCGGAGCGGATACACTACCGGTGATGCAATGTACTGGAGAGCGGATTGATATAGCGGTACAATGACTGGCACAAATACAATGAGCCAATGACAAAGTGTTTCATACGATTGTAGTTCTCAACTAAAGTAGAAACATGGTAATTAATGCACCTTTGAGAAAACCCAATATGAACTGAAGGCACATATTCCGAATGCGTGTAACCTACTGAACATAAACTGTTAAAATGTAAAGGTTTTTTTAGACTTGATATAGTCGATTATTGTCGGAGGTACACAAGGGTAAATAGTCAGGTGTGTTTTTGTATCAACTGGCATGAACGACATTAGAGAACCTTGTTTAACACCAATGGAAATTAAAAACAAAAAAAAAATCAAATTTCAAAATGAACGAGCCGGAGCATATACACTACCTGTGATGCAATGTACTGGAGAGCGGATTGATATAGCGGTACAATGACTGGCACAAATACAATGAGCCAATGATAAAGTGTTTCATACGTTTGTAGTTCTGAACTAAAATGTTGACATGGTAATTAATGCATCTGTGAGAAAGCTCAATATGAACTGAAGGCCAATATTTCGAATGCGTGTAACCTACGGAACTCAACCTGTTAAAATGAAAAGGTTTAATAGAGTAGATTACTGTCGGAGGTACACAGGGGTAAATAGTCGGGGGCTTTTTGTATCAAATGGCATGAACGACATTAGAGCACCTTGTCTAACACCAATGGAAATTTTAAAAGTTATTTCAAAATGAACTACTCTTCGGTTGTTAGCGGGGCCATTCGTGTCACACTGACACATCCAGCTGCTTCAGATTTCAACCCTTTTTACAGTAGTCAGATATTTTGCCCAGTTTCCCGTAAGAAACTGTAGGCCATTGATTCGTGTTTTTAGTCGGTTTAAACTGTTTGGTGTGAGGATCAAGTTATGGAAACTTCCACTGCCTCAATTTATGATGGATATTATTCCTTAAAATGAACATTTTATTAGAAGGTCTATTTTTAACGTGGTCAGCACCAAACATCAAAATATTGGATATTTAAGATTTATTTAGTTTTATGACGTAGCTATCAATGCTGATAACACAGTTGATAACCAATACATTGATAGTTTGAATGATAGCACTATATACGATATATGGTCATGGAGCCCATACACATGTATCAATACAAGATCAACATGTTTAATCGACTAAGCTGGAACATATTAACCATTCCCTTTTACTTTATCACGATTAAATATGATTATCTGTGAAAATGGACATTTACGTTTAAGAACGATTTTTTTTCCAAAAGGACTTTCCCAAGTTATCGTGATGATGGGCAGATATTTTTTGTTTTAGATTTGAAAAGTAATCAGGAAAATGATTATTTGTACAATATATGATGCTAAAGGTTGTAATATAAGTTTGTTTGCTTACATAACACGATTATAATTTCTATGTTAATATAAATGGACATTTTAGTAGCTAAACAATATTCTTATTGAGCGAAGTTGTTCAGGAAATTAAATAAGCATCTTTTAAGAATGTACAATCCACCAAACAACAAAATATAAAATTAAAAAAGAACAAAAAAAGAAAGGGGAACAAAGATTGTAGTATTTTACCATGATTTCTTTTTGGGAAGAAATAAAGGTAAAATAATAGACCCACCAGTATTTATAGCTTGTACCTATTGTTGACAAAATCCGTCCCACGAAACACATTATCACCACCTTGATATTTGAGTTAGTGGTGCAGACTTTATCTCAGAGAAGTTCACATTGAAATTGAATACACTGACAACCTTTGCCCGGATATCTATCACAATAAACTCATTCACCCCTGAAGACACATTCGCCCTCTTCTACTTTAAAGGTTGGAATAGCTCATTATGGAAGTAAAGGGGTTGGTGAGTTCAACTGGCTCTGATTTCGGCACTATAGAATTGAAAATTTCTTTCATTGACGAAGTGGTTTGGCTTTCTACCACCGTAAAATTGACACTGACCTTCGATTTTAGTATGAAATTGTCACTGCTATCTTTCACCGGTATAGAAAACGATTTTTATTCACCTGTTCATATTTCACATGATATTAACAGTTGCATACATTCAGTTTTTGATTATTCAGCGTGGGCTTAATATTAGGTTTCTGTTTACAATAATTGAAAACGACATTAGACATTGAATTTAAATAAATTTTCCTTTCAGAAGTCCACAGATTTTAGTTTTTGCGGAAATGAATAAATTCTGGCTGCTTTTTCATACTTCATACACTTCAAACATATGCCCAATGAAGAATTGAAAGCAAGAGAGCCTTTAGGAAACTTTTGATATACTTTTGTAAAGCATTAGGTGTTATATTCGAGGAAAGAAGATATTTTCGAAAGTTTTCCAAAAGTTCATTATATAAATATATGTCATTGCCAACATGCTAATGACCTAATCAATATGTAAAATTCACATAGCTTTATTTGTAATAATAGTTATTACTTCATTGAAATATATCTTGACGTTTTCACCATCATTTCAGTATTCACAAAATTGGACTGTACACCCGAAAGACATTCGTATGGTGGCATATTTCAGCCATTGACTTTCGACCTACCTATGTTGACATAGATGAATCGAAAGTCGACGGCAGGAATGTGCCACCAGGCACTCGAGTTGCAGAAAGGGACGCACAAGAAATCTGAACCACAAACATATCTCTCAGGTATTGCTATTGTTTACGGAGGTGTTAAAGTTGACCCAGCCCGAATTGCAGTAACTCTCGAGTTGGTAACTCCTATTGTGGAGTAACATTTTTGGGACAGAATTTGTCAATATGTTCTGAAAAAGTTATGGATCAAGAACTTACAATTACAGAAATAATTGGAACAGTTCTTCAAAAGTTGGTTAATATTTTGGTAACAATAATAATATATGGACGAATAACTGTGCTCAAAGACGAGAATTAATTGGTGTAAGATAATATGGGAACAGTTCATCAAAAGTTGGTTGACATTTTGGTAACAATTATAATAAATGAATAAATAACTGTGCTCTAAGACGAGAATTAATTGGTGTAAGATAATATGGTAGCAAGCTGTTAATTAGTGTATCACCACAACATCGTAATCCTCCTAGGATTATATTACTACTAATCTCATTAATGATTGACATTATTGTTATGATGGGCTAAAAAGTGTCTTTGTCACTTTCAGTGCCCTGTAAAAAGCCTAGAATATAATATTACAGAACCTAGCCTAGATCACAGATTATGCATGACTAAATATAATAATTAATATAATTACGTTTCTGTATATTGTTTCATTATTGCACTATATACAACACTTTAATAGAAAGGTTGTGTACGATATTGTTTATGTGTATATATATTATAGTATTTGTTATACCGTTGTTGTTTTTTGTCATTATTATATAATTAAAATATGCATGTGATAGAACTATTACGATACAAACGACAAAATGTATCAAGTAAACATGTATTAATATGTTATCAGCTATATTATTTTGTATTTGACCTTAGCACCTACTGGTTTAAGAGGTCAAGGCCATGCATGGAATCAATCTGGTATGACCTTGTATATTTTGTCAGGATTTTTGTTGAAATTGACATAATACATCTTGATTACGTTTCACATGTTTTCAATAGATAATGATTTTTTTTATCGTTTAACTGTCCATTCATAAAATCATGTCTTCCATGTATATCATGATTTAGTCATGTAACATAAAAGGCACGCGATTTCAAGGTCATGTGCCTATTGTAGAAAAATGAATGTCTTTTGTTATCAAGATATTGGCATACCTAAAACAATCTGAGATTATTTAATTTTTCAACATGATAATTGATTACTAACTTGATACTAGGTAATAATCCATTAAAAGAGCTACACTTCTGAGCTTTACAAATTGTTAACCTTCTTGGAATGTTGGAATGCAAAAGATGATCGTTTATTTTAATCTTTGTTCTTTCTACGTTTTTCCATTTTACAAAATTGCTGCCAAATCGGCGAAAATGTGTTATTTTCTATTCCGGTATTTCAATTGGGATTAGTGACAGTTATTTAATTACTTCATAACTTAAGTGTTAATTAAATGGACCATATATTGTTATATCTAATTGGACCAAACTGAAATTATTTTGAAAATGACCCCGTGCAACATAGCCTAGCAGCTATTTTTCATTTAAATTTGGCTTCAATCAACGGCAATGCATATACAAATCCCACAAGACCTATTAATCTTATAATACAATGTACGACTACAAGATCGCTGGTTGCTGACGACTCAACAATGTCTCATATGTGTGAAATCCAAAATATGCTGTTAATTGCTTTAAAAGATATTTGTATTTATTTTAATGTTTTTGTTTTATTGTCTTTGAAAAGAAAACTAGAATCATGTTTAAATCCAGCTGATGACGATTAAAAATAAGTATCTGTGAAAATGGACATTTACGTTAAGAACGATTGCTTTTCCAAAGGTTTACATGTCATCGTGATGATGGACAGATATTTTTTGTTTTATATTTGAAAAGTAATCAAGAACATAACTATTTGTACAATTTACGATGCTAAAGGTTGTAATATAAGTTTGTTTGCTTATATAACACGATTATAAGTTATACGTTAATGAAGGGTGTCATTCAAAAGTAGGCAAACTATTTGACTTATTCTATTAACCCTTCACTAGTTTTCAGATGATTGTAAATGATACGACTAAACAAACTCGTATCGGTTAATAAATCTACAAAAGCGAATAGACATGGATAGGATCTCAAACGATATCTCTGAAATCTGAGACGCTTTTTTTTGTTTCTCTTAGAGCATCATTTACTTCTTATCCGTGACTTTCGAAATCAGCATCCCGACACTTAGCTCAATCATCCCTGAAGACATATTTGAACTCTATCCAAAGCAAAGGTGGTGATGGTTTATTATTATATGTCAGGGGTGAATGAGTCAAGGAATCATGTTTTATATCTCAGACAGACATCAATATCATTAAGTATCAATGTTGAGTTCCAATTTTGACACCCATGTTTAGGTGTTGATGCCTCCGTCTGTACTGTAGCCTCAGTGCCATTCGACTTTTTAACACCATTATACTCTAGTCAGATATTTGCTCAGTTTCTCGTATTTGTAGACGATTGGTTCGTGTATAAAGTTGTAGGATTAAACTATTTGAAATAATGATCAAGTTACGGAGATTTCCAATATCTTAATTTTTTATGATTGTTTTATTCCCGAAATTGAAAGATGTTTAACATTTCAAAATGTTAATTTTGAAATTGGTAAGCATCAAACTATCAAAAGTCAGACATGTTAGAATTATTTCTTTCTTTAGCCTGGCTGTCAATGTTATGAACAAAGTTGATAAAGAATGTTATATGTTCAGATAATAACAATACATAGGATATATTGACATGCTGTATGAGCCAATATCAATATATCTATAATACAAGAGCAACGTGTTTAATCGACAAAGCTGGAATATGTTTACCATTCTCAACTAAAAATCACCTTATAGCACTGTCATTTATAACAGATCCTGCTCATATTATTCATTGACTTGCAGTTAAGTTTGTCAAATACATCAAATTGGGCGATGATGGATATGCTTGATTCAGGTTGTTTGTTCCCTTTAACAATAAGTGCCTTAAATACCAAATCTTTATCTTTTGTATTTCCCTACTCTGGCAAGCCTCGTTGATGAGACTTTAAATCCAGTTCCTTGTATTGTTGATCCTTCTGAGGATTTCCTGATTTTCTCATTTAATAACCCAGAGGTTTACCCAGCATATGTCATAATCACTACGCTATTTCATAAACTTCTTTTAACAATAAGCAAAAACAACAAGAAATACATTAAGGTCAAAATCAAAACAAAAATGAAAAAGTTTTGAAAATAATGTTTTATATCATGATGAAATAGAAAAGAAAATAATCAAATGGGATTGACTCCTATAACCAATATCAGCACTGTCATATTGACTATTTGTGCTACATTGAACATATTTCGTAGTATCAGTGATTAACATTTTGATGGTGATACGATTAAACAAACTGCAAGTTTATCATCCCCACCTAATTCAAATCAGAACATGTACTTCATTATTTACCTGTCGGGGAGCAGTCAGTATTTCGTTATGCAATATTTTAACTTGACGTCTCCACCTCCATCCAATCAAGCCTTGGTATTTTTGTCAGATGGACATCTCGTGTTTAATGTGTAAGTGTGTCAATAATGTCATTGTTTTAGTTAATAAAAGCATGTATTGTTTAAGTTACTGATTTTTTTAAAACTGAAATACACGTTAAGAATATTTGTCAAGGTCAAGATTATTACCCTGACCCTCTTCCTCATCATGTTCATCATCATCTACGTCATTATGATTATTACGATTAATTTTATGTGTATTGATGCACACGTCAGAATGTGCATGACGTTTCAGTGAGCTTGCATGCTTTACATAAAGACCTGTATTCTAGACAATAAAAGCTTCTGTTTTGTCTGTCATACGAGATGTATGATATTTTTAAGATAATTATAATAAATTGTTTTAGCAGAAAAAACGCATTGTGTTGTGTTTGTCTATGTCTATATGAGTCAAAACAGATGGAAAACAGGAACTTAGATATATACTTATCGATCATGATGGGAATGGAACATAAACCTCGGTAAACTTGATCACAAGCATGCTCTACATGGCCGGAGAAGATGATCATATGATCGAAAATGTCACCTATTCGTCTTAGTTTTACTCCTACGATGTACAAATACGTACATCCGAAATGCACTTTCGACTTATGCTTCATATTCTGCAATTGGTTAGCCTTCACATATCACTCATATAACTTTGCTCGACACTTGGTCCGTACAAAATTTGTTCAACAATCCAAGGAAAGATCATTCTAATTAGCGCGAATAAAATGAATGATCATCAAATAAGGAGCCATGATATCCAAATGAACTACATTCGAGTCTAACGAGCCGGAGCGGATACACTACCGGTGATGCAATGTACTGGAGAGCGGATTGATATAGCGGTACAATGACTGGCACAAATACAATGAGCCAATGACAAAGTGTTTCATACGATTGTAGTTCTCAACTAAAGTAGAAACATGGTAATTAATGCACCTTTGAGAAAACCCAATATGAACTGAAGGCACATATTCCGAATGCGTGTAACCTACTGAACATAAACTGTTAAAATGTAAAGGTTTTTTTAGACTTGATATAGTCGATTATTGTCGGAGGTACACAAGGGTAAATAGTCAGGTGTGTTTTTGTATCAACTGGCATGAACGACATTAGAGAACCTTGTTTAACACCAATGGAAATTAAAAACAAAAAAAAAATCAAATTTCAAAATGAACGAGCCGGAGCATATACACTACCTGTGATGCAATGTACTGGAGAGCGGATTGATATAGCGGTACAATGACTGGCACAAATACAATGAGCCAATGATAAAGTGTTTCATACGTTTGTAGTTCTGAACTAAAATGTTGACATGGTAATTAATGCATCTGTGAGAAAGCTCAATATGAACTGAAGGCCAATATTTCGAATGCGTGTAACCTACGGAACTCAACCTGTTAAAATGAAAAGGTTTAATAGAGTAGATTACTGTCGGAGGTACACAGGGGTAAATAGTCGGGGGCTTTTTGTATCAAATGGCATGAACGACATTAGAGCACCTTGTCTAACACCAATGGAAATTTTAAAAGTTATTTCAAAATGAACTACTCTTCGGTTGTTAGCGGGGCCATTCGTGTCACACTGACACATCCAGCTGCTTCAGATTTCAACCCTTTTTACAGTAGTCAGATATTTTGCCCAGTTTCCCGTAAGAAACTGTAGGCCATTGATTCGTGTTTTTAGTCGGTTTAAACTGTTTGGTGTGAGGATCAAGTTATGGAAACTTCCACTGCCTCAATTTATGATGGATATTATTCCTTAAAATGAACATTTTATTAGAAGGTCTATTTTTAACGTGGTCAGCACCAAACATCAAAATATTGGATATTTAAGATTTATTTAGTTTTATGACGTAGCTATCAATGCTGATAACACAGTTGATAACCAATACATTGATAGTTTGAATGATAGCACTATATACGATATATGGTCATGGAGCCCATACACATGTATCAATACAAGATCAACATGTTTAATCGACTAAGCTGGAACATATTAACCATTCCCTTTTACTTTATCACGATTAAATATGATTATCTGTGAAAATGGACATTTACGTTTAAGAACGATTTTTTTTCCAAAAGGACTTTCCCAAGTTATCGTGATGATGGGCAGATATTTTTTGTTTTAGATTTGAAAAGTAATCAGGAAAATGATTATTTGTACAATATATGATGCTAAAGGTTGTAATATAAGTTTGTTTGCTTACATAACACGATTATAATTTCTATGTTAATATAAATGGACATTTTAGTAGCTAAACAATATTCTTATTGAGCGAAGTTGTTCAGGAAATTAAATAAGCATCTTTTAAGAATGTACAATCCACCAAACAACAAAATATAAAATTAAAAAAGAACAAAAAAAGAAAGGGGAACAAAGATTGTAGTATTTTACCATGATTTCTTTTTGGGAAGAAATAAAGGTAAAATAATAGACCCACCAGTATTTATAGCTTGTACCTATTGTTGACAAAATCCGTCCCACGAAACACATTATCACCACCTTGATATTTGAGTTAGTGGTGCAGACTTTATCTCAGAGAAGTTCACATTGAAATTGAATACACTGACAACCTTTGCCCGGATATCTATCACAATAAACTCATTCACCCCTGAAGACACATTCGCCCTCTTCTACTTTAAAGGTTGGAATAGCTCATTATGGAAGTAAAGGGGTTGGTGAGTTCAACTGGCTCTGATTTCGGCACTATAGAATTGAAAATTTCTTTCATTGACGAAGTGGTTTGGCTTTCTACCACCGTAAAATTGACACTGACCTTCGATTTTAGTATGAAATTGTCACTGCTATCTTTCACCGGTATAGAAAACGATTTTTATTCACCTGTTCATATTTCACATGATATTAACAGTTGCATACATTCAGTTTTTGATTATTCAGCGTGGGCTTAATATTAGGTTTCTGTTTACAATAATTGAAAACGACATTAGACATTGAATTTAAATAAATTTTCCTTTCAGAAGTCCACAGATTTTAGTTTTTGCGGAAATGAATAAATTCTGGCTGCTTTTTCATACTTCATACACTTCAAACATATGCCCAATGAAGAATTGAAAGCAAGAGAGCCTTTAGGAAACTTTTGATATACTTTTGTAAAGCATTAGGTGTTATATTCGAGGAAAGAAGATATTTTCGAAAGTTTTCCAAAAGTTCATTATATAAATATATGTCATTGCCAACATGCTAATGACCTAATCAATATGTAAAATTCACATAGCTTTATTTGTAATAATAGTTATTACTTCATTGAAATATATTTTGACGTTTTCACCATCATTTCAGTATTCACAAAATTGGACTGTACACCCGAAAGACATTCGTATGGTGGCATATTTCAGCCATTGACTTTCGACCTACCTATGTTGACATAGATGAATCGAAAGTCGACGGCAGGAATGTGCCACCAGGCACTCGAGTTGCAGAAAGGGACGCACAAGAAATCTGAACCACAAACATATCTCTCAGGTATTGCTATTGTTTACGGAGGTGTTAAAGTTGACCCAGCCCGAATTGCAGTAACTCTCGAGTTGGTAACTCCTATTGTGGAGTAACATTTTTGGGACAGAATTTGTCAATATGTTCTGAAAAAGTTATGGATCAAGAACTTACAATTACAGAAATAATTGGAACAGTTCTTCAAAAGTTGGTTAATATTTTGGTAACAATAATAATATATGGACGAATAACTGTGCTCAAAGACGAGAATTAATTGGTGTAAGATAATATGGGAACAGTTCATCAAAAGTTGGTTGACATTTTGGTAACAATTATAATAAATGAATAAATAACTGTGCTCTAAGACGAGAATTAATTGGTGTAAGATAATATGGTAGCAAGCTGTTAATTAGTGTATCACCACAACATCGTAATCCTCCTAGGATTATATTACTACTAATCTCATTAATGATTGACATTATTGTTATGATGGGCTAAAAAGTGTCTTTGTCACTTTCAGTGCCCTGTAAAAAGCCTAGAATATAATATTACAGAACCTAGCCTAGATCACAGATTATGCATGACTAAATATAATAATTAATATAATTACGTTTCTGTATATTGTTTCATTATTGCACTATATACAACACTTTAATAGAAAGGTTGTGTACGATATTGTTTATGTGTATATATATTATAGTATTTGTTATACCGTTGTTGTTTTTTGTCATTATTATATAATTAAAATATGCATGTGATAGAACTATTACGATACAAACGACAAAATGTATCAAGTAAACATGTATTAATATGTTATCAGCTATATTATTTTGTATTTGACCTTAGCACCTACTGGTTTAAGAGGTCAAGGCCATGCATGGAATCAATCTGGTATGACCTTGTATATTTTGTCAGGATTTTTGTTGAAATTGACATAATACATCTTGATTACGTTTCACATGTTTTCAATAGATAATGATTTTTTTTATCGTTTAACTGTCCATTCATAAAATCATGTCTTCCATGTATATCATGATTTAGTCATGTAACATAAAAGGCACGCGATTTCAAGGTCATGTGCCTATTGTAGAAAAATGAATGTCTTTTGTTATCAAGATATTGGCATACCTAAAACAATCTGAGATTATTTAATTTTTCAACATGATAATTGATTACTAACTTGATACTAGGTAATAATCCATTAAAAGAGCTACACTTCTGAGCTTTACAAATTGTTAACCTTCTTGGAATGTTGGAATGCAAAAGATGATCGTTTATTTTAATCTTTGTTCTTTCTACGTTTTTCCATTTTACAAAATTGCTGCCAAATCGGCGAAAATGTGTTATTTTCTATTCCGGTATTTCAATTGGGATTAGTGACAGTTATTTAATTACTTCATAACTTAAGTGTTAATTAAATGGACCATATATTGTTATATCTAATTGGACCAAACTGAAATTATTTTGAAAATGACCCCGTGCAACATAGCCTAGCAGCTATTTTTCATTTAAATTTGGCTTCAATCAACGGCAATGCATATACAAATCCCACAAGACCTATTAATCTTATAATACAATGTACGACTACAAGATCGCTGGTTGCTGACGACTCAACAATGTCTCATATGTGTGAAATCCAAAATATGCTGTTAATTGCTTTAAAAGATATTTGTATTTATTTTAATGTTTTTGTTTTATTGTCTTTGAAAAGAAAACTAGAATCATGTTTAAATCCAGCTGATGACGATTAAAAATAAGTATCTGTGAAAATGGACATTTACGTTAAGAACGATTGCTTTTCCAAAGGTTTACATGTCATCGTGATGATGGACAGATATTTTTTGTTTTATATTTGAAAAGTAATCAAGAACATAACTATTTGTACAATTTACGATGCTAAAGGTTGTAATATAAGTTTGTTTGCTTATATAACACGATTATAAGTTATACGTTAATGAAGGGTGTCATTCAAAAGTAGGCAAACTATTTGACTTATTCTATTAACCCTTCACTAGTTTTCAGATGATTGTAAATGATACGACTAAACAAACTCGTATCGGTTAATAAATCTACAAAAGCGAATAGACATGGATAGGATCTCAAACGATATCTCTGAAATCTGAGACGCTTTTTTTTGTTTCTCTTAGAGCATCATTTACTTCTTATCCGTGACTTTCGAAATCAGCATCCCGACACTTAGCTCAATCATCCCTGAAGACATATTTGAACTCTATCCAAAGCAAAGGTGGTGATGGTTTATTATTATATGTCAGGGATGAATAAGTCAAGGAATCATGTTTTATATCTCAGACAGACATCAATATCATTACGTATCAATGTTGAGTTCCAATTTTGACACCCATGTTTAGGTGTTGATGCCTCCGTCTGTACTGTAGCCTCAGTGCCATTCGACTTTTTAACACCATTATACTCTAGTCAGATATTTGCTCAGTTTCTCGTATTTGTAGACGATTTGTTCGTGTATAAAGTTGTAGGATTAAACTATTTGAAATAATGATCAAGTTACGGAGATTTCCAATATCTGAATTTTTTATGATTGTTTTATTCCCGAAATTGAAAGATGTTTAACATTTCAAAATGTTAATTTTGAAATTGGTAAGCATCAAACTATCAAAAGTCAGACATGTAAGAATTATTTGTTTCTTTAGCCTGACTGTCAATGTTATGAACAAAGTTGATAAAGAATGTTATATGTTCAGATGATAAAAGTACATAGGATATATTGACATGATGTATGAGCCAATGTCAATATATCTATGATACAAGATCAACGTGTTTAATCGACAAAGCTGGAATATGTTTACCATTCTCAACTAAAAATCACCTTATAGCACTGTCATTTATAACAGATCCTGCTCATATTATTCATTGACTTGCAGTTAAGTTTGTCAAATACATCAAATTGGGCGATGATGGATATGCTTGATTCAGGTTGTTTGTTCCCTTTAACAATAAGTGCCTTAAATACCAAATCTTTATCTTTTGTATTTCCCTACTCTGGCAAGTCCGTTGATGAGACTTTAAATCCAGTTCCTTGTATTGTTGATCCTTCTGAGGATTTCATGATTTTCTCATTTAATAACCCAGAGGTTTATCCAGCATATGTCATAATCACTACGCTATTTCATAAACTTCTTTTAACAATAAGCAAAAACAACAAGAAATACATTAAGGTCAAAATCAAAACAAAAATGAAAAAGTTTTGAAAGAATAATGTTTTATATCATGATGAAATAGAAAAGAAAATAATCAAATGGGATTGATTCCTATAACCAATATCAGCACTGTCATAGTGACTATTTGTGCTACATTGAACATATTTCTTAGCATCAGTGATTAACATTTTTACGGTGATACGATTAAACAAACTGCAAGTTTATCATCCCCACCTACTTCTAATCAGAACATGTACTTCATTATTTACCTGTCGGGGAGCAGTCAGTATTTCGTTATGCAATATTTTAACTTGACGTCTCCACCTCCATCCAATCAAGCCTTGGTATTTTTGTCAGATGGACATCTCGTGTTTAATGTGTAAGTGTGTCAATAATTTCATTGTTTTAGTTAATAAAACCATTTATTGTTTAAGTTACTGATTTAAAAAAAAACAAACTTAAATACACGTTGAAATATTTGTCATGGTCAGAATTATTACCCTGACCCTCTTCCTCATCATGTTCATCATCATCTACGTCATTATGATTATTACGATTAATTTTATGTGTATTGATGCACACGTCAGAATGTGCATGACGTTTCAGTGAGCTTGCATGCTTTACATAAAGACCTGTATTCTAGACAATAAAAGCTTCTGTTTTGTCTGTCATACGAGATGTATGATATTTTTAAGATAATTATAATAAATTGTTTTAGCAGAAAAACGCATCGTGTTGTGTTTGTCTATTTCTATATGAGTCAAAACAGATGGAAAACAGGAACTTAGATATATACTTATCGATCATGATGGGAATGGAACATAAACCTCGTTAAACTTGGTTACAATCATGCTCTACATGGCCGGAGAAGATGATCATATGATCAACAATGTCACTGATTCGTCTTAATTTTACTCTTACGATGTAAATACGTACATCCGAAATTCACTTTCGATTAATTCTTCATATTCTGCAATTGGTTAGCCTTCACATATCACTCATATAACTTTGCTCGATACTTTGTCCGTAAAAGATTTGTTCAACAATCCAAGGAAAGATCATTCTAATGAGCGCGAATGAAATGAATGATCATCAAATAAGGAGCCATGATATCCAAAATGAACTACATTCGAGTCTAACGAGCCGGAGCGGATACACTACCTGTGATGCAATGTACTGGAGAGCGGATTGATATAGCGGTACAATGACTGGCACAAATACAATGAGCCAATGACAAAGTGTTTCATACGATTGTAGTTCTCAACTAAAGTAGAAACATGGTAAATAATGCACTTTTGAGAAAACTCAATATGAACTGAAGGCCAATATTCCGAATGCGTGTAATCTACTGAACATAAACTGTTAAAATGTAAAGGTTTTTTTAGACTTAATATAGTCGATTATTGTCGGAGGTACACAAGGGTAAATAGTCAGGTGTGTTTTTGTATCAACTGGCATGAACGACATTAGAGAACCTTGTCTAACACCAATGGAAATTAAAAACAAAAAAAATCAAATTTCAAAATGAACGAGCCGGAGCATATACACTACCTGTGATGCAATGTACTGGAGAGCGGATTGATATAGCGGTACAATGACTGGCACAAATACAATGAGCCAATGACAAAGTGTTTCATACGTTTGTAGTTCTGAACTAAAATGTTAACATGGTAATTAATGCATCTGTGAGGAAGCTCATTATGAATTGAAGGCCAATATTCCGAATGCGTGTAACCTACGGAACACAACCTGTTAAAATGAAAAGGTTTAATAGAGTAGATTACTATCGGAGGTACACAGGGGTAAATAGTCGGGGGCTTTTTGTATCAAATGGCATGAACGACATTAGAGCACCTTGTCTAACACCAATGGAAATTTTAAAAGTTATTTCAAAATGAACTACTCTTCGGTTGTTAGCGGGGCCATTCGTGTCACACTGACACATCCAGCTGCTTCAGATTTCAACCCTTTTTACTGTAGTCAGATATTTGCCCAGTTTCCTGTAAGAAACTGTAGGCGATTGATTCGTGTTTTATGTTGGTTTAAACTGTTTGGTGTGAGGATCAAGTTATGGAAACTTCCACTGCCTCAATTTATGATGGATTTTATTCCTTAAAATGAACATTTTATTAGAAGGTCTATTTTCAACGTGGTCAGCACCAAACATCAAAATATTGGATATTTAAGATTTATTTAGTTTTATGACGTAGTTATCAATGTTGATAACTAATACATTGCTTGTTTTAATAATAGCACTATATACGAAATATTGACATGAAGATCATACGAATGTATCAATACAAGAACAGCATGTTTAATCGACCAAGCTGGAATTTACTAACCATTTCCTACTACTTTATCACGATTAAATATAAGTATCTGTGAAAATGGACATTTACGTTTAAGAACGATTTTGGTTTTCAAAAGGACTTTCCCATGTCATCGTGATGATGGACAGATATTTTTGGTTTTAGATTTGAAAAGTAATCAGGAAAATAATTATTTGTACAATATATGATGCTAAAGGTTGTAATATAAGTTTGTTTGCTTACATAACACGATCATAAGTTATATGTTAATATAAATGGACATTTTAGTAGCTAAACAATATTCTTATTGAGCGAAGTTGTTCAGGAAATTAAATAAGCATCTTTTATGAATGTACAACCCACCCAACAACCAAAATTAAATTAAAAAAAATAAAGAAAAAAAATCTTGTAGTGTTTGCCATTATTTCTTTTTGGGAAGAAATAAAGGTAAAATAATAGACCCACCAGTATTTATAGCTTGTACCTATTGTTGACAAAATCCGTCCTACGAAACACATTATCACCAGCTTGATATTTGAGTTAATGGTGCAGGCTTTATCTCAGAGAAGTTCACATTGAAATTGAATACACTGAGAACCTTTGCCCGGATATCTATCACAATAAACTCATTCACCCCTGAAGACACATTGGACCTCTTCTACTTCAAAGGTTGGAATAGCTCATTATGGAAGTAAAGGGGTGGGTGAGTTTAAGTGGCTCTGATTTCGGCACAATAGAATTGAAAATTTCTTTCATTGATGAAGTGGTTTGGCTTTCTACCACCGTGAAATTGACACTGAGCTTCGATTTCAGTATGAAATTGTCACTGCTATCTTTCACCGGTATAGAAAACGATTTTATTCACCTGTTCATGTTTCACATGATATTAACAGTTGCATACATTCAATTTTTGATTATTCAGCGTGGGCTTAATATTGGGTTTCTGTTAACAATAATTGAAAACGACATTAGACATTAAATTTAAATAAATTTACCAATCAGAAGTCCACAGATTTTAGTTGTTGCTGAAATGAATAAATTCTGGCTGCTTTTTCATACTTCATACCCCCAAAATATATGCCCAATGAAGATTTGAAAGCAAGAGAACCTTTAGGAAACTATTGATATACTTTTGTAAAGCATTAGGTGTCATATTCGAGGAAAGAAGATATTTTCGAAAGTTTTCCTAAAGTTCATTATATAAATATATGGCATTGCTAACATGCAAATGACCTAATCAATATGTAAAATTCACATAGCTTTATTTGTTTTAATAGTTATTACTTCATTAAAATATATTTTGACGTTTTCACCATCATTTCAGTATTCACAAAATTAGACTGTACACCGAAAGACATTCGTATGGTGGCATATTTCAGCCATTGACTTTCGACCTACCTATGTTGACATAGATGAATCGAAAGTCGACGGCAGGAATGTGCCACCAGGCACCCGAGTTGCATAAAGGGACGCACAAGAAATCTGATTCACAAACATATCTCTCAGGTATTGCTATTGTTTACGGAGGTGTTAAAGTTGACCCAGCCCGAATTGCAGTAACTCTCGAGTTGGTAACTCCTATTGTGGGGTAACATTTTTGGGTCAGATTTGTCAATATATTCTGAAAAAGTTATGGATCATGAACTTACAATTACAGAAATAATTGGAACAGTTCTTCAAAAGTTGATTAATATTTTGGTAACAATAATAATATATGGACGAATAACTGTGCTCTAAGACGAGAATTAATTTTTATGATATTATATGGGAACAGTTCTTCAAAAGTTGGTTAATATTTTGGTAACAATAATATTATATGGACGAGTAACTGTGCTCTAAGACGAGAATTAATTTTTGTAATATGATATAGGAACAGTTCTTCAAAAGTTGGTTTATATTTTGGTAACAATAATAATATATGGACGAATAACTGTGCTCAAAGACGAGAATTAATTTTTGTAATATTATATGGGAACAGTTCTTCAAAAGTTGGTTAATATTTTGGTAACAATAATATTATATGGACTAGTAACTGTGCTCTAAGACGAGAATTAATTTTTGTAATATGATATAGGAACAGTTCTTCAAAAGTTGGTTAATATTTTGGTAACAATAATAATATATGGACGAATAATTGTGCTCTAAGACGAGAATTAATTTTTGTAATATGATATAGGAACAGTTCTTCAAAAGTTGGTTAATATTTTGGTAACAATAATAATATATAGACGAATAACTGTGCTCTAAGACGAGAATTAATTGGTGTAAGATAATATGGGAACAGTTCATCAAAAGTTGGTTGACATTTTGGTAACAATTATAATAAATGAATAAATAACTGTGCTCTAAGACGATAATTATTTGGTGTAAGATAATATGGGAACAGTTCATCAAAAGTTGGTTGACATTTTGGTAACAATTATAATAAATGAATAAATAACTGTGCTCTAAGACGATAATTAATTGATGTAAGATAATATGGTAGCAAGCTGTTAATTAGTGTATCACCACAACATCGTAATCCTCCTAGGATTATATTTCTACTTATCTCATTAATGATTAACATTATTGTTATGATGGGCTAAAAAGTGTCTTTGTCACTTTCAGTGCCCTGTAAAAAGCCTAGAATATAATATTACAGAACCTAGCCTAGATCACAGATTATGCATGACTAAATATAATAATTAATATAATTACGTTTCTGTATATTGTTTCATTATTGCACTATATACAACACTTTAATAGAAAGGTTGTGTACGATATTGTTTATGTGTATATATATTATAGTATTTGTTATACCGTTGTTGTTTTTTGTCATTATTATATAATTAAAATATGCATGTGATAGAACTATTACGATACAAACGACAAAATGTATCAAGTAAACATGTATTAATATGTTATCAGCTATATTATTTTGTATTTGACCTTGGCACCTACTGGTTTTAGAGGTCAAGGCCATGCATGGAATCAATCTGGTATGACCTTGTATATTTTGTCAGGATTTTTGTTGAAATTGACATAATACATCTTGATTACGTTTCACATGTTTTCAATAGATAATGATTTTTTTTATCGTTTAACTGTCCATTCATAAAATCATGTCTTCCATGTATATCATGATTTAGTCATGTGACATAAAAGGCACGCGATTTCAAGGTCATGTGCCTATTGTAGAAAAATGAATGTCTTTCGTTATCAAGATATTGGCATACCTAAAACAATCTGAGATTATTTAATTTTTCAACATGATAATTGATTACTAACTTGATACTAGGTAATAATCCATTAAAAGAGCTACACTTCTGAGCTTTACAAATTGTTAACCTTCTAGGAATGTTGGAATGCAAAAGATAATCGTTTATTTTAATCTTTGTTCTTTCTACGTTTTTCCATTTTACAAAATTGCTGCCAAATCGGCGTAAATGTGTTATTTTCTATTCCGTTATTTCAATTGGGATTAGTGACAGTTATTTTATTACTTCATAACTTAAATGTTAATTAAATGGACCATATATTGTTATATCTAATTGGACCAAACTGAAATTATTTTGAAAATGACCCCGTGCAACATAGCCTAGCAGCTATTTTTCATTTAAATTTGGCTTCAATCAACGGCATTGCATATATGAATCCTACAGGACGTATTAATCTTATAATACAATGTACGACTACAAGATCGCTGGTTGCTGACGACTCAACAATGTCTCATAATGTGTGAAATCCAAATTATGCTGTTAATTGCTTTAAAAGAGATTTGTATTTATTTCAATGTTTTTGTTTTATTGTCTTTGAAAAGAAAACTGGAATAATGTTTAAATCCAGCTGATCACGATTAAAAATAAGTATCTGTGAAAATGGACATTTACGTTAAGAACGATTTGTTTTCCAAAGGTTTTCATGTCATCGTGATGATGGACAGATATTTTTTGTTTTATATTTGAAAAAGTAATCAAGAACATAACTATTTGTACAATTTACGATGCTAAAGGTTGTAATATAAGTTTGTTTGCTTATACAACACGATTATAAGTTATACGTTAATGAAGGGTGTCATTCAAAAGTAGGCAAACTATTTGACTTATTCTATTAACCCTTCACTAGTTTTCAGATGATTGTAAATGATACGACTAAACAAACTCGTATCGGTTAATAAATCTACAAAAGCGAATAGACATGGATAGGATCTCAAACGATGTCTCTGAAATCTGAAACGCTTTTTTTGTTTCCCTGAGAGCATCATTTACTTCTTATCCGTGACTTTCGAAATCAGCATCCCGACACTTAGCTCACTCATCCCTGAAGACATATTTGAACTCTATCCAAAGCAAAGGTGGTGATGGTTTATTATTATATGTCAGGGGTGAATGAGTCAAGGAATCATGTTTTATATCTCAGACAGACATCAATATCATTAAGTATCAATGTTGAGTTCCAATTTTGACACCCATGTTTAGGTGTTGATGCCTCCGTCTGTACTGTAGCCTCAGTGCCATTCGACTTTTTAACACCATTATACTCTAGTCAGATATTTGCTCAGTTTCTCGTATTTGTAGACGATTGGTTCGTGTATAAAGTTGTAGGATTAAACTATTTGAAATAATGATCAAGTTACGGAGATTTCCAATATCTTAATTTTTTAAGACTGTTTTATTCCCGTAATTGAAAGATGTTTAACATTTCAAAATGTTAATTTTGAAATTGGTAAGCATCAAACTATCAAAAGTCAGACATGTAAGAATTATTTCTTTCTTTAGCCTGACTGTCAATGTTATGAACAAAGTTGATAAAGAATGTTATATGTTCAGATAATAAAAGTACATAGGATATATTGACATGATGTATGAGCCAATATCAATATATCTATGATACAAGATCAACGTCTTTAATCGACAAAGCTGGAATATGTTTACCATTCTCAACTAAAAATCACCTTATAGCACTGTCATTTATAACAGATCCTGCTCATATTATTCATTGACTTGCAGTTAAGTTTGTCAAATACATCAAATTGGGCGATGATGGATATGCTTGATTCAGGTTGTTTGTTCCCTTTAACAATAAGTGCCTTAAATACCAAATCTTTATCTTTTGTATTTCCCTACTCTGGCAAGTCCGTTGATGAGACTTTAAATCCAGTTCCTTGTATTGGTGATCCTTCTGAGGATTTCCTGATTTTCTCATTTAATAACCCAGAGGTTTATCCAGCATATGTCATAATCGCTACGCTATTTCATAAACTTCTTTTAACAATAAGCAAAAACAACAAGAAATACATTAAGGTCAAAATCAAAACAAAAATGAAAAAGTTTTGAAAGAATAATGTTTTATATCATGATGAAATAGAAAAGAAAATAATCAAATGGGATTGATTCCTATAACCAATATCAGCACTGTCATAGTGACTATTTGTGCTACATTGAACATATTTCTTAGCATCAGTGATTAACATTTTTACGGTGATACGATTAAACAAACTGCAAGTTTATCATCCCCACCTACTTCTAATCAGAACATGTACTTCATTATTTACCTGTCGGGGAGCAGTCAGTATTTCGTTATGCAATATTTTAACTTGACGTCTCCACCTCCATTCAATCAAGCCTTGGTATTTTTGTCAGATGGACATCTCGTGTTTAATGTGTAAGTGTGTCAATAATGTCATTGTTTTAGTTAATAAAAACATGTATTGTTTAAGTTACTGATTTTTTAAAAACTTAAATACACGTTAAGAATATTTGTCAAGGTCAAGATTATTACCCTGACCCTCTTCCTCATCATGTTCATCATCATCTACGTCATTATGATTATTACGATTAATTTTATGTGTATTGATGCACACGTCAGAATGTGCATGACGTTTCAGTGAGCTTGCATGCTTTACATAAAGACCTGTATTCTAGACAATAAATGCTTCTGTTTTGTCTGTCATACGAGATGTATGATATTTTTAAGATAATTATAATAAATTGTTTTAGCAGAAAAAACGCATTGTGTTGTGTTTGTCTATGTCTATATGAGTCAAAACAGATGGAAAACAGGAACTTAGATATATACTTATCGATCATGATGGGAATGGAACATAAACCTCGGTAAACTTGATCACAAGCATGCTCTACATGGCCGGAGAAGATGATCATATGATCGAAAATGTCACCGATTCGTCTTAGTTTTACTCCTACGATGTAAAAATACGTACATCCGAAATGCACTTTCGACTTATGCTTCATATTCTGCAATTGGTTAGCCTTCACATATCACTCATATAACTTTGCTCGACACTTGGTCCGTACAAAATTTGTTCAACAATCCAAGGAAAGATCATTCTAATTAGCGCGAATAAAATGAATGATCATCAAATAAGGAGCCATGATATCAAAATGAACTACATTCGAGTCTAACGAGCCGGAGCGGATACACTACCTGTGATGCAATGTACTGGAGAGCGGATTGATATAGCGGTACAATGACTGGCACAAATACAATGAGCCAATGACAAAGTGTTTCATACGATTGTAGTTCTCAACTAAAGTAGCAACATGGTAATTAATGCACCTCTGAGAAAACTCAATATGAACTGAAGGCCAATATTCCGAACGCGTGTAATCTACTGAACATAAACTGTTAAAATGTAAAGGTTTTTTAGACTTAATAAAGTAGATTATTGTCGGAGGTACACAAGGGTAAATAGTCAGGTGTGTTTTTGTATCAACTGGCATGAACGACATTAGAGAACCTTGTCTAACACCAACGGAAATTAAAAAAAAAAATTAAATTTCAAAATGTACGAGCCGGAGCATATACACTACCTGTGATGCAATGTACTGGAGAGCGGATTGATATAGCGGTACAATGACTGGCACAAATACAATGAGCCAATGACAAAGTGTTTCATACGATTGTAGTTCTCAACTAAAGTAGAAACATGGTAATTAATGCACCTTTGAGAAAACCCAATATGAACTGAAGGCACATATTCCGAATGCGTGTAACCTACGGAACATAAACTGTTAAAATGTAAAGGATTTTTAGACTTAATATAGTAGATTATTGTCGGAGGTACACAACGGTAAATAGTCAGGTGTGCTTTTGTATCAACTGGCATGAACGACATTAGAGAACCTTGTCTAACACCAATGGAAATTTAAAAAAAAATTAAATTTCAAAATGTACGAGCCGGAGCATATACACTACCTGTGATGCAATGTACTGGAGAGCGGATTGATATAGCGGTACAATGACTGGCACAAATACAATGAGCCAATGACAAAGTGTTTCATACGATTGTAGTTCTCAACTAAAGTGGAAACATGGTAATTAATGCACCTCTGAGAAAACTCAATATGAACTGAAGGCACATATTCCGAATGCGTGTAATCTACTGAACATAAACTGTTAAAATGAAAAGGTTTGTTAGACTTAATAGAGTAGATTACTGTCGGAGGTACACAGGGGTAAATAGTCGGGTGCTTTTTGTATCAAATGGCATGAACGACATTAGAGCACCTTGTCTAACACCAATGGAAATTTTAAAAGTTATTTCAAAATGAACTACTCTTCGGTTGTTAGCGGGGCCATTCGTGTCACACTGACACATCCAGCTGCTTCAGATTTCAACCCTTTTTACAGTAGTCAGATATTTTGCCCAGTTTCCCGTAAGAAACTGTAGGCGATTGATTCGTGTTTTTAGTCGGTTTAAACTGTTTGGTGTGAGGATCAAGTTATGGAAACTTCCACTGCCTCAATTTATGATGGATATTATTCCTTAAAATGAACATTTTATTAGAAGGTCTATTTTTAACGTGGTCAGCACCAAACATCAAATATTGGATATTTAAGATTTATTTAGTTTTATGACGTAGCTATCAATGCTGATAACACAGTTGATAACCAATACATTGATAGTTTGAATGATAGCACTATATACGATATATGGTCATGGAGCCCATACACATGTATCAATACAAGATCAACATGTTTAATCGACTAAGCTGGAACATATTAACCATTCCCTTTTACTTTATCACGATTAAATATGATTATCTGTGAAAATGGACATTTACGTTTAAGAACGATTTTTTTTCCAAAAGGACTTTCCCAAGTTATCGTGATGATGGGCAGATATTTTTTGTTTTAGATTTGAAAAGTAATCAGGAAAATGATTGTTTGTACAATATATGATGCTAAAGGTTGTAGTATAAGTTTGTTTGCTTACATAACACGATTATAATTTATATGTTAATATAAATGGACATTTTAGTAGCTAAACAATATTCTTATTTGAGCGAAGTTGTTCAGGAAATTAAATAAGCATCTTTCAAGAATGTCCAACCCACCCAACAACAAAAAATTAAATTTAAAAAAAAATAATCTTTTTGCCATTATTTTTTTTTTGGAAGAAATAAAGGTAAAATAAAATACCCACCAGTATTTATAGCTTGTACCTATTGTTGACAAAATCCGTCCTACGAAACATATTATCACCAGCTTGATATTTGAATTAATGGTGCAGGCTTTATCTCAGAGATGTTCACATTGAAATTGAATACACTGAGAACCTTTGCCCGGATATCTATCACAATAAACTCATTCACCCCTGAAGACACATTGGACCTCTTCTACTTCAAAGGTTGGAATAGCTCATTATGGAAGTAAAGGGGTGGGTGAGTTCAAGTGGCTCTGATTTCGGCACTATAGAATTGAAAATTAGTTTGGCTTTCTACCACCGTGAAATTGACTCTGAGCTTCGATTTCAGTATGAAATTATCACTGCTATCTTTCACCGGTATCGAAAACGATTTTATTCACCTGTTCATGTTTCACATGATATTAACAGTTGCGTACATTCAGTTTTTGATTATTCAGCGTGGGCTTAATATTGGGTTTCTGTTCACAATAATTGAAAACGACATTAGACATTGAATTTAAATAAATTTACCAATCAGAAGTCCACAGATTTTAGTTTTTGCTGAAATGAATAAATTCTGGCTGCTTTTTCATACTTCATACCCCCCAAACATATGCCCAATGAAGATTTGAAAGCAAGAGAGCCTTTAGGAAACTTTTGATATACTTTTGTAAAGCATTAGGTGTTATATTCGAGGAAAGAAGATATTTTCGAAAGTTTTCCAAAAGTTCATTATATAAATATATGGCATTGCCAACATGCAAATGACCTAATCAATATGTAAAATTCACATAGCTTTATTTGTATTAATAGTTATTACTTCATTAAAATATATTTCGACGTTTTCAACATTATTTCAGTATTCACAAAATTGGACTGTACACCCGAAAGACATTCGTATGGTGGCATATTTCAGCCATTGACTTTCGACCTACCTATGTTGACATAGATGAATCGAAAGTCGACGGCAGGAATGTGTCACCAGGCACTCGAGTTGCAGAAAGGGACGCACAAGAAATCTGAACCACAAACATATCTCTCAGGTATTGCTATTGTTTATGGAGGTGTTAAAGTTGACCCAGCCCGAATTGCAGTAACTCTCGAGTTGGTAGCTCCTATTGAGGAGAAACATTTTTGGGACAGTATTTGTCAATATGTTCTGAAAAAGTTATGGATCATGAACTTACAATTACAGAAATAATTGGAACAGTTCTTCAAAAGTTGGTTAATATTTTGGTAACAGTAATAATATATGGACGAATATAGATCATGAACTTACAATTACAGAAATAATGGGAACAGTTCTTCGAAAGTTGGTTAATATTTTGGTAACAATTATAATAAATGAACGAATAACTGTGTTCTAAGACGAGAATTAATTGGTGTAAGATAATATGGGAACAGTTCATCAAAAGTTGGTTGACATTTTGGTAACAATTATAATAAATGAACGAATAACTTTGCTCTAAGACGAGTATTTATTGGTGTAAGATAAGATGGTAACAAGCTGTTAATTAGCGTATAGCCACAACATCGTAATCCTCCTAGGATTATATTATTACTAATCTCATTAATGATTAACATTATTGTTATGATGGGCTAAAAAGTGTCTTGTCACTTTCAGTGCCCTGTAAAAAGCCTAGAATATAATATTACAGAACCTAGCCTAGATCACAGATTATGCATGACTAAATATAATAATTAATATAATTACGTTTCTGTATATTGTTTCATTATTGCACTATATACAACACTTTATTAGAAAGGTTGTGTACGATATTGTTTATGTGTATATATATTATAGTATTTGTTATACCGTTGTTGTTTTTTGTCATTATTATATAATTAAAATATGCATGTGATAGAACTATTACGATACAAACGACAAAATGTATCAAGTAAACATGTATTAATATGTTATCAGCTATATTATTTTGTATTTGACCTTGGCACCTACTGGTTTTAGAGGTCAAGGTCATGCATGGAATCAATCTGGTATGACCTTGTATATTTTGTCAGGATTTTTGTTGAAATTGACATAATACATCTTGATTACATTTCACATGTTTTCAATAGATAATGATTTTTTGATCGTTTACCTGTCCATTCATAAAATCATGTCTTCCATGTATATCATGATTTAGTCATGTGACATAAAAGGCGATTTCAAGGTCATGTGCCTATTGAAGAAAAATGAATGTCTTTTGTTATCAAGAGATTGGCTAAACTAAAAAAATCTGAGATTATTTAATTTTTCAACATGATAATTGATTACTAACTTGATACTAGGTAATAATCCATTAAAAGAGCTACACTTCTGAGCTTTACAAATTGTTAACCTTCTTGGAATGTTGGAATGCAAAAGATGATCGTTTATTTAAATCTTTGTTCTTTCTACGTTTTTCCATTTTACAAAATTGCTGCCAAATCGGCGTAAATGTGCGATTTTATATTCCGTTATTTCAATTGGGATTAGTGACAGTTATTTAATTACTTCATAACTTAAGTGTTAATTAAATGGACCATATATTGTTATATCTAATTGGACCAAACTGAAATTATTTTGAAAATGACCCCGTGCAACATAGCCTAGCAGCTATTTTTCATTTAATTTGGCTTCAATCAACGGCAATGCATATATGAATCCTACAGGACGTATTAATCTTATAATACAATGTACGACTACAAGATCGCTGGTTGCTGACGACTCAACAATGTCTCATAATGTGTGAAATCCAAAATTATGCTGTTAATTGCTTTAAAAGAGATTTGTATTTATTTCAATGTTTTTGTTTTATTGTCTTTGAAAAGAAAACTGGAATCATGTTTAAATCCAGCTGATCCCGATTAAAAATAAGTATCTGTGAAAATGGACATTTACGTTAAGAACGATTTGTTTTCTAAAGGTTTTCATGTCATCGTGATGATGGACAGATATTTTTTGTTTTATATTTGAAAAGTAATCAAGAACATAACTATTTGTACAATTTACGATGCTAAAGGTTGTAATATAAGTTTGTTTGCTTATACAACACGATTATAAGTTATATGTTAATGAAGGGTGTCATTCAAAAGTAGGCAAACTATTTGACTTATTCTATGAACCCTTCACTAGTTTTCAGATGATTGTAAATGATACGACCAAACAAACTCGTATCGGTTAATAAATCTACAAAAGCGAATGGACATGGATAGGATCTCAAACGATATCTCTGAAATCTGTGACGCTTTTTTTTTGTTTCCCTGAGAGCATCATTTACTTCTTATCTGTGACTTTCGAAATAGCATCCCGACACTTAGCCCAATCATCCCTGAAGACATATTTGAACTCTATCCAAATCAAAGGTGGTGATGGTTTATTATTATATGTCAGGGATGAATAAGTCAAGGAATCATGTTTTATATCTCAGACAGACATCAATATCATTACGTATCAATGTTGAGTTCCAATTTTGACACCCATGTTTAGGTGTTGATGCCTCCGTCTGTACTGTAGCCTCAGTGCCATTCGACTTTTTAACACCATTATACTCTAGTCAGATATTTGCTCAGTTTCTCGTATTTGTAGACGATTTGTTCGTGTATAAAGTTGTAGGATTAAACTATTTGAAATAATGATCAAGTTACGGAGATTTCCAATATCTGAATTTTTTATGATTGTTTTATTCCCGAAATTGAAAGATGTTTAACATTTCAAAATGTTAATTTTGAAATTGGTAAGCATCAAACTATCAAAAGTCAGACATGTAAGAATTATTTGTTTCTTTAGCCTGACTGTCAATGTTATGAACAAAGTTGATAAAGAATGTTATATGTTCAGATGATAAAAGTACATAGGATATATTGACATGATGTATGAGCCAATGTCAATATATCTATGATACAAGATCAACGTGTTTAATCGACAAAGCTGGAATATGTTTACCATTCTCAACTAAAAATCACCTTATAGCACTGTCATTTATAACAGATCCTGCTCATATTATTCATTGACTTGCAGTTAAGTTTGTCAAATACATCAAATTGGGCGATGATGGATATGCTTGATTCAGGTTGTTTGTTCCCTTTAACAATAAGTGCCTTAAATACCAAATCTTTATCTTTTGTATTTCCCTACTCTGGCAAGTCCGTTGATGAGACTTTAAATCCAGTTCCTTGTATTGTTGATCCTTCTGAGGATTTCATGATTTTCTCATTTAATAACCCAGAGGTTTATCCAGCATATGTCATAATCACTACGCTATTTCATAAACTTCTTTTAACAATAAGCAAAAACAACAAGAAATACATTAAGGTCAAAATCAAAACAAAAATGAAAAAGTTTTGAAAGAATAATGTTTTATATCATGATGAAATAGAAAAGAAAATAATCAAATGGGATTGATTCCTATAACCAATATCAGCACTGTCATAGTGACTATTTGTGCTACATTGAACATATTTCTTAGCATCAGTGATTAACATTTTTACGGTGATACGATTAAACAAACTGCAAGTTTATCATCCCCACCTACTTCTAATCAGAACATGTACTTCATTATTTACCTGTCGGGGAGCAGTCAGTATTTCGTTATGCAATATTTTAACTTGACGTCTCCACCTCCATCCAATCAAGCCTTGGTATTTTTGTCAGATGGACATCTCGTGTTTAATGTGTAAGTGTGTCAATAATTTCATTGTTTTAGTTAATAAAACCATTTATTGTTTAAGTTACTGATTTAAAAAAAAACAAACTTAAATACACGTTGAAATATTTGTCATGGTCAGAATTATTACCCTGACCCTCTTCCTCATCATGTTCATCATCATCTACGTCATTATGATTATTACGATTAATTTTATGTGTATTGATGCACACGTCAGAATGTGCATGACGTTTCAGTGAGCTTGCATGCTTTACATAAAGACCTGTATTCTAGACAATAAAAGCTTCTGTTTTGTCTGTCATACGAGATGTATGATATTTTTAAGATAATTATAATAAATTGTTTTAGCAGAAAAACGCATCGTGTTGTGTTTGTCTATTTCTATATGAGTCAAAACAGATGGAAAACAGGAACTTAGATATATACTTATCGATCATGATGGGAATGGAACATAAACCTCGTTAAACTTGGTTACAATCATGCTCTACATGGCCGGAGAAGATGATCATATGATCAACAATGTCACTGATTCGTCTTAATTTTACTCTTACGATGTAAATACGTACATCCGAAATTCACTTTCGATTAATTCTTCATATTCTGCAATTGGTTAGCCTTCACATATCACTCATATAACTTTGCTCGATACTTTGTCCGTAAAAGATTTGTTCAACAATCCAAGGAAAGATCATTCTAATGAGCGCGAATGAAATGAATGATCATCAAATAAGGAGCCATGATATCCAAAATGAACTACATTCGAGTCTAACGAGCCGGAGCGGATACACTACCTGTGATGCAATGTACTGGAGAGCGGATTGATATAGCGGTACAATGACTGGCACAAATACAATGAGCCAATGACAAAGTGTTTCATACGATTGTAGTTCTCAACTAAAGTAGAAACATGGTAAATAATGCACTTTTGAGAAAACTCAATATGAACTGAAGGCCAATATTCCGAATGCGTGTAATCTACTGAACATAAACTGTTAAAATGTAAAGGTTTTTTTAGACTTAATATAGTCGATTATTGTCGGAGGTACACAAGGGTAAATAGTCAGGTGTGTTTTTGTATCAACTGGCATGAACGACATTAGAGAACCTTGTCTAACACCAATGGAAATTAAAAACAAAAAAAATCAAATTTCAAAATGAACGAGCCGGAGCATATACACTACCTGTGATGCAATGTACTGGAGAGCGGATTGATATAGCGGTACAATGACTGGCACAAATACAATGAGCCAATGACAAAGTGTTTCATACGTTTGTAGTTCTGAACTAAAATGTTAACATGGTAATTAATGCATCTGTGAGGAAGCTCATTATGAATTGAAGGCCAATATTCCGAATGCGTGTAACCTACGGAACACAACCTGTTAAAATGAAAAGGTTTAATAGAGTAGATTACTATCGGAGGTACACAGGGGTAAATAGTCGGGGGCTTTTTGTATCAAATGGCATGAACGACATTAGAGCACCTTGTCTAACACCAATGGAAATTTTAAAAGTTATTTCAAAATGAACTACTCTTCGGTTGTTAGCGGGGCCATTCGTGTCACACTGACACATCCAGCTGCTTCAGATTTCAACCCTTTTTACTGTAGTCAGATATTTGCCCAGTTTCCTGTAAGAAACTGTAGGCGATTGATTCGTGTTTTATGTTGGTTTAAACTGTTTGGTGTGAGGATCAAGTTATGGAAACTTCCACTGCCTCAATTTATGATGGATTTTATTCCTTAAAATGAACATTTTATTAGAAGGTCTATTTTCAACGTGGTCAGCACCAAACATCAAAATATTGGATATTTAAGATTTATTTAGTTTTATGACGTAGTTATCAATGTTGATAACTAATACATTGCTTGTTTTAATAATAGCACTATATACGAAATATTGACATGAAGATCATACGAATGTATCAATACAAGAACAGCATGTTTAATCGACCAAGCTGGAATTTACTAACCATTTCCTACTACTTTATCACGATTAAATATAAGTATCTGTGAAAATGGACATTTACGTTTAAGAACGATTTTGGTTTTCAAAAGGACTTTCCCATGTCATCGTGATGATGGACAGATATTTTTGGTTTTAGATTTGAAAAGTAATCAGGAAAATAATTATTTGTACAATATATGATGCTAAAGGTTGTAATATAAGTTTGTTTGCTTACATAACACGATCATAAGTTATATGTTAATATAAATGGACATTTTAGTAGCTAAACAATATTCTTATTGAGCGAAGTTGTTCAGGAAATTAAATAAGCATCTTTTATGAATGTACAACCCACCCAACAACCAAAATTAAATTAAAAAAAATAAAGAAAAAAAATCTTGTAGTGTTTGCCATTATTTCTTTTTGGGAAGAAATAAAGGTAAAATAATAGACCCACCAGTATTTATAGCTTGTACCTATTGTTGACAAAATCCGTCCTACGAAACACATTATCACCAGCTTGATATTTGAGTTAATGGTGCAGGCTTTATCTCAGAGAAGTTCACATTGAAATTGAATACACTGAGAACCTTTGCCCGGATATCTATCACAATAAACTCATTCACCCCTGAAGACACATTGGACCTCTTCTACTTCAAAGGTTGGAATAGCTCATTATGGAAGTAAAGGGGTGGGTGAGTTTAAGTGGCTCTGATTTCGGCACAATAGAATTGAAAATTTCTTTCATTGATGAAGTGGTTTGGCTTTCTACCACCGTGAAATTGACACTGAGCTTCGATTTCAGTATGAAATTGTCACTGCTATCTTTCACCGGTATAGAAAACGATTTTATTCACCTGTTCATGTTTCACATGATATTAACAGTTGCATACATTCAATTTTTGATTATTCAGCGTGGGCTTAATATTGGGTTTCTGTTAACAATAATTGAAAACGACATTAGACATTAAATTTAAATAAATTTACCAATCAGAAGTCCACAGATTTTAGTTGTTGCTGAAATGAATAAATTCTGGCTGCTTTTTCATACTTCATACCCCCAAAATATATGCCCAATGAAGATTTGAAAGCAAGAGAACCTTTAGGAAACTATTGATATACTTTTGTAAAGCATTAGGTGTCATATTCGAGGAAAGAAGATATTTTCGAAAGTTTTCCTAAAGTTCATTATATAAATATATGGCATTGCTAACATGCAAATGACCTAATCAATATGTAAAATTCACATAGCTTTATTTGTTTTAATAGTTATTACTTCATTAAAATATATTTTGACGTTTTCACCATCATTTCAGTATTCACAAAATTAGACTGTACACCGAAAGACATTCGTATGGTGGCATATTTCAGCCATTGACTTTCGACCTACCTATGTTGACATAGATGAATCGAAAGTCGACGGCAGGAATGTGCCACCAGGCACCCGAGTTGCATAAAGGGACGCACAAGAAATCTGATTCACAAACATATCTCTCAGGTATTGCTATTGTTTACGGAGGTGTTAAAGTTGACCCAGCCCGAATTGCAGTAACTCTCGAGTTGGTAACTCCTATTGTGGGGTAACATTTTTGGGTCAGATTTGTCAATATATTCTGAAAAAGTTATGGATCATGAACTTACAATTACAGAAATAATTGGAACAGTTCTTCAAAAGTTGATTAATATTTTGGTAACAATAATAATATATGGACGAATAACTGTGCTCTAAGACGAGAATTAATTTTTATGATATTATATGGGAACAGTTCTTCAAAAGTTGGTTAATATTTTGGTAACAATAATATTATATGGACGAGTAACTGTGCTCTAAGACGAGAATTAATTTTTGTAATATGATATAGGAACAGTTCTTCAAAAGTTGGTTTATATTTTGGTAACAATAATAATATATGGACGAATAACTGTGCTCAAAGACGAGAATTAATTTTTGTAATATTATATGGGAACAGTTCTTCAAAAGTTGGTTAATATTTTGGTAACAATAATATTATATGGACTAGTAACTGTGCTCTAAGACGAGAATTAATTTTTGTAATATGATATAGGAACAGTTCTTCAAAAGTTGGTTAATATTTTGGTAACAATAATAATATATGGACGAATAATTGTGCTCTAAGACGAGAATTAATTTTTGTAATATGATATAGGAACAGTTCTTCAAAAGTTGGTTAATATTTTGGTAACAATAATAATATATAGACGAATAACTGTGCTCTAAGACGAGAATTAATTGGTGTAAGATAATATGGGAACAGTTCATCAAAAGTTGGTTGACATTTTGGTAACAATTATAATAAATGAATAAATAACTGTGCTCTAAGACGATAATTATTTGGTGTAAGATAATATGGGAACAGTTCATCAAAAGTTGGTTGACATTTTGGTAACAATTATAATAAATGAATAAATAACTGTGCTCTAAGACGATAATTAATTGATGTAAGATAATATGGTAGCAAGCTGTTAATTAGTGTATCACCACAACATCGTAATCCTCCTAGGATTATATTTCTACTTATCTCATTAATGATTAACATTATTGTTATGATGGGCTAAAAAGTGTCTTTGTCACTTTCAGTGCCCTGTAAAAAGCCTAGAATATAATATTACAGAACCTAGCCTAGATCACAGATTATGCATGACTAAATATAATAATTAATATAATTACGTTTCTGTATATTGTTTCATTATTGCACTATATACAACACTTTAATAGAAAGGTTGTGTACGATATTGTTTATGTGTATATATATTATAGTATTTGTTATACCGTTGTTGTTTTTTGTCATTATTATATAATTAAAATATGCATGTGATAGAACTATTACGATACAAACGACAAAATGTATCAAGTAAACATGTATTAATATGTTATCAGCTATATTATTTTGTATTTGACCTTGGCACCTACTGGTTTTAGAGGTCAAGGCCATGCATGGAATCAATCTGGTATGACCTTGTATATTTTGTCAGGATTTTTGTTGAAATTGACATAATACATCTTGATTACGTTTCACATGTTTTCAATAGATAATGATTTTTTTTATCGTTTAACTGTCCATTCATAAAATCATGTCTTCCATGTATATCATGATTTAGTCATGTGACATAAAAGGCACGCGATTTCAAGGTCATGTGCCTATTGTAGAAAAATGAATGTCTTTCGTTATCAAGATATTGGCATACCTAAAACAATCTGAGATTATTTAATTTTTCAACATGATAATTGATTACTAACTTGATACTAGGTAATAATCCATTAAAAGAGCTACACTTCTGAGCTTTACAAATTGTTAACCTTCTAGGAATGTTGGAATGCAAAAGATAATCGTTTATTTTAATCTTTGTTCTTTCTACGTTTTTCCATTTTACAAAATTGCTGCCAAATCGGCGTAAATGTGTTATTTTCTATTCCGTTATTTCAATTGGGATTAGTGACAGTTATTTTATTACTTCATAACTTAAATGTTAATTAAATGGACCATATATTGTTATATCTAATTGGACCAAACTGAAATTATTTTGAAAATGACCCCGTGCAACATAGCCTAGCAGCTATTTTTCATTTAAATTTGGCTTCAATCAACGGCATTGCATATATGAATCCTACAGGACGTATTAATCTTATAATACAATGTACGACTACAAGATCGCTGGTTGCTGACGACTCAACAATGTCTCATAATGTGTGAAATCCAAATTATGCTGTTAATTGCTTTAAAAGAGATTTGTATTTATTTCAATGTTTTTGTTTTATTGTCTTTGAAAAGAAAACTGGAATAATGTTTAAATCCAGCTGATCACGATTAAAAATAAGTATCTGTGAAAATGGACATTTACGTTAAGAACGATTTGTTTTCCAAAGGTTTTCATGTCATCGTGATGATGGACAGATATTTTTTGTTTTATATTTGAAAAAGTAATCAAGAACATAACTATTTGTACAATTTACGATGCTAAAGGTTGTAATATAAGTTTGTTTGCTTATACAACACGATTATAAGTTATACGTTAATGAAGGGTGTCATTCAAAAGTAGGCAAACTATTTGACTTATTCTATTAACCCTTCACTAGTTTTCAGATGATTGTAAATGATACGACTAAACAAACTCGTATCGGTTAATAAATCTACAAAAGCGAATAGACATGGATAGGATCTCAAACGATGTCTCTGAAATCTGAAACGCTTTTTTTGTTTCCCTGAGAGCATCATTTACTTCTTATCCGTGACTTTCGAAATCAGCATCCCGACACTTAGCTCACTCATCCCTGAAGACATATTTGAACTCTATCCAAAGCAAAGGTGGTGATGGTTTATTATTATATGTCAGGGGTGAATGAGTCAAGGAATCATGTTTTATATCTCAGACAGACATCAATATCATTAAGTATCAATGTTGAGTTCCAATTTTGACACCCATGTTTAGGTGTTGATGCCTCCGTCTGTACTGTAGCCTCAGTGCCATTCGACTTTTTAACACCATTATACTCTAGTCAGATATTTGCTCAGTTTCTCGTATTTGTAGACGATTGGTTCGTGTATAAAGTTGTAGGATTAAACTATTTGAAATAATGATCAAGTTACGGAGATTTCCAATATCTTAATTTTTTAAGACTGTTTTATTCCCGTAATTGAAAGATGTTTAACATTTCAAAATGTTAATTTTGAAATTGGTAAGCATCAAACTATCAAAAGTCAGACATGTAAGAATTATTTCTTTCTTTAGCCTGACTGTCAATGTTATGAACAAAGTTGATAAAGAATGTTATATGTTCAGATAATAAAAGTACATAGGATATATTGACATGATGTATGAGCCAATATCAATATATCTATGATACAAGATCAACGTCTTTAATCGACAAAGCTGGAATATGTTTACCATTCTCAACTAAAAATCACCTTATAGCACTGTCATTTATAACAGATCCTGCTCATATTATTCATTGACTTGCAGTTAAGTTTGTCAAATACATCAAATTGGGCGATGATGGATATGCTTGATTCAGGTTGTTTGTTCCCTTTAACAATAAGTGCCTTAAATACCAAATCTTTATCTTTTGTATTTCCCTACTCTGGCAAGTCCGTTGATGAGACTTTAAATCCAGTTCCTTGTATTGGTGATCCTTCTGAGGATTTCCTGATTTTCTCATTTAATAACCCAGAGGTTTATCCAGCATATGTCATAATCGCTACGCTATTTCATAAACTTCTTTTAACAATAAGCAAAAACAACAAGAAATACATTAAGGTCAAAATCAAAACAAAAATGAAAAAGTTTTGAAAGAATAATGTTTTATATCATGATGAAATAGAAAAGAAAATAATCAAATGGGATTGATTCCTATAACCAATATCAGCACTGTCATAGTGACTATTTGTGCTACATTGAACATATTTCTTAGCATCAGTGATTAACATTTTTACGGTGATACGATTAAACAAACTGCAAGTTTATCATCCCCACCTACTTCTAATCAGAACATGTACTTCATTATTTACCTGTCGGGGAGCAGTCAGTATTTCGTTATGCAATATTTTAACTTGACGTCTCCACCTCCATTCAATCAAGCCTTGGTATTTTTGTCAGATGGACATCTCGTGTTTAATGTGTAAGTGTGTCAATAATGTCATTGTTTTAGTTAATAAAAACATGTATTGTTTAAGTTACTGATTTTTTAAAAACTTAAATACACGTTAAGAATATTTGTCAAGGTCAAGATTATTACCCTGACCCTCTTCCTCATCATGTTCATCATCATCTACGTCATTATGATTATTACGATTAATTTTATGTGTATTGATGCACACGTCAGAATGTGCATGACGTTTCAGTGAGCTTGCATGCTTTACATAAAGACCTGTATTCTAGACAATAAATGCTTCTGTTTTGTCTGTCATACGAGATGTATGATATTTTTAAGATAATTATAATAAATTGTTTTAGCAGAAAAAACGCATTGTGTTGTGTTTGTCTATGTCTATATGAGTCAAAACAGATGGAAAACAGGAACTTAGATATATACTTATCGATCATGATGGGAATGGAACATAAACCTCGGTAAACTTGATCACAAGCATGCTCTACATGGCCGGAGAAGATGATCATATGATCGAAAATGTCACCGATTCGTCTTAGTTTTACTCCTACGATGTAAAAATACGTACATCCGAAATGCACTTTCGACTTATGCTTCATATTCTGCAATTGGTTAGCCTTCACATATCACTCATATAACTTTGCTCGACACTTGGTCCGTACAAAATTTGTTCAACAATCCAAGGAAAGATCATTCTAATTAGCGCGAATAAAATGAATGATCATCAAATAAGGAGCCATGATATCAAAATGAACTACATTCGAGTCTAACGAGCCGGAGCGGATACACTACCTGTGATGCAATGTACTGGAGAGCGGATTGATATAGCGGTACAATGACTGGCACAAATACAATGAGCCAATGACAAAGTGTTTCATACGATTGTAGTTCTCAACTAAAGTAGCAACATGGTAATTAATGCACCTCTGAGAAAACTCAATATGAACTGAAGGCCAATATTCCGAACGCGTGTAATCTACTGAACATAAACTGTTAAAATGTAAAGGTTTTTTAGACTTAATAAAGTAGATTATTGTCGGAGGTACACAAGGGTAAATAGTCAGGTGTGTTTTTGTATCAACTGGCATGAACGACATTAGAGAACCTTGTCTAACACCAACGGAAATTAAAAAAAAAAATTAAATTTCAAAATGTACGAGCCGGAGCATATACACTACCTGTGATGCAATGTACTGGAGAGCGGATTGATATAGCGGTACAATGACTGGCACAAATACAATGAGCCAATGACAAAGTGTTTCATACGATTGTAGTTCTCAACTAAAGTAGAAACATGGTAATTAATGCACCTTTGAGAAAACCCAATATGAACTGAAGGCACATATTCCGAATGCGTGTAACCTACGGAACATAAACTGTTAAAATGTAAAGGATTTTTAGACTTAATATAGTAGATTATTGTCGGAGGTACACAACGGTAAATAGTCAGGTGTGCTTTTGTATCAACTGGCATGAACGACATTAGAGAACCTTGTCTAACACCAATGGAAATTTAAAAAAAAATTAAATTTCAAAATGTACGAGCCGGAGCATATACACTACCTGTGATGCAATGTACTGGAGAGCGGATTGATATAGCGGTACAATGACTGGCACAAATACAATGAGCCAATGACAAAGTGTTTCATACGATTGTAGTTCTCAACTAAAGTGGAAACATGGTAATTAATGCACCTCTGAGAAAACTCAATATGAACTGAAGGCACATATTCCGAATGCGTGTAATCTACTGAACATAAACTGTTAAAATGAAAAGGTTTGTTAGACTTAATAGAGTAGATTACTGTCGGAGGTACACAGGGGTAAATAGTCGGGTGCTTTTTGTATCAAATGGCATGAACGACATTAGAGCACCTTGTCTAACACCAATGGAAATTTTAAAAGTTATTTCAAAATGAACTACTCTTCGGTTGTTAGCGGGGCCATTCGTGTCACACTGACACATCCAGCTGCTTCAGATTTCAACCCTTTTTACAGTAGTCAGATATTTTGCCCAGTTTCCCGTAAGAAACTGTAGGCGATTGATTCGTGTTTTTAGTCGGTTTAAACTGTTTGGTGTGAGGATCAAGTTATGGAAACTTCCACTGCCTCAATTTATGATGGATATTATTCCTTAAAATGAACATTTTATTAGAAGGTCTATTTTTAACGTGGTCAGCACCAAACATCAAATATTGGATATTTAAGATTTATTTAGTTTTATGACGTAGCTATCAATGCTGATAACACAGTTGATAACCAATACATTGATAGTTTGAATGATAGCACTATATACGATATATGGTCATGGAGCCCATACACATGTATCAATACAAGATCAACATGTTTAATCGACTAAGCTGGAACATATTAACCATTCCCTTTTACTTTATCACGATTAAATATGATTATCTGTGAAAATGGACATTTACGTTTAAGAACGATTTTTTTTCCAAAAGGACTTTCCCAAGTTATCGTGATGATGGGCAGATATTTTTTGTTTTAGATTTGAAAAGTAATCAGGAAAATGATTGTTTGTACAATATATGATGCTAAAGGTTGTAGTATAAGTTTGTTTGCTTACATAACACGATTATAATTTATATGTTAATATAAATGGACATTTTAGTAGCTAAACAATATTCTTATTTGAGCGAAGTTGTTCAGGAAATTAAATAAGCATCTTTCAAGAATGTCCAACCCACCCAACAACAAAAAATTAAATTTAAAAAAAAATAATCTTTTTGCCATTATTTTTTTTTTGGAAGAAATAAAGGTAAAATAAAATACCCACCAGTATTTATAGCTTGTACCTATTGTTGACAAAATCCGTCCTACGAAACATATTATCACCAGCTTGATATTTGAATTAATGGTGCAGGCTTTATCTCAGAGATGTTCACATTGAAATTGAATACACTGAGAACCTTTGCCCGGATATCTATCACAATAAACTCATTCACCCCTGAAGACACATTGGACCTCTTCTACTTCAAAGGTTGGAATAGCTCATTATGGAAGTAAAGGGGTGGGTGAGTTCAAGTGGCTCTGATTTCGGCACTATAGAATTGAAAATTAGTTTGGCTTTCTACCACCGTGAAATTGACTCTGAGCTTCGATTTCAGTATGAAATTATCACTGCTATCTTTCACCGGTATCGAAAACGATTTTATTCACCTGTTCATGTTTCACATGATATTAACAGTTGCGTACATTCAGTTTTTGATTATTCAGCGTGGGCTTAATATTGGGTTTCTGTTCACAATAATTGAAAACGACATTAGACATTGAATTTAAATAAATTTACCAATCAGAAGTCCACAGATTTTAGTTTTTGCTGAAATGAATAAATTCTGGCTGCTTTTTCATACTTCATACCCCCCAAACATATGCCCAATGAAGATTTGAAAGCAAGAGAGCCTTTAGGAAACTTTTGATATACTTTTGTAAAGCATTAGGTGTTATATTCGAGGAAAGAAGATATTTTCGAAAGTTTTCCAAAAGTTCATTATATAAATATATGGCATTGCCAACATGCAAATGACCTAATCAATATGTAAAATTCACATAGCTTTATTTGTATTAATAGTTATTACTTCATTAAAATATATTTCGACGTTTTCAACATTATTTCAGTATTCACAAAATTGGACTGTACACCCGAAAGACATTCGTATGGTGGCATATTTCAGCCATTGACTTTCGACCTACCTATGTTGACATAGATGAATCGAAAGTCGACGGCAGGAATGTGTCACCAGGCACTCGAGTTGCAGAAAGGGACGCACAAGAAATCTGAACCACAAACATATCTCTCAGGTATTGCTATTGTTTATGGAGGTGTTAAAGTTGACCCAGCCCGAATTGCAGTAACTCTCGAGTTGGTAGCTCCTATTGAGGAGAAACATTTTTGGGACAGTATTTGTCAATATGTTCTGAAAAAGTTATGGATCATGAATTTACAATTACAGAAATAATTAGAACAGTTCTTCAAAAGTTGGTTGACATTTTGGTAATCATTATAATAAATGAAAAAATAACTGTGCTCCAAGACGAGAATTAATTGGTGTAAGATACTATGGGAACAGTTCATCAAAAGTTGGTTGACATTTTGGTAATAATTATAATAAATGAACAAATAACTGTGCTCTAAGACGAGAATTAATTGGTGTAAGATAATATGGGAACAGTTCATCAAAAGTTGGTTAATATTTTGGTAACAATAATAATATATGGACGAATAACTGTGCTCTAAGACGAGAATTAATTGGTGTAAGATAATATGGTAGCAAGCTGTTAATTAGCGTATAACCACAACATCGTAATCCTCCTAGGATTATATTACTACTAATCTCATTAATGATTAACATTATTGTTATGATGGGCTAAAAAGTGTCTTGTCACTTTCAGTTCCCTGTAAAAAGCCTAGAATATAATATTACAGAACCTAGCCTAGATCACAGATTATGCATGACTAAATATAATAATTAATATAATTACGTTTCTGTATATTGTTTCATTATTGCACTATATACAACACTTTAATAGAAAGGTTGTGTACGATATTGTTTATGTGTATATATATTATAGTATTTGTTATACCGTTGTTGTTTTTTGTCATTATTATATAATTAAAATATGCATGTGATAGAACTATTACGATACAAACGACAAAATGTATCAAGTAAACATGTATTAATATGTTATCAGCTATATTATTTTGTATTTGACCTTGGCACCTACTGGTTTTAGAGGTCAAGGTCATGCATGGAATCAATCTGGTATGACCTTGTATATTTTGTCAGGATTTTTGTTGAAATTGACATAATACATCTTGATTACGTTTCACATGTTTTCAATAGATAATGATTTTTTTTATCGTTTAACTGTCCATTCATAAAATCATGTCTTCCATGTATATCATGATTTAGTCATGTGACATAAAAGGCACGCGATTTCAAGGTCATGTGCCTATTGAAGAAAAAATGAATGTCTTTTGTTATCAAGAGATTGGTTAGCCTAAAAAAATCTGAGATTATTTAATTTTTCAACATGATAATTGATTACTAACTTGATACTAGGTAATAATCCATTAAAAGAGCTACACTTCTGAGCTTTACAAATTGTTAACCTTCTTGGAATGTTGGAATGCAAAAGATGATCGTTTATTTTAATCTTTGTTCTTTCTACGTTTTTCCATTTTACAAAATTGCTGCCAAATCGGCGTAAATGTGCGATTTTATATTCTGTTATTTCAATTGGGATTAGTGACAGTTATTTAATTACTTCATAACTTAAGTGTTAATTAAATGGACCATATATTGTTATATCTAATTGGACCAAACTGAAATTATTTTGAAAATGACCCCGTGCAACATAGCCTAGCAGCTATTTTTCATTTAAATTTGGCTTCAATCAACGGCAATGCATATATAAATCCTACAGGACGTATTAATCTTATAATACAATGTACGACTACAAGATCGCTGGTTGCTGACGACTCAACAATGTCTCATAATGTGTGAAATCCAAACTATGCTGTTAATTGCTTTAAAAGAGATTTGTATTTATTTCAATGTTTTTGTTTTATTGTCTTTGAAAAGAAAACTGGAATCATGTTTAAATCCAGCTGATGACGATTAAAGATAAGTATCTGTGAAAATGGACATTTACGTTAAGAACGATTTGTTTTCCAAAGGTTTTCATGTCATCGTGATGATGGACAGAGATCTTTTATTTTATATATGAAAAGTAATCAAGAACATAACTATTTGTACAATTTACGATGCTAAAGGTTGTAATATAAGTTTGTTTGCTTATATAACACGTTTATAAGTTATATGTTAATGAAGGGTGTCATTCAAAAGCAGGCAAACCATTTGACTTATTCTATTCACCTTTCACTAGTTTTCAGATGATTGTAAATGATACGACCAAACAAACTCGTATCGGTAAACAAAACTACAAAAGCGAATGGACATGGATTGGATCTCAAACGATATCTCTGAAATCTGAGACGCTGTTTTTTTTGTTTCCCTTAGAGCATCATTTACTTCTTATCCGTGACTTTCGAAATCAGCATCCCGACACTTAGCTCAATCATCCCTGAAGACATATTTGAACTCTATCCAAAGCAAAGGTGGTGATGGTTTATTATTATATGTCAGGGGTGAATGAGTCAAGGAATCATGTTTTATATCTCAGACAGACATCAATATCATTAAGTATCAATGTTGAGTTCCAATTTTGACACCCATGTTTAGGTGTTGATGCCTCCGTCTGTACTGTAGCCTCAGTGCCATTCGACTTTTTAACAACATTATACTCTAGTCAGATATTTGCTCAGTTTCTCGTATTTGTAGACGATTTGTTCGTGTATAAAGTTGTAGGATTAAACTATTTGAAATAATGATCAAGTTACGGAGATTTCCAATATCTTAATTTTTTATGATTGTTGTATTCCCGAAATTGAAAGATGTTTAACATTTCAAAATGTTAATTTTGAAATTGGTAAGCACTAAAATATCTAAAGTCAGACATGTAAGAATTATTTCTTTCTTTAGCCTGACTGTCAATGTTATGAACAAAGTTGATAAACAATGTTATATGTTCAGATAATAACAGTACATAGGATATATTGACATGATGTATGAGCCAATATCAATATATCTATAATACAAGATCAACGTATTTAATCGACAAAGCTGGAAATGTTTACCATTCTCAACTAAAAATCACCTTATAGTACTGTCATTTATAACAGATCCTGCTCATATTATTCATTGACTTGCAGTTAAGTTTGTCAAATACATCAAATTGGGCGATGATGGATATGCTTGATTCAGGTTGTTTGTTCCCTTTAACAATAAGTGCCTTAAATACCAAATCTTTATCTTTTGTATTTCCCTACTCTGGCAAGTCTCGTTGATGAGACTTTAAATCCAGTTCCTTGTATTGTTGATCCTTCTGAGGATTTCCTGATTTTCTCATTTAATAACCCAGAGGTTTATCCAGCATATGTCATAATCACTACGCTATTTCATAAACTTCTTTTAACAATAAGCAAAAACAACAGGAAATACATTAAGGTCAAAATCAAAACAAAAATGAAAAAGTTTTGAAAGAATAATGTTTTATATCATGATGAAATAGAAAAGAAAATAATCAAATGGGATTGATTCCTATAACCAATATCAGCACTGTCATAGTGACTATTCGTGCTACATTGAACATATTTCTTAGCATCAGTGATTAACATTTTTACGGTGATACGATTAAACAAACTGCAAGTTTATCATCCCCACCTACTTCTAATCAGAACATGTACTTCATTATTTACCTGTCGGGGAGCAGTCAGTATTTCGTTATGCAATATTTTAACTTGACGTCTCCACCTCCATCCAATCAAGCCTTGGTATTTTTGTCAGATGGACATCTCGTGTTTAATGTGTAAGTGTGTCAATAATGTCATTGTTTTAGTTAATAAAAGCATGTATTGTTTAAGTTACTGATTTTTTTAAAACTGAAATACACGTTAAGAATATTTGTCAAGGTCAAGATTATTACCCTGACCCTCTTCCTCATCATGTTCATCATCATCTACGTCATTATGATTATTACGATTAATTTTATGTGTATTGATGCACACGTCAGAATGTGCATGACGTTTCAGTGAGCTTGCATGCTTTACATAAAGACCTGTATTCTAGACAATAAAAGCTTCTGTTTTGTCTGTCATACGAGATGTATGATATTTTTAAGATAATTATAATAAATTGTTTTAGCAGAAAAACGCATTGTGTTGTGTTTGTCTATTTCTATATGAGTCAAAACAGATGGAAAACAGGAACTTAGATATATACTTATCGATCATGATGGGAATGGAACATAAACCTCGTTAAACTTGATCACAAGCATGCTCTACATGGCCGGAGAAGATGATCATATGATCGAAAATGTCACCGATTCGTCTTAGTTTTACTACTACGATGTAAAAATACGTACATCCGAAATGCACTTTCGACTTATGCTTCATATTCTGCAATTGGTTAGCCTTCACATATCACTCATATAACTTTGCTCGACACTTGGTCCGGACAAAATTTGTTCAACAATCCAAGGAAAGATCATTCTAATTAGCGCGAATAAAATGAATGATCATCAAATAAGGAACCATGATATCAAAATGAACTACATTCGAGTCTAACGAGCCGGAGCGGATACACTACCTGTGATGCAATGTACTGGAGAGCGGATTGATATAGCGGTACAATGACTGGCACAAATACAATGAGCCAATGACAAAGTGTTTCATACGATTGTAGTTCTCAACTAAAGTAGAAACATGGTAATTAATGCACCTCTGAGAAAACTCATTATGAACTGAAGGCCAATATTCCGAATGCGTGTAATCTACTGAACATAAACTGTTAAAATGTAAAGGTTTTTTAGACTTAATATAGTAGATTATTGTCGGAGGTACACAGGGGTAAATAGTCAGGTGTGTTTTTGTATCAACTGGCATGAACGACATTAGAGAACCTTGTCTAACACCAATGAAAATTTAAAAAAAAAAATTAAATTTCAAAATGTACGAACCGGAGCGGATACACTACCTGTGATGCAATGTACTGGAGAGCGGATTGATATAGCGGTACAATGACTGGCACAAATACAATGAGCCAATGACAAAGTGTTTCATACGATTGTAGTTCTCAACTAAAGTAGAAACATGGTAATTAATGCACCTTTGAGAAAACTCAATACGAACTGAAGGCCAATATTCCGAATGCGTGTAATCTACTGAACATAAACTGTTAAAATGTAAAGGTTTTTTAGACTTAATATAGTAGATTATTGTCGGAGGTACACAAGGGTAAATAGTCAGGTGTGTTTTTGTATCAACTGGCATGAACGACATTAGAGAACCTTGTCTAACACCAATGGAAATTAAAAAAAAAAAATTAAATTTCAAAATGTACGAGCCGGAGCATATACACTACCTGAGATGCAATGTGCTGGAGAGCGGATTGATATAGCGGTACAATGACTGGCACAAATACAATGAGCCAATGACAAAGTGTTTCATACGATTGTAGTTCTCAACTAAAGTAGAAACATGGTAATTAATGCACCTCTGAGAAAACTCAATATGAACTGAAAGCCAATATTCCGAATGCGTGTAACCTACGGAACATAAGCTGTTAAAATGAAAAGGTTTGTTAGACTTAATAGAGTAGATTACTGTCGGAGGTACACAGGGGTAAAAAGTCGGGGTTTTTTTGTATCAAATGGCATGAACGGCATTAGAGCACCTTGTCTAACACCCATGGACATTTTAAAAGTTATTTCAAGATGAACTACTTTTCGGTTGTTAGCGGGGCCATTCGTGTCACACTGACACATCCAGCTGCTTCAGATTTCAACCCTTTTTACTGTAGTCAGATATTTGCCCAGTTTTCCGTAAGAAACTGTAGGCGATTGATTCGTGTTTTAGTTGGTTTAAACTGTTTGGTGTGAGGATCAAGTTATGGAAACTTCCACTGCCTCAATTTATGATGGATTTTATTCCTTAAAATGAAAATTTTGTTAGAAGGTCTATTTTAACGTGATCAGCACCAAACATCAAAATATTGGATATTTAAGATTTATTTAGTTTTATGACGTAGCTATCAATGCTGATAACACAGTTGATAACCAATACATTGATAGTTTGAATGATAGCACTATATACGATATATGGTCATGGAGCCCATACACATGTATCAATACAAGATCAACATGTTTAATCGACTAAGCTGGAACATATTAACCATTCCCTTTTACTTTATCACGATTAAATATGATTATCTGTGAAAATGGACATTTACGTTTAAGAACGATTTTTTTTCCAAAAGGACTTTCCCAAGTTATCGTGATGATGGGCAGATATTTTTTGTTTTAGATTTGAAAAGTAATCAGGAAAATGATTATTTGTACAATATATGATGCTAAAGGTTGTAATATAAGTTTGTTTGCTTACATAACACGATTATAATTTCTATGTTAATATAAATGGACATTTTAGTAGCTAAACAATATTCTTATTGAGCGAAGTTGTTCAGGAAATTAAATAAGCATCTTTTAAGAATGTACAATCCACCAAACAACAAAATATAAAATTAAAAAAGAACAAAAAAAGAAAGGGGAAACAAAGATTGTAGTATTTTACCATGATTTCTTTTTGGGAAGAAATAAAGGTAAAATAATAGACCCACCAGTATTTATAGCTTGTACCTATTGTTGACAAAATCCGTCCCACGAAACACATTATCACCACCTTGATATTTGAGTTAGTGGTGCAGACTTTATCTCAGAGAAGTTCACATTGAAATTGAATACACTGACAACCTTTGCCCGGATATCTATCACAATAAACTCATTCACCCCTGAAGACACATTCGCCATCTTCTACTTTAAAGGTTGGAATAGCTCATTATGGAAGTAAAGGGGTTGGTGAGTTCAACTGGCTCTGATTTCGGCACTATAGAATTGAAAATTTCTTTCATTGATGAAGTGGTTTGGCTTTCTACCACCGTGAAATTGACACTGACCTTCGATTTCAGTATGAAATTGTCACTGCTATCTTTCACCGGTATAGAAAACGATTTTTATTCACCTGTTCATGTTTCACACGATATTAACAGTTGCATACATTCAGTTTTTGATTATTCAGCGTGGGCTTAATATAAGGTTTCTGTTTACAATGATTGAAAACGACATTAGACATTGAATTTAAATAAATTTTCCTATCAGAAGTCCACAGATTTTAGTTTTTGCTGAAATGAATAAATTCTGGCTGCTTTTTCATACTTCATACCCCCCCCAAATATATGCCCAATGAAGATTTGAAAGCAAGAGAGCCTTTAGGAAACTTTTGATATACTTTTGTAAAGCATTAGGTGTTATATTCGAGGAAAGAAGATATTTTCGAAAGTTTTCCTAAAGTTCATTATATAAATATATGTCATTGCCAACATGCTAATTACCTAATCAATATGTAAAATTCACATAGCTTTATTTGTAATAATAGTTATTACTTCATTAAAATATATTTTGACGTTTTCACCATCATTTCAGTATTCACAAAATTAGACTGTACACCCGAAAGACATTCGTATGGTGGAAAATTTCAGCCATTGACTTTCGACCTACCTATGTTGACATAGATGAATCGAAAGTCGACGGCAGGAATGTGTCACCAGGCACTCGAGTTGCAGAAAGGGACGCACAAGAAATCTGAACCACAAACATATCTCTCAGGTATTGCTATTGTTTACGGAGGTGTTAAAGTTGACCCAGCCCGAATTGCAGTAACTCTCGAGTTGGTAACTCCTATTGTGGAGTAACATTTTTGGGACAGAATTTGTCAATATGTTCTGAAAAAGTTATGGATCATGAACTTACAATTACAGAAATAATTGGAACAGTTCTTCAAAAGTTGGTTAATATTTTGGTAACAATAATAATATATGGACGAATAACTGTGCTCTAAGACGAGAATTAATTTTTGTAATATGATATAGGAACAGTTCTTCAAAAGTTGGTTAATATTTTGGTAACAATTATAATAAATGAACGAATAACTGTGCTCTAAGACGAGAATTAATTGGTGTAAGATAGTATGGGAACAGTTCATTAAAAGTTGGTTGACATTTTGGTAACAATAATAATATATGGACGCATAACTGTGCTCTAAGACGAGAATTAATTGGTGTAAGATAAGATGGTAACAAGCTGTTAATTAGCGTATAACCACAACATCGTAATCCTCCTAGGATTATATTACTACTAATCTCATTAATGATTAACATTGTTGTTATGATGGGCTTAAAAGTGTCTTGTCACATTCAGTGCCCTGTAAAAAGCCTAAAATATAATATTACAGAACCTAGCCTAGATCACAGATTATGCATGACTAAATATGATAATTAATATAATTACGTTTCTGTATATTGTTTCATTATTGCACTATATACAACACTTTAATAGAAAGGTTGTGTACGATATTGTTTATGTGTATATATATTATAGTATTTGTTATACCGTTGTTGTTTTTTGTCATTATTATATAATTAAAATATGCATGTGATAGAACTTTTACGATACAAACGACAAAATGTATCAAGTAAACATGTATTAATATGTTATCAGCTATATTATTTTGTATTTGACCTTGGCACCTACTGGTTTTAGAGGTCAAGGCCATGCATGGAATCAATCTGGTATGACCTTGTATATTTTGTCAGTTTTTTTTTTAAATTGACATAACACATCTTAATTACGTTTCACATGTTTTCAATAGATAATGATTTTTTTTATCGTTTAACTGTCCATTCATAAAATCATGTCTTCCATGTATATCATGATTTAGTCATGTGACATAAAAGGCACGCGATTTCAAGGTCATGTGCCTATTGTAGAAAAATGAATGTCTTTCGTTATCAAGATATTGGCATACCTAAAATAATCTGAGATTATTTAATTTTTCAACATGATAATTGATTACTAACTTGATACCAGGTAATAATCCATTAAAAGAGCTACACTTCTGAGCTTTACAAATTGTTAACCTTCTTGGAATGTTGGAATGCAAAAGATAATCGTTTATTTAAATCTTTGTTCTTTCTACGTTTTTCCATTTTACAAAATTGCTGCCAAATCGGCGTAAATGTGTTATTTTCTATTCTGGTATTTCAATTGGGATTAGTGACAGTTATTTAATTACTTCATAACTTAAGTGTTAATTAAATGGGCCATATATTGTTATATCTAATTAGACCAAACTGAAATGTTTTGAAAATGACCCCGTGCAACATAGCCTAGCAGCTATTTTTCATTTAAATTTGGCTTCAATCAACGGCAATGCATATACATATCCCACAAGACGTATTAATCTTATAATACAATGTACGACTACAAGATCGCTGGCTGCTGACGACTCAACAATGTCTCATAATGTGTGAAATCCAAACTATGCTGTTAATTGCTTTAAAAGAGATTTGTATTTATTTCAATGTTTTTGTTTTATTGTCTTTGAAAAGAAAACTAGAATCATGTTTAAATCCAGCTGATCACGATTAAAAATAAGTATCTGTGAAAATGGACATTTACGTTAAGAACGATTGGTTTTCCAAAGGTTTTCATGTCATCGTGATAATGGACAGATATTTTTTGTTTTATATTTGAAAAGTAATCAAGAACATAACTATTTGTACAATTTACGACGCTAAAGGTTGTAATTTAAGTTTGTTTGCTTATATAACACGATTATAAGTTATACGTTAGTGAAGGGTGTCATTCAAAGGTAGGCAAACTATTTGACTTATTCTATGAACCCTTCACTAGTTTTCAGATGATTGTAAATGATACGACCAAACAAACTCGTATCGGTTAATAAATCTACAAAAGCGAATGGACATGGATAGGATCTCAAACGATATCTCTGAAATCTGAGACGTTTTTTTTTTTTGTTTCCCTGAGAGCATCATTTACTTCTTATCCGTGACTTTCGAAATCAGCATCCCGACACTTAGCTCACTCATCCCTGAAGACATATTTGAACTCTATCCAAAGCAAAGGTGGTGATGGTTTATTATTATATGTCAGGGGTGAATGAGTCAAGGAATCATGTTTTATATCTCAGACAGACATCAATATCATTAAGTATCAATGTTGAGTTCCAATTTTGACACCAATGTGTAGGTGTTGATGCCTCCGTCTGTACTGTAGCCTCAGTGCCATTCGACTTTTTAACACCATTATACTCTAGTCAGATATTTGCTCAGTTTCTCGTATTTGTAGACGATTTGTTCGTGTATAAAGTTGTACGATTAAACTATTTGAAATAATGATCAAGTTACGGAGATTTCCAATATCTTAATTTTTTATGGTTGTTTTATTCCCGAAATTGAAAGATGTTTAACATTTCAAAATGTTAATTTTGAAATTGGTAAGCATCAAACTATCAAAAGTCAGACATGTAAGAATTATTTCTTTCTTTAGCCTGACTGTCAATGTTATGAACAAAGTTGATAAAGAATGTTATATGTTCAGATAATAACAATACATAGGATATATTGACATGATGTATGAGCCAATATCAATATATCTATGATACAAGATCAACGTCTTTAATCGACAAAGCTGGAATATGTTTACCATTCTCAACTAAAAATCACCTTATAGCACTGTCATTTATAACAGATCCTGTTCATATTATTCATTGACTTGCAGTTAAGTTTGTCAAATACATCAAATTGGGCGATGATGGATATGCTTGATTCAGGTTGTTTGTTCCCTTTAACAATAAGTGCCTTAAATACCAAATCTTTATCTTTTGTATTTCCCTACTCTGGCAAGTCCGTTGATGAGACTTTAAATCCAGTTCCTTGTATTGTTGATCCTTCTGAGGATTTCCTGATTTTCTCATTTAATAACACAGAGGTTTATCCAGCATATGTCACAATCACTACGCTATTTCATAAACTTCTTTTTAACAATAAGCAAAAAACAACAAGAAATACATTTAGAACAAAAACAAAACAAAAATGACAAAGTTTTGTAAGGATAATGTTTTATATAATGATGAAATAGAAAAGGAAATAGTCAATGTGGATTGATTCCTATGACCAATATCAGCACTGTCATAGTGACTATTTGTGCTACATTGAACATATTTCTTAGTAGCAGTGATTAACATTTTTATGGTGATACGATTAAACAAACTGCAAGTTTATCATCCCCACCTACTTCAAATCAGAACATGGACTTCATTATTTACCTGTCGGGGAGCAGTCAGTATTTCGTTATGCAATATTTTAACTTGACGTCTCCACCTCCATCCAATCAAGCCTTGGTATTTTTGTCAGATGGACATCTCGTGTTTAATGTGTAAGTGTGTCAATAATGTCATTGTTTTAGTTACTAAAAACATGTGTTGTTTAAGTTACTGATTTTTTAAAAACTTAAATACACGTTAAGAATTTTTGTCAAGGTCAAGATTATTACCCTGACCCTGTTCCTCATCATGTTCATCATCATCTACGTCATTATGATTATTACGATTAATTTTATGTGTTTTGATGCACACGTCAGAATGTGCATGACGTTTCAGTGAGCTTGCATGCTTTACATAAAGACCTGTATTCTAGACAATAAAAGCTTCTGTTTTGTCTGTCATACGAGATGTATGATATTTTTAAGATAATTATAATAAATTGTTTTAGCAGAAAAAAACGCATTGTGTTGTGTTTGTCTATTTCTATATGAGTCAAAACAGATGGAAAACAGGAACTTAGATATATACTTATCGATCATGATGGGAATGGAACATAAACCTCGTTAAACTTGGTTACAAGCATGCTCTACATGGCCGGAGAAGATGATCATATGATCGAAAATGTCACCGATTCGTCTTAGTTTTACTCTTACGATGTAAATACGTACATCCGAAATTCACTTTCGATTAATTCTTCGTATTCTGCAATTGGTTAGCCTTCACATCTCACTCATATAACTTTGCTTGATACTTGGTCCGTACAAGATTTGTTCAACAATCCAAGGAAAGATCATTCTAATGAGCGCGAATGAAATGAATGATCATCAAATAAGGAGCCATGATATCCAAAATGAACTACATTCGAGTCTAACGAGCCGGAGCGGATACACTACCTGTGATACAATGTACTGGAGAGCGGATTGATATAGCGGTACAATGACTGGCACAAATACAATGAGCCAATGACAAAGTGTTTCATACGATTGTAGTTCTCAACTAAAGTAGAAACATGGTAATTAATGCACCTCTGAGAAAACTCAATATGAACTGAAAGCCAATATTCCGAATGCGTGTAACCTACGGAACATAAGCTGTTAAAATGAAAAGGTTTGTTAGACTTAATAGAGTAGATTACTGTCGGAGGTACACAGGGGTAAAAAGTCGGGGTTTTTTTGTATCAAATGGCATGAACGGCATTAGAGCACCTTGTCTAACACCCATGGACATTTTAAAAGTTATTTCAAGATGAACTACTTTTCGGTTGTTAGCGGGGCCATTCGTGTCACACTGACACATCCAGCTGCTTCAGATTTCAACCCTTTTTACTGTAGTCAGATATTTGCCCAGTTTTCCGTAAGAAACTGTAGGCGATTGATTCGTGTTTTAGTTGGTTTAAACTGTTTGGTGTGAGGATCAAGTTATGGAAACTTCCACTGCCTCAATTTATGATGGATTTTATTCCTTAAAATGAAAATTTTGTTAGAAGGTCTATTTTAACGTGATCAGCACCAAACATCAAAATATTGGATATTTAAGATTTATTTAGTTTTATGACGTAGCTATCAATGCTGATAACACAGTTGATAACCAATACATTGATAGTTTGAATGATAGCACTATATACGATATATGGTCATGGAGCCCATACACATGTATCAATACAAGATCAACATGTTTAATCGACTAAGCTGGAACATATTAACCATTCCCTTTTACTTTATCACGATTAAATATGATTATCTGTGAAAATGGACATTTACGTTTAAGAACGATTTTTTTTCCAAAAGGACTTTCCCAAGTTATCGTGATGATGGGCAGATATTTTTTGTTTTAGATTTGAAAAGTAATCAGGAAAATGATTATTTGTACAATATATGATGCTAAAGGTTGTAATATAAGTTTGTTTGCTTACATAACACGATTATAATTTCTATGTTAATATAAATGGACATTTTAGTAGCTAAACAATATTCTTATTGAGCGAAGTTGTTCAGGAAATTAAATAAGCATCTTTTAAGAATGTACAATCCACCAAACAACAAAATATAAAATTAAAAAAGAACAAAAAAAGAAAGGGGAAACAAAGATTGTAGTATTTTACCATGATTTCTTTTTGGGAAGAAATAAAGGTAAAATAATAGACCCACCAGTATTTATAGCTTGTACCTATTGTTGACAAAATCCGTCCCACGAAACACATTATCACCACCTTGATATTTGAGTTAGTGGTGCAGACTTTATCTCAGAGAAGTTCACATTGAAATTGAATACACTGACAACCTTTGCCCGGATATCTATCACAATAAACTCATTCACCCCTGAAGACACATTCGCCATCTTCTACTTTAAAGGTTGGAATAGCTCATTATGGAAGTAAAGGGGTTGGTGAGTTCAACTGGCTCTGATTTCGGCACTATAGAATTGAAAATTTCTTTCATTGATGAAGTGGTTTGGCTTTCTACCACCGTGAAATTGACACTGACCTTCGATTTCAGTATGAAATTGTCACTGCTATCTTTCACCGGTATAGAAAACGATTTTTATTCACCTGTTCATGTTTCACACGATATTAACAGTTGCATACATTCAGTTTTTGATTATTCAGCGTGGGCTTAATATAAGGTTTCTGTTTACAATGATTGAAAACGACATTAGACATTGAATTTAAATAAATTTTCCTATCAGAAGTCCACAGATTTTAGTTTTTGCTGAAATGAATAAATTCTGGCTGCTTTTTCATACTTCATACCCCCCCCAAATATATGCCCAATGAAGATTTGAAAGCAAGAGAGCCTTTAGGAAACTTTTGATATACTTTTGTAAAGCATTAGGTGTTATATTCGAGGAAAGAAGATATTTTCGAAAGTTTTCCTAAAGTTCATTATATAAATATATGTCATTGCCAACATGCTAATTACCTAATCAATATGTAAAATTCACATAGCTTTATTTGTAATAATAGTTATTACTTCATTAAAATATATTTTGACGTTTTCACCATCATTTCAGTATTCACAAAATTAGACTGTACACCCGAAAGACATTCGTATGGTGGAAAATTTCAGCCATTGACTTTCGACCTACCTATGTTGACATAGATGAATCGAAAGTCGACGGCAGGAATGTGTCACCAGGCACTCGAGTTGCAGAAAGGGACGCACAAGAAATCTGAACCACAAACATATCTCTCAGGTATTGCTATTGTTTACGGAGGTGTTAAAGTTGACCCAGCCCGAATTGCAGTAACTCTCGAGTTGGTAACTCCTATTGTGGAGTAACATTTTTGGGACAGAATTTGTCAATATGTTCTGAAAAAGTTATGGATCATGAACTTACAATTACAGAAATAATTGGAACAGTTCTTCAAAAGTTGGTTAATATTTTGGTAACAATAATAATATATGGACGAATAACTGTGCTCTAAGACGAGAATTAATTTTTGTAATATGATATAGGAACAGTTCTTCAAAAGTTGGTTAATATTTTGGTAACAATTATAATAAATGAACGAATAACTGTGCTCTAAGACGAGAATTAATTGGTGTAAGATAGTATGGGAACAGTTCATTAAAAGTTGGTTGACATTTTGGTAACAATAATAATATATGGACGCATAACTGTGCTCTAAGACGAGAATTAATTGGTGTAAGATAAGATGGTAACAAGCTGTTAATTAGCGTATAACCACAACATCGTAATCCTCCTAGGATTATATTACTACTAATCTCATTAATGATTAACATTGTTGTTATGATGGGCTTAAAAGTGTCTTGTCACATTCAGTGCCCTGTAAAAAGCCTAAAATATAATATTACAGAACCTAGCCTAGATCACAGATTATGCATGACTAAATATGATAATTAATATAATTACGTTTCTGTATATTGTTTCATTATTGCACTATATACAACACTTTAATAGAAAGGTTGTGTACGATATTGTTTATGTGTATATATATTATAGTATTTGTTATACCGTTGTTGTTTTTTGTCATTATTATATAATTAAAATATGCATGTGATAGAACTTTTACGATACAAACGACAAAATGTATCAAGTAAACATGTATTAATATGTTATCAGCTATATTATTTTGTATTTGACCTTGGCACCTACTGGTTTTAGAGGTCAAGGCCATGCATGGAATCAATCTGGTATGACCTTGTATATTTTGTCAGTTTTTTTTTTAAATTGACATAACACATCTTAATTACGTTTCACATGTTTTCAATAGATAATGATTTTTTTTATCGTTTAACTGTCCATTCATAAAATCATGTCTTCCATGTATATCATGATTTAGTCATGTGACATAAAAGGCACGCGATTTCAAGGTCATGTGCCTATTGTAGAAAAATGAATGTCTTTCGTTATCAAGATATTGGCATACCTAAAATAATCTGAGATTATTTAATTTTTCAACATGATAATTGATTACTAACTTGATACCAGGTAATAATCCATTAAAAGAGCTACACTTCTGAGCTTTACAAATTGTTAACCTTCTTGGAATGTTGGAATGCAAAAGATAATCGTTTATTTAAATCTTTGTTCTTTCTACGTTTTTCCATTTTACAAAATTGCTGCCAAATCGGCGTAAATGTGTTATTTTCTATTCTGGTATTTCAATTGGGATTAGTGACAGTTATTTAATTACTTCATAACTTAAGTGTTAATTAAATGGGCCATATATTGTTATATCTAATTAGACCAAACTGAAATGTTTTGAAAATGACCCCGTGCAACATAGCCTAGCAGCTATTTTTCATTTAAATTTGGCTTCAATCAACGGCAATGCATATACATATCCCACAAGACGTATTAATCTTATAATACAATGTACGACTACAAGATCGCTGGCTGCTGACGACTCAACAATGTCTCATAATGTGTGAAATCCAAACTATGCTGTTAATTGCTTTAAAAGAGATTTGTATTTATTTCAATGTTTTTGTTTTATTGTCTTTGAAAAGAAAACTAGAATCATGTTTAAATCCAGCTGATCACGATTAAAAATAAGTATCTGTGAAAATGGACATTTACGTTAAGAACGATTGGTTTTCCAAAGGTTTTCATGTCATCGTGATAATGGACAGATATTTTTTGTTTTATATTTGAAAAGTAATCAAGAACATAACTATTTGTACAATTTACGACGCTAAAGGTTGTAATTTAAGTTTGTTTGCTTATATAACACGATTATAAGTTATACGTTAGTGAAGGGTGTCATTCAAAGGTAGGCAAACTATTTGACTTATTCTATGAACCCTTCACTAGTTTTCAGATGATTGTAAATGATACGACCAAACAAACTCGTATCGGTTAATAAATCTACAAAAGCGAATGGACATGGATAGGATCTCAAACGATATCTCTGAAATCTGAGACGTTTTTTTTTTTTGTTTCCCTGAGAGCATCATTTACTTCTTATCCGTGACTTTCGAAATCAGCATCCCGACACTTAGCTCACTCATCCCTGAAGACATATTTGAACTCTATCCAAAGCAAAGGTGGTGATGGTTTATTATTATATGTCAGGGGTGAATGAGTCAAGGAATCATGTTTTATATCTCAGACAGACATCAATATCATTAAGTATCAATGTTGAGTTCCAATTTTGACACCAATGTGTAGGTGTTGATGCCTCCGTCTGTACTGTAGCCTCAGTGCCATTCGACTTTTTAACACCATTATACTCTAGTCAGATATTTGCTCAGTTTCTCGTATTTGTAGACGATTTGTTCGTGTATAAAGTTGTACGATTAAACTATTTGAAATAATGATCAAGTTACGGAGATTTCCAATATCTTAATTTTTTATGGTTGTTTTATTCCCGAAATTGAAAGATGTTTAACATTTCAAAATGTTAATTTTGAAATTGGTAAGCATCAAACTATCAAAAGTCAGACATGTAAGAATTATTTCTTTCTTTAGCCTGACTGTCAATGTTATGAACAAAGTTGATAAAGAATGTTATATGTTCAGATAATAACAATACATAGGATATATTGACATGATGTATGAGCCAATATCAATATATCTATGATACAAGATCAACGTCTTTAATCGACAAAGCTGGAATATGTTTACCATTCTCAACTAAAAATCACCTTATAGCACTGTCATTTATAACAGATCCTGTTCATATTATTCATTGACTTGCAGTTAAGTTTGTCAAATACATCAAATTGGGCGATGATGGATATGCTTGATTCAGGTTGTTTGTTCCCTTTAACAATAAGTGCCTTAAATACCAAATCTTTATCTTTTGTATTTCCCTACTCTGGCAAGTCCGTTGATGAGACTTTAAATCCAGTTCCTTGTATTGTTGATCCTTCTGAGGATTTCCTGATTTTCTCATTTAATAACACAGAGGTTTATCCAGCATATGTCACAATCACTACGCTATTTCATAAACTTCTTTTTAACAATAAGCAAAAAACAACAAGAAATACATTTAGAACAAAAACAAAACAAAAATGACAAAGTTTTGTAAGGATAATGTTTTATATAATGATGAAATAGAAAAGGAAATAGTCAATGTGGATTGATTCCTATGACCAATATCAGCACTGTCATAGTGACTATTTGTGCTACATTGAACATATTTCTTAGTAGCAGTGATTAACATTTTTATGGTGATACGATTAAACAAACTGCAAGTTTATCATCCCCACCTACTTCAAATCAGAACATGGACTTCATTATTTACCTGTCGGGGAGCAGTCAGTATTTCGTTATGCAATATTTTAACTTGACGTCTCCACCTCCATCCAATCAAGCCTTGGTATTTTTGTCAGATGGACATCTCGTGTTTAATGTGTAAGTGTGTCAATAATGTCATTGTTTTAGTTACTAAAAACATGTGTTGTTTAAGTTACTGATTTTTTAAAAACTTAAATACACGTTAAGAATTTTTGTCAAGGTCAAGATTATTACCCTGACCCTGTTCCTCATCATGTTCATCATCATCTACGTCATTATGATTATTACGATTAATTTTATGTGTTTTGATGCACACGTCAGAATGTGCATGACGTTTCAGTGAGCTTGCATGCTTTACATAAAGACCTGTATTCTAGACAATAAAAGCTTCTGTTTTGTCTGTCATACGAGATGTATGATATTTTTAAGATAATTATAATAAATTGTTTTAGCAGAAAAAAACGCATTGTGTTGTGTTTGTCTATTTCTATATGAGTCAAAACAGATGGAAAACAGGAACTTAGATATATACTTATCGATCATGATGGGAATGGAACATAAACCTCGTTAAACTTGGTTACAAGCATGCTCTACATGGCCGGAGAAGATGATCATATGATCGAAAATGTCACCGATTCGTCTTAGTTTTACTCTTACGATGTAAATACGTACATCCGAAATTCACTTTCGATTAATTCTTCGTATTCTGCAATTGGTTAGCCTTCACATCTCACTCATATAACTTTGCTTGATACTTGGTCCGTACAAGATTTGTTCAACAATCCAAGGAAAGATCATTCTAATGAGCGCGAATGAAATGAATGATCATCAAATAAGGAGCCATGATATCCAAAATGAACTACATTCGAGTCTAACGAGCCGGAGCGGATACACTACCTGTGATACAATGTACTGGAGAGCGGATTGATATAGCGGTACAATGACTGGCACAAATACAATGAGCCAATGACAAAGTGTTTCATACGATTGTAGTTTTCAACTAAAGTGGAAACATGGTAATTAATGCACCTTTGAGAAAACTCAATATGAACTGAAGGCCAATATTCCGAATGCGTGTAATCTACTGAACATAAACTGTTAAAATGTAAAGGTTTTTTTTAGACTTAATATAGTCGATTATTGTCGGAGGTACACAAGGGTAAATAGTCAGGTGTGTTTTTGTATCAACTGGCATGAACGACATTAGAGAACCTTGTCTAACACCAATGGACATTTAAAAAAAAAATTAAATTTCAAAATGTACGAGCCGGAGCATATACACTACCTGTGATGCAATGTACTGGAGAGCGGATTGATATAGCGGTACAATGACTGGCACAAATACAATGAGCCAATGACAAAGTGTTCATCATACGATTGTAGTTCTCAACTAAAGTGGAAACATGGTAATTAATGCACCTTTGAGAAAACTCAATATGAACTGAAGGCCAATATTCCGAATGCGTGTAACCTACGGAACACAACCTGTTAAAATGAAAAGGTTTAATAGAGTAGATTACTGTCGGAGGTACACAGGGGTAAATAGTCGGGGGCTTTTTGTATCAAATGGCATGAACGACATTAGAGCACCTTGTCTAACACCAATGGAAATTTTAAAAGTTATTTCAAAATGAACTACGCTTCGGTTGTTAGCGGGGCCATTCGTGTCACACTGACACATCCAGCTGCTTCAGATTTCAACCCTTTTTACTGTAGTCAGATATTTTCCCAGTTTCCCGTAAGAAACTGTAGGCGACTGCTTCGTGTTTTATGTTGGTTTAAACTGTTTGGTGTGTGGATCAAGTTATGGAAACTTCCACTGCCTCAATTTATGATGGATTTTATTCCTTAAAATGAACATTTTATTAGAAGGTCTATTTTTAACGTGGTCAGCACCAAACATGAAAATATTGGATATTTAAGATTTATTTAGTTTTATGACGTAGCTATCAATGCTGATAACACAGTTGATAACCAATACATTGATAGTTTGAATGATAGCACTATATACGATATATGGTCATGGAGCCCATACACATGTATCAATACAAGATCAACATGTTTAATCGACTAAGCTGGAACATATTAACCATTCCCTTTTACTTTATCACGATTAAATATGATTATCTGTGAAAATGGACATTTACGTTTAAGAACGATTTTTTTTCCAAAAGGACTTTCCCAAGTTATCGTGATGATGGGCAGATATTTTTTGTTTTAGATTTGAAAAGTAATCAGGAAAATAATTATTTGTACAATATATGATGCTAAAGGTTGTAATATAAGTTTGTTTGCTTACATAACACGATTATAATTTCTATGTTAATATAAATGGACATTTTAGTAGCTAAACAATATTCTTATTGAGCGAAGTTGTTCAGGAAATTAAATAAGCATCTTTTAAGAATGTACAATCCACCAAACAACAAAATATAAAATTAAAAAAGAACAAAAAAAGAAAGGGGAAACAAAGATTGTAGTATTTTACCATGATTTCTTTTTGGGAAGAAATAAAGGTAAAATAATGGACCCACCAGTATTTATAGCTTGTACCTATTGTTGACAAAATCCGTCCCACGAAACACATTATCACCACCTTGATATTTGAGTTAGTGGTGCAGACTTTATCTCAGAGAAGTTCACATTGAAATTGAATACACTGACAACCTTTGCCCGGATATCTATCACAATAAACTCATTCACCCCTGAAGACACATTCGCCCTCTTCTACTTTAAAGGTTGGAATAGCTCATTATGGAAGTAAAGGGGTTGGTGAGTTCAACTGGCTCTGATTTCGGCACTATAGAATTGAAAATTTCTTTCATTGATGAAGTGGTTTGGCTTTCTACCACCGTGAAATTGACACTGACCTTCGATTTCAGTATGAAATTGTCACTGCTATCTTTCACCTGTTCATGTTTCACATGATATTAACAGTTGCATACATTCAGTTTTTGATTATTCAGCGTGGGCTTAATATAAGGTTTCTGTTTACAATGATTGAAAACGACATTAGACATTGAATTTAAATAAATTTTCCTATCAGAAGTCCACAGATTTTAGTTTTTGCTGAAATGAATAAATTCTGGCTGCTTTTTCATACTTCATACCCCCCCCAAATATATGCCCAATGAAGATTTGAAAGCAAGAGAGCCTTTAGGAAACTTTTGATATACTTTTGTAAAGCATTAGGTGTTATATTCGAGGAAAGAAGATATTTTCGAAAGTTTTCCAAAAGTTCATTATATAAATATATGGCATTGCCAACATGCAAATGACCTAATCAATTTATTTGTATTAATAGTTATTACTTCATTAAAATATATTTTGACGTTTTCACCATCATTTCAGTATTCACAAAATTAGACTGTACACCGAAAGACATTCGTATGGTGGCATATTTCAGCCATTGACTTTCGACCTACCTATGTTGACATAGATGAATCGAACGTCGACGGCAGGAATGTGCCACCAGGCACTCGAGTTGCATAAAAGGACGCACAAGAAATCTGAACCACAAACATATCTCTCAGGTATTGCTATTGTTTATGGAGGTGTTAAAGTTGACCCAGCCCGAATTGCAGTAACTCTCGAGTTGGTAGCTCCTATTGTGGAGTAACATTTTTGGGACAGAATTTGTCAATATGTTCTGAAAAAGTTATGGATCATGAACTTACAATTACAGAAATAATTGGAACAGTTCTTCAAAAGTTGATTAATATTTTGGTAACAATAATAATATATGGACGAATAACTGTGCTCCAAGACGAGAATTAATTGGTGTAAGATAATATGGGAACAGTTCATCAAAAGTTGGTTGACATTTTGGTAACAATTATAATAAATGAACGAATAACTGTGCTCTAAGACGAGTATTTATTGGTGTAAGATAAGATGGTAACAAGCTGTTAATTAGCGTATAACCACAACATCGTAATCCTCCTAGGATTATATTACTACTAATCTCATTAATGATTAACATTATTGTTATGATGGGCTAAAAGTGTCTTTGTCACTTTCAGTGCCCTGTAAAAAGCCTAGAATATAATATTACAGAACCTAGCCTAGATCACAGATTATGCATGACTAAATATAATAATTAATATAATTACGTTTCTGTATATTGTTTCATTATTGCACTATATACAAACTTTAATAGAAAGGTTGTGTACGATATTGTTTATGTGTATATATATTATAGTATTTGTTATACCGTTGTTGTTTTTTGTCATTATTATATAATTAAAATATGCATGTGATAGAACTATTACGATACAAACGACAAAATGTATCAAGTTAACATGTATTAATATGTTATCAGCTATATTATTTTGTATTTGACCTTGGCACCTACTGGTTTTAGAGGTCAAGGTCATGCATGGAATCAATCTGGTATGACCTTGTATATTTTGTCAGGATTTTTGTTGAAATTGACATAATACTTCTTGATTACGTTTCACATGTTTTTTTCACATGATAATGATTTTTTTATCGTTTAACTGTCCATTCATAAAATCATGTCTTCCATGTATATCATGATTTAGTCATGTGACATAAAAGGCACGCGATTTCAAGGTCATGTGCCTATTGTAGAAAAATGAATGTCTTTTGTTATCAAGATATTGGCATACCTAAAACAATCTGAGATTATTTAATTTTTCAACATGATAATTGATTACTAACTTGATACTAGGTAATAATCCATTAAAAGAGCTACACTTCTAAGCTTTACAAATTGTTAACCTTCTTGGAATGTTGGAATGCAAAAGATAATCGTTTATTTTAATCTTTGTTCTTTCTACGTTTTTCCATTTTACAAAATTGCTGCCAAATCGGCGTAAATGTGTTATTTTCTATTCCGGTATTTCAATTGGGATTAGTGACAGTTATTTAATTACTTCATAACTTAAGTGTTAATTAAATGGACCATATATTGTTATATCTAATTGGACCAAACTGAAATTATTTTGAAAATGACCCCGTGCAACATAGCCTAGCAGCTATTTTTCATTTAAATTTGGCTTCAATCAACGGCAATGCATATACAAATCCCACAAGACGTATTAATCTTATAATACAATGTACGACTACAAGATCGCTGGTTGCTGACGACTCAACAATGTCTCATATGTGTGAAATCCAAAATATGCTGTTAATTGCTTTAAAAGAGATTTGAATGTATTTTAATGTTTTTGTTTTATTGTCTTTGAAAAGAAAACTGGAATCATGTTTAAATCCAGCTGATCACGATTAAAAATAAGTATCTGTGAAAATGGACATTTACGTTAAGAACGATTTGTTTTCCAAAGGTTTACATGTCATCGTGATGATGGACAGATATTTTTTGTTTTATATTTGAAAAGTAATCAAGAACATAACTATTTGTACAATTGACGATGCTAAAGGTTGTAATATAAGTTTGTTTGCTTATATAACACGATTATAAGTTATATGTTAGTGAAGGGTGTCATTCAAAAGTAGGCAAACTATTTGACTTATTCTATTAACCCTTCACTAGTTTTCAGATGATTATAAATGGTACGCCCAAACAAACTCGTATCGGTTAATAAATCTACAAAAGCGAATGGACATGGATAGGATCTCAAACGATATCTCTGAAATCTGTGACGCTTTTTTTTTGTTTCCCTGAGAGCATCATTTACTTCTTATCCATGACTTTCGGAATAGCATCCCGACACTTAGCTCACTCATCCCTGAAGACATATTTGAACTCTATCCAAAGCAAAGGTGGTGATGGTTTATTATTATATGTCAGGGGTGAATGAGTCAAGGAATCATGTTTTATATATCAGACAGACATCAATATCATTAAGTATCAATGTAGAGTTCCAATTTTGACACCCATGTTTAGGTGTTGATGCCTCCGTCTGTACTGTAGCCTCAGTGCCATTCGACTTTTGAACACCATTATACTCTAGTCAGATATTTGCTCAGTTTCTCGTATTTGTAGACGATTTGTTCGTGTATAAAGTTGTAGGATTAAACTATTTGAAAAATGATCAAGTTACGGAGATTTCCAATATCTTAATTTTTGAAGACTGTTTTATTCCCGAAATTAAAAGATGTTTAACATTTCAAAATGTTAATTTTGAAATTGGTAAGCATCAAACTATCAAAAGTCAGACATGCAAGAATTATTTCTTTCTTTAGCCTGACTGTCAATGTTATGAACAAAGTTGATAAAGAATGTTATATGTTCAGATTATAAAAGTACATAGGATATATTGACATGATGTATGAGCTAATATCAATATATCTATAATACAAGATCAACGTGTTTAATCGACAAAGCTGGAATATGTTTACCATTCTCAACTAAAAATCACCTTATAGTACTGTCATTTATAACAGATCCTGCTCATATTATTCATTGACTTGCAGTTAAGTTTGTCAAATACATCAAAATGGGCGATGATGGATATGCTTGATTCAGGTTGTTTGTTCCCTTTAACAATAAGTGCCTTAAATACCAAATGTTTATCTTTTGTATTTCCCTACTCTGGCAAGTCCGTTGATGAGACTTTATATCCAGTTCCTTGTATTGGTGATCCTTCTGAGGATTTCCTGATTTTCTCATTTAATAACCCAGAGGTTTATCGAGCATATGTCATAATCACTACGCTATTTCATAAACTTCTTTTAACAATAAGTAAAAACAACAAGAAATACATTAAGGTCAAAATCAAAACAAAAATGAAAAAGTTTTGAAAGAATAATGTTTTATATCATGATGAAATAGAAAAGAAAATAATTAAATGGGATTGATTCCTATAACCAATATCAGCACTGTCATAGTGACTAGTTGTGCTACATATTTCTTAGCATCAGTGATTAACATTTTTACGGTGAAACGATTAAACAAACTGCAAGTTTATCATCCCCACCTACTTCTAATCAGAACATGTACTTCATTATTTACCTGTCGGGGAGCAGTCAGTATTTCGTTATGCAATATTTTAACTTGACGTCTCCACCTCCATCCAATCAAGCCTTGGTACTTTTGTCAGATGGACATCTCGTGTTTAATGTGTAAGTGTGTCAATAATGTCATTGTTTTAGTTAATAAAAACATGTATTGTTTAAGTTACTGATTTTTTAAAAACTTAAATACACGTTAAGAATATTTGGCAAGGTCAAGATTATTTCCCTGACCCTCTTCCTCATCATGTTCATCATCATCTACGTCATTATGATTATTACGATTAATTTTATGTGTATTGATGCACACGTCAGAATGTGCATGACGTTTCAGTGAGCTTGCATGCTTTACATAAAGACCTGTATTCTAGACAATAAAAGCTTCTGTTTTGTCTGTCATACGAGATGTATGATATTTTTAAGATAATTATAATAAATTGTTTTAGCAGAAAAAACGCATTGTGTTGTATTTGTCTATTTCTATATGAATCAGAACAGATGGAAAACAGGAACTTAGATATATACTTATCGATCATGATGGGAATGGAACATAAACCTCGGTAAACTTGGTCACAAGCATGCTCTACATGGCCGGAGAAGATGATCCTATGATCGAAAATGTCACCGATTCGTCTTAGTTTTACTCTTACGATGTAAATACGTACATCCGAAATTCACTTTCGATTAATTCTTCATATTCTGCAATTGGTCAGCCTTCACATACCACTCATATAACTTTGCTCGATACTTGGTCCGTACAAGATTTGTTCAACAATCCAAGGAAAGATCATTCTAATTAGCGCGAATAAAATGAATGATCATCAAATAAGGAGCCATGATATCAAAATGAACTACATTCGAGTCTAACGAGCCGGAGCATATACACTACCTGTGATGCAATGTACTGGAGAGCGGATTGATATAGCGGTACAATGACTGGCACAAATACAATGAGCCAATGACAAAGTGTTTCATACGATTGTAGTTCTCAACTAAAGTAGAAACATGGTAATTAATGCACCTCTGAGAAAACTCAATATGAACTGAAGGCCAATATTCCGAATGCGTGTAATCTACTGAACATAAACTGTTAAAATGAAAAGGTTTGTTAGACTTAATAGAGTAGATTACTGTCGGAGGTACACAGGGGTAAATAGTCGGGGGCTTTTTGTATCAAATGGCATGAACGACATTAGAGCACCTTGTCTAACACCAATGGAAATTTTAAAAGTTATTTCAAAATGAACTACTCTTCGGTTGTTAGCGGGGCCATTCGTGTCACACTGACACATCCAGCTGCTTCAGATTTCAACCCTTTTTACAGTAGTCAGATATTTTGCCCAGTTTCCCGTAAGAAACTGTAGGCCATTGATTCGTGTTTTTAGTCGGTTTAAACTGTTTGGTGTGAGGATCAAGTTATGGAAACTTCCACTGCCTCAATTTATGATGGATATTATTCCTTAAAATGAACATTTTATTAGAAGGTCTATTTTGAACGTGGTCAGCACCAAACATCAAAATATTGGATATTTAAGATTTATTTAGTTTTATGACGTAGCTATCAATGCTGATAACACAGTTGATAACCAATACATTGATAGTTTGAATGATAGCACTATATACGATATATGGTCATGGAGCCCATACACATGTATCAATACAAGATCAACATGTTTAATCGACTAAGCTGGAACATATTAACCATTCCCTTTTACTTTATCACGATTAAATATGATTATCTGTGAAAATGGACATTTACGTTTAAGAACGATTTTTTTTCCAAAAGGACTTTCCCAAGTTATCGTGATGATGGGCAGATATTTTTTGTTTTAGATTTGAAAAGTAATCAGGAAAATGATTATTTGTACAATATATGATGCTAAAGGTTGTAATATAAGTTTGTTTGCTTACATAACACGATTATAATTTCTATGTTAATATAAATGGACATTTTAGTAGCTAAACAATATTCTTATTGAGCGAAGTTGTTCAGGAAATTAAATAAGCATCTTTTAAGAATGTACAATCCACCAAACAACAAAATATAAAATTAAAAAAGAACAAAAAAAGAAAGGGGAAACAAAGATTGTAGTATTTTACCATGATTTCTTTTTGGGAAGAAATAAAGGTAAAATAATAGAACCACCAGTATTTATAGCTTGTACCTATTGTTGACAAAATCCGTCCCACGAAACACATTATCACTACCTTGATATTTGAGTTAGTGGTGCAGACTTTATCTCAGAGAAGTTCACATTGAAATTGAATACACTGAGAACCTTTGCCCGGATATCTATCACAATAAACTCATTCACCCCTGAAGACACATTCGCCCTCTTCTACTTTAAAGGTTGGAATAGCTCATTATGGAAGTAAAGGGGTTGGTGAGTTCAACTGGCTCTGATTTCGGCACTATAGAATTGAAAATTTCTTTCATTGAGGAAGTGGTTTGGCTTTCTACCACCGTGAAATTGACACTGACCTTCGATTTCAGTATGAAATTGTCACTGCTATCTTTCACCGGTATAGAAAACGATTTTTATTCACCTGTTCATGTTTCACATGATATTAACAGTTGCATACATTCAGTTTTTGATTATTCAGCGTGGGCTTAATATTAGGTTTCTGTTTACAATAATTGAAAACGACATTAGACATTGAATTTAAATAAATTTTCCTATCAGAAGTCCACAGATTTTAGTTTTTGCGGAAATGAATAAATTCTGGCTGCTTTTTCATACTTCATACCCCCCCCCCCCCCCCCCCCCAAACATATGCCCAATGAAGAATTGAAAGCAAGAGAGCCTTTAGGAAACTTTTGATATACTTTTGTAAAGCATTAGGTGTTATATTCGAGGAAAGAAGATATTTTCGAAAGTTTTCCAAAAGTTCATTATATAAATATATGTCATTGCCAACATGCTAATGACCTTATCAATATGTAAAATGCACATAGCTTTATTTGTAATAATAGTTATTACTTCATTAAAATATATTTTGACGTTTTCACCATCATTTCAGTATTCACAAAATTGGACTGTACACCCGAAAGACATTCGTATGGTGGAAAATTTCAGCCATTGACTTTCGACCTACCTATGTTGACATAGATGAATCGAAAGTCGACGGCAGGAATGTGTCACCAGGCACTCGAGTTGCAGAAAGGGACGCACAAGAAATCTGAACCACAAACATATCTCTCAGGTATTGCTATTGTTTACGGAGGTGTTAAAGTTGACCCAGCCCGAATTGCAGTAACTCTCGAGTTGGTAACTCCTATTGTGGAGTAACATTTTTGGGACAGAATTTGTCAATATGTTCTGAAAAAGTTATGGATCATGAACTTACAATTACAGAAATAATTGGAACAGTTCTTCAAAAGTTGGTTAATATTTTGGTAACAATAATAATATATGGACGAATAACTGTGCTCTAAGACGAGAATTAATTTTTGTAATATGATATAGGAACAGTTCTTCAAAAGTTGGTTAATATTTTGGTAACAATTATAATAAATGAACGAATAACTGTGCTCTAAGACGAGAATTAATTGGTGTAAGATAGTATGGGAACAGTTCATTAAAAGTTGGTTGACATTTTGGTAACAATAATAATATATGGACGCATAACTGTGCTCTAAGACGAGAATTAATTGGTGTAAGATAAGATGGTAACAAGCTGTTAATTAGCGTATAACCACAACATCGTAATCCTCCTAGGATTATATTACTACTAATCTCATTAATGATTAACATTGTTGTTATGATGGGCTTAAAAGTGTCTTGTCACATTCAGTGCCCTGTAAAAAGCCTAAAATATAATATTACAGAACCTAGCCTAGATCACAGATTATGCATGACTAAATATGATAATTAATATAATTACGTTTCTGTATATTGTTTCATTATTGCACTATATACAACACTTTAATAGAAAGGTTGTGTACGATATTGTTTATGTGTATATATATTATAGTATTTGTTATACCGTTGTTGTTTTTTGTCATTATTATATAATTAAAATATGCATGTGATAGAACTTTTACGATACAAACGACAAAATGTATCAAGTAAACATGTATTAATATGTTATCAGCTATATTATTTTGTATTTGACCTTGGCACCTACTGGTTTTAGAGGTCAAGGCCATGCATGGAATCAATCTGGTATGACCTTGTATATTTTGTCAGTTTTTTTTTTAAATTGACATAACACATCTTAATTACGTTTCACATGTTTTCAATAGATAATGATTTTTTTTATCGTTTAACTGTCCATTCATAAAATCATGTCTTCCATGTATATCATGATTTAGTCATGTGACATAAAAGGCACGCGATTTCAAGGTCATGTGCCTATTGTAGAAAAATGAATGTCTTTCGTTATCAAGATATTGGCATACCTAAAATAATCTGAGATTATTTAATTTTTCAACATGATAATTGATTACTAACTTGATACCAGGTAATAATCCATTAAAAGAGCTACACTTCTGAGCTTTACAAATTGTTAACCTTCTTGGAATGTTGGAATGCAAAAGATAATCGTTTATTTAAATCTTTGTTCTTTCTACGTTTTTCCATTTTACAAAATTGCTGCCAAATCGGCGTAAATGTGTTATTTTCTATTCTGGTATTTCAATTGGGATTAGTGACAGTTATTTAATTACTTCATAACTTAAGTGTTAATTAAATGGGCCATATATTGTTATATCTAATTAGACCAAACTGAAATGTTTTGAAAATGACCCCGTGCAACATAGCCTAGCAGCTATTTTTCATTTAAATTTGGCTTCAATCAACGGCAATGCATATACATATCCCACAAGACGTATTAATCTTATAATACAATGTACGACTACAAGATCGCTGGCTGCTGACGACTCAACAATGTCTCATAATGTGTGAAATCCAAACTATGCTGTTAATTGCTTTAAAAGAGATTTGTATTTATTTCAATGTTTTTGTTTTATTGTCTTTGAAAAGAAAACTAGAATCATGTTTAAATCCAGCTGATCACGATTAAAAATAAGTATCTGTGAAAATGGACATTTACGTTAAGAACGATTGGTTTTCCAAAGGTTTTCATGTCATCGTGATAATGGACAGATATTTTTTGTTTTATATTTGAAAAGTAATCAAGAACATAACTATTTGTACAATTTACGACGCTAAAGGTTGTAATTTAAGTTTGTTTGCTTATATAACACGATTATAAGTTATACGTTAGTGAAGGGTGTCATTCAAAGGTAGGCAAACTATTTGACTTATTCTATGAACCCTTCACTAGTTTTCAGATGATTGTAAATGATACGACCAAACAAACTCGTATCGGTTAATAAATCTACAAAAGCGAATGGACATGGATAGGATCTCAAACGATATCTCTGAAATCTGAGACGTTTTTTTTTTTTGTTTCCCTGAGAGCATCATTTACTTCTTATCCGTGACTTTCGAAATCAGCATCCCGACACTTAGCTCACTCATCCCTGAAGACATATTTGAACTCTATCCAAAGCAAAGGTGGTGATGGTTTATTATTATATGTCAGGGGTGAATGAGTCAAGGAATCATGTTTTATATCTCAGACAGACATCAATATCATTAAGTATCAATGTTGAGTTCCAATTTTGACACCAATGTGTAGGTGTTGATGCCTCCGTCTGTACTGTAGCCTCAGTGCCATTCGACTTTTTAACACCATTATACTCTAGTCAGATATTTGCTCAGTTTCTCGTATTTGTAGACGATTTGTTCGTGTATAAAGTTGTACGATTAAACTATTTGAAATAATGATCAAGTTACGGAGATTTCCAATATCTTAATTTTTTATGGTTGTTTTATTCCCGAAATTGAAAGATGTTTAACATTTCAAAATGTTAATTTTGAAATTGGTAAGCATCAAACTATCAAAAGTCAGACATGTAAGAATTATTTCTTTCTTTAGCCTGACTGTCAATGTTATGAACAAAGTTGATAAAGAATGTTATATGTTCAGATAATAACAATACATAGGATATATTGACATGATGTATGAGCCAATATCAATATATCTATGATACAAGATCAACGTCTTTAATCGACAAAGCTGGAATATGTTTACCATTCTCAACTAAAAATCACCTTATAGCACTGTCATTTATAACAGATCCTGTTCATATTATTCATTGACTTGCAGTTAAGTTTGTCAAATACATCAAATTGGGCGATGATGGATATGCTTGATTCAGGTTGTTTGTTCCCTTTAACAATAAGTGCCTTAAATACCAAATCTTTATCTTTTGTATTTCCCTACTCTGGCAAGTCCGTTGATGAGACTTTAAATCCAGTTCCTTGTATTGTTGATCCTTCTGAGGATTTCCTGATTTTCTCATTTAATAACACAGAGGTTTATCCAGCATATGTCACAATCACTACGCTATTTCATAAACTTCTTTTTAACAATAAGCAAAAAACAACAAGAAATACATTTAGAACAAAAACAAAACAAAAATGACAAAGTTTTGTAAGGATAATGTTTTATATAATGATGAAATAGAAAAGGAAATAGTCAATGTGGATTGATTCCTATGACCAATATCAGCACTGTCATAGTGACTATTTGTGCTACATTGAACATATTTCTTAGTAGCAGTGATTAACATTTTTATGGTGATACGATTAAACAAACTGCAAGTTTATCATCCCCACCTACTTCAAATCAGAACATGGACTTCATTATTTACCTGTCGGGGAGCAGTCAGTATTTCGTTATGCAATATTTTAACTTGACGTCTCCACCTCCATCCAATCAAGCCTTGGTATTTTTGTCAGATGGACATCTCGTGTTTAATGTGTAAGTGTGTCAATAATGTCATTGTTTTAGTTACTAAAAACATGTGTTGTTTAAGTTACTGATTTTTTAAAAACTTAAATACACGTTAAGAATTTTTGTCAAGGTCAAGATTATTACCCTGACCCTGTTCCTCATCATGTTCATCATCATCTACGTCATTATGATTATTACGATTAATTTTATGTGTTTTGATGCACACGTCAGAATGTGCATGACGTTTCAGTGAGCTTGCATGCTTTACATAAAGACCTGTATTCTAGACAATAAAAGCTTCTGTTTTGTCTGTCATACGAGATGTATGATATTTTTAAGATAATTATAATAAATTGTTTTAGCAGAAAAAAACGCATTGTGTTGTGTTTGTCTATTTCTATATGAGTCAAAACAGATGGAAAACAGGAACTTAGATATATACTTATCGATCATGATGGGAATGGAACATAAACCTCGTTAAACTTGGTTACAAGCATGCTCTACATGGCCGGAGAAGATGATCATATGATCGAAAATGTCACCGATTCGTCTTAGTTTTACTCTTACGATGTAAATACGTACATCCGAAATTCACTTTCGATTAATTCTTCGTATTCTGCAATTGGTTAGCCTTCACATCTCACTCATATAACTTTGCTTGATACTTGGTCCGTACAAGATTTGTTCAACAATCCAAGGAAAGATCATTCTAATGAGCGCGAATGAAATGAATGATCATCAAATAAGGAGCCATGATATCCAAAATGAACTACATTCGAGTCTAACGAGCCGAAGCGGATACACTACCTGTGATACAATGTACTGGAGAGCGGATTGATATAGCGGTACAATGACTGGCACAAATACAATGAGCCAATGACAAAGTGTTTCATACGATTGTAGTTCTCAACTAAAGTAGAAACATGGTAATTAATGCACCTCTGAGAAAACTCATTATGAACTGAAGGCCAATATTCCGAATGCGTGTAATCTACTGAACATAAACTGTTAAAATGTAAAGGTTTTTTAGACTTAATATAGTAGATTATTGTCGGAGGTACACAGGGGTAAATAGTCAGGTGTGTTTTTGTATCAACTGGCATGAACGACATTAGAGAACCTTGTCTAACACCAATGAAAATTTAAAAAAAAAAATTAAATTTCAAAATGTACGAACCGGAGCGGATACACTACCTGTGATGCAATGTACTGGAGAGCGGATTGATATAGCGGTACAATGACTGGCACAAATACAATGAGCCAATGACAAAGTGTTTCATACGATTGTAGTTCTCAACTAAAGTAGAAACATGGTAATTAATGCACCTTTGAGAAAACTCAATACGAACTGAAGGCCAATATTCCGAATGCGTGTAATCTACTGAACATAAACTGTTAAAATGTAAAGGTTTTTTAGACTTAATATAGTAGATTATTGTCGGAGGTACACAAGGGTAAATAGTCAGGTGTGTTTTTGTATCAACTGGCATGAACGACATTAGAGAACCTTGTCTAACACCAATGGAAATTAAAAAAAAAAAATTAAATTTCAAAATGTACGAGCCGGAGCATATACACTACCTGAGATGCAATGTGCTGGAGAGCGGATTGATATAGCGGTACAATGACTGGCACAAATACAATGAGCCAATGACAAAGTGTTTCATACGATTGTAGTTCTCAACTAAAGTAGAAACATGGTAATTAATGCACCTCTGAGAAAACTCAATATGAACTGAAAGCCAATATTCCGAATGCGTGTAACCTACGGAACATAAGCTGTTAAAATGAAAAGGTTTGTTAGACTTAATAGAGTAGATTACTGTCGGAGGTACACAGGGGTAAAAAGTCGGGGTTTTTTTGTATCAAATGGCATGAACGGCATTAGAGCACCTTGTCTAACACCCATGGACATTTTAAAAGTTATTTCAAGATGAACTACTTTTCGGTTGTTAGCGGGGCCATTCGTGTCACACTGACACATCCAGCTGCTTCAGATTTCAACCCTTTTTACTGTAGTCAGATATTTGCCCAGTTTTCCGTAAGAAACTGTAGGCGATTGATTCGTGTTTTAGTTGGTTTAAACTGTTTGGTGTGAGGATCAAGTTATGGAAACTTCCACTGCCTCAATTTATGATGGATTTTATTCCTTAAAATGAAAATTTTGTTAGAAGGTCTATTTTAACGTGATCAGCACCAAACATCAAAATATTGGATATTTAAGATTTATTTAGTTTTATGACGTAGCTATCAATGCTGATAACACAGTTGATAACCAATACATTGATAGTTTGAATGATAGCACTATATACGATATATGGTCATGGAGCCCATACACATGTATCAATACAAGATCAACATGTTTAATCGACTAAGCTGGAACATATTAACCATTCCCTTTTACTTTATCACGATTAAATATGATTATCTGTGAAAATGGACATTTACGTTTAAGAACGATTTTTTTTCCAAAAGGACTTTCCCAAGTTATCGTGATGATGGGCAGATATTTTTTGTTTTAGATTTGAAAAGTAATCAGGAAAATGATTATTTGTACAATATATGATGCTAAAGGTTGTAATATAAGTTTGTTTGCTTACATAACACGATTATAATTTCTATGTTAATATAAATGGACATTTTAGTAGCTAAACAATATTCTTATTGAGCGAAGTTGTTCAGGAAATTAAATAAGCATCTTTTAAGAATGTACAATCCACCAAACAACAAAATATAAAATTAAAAAAGAACAAAAAAAGAAAGGGGAAACAAAGATTGTAGTATTTTACCATGATTTCTTTTTGGGAAGAAATAAAGGTAAAATAATAGACCCACCAGTATTTATAGCTTGTACCTATTGTTGACAAAATCCGTCCCACGAAACACATTATCACCACCTTGATATTTGAGTTAGTGGTGCAGACTTTATCTCAGAGAAGTTCACATTGAAATTGAATACACTGACAACCTTTGCCCGGATATCTATCACAATAAACTCATTCACCCCTGAAGACACATTCGCCATCTTCTACTTTAAAGGTTGGAATAGCTCATTATGGAAGTAAAGGGGTTGGTGAGTTCAACTGGCTCTGATTTCGGCACTATAGAATTGAAAATTTCTTTCATTGATGAAGTGGTTTGGCTTTCTACCACCGTGAAATTGACACTGACCTTCGATTTCAGTATGAAATTGTCACTGCTATCTTTCACCGGTATAGAAAACGATTTTTATTCACCTGTTCATGTTTCACACGATATTAACAGTTGCATACATTCAGTTTTTGATTATTCAGCGTGGGCTTAATATAAGGTTTCTGTTTACAATGATTGAAAACGACATTAGACATTGAATTTAAATAAATTTTCCTATCAGAAGTCCACAGATTTTAGTTTTTGCTGAAATGAATAAATTCTGGCTGCTTTTTCATACTTCATACCCCCCCCAAATATATGCCCAATGAAGATTTGAAAGCAAGAGAGCCTTTAGGAAACTTTTGATATACTTTTGTAAAGCATTAGGTGTTATATTCGAGGAAAGAAGATATTTTCGAAAGTTTTCCTAAAGTTCATTATATAAATATATGTCATTGCCAACATGCTAATTACCTAATCAATATGTAAAATTCACATAGCTTTATTTGTAATAATAGTTATTACTTCATTAAAATATATTTTGACGTTTTCACCATCATTTCAGTATTCACAAAATTAGACTGTACACCCGAAAGACATTCGTATGGTGGAAAATTTCAGCCATTGACTTTCGACCTACCTATGTTGACATAGATGAATCGAAAGTCGACGGCAGGAATGTGTCACCAGGCACTCGAGTTGCAGAAAGGGACGCACAAGAAATCTGAACCACAAACATATCTCTCAGGTATTGCTATTGTTTACGGAGGTGTTAAAGTTGACCCAGCCCGAATTGCAGTAACTCTCGAGTTGGTAACTCCTATTGTGGAGTAACATTTTTGGGACAGAATTTGTCAATATGTTCTGAAAAAGTTATGGATCATGAACTTACAATTACAGAAATAATTGGAACAGTTCTTCAAAAGTTGGTTAATATTTTGGTAACAATAATAATATATGGACGAATAACTGTGCTCTAAGACGAGAATTAATTTTTGTAATATGATATAGGAACAGTTCTTCAAAAGTTGGTTAATATTTTGGTAACAATTATAATAAATGAACGAATAACTGTGCTCTAAGACGAGAATTAATTGGTGTAAGATAGTATGGGAACAGTTCATTAAAAGTTGGTTGACATTTTGGTAACAATAATAATATATGGACGCATAACTGTGCTCTAAGACGAGAATTAATTGGTGTAAGATAAGATGGTAACAAGCTGTTAATTAGCGTATAACCACAACATCGTAATCCTCCTAGGATTATATTACTACTAATCTCATTAATGATTAACATTGTTGTTATGATGGGCTTAAAAGTGTCTTGTCACATTCAGTGCCCTGTAAAAAGCCTAAAATATAATATTACAGAACCTAGCCTAGATCACAGATTATGCATGACTAAATATGATAATTAATATAATTACGTTTCTGTATATTGTTTCATTATTGCACTATATACAACACTTTAATAGAAAGGTTGTGTACGATATTGTTTATGTGTATATATATTATAGTATTTGTTATACCGTTGTTGTTTTTTGTCATTATTATATAATTAAAATATGCATGTGATAGAACTTTTACGATACAAACGACAAAATGTATCAAGTAAACATGTATTAATATGTTATCAGCTATATTATTTTGTATTTGACCTTGGCACCTACTGGTTTTAGAGGTCAAGGCCATGCATGGAATCAATCTGGTATGACCTTGTATATTTTGTCAGTTTTTTTTTTAAATTGACATAACACATCTTAATTACGTTTCACATGTTTTCAATAGATAATGATTTTTTTTATCGTTTAACTGTCCATTCATAAAATCATGTCTTCCATGTATATCATGATTTAGTCATGTGACATAAAAGGCACGCGATTTCAAGGTCATGTGCCTATTGTAGAAAAATGAATGTCTTTCGTTATCAAGATATTGGCATACCTAAAATAATCTGAGATTATTTAATTTTTCAACATGATAATTGATTACTAACTTGATACCAGGTAATAATCCATTAAAAGAGCTACACTTCTGAGCTTTACAAATTGTTAACCTTCTTGGAATGTTGGAATGCAAAAGATAATCGTTTATTTAAATCTTTGTTCTTTCTACGTTTTTCCATTTTACAAAATTGCTGCCAAATCGGCGTAAATGTGTTATTTTCTATTCTGGTATTTCAATTGGGATTAGTGACAGTTATTTAATTACTTCATAACTTAAGTGTTAATTAAATGGGCCATATATTGTTATATCTAATTAGACCAAACTGAAATGTTTTGAAAATGACCCCGTGCAACATAGCCTAGCAGCTATTTTTCATTTAAATTTGGCTTCAATCAACGGCAATGCATATACATATCCCACAAGACGTATTAATCTTATAATACAATGTACGACTACAAGATCGCTGGCTGCTGACGACTCAACAATGTCTCATAATGTGTGAAATCCAAACTATGCTGTTAATTGCTTTAAAAGAGATTTGTATTTATTTCAATGTTTTTGTTTTATTGTCTTTGAAAAGAAAACTAGAATCATGTTTAAATCCAGCTGATCACGATTAAAAATAAGTATCTGTGAAAATGGACATTTACGTTAAGAACGATTGGTTTTCCAAAGGTTTTCATGTCATCGTGATAATGGACAGATATTTTTTGTTTTATATTTGAAAAGTAATCAAGAACATAACTATTTGTACAATTTACGACGCTAAAGGTTGTAATTTAAGTTTGTTTGCTTATATAACACGATTATAAGTTATACGTTAGTGAAGGGTGTCATTCAAAGGTAGGCAAACTATTTGACTTATTCTATGAACCCTTCACTAGTTTTCAGATGATTGTAAATGATACGACCAAACAAACTCGTATCGGTTAATAAATCTACAAAAGCGAATGGACATGGATAGGATCTCAAACGATATCTCTGAAATCTGAGACGTTTTTTTTTTTTGTTTCCCTGAGAGCATCATTTACTTCTTATCCGTGACTTTCGAAATCAGCATCCCGACACTTAGCTCACTCATCCCTGAAGACATATTTGAACTCTATCCAAAGCAAAGGTGGTGATGGTTTATTATTATATGTCAGGGGTGAATGAGTCAAGGAATCATGTTTTATATCTCAGACAGACATCAATATCATTAAGTATCAATGTTGAGTTCCAATTTTGACACCAATGTGTAGGTGTTGATGCCTCCGTCTGTACTGTAGCCTCAGTGCCATTCGACTTTTTAACACCATTATACTCTAGTCAGATATTTGCTCAGTTTCTCGTATTTGTAGACGATTTGTTCGTGTATAAAGTTGTACGATTAAACTATTTGAAATAATGATCAAGTTACGGAGATTTCCAATATCTTAATTTTTTATGGTTGTTTTATTCCCGAAATTGAAAGATGTTTAACATTTCAAAATGTTAATTTTGAAATTGGTAAGCATCAAACTATCAAAAGTCAGACATGTAAGAATTATTTCTTTCTTTAGCCTGACTGTCAATGTTATGAACAAAGTTGATAAAGAATGTTATATGTTCAGATAATAACAATACATAGGATATATTGACATGATGTATGAGCCAATATCAATATATCTATGATACAAGATCAACGTCTTTAATCGACAAAGCTGGAATATGTTTACCATTCTCAACTAAAAATCACCTTATAGCACTGTCATTTATAACAGATCCTGTTCATATTATTCATTGACTTGCAGTTAAGTTTGTCAAATACATCAAATTGGGCGATGATGGATATGCTTGATTCAGGTTGTTTGTTCCCTTTAACAATAAGTGCCTTAAATACCAAATCTTTATCTTTTGTATTTCCCTACTCTGGCAAGTCCGTTGATGAGACTTTAAATCCAGTTCCTTGTATTGTTGATCCTTCTGAGGATTTCCTGATTTTCTCATTTAATAACACAGAGGTTTATCCAGCATATGTCACAATCACTACGCTATTTCATAAACTTCTTTTTAACAATAAGCAAAAAACAACAAGAAATACATTTAGAACAAAAACAAAACAAAAATGACAAAGTTTTGTAAGGATAATGTTTTATATAATGATGAAATAGAAAAGGAAATAGTCAATGTGGATTGATTCCTATGACCAATATCAGCACTGTCATAGTGACTATTTGTGCTACATTGAACATATTTCTTAGTAGCAGTGATTAACATTTTTATGGTGATACGATTAAACAAACTGCAAGTTTATCATCCCCACCTACTTCAAATCAGAACATGGACTTCATTATTTACCTGTCGGGGAGCAGTCAGTATTTCGTTATGCAATATTTTAACTTGACGTCTCCACCTCCATCCAATCAAGCCTTGGTATTTTTGTCAGATGGACATCTCGTGTTTAATGTGTAAGTGTGTCAATAATGTCATTGTTTTAGTTACTAAAAACATGTGTTGTTTAAGTTACTGATTTTTTAAAAACTTAAATACACGTTAAGAATTTTTGTCAAGGTCAAGATTATTACCCTGACCCTGTTCCTCATCATGTTCATCATCATCTACGTCATTATGATTATTACGATTAATTTTATGTGTTTTGATGCACACGTCAGAATGTGCATGACGTTTCAGTGAGCTTGCATGCTTTACATAAAGACCTGTATTCTAGACAATAAAAGCTTCTGTTTTGTCTGTCATACGAGATGTATGATATTTTTAAGATAATTATAATAAATTGTTTTAGCAGAAAAAAACGCATTGTGTTGTGTTTGTCTATTTCTATATGAGTCAAAACAGATGGAAAACAGGAACTTAGATATATACTTATCGATCATGATGGGAATGGAACATAAACCTCGTTAAACTTGGTTACAAGCATGCTCTACATGGCCGGAGAAGATGATCATATGATCGAAAATGTCACCGATTCGTCTTAGTTTTACTCTTACGATGTAAATACGTACATCCGAAATTCACTTTCGATTAATTCTTCGTATTCTGCAATTGGTTAGCCTTCACATCTCACTCATATAACTTTGCTTGATACTTGGTCCGTACAAGATTTGTTCAACAATCCAAGGAAAGATCATTCTAATGAGCGCGAATGAAATGAATGATCATCAAATAAGGAGCCATGATATCCAAAATGAACTACATTCGAGTCTAACGAGCCGGAGCGGATACACTACCTGTGATACAATGTACTGGAGAGCGGATTGATATAGCGGTACAATGACTGGCACAAATACAATGAGCCAATGACAAAGTGTTTCATACGATTGTAGTTTTCAACTAAAGTGGAAACATGGTAATTAATGCACCTTTGAGAAAACTCAATATGAACTGAAGGCCAATATTCCGAATGCGTGTAATCTACTGAACATAAACTGTTAAAATGTAAAGGTTTTTTTTAGACTTAATATAGTCGATTATTGTCGGAGGTACACAAGGGTAAATAGTCAGGTGTGTTTTTGTATCAACTGGCATGAACGACATTAGAGAACCTTGTCTAACACCAATGGACATTTAAAAAAAAAATTAAATTTCAAAATGTACGAGCCGGAGCATATACACTACCTGTGATGCAATGTACTGGAGAGCGGATTGATATAGCGGTACAATGACTGGCACAAATACAATGAGCCAATGACAAAGTGTTCATCATACGATTGTAGTTCTCAACTAAAGTGGAAACATGGTAATTAATGCACCTTTGAGAAAACTCAATATGAACTGAAGGCCAATATTCCGAATGCGTGTAACCTACGGAACACAACCTGTTAAAATGAAAAGGTTTAATAGAGTAGATTACTGTCGGAGGTACACAGGGGTAAATAGTCGGGGGCTTTTTGTATCAAATGGCATGAACGACATTAGAGCACCTTGTCTAACACCAATGGAAATTTTAAAAGTTATTTCAAAATGAACTACGCTTCGGTTGTTAGCGGGGCCATTCGTGTCACACTGACACATCCAGCTGCTTCAGATTTCAACCCTTTTTACTGTAGTCAGATATTTTCCCAGTTTCCCGTAAGAAACTGTAGGCGACTGCTTCGTGTTTTATGTTGGTTTAAACTGTTTGGTGTGTGGATCAAGTTATGGAAACTTCCACTGCCTCAATTTATGATGGATTTTATTCCTTAAAATGAACATTTTATTAGAAGGTCTATTTTTAACGTGGTCAGCACCAAACATGAAAATATTGGATATTTAAGATTTATTTAGTTTTATGACGTAGCTATCAATGCTGATAACACAGTTGATAACCAATACATTGATAGTTTGAATGATAGCACTATATACGATATATGGTCATGGAGCCCATACACATGTATCAATACAAGATCAACATGTTTAATCGACTAAGCTGGAACATATTAACCATTCCCTTTTACTTTATCACGATTAAATATGATTATCTGTGAAAATGGACATTTACGTTTAAGAACGATTTTTTTTCCAAAAGGACTTTCCCAAGTTATCGTGATGATGGGCAGATATTTTTTGTTTTAGATTTGAAAAGTAATCAGGAAAATAATTATTTGTACAATATATGATGCTAAAGGTTGTAATATAAGTTTGTTTGCTTACATAACACGATTATAATTTCTATGTTAATATAAATGGACATTTTAGTAGCTAAACAATATTCTTATTGAGCGAAGTTGTTCAGGAAATTAAATAAGCATCTTTTAAGAATGTACAATCCACCAAACAACAAAATATAAAATTAAAAAAGAACAAAAAAAGAAAGGGGAAACAAAGATTGTAGTATTTTACCATGATTTCTTTTTGGGAAGAAATAAAGGTAAAATAATGGACCCACCAGTATTTATAGCTTGTACCTATTGTTGACAAAATCCGTCCCACGAAACACATTATCACCACCTTGATATTTGAGTTAGTGGTGCAGACTTTATCTCAGAGAAGTTCACATTGAAATTGAATACACTGACAACCTTTGCCCGGATATCTATCACAATAAACTCATTCACCCCTGAAGACACATTCGCCCTCTTCTACTTTAAAGGTTGGAATAGCTCATTATGGAAGTAAAGGGGTTGGTGAGTTCAACTGGCTCTGATTTCGGCACTATAGAATTGAAAATTTCTTTCATTGATGAAGTGGTTTGGCTTTCTACCACCGTGAAATTGACACTGACCTTCGATTTCAGTATGAAATTGTCACTGCTATCTTTCACCTGTTCATGTTTCACATGATATTAACAGTTGCATACATTCAGTTTTTGATTATTCAGCGTGGGCTTAATATAAGGTTTCTGTTTACAATGATTGAAAACGACATTAGACATTGAATTTAAATAAATTTTCCTATCAGAAGTCCACAGATTTTAGTTTTTGCTGAAATGAATAAATTCTGGCTGCTTTTTCATACTTCATACCCCCCCCAAATATATGCCCAATGAAGATTTGAAAGCAAGAGAGCCTTTAGGAAACTTTTGATATACTTTTGTAAAGCATTAGGTGTTATATTCGAGGAAAGAAGATATTTTCGAAAGTTTTCCAAAAGTTCATTATATAAATATATGGCATTGCCAACATGCAAATGACCTAATCAATTTATTTGTATTAATAGTTATTACTTCATTAAAATATATTTTGACGTTTTCACCATCATTTCAGTATTCACAAAATTAGACTGTACACCGAAAGACATTCGTATGGTGGCATATTTCAGCCATTGACTTTCGACCTACCTATGTTGACATAGATGAATCGAACGTCGACGGCAGGAATGTGCCACCAGGCACTCGAGTTGCATAAAAGGACGCACAAGAAATCTGAACCACAAACATATCTCTCAGGTATTGCTATTGTTTATGGAGGTGTTAAAGTTGACCCAGCCCGAATTGCAGTAACTCTCGAGTTGGTAGCTCCTATTGTGGAGTAACATTTTTGGGACAGAATTTGTCAATATGTTCTGAAAAAGTTATGGATCATGAACTTACAATTACAGAAATAATTGGAACAGTTCTTCAAAAGTTGATTAATATTTTGGTAACAATAATAATATATGGACGAATAACTGTGCTCCAAGACGAGAATTAATTGGTGTAAGATAATATGGGAACAGTTCATCAAAAGTTGGTTGACATTTTGGTAACAATTATAATAAATGAACGAATAACTGTGCTCTAAGACGAGTATTTATTGGTGTAAGATAAGATGGTAACAAGCTGTTAATTAGCGTATAACCACAACATCGTAATCCTCCTAGGATTATATTACTACTAATCTCATTAATGATTAACATTATTGTTATGATGGGCTAAAAGTGTCTTTGTCACTTTCAGTGCCCTGTAAAAAGCCTAGAATATAATATTACAGAACCTAGCCTAGATCACAGATTATGCATGACTAAATATAATAATTAATATAATTACGTTTCTGTATATTGTTTCATTATTGCACTATATACAAACTTTAATAGAAAGGTTGTGTACGATATTGTTTATGTGTATATATATTATAGTATTTGTTATACCGTTGTTGTTTTTTGTCATTATTATATAATTAAAATATGCATGTGATAGAACTATTACGATACAAACGACAAAATGTATCAAGTTAACATGTATTAATATGTTATCAGCTATATTATTTTGTATTTGACCTTGGCACCTACTGGTTTTAGAGGTCAAGGTCATGCATGGAATCAATCTGGTATGACCTTGTATATTTTGTCAGGATTTTTGTTGAAATTGACATAATACTTCTTGATTACGTTTCACATGTTTTTTTCACATGATAATGATTTTTTTATCGTTTAACTGTCCATTCATAAAATCATGTCTTCCATGTATATCATGATTTAGTCATGTGACATAAAAGGCACGCGATTTCAAGGTCATGTGCCTATTGTAGAAAAATGAATGTCTTTTGTTATCAAGATATTGGCATACCTAAAACAATCTGAGATTATTTAATTTTTCAACATGATAATTGATTACTAACTTGATACTAGGTAATAATCCATTAAAAGAGCTACACTTCTAAGCTTTACAAATTGTTAACCTTCTTGGAATGTTGGAATGCAAAAGATAATCGTTTATTTTAATCTTTGTTCTTTCTACGTTTTTCCATTTTACAAAATTGCTGCCAAATCGGCGTAAATGTGTTATTTTCTATTCCGGTATTTCAATTGGGATTAGTGACAGTTATTTAATTACTTCATAACTTAAGTGTTAATTAAATGGACCATATATTGTTATATCTAATTGGACCAAACTGAAATTATTTTGAAAATGACCCCGTGCAACATAGCCTAGCAGCTATTTTTCATTTAAATTTGGCTTCAATCAACGGCAATGCATATACAAATCCCACAAGACGTATTAATCTTATAATACAATGTACGACTACAAGATCGCTGGTTGCTGACGACTCAACAATGTCTCATATGTGTGAAATCCAAAATATGCTGTTAATTGCTTTAAAAGAGATTTGAATGTATTTTAATGTTTTTGTTTTATTGTCTTTGAAAAGAAAACTGGAATCATGTTTAAATCCAGCTGATCACGATTAAAAATAAGTATCTGTGAAAATGGACATTTACGTTAAGAACGATTTGTTTTCCAAAGGTTTACATGTCATCGTGATGATGGACAGATATTTTTTGTTTTATATTTGAAAAGTAATCAAGAACATAACTATTTGTACAATTGACGATGCTAAAGGTTGTAATATAAGTTTGTTTGCTTATATAACACGATTATAAGTTATATGTTAGTGAAGGGTGTCATTCAAAAGTAGGCAAACTATTTGACTTATTCTATTAACCCTTCACTAGTTTTCAGATGATTATAAATGGTACGCCCAAACAAACTCGTATCGGTTAATAAATCTACAAAAGCGAATGGACATGGATAGGATCTCAAACGATATCTCTGAAATCTGTGACGCTTTTTTTTTGTTTCCCTGAGAGCATCATTTACTTCTTATCCATGACTTTCGGAATAGCATCCCGACACTTAGCTCACTCATCCCTGAAGACATATTTGAACTCTATCCAAAGCAAAGGTGGTGATGGTTTATTATTATATGTCAGGGGTGAATGAGTCAAGGAATCATGTTTTATATATCAGACAGACATCAATATCATTAAGTATCAATGTAGAGTTCCAATTTTGACACCCATGTTTAGGTGTTGATGCCTCCGTCTGTACTGTAGCCTCAGTGCCATTCGACTTTTGAACACCATTATACTCTAGTCAGATATTTGCTCAGTTTCTCGTATTTGTAGACGATTTGTTCGTGTATAAAGTTGTAGGATTAAACTATTTGAAAAATGATCAAGTTACGGAGATTTCCAATATCTTAATTTTTGAAGACTGTTTTATTCCCGAAATTAAAAGATGTTTAACATTTCAAAATGTTAATTTTGAAATTGGTAAGCATCAAACTATCAAAAGTCAGACATGCAAGAATTATTTCTTTCTTTAGCCTGACTGTCAATGTTATGAACAAAGTTGATAAAGAATGTTATATGTTCAGATTATAAAAGTACATAGGATATATTGACATGATGTATGAGCTAATATCAATATATCTATAATACAAGATCAACGTGTTTAATCGACAAAGCTGGAATATGTTTACCATTCTCAACTAAAAATCACCTTATAGTACTGTCATTTATAACAGATCCTGCTCATATTATTCATTGACTTGCAGTTAAGTTTGTCAAATACATCAAAATGGGCGATGATGGATATGCTTGATTCAGGTTGTTTGTTCCCTTTAACAATAAGTGCCTTAAATACCAAATGTTTATCTTTTGTATTTCCCTACTCTGGCAAGTCCGTTGATGAGACTTTATATCCAGTTCCTTGTATTGGTGATCCTTCTGAGGATTTCCTGATTTTCTCATTTAATAACCCAGAGGTTTATCGAGCATATGTCATAATCACTACGCTATTTCATAAACTTCTTTTAACAATAAGTAAAAACAACAAGAAATACATTAAGGTCAAAATCAAAACAAAAATGAAAAAGTTTTGAAAGAATAATGTTTTATATCATGATGAAATAGAAAAGAAAATAATTAAATGGGATTGATTCCTATAACCAATATCAGCACTGTCATAGTGACTAGTTGTGCTACATATTTCTTAGCATCAGTGATTAACATTTTTACGGTGAAACGATTAAACAAACTGCAAGTTTATCATCCCCACCTACTTCTAATCAGAACATGTACTTCATTATTTACCTGTCGGGGAGCAGTCAGTATTTCGTTATGCAATATTTTAACTTGACGTCTCCACCTCCATCCAATCAAGCCTTGGTACTTTTGTCAGATGGACATCTCGTGTTTAATGTGTAAGTGTGTCAATAATGTCATTGTTTTAGTTAATAAAAACATGTATTGTTTAAGTTACTGATTTTTTAAAAACTTAAATACACGTTAAGAATATTTGGCAAGGTCAAGATTATTTCCCTGACCCTCTTCCTCATCATGTTCATCATCATCTACGTCATTATGATTATTACGATTAATTTTATGTGTATTGATGCACACGTCAGAATGTGCATGACGTTTCAGTGAGCTTGCATGCTTTACATAAAGACCTGTATTCTAGACAATAAAAGCTTCTGTTTTGTCTGTCATACGAGATGTATGATATTTTTAAGATAATTATAATAAATTGTTTTAGCAGAAAAAACGCATTGTGTTGTATTTGTCTATTTCTATATGAATCAGAACAGATGGAAAACAGGAACTTAGATATATACTTATCGATCATGATGGGAATGGAACATAAACCTCGGTAAACTTGGTCACAAGCATGCTCTACATGGCCGGAGAAGATGATCCTATGATCGAAAATGTCACCGATTCGTCTTAGTTTTACTCTTACGATGTAAATACGTACATCCGAAATTCACTTTCGATTAATTCTTCATATTCTGCAATTGGTCAGCCTTCACATACCACTCATATAACTTTGCTCGATACTTGGTCCGTACAAGATTTGTTCAACAATCCAAGGAAAGATCATTCTAATTAGCGCGAATAAAATGAATGATCATCAAATAAGGAGCCATGATATCAAAATGAACTACATTCGAGTCTAACGAGCCGGAGCATATACACTACCTGTGATGCAATGTACTGGAGAGCGGATTGATATAGCGGTACAATGACTGGCACAAATACAATGAGCCAATGACAAAGTGTTTCATACGATTGTAGTTCTCAACTAAAGTAGAAACATGGTAATTAATGCACCTCTGAGAAAACTCAATATGAACTGAAGGCCAATATTCCGAATGCGTGTAATCTACTGAACATAAACTGTTAAAATGAAAAGGTTTGTTAGACTTAATAGAGTAGATTACTGTCGGAGGTACACAGGGGTAAATAGTCGGGGGCTTTTTGTATCAAATGGCATGAACGACATTAGAGCACCTTGTCTAACACCAATGGAAATTTTAAAAGTTATTTCAAAATGAACTACTCTTCGGTTGTTAGCGGGGCCATTCGTGTCACACTGACACATCCAGCTGCTTCAGATTTCAACCCTTTTTACAGTAGTCAGATATTTTGCCCAGTTTCCCGTAAGAAACTGTAGGCCATTGATTCGTGTTTTTAGTCGGTTTAAACTGTTTGGTGTGAGGATCAAGTTATGGAAACTTCCACTGCCTCAATTTATGATGGATATTATTCCTTAAAATGAACATTTTATTAGAAGGTCTATTTTGAACGTGGTCAGCACCAAACATCAAAATATTGGATATTTAAGATTTATTTAGTTTTATGACGTAGCTATCAATGCTGATAACACAGTTGATAACCAATACATTGATAGTTTGAATGATAGCACTATATACGATATATGGTCATGGAGCCCATACACATGTATCAATACAAGATCAACATGTTTAATCGACTAAGCTGGAACATATTAACCATTCCCTTTTACTTTATCACGATTAAATATGATTATCTGTGAAAATGGACATTTACGTTTAAGAACGATTTTTTTTCCAAAAGGACTTTCCCAAGTTATCGTGATGATGGGCAGATATTTTTTGTTTTAGATTTGAAAAGTAATCAGGAAAATGATTATTTGTACAATATATGATGCTAAAGGTTGTAATATAAGTTTGTTTGCTTACATAACACGATTATAATTTATATGTTAATATAAATGGACATTTTAGTAGCTAAACAATATTCTTATTGAGCGAAGTTGTTCAGGAAATTAAATAAGCATCTTTTAAGAATGTACAATCCACCAAACAACAAAATATAAAATTAAAAAAGAACAAAAAAAGAAAGGGGAAACAAAGATTGTAGTATTTTACCATGATTTCTTTTTGGGAAGAAATAAAGGTAAAATAATAGAACCACCAGTATTTATAGCTTGTACCTATTGTTGACAAAATCCGTCCCACGAAACACATTATCACTACCTTGATATTTGAGTTAGTGGTGCAGACTTTATCTCAGAGAAGTTCACATTGAAATTGAATACACTGAGAACCTTTGCCCGGATATCTATCACAATAAACTCATTCACCCCTGAAGACACATTCGCCCTCTTCTACTTTAAAGGTTGGAATAGCTCATTATGGAAGTAAAGGGGTTGGTGAGTTCAACTGGCTCTGATTTCGGCACTATAGAATTGAAAATTTCTTTCATTGAGGAAGTGGTTTGGCTTTCTACCACCGTGAAATTGACACTGACCTTCGATTTCAGTATGAAATTGTCACTGCTATCTTTCACCGGTATAGAAAACGATTTTTATTCACCTGTTCATGTTTCACATGATATTAACAGTTGCATACATTCAGTTTTTGATTATTCAGCGTGGGCTTAATATTAGGTTTCTGTTTACAATAATTGAAAACGACATTAGACATTGAATTTAAATAAATTTTCCTATCAGAAGTCCACAGATTTTAGTTTTTGCGGAAATGAATAAATTCTGGCTGCTTTTTCATACTTCATACCCCCCCCCCCCCCCCCCCCCCAAACATATGCCCAATGAAGAATTGAAAGCAAGAGAGCCTTTAGGAAACTTTTGATATACTTTTGTAAAGCATTAGGTGTTATATTCGAGGAAAGAAGATATTTTCGAAAGTTTTCCAAAAGTTCATTATATAAATATATGTCATTGCCAACATGCTAATGACCTTATCAATATGTAAAATGCACATAGCTTTATTTGTAATAATAGTTATTACTTCATTAAAATATATTTTGACGTTTTCACCATCATTTCAGTATTCACAAAATTGGACTGTACACCCGAAAGACATTCGTATGGTGGAAAATTTCAGCCATTGACTTTCGACCTACCTATGTTGACATAGATGAATCGAAAGTCGACGGCAGGAATGTGTCACCAGGCACTCGAGTTGCAGAAAGGGACGCACAAGAAATCTGAACCACAAACATATCTCTCAGGTATTGCTATTGTTTACGGAGGTGTTAAAGTTGACCCAGCCCGAATTGCAGTAACTCTCGAGTTGGTAACTCCTATTGTGGAGTAACATTTTTGGGACAGAATTTGTCAATATGTTCTGAAAAAGTTATGGATCATGAACTTACAATTACAGAAATAATTGGAACAGTTCTTCAAAAGTTGGTTAATATTTTGGTAACAATAATAATATATGGACGAATAACTGTGCTCTAAGACGAGAATTAATTTTTGTAATATGATATAGGAACAGTTCTTCAAAAGTTGGTTAATATTTTGGTAACAATTATAATAAATGAACGAATAACTGTGCTCTAAGACGAGAATTAATTGGTGTAAGATAGTATGGGAACAGTTCATTAAAAGTTGGTTGACATTTTGGTAACAATAATAATATATGGACGCATAACTGTGCTCTAAGACGAGAATTAATTGGTGTAAGATAAGATGGTAACAAGCTGTTAATTAGCGTATAACCACAACATCGTAATCCTCCTAGGATTATATTACTACTAATCTCATTAATGATTAACATTGTTGTTATGATGGGCTTAAAAGTGTCTTGTCACATTCAGTGCCCTGTAAAAAGCCTAAAATATAATATTACAGAACCTAGCCTAGATCACAGATTATGCATGACTAAATATGATAATTAATATAATTACGTTTCTGTATATTGTTTCATTATTGCACTATATACAACACTTTAATAGAAAGGTTGTGTACGATATTGTTTATGTGTATATATATTATAGTATTTGTTATACCGTTGTTGTTTTTTGTCATTATTATATAATTAAAATATGCATGTGATAGAACTTTTACGATACAAACGACAAAATGTATCAAGTAAACATGTATTAATATGTTATCAGCTATATTATTTTGTATTTGACCTTGGCACCTACTGGTTTTAGAGGTCAAGGCCATGCATGGAATCAATCTGGTATGACCTTGTATATTTTGTCAGTTTTTTTTTTAAATTGACATAACACATCTTAATTACGTTTCACATGTTTTCAATAGATAATGATTTTTTTTATCGTTTAACTGTCCATTCATAAAATCATGTCTTCCATGTATATCATGATTTAGTCATGTGACATAAAAGGCACGCGATTTCAAGGTCATGTGCCTATTGTAGAAAAATGAATGTCTTTCGTTATCAAGATATTGGCATACCTAAAATAATCTGAGATTATTTAATTTTTCAACATGATAATTGATTACTAACTTGATACCAGGTAATAATCCATTAAAAGAGCTACACTTCTGAGCTTTACAAATTGTTAACCTTCTTGGAATGTTGGAATGCAAAAGATAATCGTTTATTTAAATCTTTGTTCTTTCTACGTTTTTCCATTTTACAAAATTGCTGCCAAATCGGCGTAAATGTGTTATTTTCTATTCTGGTATTTCAATTGGGATTAGTGACAGTTATTTAATTACTTCATAACTTAAGTGTTAATTAAATGGGCCATATATTGTTATATCTAATTAGACCAAACTGAAATGTTTTGAAAATGACCCCGTGCAACATAGCCTAGCAGCTATTTTTCATTTAAATTTGGCTTCAATCAACGGCAATGCATATACATATCCCACAAGACGTATTAATCTTATAATACAATGTACGACTACAAGATCGCTGGCTGCTGACGACTCAACAATGTCTCATAATGTGTGAAATCCAAACTATGCTGTTAATTGCTTTAAAAGAGATTTGTATTTATTTCAATGTTTTTGTTTTATTGTCTTTGAAAAGAAAACTAGAATCATGTTTAAATCCAGCTGATCACGATTAAAAATAAGTATCTGTGAAAATGGACATTTACGTTAAGAACGATTGGTTTTCCAAAGGTTTTCATGTCATCGTGATAATGGACAGATATTTTTTGTTTTATATTTGAAAAGTAATCAAGAACATAACTATTTGTACAATTTACGACGCTAAAGGTTGTAATTTAAGTTTGTTTGCTTATATAACACGATTATAAGTTATACGTTAGTGAAGGGTGTCATTCAAAGGTAGGCAAACTATTTGACTTATTCTATGAACCCTTCACTAGTTTTCAGATGATTGTAAATGATACGACCAAACAAACTCGTATCGGTTAATAAATCTACAAAAGCGAATGGACATGGATAGGATCTCAAACGATATCTCTGAAATCTGAGACGTTTTTTTTTTTTGTTTCCCTGAGAGCATCATTTACTTCTTATCCGTGACTTTCGAAATCAGCATCCCGACACTTAGCTCACTCATCCCTGAAGACATATTTGAACTCTATCCAAAGCAAAGGTGGTGATGGTTTATTATTATATGTCAGGGGTGAATGAGTCAAGGAATCATGTTTTATATCTCAGACAGACATCAATATCATTAAGTATCAATGTTGAGTTCCAATTTTGACACCAATGTGTAGGTGTTGATGCCTCCGTCTGTACTGTAGCCTCAGTGCCATTCGACTTTTTAACACCATTATACTCTAGTCAGATATTTGCTCAGTTTCTCGTATTTGTAGACGATTTGTTCGTGTATAAAGTTGTACGATTAAACTATTTGAAATAATGATCAAGTTACGGAGATTTCCAATATCTTAATTTTTTATGGTTGTTTTATTCCCGAAATTGAAAGATGTTTAACATTTCAAAATGTTAATTTTGAAATTGGTAAGCATCAAACTATCAAAAGTCAGACATGTAAGAATTATTTCTTTCTTTAGCCTGACTGTCAATGTTATGAACAAAGTTGATAAAGAATGTTATATGTTCAGATAATAACAATACATAGGATATATTGACATGATGTATGAGCCAATATCAATATATCTATGATACAAGATCAACGTCTTTAATCGACAAAGCTGGAATATGTTTACCATTCTCAACTAAAAATCACCTTATAGCACTGTCATTTATAACAGATCCTGTTCATATTATTCATTGACTTGCAGTTAAGTTTGTCAAATACATCAAATTGGGCGATGATGGATATGCTTGATTCAGGTTGTTTGTTCCCTTTAACAATAAGTGCCTTAAATACCAAATCTTTATCTTTTGTATTTCCCTACTCTGGCAAGTCCGTTGATGAGACTTTAAATCCAGTTCCTTGTATTGTTGATCCTTCTGAGGATTTCCTGATTTTCTCATTTAATAACACAGAGGTTTATCCAGCATATGTCACAATCACTACGCTATTTCATAAACTTCTTTTTAACAATAAGCAAAAAACAACAAGAAATACATTTAGAACAAAAACAAAACAAAAATGACAAAGTTTTGTAAGGATAATGTTTTATATAATGATGAAATAGAAAAGGAAATAGTCAATGTGGATTGATTCCTATGACCAATATCAGCACTGTCATAGTGACTATTTGTGCTACATTGAACATATTTCTTAGTAGCAGTGATTAACATTTTTATGGTGATACGATTAAACAAACTGCAAGTTTATCATCCCCACCTACTTCAAATCAGAACATGGACTTCATTATTTACCTGTCGGGGAGCAGTCAGTATTTCGTTATGCAATATTTTAACTTGACGTCTCCACCTCCATCCAATCAAGCCTTGGTATTTTTGTCAGATGGACATCTCGTGTTTAATGTGTAAGTGTGTCAATAATGTCATTGTTTTAGTTACTAAAAACATGTGTTGTTTAAGTTACTGATTTTTTAAAAACTTAAATACACGTTAAGAATTTTTGTCAAGGTCAAGATTATTACCCTGACCCTGTTCCTCATCATGTTCATCATCATCTACGTCATTATGATTATTACGATTAATTTTATGTGTTTTGATGCACACGTCAGAATGTGCATGACGTTTCAGTGAGCTTGCATGCTTTACATAAAGACCTGTATTCTAGACAATAAAAGCTTCTGTTTTGTCTGTCATACGAGATGTATGATATTTTTAAGATAATTATAATAAATTGTTTTAGCAGAAAAAAACGCATTGTGTTGTGTTTGTCTATTTCTATATGAGTCAAAACAGATGGAAAACAGGAACTTAGATATATACTTATCGATCATGATGGGAATGGAACATAAACCTCGTTAAACTTGGTTACAAGCATGCTCTACATGGCCGGAGAAGATGATCATATGATCGAAAATGTCACCGATTCGTCTTAGTTTTACTCTTACGATGTAAATACGTACATCCGAAATTCACTTTCGATTAATTCTTCGTATTCTGCAATTGGTTAGCCTTCACATCTCACTCATATAACTTTGCTTGATACTTGGTCCGTACAAGATTTGTTCAACAATCCAAGGAAAGATCATTCTAATGAGCGCGAATGAAATGAATGATCATCAAATAAGGAGCCATGATATCCAAAATGAACTACATTCGAGTCTAACGAGCCGGAGCGGATACACTACCTGTGATACAATGTACTGGAGAGCGGATTGATATAGCGGTACAATGACTGGCACAAATACAATGAGCCAATGACAAAGTGTTTCATACGATTGTAGTTTTCAACTAAAGTGGAAACATGGTAATTAATGCACCTTTGAGAAAACTCAATATGAACTGAAGGCCAATATTCCGAATGCGTGTAATCTACTGAACATAAACTGTTAAAATGTAAAGGTTTTTTTTAGACTTAATATAGTCGATTATTGTCGGAGGTACACAAGGGTAAATAGTCAGGTGTGTTTTTGTATCAACTGGCATGAACGACATTAGAGAACCTTGTCTAACACCAATGGACATTTAAAAAAAAAATTAAATTTCAAAATGTACGAGCCGGAGCATATACACTACCTGTGATGCAATGTACTGGAGAGCGGATTGATATAGCGGTACAATGACTGGCACAAATACAATGAGCCAATGACAAAGTGTTCATCATACGATTGTAGTTCTCAACTAAAGTGGAAACATGGTAATTAATGCACCTTTGAGAAAACTCAATATGAACTGAAGGCCAATATTCCGAATGCGTGTAACCTACGGAACACAACCTGTTAAAATGAAAAGGTTTAATAGAGTAGATTACTGTCGGAGGTACACAGGGGTAAATAGTCGGGGGCTTTTTGTATCAAATGGCATGAACGACATTAGAGCACCTTGTCTAACACCAATGGAAATTTTAAAAGTTATTTCAAAATGAACTACGCTTCGGTTGTTAGCGGGGCCATTCGTGTCACACTGACACATCCAGCTGCTTCAGATTTCAACCCTTTTTACTGTAGTCAGATATTTTCCCAGTTTCCCGTAAGAAACTGTAGGCGACTGCTTCGTGTTTTATGTTGGTTTAAACTGTTTGGTGTGTGGATCAAGTTATGGAAACTTCCACTGCCTCAATTTATGATGGATTTTATTCCTTAAAATGAACATTTTATTAGAAGGTCTATTTTTAACGTGGTCAGCACCAAACATGAAAATATTGGATATTTAAGATTTATTTAGTTTTATGACGTAGCTATCAATGCTGATAACACAGTTGATAACCAATACATTGATAGTTTGAATGATAGCACTATATACGATATATGGTCATGGAGCCCATACACATGTATCAATACAAGATCAACATGTTTAATCGACTAAGCTGGAACATATTAACCATTCCCTTTTACTTTATCACGATTAAATATGATTATCTGTGAAAATGGACATTTACGTTTAAGAACGATTTTTTTTCCAAAAGGACTTTCCCAAGTTATCGTGATGATGGGCAGATATTTTTTGTTTTAGATTTGAAAAGTAATCAGGAAAATAATTATTTGTACAATATATGATGCTAAAGGTTGTAATATAAGTTTGTTTGCTTACATAACACGATTATAATTTCTATGTTAATATAAATGGACATTTTAGTAGCTAAACAATATTCTTATTGAGCGAAGTTGTTCAGGAAATTAAATAAGCATCTTTTAAGAATGTACAATCCACCAAACAACAAAATATAAAATTAAAAAAGAACAAAAAAAGAAAGGGGAAACAAAGATTGTAGTATTTTACCATGATTTCTTTTTGGGAAGAAATAAAGGTAAAATAATGGACCCACCAGTATTTATAGCTTGTACCTATTGTTGACAAAATCCGTCCCACGAAACACATTATCACCACCTTGATATTTGAGTTAGTGGTGCAGACTTTATCTCAGAGAAGTTCACATTGAAATTGAATACACTGACAACCTTTGCCCGGATATCTATCACAATAAACTCATTCACCCCTGAAGACACATTCGCCCTCTTCTACTTTAAAGGTTGGAATAGCTCATTATGGAAGTAAAGGGGTTGGTGAGTTCAACTGGCTCTGATTTCGGCACTATAGAATTGAAAATTTCTTTCATTGATGAAGTGGTTTGGCTTTCTACCACCGTGAAATTGACACTGACCTTCGATTTCAGTATGAAATTGTCACTGCTATCTTTCACCTGTTCATGTTTCACATGATATTAACAGTTGCATACATTCAGTTTTTGATTATTCAGCGTGGGCTTAATATAAGGTTTCTGTTTACAATGATTGAAAACGACATTAGACATTGTATTTAAATAAATTTTCCTATCAGAAGTCCACAGATTTTAGTTTTTGCTGAAATGAATAAATTCTGGCTGCTTTTTCATACTTCATACCCCCCCCAAATATATGCCCAATGAAGATTTGAAAGCAAGAGAGCCTTTAGGAAACTTTTGATATACTTTTGTAAAGCATTAGGTGTTATATTCGAGGAAAGAAGATATTTTCGAAAGTTTTCCAAAAGTTCATTATATAAATATATGGCATTGCCAACATGCAAATGACCTAATCAATTTATTTGTATTAATAGTTATTACTTCATTAAAATATATTTTGACGTTTTCACCATCATTTCAGTATTCACAAAATTAGACTGTACACCGAAAGACATTCGTATGGTGGCATATTTCAGCCATTGACTTTCGACCTACCTATGTTGACATAGATGAATCGAACGTCGACGGCAGGAATGTGCCACCAGGCACTCGAGTTGCATAAAAGGACGCACAAGAAATCTGAACCACAAACATATCTCTCAGGTATTGCTATTGTTTATGGAGGTGTTAAAGTTGACCCAGCCCGAATTGCAGTAACTCTCGAGTTGGTAGCTCCTATTGTGGAGTAACATTTTTGGGACAGAATTTGTCAATATGTTCTGAAAAAGTTATGGATCATGAACTTACAATTACAGAAATAATTGGAACAGTTCTTCAAAAGTTGATTAATATTTTGGTAACAATAATAATATATGGACGAATAACTGTGCTCCAAGACGAGAATTAATTGGTGTAAGATAATATGGGAACAGTTCATCAAAAGTTGGTTGACATTTTGGTAACAATTATAATAAATGAACGAATAACTGTGCTCTAAGACGAGTATTTATTGGTGTAAGATAAGATGGTAACAAGCTGTTAATTAGCGTATAACCACAACATCGTAATCCTCCTAGGATTATATTACTACTAATCTCATTAATGATTAACATTATTGTTATGATGGGCTAAAAGTGTCTTTGTCACTTTCAGTGCCCTGTAAAAAGCCTAGAATATAATATTACAGAACCTAGCCTAGATCACAGATTATGCATGACTAAATATAATAATTAATATAATTACGTTTCTGTATATTGTTTCATTATTGCACTATATACAAACTTTAATAGAAAGGTTGTGTACGATATTGTTTATGTGTATATATATTATAGTATTTGTTATACCGTTGTTGTTTTTTGTCATTATTATATAATTAAAATATGCATGTGATAGAACTATTACGATACAAACGACAAAATGTATCAAGTTAACATGTATTAATATGTTATCAGCTATATTATTTTGTATTTGACCTTGGCACCTACTGGTTTTAGAGGTCAAGGTCATGCATGGAATCAATCTGGTATGACCTTGTATATTTTGTCAGGATTTTTGTTGAAATTGACATAATACTTCTTGATTACGTTTCACATGTTTTTTTCACATGATAATGATTTTTTTATCGTTTAACTGTCCATTCATAAAATCATGTCTTCCATGTATATCATGATTTAGTCATGTGACATAAAAGGCACGCGATTTCAAGGTCATGTGCCTATTGTAGAAAAATGAATGTCTTTTGTTATCAAGATATTGGCATACCTAAAACAATCTGAGATTATTTAATTTTTCAACATGATAATTGATTACTAACTTGATACTAGGTAATAATCCATTAAAAGAGCTACACTTCTAAGCTTTACAAATTGTTAACCTTCTTGGAATGTTGGAATGCAAAAGATAATCGTTTATTTTAATCTTTGTTCTTTCTACGTTTTTCCATTTTACAAAATTGCTGCCAAATCGGCGTAAATGTGTTATTTTCTATTCCGGTATTTCAATTGGGATTAGTGACAGTTATTTAATTACTTCATAACTTAAGTGTTAATTAAATGGACCATATATTGTTATATCTAATTGGACCAAACTGAAATTATTTTGAAAATGACCCCGTGCAACATAGCCTAGCAGCTATTTTTCATTTAAATTTGGCTTCAATCAACGGCAATGCATATACAAATCCCACAAGACGTATTAATCTTATAATACAATGTACGACTACAAGATCGCTGGTTGCTGACGACTCAACAATGTCTCATATGTGTGAAATCCAAAATATGCTGTTAATTGCTTTAAAAGAGATTTGAATGTATTTTAATGTTTTTGTTTTATTGTCTTTGAAAAGAAAACTGGAATCATGTTTAAATCCAGCTGATCACGATTAAAAATAAGTATCTGTGAAAATGGACATTTACGTTAAGAACGATTTGTTTTCCAAAGGTTTACATGTCATCGTGATGATGGACAGATATTTTTTGTTTTATATTTGAAAAGTAATCAAGAACATAACTATTTGTACAATTGACGATGCTAAAGGTTGTAATATAAGTTTGTTTGCTTATATAACACGATTATAAGTTATATGTTAGTGAAGGGTGTCATTCAAAAGTAGGCAAACTATTTGACTTATTCTATTAACCCTTCACTAGTTTTCAGATGATTATAAATGGTACGCCCAAACAAACTCGTATCGGTTAATAAATCTACAAAAGCGAATGGATATCTCTGAAATCTGTGACGCTTTTTTTTTGTTTCCCTGAGAGCATCATTTACTTCTTATCCATGACTTTCGGAATAGCATCCCGACACTTAGCTCACTCATCCCTGAAGACATATTTGAACTCTATCCAAAGCAAAGGTGGTGATGGTTTATTATTATATGTCAGGGGTGAATGAGTCAAGGAATCATGTTTTATATATCAGACAGACATCAATATCATTAAGTATCAATGTAGAGTTCCAATTTTGACACCCATGTTTAGGTGTTGATGCCTCCGTCTGTACTGTAGCCTCAGTGCCATTCGACTTTTGAACACCATTATACTCTAGTCAGATATTTGCTCAGTTTCTCGTATTTGTAGACGATTTGTTCGTGTATAAAGTTGTAGGATTAAACTATTTGAAAAATGATCAAGTTACGGAGATTTCCAATATCTTAATTTTTGAAGACTGTTTTATTCCCGAAATTAAAAGATGTTTAACATTTCAAAATGTTAATTTTGAAATTGGTAAGCATCAAACTATCAAAAGTCAGACATGCAAGAATTATTTCTTTCTTTAGCCTGACTGTCAATGTTATGAACAAAGTTGATAAAGAATGTTATATGTTCAGATTATAAAAGTACATAGGATATATTGACATGATGTATGAGCTAATATCAATATATCTATAATACAAGATCAACGTGTTTAATCGACAAAGCTGGAATATGTTTACCATTCTCAACTAAAAATTACCTTATAGTACTGTCATTTATAACAGATCCTGCTCATATTATTCATTGACTTGCAGTTAAGTTTGTCAAATACATCAAAATGGGCGATGATGGATATGCTTGATTCAGGTTGTTTGTTCCCTTTAACAATAAGTGCCTTAAATACCAAATGTTTATCTTTTGTATTTCCCTACTCTGGCAAGTCCGTTGATGAGACTTTATATCCAGTTCCTTGTATTGGTGATCCTTCTGAGGATTTCCTGATTTTCTCATTTAATAACCCAGAGGTTTATCGAGCATATGTCATAATCACTACGCTATTTCATAAACTTCTTTTAACAATAAGTAAAAACAACAAGAAATACATTAAGGTCAAAATCAAAACAAAAATGAAAAAGTTTTGAAAGAATAATGTTTTATATCATGATGAAATAGAAAAGAAAATAATTAAATGGGATTGATTCCTATAACCAATATCAGCACTGTCATAGTGACTAGTTGTGCTACATATTTCTTAGCATCAGTGATTAACATTTTTACGGTGAAACGATTAAACAAACTGCAAGTTTATCATCCCCACCTACTTCTAATCAGAACATGTACTTCATTATTTACCTGTCGGGGAGCAGTCAGTATTTCGTTATGCAATATTTTAACTTGACGTCTCCACCTCCATCCAATCAAGCCTTGGTACTTTTGTCAGATGGACATCTCGTGTTTAATGTGTAAGTGTGTCAATAATGTCATTGTTTTAGTTAATAAAAACATGTATTGTTTAAGTTACTGATTTTTTAAAAACTTAAATACACGTTAAGAATATTTGGCAAGGTCAAGATTATTTCCCTGACCCTCTTCCTCATCATGTTCATCATCATCTACGTCATTATGATTATTACGATTAATTTTATGTGTATTGATGCACACGTCAGAATGTGCATGACGTTTCAGTGAGCTTGCATGCTTTACATAAAGACCTGTATTCTAGACAATAAAAGCTTCTGTTTTGTCTGTCATACGAGATGTATGATATTTTTAAGATAATTATAATAAATTGTTTTAGCAGAAAAAACGCATTGTGTTGTATTTGTCTATTTCTATATGAATCAGAACAGATGGAAAACAGGAACTTAGATATATACTTATCGATCATGATGGGAATGGAACATAAACCTCGGTAAACTTGGTCACAAGCATGCTCTACATGGCCGGAGAAGATGATCCTATGATCGAAAATGTCACCGATTCGTCTTAGTTTTACTCTTACGATGTAAATACGTACATCCGAAATTCACTTTCGATTAATTCTTCATATTCTGCAATTGGTCAGCCTTCACATACCACTCATATAACTTTGCTCGATACTTGGTCCGTACAAGATTTGTTCAACAATCCAAGGAAAGATCATTCTAATTAGCGCGAATAAAATGAATGATCATCAAATAAGGAGCCATGATATCAAAATGAACTACATTCGAGTCTAACGAGCCGGAGCATATACACTACCTGTGATGCAATGTACTGGAGAGCGGATTGATATAGCGGTACAATGACTGGCACAAATACAATGAGCCAATGACAAAGTGTTTCATACGATTGTAGTTCTCAACTAAAGTAGAAACATGGTAATTAATGCACCTCTGAGAAAACTCAATATGAACTGAAGGCCAATATTCCGAATGCGTGTAATCTACTGAACATAAACTGTTAAAATGAAAAGGTTTGTTAGACTTAATAGAGTAGATTACTGTCGGAGGTACACAGGGGTAAATAGTCGGGGGCTTTTTGTATCAAATGGCATGAACGACATTAGAGCACCTTGTCTAACACCAATGGAAATTTTAAAAGTTATTTCAAAATGAACTACTCTTCGGTTGTTAGCGGGGCCATTCGTGTCACACTGACACATCCAGCTGCTTCAGATTTCAACCCTTTTTACAGTAGTCAGATATTTTGCCCAGTTTCCCGTAAGAAACTGTAGGCCATTGATTCGTGTTTTTAGTCGGTTTAAACTGTTTGGTGTGAGGATCAAGTTATGGAAACTTCCACTGCCTCAATTTATGATGGATATTATTCCTTAAAATGAACATTTTATTAGAAGGTCTATTTTGAACGTGGTCAGCACCAAACATCAAAATATTGGATATTTAAGATTTATTTAGTTTTATGACGTAGCTATCAATGCTGATAACACAGTTGATAACCAATACATTGATAGTTTGAATGATAGCACTATATACGATATATGGTCATGGAGCCCATACACATGTATCAATACAAGATCAACATGTTTAATCGACTAAGCTGGAACATATTAACCATTCCCTTTTACTTTATCACGATTAAATATGATTATCTGTGAAAATGGACATTTACGTTTAAGAACGATTTTTTTTCCAAAAGGACTTTCCCAAGTTATCGTGATGATGGGCAGATATTTTTTGTTTTAGATTTGAAAAGTAATCAGGAAAATGATTATTTGTACAATATATGATGCTAAAGGTTGTAATATAAGTTTGTTTGCTTACATAACACGATTATAATTTATATGTTAATATAAATGGACATTTTAGTAGCTAAACAATATTCTTATTGAGCGAAGTTGTTCAGGAAATTAAATAAGCATCTTTTAAGAATGTACAATCCACCAAACAACAAAATATAAAATTAAAAAAGAACAAAAAAAGAAAGGGGAAACAAAGATTGTAGTATTTTACCATGATTTCTTTTTGGGAAGAAATAAAGGTAAAATAATAGAACCACCAGTATTTATAGCTTGTACCTATTGTTGACAAAATCCGTCCCACGAAACACATTATCACTACCTTGATATTTGAGTTAGTGGTGCAGACTTTATCTCAGAGAAGTTCACATTGAAATTGAATACACTGAGAACCTTTGCCCGGATATCTATCACAATAAACTCATTCACCCCTGAAGACACATTCGCCCTCTTCTACTTTAAAGGTTGGAATAGCTCATTATGGAAGTAAAGGGGTTGGTGAGTTCAACTGGCTCTGATTTCGGCACTATAGAATTGAAAATTTCTTTCATTGAGGAAGTGGTTTGGCTTTCTACCACCGTGAAATTGACACTGACCTTCGATTTCAGTATGAAATTGTCACTGCTATCTTTCACCGGTATAGAAAACGATTTTTATTCACCTGTTCATGTTTCACATGATATTAACAGTTGCATACATTCAGTTTTTGATTATTCAGCGTGGGCTTAATATTAGGTTTCTGTTTACAATAATTGAAAACGACATTAGACATTGAATTTAAATAAATTTTCCTATCAGAAGTCCACAGATTTTAGTTTTTGCGGAAATGAATAAATTCTGGCTGCTTTTTCATACTTCATACCCCCCCCCCCCCCCCAAACATATGCCCAATGAAGAATTGAAAGCAAGAGAGCCTTTAGGAAACTTTTGATATACTTTTGTAAAGCATTAGGTGTTATATTCGAGGAAAGAAGATATTTTCGAAAGTTTTCCAAAAGTTCATTATATAAATATATGTCATTGCCAACATGCTAATGACCTTATCAATATGTAAAATGCACATAGCTTTATTTGTAATAATAGTTATTACTTCATTAAAATATATTTTGACGTTTTCACCATCATTTCAGTATTCACAAAATTGGACTGTACACCCGAAAGACATTCGTATGGTGGCATATTTCAGCCATTGACTTTCGACCTACCTATGTTGACATAGATGAATCGAACGTCGACGGCAGGAATGTGCCACCAGGCACTCGAGTTGCATAAAAGGACGCACAAGAAATCTGAACCACAAACATATCTCTCAGGTATTGCTATTGTTTATGGAGGTGTTAAAGTTGACCCAGCCCGAATTGCAGTAACTCTCGAGTTGGTAGCTCCTATTGTGGAGTAACATTTTTGGGACAGAATTTGTCAATATGTTCTGAAAAAGTTATGGATCATGAACTTACAATTACAGAAATAATTGGAACAGTTCTTCAAAAGTTGATTAATATTTTGGTAACAATAATAATATATGGACGAATAACTGTGCTCCAAGACGAGAATTAATTGGTGTAAGATAATATGGGAACAGTTCATCAAAAGTTGGTTGACATTTTGGTAACAATTATAATAAATGAACGAATAACTGTGCTCTAAGACGAGTATTTATTGGTGTAAGATAAGATGGTAACAAGCTGTTAATTAGCGTATAACCACAACATCGTAATCCTCCTAGGATTATATTACTACTAATCTCATTAATGATTAACATTATTGTTATGATGGGCTAAAAGTGTCTTTGTCACTTTCAGTGCCCTGTAAAAAGCCTAGAATATAATATTACAGAACCTAGCCTAGATCACAGATTATGCATGACTAAATATAATAATTAATATAATTACGTTTCTGTATATTGTTTCATTATTGCACTATATACAAACTTTAATAGAAAGGTTGTGTACGATATTGTTTATGTGTATATATATTATAGTATTTGTTATACCGTTGTTGTTTTTTGTCATTATTATATAATTAAAATATGCATGTGATAGAACTATTACGATACAAACGACAAAATGTATCAAGTTAACATGTATTAATATGTTATCAGCTATATTATTTTGTATTTGACCTTGGCACCTACTGGTTTTAGAGGTCAAGGTCATGCATGGAATCAATCTGGTATGACCTTGTATATTTTGTCAGGATTTTTGTTGAAATTGACATAATACTTCTTGATTACGTTTCACATGTTTTTTTCACATGATAATGATTTTTTTATCGTTTAACTGTCCATTCATAAAATCATGTCTTCCATGTATATCATGATTTAGTCATGTGACATAAAAGGCACGCGATTTCAAGGTCATGTGCCTATTGTAGAAAAATGAATGTCTTTTGTTATCAAGATATTGGCATACCTAAAACAATCTGAGATTATTTAATTTTTCAACATGATAATTGATTACTAACTTGATACTAGGTAATAATCCATTAAAAGAGCTACACTTCTAAGCTTTACAAATTGTTAACCTTCTTGGAATGTTGGAATGCAAAAGATAATCGTTTATTTTAATCTTTGTTCTTTCTACGTTTTTCCATTTTACAAAATTGCTGCCAAATCGGCGTAAATGTGTTATTTTCTATTCCGGTATTTCAATTGGGATTAGTGACAGTTATTTAATTACTTCATAACTTAAGTGTTAATTAAATGGACCATATATTGTTATATCTAATTGGACCAAACTGAAATTATTTTGAAAATGACCCCGTGCAACATAGCCTAGCAGCTATTTTTCATTTAAATTTGGCTTCAATCAACGGCAATGCATATACAAATCCCACAAGACGTATTAATCTTATAATACAATGTACGACTACAAGATCGCTGGTTGCTGACGACTCAACAATGTCTCATATGTGTGAAATCCAAAATATGCTGTTAATTGCTTTAAAAGAGATTTGAATGTATTTTAATGTTTTTGTTTTATTGTCTTTGAAAAGAAAACTGGAATCATGTTTAAATCCAGCTGATCACGATTAAAAATAAGTATCTGTGAAAATGGACATTTACGTTAAGAACGATTTGTTTTCCAAAGGTTTACATGTCATCGTGATGATGGACAGATATTTTTTGTTTTATATTTGAAAAGTAATCAAGAACATAACTATTTGTACAATTGACGATGCTAAAGGTTGTAATATAAGTTTGTTTGCTTATATAACACGATTATAAGTTATATGTTAGTGAAGGGTGTCATTCAAAAGTAGGCAAACTATTTGACTTATTCTATTAACCCTTCACTAGTTTTCAGATGATTATAAATGGTACGCCCAAACAAACTCGTATCGGTTAATAAATCTACAAAAGCGAATGGACATGGATAGGATCTCAAACGATATCTCTGAAATCTGTGACGCTTTTTTTTTGTTTCCCTGAGAGCATCATTTACTTCTTATCCATGACTTTCGGAATAGCATCCCGACACTTAGCTCACTCATCCCTGAAGACATATTTGAACTCTATCCAAAGCAAAGGTGGTGATGGTTTATTATTATATGTCAGGGGTGAATGAGTCAAGGAATCATGTTTTATATATCAGACAGACATCAATATCATTAAGTATCAATGTAGAGTTCCAATTTTGACACCCATGTTTAGGTGTTGATGCCTCCGTCTGTACTGTAGCCTCAGTGCCATTCGACTTTTGAACACCATTATACTCTAGTCAGATATTTGCTCAGTTTCTCGTATTTGTAGACGATTTGTTCGTGTATAAAGTTGTAGGATTAAACTATTTGAAAAATGATCAAGTTACGGAGATTTCCAATATCTTAATTTTTGAAGACTGTTTTATTCCCGAAATTAAAAGATGTTTAACATTTCAAAATGTTAATTTTGAAATTGGTAAGCATCAAACTATCAAAAGTCAGACATGCAAGAATTATTTCTTTCTTTAGCCTGACTGTCAATGTTATGAACAAAGTTGATAAAGAATGTTATATGTTCAGATAATAAAAGTACATAGGATATATTGACATGATGTATGAGCTAATATCAATATATCTATAATACAAGATCAACGTGTTTAATCGACAAAGCTGGAATATGTTTACCATTCTCAACTAAAAATCACCTTATAGTACTGTCATTTATAACAGATCCTGCTCATATTATTCATTGACTTGCAGTTAAGTTTGTCAAATACATCAAAATGGGCGATGATGGATATGCTTGATTCAGGTTGTTTGTTCCCTTTAACAATAAGTGCCTTAAATACCAAATGTTTATCTTTTGTATTTCCCTACTCTGGCAAGTCCGTTGATGAGACTTTATATCCAGTTCCTTGTATTGGTGATCCTTCTGAGGATTTCCTGATTTTCTCATTTAATAACCCAGAGGTTTATCGAGCATATGTCATAATCACTACGCTATTTCATAAACTTCTTTTAACAATAAGTAAAAACAACAAGAAATACATTAAGGTCAAAATCAAAACAAAAATGAAAAAGTTTTGAAAGAATAATGTTTTATATCATGATGAAATAGAAAAGAAAATAATTAAATGGGATTGATTCCTATAACCAATATCAGCACTGTCATAGTGACTAGTTGTGCTACATATTTCTTAGCATCAGTGATTAACATTTTTACGGTGAAACGATTAAACAAACTGCAAGTTTATCATCCCCACCTACTTCTAATCAGAACATGTACTTCATTATTTACCTGTCGGGGAGCAGTCAGTATTTCGTTATGCAATATTTTAACTTGACGTCTCCACCTCCATCCAATCAAGCCTTGGTACTTTTGTCAGATGGACATCTCGTGTTTAATGTGTAAGTGTGTCAATAATGTCATTGTTTTAGTTAATAAAAACATGTATTGTTTAAGTTACTGATTTTTTAAAAACTTAAATACACGTTAAGAATATTTGGCAAGGTCAAGATTATTTCCCTGACCCTCTTCCTCATCATGTTCATCATCATCTACGTCATTATGATTATTACGATTAATTTTATGTGTATTGATGCACACGTCAGAATGTGCATGACGTTTCAGTGAGCTTGCATGCTTTACATAAAGACCTGTATTCTAGACAATAAAAGCTTCTGTTTTGTCTGTCATACGAGATGTATGATATTTTTAAGATAATTATAATAAATTGTTTTAGCAGAAAAAACGCATTGTGTTGTATTTGTCTATTTCTATATGAATCAGAACAGATGGAAAACAGGAACTTAGATATATACTTATCGATCATGATGGGAATGGAACATAAACCTCGGTAAACTTGGTCACAAGCATGCTCTACATGGCCGGAGAAGATGATCCTATGATCGAAAATGTCACCGATTCGTCTTAGTTTTACTCTTACGATGTAAATACGTACATCCGAAATTCACTTTCGATTAATTCTTCATATTCTGCAATTGGTCAGCCTTCACATACCACTCATATAACTTTGCTCGATACTTGGTCCGTACAAGATTTGTTCAACAATCCAAGGAAAGATCATTCTAATTAGCGCGAATAAAATGAATGATCATCAAATAAGGAGCCATGATATCAAAATGAACTACATTCGAGTCTAACGAGCCGGAGCATATACACTACCTGTGATGCAATGTACTGGAGAGCGGATTGATATAGCGGTACAATGACTGGCACAAATACAATGAGCCAATGACAAAGTGTTTCATACGATTGTAGTTCTCAACTAAAGTAGAAACATGGTAATTAATGCACCTCTGAGAAAACTCAATATGAACTGAAGGCCAATATTCCGAATGCGTGTAATCTACTGAACATAAACTGTTAAAATGAAAAGGTTTGTTAGACTTAATAGAGTAGATTACTGTCGGAGGTACACAGGGGTAAATAGTCGGGGGCTTTTTGTATCAAATGGCATGAACGACATTAGAGCACCTTGTCTAACACCAATGGAAATTTTAAAAGTTATTTCAAAATGAACTACTCTTCGGTTGTTAGCGGGGCCATTCGTGTCACACTGACACATCCAGCTGCTTCAGATTTCAACCCTTTTTACAGTAGTCAGATATTTTGCCCAGTTTCCCGTAAGAAACTGTAGGCCATTGATTCGTGTTTTTAGTCGGTTTAAACTGTTTGGTGTGAGGATCAAGTTATGGAAACTTCCACTGCCTCAATTTATGATGGATATTATTCCTTAAAATGAACATTTTATTAGAAGGTCTATTTTGAACGTGGTCAGCACCAAACATCAAAATATTGGATATTTAAGATTTATTTAGTTTTATGACGTAGCTATCAATGCTGATAACACAGTTGATAACCAATACATTGATAGTTTGAATGATAGCACTATATACGATATATGGTCATGGAGCCCATACACATGTATCAATACAAGATCAACATGTTTAATCGACTAAGCTGGAACATATTAACCATTCCCTTTTACTTTATCACGATTAAATATGATTATCTGTGAAAATGGACATTTACGTTTAAGAACGATTTTTTTTCCAAAAGGACTTTCCCAAGTTATCGTGATGATGGGCAGATATTTTTTGTTTTAGATTTGAAAAGTAATCAGGAAAATGATTATTTGTACAATATATGATGCTAAAGGTTGTAATATAAGTTTGTTTGCTTACATAACACGATTATAATTTATATGTTAATATAAATGGACATTTTAGTAGCTAAACAATATTCTTATTGAGCGAAGTTGTTCAGGAAATTAAATAAGCATCTTTTAAGAATGTACAATCCACCAAACAACAAAATATAAAATTAAAAAAGAACAAAAAAAGAAAGGGGAAACAAAGATTGTAGTATTTTACCATGATTTCTTTTTGGGAAGAAATAAAGGTAAAATAATAGAACCACCAGTATTTATAGCTTGTACCTATTGTTGACAAAATCCGTCCCACGAAACACATTATCACTACCTTGATATTTGAGTTAGTGGTGCAGACTTTATCTCAGAGAAGTTCACATTGAAATTGAATACACTGAGAACCTTTGCCCGGATATCTATCACAATAAACTCATTCACCCCTGAAGACACATTCGCCCTCTTCTACTTTAAAGGTTGGAATAGCTCATTATGGAAGTAAAGGGGTTGGTGAGTTCAACTGGCTCTGATTTCGGCACTATAGAATTGAAAATTTCTTTCATTGAGGAAGTGGTTTGGCTTTCTACCACCGTGAAATTGACACTGACCTTCGATTTCAGTATGAAATTGTCACTGCTATCTTTCACCGGTATAGAAAACGATTTTTATTCACCTGTTCATGTTTCACATGATATTAACAGTTGCATACATTCAGTTTTTGATTATTCAGCGTGGGCTTAATATTAGGTTTCTGTTTACAATAATTGAAAACGACATTAGACATTGAATTTAAATAAATTTTCCTATCAGAAGTCCACAGATTTTAGTTTTTGCGGAAATGAATAAATTCTGGCTGCTTTTTCATACTTCATACCCCCCCCCCCCCCCCAAACATATGCCCAATGAAGAATTGAAAGCAAGAGAGCCTTTAGGAAACTTTTGATATACTTTTGTAAAGCATTAGGTGTTATATTCGAGGAAAGAAGATATTTTCGAAAGTTTTCCAAAAGTTCATTATATAAATATATGTCATTGCCAACATGCTAATGACCTTATCAATATGTAAAATGCACATAGCTTTATTTGTAATAATAGTTATTACTTCATTAAAATATATTTTGACGTTTTCACCATCATTTCAGTATTCACAAAATTGGACTGTACACCCGAAAGACATTCGTATGGTGGCATATTTCAGCCATTGACTTTCGACCTACCTATGTTGACATAGATGAATCGAACGTCGACGGCAGGAATGTGCCACCAGGCACTCGAGTTGCATAAAAGGACGCACAAGAAATCTGAACCACAAACATATCTCTCAGGTATTGCTATTGTTTATGGAGGTGTTAAAGTTGACCCAGCCCGAATTGCAGTAACTCTCGAGTTGGTAGCTCCTATTGTGGAGTAACATTTTTGGGACAGAATTTGTCAATATGTTCTGAAAAAGTTATGGATCATGAACTTACAATTACAGAAATAATTGGAACAGTTCTTCAAAAGTTGATTAATATTTTGGTAACAATAATAATATATGGACGAATAACTGTGCTCCAAGACGAGAATTAATTGGTGTAAGATAATATGGGAACAGTTCATCAAAAGTTGGTTGACATTTTGGTAACAATTATAATAAATGAACGAATAACTGTGCTCTAAGACGAGTATTTATTGGTGTAAGATAAGATGGTAACAAGCTGTTAATTAGCGTATAACCACAACATCGTAATCCTCCTAGGATTATATTACTACTAATCTCATTAATGATTAACATTATTGTTATGATGGGCTAAAAGTGTCTTTGTCACTTTCAGTGCCCTGTAAAAAGCCTAGAATATAATATTACAGAACCTAGCCTAGATCACAGATTATGCATGACTAAATATAATAATTAATATAATTACGTTTCTGTATATTGTTTCATTATTGCACTATATACAAACTTTAATAGAAAGGTTGTGTACGATATTGTTTATGTGTATATATATTATAGTATTTGTTATACCGTTGTTGTTTTTTGTCATTATTATATAATTAAAATATGCATGTGATAGAACTATTACGATACAAACGACAAAATGTATCAAGTTAACATGTATTAATATGTTATCAGCTATATTATTTTGTATTTGACCTTGGCACCTACTGGTTTTAGAGGTCAAGGTCATGCATGGAATCAATCTGGTATGACCTTGTATATTTTGTCAGGATTTTTGTTGAAATTGACATAATACTTCTTGATTACGTTTCACATGTTTTTTTCACATGATAATGATTTTTTTATCGTTTAACTGTCCATTCATAAAATCATGTCTTCCATGTATATCATGATTTAGTCATGTGACATAAAAGGCACGCGATTTCAAGGTCATGTGCCTATTGTAGAAAAATGAATGTCTTTTGTTATCAAGATATTGGCATACCTAAAACAATCTGAGATTATTTAATTTTTCAACATGATAATTGATTACTAACTTGATACTAGGTAATAATCCATTAAAAGAGCTACACTTCTAAGCTTTACAAATTGTTAACCTTCTTGGAATGTTGGAATGCAAAAGATAATCGTTTATTTTAATCTTTGTTCTTTCTACGTTTTTCCATTTTACAAAATTGCTGCCAAATCGGCGTAAATGTGTTATTTTCTATTCCGGTATTTCAATTGGGATTAGTGACAGTTATTTAATTACTTCATAACTTAAGTGTTAATTAAATGGACCATATATTGTTATATCTAATTGGACCAAACTGAAATTATTTTGAAAATGACCCCGTGCAACATAGCCTAGCAGCTATTTTTCATTTAAATTTGGCTTCAATCAACGGCAATGCATATACAAATCCCACAAGACGTATTAATCTTATAATACAATGTACGACTACAAGATCGCTGGTTGCTGACGACTCAACAATGTCTCATATGTGTGAAATCCAAAATATGCTGTTAATTGCTTTAAAAGAGATTTGAATGTATTTTAATGTTTTTGTTTTATTGTCTTTGAAAAGAAAACTGGAATCATGTTTAAATCCAGCTGATCACGATTAAAAATAAGTATCTGTGAAAATGGACATTTACGTTAAGAACGATTTGTTTTCCAAAGGTTTACATGTCATCGTGATGATGGACAGATATTTTTTGTTTTATATTTGAAAAGTAATCAAGAACATAACTATTTGTACAATTGACGATGCTAAAGGTTGTAATATAAGTTTGTTTGCTTATATAACACGATTATAAGTTATATGTTAGTGAAGGGTGTCATTCAAAAGTAGGCAAACTATTTGACTTATTCTATTAACCCTTCACTAGTTTTCAGATGATTATAAATGGTACGCCCAAACAAACTCGTATCGGTTAATAAATCTACAAAAGCGAATGGACATGGATAGGATCTCAAACGATATCTCTGAAATCTGTGACGCTTTTTTTTTGTTTCCCTGAGAGCATCATTTACTTCTTATCCATGACTTTCGGAATAGCATCCCGACACTTAGCTCACTCATCCCTGAAGACATATTTGAACTCTATCCAAAGCAAAGGTGGTGATGGTTTATTATTATATGTCAGGGGTGAATGAGTCAAGGAATCATGTTTTATATATCAGACAGACATCAATATCATTAAGTATCAATGTAGAGTTCCAATTTTGACACCCATGTTTAGGTGTTGATGCCTCCGTCTGTACTGTAGCCTCAGTGCCATTCGACTTTTGAACACCATTATACTCTAGTCAGATATTTGCTCAGTTTCTCGTATTTGTAGACGATTTGTTCGTGTATAAAGTTGTAGGATTAAACTATTTGAAAAATGATCAAGTTACGGAGATTTCCAATATCTTAATTTTTGAAGACTGTTTTATTCCCGAAATTAAAAGATGTTTAACATTTCAAAATGTTAATTTTGAAATTGGTAAGCATCAAACTATCAAAAGTCAGACATGCAAGAATTATTTCTTTCTTTAGCCTGACTGTCAATGTTATGAACAAAGTTGATAAAGAATGTTATATGTTCAGATAATAAAAGTACATAGGATATATTGACATGATGTATGAGCTAATATCAATATATCTATAATACAAGATCAACGTGTTTAATCGACAAAGCTGGAATATGTTTACCATTCTCAACTAAAAATCACCTTATAGTACTGTCATTTATAACAGATCCTGCTCATATTATTCATTGACTTGCAGTTAAGTTTGTCAAATACATCAAAATGGGCGATGATGGATATGCTTGATTCAGGTTGTTTGTTCCCTTTAACAATAAGTGCCTTAAATACCAAATGTTTATCTTTTGTATTTCCCTACTCTGGCAAGTCCGTTGATGAGACTTTATATCCAGTTCCTTGTATTGGTGATCCTTCTGAGGATTTCCTGATTTTCTCATTTAATAACCCAGAGGTTTATCGAGCATATGTCATAATCACTACGCTATTTCATAAACTTCTTTTAACAATAAGTAAAAACAACAAGAAATACATTAAGGTCAAAATCAAAACAAAAATGAAAAAGTTTTGAAAGAATAATGTTTTATATCATGATGAAATAGAAAAGAAAATAATTAAATGGGATTGATTCCTATAACCAATATCAGCACTGTCATAGTGACTAGTTGTGCTACATATTTCTTAGCATCAGTGATTAACATTTTTACGGTGAAACGATTAAACAAACTGCAAGTTTATCATCCCCACCTACTTCTAATCAGAACATGTACTTCATTATTTACCTGTCGGGGAGCAGTCAGTATTTCGTTATGCAATATTTTAACTTGACGTCTCCACCTCCATCCAATCAAGCCTTGGTACTTTTGTCAGATGGACATCTCGTGTTTAATGTGTAAGTGTGTCAATAATGTCATTGTTTTAGTTAATAAAAACATGTATTGTTTAAGTTACTGATTTTTTAAAAACTTAAATACACGTTAAGAATATTTGGCAAGGTCAAGATTATTTCCCTGACCCTCTTCCTCATCATGTTCATCATCATCTACGTCATTATGATTATTACGATTAATTTTATGTGTATTGATGCACACGTCAGAATGTGCATGACGTTTCAGTGAGCTTGCATGCTTTACATAAAGACCTGTATTCTAGACAATAAAAGCTTCTGTTTTGTCTGTCATACGAGATGTATGATATTTTTAAGATAATTATAATAAATTGTTTTAGCAGAAAAAACGCATTGTGTTGTATTTGTCTATTTCTATATGAATCAGAACAGATGGAAAACAGGAACTTAGATATATACTTATCGATCATGATGGGAATGGAACATAAACCTCGGTAAACTTGGTCACAAGCATGCTCTACATGGCCGGAGAAGATGATCCTATGATCGAAAATGTCACCGATTCGTCTTAGTTTTACTCTTACGATGTAAATACGTACATCCGAAATTCACTTTCGATTAATTCTTCATATTCTGCAATTGGTCAGCCTTCACATACCACTCATATAACTTTGCTCGATACTTGGTCCGTACAAGATTTGTTCAACAATCCAAGGAAAGATCATTCTAATTAGCGCGAATAAAATGAATGATCATCAAATAAGGAGCCATGATATCAAAATGAACTACATTCGAGTCTAACGAGCCGGAGCATATACACTACCTGTGATGCAATGTACTGGAGAGCGGATTGATATAGCGGTACAATGACTGGCACAAATACAATGAGCCAATGACAAAGTGTTTCATACGATTGTAGTTCTCAACTAAAGTAGAAACATGGTAATTAATGCACCTCTGAGAAAACTCAATATGAACTGAAGGCCAATATTCCGAATGCGTGTAATCTACTGAACATAAACTGTTAAAATGAAAAGGTTTGTTAGACTTAATAGAGTAGATTACTGTCGGAGGTACACAGGGGTAAATAGTCGGGGGCTTTTTGTATCAAATGGCATGAACGACATTAGAGCACCTTGTCTAACACCAATGGAAATTTTAAAAGTTATTTCAAAATGAACTACTCTTCGGTTGTTAGCGGGGCCATTCGTGTCACACTGACACATCCAGCTGCTTCAGATTTCAACCCTTTTTACAGTAGTCAGATATTTTGCCCAGTTTCCCGTAAGAAACTGTAGGCCATTGATTCGTGTTTTTAGTCGGTTTAAACTGTTTGGTGTGAGGATCAAGTTATGGAAACTTCCACTGCCTCAATTTATGATGGATATTATTCCTTAAAATGAACATTTTATTAGAAGGTCTATTTTGAACGTGGTCAGCACCAAACATCAAAATATTGGATATTTAAGATTTATTTAGTTTTATGACGTAGCTATCAATGCTGATAACACAGTTGATAACCAATACATTGATAGTTTGAATGATAGCACTATATACGATATATGGTCATGGAGCCCATACACATGTATCAATACAAGATCAACATGTTTAATCGACTAAGCTGGAACATATTAACCATTCCCTTTTACTTTATCACGATTAAATATGATTATCTGTGAAAATGGACATTTACGTTTAAGAACGATTTTTTTTCCAAAAGGACTTTCCCAAGTTATCGTGATGATGGGCAGATATTTTTTGTTTTAGATTTGAAAAGTAATCAGGAAAATGATTATTTGTACAATATATGATGCTAAAGGTTGTAATATAAGTTTGTTTGCTTACATAACACGATTATAATTTATATGTTAATATAAATGGACATTTTAGTAGCTAAACAATATTCTTATTGAGCGAAGTTGTTCAGGAAATTAAATAAGCATCTTTTAAGAATGTACAATCCACCAAACAACAAAATATAAAATTAAAAAAGAACAAAAAAAGAAAGGGGAAACAAAGATTGTAGTATTTTACCATGATTTCTTTTTGGGAAGAAATAAAGGTAAAATAATAGAACCACCAGTATTTATAGCTTGTACCTATTGTTGACAAAATCCGTCCCACGAAACACATTATCACTACCTTGATATTTGAGTTAGTGGTGCAGACTTTATCTCAGAGAAGTTCACATTGAAATTGAATACACTGAGAACCTTTGCCCGGATATCTATCACAATAAACTCATTCACCCCTGAAGACACATTCGCCCTCTTCTACTTTAAAGGTTGGAATAGCTCATTATGGAAGTAAAGGGGTTGGTGAGTTCAACTGGCTCTGATTTCGGCACTATAGAATTGAAAATTTCTTTCATTGAGGAAGTGGTTTGGCTTTCTACCACCGTGAAATTGACACTGACCTTCGATTTCAGTATGAAATTGTCACTGCTATCTTTCACCGGTATAGAAAACGATTTTTATTCACCTGTTCATGTTTCACATGATATTAACAGTTGCATACATTCAGTTTTTGATTATTCAGCGTGGGCTTAATATTAGGTTTCTGTTTACAATAATTGAAAACGACATTAGACATTGAATTTAAATAAATTTTCCTATCAGAAGTCCACAGATTTTAGTTTTTGCGGAAATGAATAAATTCTGGCTGCTTTTTCATACTTCATACCCCCCCCCCCCCCCCAAACATATGCCCAATGAAGAATTGAAAGCAAGAGAGCCTTTAGGAAACTTTTGATATACTTTTGTAAAGCATTAGGTGTTATATTCGAGGAAAGAAGATATTTTCGAAAGTTTTCCAAAAGTTCATTATATAAATATATGTCATTGCCAACATGCTAATGACCTTATCAATATGTAAAATGCACATAGCTTTATTTGTAATAATAGTTATTACTTCATTAAAATATATTTTGACGTTTTCACCATCATTTCAGTATTCACAAAATTGGACTGTACACCCGAAAGACATTCGTATGGTGGCATATTTCAGCCATTGACTTTCGACCTACCTATGTTGACATAGATGAATCGAACGTCGACGGCAGGAATGTGCCACCAGGCACTCGAGTTGCATAAAAGGACGCACAAGAAATCTGAACCACAAACATATCTCTCAGGTATTGCTATTGTTTATGGAGGTGTTAAAGTTGACCCAGCCCGAATTGCAGTAACTCTCGAGTTGGTAGCTCCTATTGTGGAGTAACATTTTTGGGACAGAATTTGTCAATATGTTCTGAAAAAGTTATGGATCATGAACTTACAATTACAGAAATAATTGGAACAGTTCTTCAAAAGTTGATTAATATTTTGGTAACAATAATAATATATGGACGAATAACTGTGCTCCAAGACGAGAATTAATTGGTGTAAGATAATATGGGAACAGTTCATCAAAAGTTGGTTGACATTTTGGTAACAATTATAATAAATGAACGAATAACTGTGCTCTAAGACGAGTATTTATTGGTGTAAGATAAGATGGTAACAAGCTGTTAATTAGCGTATAACCACAACATCGTAATCCTCCTAGGATTATATTACTACTAATCTCATTAATGATTAACATTATTGTTATGATGGGCTAAAAGTGTCTTTGTCACTTTCAGTGCCCTGTAAAAAGCCTAGAATATAATATTACAGAACCTAGCCTAGATCACAGATTATGCATGACTAAATATAATAATTAATATAATTACGTTTCTGTATATTGTTTCATTATTGCACTATATACAAACTTTAATAGAAAGGTTGTGTACGATATTGTTTATGTGTATATATATTATAGTATTTGTTATACCGTTGTTGTTTTTTGTCATTATTATATAATTAAAATATGCATGTGATAGAACTATTACGATACAAACGACAAAATGTATCAAGTTAACATGTATTAATATGTTATCAGCTATATTATTTTGTATTTGACCTTGGCACCTACTGGTTTTAGAGGTCAAGGTCATGCATGGAATCAATCTGGTATGACCTTGTATATTTTGTCAGGATTTTTGTTGAAATTGACATAATACTTCTTGATTACGTTTCACATGTTTTTTTCACATGATAATGATTTTTTTATCGTTTAACTGTCCATTCATAAAATCATGTCTTCCATGTATATCATGATTTAGTCATGTGACATAAAAGGCACGCGATTTCAAGGTCATGTGCCTATTGTAGAAAAATGAATGTCTTTTGTTATCAAGATATTGGCATACCTAAAACAATCTGAGATTATTTAATTTTTCAACATGATAATTGATTACTAACTTGATACTAGGTAATAATCCATTAAAAGAGCTACACTTCTAAGCTTTACAAATTGTTAACCTTCTTGGAATGTTGGAATGCAAAAGATAATCGTTTATTTTAATCTTTGTTCTTTCTACGTTTTTCCATTTTACAAAATTGCTGCCAAATCGGCGTAAATGTGTTATTTTCTATTCCGGTATTTCAATTGGGATTAGTGACAGTTATTTAATTACTTCATAACTTAAGTGTTAATTAAATGGACCATATATTGTTATATCTAATTGGACCAAACTGAAATTATTTTGAAAATGACCCCGTGCAACATAGCCTAGCAGCTATTTTTCATTTAAATTTGGCTTCAATCAACGGCAATGCATATACAAATCCCACAAGACGTATTAATCTTATAATACAATGTACGACTACAAGATCGCTGGTTGCTGACGACTCAACAATGTCTCATATGTGTGAAATCCAAAATATGCTGTTAATTGCTTTAAAAGAGATTTGAATGTATTTTAATGTTTTTGTTTTATTGTCTTTGAAAAGAAAACTGGAATCATGTTTAAATCCAGCTGATCACGATTAAAAATAAGTATCTGTGAAAATGGACATTTACGTTAAGAACGATTTGTTTTCCAAAGGTTTACATGTCATCGTGATGATGGACAGATATTTTTTGTTTTATATTTGAAAAGTAATCAAGAACATAACTATTTGTACAATTGACGATGCTAAAGGTTGTAATATAAGTTTGTTTGCTTATATAACACGATTATAAGTTATATGTTAGTGAAGGGTGTCATTCAAAAGTAGGCAAACTATTTGACTTATTCTATTAACCCTTCACTAGTTTTCAGATGATTATAAATGGTACGCCCAAACAAACTCGTATCGGTTAATAAATCTACAAAAGCGAATGGACATGGATAGGATCTCAAACGATATCTCTGAAATCTGTGACGCTTTTTTTTTGTTTCCCTGAGAGCATCATTTACTTCTTATCCATGACTTTCGGAATAGCATCCCGACACTTAGCTCACTCATCCCTGAAGACATATTTGAACTCTATCCAAAGCAAAGGTGGTGATGGTTTATTATTATATGTCAGGGGTGAATGAGTCAAGGAATCATGTTTTATATATCAGACAGACATCAATATCATTAAGTATCAATGTAGAGTTCCAATTTTGACACCCATGTTTAGGTGTTGATGCCTCCGTCTGTACTGTAGCCTCAGTGCCATTCGACTTTTGAACACCATTATACTCTAGTCAGATATTTGCTCAGTTTCTCGTATTTGTAGACGATTTGTTCGTGTATAAAGTTGTAGGATTAAACTATTTGAAAAATGATCAAGTTACGGAGATTTCCAATATCTTAATTTTTGAAGACTGTTTTATTCCCGAAATTAAAAGATGTTTAACATTTCAAAATGTTAATTTTGAAATTGGTAAGCATCAAACTATCAAAAGTCAGACATGCAAGAATTATTTCTTTCTTTAGCCTGACTGTCAATGTTATGAACAAAGTTGATAAAGAATGTTATATGTTCAGATAATAAAAGTACATAGGATATATTGACATGATGTATGAGCTAATATCAATATATCTATAATACAAGATCAACGTGTTTAATCGACAAAGCTGGAATATGTTTACCATTCTCAACTAAAAATCACCTTATAGTACTGTCATTTATAACAGATCCTGCTCATATTATTCATTGACTTGCAGTTAAGTTTGTCAAATACATCAAAATGGGCGATGATGGATATGCTTGATTCAGGTTGTTTGTTCCCTTTAACAATAAGTGCCTTAAATACCAAATGTTTATCTTTTGTATTTCCCTACTCTGGCAAGTCCGTTGATGAGACTTTATATCCAGTTCCTTGTATTGGTGATCCTTCTGAGGATTTCCTGATTTTCTCATTTAATAACCCAGAGGTTTATCGAGCATATGTCATAATCACTACGCTATTTCATAAACTTCTTTTAACAATAAGTAAAAACAACAAGAAATACATTAAGGTCAAAATCAAAACAAAAATGAAAAAGTTTTGAAAGAATAATGTTTTATATCATGATGAAATAGAAAAGAAAATAATTAAATGGGATTGATTCCTATAACCAATATCAGCACTGTCATAGTGACTAGTTGTGCTACATATTTCTTAGCATCAGTGATTAACATTTTTACGGTGAAACGATTAAACAAACTGCAAGTTTATCATCCCCACCTACTTCTAATCAGAACATGTACTTCATTATTTACCTGTCGGGGAGCAGTCAGTATTTCGTTATGCAATATTTTAACTTGACGTCTCCACCTCCATCCAATCAAGCCTTGGTACTTTTGTCAGATGGACATCTCGTGTTTAATGTGTAAGTGTGTCAATAATGTCATTGTTTTAGTTAATAAAAACATGTATTGTTTAAGTTACTGATTTTTTAAAAACTTAAATACACGTTAAGAATATTTGTCAAGGTCAAGATTATTACCCTGATCCTCTTCCTCATCATGTTCATCATCATCTACGTCATTATGATTATTACGATTAATTTTATGTGTATTGATGCACACGTCAGAATGTGCATGACTTTTCGGTAAGCTTGCATGCTTTACATAAAGACCTGTATTCTAGACAATAAAAGCTTCTGTTTTGTCTGTCATACGAGATGTATGATATTTTTAAGATAATTATAATAAATTGTTTTAGCAGAAAAACGCATTGTGTTGTATTTGTCTATTTCTATATGAGTCAGAACAGATGGAAAACAGGAACTTAGATATATACTTATCGATCATGATGGGAATGGAACATAAACCTCGTTAAACTTGGTTACAAGCATGCTCTACATGGCCGGAGAAGATGATCCTATGATCGAAAATGTCACCGATTCGTCTTAGTGTTTTACTCTTACGATGTAAATACGTACATCCGAAATTCACTTTCGATTAATCTTCACATTCTGAAATTGGTTAGCCTTCACATACCACTCATATAACTTTGCTCGATACTTGGTCCGTACAAGATTTGTTCAACAATCCAAGGAAAGATCATTCTAATTAGCGCGAATGAAATGAATGATCATCAAATAAGGAGCCATGATATCCAAAATGAACTACATTCGAGTCAAACGAGCCGGAGCGGATACACTACCTGTGATGCAATGTACTGGAGAGCGAATTGATATAGCGGTACAATGACTGGCACAAATACAATGAGCCAATGACAAAGTGTTACACTTGTAGTTCTTAACTAAAATGACATCATGATAATTAATGCACCTCTAAGAAAACTCAACATGAACTAAAGGAAGATATTCTGAATGCGTGTATTTAAAATGTAAAGGTCTATTTGCCTCAATATTATACAAATATAGTACCGAGGGTCAAATATTCTGGACTTTTGCACAGACACCTATGATAGACTTGTTTTATTACATAATCACTTAAACACACTTTGAATAACTGAAATTGTTTTTTTTATTTACATGCTTTTGAATAACAATAGATCAATTTTATATTGATCGCGTGAACTCTAGTATGTAGAAACATAAAAAGGTAAACATTTAATTATCTGAGTAAGAACCCCCCAAAAAATCCTTCATTGGTGACTCCAAATCCCAACTTTCCTGTAGAAGTCGTCATGCCTGTTGTGGCAGCATTGACGCTGACGTTGACGCTTGAAAGGGTCAATATTGAACGCGGTGTTCAATAGTTCGTACGTGACCGTGCAATAGTCATTTATTTTAGCCGTGCAATAGTTCATTTCACTAGTAAAAGGTTTTAAATATAGCTTGTACGTATTGTTAAGGAAAATCAAACCCATTATGTAATAAATGATTTACCTTGATTTACCTTGATCCTGATGGCCGTCTGTGAGCATCGCTCGTCTTGGCCCAATTTAAATCTCTTCGTATGAATGGTTAAAAAATCATATTTACATGTGCCATGTACGGGATGGATGTATTAGTCCACTGTTTGAAAACTTATTCTTTCTTCTTTCTCAAATATTGAACTTATTGTCTTTTCTTTTCCAGTCAGTATTTAAATTACTCTTAAAAATGTTCACAGACTTTGCTTTTGCTGTACAACTTGATAAAGTGTTCCAGTTGTTAACAATCCGGTTGGAGAATCTATTCTGACCAAACCTAGTTTTCGTGAAGTTTTTCGAAAGTTTATATTTATGTCCCCGATTTGAGTTGGATGCTATGTTGACGTTATTTAGTGTAACAGTTTCAAACTTTCTCATGATCTTGAAGATCTGAATCATGTCAGCACGGTCTCTTCGATAATAAAGAGTTGGAAGTCCAAGTTTCTTAAGTCTCTCTTCGTATGATAGGTCTTTAAGGCCTGTTACCATTCTTGTTGCCCGACGTTGTACATTTTCAATTGCCACAATATCCTTTCTGTATGTTGGTGACCATATAACACTTGCATATTCTAGGTGAGGTCTGACAAAACTCTTGTAGAGTGGTATAAAAATATCAATATCCATACAGGTAAAAGCGTTCCTTATCATTCCGACAGCTTGATTTGCTTTCTTCACCTTAAGGGCAATATGTTCGTTAAATTTAAGTTCGTTGTCAAAAGACACACCCAAGTCCTTTTCTTGCTTAATATTCTCAATATCTGTGCTGGACATAACATACTGGTGATTTGGGTTATCTTTCCCGAGATGCATACATTTACATTTTGATGCATTAAAGCGAAGAAGCCATGTATTGGACCACGTCTCCAGGGAATTCAAGTCATCCTGAACACTTTGAGTATCACTTGGATTGCTAATTTGTCTGTATATTTTGGTATCGTCGGCGAAGAGCTTTACAATGTTACTCACAACGTTTGGAAGGTCGTTAATATAGATTAGAAATAATGTTGGTCCTAAGACGCTGCCTTGTGGTATTCCGCTTTTCACTGGTACCCAGCTTGAGTGAGACGCGCCAACTCTAACTTGTTGCTGACGGTTATGAAGAAAAGCTCTTATCCAACCCTGTAGATGTCCTCTAATTCCGTAGGAGTATAATTTCTCTAATAGCCTTTGGTAAGGAACAGTATCAAAGGCCTTAGCAAAGTCTAGGTAAATACAGTCGATGGATCCGCCCTTTTCAAGTATATCTGACCATTCTTCGACTACTTCTAATAGTTGTGTTACACAAGATTGTTTTTGTCTAAAACCGTGTTGATATGATGTAAACAAGTTGTTATTTTCCATATGTGCCATAATAGCATCACGAACAAATGTTTCTAAAATCTTGCATAAAATCACTGTTAGACTAACTGGTCTGTAGTTGGAACATAAATGTTTGTTTCCTTTCTTAAAAAGTGGAGTCACCTGGGCTTTCTTCCATAAATCAGGTAGAGTTTCGCTCTGTATCGATTGGTTAAATAAATTCGCCAAAGTCCCACCAATTTCTTCGCTACACTCTTTCAGTAACAGAGGATGAATGTTATCTATACCCGGAGACTTAGAAGTATTCAATGATCTCAGTTTTTTAGTCACTTGGTCTGTAGTTATAACTATTGATTCAATGGTTTCATTTAAATGACTGTTGCTAATAACTGGTATGTTGGAAGTATCCTCCTCAGTGAAAACACTAGCAAAAAATGAGTTTAACAGTTCAGCTTTCTGTGTGTCGGAAGATGTAAGTGTTCCATCATTACTCTCAAGGTCACTTATTCCAGTACGTGTTTTGGACTGAGAACGAACATAGTTCCAAAAAGACTTAGCGTCAGATTTAATGTTGTTAACTAACTCTCTTTCAAAGTTGATTTTGGCGTTCCTACAAGCACGTGTTGCTTTATTACGGGTTTCTGCATATAATTGAAACTTCTGCTTTGTCCTACACATGGAATATGATTTCCAAGCTTTTTTCTTCAACTGAACAGCTACTAATGCCTCCTTGTTGAGCCATGGCTTTTTCTTTGACTTACTTGAAGGTTTCACCTTTGGAACATGTTTGTCAATAGATGCATTAATAGTCCGTAGAAAGTTTTCCCAAAAAAGTTCAATATTATCGTTCTCTATAGTGTCCCATGAAAACTGACTTAAGCTATTCCTCATGGCAGAGTAATCACCCTTAAAGAAGTTTGGACGAGGCTCATCTGTGGACCTTCTCTCTGTATAACAGATGAAATCAAACAGCAGACTAGTATGGTCGCTAGCACCAACAGGCGGCAAATATTCTAGATCGTTTATCATACCAAGTTCGTTAGAAAAAATCAGGTCTAGCCGCGACGGTGATTGTCCCACCCTGTGTCTGGTATTTGTTCCCACATGCTGATACAAAAACAAGTCTTTGATAGTCTCCATAAACAGAGATGAACAGTGATCTATGTTGTCCGATGTTTGAAGCAGCTCCCAGTTTAAACTCCCGTAGTTAAAATCTCCCACCAAAAGAATATGAGAATCTTTCATGTTCACTGCGTTAGTAATAAGTTCATTAAGAGACTTGTTGTTTTCCATCGAAGATGAAGGACTCCGATATAAATTGCCAATCAGCAGACTATCACTTCCTTTAAGTTGAATTCGGATCCAGATGGATTCCTGATAATCAAAATTGTTCAACATCTCGACTGTATTAACAATTAAAAACTGTTTATAATATAAAATCACTCCTCTTCCCTCTGTAGTTGAGCGGATAATGAAATCGTAACCATCAATACTGAAGTCTTTGGATGATAGCTTCTTTTTAACCCTATTCCTTTTTGGTAGTACCTCATTGAATATCAAAATATCTGGGTTTCTCTCCTGAATAATGACTGAAAGTTCATCTTTCTTATTCATCAATCCGCTATCTAAATTCCCATAAAATATTTTTAAAAAAGACGCATCTTCCCTATTTACATGGTTAAAAACTGACTTTCCAACTTTAGTCGCGAAAAGAGTCGTCCTGGGGACGTTGGTCATCTACCACTTCACCGAAACGTGTGGTTACCCTTTCCCCGTTGTTAGAACGTCCTTTTCTTTCGGCTTCTGCCTCGTTGTTTGCTTTTCTCTGTTCGACGGTAAGATCACGCACAATGATAATGTTTTTTAGTAGATCATTATGAATGGAAGGAATATTCCTAGAGTTCAGCAATAGTTTCCTCCTTTGATCTTTGGAGTTTAGCACAACTTTCAAAGGGGGTACATCACCATCATTAGAACGGTTTCTCTTATTTGTGAGTCTAAAGCACGATTTGATACTTAGATCGCCTTTTCCTGGGCAAATTAAACTGAAAAGCTCCTGTAACAAGTCCACATCGTGTTGTTTGCGAACACTAGCTTCACTGGAGTCAGACATTTTCATCTTGAAAAAATTAAGTTCTGTGACCTATTCTTTCTATCTTCAATCTCTTTGATGCGCGACTCAACAATCTGCTCTACAGTAGCAGCTAGTTCATTTTTTACAGTATCTGCAATGCCACTTTTTGCTTTCTCAACCTCCGACTGAACAGTATCTTTAACTGTACATTCTAAGTTAGATAGTCTGTCCTCTACTTTTGATAATCTAAAATCGCACGACTCTTTCAAGTCTACAAGGGTAGCACTAATACTCTTGAGATCAGATTTAGTTGATCTGCATACTCTGCACGACCATTCAATGTCGCTATCCTTATCATCACATTTCACAAGTTCTGAGTACAAAGACTTGGACAGTCTGGTGCAGTTAAGGCACACCCATGACTTACAGTTATCACAACGTAATGCGGGCTTTTCATCATCAATGTTTATATTGCAAAATACACACTTAACTTTGTTTGGTGGAGCAGATTTGCTACCAGAACGAGTGCTCCTCAAATTTTTTTCCCCACTGGACGCCATCTTGTATCCGGTCACGCAAAGTCTCGTGGGCACGTGACCAATGTTATTCTGTTTTTATTATTAAATTAAATTTAATTTGGAAATGAAAAAAAAAATCCCAAAGAACACTTTCTGTAACTCAGTTTCACACTGCAATATCTCGTATCAGCACTGACGAATAATGTGTCTGTATCAAGTCAATAGAAATGGCGCCGCCACTGACCGCCAAATACAACCAAGTCCAAGTCCTGAGGAACTTCTCAGACAATAAACTTTACTGCCAAAATCTTAAAAATATTCGTTTATCACACTCGATGAAGTCATTGAATACAATAATAGGATATTTCCACCATAAGTTCCCGACTGTTACAAGCGGCGAATGAAGAATCGCAGGAAAAAAGTTCTGGCCGGTGCACAAAAACCCTTCAAAATCATGTCCATCATAAAGGATTCGGCTAATATAGTATAACCATCCTGCACATCACACATTCATAGTTTTAATTTCACCATTATTTGTATTCAAATGCTTTAAAATAATTTAAAAATCATAAAAGAATGAATTCTATCCTTCTCCGCTAGAAAAAATTGACCGCCATCGCCGCGCATGCGCACTCTTTCTCCAAAAGTAGATTATTGTTGGAGTTACACAGGGGTTAATCGCCAGTGGCGTTTTGGAATAAATTGGTATGAACGACATTAGAGAACCTTGCCTAACACCAATGTAAATTTTAAAACGAATTTTAAAAGAAGTACTACTCTTCAGTTGATACACATCAAGCTATTTCGGATTTTAATTATTTTTACTCTAGTCAGATACAGTGTATTTGGTCAGTTTCTCGTTAGTAATTGTTGGCGATTGATTCATCGGAGAGACGAGGACAGTTTCGACCTGACTGTGGCAGCTTATGATAACCCAAAACCCTTAGTAAAAAGTAAGTATATATGGTCAGGCATTTCGTTATCGACGACATGGAGTTTCCAATGCCTTTGTCATCTTGTAAAGATCTCGTTACCTCTCGCGTGATTTCTCACCGAGTGTCGTCTGCCTAATACCCACACAACAAGAAACGCTTTGATCAAGAAAAGTAGACTTTGTCTTTCAAACGGGTAAGTTAATAACAAATTGGATATATAATTTCGTAAAATCAAGTTTTTACTTCAGCTTATTTGATATATGGTCGGGTATTACGTTATCGATGAGATGGGGTTTCCGATGCCTTTGCTATTTTATAAATATCTCGTAAACTCTCGCGTGATTTCTCACCGGGTGTCTTCTGCCTAATGCCCACACAACAAGAAACGTTTTGATTAAGAAAAGTAGAATTTGCGTTTCAAACGGGTAATTTTATCACAGATTGAATATTTACTCACGTAAAATCAAGGATTTACTTAAGCCCATTTTATATACATCTTTAAAACCTTACCTGCAGCGTTCTGAGCCTCAGTCAAATTTGCAACGCTTAGTGAACATTGTGCCAGATGTCCCAAGTCTGATTATGTTAATTTTAGCGACATATTACAAACAGGCAAAATTAATTTTGCTATTTAAGTAACGCGAAATTTTTGTTGTGTTATAATTAAAACGCTGTGAAAGAGCATATTTCAGATTTTATTTTCTCATAAAAAATGGAAAATAATGTTGTTTTTTTTTTACATCAGACCCTGTGAAGTGCTATAGTATACAATTTCCATAAAAAGAATGTAATGGTAGGCAATGCGGTGTTTTAAACAGAGAATTATACAAAAAATGTTGACTTATGCAAGTTCTGATGTCACTTCCGTTGAAAAAATATTAAAACTTATTATTTAAATCAAAAAGTGAATTTTCTGAAGGATGATTATTTAAAACTCAAATGTTAGTTCTTGGAAATGTTTTCCTGTTACAAAATTCGACTGGTGTGGTCTCCAATGCTTTTGAAACGCTAGAGAGCACTACCGTCGAAAACACAATATAGTTTCATGGCGGTCGCCATGACGAGTAGCAGTAGAAAAGTGTCGTTATTATAATGAGGAAATAACGAATTGACACAGAAACAATTGTACAGATAAGGTAAAAGATAGACTATTGCATAAATGATATTGGGATATTTTATTCACAGTTGTTTCGTGTGCTATCTGCGATAATTGATTACCCCGTCGAAAACCGGATGTTCAAGGGTACATCTTTAAAATCTTACCTGCAGCGTTCTGAGCCTCAGTCCAATTTCCAACGCTTAGTGAACATTGTGCGTGCCAGATGTCCCGTGTCTGATCATGTGATTTTAGCGCCATATCACAACCAGGCAAAATTTAGTTTGTAATTAAAGTAACGTGGAATCTGTGTTGTGTTATGAATAAATCGCTATGAAATTGCATATTTTAGAGTTTATTTTCTCCTAAAAATGGGAAATATATTTTTTTTTACATCAGACCCCATGAAGTGCGATGGTAAACGATTTCCATAAACAGAAAGTAATTATTGACAATGCAGTGTTTAAACATAGAATCTTACAAAACAAATCTTGGATTTTGAAAATATTTTACTGTTACAAATTTCGACTGGTGTGGTCTTCAATGTTTTTGAAACGCTTCGGCGCACTACCGCCGATAACACAATTACGTGTGATGGCGGCCGCCATGACAAGTAGTAGGAAAGTACCTGCATAGAGATGAGTAAATCACGAATTGACAGGTAAGGAAAAAGATAGACTATGAAATCACTAACACTGCGAAATCTTATTCATAGTTGTGTTGTGCCATATATGAAATGATTGGTTACCCTGTCGATTTCCGGTTGTTCAAGGGTATACTGTATATATAAGCGACACACTCCTAGCTATTTGTAGGTTTAATGTGGGCCTTTCTTTGTCTCATCGAGAAATAGCCTGTATCTTTGTGTGATTTAAGGATGGACATTTTTGAGTATGCTAATTAGTGTGCTTACTTGTTGTGATTGACAATGATGACACGGTTCTCATTTCGAAGACTTGATGTTTACTTGGATGTGGCCACAATTTACATAGCGGATGTCGTCAGTGAAGCAGAAGACGCTTACTCTTCTGGAACACTTGGTCATTTTCTCTTGTACTTTTACAAGGGTCTCCTTGTGGATCTTTCCTTTTTTCGTAATTCGCCCCTGGTTTGGTCGATTTTGAGTTCGGGTAATAGTTTTGTTGACGCTTTTATGAAAAGTAAATGTAATTTAAAAAAAAAAATCACTACACATCATGAATCTTGCATTCAAATGGTTATGTAATTATGACTCAATTTAACTAAATTGATAACATTAAAGCTTCTTGTGATGACATAAGTCACGAAACTTATATTTATTATATCTCTTCATTACATCCTATTGGAATGTAGTCCGACCCGTCCTGCCCGGAAGGGATATCCACGGCTGCTCGTTCCACTGGTGCCAGGCGGTCATGGGGAAGGTTTCCAACCTCGGTTTGAGGACCACTTACATGACAGGTTAAAGTAAGTGTAACTGATGATGATGATGATGATGATGATGATGATGATTGATGATGATGATGATGATGATGTTGGTGGTAGATAACAATATTACAATTGTTGGTGTCAAAAAATATTTGCTTTCACTTAGAATTTTCATACATGTATTTTTTAAAGGTTATTTGAATCTGTCCCGTAATTACATTTATCCTTCCATTAGTGAGAAAGTAATTATTCGATTGGTTTAAAGACGTCACATGATTGCCCCATACATTTCCGTATTATACCGCTCTCGGTTCCCGTATTAGGCCTCTGACGTCACGTCACGTTATCATATTCGTCACAGGTTGCAGACGACGTCAAGAACATTAACATGGCGAAACGGATTGCGATGGCCAGCGCGGCCGATATTAAAGAGAAAAGGGCAAAACTACACTCCAAGAATACTGTTAAAAGTAACAGAAAGGCTGCCAACACTTTAAGAATGTACTTAAAGGAAAAGGGACAAGACGAAGACTTTGAAAGGTAAGATTCAATCAATCTAAATGATGTTCTTGCTTTTTTTATTTGGAAGCAAGAAGGCCAGACGGGGAGATGTATAAAAGCTCAACACTTGAACATTTCCGATATTCTTTAAACAGATACATTAACTGTCAACCATATAACCGTGGGATAGACATTATCAAAGATGTGGTGTTTCGAGATGCAAACATAAATTTTCGGAGCAGCCATGGCAGAGCTAAATCGAGAGGGTATAGGGGTAATAGATCATCATCCTGTAGTACATGATGCTGACATTGCCAAGTTATACATGTCGCCATACCTTAACATCAATACACCAACCGGATTAATGCAATAAGTTCAATTTGACGTGCGCCTTTATTTCTTTTGTCGTGGAGGAGAGAACCTGTCGAGGATGACCAGAGCAACATTTGTAACAAATAATGGCCCAGATTCAGGACTACGATATGTTTGTAAGCAAATGGATGAGCTCAGTAAGAATCATCGGGAAAATGATAAGGAAAACAGCAGCGGTATTATGCCAGAAATACAGGGAAGTGCCTTCGGTCCGATGTTGTCATTTGAAAAATATATTCAGAAATTACACCCTGAATTTGACGGCTGTAGCAGAGACCACTTGATAGTTTTACTGATGATGACACAATTTGGTACTGTAAAACACCTATTGGGGACAAATCAGTTTCGAGATTTATGAGTGACCTCAGTTTGAAGTGTGAACTGTCGAAGAAATATACCAAACACAGTATTCGTGCTACAGGTGCAACTGTATTATCAAAGTCACAGTTTGGGGCAGCACAGATCATGTCGGTGACAGGTAAGTAATATATCAGGTTTAATTTATTTTTTTCATTTACATAATATCTTGATAGTCTACTTATAATTTATTTATTTCAAAAACGACACAAATAAGTATCATTTTTCACGAATAACGTTACGTAGCAATCCTTATTTGAATGTTACTTGTTTTATATAATTGCAGTACATAAATCTGTATCTTCCCTCTCTGTTTACCAACGGGTCAGCGATTCCGAAAAGATGCAGATGGGACAATCATAAGCCATGCATGTAACAGGAAAGGACAGTGCCCTGGCTTTACATGTACCTGCCCCAAAGACACTACCAGCTCTACCAGTACCAAAGTCAACCCACTCTTGCTCCATTCCAAAACCGACTGCCTTACCATTACATTTTTTACCTGAGCCGGCTCATTCCGATCTGAACTATTTGCAGGACATTTATTGAAATGAATTACTTTACGAGTTTTATCCTCAAACCGCCATTCAGCAGAGAAAAACCACAATGCAGGAAAATGCCCAAATATTTCACGGAAATGTAACAATCATCCATAATTTGACAATAAACAAGTCGTAGACTGAATAGTTGAATGCGACACAATGTTCCTGTAAGTATTGATTATTAAAGTTGAGTTTTAATTTTAAATGCAACTTTTTTTTATTTTTATCACTTACCAGTAAACATTCATCATGATATATAGGGTCCCCAGGTGTGTGAATCGGCAGTCAGTGCGCAACAACGACGATGTTGAGGGTATGTACAATATGAACAATCACACATGTATATTGTAATTTTAAACTCTGGTGCTACAATGAAATGTCCCTAACCTAATTTTGGAACAGTCAAAATGAAAAGTTACGTTTCGGTTACCAATATATATAAAAATGTATATGTAACGTAATATTTGACATTTCGTTTGACTTGATATAATGTTTATATAATTATTTCTTTAATAGGATGGCACCGCAGGATGAATAGGATAGCCAGACGGTCCAACATTCCCTTCTACCTCGGCTGATATGGCGAGTCTGCAGATGCGACTAGTTGAAGAGTGTCTTCTCGTCCACCATCAGACCACAACCTACAGGCGAACCCAGGGAAGGGTCTTCGAGCTTTGGGACCCTCTGGACCCTCGAGACCCGGCAACCAGACTCACCACATTGGAGTTCGTACAGAAGGTTGGCGCTATCTACGCACATTCTGAACTAAGTACCGCTTTAGAGGCGTAACCATGTTTAATGTGCATATTTTATTCCCGACATCGGCTTATAATAACCACCCAGTGTCACTGAAATATGACAGGAGGTAACGGTAAAAAATTCCAAATTATTATTGTTGAAGGTCAACGGAAGACTCTGGTGATATGTATCTCGTACTTGAAGTAGAAATGTACTTGTTGTGAAGCTGTACTGTCTATTTGTGTGGTGGCAGAATGAATGCAGTTTAGATACGAACAGGAACGTCATCTAGATCTTGCACACACAAACATGTACCTTTTGTTACAACAACACCAGTCCTCATTAAAAAGAAAACAAAACACACTTATATTTCAAGGGAACCTTGGAATTTAATAATTTTTCAATTGTCAAATGAGAAAGATAGAGGAAAAAAGAGGACAAAATGATGTGGTTTGTCATTCAAACATTTCATGAGATCACAGATGACACAAAACATTGTGTTGTAGCTACACCGTTGAATTGAATTTGTTCTAAACACTAGGTTATTGTCGTAAATATAAAATCGGCATATAAATTATTCTAGCTATTTACGCAAATCTAGGTGAACGAAGTCTCTTCATCAGTTGGTTTGGTCAAATTACTGTTGTTAATAACCTTAATCATATTATTTATCAAATTCACAATTTGTATTTGTCTCAAGAAGGAGTTTATAGAATAATTAATTCCATTATAACAAATTCTACAGTAAGTGTTTGCTTATTTGAATGTTCAAGTCTGCAAAAGTTCTTTTAAAAAAAATGACATATCGATGCACGATATTATAATATATTAGATGATGAGGAAAATGATCAATAAGGGATATCAAAAGCTAGTAACTAGTTAATACCATCCTTTCAATAAATGAAAATGCCTTTGAAAGACATTATTCCCATATTCTCAGCACGGATTTATATCATTTTTTTCTATAAATGCCATAACCCATGCCATGAACGCAGTCACAGTTCACCAACTTTGCACACATATACGACTTTCCTTATTGGGTCATTTGATCACACAAAAACATTTAATACCTGAAAGCAGCAGTTTTTAAGTGTTCACCACTTTTAACGCAGCGTTCACTAGTTTCCTGGTTAAATATATATATACTCGACTCAAACCTAACTGCAAGCAGATTTATTCTTAATATGAAAACTGTCATTTGAAAAAATAGGGCATCTTTTGATCATTCAAGTTAACAAAGAAACATTTAATAGCTCTTAAAAGAATATTTCCAAGGAAGTTCAAGAATGTTACTTTTCAACCATGAATTGAGAGTCAGGAAACATAATTCAAATTAGAAGTTTATAATTATACAACAGTCATAAATGAAAGATGAACACTTTAATATCAGGACTCCTCTACTTTGAGGTAGATCGTATAATCATTAGGAAAAAATTACATCCTTTCTAAGATACACAATTTAACCCGACATTGTGTGTAACTTTGAATGAAAAAAATTAACGTTGAAATTTCGGTATGAAATTAACCATTTAAGTTATGAATTTTGAGCAGTACTAAACCTGTATAGTGCTTCGATTTAAACATACTCAAATAAAGTTCCTATTCTGAATTCATAATCATTTTTCCAAATAAACGATCTTCTTCGTGTAATCAAAAAAGCAAAAAAAAAATAAAAAATGTTAACTGCATGATATAATTCAATGGCTCTCGAATGTTAGAAACAAAATATACAAGTTTACAGGGAAACAAAGGTAAAAACCAGTTTCCTGTCTTTAATGAATCTCTTGCGCCCCAATTATTTCATCAAATACAGATACATCAGAAATACAAAAATAACTTAAAACTTTATTCCCTTTATCTAGATAAGAAAACATGAACTAAATTAAAAATTTAACAAGGTGCACTAACATTCTATAACCATTTTCGAGCTGCTTGTATCCGATTCGCTGTATCTTTAGCAGCTTAGCTATTGGATGTTTTGAAACATATGGTCATCTTTAACAAACAGAAACAACTTTAAACAGATATCACATGACTGATGAATATGGATACTGTAAAACAACCTATTTTCGAGGCGACATATTTTCGCGTTTTCATATGAAACGAATATTTCGCGGCGATTTAATTTCGCGGTAAGTACGGTTGTAAATTATGTATACAGTACAGTTCTCCAACAGTTGGCATACCTAGATTTTGAACTTTTTCGCGCAATGAATGTTCGAGAATTTTTATCACCAGTGAAATACGCGAAAGTTAATCGCACGCAAAAATAAGGTGGTAACAGTATTCAAAAACAACGTTTTACCCGAAATAGCGATCATATAATGAAATATCTACACGTGCACATCACAACAATGACGTACGAGCCAAGATAATGTATCCGAACAATACGGACTTCCATTCATCCAAATATCATGACTAGCTCTTAACTAGGCATCACTTTTTCCCCAATCATTTAAACATTAATTTATTAAGCACAGGTAATGTACAATAATCATTTAGATAAAACAAAATATTTACATTCATTCTTCTCTATTTCATACTTTCTTTAGCATATAAAATTTATCAAATGTATCACTCATTTTCATTTCAGCATACATATTACATTTCGGTAATCACATACATCATCAAACATAAGAATTATTTACAGATTGTAATGTAAACATCATTTACATATGCAAATATCAACACATTTACATATGCAAATATCATCATCTACATATGCAAATATCAATATAATTTACATACCGCAAATATATAAATAATTTTTAAAAAAATGAAAGAAACTGGTACGATTTAATTAAAAAGCTGGGTTGTATTGTTATCACATATATTCCAATAAATACATGTGTAAATGTATATAAAAAAGATATTAGATAAAAAGACCATTAATCTATAATCTAAAGAAAAAAACAATGGTCAATCACGAAATTTTCACATTAATCTTCTCCGACTTTCTCTGTATGAGGGGCAACCGAAGCTTATATTCAGAAGTATATAAAGAGATCAGAAAGAATGGGGAACGGGCTCTACATTAACACAGGCTTCACTGCATGTAACTCATTAATGAAAAAGCAGGGTCAACACAACAATTACGATGACGTAAAGTCATTACGTGTTCTATTGTATCACCATGAATGACTTCAATGCAGTCCCGTACTTTTCTAGCGAACAATGTAAATTATATTAAATATACAAAAAATGTATTCAAAATATAGATACACAACACCACCAAAAAAGTACGATTCCACGATTATCATTCCATCCAAGTTTCTCGCACTTCAAAAAGGGTTATGCCACGTAATCCTCCCTTGTGAAATTTTTGCTAATGTAATATGTCCAAAACGTTGGCGTTAAATTTAAGTGATTTTTTTTCACACTGCGATATCTTATTTGATTCAGCTCTTTGATAAAGATAATACAATTAGGAAAAACTGCCAATACGTGTCCACTTAAGTGTATCATTTTTCAATGCCACTTTATAATACTTAGGTATAATAAAAACAACGCTAGCTGTGTCTCACATAGATATACCTCTACCCCACAAAATGGTCAACGGCAACCTTTTATCTTTTAATCTTGACCAATGACCACCAAACTCTAACCACCAGTAGAACATTATCGTATGACGCTATGATACGACTATAACCAAATCTGTCCTGGGGTTCATGAGATATCCTGTACACAAGCTTTTTATTCCCAAAGTGGTCAATGGTGACCTTTGACCTTTTGCATTGACCGATGACCACTAAAATCTAATCAGGTGTAGACATTAATTGAGTGAGTATAAACCGATACTGACCTGGGGTTTTGAAGATATATTGTACCCAATGTCCGGACGCACTGACGCATGCACAGACAAAGTAATAACAATGTTTTATACACCCCCCTAACCTAAGTGTGGAGTATAATTATATAAGTTTATATAATTGAATACTAACCTGGCAGAAGCAAAAATGCAGATGCTCCAGAGATACTAAGCATGACATTTTTAATAGGCAAGCTGAACGCACACGAGAACACATGTTAAACAGGAATTGTGTTCTTTGAAACATGACCTACATGAAAAGTGAAACATCTTCTATAACAAAAATGTGACACACTCAACACGTAATGTGAAACATGATTAACATATAAAATACACATTATAGGAACATGCAATGTGAAACAGCAATTGTGAAAATTTCCTGATTAAACACTTTAAGGGATCACAACACGACCGGTGCTGCGCACACAGACATGGCGACAGCATCTGTTATAGCACCCGGTGCTTCTATATCCACCCAGCATGGAAGATTAAAAATATCCGTAACAACTTCATCACAAGATTAAATTCTAGTGAAAACAACAGGTATGGATAATTATAGACAAATCACTGTAAAAATCAGTGTCTTTTTCACGCTTTATCGTGTGTCACGACTTCAGCATTGTTTTCTAGCGTGCTGCACGACACATTTGTCGTATAAATGTTTATAGAATCTGTTAAGGCAACACACATTCAGATAAGCCAATCAAAATTGTCATTTTTGACTTCACTGTGCTTCTCTCACAAAAGCATCATTAACCTGTACTTGCATGTTGCAAATGCTACCAGCCTACAATCAGAATCGGTGGACTCCATTTCGTTTAAGCTTGTGAACTCCATTTGGTTTAAGCTTACATAATCGGCGTTCCAAACAGCTTCAATTTGATCGAAGTTTTCTGAGGAAGTATTCCAAACAATCCATTTAATCGAAGCTACCAAATTGTCGTTCCAAACGGCTTCATTCGATCTTTACTTTCACTATTATTGTCCGAAACGACTTTATTTTATCTAAGCTTTCACAAGGGATGTTTCAAACGACTTCAATCGATCTAACATTCCAAAATGGGTGCCCAAATCGACATAATTGAATCTTCTTAGCTTCCACAATTGGTTTGTAAATTGCTCCAAATTAGATCTAGCATTCCACAATTGATTTTCTAACGATTCTATCAGATCTTAGCGTCCAACACAATCAGTTTTGTAAATGACTCAATATTAGATCTAGCATTTCACAATGGATGATCCAATCGACTTCTTGGCTTCCATGATCGGTTTTGCATGCAAACAACCTCCTTAGACATAACCTTCCAAAAAGGATGTTTCAACCAACGTCTTCAGATCTGATCTTCCATGATCAATTTCGCAAATGACTCCATTTGACCAAATCTTCCAGCTCGGATGTTCTAAACATGATATCAGCTAAGCTATCACAACAGCTTCACTGGATCTGATCTAGTAGTGCTGAAGTCAATATGCCAACACCTTTTCGATGCCATCAATTCGACTGGGTACAACAAAGCCAACGAGATGTTTGGTCATTCCTCCTCGTTGTCTGTCGGTTTGATAACAAAAGCCAAAGATGGAACCTGAACGTTTCCCCAGTCTTTTCAGCTATTTCCATATTAATCCACATATGACAATATCGTGCAGGTTGAATGATAATCCAGACACAAATTGAAATATCAGTTGGTTCTCAAGTGAATGTAGCTTGTATTAAAAGATCGAGCGTTAAGTTTATAACAAGTTTCCTTCCTTTCCACTGTCATCACCAGGACATCGTTTGGCAAGAATCAGCAGTTGCCTTTTATATTTTAAAATGGTTTATGAAGTGCAGTATACATGGTCAGCCTCTTAAGAGTCCGAAAATATTTTACAGAAAAAGTTTTGATTAATAAAATAGGATAACCACTGATTAGAGTTGAACAAGATATCCCTTGGTCCAGTCATCTAGCTACTACAAACTCTGGTTAACAAACATAAATATTTCTCGAATCTTTCCAAAAATAGTATATGAATTTACCGTTGAATTTTAAAGCAAGAAATATAACTGTTTTTGCTGTTTTACAATTAAATAATTTAGAATTGGAAATTTATATACTTGATAAAATGTTTTCCACGAAGTTTACATAATCTGACTGACAATGGTAAGCAAAATCTAAAAGAGTAATCATAATAAGTACAGTCAACGAATTAACGAAAAGTTCATATTATGATCGAATAATATTTACAGAAATTTTGATTGTTTTATTTGTAACGATTTGTTTTTCATTTATTTTTGTACTTTGTAAAATTATAATACTAAAAGTCATAAAAAAACATGATTATCGAAACAATATGCGATTCATTTGCGATTCTTGTCAGTTCACAATTAACTATCTTCCTTTGAAATGAATTTCTTCAAATATGAAGGGGATCTTCATGGTGTTGGTTCAATTTGTCACAAGTACTTATAATTCGGTTAATACTTGTATTGTGTCTTTTCGAATTCCTTTCGTGGCAGTTTCGATTTTGCCACGCTTTATTGATCCAAAGACGATTTATAGATTTCTGATATGTTGAAGCATGCTTCATTTGTGAAACATCAAGTCAAGGTTCCTACTAAGACTCGTCTATAGGTTCTTGTTTACTGTTTTCTAATATTTTGCTTTTTTGCTCAAACTTCTTGGATTTTCCAGTGAAACATTCCTTAAGAAAATCTTCCATAGTTTCGTACAGATGACGCCGAGAATTCCCACCATTCAATCCATGTTGCTGATCTGTGTATATCTACAAGATATCAATGAAATGTTATTAGATAAGAAAACCAAGAAAGAAATGATGATTTCTCTATTTCATTATTGCAGGTCATCACAAGTTTACCACTATGATCCGTCACACCATCAGTCACGAACGTCTCTTAGTCACTTACACTCACACAAGATTCAAGCAGTTCAGCAAGTGTATTAGCTGAATCGATAATTAGCACTGGCATTATCTTTTAGTATCTGCAAATCCAAATATCTGAGTTGAAACTTTCCCCGATAGCAAACAGTGAAAAGTGAATACAGAATTAAAAGCGCATATATTGTATATTATCTAACGAATCAAATGTTAACCGTTTCACCCCTTGAAACTTGGTTAACTTATCTATGCAAGAATCTGGACATGTCAAATAGGGTCTACATTTGTGGAAAAGGATAACTGTGATAAAATCATGGCCGGATGAATCCTAATTACTTACAATGGTGAACAAATAGCCTAAGACAATATTATGTACAATCAATATTAAGATTAAACAAGAAGCATCGTGCCGTATTGTCAATGCAGTGTTTAGCGTCAAAACGTTATGATGTTTCAGTGTCATTTGCCAGTGCCATGTACCTGTGATCTGAAGTAGACATTCTCTTCCACTAGAGCTCTCATCAACTGGGCAGAGTTTTGGAAATGGACATTGTCTGGAGAAAAAGAAATAATCAAAATATTTCAAATGTTAATCAATTTTAACATCTGTTTATACAAGTTTTTGTTTTGTTAATCTGAAAAAAATATGTCAATGCATTTAGATAGCTGTGTAAATTTGGTGCCGTGACCAGGATCTTATTTGAAAATATCTGAAATATTTGAAAACCAACCCGTCGAAAAAAAAATCAAAAATTAAAAGATGTGAACCAATTAACTTCAATCAAATGAAAGATCTCTACATTAAAATGATTCAGGTTTTTTGTATGATTGACTTTGCATGACCAAAATAGCTGTATAAATGTTGGAGCATAACCAGGATCGATCAAATATAGGAAACCACTCTAAGAAGTAAATGCAGTGTTGGAATGAAAATCATTCTATATCAATGAAGAATATTGAGTGTAATTGACGTATTGCTTTGATATCTTGCCATGTTTGATAATTTGCCTATTAAATAAAGCTAGTAAGAAAATTTTTCATTTTATATAAGTATCATATGACGTCATAATGGCTTAATAATGACAATCACGAATAAAGAAACTCGAATGTCACTAAGTGGAAAAGGAGACATGATCCAATTAAAATCGTTTGCAATATTTTAACCATACAAATAAGACATGAGATTATATATGTGCCTAAACCGACATATTTCTTTTCTTTTAAATGGTTGAGAGAGATATATTTTCGATAAGGTAGCCAGTCCAAAAGCGTTTCTGAGATTTTTCTTATAGTTGAAATAAGCGACAAATACGCTTTCATACCCAATGGTGCATAATTCCACACTGGCGACACGAAATTTGAAAACTCGTCTAGTAGAATTCCCATATCTTACACTCTCTAGTCATGAAAGAGTATAACATTATATACACAATAGTCATATTAATAAAGATAGATAAATTGGTTTACTTACCATCACCGGTTCCATGAATTAACATAAATTTAGCTGACTTGAAATTTCTCGCATTTTTGGAAACATTTGACAACTGGAAAAGAAGACAACAGTTTAAGGATGAAAAACAACTCTTTGACAGGAACACATCACTACATTTAGAGTTAACCGTACAACAGCAAACGAAACACTTTTGATCCATTTGTATCATACTCTTATAACACTGGAGAGAAAGCAAAATTGAAACAATTTCGCGAAGTGTTTAAGCATGTTTTTGATTTCTGAAATACAATTTAATGGATATTCATGAACATTCAGATTAGCAAATATTGAAAGTTTGACAGGAATTCTAAATTAAATACGTCGTGTAATGAAAATAGGGTAACATCTGTTGAGAAAGTGAGCTCACGATCTGACCATTTGCAGGAATCTCAAAATGAATCGGACGAGTTTTTAAAGGATTTAATCATATATAAGTACGCATCTTGCTGCTTTATATCCACATCAATATAATTTGAAATAAAATGAAAAAACATAATATAAGTTAATATTTATGACACGGTATGATCGTACTTCAATTCAAGTGTTTCAAGAATTTGTCCAAAATCTTCTCAAATACATGCAAGTGTATTTCTTGATGAAATAATATACTGTTAGAGACCATTCCAGATATTATCTACTCTCTGAGTGATGCATATTATACACATGTTCATAGTACACGATTTTAATGTATACAGAACTAGTTTCATTTTACCTTTAAAATCATAAATTAAAAAGGTTTAACGCACATGACCCTTCTGCGTCTACATTAGTTTAGAATTTTTGGATTCCCACCTTTTAGCCCATAGCATCACTGAGGAGTCCTAGAAGGACTAAACAGCTGTATGATGCAGCACATGTGTGTGCTACGTCATTTTTAAATAGTTAAATGAAACATTTTACCACCTTAACAAGTACAGGGGATTACTCACATTGTAACCATCTGGATTGTCCTCTGGAGTGCTCATATATCGTTCAGTGTAGACAGAATCTACAAATAAGGGATAATGATCGGTTAAACACGGATTTCACTCCCAAACTCTCTCCACCAAAATACCCAGCACACATTTTTTAATCACTGGTGTGACCTTCTAAAAAGGTAACCATTCTTTTTATTATGATGCGCTATCTATGCATGCTGCAATTAAAAATAATTCGACCAGGGAAATTGCCTAAGCTGTTTTTTAACGATATTTGTGAACAGATTTAAGTTAGATTTTTCTACTTTTTTATGATTCAAGAAATTATCAATAACATTTCAAATCCTTTAACATGGGAAATGTAAAGTGCTGTGCAAATATCAAAAGTTTTTTTTGTGTACAACGGATATTATATTGAAGAGTGTTGAAATATAACCATCTGCACACACAAATCATAACTTTCACATTGATATTCAAAGCTTTACCATAGTAATGCCAGTCCGTAACTGGGGCGACTGAGATCCCACATCCAAATGTTTCCGTTCCCCGTCCCAGTACGGAAGCTGTCAGGAAACCCCCGTATGACTGAAAAAAGAAACAAAAACATATTTAGGCAAACTCTTTCCACAGTGAAACATTTAACACCGTTTTTTTTATTACTATTTTTCAAGAATTTGAGAATATCATTGAAATCTGACCTGAAAACAGAAAACAGTTGAAGGGACACAATAAGGATATAGTCTTATTTCGAGACAGATTTAATTGAACTTAAAGAGAAACACATCAATGCATAAATTCATAAAAGACAAAGTACATTTTTTAAACATTAGTTACATAAGAATTGCAAAAAGAAAATGCCTAAACTTTTTCTCTGATGTCTGCAATCTGCATAGATCTCTCTTATTTCTGGAAACATGATTCGTTTGAATCCCATTGAATTTTTTTCTCTGTGATAATTGTTTTTATGACTATGGTAATATATTCACAGATGTAACTTACCCATCCCCATATGGCTATCTTGCTAGATTCTACATAGGAGAGCTGGTCATAAAAGCTGCAAATATAAAATTTTGTGAATATAAATTCTGAAAATATTTGTTTGCAATCAGCCTATGGTCATTGTAACAAGAATACATCATACTTACCAATTTTTTGAAATTTCCATGAGGAAAATTGCGCATGCTCAGAATTGAAAACAAAAATAATATGTATACATGTACATTCAGAGGAAAAATTACACTTTTAAATGGCTTCTTTTGAGCTCTTCTTTCAGATGAAATCATCAGATCTTTAAAAATAGGAACATTAAAGCAGATTCCAAAGTTGAAAGTGCAACATTTTAGGGTCCAAAATCGGGAGTCTCCCTCCTAAATAGGGAGGGTTGGCAAGTATGATACACTTTAGTATGATTTTGTGACTTAATCATCTCATCTGTTAATTGATTAATACAGTATTCCAATACACCCAGCTATTGTGCTAGGGAGTATTCTTCGGAAGGACCAGTGTCCTTTCAATTGAGGAAAACAAATCAGAGAATACCAAAGCGGTAACAAAACCATAATCCGAACTCAAAATCGATTAAACTAGGGGCAAAATAGGAACAAAAGAAAGATTTACGTGGAGACTCTCGTAAAAGCACAAGAGAATAAGACCAGGGCCCGTATTCATGAAACAGTTCTCATGCTCAAGCATGGATTCTGTGCTCAAGCCAGCTTTCTTGAAACTCTCCGTAATCATGTCGAAGAGACAAAACGTCAATGGAAATGTTGAAAACAGTTTTTGGCTTCATGTCTCTTTAACTTTTTTCCAAAACTTTAACAAAGTTAGATTTTTTAAATAATTTTCAGCCAGAACAAGAAATAAGGCTTGAGCACGAAATCCATGCTTGAGCATGAGAACGGTTTCATGAATACGGGCCCTGGTGTTCCGGACTTTTTACCAACTGTTTACCAACTACACCTATCAGACTTACTTATATATTAATTAATGATTCTATCATTTGATGATAATAATAAACAAGTGACACCTGATTCTGACACGTGTCAATTTTACTGTTTTGCTGCCATGGGTACAACAGGAAGAATGGAATGAACATAAGCAAGCATTATCTCAAGAGTGTGTAGGACAATATAAAGGCAATGCAACAAATTTTCGCGATCTGTAACCTGGCCTCAGGAGTTGTTTTTTTTATAAAGAGGAGTCTGTATATATACCACTAGGTATCCTCTTGATACCTAGGAATTGAGCCACAACACATGTGAACTACTTGGTTTGACGTCCATTCTTGGAGAATTCCTCTTACTGGAGATTATTTAAGTCTTGTTTCATAGTTTTGCAATTTATCGAAAATTAGAATTTCTCTTACTACAGATTTTTCAAGTCTTGTTTCATAGTTTTGTAATTTATCTAATATTGCTAAGATAAGTACGTGTATTTATTACTTACTTTCCGGCTGTTATAGCATCGTCCACCTCGTAGGTGCCTAATTTTCGGTAGATTGAGTGAAGGAATGTATTTCCTCGTGCCCCTGTCCCTCGGCCGTCCACGTAGGCACAAATGAAGTCGTGGGTACTGGACAGGTACGTCTCCCAAGTGATAGAGAACTGTTCTGTCACCTCCTGACTTCCAGGTCCACCGTACCTGTATTACGAAAATAAACAAAAACATCATGAATCTTGAAACAGACATTAGTGTACCTGTATTACAATATAACACAGCATAAAGTTTCATAATGGACTATTCGAACCTTTGAATTAGAAGAGATCAAATATGTTTTCAGGGGTGAACGAGTAAAGGTAATAAATAGCTTAAAAGCCCAATATACATATAACTTTTGGCAAAACCTGAAGCAAAAATCAAGCCTAATCATTTTTTATTATTATAGATTTAGTTGAGATTAACTGAAATCAGCAATATCCAAGATGAATTCTTACGCGGTAACCGGTACGACAGCATTTGAACACGGTATTTGCAAACATGCGTCCATTTCAAACTGTCTTCTAACTTCGTTTTAGGCTTATTTTTGCATGGTTAACAACTGGATTTTTTTCAGAATTTTTCAGAATTACAAAATAATTCCTGAAGTTACGTATATTGGGCCTTTAAATAATTAACCCTTCAATATATCACATGTGCCTGTAAGATATATAAATATTTTAAAGCGAGATAATCCTTACACAAATCAAAAAGAAGCATGTAAATCTCTTAACTTTACACGAAATACAAGTACAAAATAACAGTTTGCCCAATTAAATATCTTAAGGGAGATCACTCTTATGCAAATTTCAGGTTGAACGTGTAAGCTAGGTAATTTCATCTTTTTTTCCATCAACTTTTATTCATACTTACACACGTAGTAACAGTGGGTAGGTCAAGATTTCCTCAGTCTTTAAGATCGGTGGTAACAACAACTTGCCATGGAGTACTACAAAGATAGACATTTTTTCAGCATACAATATCAAAACCATATATAAAAATTAAAAATATATATCTAAATTGGTTCAAGGGTAAATTATGCAATCCCAGTCATTGTTTGGTATTTTAGTTTAAACTTGATTGCAGGGCATTTTTAAGCAATTTTCACAAAAATTCTATTATCGAGGGGAATTGTGGTAGTTATATAATTACATAATTATCAAAATTAATTTTGTTTTCACCTGTATTACACAATTGTCAGTTTCAATATTGCAGTTGAATTTTTTAGAGTAATCTTGTTAAAAAAACATTTTAATTGGAAATGAAAAGATTCACTTGCTAATTTTATTGTAAAATCCATGAAAAGTGTATAAGGAAAACAATTAACTGAAAACATGTATCAAGGACTAATTTCATAGAGTCAGGTAAGAACCAAAGGGCGGTCCTGGTAGTAGAATTACAATGGTTTCTTCATAATCAAGAACAAATTTTGAGTAACTGGCATGGATCTTAATGAATTTTTTGCCTGTCCAAGTTATAAAATTATCTTCTTATTAAACTTGGATCTTTTCCCTATCCCTTTGGAGTACACCCCAATTAAGTTATACATCATTTATGTCAGAGGCATTAAAATGGTCTGATTATTTCCCTAGGAACCTTCCCCAACCTTTGTTAGAACACTTCAATTAATTTATAGGACATTTCATATATGTCCTGCTCATACTTTACACAAAATCAGAATAAAAGGAATTAAGCCATTCAGAAGAAATGATTATTTTTAACAATTTCAGGAGTGAATACTTAGTTCAGAATATGAAATAGTTAATAAGGAATATCTAATTTACTTCTATCTGGAATGAACTTTTACCAATAATTGTACAACACAAGAAAACATCCTGTTTCCGTGTAGATATAAATGGTATATTGGTAACAGTGATGATTTCCCACGGTAACTTATATTTGCCAATGTCAACTTTAAAGGTGAAGTTATATGGTAATGAGTTGTCTTAGTAACAGTGATGGTTTCCAAGGTAACTGTCAACTTTAAAGGTGAAGTTAACTGTTAATGAGTTGTCTTAGTAAAAGTGATGGTTTCTACAGTAACTTACATTTGCCAATGTCAACTTTAAAGGTGAAGCTAACTGTTAATGAGTTGTCTTAGTAACAGAGATGGTTTCTACGGTAACTTACATGCTTTGAAGGCAAAGTTAAATGCTAATGAGTTGTCTTGGTAACAATGATGGTTTCCATGGTAACTTACTTTCCCCGTTGTCAGCTTTGAAGGTGAAGTACTCGGTTTTAGGAAGGGCTTTAGTGAGCAGACGGGCACGCAGGACTTCATTGCTCTCCATCATAATCTCTGTGGGTCCGAACAAAAGTGTCAATATCATCTCTATTCGCAAATTATTGGAAAAGAAGCTATTTCTTTTTAAAGCAATGCATTTAAAACAAATATGTAATGTAATTTCTTACTGTTTAATGTTTTATAATGCAGTGACCATATATGATCAATATTTTTTTTTAATTCTTGTAAAACTTAGAGATTACTTACTAATGGAAAATAAATAAGAGAATACCGAAGTGTTAACAAAATCATAATCCAAACTCAAAATCGATTAAACCAGGGCCAAAATATGAACAAAGGAAAGATTTACATGGAACCTCATTATCTCAAACCTGTATAATTTGAAAACCCAATTTAATGATATGCATCTCTTCTGTACCCTGTCTTACATCTTACAAAACAGGAACTTGAATACTCTGATAGGTTTTCTCAAGTCCTGCAGACTTTGATATAGCAAGGTTTGTCTGTGTTTTAAAAGAAAGGTGCCCCAATGACCTTCAGAAATTAATGGTTAGCCTCCAGAAATTAATCATTCACCTTCAGATATCAATGATTGGCAATCAGGAATTAATGATTGACCTTCAGTAATTAATTATTGACCACCGGAAATTAATGATTGACCTTCAAAAGATAATGACTGAACTTCAGAAATTAACGACTGACCTTTGGAATTTCATGATTGATTTTTAGAAATTAACGACTGACCTGCAAAAATTATTAAAGACCTTCAGAAATTAATGGTTTCTTTTCCATATACTGTATTAAAATATAACTGTAGCTCTTCCATTAAACTTACCCATGTCTGAGTCGGTTGACCGGAGGGTATAGTATGGAACTCCGGGCCCCATACATCCCAGCACATAGTAGTTTCCGGACTGGCTGAAGGTTGCTGTATAGTACTTGCAATGGTCAATGTCAAGGTCACAGGTCAAACACTCTGTTTGCCGGAAGTTCTTTTGTAGTGAACTGGACACACTGTAAATCAAGGTTATTATACATAAGTTTTTATTAAAACAAGGATATTATGTATGACCATTTAATGAGTTTTTATAAAACCAGAATATATGACACATCAATTAACAAAATACGTTTAATGAAGTTTAATTAAAACTAGGACAATACATATGAATTAAACCAAGTTCATTTAATGAGTTTAAATTAAAAAAGGATATCATGTATGAATTAGGGTATCATGTATGAATTAAACCAAGGTCGTGAAATATGTTTAAATTAAACATTAATATAACACATAAATTAAACAAAATACATTTAATTTGTTTTAATTAAAACCGGAATATAATATATTTAAGCAGAAAACATTTTAAATTAAATTCATGGTAAATGTAGTAGGTGCCCACCACAATACAAGTGCAAAAAATATTATTGAAAATAAGAAGATTTTTAAAATATCACCAGACCTTTTATTTAAAATATACATTTAAAGGAATAATCATTTTTCAGCGTTTTTGTGCTTTGAAAACAGTACTTATCCTCATTGCATTAAAAGAACTCCAAGTATATGGTTTACTTTTTTATATATATTGTGAGTGGGCTAATTTATCTGCCCCAATAAAAAGATTCACTAAAATTTGAAATGTGCTAAAAAGGGTATGCTTCCAGTGCTAGTTCATATTCATCTATCACAATAAAAAAATTCACTAAAAATTGAAGTGTACTAAAAAAAGTATGTTTGCAGTGCCAGTTTACTTTCATCTGTCACAATAAAAAGATTCGTTAAAATTTGAAGTGTACTAAAAAGGTATGTTTGCAGTGCTAGTTCATATAAAAGGGCAAATGACATTAAAAGAGTTTGAACGGTAAAAAAATCGTAGATATTTTGACATCTCATACCTATAGAGATGCCGATGGCGGGGATCGCCCCCGGTGGATATGTAGTACACCAGTTCACGTTTCTCATCATATCCGACGATGTTAGTTACGTCGTACTTGCCGAGGGTTAGATAGCGCCGAGTTCCAGTCTCCCGACTCAGCTGCTGCAAGAAATAGAGGTAATAAGAGCTCTATAAAATAGGGTGTTAGTAAGACAAAACTACAGCAATACTGGATCAAGGTAACACACACAGGCAAACAGCTTCTTATTCTACAGCACACCTTACATATCCACATATCTACAGTATTATATCTTCTATGATTAAACTGATAGGGACAAAATACTTTTTAAAAAATGTTTACCTTTTTTTTCATTCTATTGATTTTTTTTTAGTTGTGTTTGAACATACTTTTATCTTTTTAAATTTTATTGATTATTTTTGTGAACTCCTTTTTTATTAATTATTTTCTTAGTTTTTAGTTGTTAACATTTTTTTTCATTTTAATGGATTTTTTTTTTTTTTGGTAAACATTTTTTTTTTACTTTAATTTTTCCTTTTTTCATTAAAAGAGAAATAATGCATTATCTTTTAACAGATTTATGTTCAAATACAAGCTCTACATTATAAAAAAATATATATTTTTTTGGTAAACTTTTTTTATTTACTTAAAATGTTTTCTTTTTTCATTAAAAGAGCAATAATTCATTCACTTATAACAGATTTATGTTCAAATACAAGCTCTACTTTATAAAAATATATGATATTTTTTTTTGATTCAAAATAATAACTTTTTTCTTTTAAATATCCCCTATAAGAACCCACAAATCAAGAATGTTGTTTTCTTTCATCATAGACAATTGATGTTTTATTGAAGAAAATATTTTATCTGACATTTTTAATATTTTACAGAATGTTAATTGGAAATAAAATGAAGTACAATAAATAAGTTACTTTTCAATATCAAAAATTTTTAATAACACAAATGTCCACAATTGTACAAAGTCCTAGCTTAATTCTGTTTTTAAGTTTAATTTAGAGATGGTCTGTTGTGTAAGGTGACCCAACAACTACTAAATCTATTTCACACATGTGCATATACAAAATATTGTCACAAACTAGAAGAAACTACAGAAGCTGGTACAACAAAGTTACCAAAAAAACAAATTGTCATGGTAATCATGTAACTTCATAATCTTCTCATAATTACAGACCAATCTTATAATAACAAAATAAACATGTTGTTTACATATTCAGCCCTGAAACTTCATAATAAAATATTCCAACCTTTGAATTGGAAGAGTTTAAATGTGTATTCAGGGTTAAATAAGTTAATATGAGATAGCTATGTTGTTAGTTTTTGTATATTTTTTTCCTCATTGACCTGTACTGGCTTCCATAAGTAACAACTCTACAATGTTAAGTAAAATGGGAAAAAAGGGTTGTTTTTTTTTTTCAGAAAGAAAACAATATTGGAAGAGTGTCAAGGAAGACAATAATATTTTTAGGTTTTGGAAAATACCAAGCATTTTTTTCAGTTAGGAATAAACAAAAAGACAATTATAAAATGTAATTATAATAAAAAAAATAACAAACTAACAACTATACAAAAAAATTATTCATAGCTTTGTTGATTCATCAGAGTACACAAGTCGGCATTTATGGAAGAGTTGTTCCCCTTTAACTATGATGCCAAGATAATATGGAACGGTTTGGATAATGTTTTTTAATGTTTTATGTGACATGCATTATTTTCAGTATCAATAACACTATCTGAAGTTAAGGACTGAACATATGCTAGTAGTTCACTCAAGGTTATGCTCTTTATTTGCAAGGTAGATGCAGAAGTAAAACCTATTTATATGTCTCGCATTTATACTTATATACCTCACATTTACTACAAGTGTGTAAACAAGTAAATATAACAGAAAAATAAATAGTTATATAAAGTCTATGAATTAAACATTAGAAATGTATTGAAAGAAAAAAATATATATTCAACTATTTATAAAAACATCGAAAAATATCAGTGAATGTTTCATACACAATATTTAAAAAAATCATTAATAACATATATAAAAACATATTTTAGAAGATATGTGAAAAACAATACCTATTTGCAAAAAAAATATCAGCTCGGCAAACTGTCAATAAATGCTAAAAAAAATGGTTAGCTTTAAAATTTCCACTCAATGCATGCAGCAATATATATCAATCAATTGTTGATTCTAGGTCTATATGCTACTGATAGAAAGTTAGAGGGGTTGTTAGGTTCAAAGTTCAAACCCAGGCCATGCCAAACACTTCTAAAGAGAAGAGAGAATTGGGAGGTTAGAGGTCAGTTAGTACATAAACATTAGCGCATGTACCCTATATCTGAACATACGTGGGGAAAACTTTTATGACAGAAAAAAGAATTAAAAGAATTTTAATTTTTATTATCAAAATTAAGTCTTTCACCCCTGAAATTTTATAATAAACTATTCCAACTTTTGAATTTGAAGAGTTCAAATGTGTTGTCAGGGGTGAAAGAGTTAATTAATGACAGACACCCAATATTTCTGATCAATTTGAATGATTTTTCTGGTTATTTGTTTAAAATCAATCTCCATGGAGATTTCTATACAGTTCCTTTAGTTTTGTGCTGGATCTGTAAATTATTATTGGGAAATTGTGATATAGAAGTAATTATTTTGCCTTATTTAGTGCTATCACATTTGACCAAAAAACAAAAAGGGGGGAAAAATCAAATCCTCTGAATATTTACTTATTCATTCATAAAAATGTTTAATGAACCATTCTATAATTTAAATTGGAAGACTTAAATTTTTGTCTTCGGGGTTGAAATCAAGGAGATTAAGAAAAACTGCAGGACGTTCCAAAATTCTGCGAAATAATCTTAGGCACCTGTTTCAGCAAGAATATTGAGGGATGTCCTTACCTATTTCTGCTGACGGAACACTGAAGAAATTCAGAAACCATAAACTCAGGATCTTGATTTCATTTTCTTACTTTCCTTTGTACTTTCCTTTTAAGTTTACGTTCCTATGCATTTTACCCTTTGATCATTGATAATTATATCAATTATATCATCATGGGGTAATAAAAGATCTTTGATGATTGAGAGGTGTAATGGATAGCATCCTAGCCTGTTACCAAGGTGACTGGGATTTGATTAACACCAGTCCCCCCCCCCCTTCTCCCCCCTGAGTAATTCTATAATAAAACCCCCTGAGTGTTAACAAATGAGCCAACATAAGTGATTAATATAGGTCAATAAACTTGTTTCATATCTATCTTTCAGCTTTTTAGGCGATTGGAAAGATATTAAACATATGTAGACAAAAAAATATTGTAGCTGTTTTAAAACTTATTTTAAATCATATAATATATCATCATTACACTAAGAAACAAATTTCATCCATCAAAAAAATTATTGAAATAATTGTATTGTTAATTCATGAAAAAAAAAATTATTTTGAAATTGACAGTTCATTATTATGTGTCGTAACAGCACAGCTAGATAATGATCATAGGATACAGCTTACAAGGTACTTTGTTAAACATAGGATAGTGAAAGTTAATGTGCAACATCAAAAAGGATTAAAATGCTTCTTCAGAATTGTTTAATAATTAGCATATACCTTGACAGGACTTTCTATTAATAGTGGAACATTTCACAATGACAAGTAGACATCTGAAGGACTTTCAGGTGAGACCAAGATTCTGTTACATAGGTATATATAGGTTCAAATGTAAAATTGATACAAAAAGATGAAAAATCAAATTATTGTAGATTAGAATCAAGTCACATTTGTCACGTTCAAACACTTGAAAAAACTTACTTCTGGATTTTGCTAAAGGAGTGAAATAGTGAAATTAAAAAACATGTCCATTGAAAAAACAACAAACTAGAAATTAATCTTAAATTCCCTTCATGACCTCATACTTATAACATTGCAATATATAAAATTGGCAACAAAATAAGTTTTGCCAAAAATATTTAAGTAAATTATAATTTATTTTTCAAATAACTACAGTCACTTGAATTGAAAACCAGCCAATATGCATCGATCATTATAAAATTTTGCATTTTGTGAATTTTTTTATTTTCTGCAACAGCATATTGTCCCCTTATTGACACTGACATATTTTCTTGTAGTAGCATGTACATGTAGTTACATCAATTTCAGTCTTTTCTTGGACAAGAATTTGATTAATTTGACCTTTGACCACTTGCAATTGCCTTGACCTTGACTCTCTAGTGTTTATTAAAAGTTCAGTGATTTCAAATGATAAAATCATAATATAGTAAACATCCTGTCATACTAAAGCAATCAGATATTTTTATATTTCTCTAATTATTAATGTTTTGAAAAGTATTAAATGACCTGACCTTTGACCTCTTGCAGTGACCTTCACCTTACAGGTAGAAAGACCTAAACATTGTATCAATAATTTCTTTCCCAAAATAGTCATCAAAATAACATGATACTAAGGTATTCTTCAAAGATTAATTTTTGAGGACTTGCAAAAAACAAATTGAAGTCCCTAAACAATTTGTCGACATTTCGAACAAATATTCTGGATCTGTTTACAGTGTATTTATATACATTATGAGTTCAGATACATGGTATTAAGCAAACAAATTGTACGTAAATAAAGTAGGAAAAGGGTGAAAAGAGTGGCTACAGGAACAAACCTTTGTTGAATTACTCACTGGAAGGGTAACCATGGCAACGTGCTGGAAATACCCCGCCTGTGCCTCCTGATTAGGTAATATCAGGAAGTACTTGTCTCCCTTGGGGGAAAATAGTGGCGGTTTGTACTGAAATTAAGAGAAAGGATCATAATCAGTGGTGTATTTTGTAACAGGGAGTTGTCTCCCATTTTATTTTGACATCATATCATTGCTGAGGAAATAGCAGTATTTTCAGTCTACAATTTCCTGAATATTTACGTTTTACTTTTTTACAGTAAGTAACTGTAGATGGTCATGCAGGCCTCAGCTTAATGAACTTTCCTGAACTTATTCATAACATTTATACCCCTTAACTTCAGTAATGTTTTCCAATGGATTTCTTTATTGAAGTAATTTCCTTAAGCAAACTGATTAAAATCTTGATCTCCACGCCGTTCCATAAGCTTCTCTCTGCTGTGTTAAGATCTGAGATAATCTCATAGAGGGTCATGTCCCGATGACCTTTCACATTAGCCAATCAAATTACTACTGGCAGAATCTTGACAGTGAAATTTTGAGGCGATAAAGCTTGCATAAACACATTTTTCCGTTTAGTCATTTCGTCACCAAAAAGTTCGTGCGGAATAATGTGACGAAATGGCTTGCTGCAAGATGACAGGTCGTTGGAAAATTATTTTAGTGTTAAGTAAAGAGGCATCAAAGGTCATCCGGACGTGACCTCTAATGGGATGTTGTCAGATCCTTGTAAAACGGAGTGAGAACAAATATCTGTATTTTAATCAGATTGTTCCTTAAGTTAAGAAACATTCGTGAAACTCACCAGGGGCCAAACACGTGAACCATAAAGTACACTCAGCAACCATTACACCAATGGTAACCCATTGACTTCAGAGTAATGAAACTTATACGAAGAAGTTAATTACCAGGAGTTTTTCACTTACCACATTCATACAAGACTAATTACCACATTCATACAAGAATTACCACATTCGTACAAGACTTACCACATTCATACAAGACTTACCACATTCATACAAGACTTACCACATTTGACTTACCACATTCATACAAGACTAATTATTACCACATTCATACAAGAATTACCACATTCATACAAGACTTACCACATTCATACAAGACTTACCAAATCAACCCACGCTCCATGTCCAGTCTCGCGCAGATTCTAAAAAAAAAAGAAAAAAAGCAATCAGTCAACCAATCAAATGCAAGACAGAAATGTACTTAATCACCAAATGTTTGGATCTGTTTCCTTGTGATTTTTTAAATTTTCAAATGTTTTACAAAACAAAAGACCCTTGGATTACGAATAAAAACTGTGCGCATACTTACCACGCTACAGACCCCAGTCTCCGCGTTACAGACCGTGATGACCGACTTGTTCTGGGCACGATTCATCCACGAGATCAACACGTAATTATCATCTCGCCATTGTACAAACGTAAAATAGTAGTCCCTGTTAAAAAACAAAGTTTATAGAGTTATTTCCCTTACATCAGGCATAAGCAGGGAACCCACATGGTGAAAAAAAGAGTAGTGTGTTTAAATACTTGCATTATATATACTGTATTTGCCATAATTATAGCACCTCTTTCAATATAAGCACCCTTCCCCTTCCACTAAGGTATTGAAATTATATAAGTGCCCTTCATAATTATGACAACGCTAAACTATTCTATAATGGTATGGTACACCTTACATTGCGCAATTACTTTGTTTACAAAAAAAAAAACTACATAAATATTGGTAATATCTGTACACATTGCACAAAATTGATGACAATAATATTGCACATCATGTGTACAACCTATTCTGGTCACATTTAAAACATTGGACTAAAAACTTTTTCGTCCGGATCTTCAAGATTTGTAATTATCCTATTAAGCACCATGTTTGGGACCATTTGTTATAACCCAGGGCTATAATTGCAGTGGATATGGTCAAGGTCATGCAGATCAAGAATGAAATTTAAGTGCATTTTAACATACTTTACACATGTATTGAATAATGACATAATAATGAATATAGAAAAAACAGGTGACGAAGAATTTTGCACAATGATATGACTCTCCTGCTCCATAACTTTCACCTTAAATATTCACACTTTAAACATTAATTCATTGCTTCAATCCCCCAGATATTAAATAAATCGTGACATACCTATTCTTCAATCCCCTGGATATTAGATAATTTGTGACATACTAATTCTTCAATCTCTAGGATATTAGATAAATTGTGACATACTTATTCTTCAATCCCCGGATATTAGATAAATCGTGACATACTTATTCTGCAATCCTCTGGGTATTAGATAAATCGTGACATACTTATTCTTCAATCCCCGGATATTAGATAAATCGGGACATACTTATTCTGCAATCCTCTGGGTATTAGATAAATCGTGACATACTTATTCTTCAATCCCCGGATATTAGATAAATCGTGACATACTTATTCTTCAATTCCACTGGTGGGTTGACAATTTTCGTCATATTGGTCTTAAAGTTGAAGATTTTCAGTTTGAATGTTGGATTTCTGAATCCAGCCTGAAAAAAAAGTTAAATCTCATAAAATATGCCTTGATATCAATATGACAAACAATTTGTTGACACATAACCTAACGTTATCTATAGTTTAATGTCTGTACTGTACAATTGCAGATTTTACATACTTATTGATTGCAATAAATTAGTATTCAAAAAATTAATATATATTCATTTGAATAATGTTTACATCTATTCAAAGATGTTTTGATAATAATGTTGTAGCAGAACAGGACTGGGTCAATCAATGGAGATTAGAATGGCTCAATTGGTTGAGTGTCCGTCTACAGTACAGAAGGTCATGGGTTTGAACCCCAGTCTGGCCGTGCATGTTTCTCTCAATATAACAATATTGACTTGTTACGTACAGGTTGTCTTCAATATAGTTTTTGAATTGTGATATCTTCATAAAATAATTTCTGGCAGAGTAAAACACAAAAAACTTCTCTAACTATAGCTCATTTAACCCCAGGGTTTGAATTTAACACTAGCGCACTCGCCATATGTGAGTTGATTTATGAAATTGCAAGTAAAAAATTACCAGACTTGCATTTTTCGGCGAGTGGGTATAATGCCTGTTGGAAGTTATATATTATTTCAACTTGCAGACATGTCGGAAAACGTTGTCGAAAGTATCAAATGAATCGTGAAACAAAACCATGCACACACACGCACAAATAGTGCAATGCCTTGTTGCCACTTGAATTGTCTAAATTGTAAATTAGACTGATTCAGAATGCATCATACATGTAGTGCTTTCATTATCCAAACCAAAATTGCGACCAAGTTTCGAATTTGGCAAGTTAAAATTTAACCCATTCGCCACGAAATCGAGTTGCTAAAAAAGTTAAATTCTACCCCTGAACTTTCATTATGAACTCTTCAAACTTTTATATTTGGAAGAGTTCAAATTACTTACCTTTGGGTACGCGATGCGTTTCTGCATTCCGTAGGGGTCCTCCATACTCCCGTAGAGCGGGTAGTAGTATTTCCTGACCTCCGTATCATTAAACGAGGCGAACAGCAGAAATGAGCCCATAGGCGACCACCAGAGGGCGTTGTCTGATGCCAGAATCTCCTCTGTCGAGTAGAAAAATAGCATGTACTGTGATATAGGTCATAATTATAGTCAGAATACATGTCATTATTTTTGTGCACTCAAAGTTTAGCCTGTAAAAAATTAACAGATAAGTGTTTAGATGATTTGGAGCACCCAATTTCATCATTCAGTCAGGAAAGCTAAAAATAGCCCATTGAATCTAAAAACAGGTGAATTCTGCAGCTTCTAAGAATAATGTTTTTTGCTTTTTCTGTTTTGACTTTACATCACCTTAACATTTCAAGTTGTTACTGTATAAGGCAAGATTTTCACGCATGGAATTTTTCGCTTAGTCAACCTCCAAATTGTTCACGGTGTGAAAATGTTCGCGCTGAGAGTCAATCTGTTTTGCACTGTGTACCTATAATACTAATGTACAGTAAAATAGGGAGTCCAACACAGAGGTTCTTCTAATTGCTCTATGTTTTTTATTGGAGCGTCGATAACACATTTCTGCTTCAGAGGTAGTCTTCATTAGAACAACTTCTACTTATATACACAGTAGAGTTTGAGTGGTGTTAATATGTTCATGTGTATAGATACATCCGCGGAGATTTAATGGCAGCAAAATAAGTGAAAATTTCCACACCGCGAACAATTCCACTTTACTGTATTTCTCACTCTCAAAGTCATATCAACACTTTCCACTTAAATGTTCCATTTGTTTCAGTGACTTAAAATTGTTTGCATTTTCCCTTGATTTTTGAAATTTCAACACCGATTATAAGTCAATTCAGTAAAAACACAAAAATTTGAAATTTGGATTTCTTTTTACCATTTTTTTTTATGTATGTCATTTTAAATTTTCATTCACATTACCCTTAAACTATACTGAAATCAAACACAAAATTTCTACAAAAATCACCAAGTTCCTAAACAAAGCAATATCAAGAAAACAGAATTATCATTGATTTTCTGTCAAGGTCTGAAGATCTTCTCTACCAGACTGTGAATTCCCTAAAGTGGTCCGAGTCAATACCTGGATGACCTATAAAGTACACGATAATGACCAGCCGACACGAACATAATTCAATGACCACACTTGTGTGTCACGAGTGGTAGCTACACGGTCGCTGATGTCTCAAGTAGGCTGTAGCTGAGGGCACAAGGGGAGTGAGAAGGACAGAAAGTGGGAAGGAGAAAGGAAGGAAGACAAATCGAAGGAAGGGAGAGATAGGAGGGAAAGACAAATCGAAGGAAGAAAGAGAAAGAAGGGCGAGACAAAATGAAGGAAGGGGGAGAAAGAAAAGGGTGACAAAAGGGGTAGGGGGATGAAGAAAGGAAAAGATAGGGGAGAAATTAGAGGAAAGAGAAGGAGACAAAAGAGGGGAAGATAAATCGAAGGATGAAGGAGAAAGAAGGGGAAGACAAAACGGGGGGGGGGGGGGGGGAGAGGGAAGGGAGAGGCCAAATGGTGGAGGGAAAAACTTGAGAGACGGGGGAAGGAGGGGTAGGGAAAGCCAAAATGGAGGGGAACAAAGGATAGAAAGACAAATTACAAAGCAATGTGACAGAAAGTAGAAGGAAGGGAGAAGGAGAAATGGGATGGATAAGGCAGAGATCAAGGAAGCGAAATGGGAGAGATAACAAGTAAGGATCATCAAGGATTTTTTAAGAAAGGGAATGGAAACATCAAATGGTGAGAGAATAATTGGATAGGACATAGAAAGTGGAAGGAAGAAGTGATGGAGAAAATGAGGAGAGACAATTCGGTAACGTGATTGACCTAAAGGCTGGGTTTATATACTGTACCTTCGTACACCCAGTCAGGGATTCCATTAAAGATTTCCTCGTGGTAGCCATCGCTAGTGATCTGAAGTGGGGACACATCATTCTGGGAAATGTCAGGTTTGTGGAAGATATTGTTATCTTGTACGAACACCTACAAACACAAAAGAAAATGACTTTTTATCATTTACCTATCAACATGAAAATATCACTGATCTGTATTTCATTCATCAACAAGAAAAATTACACAAAAAGAATTAAATTAAATGAAATATGACACATGTAAATAAAATGAAATGAAATCTGCCACATGTATATTAAATGAAATTAAATAGGTTTGGTTTATTTTGTTTTACGTCCTATCAACAGCCAGGGTCATTTAAGGACGTGCCAGGTTTTGGAGGTGGAGGAAAGCCGGAGTACCCGAAGAAAAACCACCGACATATTGTCAGTTAACCTGGCAATTGCCCCACGTGGGATTCAAACCCGCAACCCAGAGGTGGATCAGGGTTAGTGGTAGAATGTCGAACCCCTTAACCACTCGGCCACCATGGCCCGATAAATAAATTATGACACATGTAAATTAGATGAAGTTAAATATGACACATGTAAATTATATGAAATGAAATCTGCCACATGTAAATTGAATTAGATGAAATAAAATCTGCCACATGTAAATTAGATGAAATGAAATATGACACATATACATTAGATGAAATGAAATCTGCCACAAGTAAATTAGATGAAATGAATTATGATCAATATGAATGAAATATGATAAACTCATACAAAATGAGATGAAATGAAATATGATGCAAGCTAATGAGTTCAAATTTCATTAGAGATGAAATACAACAAGATAATTTAATAGAATGAGGCAAGATAGTAGATGAAGGTACGGAGGCAATATAAATTAATTAGAAATGTCTGTGAGACATAAATGCCCACTTCCCTCAAATGAAATTAGTTCTTCATGTTTATAACGTATGCGAAGTTTGATGACAATCGGATCAGTAGTTATTTAAATAAGCTGGTTACATTAATTACCATGGGATAGGACGGGACGGATATGGGTAACACTATACAGTCAAACCTCGTTATATCGCCACCTTCTGTTCTCAGCGAATTTGGCGATATAACGAGTTTGGCGGTATATCGGGTTCGACATTCAAACCCGAGTTTGCCGTCCAAACCTTATAACAGGTGTTTCAATAACAACTGTAAACTTTGAAGATCAAAATTAACTTTAGAAATTGTTTTCAAAAAAAAATTCATCCATATCACATTATTGCATTGAATTGTACATAAATATACATTTATCCCTTATCGTGCCATCGCGGCATATTCCCCGATGCAGACCTACTGCTCTGACTGCTTATAGCGGCATATAGGCCTACCGTCCGAAAACAAATACGGGAATGTCCCCGTTTTGCTGCGAGTCTAATACGGAAATGATGACATCGTCCCAACATGTAATTCTGTGTAATTTGATTGGCTGATAAAAATTCTCTCGGAGATTTCCTTCACCAACATGAACTTGGATGCAAAATGCCGGCATCGAGTAGGCCTTTGATGATGATGAGGAGAGGGATGTTTTTTTCCTCAAATTTGAATGGATTCATAATATTGCTTTCATCATAACTTCCGAAACTTACAAGTAGAAAGACAACAAAGGAATAGCCATGGTTCATTGATTCCATGTGTGCAAGCTTACACGCGGTCACCTATCAGTCGGCAGTCAGTCACGTAACAATACTATTTCAACACGTCCTTCTGACCTCAATTTGGCAATATTAGCGAGGTCATGATAGTGTTATTTTAACCATTTGTTCTGGAAATATTATAGCGGATGGCGATAGGCGAGTTTGGCAGTAAAACGGGTGCATTAACGTGGATGGAAATCCGTTCTGAATAAATTCATGGCGATAAGCGGGTTTGGCGGTTTAACGGGTGGCGATATAACAAGGTTTTACTGTATATCATAAATAAGATATGATGGTGATAAATATGTGACACATACCACTCCATGACCTGTGGGGGCCCAGCCCACGTACTGGAAAATATCACCTAGCGGGGTCTCAAAAGCTCTCTGTTTCCTGGAAAACAAAATTAACAGCATTACAATAAATTCAGTTTTAATTAATGTTCAACTTGTAATTAACACACCTGAGGACACATATAAACCATTTCACTTGAAAAAGGTTGGAATCTATAGTTTATTACGAAATATATAGGGTCAACTTGTCAAGGTCACTTTGACTTGCATACAATTTCATCAAAATTTTAACAAGTAGTTTTTTTTGAAATCTACTTTAAAAAGTCTAAAATATTACAGCTTGGCAGAAACAGATTTTGGTTCTGCTAAACATTACATACATCACACATTTACAAGAAATCCCTGAAAGTCTCAGCTGTATAGATTTATATAGCAATACCTATACAAAGCTCGATCAGTTGTCTATGCTAGATGCAGACCTAAAAATGTCTTCATTTTCATTCTTAAAGCATCCTTACTTTGTTTGAATGTCATAATAATTGTAGCTGGCCAATTTGGAATGTCTGTAGATCTGAAAAATAAAATTGAACGTAATTAGGTTAAATTCCTTAAGAAGTTGTTTGTAAACAGGAACAAAATCTCAAATTTCTTATATGATTTCTTAGAAAGTGAACAAAATAAAAATTTCCAGCCTTTTTAAATAATTCTAAATAGACTTCACTAATATCAGAATTCAATAGACACTATAGAGAACCCTTATGTCTCTGTAACTTGGGAACAATAAAGTCATTGTAACTAGGGAGAAAATGCAATGGTAGCAATGGACCAATAATGTAATAATATTGTAACTATGGAACATGAATGCCATTGAAGCACGGGAACAAGAATGCCATTGTAGCTAGGGAACTAGAATTCCATTGTATCTTGGGAACAAGAATGCCATTGTAGCTAGGGAACTAGAATTCCATTGTAGCACGGGAACGATAATGCCATTGTAACTAGGGAACAAGAATGTCATTGTAACTAGGGAACAAGAATGTCATTGTAACTAGGGAACAAGAATGCGATTGTAACAATTAGGGAACAAGAATGTCATTGTAGCAAGGGAACAAGAATGCCATTGTAACTAGGGAACAAGAATGTCATTGTAACTAGAGAACAAGAATGCCATTGTAGCAAGGGAACAAGAATGCCATAGTAACTAGGGAACAAGAATGTCATTGTAACTAGGGAACAAAAATGCTATTGTAACTAGGGAACAAGAATGCCATTGTAGCAAGGGAACAAGAATGTCATTGAAGTAAGGGAACAAGAATGCCATTGTAACTAGGGAACAAGAATGTCATTGTAACTAGGGAACAACAATGCCATTGTAACTTGGGAACAAGAATGCCATTGAAGCAAGGGAACAAGAATGCCATTGTAGCAAGGGAACAGGAATGCCATTGTAACTAGGGAACAAGAATGTCATTGTAACTAGGGAACAAAAATGCCATTTAACTAGGGAACAAGAATGCCATTGTAGCAAGGGAACAAGAATGCCATTGTAGCAAGGGAACAATAATGCCATTGTTGCAAGGGAACAAGAATGTCATTGTAACTAAGGAACAAGAATGCCATTGAATCTTGGGAACAATGATGTCATTGTTACTAGGGAACATTAATGCCATTGTAACAATGGAACAACAGAATACCATTGTTACTAGGGAACAAGAATGCCATGGTAGCAAGGGAACAAGAATGTCATTGTTACTAGGGAACAAGAATGACATGGTAGCAAGGGAACAAGAATGTCAATGTAACTAGGGCAACATTAGGGAACAAGAACTCAATTACAACTAGGGAAATTCATTTTAACCAAGGAACAGCAGTAGCATTGAAGCTCCTGAATAAGAGCTCCATTGATCGTTTGATTCACTCCAGAGCAGTGGGGTCCATGGTAATTTTATAAGAGGACATGTTATATAACATCACAATAGAATGGTAATAGTTACAAAATCATCTAGAGACTTCGATAAATTATCAATATCATGCATTCAGTGGCTTACAAAACTGGTTATAAGTACATCTCTATACTAATGGTTTCAAAAAGCATTAGATATTGTACAACACTCGGATGATAATGACGTGTGAAAACTTACTGGTCGCTCATCGAACGCCAGGAGAACGTACTTCTGGTCAGGTGATACCTGAAAGGTGTCTGTATTGAGCTCCCTCTGTAAAGGTCAAAGGTCAGAAATATGAGTCAATAATTCAGCAAAATGATGATGTCAGCACTGTATCCTTAAGATCACTGACATAAAAAGAATACTTAGAAGCATTTTGATCTTGTTTATCCATTGAACAACTATCATTATTTTTAAAAGAATGCTCACAAACTTTTGATCTTGTTTACTGTCATTATTTTTAAAAGAATGCTCACAAACTTTTGATCTTGTTTATCCATAGAATAACTGACATTATCGAAAAAAAAAGAATACTTACGAATGTTGTGTTATCCATGAGGACAAACGAGGAGTTATCCGAACACTTAAATATGACCACGGCTCCATCGTCGTTTCGATACAGGAATTTATCATCTGTCAAATATATTTGATTTTAGTTCAAGTAACAAGTCTTTGACATTGATATAAATTCTCAATATTTCCAGGTACATTTCATTCAATTATATCGTAACAATATTATTGTAACATTATGCTCTGAGCAAATGTAGTTATGATATTCCTTCCTTCTACCAATTCTTATATGTCCCATCTTCATGTTTAACTCATACATCCCCGGATTTTCTAACCTTTGAATCAGGAGAGTTCAAATGTGTCTTTGGGATTGAATGAGTCAATTATTTAAAGGCCCAATATACGTAACTTTCAGCAAAACTTGAAGCGAAAATCAAGCCTGATACCTTTATATATTTAAAGATTTAGTTAAGATTAGCAATATTCAAGATGAATTCTTTCGCGGTTACCGGTACAGCAGCAGTTGAAACTCAGTATTTGTAAACACGCGTCCATATTTTCTAACTTCGGCTTGTTGTTGAAGTTGGCCCCACCTGAAGTATTTTCAATTCTTTGGATTTTTCTGTCAAGAGATTCTTGTTTAGTTACTGCTCAGGTTTACTTTGTTATAGGCTTATTTTTGCGTGGTTATCAATTGGATTTTTTTTTCAGAATTTTTCAGGTTAAAGAAAAAAATCCTAAAGTTACGTATACTGGGCCTTTAACTTTATTTAGCACCTTATATAACAATTAAGGAATCTTGCTTCAGTGAATATTGTAACGTGCCGGCGGTCACCAATCCAACTACTGACCACATGCACACTCGCGGTGGCTTAACAAACATGAGTAAGTCCCTGGGCTATACCGCATGCGATTCTGGCAGGATTTCCCTTCTTATACTTTAAATAAGCTTGATATTACATTATTACCTCTCCCAGTAGATAATTATCTGGGAAAAAATCTGTAGGACTTTCTCTGTGTAAAGTATTAATGCACCTTCCAAAATTACCGGGAACTGGGATGGACTATAGCTAACATGATCACACAGAATCCCACCGCTGCCACCAAATGTACCATGCAGGCGATCATCCGATCATCCGCCTAACCTACTCAGTACTGACCAAGATCTCTATTGCTTAAACTACAGAGGGAGCGGCCCATAGTGTAATTCATGACTGGAAAAGGTAATTGGATGTAAGTAGGCAGAATCTTCCCTCTAATATACCATAGCTGTATATTACAATATGTCAAGGGTTTATTGATTTCAAAATTACGGAAACCACTTCTTATTATACTTTTAATATTGCTTAATGTAATGTAATTATTTTATGTTTCTTTGTGTCTTGATAAAGATTAAGCGGACTGGATTGCTCCAAAAATTTGACACCACTAGTTTATCTATACCTTGTTGGAATTACTTCTATGCCCTTTATAAAATTTTCAGTAATTTGTTTCCTACATAAATATCCATTAGTAGGGATCCAGTGTTATTTGGAAAACCATTGTTTGTATTACTTCTTTGACCAATTACAATATAAATGACATGTGCAAGTGATAACTCAATTTTCAGGTCCATATAACAATCCATATTAACCTTAAATGAAGTCCATACTGATAAATACTGCATTGTTATTCATGTAAATCATATTTCATTTTTATCGTAAAATATCATATTTGGTATATTTTCTTCAAGGTTCTCTAATCTAGACTTTGTGGCCAACAAATGAAAAACTTCCAAAAAAATAAGTAGCTTTTGAGACGACCCCTACAGGATATATCTGGTACTTAACCTCATTCACCCCTGCAGACACATTTAAACTCTTCCAATTCAAAGGTTGGAACAGTTCATTACAAAATTCCAGGGGTGAATGAGTTCAGCCTTCTAAGGGCTGTGCTAGCCTGTCGCAATTATACTGTTCTATATATAGACAATTCCTGCGACCAAATTTATGAGTAACATACGCCAAAGGACATACGGCCATATGGGCTGTCTTGTCTAATGCACTAATAATCAATAAGTGACATCCAAGACAGTCTTTGCTCCCTGTTGATTGTGGTGAAATCGAAGGAGAAGTCAGACAAAAATTTCCATATTTTATCATTCAGTACCCAGGCACTTAGTATAGCCAATGAGAATAAAATCAGATTATAAAACCTGATTTCAAGGAGGAGCTAGCAAGCCCATGCAGATATTAACAAATGTATAGAGTCAGGTTCTATGGAAGTTTTATTATCGTCATGCTTATACCCATGGCAAATTTATGAAATTTCCACCGGGAAGATTACGTAAAAATTACACAATTAAAGGTCCACATGTTTTGAGCTGACAGTTTTCAGAAAAATCATCACATCTTAACAAATAGGAATAAAATAAAAATGGTCATTTTTTTTGTTTTTCTCCTTTATCTTTTTTATTTGTTTTTGCCTGTTTTTATTTATCTGATCATTCTAATTCAGCACTAAATAAACTTCAATGATACTTTCATATATCTGCATGAGCTTTAAATCTCAGACTACTATCCACAAAGAACTTTATGCTTAAATTTTTTTTTTGTCTGAAATATCATTTTTCATTTATTTCTTGGATTTGTTTTAATTCATTACCCCATAATTTAAATCACTAGTATTAAAGGACTTTTTACCCAAGATTCAATAATACACTATGTTCGATTTTCCTTATGCTTCTTGCTGTCATAGCAACAGATGTGTAGGCGACAACTTTCTCATCAATCACGCCTCATTGATCAACTGTATTCTGGGGTGCTACTCAGGAGTCGAAACCTACAGTAAAGGTCACACGATGGTAACCATAGTTACACAGCTTGTCTCTAGAATTTCTTGTTAAAATGTAATTAACAGCGCTACATTTCTTGGAGATTTCCAATACAATACTGCTCATAAGCCTATATTTCATGTATGGCTCACAAGTCCTTTCCAAAATAGATAGAAGCCAAAAATAAAGAAATGAGTGTCTCACTAATGTTTCCAGCTTATCTAGGGTAGCTGAAATGTCCATCCAAATCAGGGGTAGTTTTCACCTTCAATTCAACACATATATCTATAGGGTTCCTCAGAGTCTAGCTAGTTAATGTTGTCTAGAATCTGGGTCATATTGTCCAGAATCTGACTTGATCATGTTGTCCAGAATCTGGGTCATGTTGTCCAGAATCTGACTTGATCATGCTGTCTAGAGTCTGGGTCATGTTGTCTAGGGTCTGGTTCATGGTGTACAGAATCTGGGTCACGTTGTCCAGAATCTGACTTGATCATGTTGTCCAGAATCTGACTCATGCTGTCCAGAATCTGGGTCATGTTGTCCAGAATCTGACTTGATCATGCTGTCCAGAGTCTGGGTCACGTTGTCAAGAATCTGACTTGATCATGTTGTCCAGAATCTGACTCATGCTGTCCAGAATCTGGGTCATGTTGTCCAGAATCTGACTTGATCATGCTGTCCAGAGTCTGGGTCATGTTGTCTAGGGTCTGGTTCATGGTGTACAGAATCTGGGTCATGTTGTCCAGAATCTGACTCATGCTGTCCAGAATCTGGGTCATGTTGTCCAGAATCTGACTTGATCATGCTGTCCAGAGTCTGGGTCATGTTGTCTAGGGTCTGGTTCATGGTGTACAGAATCTGGGTCACGTTGTCCAGAATCTGACTTGATCATGTTGTCCAGAATCTGACTCATGCTGTCCAGAATCTGGGTCATGTTGTCCAGATTGACTACTCTAGCCTCTGTTTTAGGAAGCTGGCTTAGAAGGATTTGTGTAATTAACTTTTCTTGAGAGCATATTATGAATAATATATCAGAAAAGAGCTTAATTATTGATAGGTCATTGGTCCTTTTCTCAGCTATACAGGTTTGAAAAGGTGAGAAAAGAACTCCTCTTGATTTTTCAAAGAAAATAAATGAGAAAAATAAATTATTAAACCATAGATAACAAAATTTTGAAATATTATGTCAGATGATTATGTTTAGGATCTATATTTTGATAATAACAAAAGAGAAATCGGAGTCACTGGGCAATTTTTTTTACATGTGTTGTTAGGGAAAAGGCAGTGTAGTCCCATAAAATTGATCTTTTTATTTTTAACAGACAGGGCCAACTTCCTTTAGTATTTACACCAGAAGTATGAGAAATTAGCAGTTTTCTTACCTTGTATCCAAGTTGGATGGAAGGATTTGGGTTTTAGATCCCCTGATAGGAAATCTTCAAAGCTGAATTTTTCTCGTGTATCGTCTTTCGGCTTAGCTGTAATACAAAAGAAACACAATTAATGTATGGGAATGAGATGTTTGTGGCCTGCATTATTTGATGAATACTGTATTTATCATAAATGTTGTTAAAGCTGTTTTAACTGCAACACAACTATGGACACATAGGCTACCATAGTTGTAGTTTCCTGTGTATTGCCCGCGGGCTAAACAATTTTTTACACCAGAAGATGTCTAGTGCGGGCTATCTACTGCTTCAGACTATAATCTGTGGATTTTTTAAACCAAATTATTAAATAATGTGGGTTATATGTTGTTAAAAGTTCTCACTTTTATCAACATGTAGATCTATGCTATATATCATTGACAAGATTATATAGAGCTTTAGTTATACACATTAACATATATATTTACAAAATATTATTTTACAAAAGCCTCAAAAATGACTTAATTTACTTCTCGTGGGCTATACCCCGGTGTGGGTAATACACAGGAAATTACGGTATACCCTAAAATAAGTGCTGAAAAAATGGAGCTCATGCAAGCTTGTAAAAGCTGAAGAACACTAATAATTATGATGACTATATAGTTTTATGACATAGACGGAGAAGTACTTTTGTGTTTTACAGGGTAAATATTGTATAAACATACATACACACTATGTACCCAATACACACTCAGCATTCACAACAAACACTTGTATCAGTACAACATGTGGCTGTCAGTAATTCACGCCATGGAGCCAGCATTAGATCACTAGCTGACACCACCAGGTACACAACAATACATATCATACACCTGTTACTCTTAGATCCATTAACATATATTTTTCTGGGACCTCATGTTACTCTTAGGTCCATTAACGTATATTTTTCTAGGGCGGCAACGATTAGAAATTAAATAATGCCGGTCGGATAACACTGTGAATCGGTTAGAAATTAAATAATGTAAGTCCGATAACACTGTGAATCAGTTAGAAATTAAATAATGCCAGTCTGATAACACTGTGAATCGGTTAGAAATTAAATAATGCCAGTCGGATAACACTGTGAATCGGTTAGAAATTAAATAATGTAAGTCCGATAACACTGTGAATCAGTTAGAAATTAAATAATGTAAGTCCGATAACACTGTGAATCAGTTAGAAATTAAATAATGCCAGTCCGATAACACTGTGAATCAGTTAGAAATTAAATAATGCCAGTCCGATAACACTGTGAATCGGGCCGAATCGGTTAGAAATTAAATAATGTAAGTCCGATAACACTGTGAATCAGTTAGAAATTAAATAATGCCAGTCGGATAACACTGTGAATCGGTTAGAAATTAAATAATGCCAGTCCGATAACACTGTGAATCAGTTAGAAATTAAATAATGCCAGTCTGATAACACTGTGAATCGGTTAGAAATTAAATAATGTAAGTCCGATAACACTGTGAATCAGTTAGAAATTAAATAATGCCAGTCCGATAACACTGTGAATCGGTTAGAAACTAAATAATGCTAGTCAGATAACACTGTGAATCGGTTAGAAATTAAATAATGTAAGTCCGATAACACTGTGAATCAGTTAGAAATTAAATAATGCCAGTCCGATAACACTGTGAATCAGTTAGAAACTAAATAATGCCAGTCCGATAACACTGTGAATCAGTTAGAAACTAAATAATGCTAGTCAGATAACACTGTGAATCATACGTATCCAAATCAAAACGAGGTAACCATGCATATTTTTTATGTGTCAGAAAATACTACCATAAATGATGCTTTATTTTGCTGAAATGACATCATAAGTCACTAAATGCATAAACAAATGTACCTTAATACTTATACCTTATAAATACAGCTGTTACTAATTCTTTAAATCTTTATGAAACAGCTTCAAATTGCTAGCCCTCCGACTGGGAATTTTTTGTACCAATTATGCTATATGCACATATTTTTCTGTCCGTCACTTCCAGTCTGAAAAATCTGGTGGTGCAACAGTTAATTTACAAATTATAGTAAAATATGCATTAAATTAATTGAGCAAAAACAAAACAAATATGATATTTCTACCCTTAAAAAGCAATTAGCTCATAAAAATACAGCTCGCAGAATTTAGCCAGTTCTAACACTATATGCATATAAAGGCTAAAGCCAATTTGGAAAGGGGAGGTAACCCTAGATTTTATTACCTTTAATTGATTTTGTAATGAAATGTGTACTGAAATTGATTACCCTGGAACTGTGTTGGTTTCCACTTCCTATAGTTTGTAACAGTTTCATTATGTAAACGTATGTTTATAGCTGATCAATCTAACAACATACCAAAATGATATATATGCACATCCATTTACAATAGAAGTCAATAAAAATTTCCATTTGTTTCGCTGTCCTTTATTGTGTAGTAAAATTCAGCTCTTTACCAGACAAAACATCAGACATCTATTGTCAAAATGAAAATTAATCATGGAGATTTGAATAGCTTATTTTTTTCAGGTTGAGCAAATCAGGGTGAAAACATCCCTAAACAAATAAAGTGTACATTATAATTTGCATGTATAGAACGTTTACATTAGAAAGCCATTGCTAATGTATAAAATCCAACACTTCAATCCTTTTAAAAACCTCGCTGCAACAACATTTTTCATTTGGGAATTTCCTTTTATATATAATCAGCAGATAAAAACAACACCTTTAGAATCTTAATTTTGGACATTACAAAACATATTAAAAGAATTTTGAATTAGGTTTTTATCGATCCAATATTTACTGAATCTGTATTGATCATCATGGTGCTGATACTTTGGAAGACTATTCCATAATCATGGTGTATTCCTTTTTGTTTTGGTGTCATCTGTTGGTCTATCCTAAAGCCACTATTACTATAAGTTCAAACTTGTCTGCTGCCACTAAGTTACTTTTTCATCTTTTTAAAATGAATTCCCAAAAACAAATTTCATACTTGTACATAAGTAAGATTATTAATAAGTTTTGTATAAGTATTATTCTTGAATGACGTACCCTTGTAATGTAGCAAATATCCTAAAGGATCCCTGTCGCAGAAACAAAACACAAGAGAACTTCACGGTAGTTTCAAACAGTTACCTCCCCTTGAATTTGTGTTTGGGTATAAATATCAAATGTACAGATACACACAAGGTTTTGGAAGTTATCCAGCAGGACATATACAGTGCCCCCCCCCCCCCCTCCCCCCTCCAATTTTCTTTGGATATATGTTTAACATGTATAATGACTGTTTTTTATGTCGTGTTACAGTGTTTTTAGCAGTGATGCGGGTTTCCTTAGTATTGTATCTGATGGAAGTAGAAGTAATGAAGAACGCCATTAACAAATTATTTCTTTAACAGCAAAACTACATTAACTTGTAAAAATATTTCTGGAATTCTCAAAAGATAGAAATTTCATAATCACTATTATAGAGAAAAGGAACTATTTGTATTCAATTTGTTACGCGGCCTTTCCCAGCTGTAAAACTGGATCACCATTTATTTTTTGACAACATTTATATTTTCTATGCATTTATAAACACCTAATGGTGATTAAGAGAGCTTAAAAGTAAATTGAAAATTTCTTCTGCCCACACATCCCAGTAAGATGTCAGCTAATGTATGGGAAGCTTTCCTGAGTCGAGTCATACATATTCATGAAGGTGTTTTCTACGTCTGATTGGTTGAGTTTTGTTAAGGTGTTAAGCCACAGATTATGAAAGTCACTTAATTGGCACTTTAAGGGTCCTCTTACCATAGCAACCAATTCTAAATATGCCTTGGAAGCTTTATATTGTAAGGTAACTCTAGCAACAAGAAATAATTTCTGAAAATAACAAGAGCTGTTGAAGAACAGCATTATTATATTGCATGACTCTATTGGAGATAGCAAATATTGTCTTCAGGCCAATACCAAACATTATATTTGTATGATATTTGTATGTCTCCCTTGAGATTTTGTTACCCCTAAAGACCAATTTGAACCCGTCCAATTAAAAGGTTGGAAGAGTTCATTATGAAACTTCAGGGGTGTTTGTCAGTAAACAAAGTCTTTTTCACCCCTAAAGACACAATTGAATCTTTCCAATTAAAAGGTTGGAATAGTTCATTACGAAGCTTCAGTGGTGATTGTCAGTAAACAAAGCCTGTTGATTTTTGCCAGTTACAGGAGAGGGAGACTTAGATGTCAAGATTGCCGGAGGTTTGAGACTGTGTTCCTCATTAACTTGTAGCCTGTAAGAATACACCCGTTAATCAGCCACAGAATCGCAATCAATGTCCAGTCCGAGGCTCGTCCTAATGGATGGTCAGTTCGGCTAAGTCAAAGTAACGGTCAATTCATCACCCATCAGTTCCTTCAGCCAATCATTGGTCAGTCACCTCCCTCAGCCATCATAAAGTCGTCAAGACATGTCGGGGGGGGAAAAAGGACAAGATATTTATGTCATGAAAAGTAACATATTCAGGCCACATGGAAAAGCTATTACTTATTAAATACCTAGCATTGTAAGACAACTTCATTATACATCAAAGTATTGTCAGATTTCTGGAGGAATTATTGAACAATTCATTTTTCAAAGTTCCGTCCTCCATATTCCTAAATTAAGAAGCGTAACAGTGGTCATTATTTTTTTCAATGCCTCTGCTAGGAGTCAAACCTAGAACCTTTAGCTGGCTACTAGTCTTACACTCAATCAATCAAGCATAAAGAGAGTATATCCCTAGCCCAGCGGTATATATTGAGGCTAGTATTTACCATGGGTACAGAAGGAACCCTTCGACCCATGTACTTGTAAGTATAGCTCAATATCTTTATGCCACATGACGAAAATAAATGTGTAAAAGAACTGGAAAAACACATTCCTGTGGAGTGACCAGCCCAGGATTCGAACTTATGTCTCCGTCGTGCTAATCCACAGCTCTAGCCAAAGAAGCACCAATGCTACATCAGCTGATCGAGTGACAGAGACATCACCGTATTTAACACTATGTATAAGCACACTGTGTTACAATGCTTCTTTTACAAATGTCAGAAATAGAAAATTTCATGGTTTTCCCGTTTTGATTTAAGATTTATTTATTTCAATGATATGAAACAACATGTGGTAAAAGCCAGCGAAAACCAACGTTGTGGAGATCTTAATTTTCTTAATTTGATGGAGTCTCAAGATGTACGTTATAACAGTTATCTAAAGGGGTGACGTGATGGGGTGGAATGGGGGGATAGGGTTTACAAAAATGTTTGAATGTATAGAATTGATATTGCATAGGTGCTAATGATATCTTACATGTGTAGTAGATCTAGACCTGAGGTTGATTGTTAGTGACCAGATAGCTCATTTGGTTCGAACCCCGTCTGGCTGTGCATTTCTCTTCTCCCGTTACTCATGAAACCAATGTCCCCTTCTCTCAAGATTGAGTCTCTCTGAAGATGACATATAATACATGTATATCCAAATATATCCCAACTCCTGTCCCCCTGTATAATTATGTTACCTGGCCCCTTCGCTAATGTTAATTTCCCCCCAGGTAGCCTCTGGTCTAAAAGGACCTCTCTCTCCCTTTGGAGCCCCTAAAACCACCAAACAAATATGCATTGTATTCGTAATCAATGATCACCGACATACACAAGGCCTCCTTCAAACAGGTTGAAAATAAACACAAATTGATTTCTAACAAAACATGTATATTCAATCCCGATTGACGTCACAGCACAGCAAATAATCACACAGAAGCTGGAATACTTGAAGGACAGGTGTTTTTATCGAACAGCTTCCGAATACAATTTAAAAGATACATGTACCACATACTGTACGTACAGCCTCAATAATAACTTGAATGGAATCCATTTCTTGTCCGATTCATCATCCGTTTTTCAATCACTGTATCAAAGGTCATTCCTGGCTGATTGACATTTTGGACGATGATCGACAGCATCCAAAGACCTGACGATCGAGTGGTCACAACAATCCAGTATCCAGACGGCATCGTCTATAATTCTCCATACAACTCAATGCTTGTCCATCTCTTGACCATTCCTTGACCATTCCCTATTGCCTTTGCTGGGTAATGACTTCGGCCATTCTTGACATTCCTATCAATAAAACTCCAGCTTCATCATGGAACGATTCCGACCCGCGATCCTTATTCGGTCCATATTTGATTCCAACCAAATTTCCTTTGACTCAATGGAGACTATTCATCAGCTAGACTGTCCAACAAGAACGGCACTTAATTGTATTTTCATCAATTCCGAAATCCTTAGCCAGATTTGATCACTCCGAGGCACTCACAGTGTTCAGATAGTTTTATTTTTACTATGCTAATGTGTTGTTGGTGGCGGGGGGGGGGGGGGGTGTAATTTTTTTATTTTGTTGGGAGGGGGGTGGGTATTTTTTTTATATTGTTGGGGGGGGGGGGGGCATTTTTTTTATATTGTTGGGAGGGGGGTATTTTTTTATATTGTTGGGGGGGGGGGGAGTTAATTTGTTTACATTGTTGGGAGGGGGGGTATCTTTTTTATTGGGGATGGATGAGGAGGGGAATTTATATTGAAAATAAAATGTCTTCCAAAAATAAAAATGATGCAGTATAGTACTTATGAGCACATGATTGTGTTTCTTAAATAGGGCAATTAAAACCCTGTGATCCTCAAAAAGGGCAATAACTCTGCATAAAAAAAGAACATGCATGAGTTATTTTGTTATTGTCTTTGACACTGAGGGATATAAAAAATAATATGCATGAGTTATTAATTATCTTTGTCACCGATGGATATAAAAAAGAAGATGCATGAATTATTAATAATTTTTGACAAAAATAAAGTACCATTGAAGTTTACAGTACAGTACTTTTAGAGAAGTTAGAGTTTAGACAACCCATCTAAAGAGTTTGTGTCCTTATCCTGGTTAAACAATGTTATAGAAAACTAAGAAAAAATCACTAACTCATATGTCTGTTTAAACTCACTGCAGACTGTGAATGAAAGCCCTATCACTATCATTATTTACAGGGAGGGGGGGGGGGGGGGATGGGGGGGGGTCAGAGAGGGGATGAGACCACACAGAGACCAGCCACAGCAACATAAGGAAATCTATAACAAGTGATTTCGAAACACTTAAATTCCAGTACTGAAACAGATTTCTCTACAGAGAAACCTAGAAAAGAAATCTATTTACAAGCTATTCCCATAGAAACTCCATAATTTTCTTCTGTAGAACCATCCCCTATTCCGTAACAACATTATGTTCCATTCTCTATACGCCCCCCTTTAAAATTAAGGTCACAGGAAATGTTCCCTTACTTCAGTAATAAAGTTATCTATAGTCGTTCTAATCTACTTATCAACATCGGCCTCAACACAATGGCTCAACATCCTGGTTACATTTACAGCACCGATATTTCCTTATGTGGTAATGTCAGCAGTGGACATCTTCATTCTTCTTAAAATTGTCCGCTTCAAAATAAGCCTTACATGCAAATAGACTTTTAGTCGTTCATCACTGTTTGCGAAATTGTCAATTATTCTATTAGGATTAAATATTGAATCATTTATACTCATCCTTTACCCTTAATTCTGTCATTCTTCTATTCTTCCATCTGTTCTTTTCTTCCCTAAACCATGCACCAATCCATCAGCATTCAATTATCATCAAACATTCTTTTGGTTCTGTCATATATTTATGCATCTAAGATATGTTTTTCCTTTTCTATTCTGTCTTTAAAATATTTTTCCTAATCAATTTTCTTCTTATCCATCAGAGTTATAGTTCTTGCATGTGTTTTACATCATGTTCTTTCCATCTTATCAATTCATGAATAATAATATATATTCATATTCTTTTTTTATTCATCCTTCCATCCTTCTCTCTGTATCTTTTAATCCATCAATCCATGAATAACAATATATATTCATCTAGTACATTTTACATTCAATTTTTATTCATCCTTCCATCCTTCTCTCTGTATCTGTTAATCCGTCAATCCATGAATAACAATAATTATTATCTACATTTTACATTCAATTTTTATTCACCCCTCCATCTTTCCCTCTATAGTTGTTATCAAAATACATCTACATACTTCTCTTCCATTCATTGTTTATCCTTTCCTTTGTCATGTTTTCCGCCCATAGATTAATTTATCTCATTTTCCCCCCTGCCCATCCGTTATTAAATGTCTCCTCCCCTGCACTGTTCCCCCTCCTTCTCTCCATCCCCTCACATTCCTGTACCGCTCTCACAACAAAATCAATAACACAATCTAGTAAATCATAACTCTTCAAATACTTACAGACTGGTATCATTAGATCTACCAAAAATAACCATATTTTATATTGTAAATTTTCAAAAACTACAGCATCGCTCCGAATAAAAGTATGATAAAAACTGATCCCTGTAAATGGAAATCTCCTATAAAAGATTAAGGTTTTGACCTAGCTTGTCGGAGTTGGAAACAAAAACTGTGTAGTTCTTCAAAACACAACTAGTATGAGCAACGCTGAAAGACATACTTCACCGATATATATTTGAATTCACAAATCAAATAAATACAATGGTCGCCTATCAGACAAATGCGGAAATTTGTGGGAGATGTCAGACGATCGACTAAACTGCATCACAACTCCATCTTGAGATAGTATAGGTTCTGTAGAGAAACATATCGGGCTCAGCTATCTCCTTTTAGAAACGTCTATCAAAAATATATTGTTACATCATTCCTTTAGGCTTCGATCCCCCGATTTGTAAGAATAGACTGAACTGTTTGTGTTACAGGGAGTTCCAATGTAAATCTAAGGGTAGGGCAGGCTATCTGAGAGAACATTTGTTAATCCCTCAGGAAGGCGGTAGTTGCTATGCATTCCTGGCAGACATGGGTGTATTTCTGACAGATCGGAGGGGCTGTGTTGTATCGCGGCCTTCGATCTCAACAGCTAAAACAAGACTTCTGATTGGTGGGTTTATTAACGTCTTTAGACAACATATTTAAATTGCTCAATCAAATTGAATCATTCTGTATTTTGTAATTGGTCCCAGGTACTGGTTCAGGATAAATTTTATTAAATTCCTACTACTTTTCCCATGATATTATTCACCCGCAGATTAAGATTTCTCAAAAGTGCTAATTAAACTAAAAATTTCAGCACTTAGCAAAAATCATTTAATGTATATATCTAAGACTTCATGAATCCTTTAAGATCAAATTGTTCTAAATTTTTCACATATGTGACCTGCAATGACCTTGAAAACTTTGTCAAGGTCATTTATATGCGAAAACTTTAAACTTGATGCTTTGTTTCTGGATTATAACCTACAGTGTATTTGATACTGAAAAAATATCGAGACTGTGGATCTTTTGGTTTCTTAAGAGAGAATTCATTTTGAAAGGGAACAGATAAAAGGTCATGGCAGATGCAAAGCAATATATTATAAGCACACTTAAAGGGTTGATTCCATCAAAACCTGATGATTCAAAAATCTTAGAGTTAGACATGTTTTGAACCTGAGTTTTCTTGTTTTCTTTTTCTTTAAAATAGGTGTTCACAACTGAATTCTCCAATTTCATGTCATTTCAATGAGATAGCTAGAATATCACAGTTATCCCTCCTTACATTGTACCATCCCCCCCACCCCCTCCTCCTCCTCCTCAAGAAGATCTTCGTTGACAAAAAAGCCATATAACATTTCTTAACTATCAGCTCCGCAATTATCATATGTACAAAAAAAATTAAACAAGAGCTATTTTCTGGTAGTTTAAAGCAGTAGATTTACACCTTCAACAGAAATGTGTAATCAGAAGCCCTGCAGAGCAATCTACAACATCTTCGTTATCGATACCGGTGAAATCATGCGATTTTGATGACATCAGGGCAATCCAGCGACGGACACAATTACACACTTTAGGTTTTCCGGGAAGATTGGCCACGCAGACGAATTCCATAACATATTGTATGTTACCGGGATATGTTGGAAACAAAGCGCCATTTTAGCATTGTCCAATATCTCTCTCAGACGAAAGTCATTGTTTTCGCTCTCCAGTGTTTTAGTAGCAGCCTAATATAGCCTTTCTTACGAATACTGAATTTGTGATTGGTCCGGGTTTCAATCATCTTCATTGATAATATATTACCAGAGTGAAGCATTAAAGGTTTTACAGCTAGCCTTAACATTACACAATACACTGAATACAGTTTTACAAGGAAAATGAAACCAGCTTAGCTAAATCAGAACTAATGTAAGGTAGTGATGTTATATATATTTTCTACAGTCAAAAACGAAATCCTGAATCCACCACGCCCTACATTTTCTAATTCAATTAAAATACACACATCTGCAAAGAGTGCTTTCATGTTTCTTTTAATGTATTTAGCGTCCATGCTAGCTGGCTCGGAGCTGGAATGTCAAACTGAAATGAAATCAGCAACTGTTGTAGATTTTCGCAATAAACCCCATTTGCTTCTGGTTGCCAAGCATTCCCCCAACAGTGTTTTACACAACCTTTTACATGCTTCACTTCGCATGCTTAAAAAAAACGATAGAAATTAGAAAAAGTGTGAAATAATTAGCCTCATCCTGGCTTTTAAAACAGATCGACGCATACATTTTTTTTTTCTACCAATGCAATCTGTATGCATTGGTATTTTATACAGCTACTGGGCTCTTGCAGGGCTTTTTAGAAATGAATTTTTTTCATGCCATTACATAAAACTTGGATATAGCTAGAAATTCATGTCATACACAAGTGTTAAAAGTTTTTTTTTTTAATCGAACACAAATTCTGGCCCTAAAGCATAAATGGCTAGAATGAACTGCATACGGTTAGTAAGCTTGGACATTTTGTTAAAAACAAATAAATACCATTATTTACTCTGCAATAAGACCATCATTGCCTTATAAAGAAAAAAAGCTGGGGTCATAAAATGGAAATAATTATGTATACATAATATAATGCTATTTCATGTTCCTGTAATAAGCCCACCCTTGACTTCTATTAATTCGAAGGTCAGAGGTTATATCCTGCCCCTGGGTTTATTTGCATAAGATAAGAGCTTTACCAATTCAATTAAAATGATATATTATTGAAGTATGAGAAAGAGGGGCAAAACTGATAATTTTTCAAAGTTTATCACTTTCAGAAATTGATCACCAAATATTTGACAGAAGTACATTTTCAGAGAGCTCATCATTATCATCATCATCAATCAGTTTTGATTATACAGGCCATGGATTAATCCTCATGTCGAGGGTATGCATGGCCTGTGTGTCTGTCGAGAGCGAAGTCTTCCTCTCCATGCCTGGCGATCCGGTGGGTTGGTAGAGTCCAGCTACTTTTAGTAATTCATTAGAAAGTAAACTTAACAATATTTGTTGATATTTACCTAGAAGTAAACAGTGGCCTTTTAAATGATCAGTAATGTACTCTTCAGCACTCAAGCTTATTTCCATTTTTTTTTTTTTTCATTTTATTTATTAATTTTTCCTTCATGTTTTGGAACCCAAAAAGTACCCGTGCAATACCAGTATATAAGCCTTGTATAATCTATATTCTAAAGTAAGTCACTGGCAACTTACTGAAACGCAATATATAAAGGTGGGCTTATTAACAGACGTGAGCTTAAAGCTGGATAAATACAGTAGCATGTGCTTGTTAGGTTGTCTATGGTAACACAGCCTCAGTGCCTTTAAGTGCACTAGCTCCTATAACTTCATCATTGATCCCATACCATCAGTAATGATTACATGACAGCCAGCGCTCTTAACAATCTGTAATTAAAACTTACTACCCAGGCTTAGGCGACAACTTCTAATTTCAAAACAAGTTTGTGGCAAAAATAAATGTTGTAATTTCTATGTTAAAGGTAGTTTTATCTTCGGAAGTAAACGCTCATGATCGTCAGTACATAAAACATCTTGGTAAAACAGTTGACGCTGAGAAACTGTAACTATCGTCTTGTTCCTTGTGAAACCGCCATGATGTCGCCCTGATCAGTATTCCAAGCTTCCCCGAGGGAAATTGAGATCTGTATCCATGCAACGTTTTAAGACACCAGTACAGGAATTACAGTGCATGTAACACTCTCTCTCACAAGCTTGTAATGAGGTCAGGTGGTGCTCTGTCGTACCGTTTCGTTGGTAATTCGCCGTAAATTAAATCACAGCTAAATATATTACGATTTCAGCACCGACATCAACATGCTCTGGCTTGTGTGTCGCCAAAAGGAAACAAGGTTTCAATTCATCATTACCAGTTCATGTTCTGCTACTTGTAAACAGCAGGTTGTTTCATTTGAATTTTTAAAATTCAATAAAATCCTTTTTCAAATCTCATTAAAAAGCAATGGAATTTGTTACAATGCAAAGTGGGATATAAAAATTGGGAAAATGTAAATTCATTAAAATCTGACTTCCACTCTTCTAGCTCTAGCTATTCGACGTCCTGTGACCTTCACTCATTCTTATAATGACCTCTAAATTAAGCTAATCTTAATTGACCTGTGACCTAAGTTTGACCCAATCATGCACCTCTATAATACAAATCATTGATGCAGCAAGCAATCAAGCGTTCCCGCGGCCCATTATATAACTGTGGTTGTAGCTTGTGGCAAAATTATTTTTATAAATATCTCACTAAGTAAAAAGCCTGAAAAATATATTTCACCAAAAAGCTGACACCTTGAAAGAATTGAGCAACACTGACTATGTCAAGATCTTTAGAATGTTTCTAGTCATATATGCCACAATATGGCTTAGAATTAGTTTTACTCCTTAATTCACCTCTGAAAACATGAACTCTTCCAATTCAAACATTTGAAAAGTTCAACATGAATTTTCAGGGGTGAAAGAGTTAATCAGTAAATATTACCAAGTAGAAACAGTCTCATTCTCATGTGAGTTTCATACGAATGAAGAAACCAGCCAAAAAAGCAATTTTTAAATGATATAAACAAATGAAATATATTTAAGGTCCATAAAAGAATACATTTATCAATCACATTCAAGGCAATGCTTAATCAATGCATATCTTTCAAAAAAATATTTATCAGATTGATATGGTTAATGCATGCCTGAACTCATTCATCCCTGAAGACACATTTGAACTCTTCCTATTCAAAAGTTGGAAGAGTTCATTATGAAATCACAGGAGTGAATGATATTTTGAGCTCAAACAAGAAATGAATATGTTTCCGAAGTTAAACAGACAGTACAAATGACCCAGATTTAACTGTCACTAGATGTCCTTAGACTAAAAATATTTTGTAAAAAGAAGCATCCAGATATTTTAATTTGTAATAAACTCAGTGGCTGCAGTTCTGTTTAAGCAATTATATAAGGTATAATGGTTGCTATGGCGACTCCATGCATGCTTACCTGTAGTACTGAAGTTTAGGGTTAAGGAACCTTCAACTAAAAATGATAAAAAGGTAAAGGACATGCAAACTCAGAAAAAAAAAACAAAAAAACAAAACAAACAAAACAGCAGCAAAGTGACAGTGGAAAATAAAAAGAAGACACATGAATTAGGCTTTTATAAAACAAGAGGCACATTGAGTCTTTGACTTCTTATAAGAGATTACCTATATATCTTAAATGTATATTGATGCAGGTGAACTTTCAAAATTTTGCTATTTAACTGCACATTGAATTAAATTTTCTCTCCTGCTATTTACATTAAGGAAGTACAGAATAAGTAGAGTATATGCTTATCACTTTACATTGAGGAAGCAAGTACAGAAAAAGTAGATTTATGCTTATCTCCCTTTGGTTAAATCTAATTTGTTAAATTTATATATTTATATATTTAGTAATGCTATCCACAATTTTGTTGTATGTTTATACAAGATAAATCTCTCTTTTGGAATTTTCTTTCCATATTCGCAATAATCTTTTCAAAAAAATTTCATCTGATTCTGCAGTAAAATCATGCTTACCTCCCTTAGCTTCAGCCCCAGAGTTGTTGCCTAAAACAATATAACATGCACACAAAAAATAAGGAAAACAGAACGAAAATGAGGAATGGGGAAAACATTAACAGAAAATGTAACCATGCCAAATGCAAAGGGAGGAAAAGAATATCAAAACATGAAAAATACAGACAACAAAAAAGCAAAAACACAGGAAAATAATTATAAGAAAACAGAAACATGCATAAACAAAATGAAGTGGCTTTGCCATGAGTTTTTTTTTTCCCCCACATACACCATCTCTAGATTCTAAATGCAACATATGTGGTTGCTGTCGTATCCTAATTTATAACTTTAACACAAAAGTCAAAATAGATATATTTTATAGACCTTGCTGTCTCCACTATGAAACAGGAGAGAAAGAAATGCTACGGCTAGGCCAGACCATAGTTCGAACTCAGAATTAACCCTTCGAACTCGACCACCCTATATATACTTATCTAACTGGTCGCTTATGATTGACCAAGCGCCAGTTTGGACCAAAGGCCAGTCTAGTTCCACCCAATAGTCGGTTAATTATATATATATATAAATTAGTTTAGCTCATTGACCCCTGTAGACACTTTTGAACTCTTCTAATTCAAAGGTTGGATTATCATTCATCATGGACTTTCAGGGGTGAATGAATTAATCTAAAACCATTACATATCGAGTTTGTCCTGAGATACAACTCTGAAAACTAATATCCAGATGACAGACTAGTTTTACGAATTAATATAAGGCTTAGGTAATTAATGAGAAAAATGAACATAGACGAAATAATGGCAAGAACAATTTTTACCCCAACACACTGATGTGTTGACATCATAAAAACGTACGTCGGACCTATTACGTTCATTTCACCTACAACCATATATTTATTCACAAAATTGCAAACCAGGGTAATTCTTGGCGGACAATTTATGACTGTATGTATTTGGATTGGTCTTAGGAGAATTAGTTAGGCTACATCTTTGGAAAGCTTCAAGCCAATTAAAAGAAAGAAACCATTTATTAGGCTGCCGTAAAAGAATATAGAACGTGGATGTATTGTCATTGTTGAACAAAAAAAAACCAACATTCTTCCACTTAGCAAACTCAGAAATTCAGGCCTAGCAGGCACTATAAAAGGAAGAGGAAGGGAGACAACTCTGTGTCTATTTTGTTGAGATATGGGTTACATGGGGTTTAGGGAATGTGTTTTTTTTTTATATCCTTTGTGTTTTAGCTACAAAGAAAGGTGTAGGCATATAATTATGTGTTTTGAAGTATAAGGTAATGTTTCCTGAAATGAAAAACTTTTAAATGACTGTAGAAAATTCGGACCTACCTTCTGTTAGGAGAACAATTGCAGTGATGATAAGAGAACAGACAATCACGATGACTAGAAGCGCGATGGCTATCCCTCGCCAATTCTTCTGTTGTTGTGTATTTCCAACCAACTCCTGAAAAAATAAATAACAACATGATCAAGATGTACAAATAAAAAAGATAACTCCAGAATCTTACAAAAATATATCGCCATTTAATTATAAACTACATCACCATGGTGATATCTTTAAAGCTAGCAACCTTTCCTTTATGTAAACAAAATTGGAAGGTAAAACAACAGTAAAAAAGCAAAATATTTTTAGTTGAAATTACCTCTCGGGAATGGAACTTTTTATAAAGGCATAATAGTCTGAACATGCAATTATGTAATAATTTCCCCTTGAGAAGAATTAATTTTCACAAGGGTTATTGCTCTTTTAAAACCTCAATAGACATAGTCTGCCTTGAACAACATTTCATCAGTATCACACAATTTCTTGGAAATTTCATTCCATGAGCTTTGATGTGAAAATTTCAAAGCTGTTAATTGCACTTAAAAAGACTCTTGCGATTATCACGCGGACCTGATGAGTACGGTTGTCATGACGTCAAGTCACCATCAGCATCCTCCAGAAGCTGCAATTTGGCAGGTGTAGTCGCCAGAATTATCGAGTCTCGGAGGCTTTGCCTACAGACAATTCTCCGCATTATCAGTTTAGCATTTTATAATTGACACGTACTACTTTCTATATGGAATCACTATAGTCCCTGCAGGACCGTGAAATGTGTCTTAGAATCGTAGGAAATTGCCATAAAGAAGGTAGCGTGTCTTACAATGAAAATGTTCGGCAATCTATTGAACTAAAACTTCCTTTATGCAAAAGATACCTAATTATATGTTTGTAGCTAGTAGTTAGATCCAAATCAATCGGCCCAGACACTATGAATTCATGCTGTCTAATAGACTTAACTTCACCTAGATTTGTTTTTCTACTGAACTTTTTACAGAATTCAATAAAATGAAATTTATAGGTCAAACAAGTATAATTATTCTGTGCTTTCTAAATATAGAAGTTTGTGTTGAAAGAAACAATGAAGATTGATTCAGCCTTTTGAATGGCTTAATATTCGATATCGATCTTCTTTAGATGGGGTTGTTCATAGAAAATTATGTTAGATTAAGCTTATTAAAAGAATGCTGTCATTCTTTTTGGCACAGATGTTGGATCACAAGGATTGTTTTAGTGGGAGGAAACAGAAGTATCCGGAGAAAACCCACGGAGAAAACCAACGTTTTCATGTCCAGTCGGGGAATTGAACCCCGACGGCCTTAGTGAAAGGCAAGTGCACTATCTACTGCCCCATCTGACCACCTCCTGCAGATGCAATTTATTATTAAAGCTTCCTCGAGAGTTGTTAGCTTGAAGAATTTCAAAACTCGAAATTTTCTATTTGAAATAAAAACAGATTAATTTGAAATGCAATATAGAGTTTAATAACAGATGTAATTTTCTAAATATAATCAACTGATCTTCTTCAGTGTGAACATAACCATACAGAAATAATTTAACTGAAGACACGTTTCAACTCCCACAATCAAAAGGTAGGCTAATTAAGTTCATAATAGAATTGCAGGAGAGGAGGTTTGTGGGGGGAGGGAGTTTATTAAAGTAATATATTTGAAAGATAAGATGAGGATCGAATGAGTGTTGCTGATGTCATACACAACATAAACATTAAACTCTACATCACTGTGAGCATTAGTGAGCATTAATAAATACCCCCCCCCCCCCACCTCATCAAGCATATATTTGGAAAAGTTGTGTATGATTCATTAAGACATGATATATTACTGGTATTTTTTATTGTAATATTAATTTTTTTTTTTTTTTGCCATTTCCTCTGTTTAATCACAAGCAGAATTTATTGAATTGACGATGACACATTTTCGAAATTCCTTTCTGCGTAATTATATATATATAGCTGTTGGATTGCGAGGCGCTTCATAACAATCAATATCTGTCTAAGGCAATTGTTCTGCTCGCAACAATTGCATGATGATGCAACATGGTGTGCATGCAATGCCAATTCCGGAAACACGTGTGATCCGTAATTTTTAGCTGAATATACATAAAAGCATGCGATTGCGTTACAGGACATTACAATTAAATTTGATTAAATAATCATTTCCGTGGATTTCGAAGAATTTTTTTTTAAAGATTTTTGAATCCAAATTGAATTCTTAGCATGGTATTAAACCTGTGAAAATGACTTTGACATTTTTTTTTAATAATATACATTGTGGAAGGTCAAGGTCATAAAGGTCATTTAAGTTGATGCAAGTTTCATGTGATGTTAGTTCCTATACCTACTAGTTAATGTTGAGAGAGAGTAAAACTTAGTACAGATGCATGTTAACTACAACATGTTAATAATAAAAACACCAATATTTCATACAGTTGAAGAACAAGTCATGTCTAAAACTAAAAATGTCTGTGAGACATAAATGCCCTCGCCTCCATATGAATGTATGCGAAGTTTGATGACAATCGGATCAGTAGTTATTTAAATTAGCTGGTTACATTACCATGGGACAGGACGTGACGCGATGGGACGGTATGCGACGGGACGGGACAGACATGGGTATAAAAAACACTATATGCCCCCCATTTCATGGCGGGGACATAAAAAATATAATTAAGACTCTTTTGAACATGTAAGATCAGACTTGATTATTTATAGTGTAACAGGAGAGGTGAAATACCTCGGTTTTGAACCCATGCAGGCCCACGGTAATAGAATTGAGTTAAACCTGATTGCTGACTGTTATTATCGACTTGGAGTCCAGCACTGCTTTAAATATATTTTTTTACCAAATAATAAACACCATGGCTATAGGAATATCAGGTAAAATTGAGTTAAACCTGGTCGCTAAAAATTGCCTCTTATCCATCGTTGCTACAAGAATTTTTTTTACGAAATAATGAATGAACACTGTAGGCCAAGTGTATCAGGTAAAATTATTATGTACAGTACAATAATTATGCTTCGGAACTCACAGTGAAAGTGGTCTCTGTCGAGCCGCAGTGGTCAGATAAAGGTATGACTTCCATTTTTAAGTTACATCCTTCATATCGATAGCTCAAAGACCCGAAATACCAAATTAACGACACCAGTTGTCTCCCCTTATATCACATACACCATCACTGAGCGACTGATTGAACAAGTCCAAAATCTAGGAATGGCTGGCGCCTGTTTTAACATGCAGGAACAGTCATCCACAGTAGATCCATTTCCTGGTGACCCACATCAGGTGAAGATTCAGGTACTCTATACCTGTCCTAGATTTTCAAAAGGTGCACAATTCCTATCTGCTTCAGTAATTATAGTTTCTTGATAAACAACATTAATTCATGTCATTCGACACTGTACATATCTTCATACCTGTCCAGGTAAAAATAGTCCAAAATTTCACAGGTAAACAAACCTATATATATGCGATGAAAAAGCCAAGTGTATCTTGCCAAAAACTAATTAATCCAGGTTAATATTCTACCAGACAGAAAACTTGTTTCCTCATTTTTGATTTTGTCAACATGAAAATCCAGGTAAGCAAATTCGTTTTTCAGATCCAGCAATTTCACGATTTAAATAATTTTATCCATCACAAGTTGGAAGCACAGTTACAATGATGGGATGAACAAGTGCCGATCACAGATGATTGTTACCTGTACTGAGCTGATGGCGGAGCTCGATAAAAATATTGAATTCCTGATATTTCTAATGTTTACCTTAACAGCCTACCTTTACACTCCGTACCTATAGTAAATAGCCAACACGCCAGACACAGGGGAACTAAGTACACAACTGTTCCTTTAAACAAAATCATTCACCTGGAAATAGGACAATAAGGAAATGTATACCCAACTCTCTACCAATGTGGTTTTTTTTTGTTTTACACCTGAATCAATTTTGAGCTAAATATTCCATAAATTTCAAGATAGAGTTTTGATATGTATTATTTTAGATACTCATAGGTATACATGATTCATATCTTACCTCGATCAACCAAAAAAACTGGTTTGAACTAAAAACAAATTTTTATCGATTAATGATCAAGCTAACTAGTCTTTGCGAGTTATTTTCTGACTGCCGTTATAATCTGAATAATTGATTATTGAAGATTCAGTTTCTCTATCGACATTCCATAAAAATCATAGCGATAATACACTGTATACTGTGTCCATACAATAACGAGTTATTTGAGCATAGAACAAAACTGTTAGATATTAATATCAGTTCATATAGCTGGAAATGCTACAAATTGTTTCTATTGATCAAAGTATAGTCAGCTTTTCAGGAAAAGCAGGAATATATTTGTTTGATAATGCACATGTCCAACGTGTTATTTTAGCATAGAACAAAACTGTTACAGATATTAATATCAGTTCGTATAAGCTGTAATGCTACAAATAATTTCTATTGATCAATGCATAATCATGTGTAGCTTTTCAAGAAAATTAGGAATATTTTTTACCATCACTGATCAAGTGAATTTTAAAGTTCAATGATCCGAGTTATTTGCAGTAAAACCCTACTTCATTTTCATAGTTATATATTGATAAAACTTTTAACATTATTACTTTAACTGATGTCCACCCCTGAAGACACATTTGAACTCTTCCAATTCAAAGGCTGGAATAGTTCATTATGAATTTTCAGGGGTGAATGAGTTAAACTTTAAACTGAGAATTTTTATTTCAATTTGCATACAATTGTATGGGCGCTCCATAATTTAAATTTTACACATGTGATATTATATGGAATCTAATAGATTGCACATTTAAAGTTTCACTTGAAAATAAAAAATCTTTGGAGCAACAGTTTTCCTACTTTGCTCTTTACAAAATGACTGATGATCGATATGCTTTATACACAATCAAAACTTGTTATCTCAAATTTAGCAGGATCAAAGGAACATTTTTCAAATGCAATTTTTCGTATTGGAAAAAAGATGACATAAATTATAGTATTAGTTAATTGTTTATTGCTGCCAGTATTTTTCAAATCTTTGTGAAAATCTCCGAAAAATTCAATGATAAATGATTATGACCAAAGACTGATTTTTTGTTGTTCTTGTGTATAGTTGTCACCTGCAGGATTCCTGATACTTCCAAGTTTTCTTAAAAAAGTGTGTACTATACGTACAAATTACGGTATTCGAGTTACATTCACCAGTTTGAATGATTGGTATGATGTTTGATCAGAAACAACAAAATACTTCGAATTAAATGGTGTCATCAAATTAAACAAGCTAGAGAATTAAAATGAGGTTTTGCTGTACCGCAATATATGCAACTTGCCATTTTGCGTTAGGTTTGCTGCTTAGAGTGACCTCCCCCCCCCCCCCCCCCCAATGGTTTGCTTTAGGTAATCTAAACTTGTGTGTTTTACTAAAAATGAATTATTTATCGCTTGTTGTAGGAATGGTTGATGAGTTTTGACATTTGAAGTATTTATATGCTTCCTGTAAAATAACGCAAAAACAAATGTCAGTGAACAATATCAGTATAGTACCTGTGACTGTTGATAACGTGTTATATGGAATGGCCTTTTCAAAATGACCCACCAGTATGCAAGAAATAGTAAGCAGTAAGCTAGGTTCTCATTTCAAGCTATCAGATCAGTTATTTGTAAACTTAATTCTTACTGGTCAGCCATCTTGAAAAGAACGTATTCCATAACAAGTTATCAACACCCATAGTGAGTATACACAGGAAATGAAAAAGGATTCCTTGAGTCATATTTATTTCCATGTTTCGTTTCATTTTAGGAAATGCGAATCAATTTCTGGAGGTGATCGAGTAATTAAATGCTTCCATAGACAGAGAATTATATATAATTAGGGAAGCTGCAAGGAGTTCTCAGAGAAAAAACGAAAACAAATATGGCATCACTGCCTCATTTAGGACTTGGACCCGTGACCCTGTGATGAAGGGTATATACAGTGTAGTGGTAGCAGAATATATTATACACCAATACAATGCCATCAGCATTTAAATACAGTAAAGTACAGGTGTTAATTAACCTTTGAAACCTCCAATGAGGGAGATCTCCCTCTTTCCATATTGTCAATGAAGGAGAAATTGCGTGAAATGCAACTAAAACTGCATTGCTCAATTTGTCTTTCCCATTTTATGTAACAAAATAACTTCAAAAAGTATCTATTTTATCCAGACACACCTGTTATGGTCATTACATATTCTGCAGTAATTAGGAGTTCATTTGACCACAGGATGTGGATTTTGAGTTTGTGTTAGTTTGGACTTGGATGAGGGAGATTGGTAAATTTTGGTCAAAATGAGGGAGTCTCCCTCGTAATGAGAGAGGGTTAACAGGTATGATAAATTACACAAATGGCAAGATTTCTACAGTGAAACAAATTACAACCTAATGCAACCTGCCAAACAAGAACTCTTTCAACAAAATTATTGATTTGAGCATCGGACCCATCATGACCAAACTGATATTTCTTGGAAGGTTGTTATGTTGCTTTTCATTATAAAATACTCATTTACCCCAAGATTTAATAATGGATTAATTATTCCAACCTTTCAATTGGAAGAGTTCAAATCAAGCAATATCGATCAAATCTGCTATCAAAACATAAACACAAAATTAGGAATAAGATTCATCAGTTTGGTATGAATGATATATACTGAGTTTGTTTTTCACACAAACAGAAATTGAGAACTTAATATGCGAGCTTTCGAAAACGTCTGTTTCCTAGCTTTGTCCCTCTGTCTACCTGTAGTATTAGAGTACATTTGGACGAAATGTCGCGCTACGTTTTTTACAGCTGACTTCTCTAACTCGCCCTATTTTGGGTAGTGAGCTGATTTCAGCTGTCAGAACACACCGACACTCGGCTATTCTCGCAAATTAAGTTTTCAATTCCTGTTTGTGTACAAAACAAACTCAGTATATAATAAACACAAAATATTTCAAGACCTGTACAGTATAAACATAACTATATTGTTTATACAAAATATAGTAGTTATATATTTCCATTATCTTATCTTACATTGCTGTTAATAATGTACTGTATTGGAATTACGAAATTCATCAAACTTTACTGTGTATTAATATTACTTACCACTTCCATCTTGTTGAAACATCTACGGCTTACGAAGACTAATTGTACACCTCTACTTGTTGTTGTGCGATAACTATTTTTTCCAAACCTATCTAACAAACCACATGTTCTGATAATTAAATTAGGCCGCACATATATATAATGCGGGCCTGTATAATTCTATTAATCTGGCGATATTGCACACTGAGCAGAAATTGAGATTTTAGTCCATAGCATATTCCCTGGTGTAATCCTGACTATAAGAAACCAATCGAGATTGCCATGTCTTGATTAAGATTTTTTCTTTGTCCCATCAATAAACCATTTATACCAACGTCAAGATATCTGGGCCCTCAGCCTTAATTCATCTGATACTTGTCGTGTTTAATAGGCATTTCATTTAAGACTCCATCAATGGATCAAGTTCAGGTGCTGGTTGTTAGGTCCAAGGAGGATATATTGTAATTTGCCGATATTCAAATTTGTATTGTATATATGCAAATCCCAGATTTCATGTATAGTTCAATACTGTTAATTTCATGGTTTAATCCCAGTTAAAATTCATTCTCTTAATAAAAAGAGCAATCTTGGAGAAATTTACTCCAACTAATTTGCTCTGAAAAACAATCTTTTTGAAAATGACTTCTTATTTCTTGACTGTTGACTGTGAACGATTAGAATTAGTTTTGAATTTTTTCAGAAGTAATTATTATGTCATTACCTTAACACTACCCACAGCAGAATTAGGGGATAAAATTAAATGTGTTTGCTCCTTGTGTTAAGAATTAGTTATGAAACTTAAATTGCCTTAAATGCATGGCTAATTATTCTGAGACAAAACTTAAAAATGTACCCTAAAATCTGACAACCTGTTGGACAAAACATATTTTTCAGATAAACCTGTTTAATCCGACACCATATGGGACACAACACAATGAGCAGATCAACCTGTCTTATCTGACACCCTGTGGGGCACAACATATTGATCAAATTAACCTGTGTAATCTGAAACCCTTTGGGACACATCATATTGGTCATATTAACCTGTCTAATCTGACACCCTGTGGGACACATTATATTGGTCAAATTAACCTGTCTAATATGACACCCTGTGGGACACAACATATTGATCAAATTAACCTGTCTAATCTGATACCCTGTGGGACACAACATATTTGTCAAATTAACCTGTCTAATCTGATACCCTGTGGGACACAACATATTTGTCAAATTAACCTGTCTAATATGACACCCTGTGGGACACAACACATTGGTCAGATTAACCTGTCTAATCTGACACCATATGTGACACAACATATTGGTCAGATTAATCTGTCTAATCTGACACTCTGTGGGACACAACACATTGGTCAGATTAATCTGTCTAATCTGACATCCTGTTGGACACAACATATTTGGTCATATTAACCTGTCTAATAAGACACCCTGTGGGACACAACATATTGGTCAGATTAACCTGTCTAATCTGATAACCTGTGGGACACAACATGTTGATCAGATTAACCTGTCTAATCTGACACCCTGTTATAACCTGCTTATAATGTACAGAGAATACTCAGGGTCTACCAAATGTTTAATTTTTATGAAATCTTCAAGACAATCAAATAACACACACACACACACACAGATTCAGCACTTTCGTAATCTTAAATGAAGCTTTTAACTCAAGTGTTCATACCCACAACGAATGTAACTGAAAATCAATTTAGACAATAAAATAGAAAACAGGTGTTCACAATCATTTAACACTACAGCAAATTATAGAAGCAAGTCGTTTTTACTGCTGGAAACACGATTACTGTAGAGAAAGCTAATAGGCAAAACAGTAAGTTATGAGAACGGCTGTCTGGAAAGGCTGTGGAACGCAATAGGAAGCAATACAGTGTTTACAAAACAAATTATTGAACATATTTCCAGAATAAATTAATTACAAAAGTTTGGGTTCTTGAAGCTATACGGTGTTTACAAAACAAATTATTGAACATATTTCCAGAATGAATTAATTACAAAAGTTTGGGTTCTTGAAGCAACATGCAGGTGTTTACAAAACAAATTATTGAACATATTTCCAGAAGACGTTAATCACAAAAGTTTGGGTTCTTTAGGCTATATGTAAAATATGATTATCTTTTTAAAATATAAATGAAGTTTTTTGTATAAAGCCAACTTTGAACAAACTGTACATATACAGTGGGTGGTTTACTGTCGCCATTCTTCCTGAACCCATTGTGTACATTGTATCTATTGTTCCAATTTTAGCAGTCTGTATATATATACCTTTGAAATGTATCGAGAGATAAATAAGCAGAACAAAATCTACCTACAGAATATCCGATGGTGCGATGGGAGTCTCCCATTAATAATTGATCGAGCATTGTCCGACTATATATGTATATGTCAGCAGGCAGGAATAACCAGTAAAATGTCACGTTACACAATAATTAACAAACTTCCTATATATATTTACATATCTTTGCATGACCTTGACAATTGAACTTTGATCCCTATGGTGGCTTTAAACTGGCCGGGGCTACCACAAATTAAGATACATGTATATATATCACATTTATTAAAAAACAATTTTAATAATCAAATGTAGGTTTCTATTTAAAAACACTAGGCTTTCAATGCACACTCATCATTCTATCTAAACGAAATTAAATGAAAATGTCACGTTACACAATAATTAACAGACTTACTATATATTCACAATTTGACCTGAACTTGACAATTAAACTTTGATCACTATTGTAGCTTTAAACTGGGGCTACTACAAATTAAGATACATGTATATATCACATTTATTAAAAAAAAAAATTAATAATCAAATGTAGGTTTCTATTTAAAAACACTAGTCTTTCAATGCACACTCAATCATTATTCTATCTCAAAGAAAATAAATGAAAATGTCGCGTTGCACAATAATTAACAGATTTTCTATATATTCACAATTTGACCTGACCTTGACAATTAAACTTTGATCCCTATTGTATAACTTTAAACTGGGGCTACTACAAATTAAGATACATGTATATATCACATTTATTAAAAAACAATTTTAATAATCAAATGTAGGTTTCCATTAAAACAGCTATAGTCTTAACTTTCAATACACACTCATCATTCTATCTCAATGAAATTAAATGCAAAACCACTTTGAACCGTTAAACATAAAATACCCCAAAAATGTTTATTTTTAGCACTATAACTGCAGGTATACTTAAAGGAATATCTGCATCAGTAACAGTCAATGTCAAAACATAAGAGTCTGCAATCATTCAAAACATTCAGATGAGGCAGATCGCTATGTGATTCTTCATCACTCCAGAGGCTTGTTGCTGTGCCAACCAGCCTGGATAATGAGGCGATATGAAGCATCAAGCCTATACAAGCACCTGTCAAAATACTTATATACCTGAGAAAAGCCAGACAAACCCCAGAAACTCTCAGCCTCTTACAGAACTTACACCGGATTTGTAAAACTAAGTATGTACGCTAATACGCCTTGCTGTTGTTGCCTGCAAGTGGTCTTTATTTATACAACTTAATCCATATTTTTATGTACCTACACAACTACTTTAAGAAATGTATTTATAATATTTTCATAAATAATGAAATCTGCAGATGTCCCATATTTTAAATGAACCACAATATAATGTAGATTTATATAGATTTTGAAATATAAAACGAATTGTTGGTAAACACTTGATTCTACAAAGAACATTCCAATGGTGCCGATCAGCTCACCACAGAAAGCTAAACAGAAGTTGATGTTTTTCACCACATGTTTCTTAAGCAAATTAGTTTAACAGTAGGGAAACTGTAGTTTCTACTGTGTCTAAGTGAATAAATTGATTATCACCCAAACAAATGGTTTAGTATGTCTAACAATTAAAGTGAATTGCTCTCCACAAACTATGTCTCTTTATTTAGAATATAATGACAAAAACATTATTCAACAAGATCTCCCGAGCTAAAAAATATCAATGGCCAATACCAATTGTCATATACTATCTATATATTAATATAAGATGAAGGAAGACAATTTTTTGACTCGTGCCCTATCCGGGCCTCGAACTCACGATCTCCGACAAAAATACCTGCGGCCGTTACCACTGCGCCAACTCGGGGATGTCGAGTTGGCGCAGTGGTAACGGCCGCAGGTATTTCTGGCTAGGTGATTTGGTGCCGGAGATCGTGAGTTCGAGGCCCGGATAGGGCATGAGTCAAAAAATTGTCTTCCTTCGTCCTTTGTGTTTCCGTGTTTCTTAAAATATATTAAACACAATGTATCATATACACTTAGTGTTGTTGATCCAAAGGTTAAAATGTGAATTTCCTGTTGTAATTGTACCGTGCTTAATATATTAATATAAGATGATATACTTTTTTTCTGCATCATCATTATTGGCTGGATCTGAGTCATGTCAATGTTTGTAATAATGACTCTGTGCATGGTAATACTGTAAATAACTTATATTTTGCGTGGGATTTATTATCGCTTTAATACGTAAGGAGAGTCGATCGCAAATTCAAATCCCTCCCGAAAATTTGTACAAAAATAACAATGGTTGCATTCATGTTTGTTCGGTTACCAATATATAGTTTTACAGAGTTCTTGTTTCCCAAAGTTTATCATTCGCGAATTTTAAATCATTTCTAGATCACTGTTCGCGAATATGTCTGAAGAGGTAAATTTGCAAAATAAAGTATTTGCAAAATATCAGTGATTTAATATGGTACTTAGAAAAGAACTTGCAATTATTAGCTTCAAAACCTTCACTTCCAAATTAATAAAGAAGGAATGGGAAACAGACCTAACAAATTGATGATCTTTATCATTCACCTTAACAAAAAATCATTATGTGGCTTGTTTGTGTTAATTTACAGCCTATTAGCAGCAGTGGTCATTCAAGGATGTGCCAGTGTTTGTGGTGGAGGGAAGCTGCATGGAGTTCTGGTGAAAAATCACCCACTAATTGCCAGTACCTAAAAATATACTCTGTACCAAAAAGGTCTCAAACCCTCAACACAGTGGTGAAGGATTACTGGTAGCAGAATTTCAACTTGGCCAGAGCAGTCCTATAATTTGAATTGCTAATATGCTTTCACCACAAATAATTTTGGTATTAGAATCTGAAGACATATTGTTCCTTTCTGTAACCCAGAACAGTCAGAACCAATCTCTAGTTTAATTTAGAATTGGCCTTGGGCTGATCATCATCTCAAACTTATTATCCCATATACACTAAACATACCATCAGGACTGCAGTCAGCTTGAGTGGATTTGTATAATAGGGGAGATAATAACCCTGACTAGAGGAGATAATGGCCTTGACTAGAGGAGATAATGACCTTGACTAGTCTATATAATGATCCCAGACTGATTGTTTCCTAACTCAGGACAGCAATGTTCTTACTAAGATAATCAGGCCACACTCATAACCGATGATTGAATACAGCACGTGTGGCATATTGTACATAATAGGTGGTAGATGAGGTATTTTCCCTTTCAGATTATCTCCCCTTTCAGCAAAGAGTTATTTATCTGAGTAATTCATCTCCCCTTTCAGCTGAGGGAAATTATCTCCCCTTTCAGCTGAGGGAAATTATCTCCCCTTTCAGCAAAGAGATATTATCTCCCCTTTCAGCCAGGAGTAATCGTCTTTCGGCCAGGAGTAATTTATCTCAAACCCTCAACCCAGTGGCGAAGGACTACTCTGGAAGGAGTAATTTATCTCCCCTTCTGCCTTCTGCCAGTAGTAATTTAACTCCCCTTTCTGCCAGTAGTTATTAACTCCCCTTTAATTCAGCCAGGAGTAATTTTTCTCCCCTTTTTTAATTTCACTACATATACTATTTGGTAAGTAATTATTACTTTTAACTACATTGTATTGCCATTCTTTCTATCAAATTATTGGTGCTTATTCATGCTTGAATTTATCTCATTTTATTACCCTTTCACTGCTCACCTAAACCCTAACTCATGCTTCATTTATTTGTTCCCACAAACTCAATTATGCTCATCAATCTCACTCATGCTCCCTTATTAATTCAGTCTCTCACTCACTATCAACAATATTTTTTTATCGTTCTCACATCACCTGCTGCTCACAAACCTCACTGATGCTCCCGTATCCCCAAACTTACTCAATGCTCACAAACCCCATTCATGCTCACGTATCCCCAAACTTACTCACTACTCACAAACCCCTGTCATGCTCACATATCCCAAAACTTACTCACTGCTCACAAACCTCGTTCAAGCTCCCTTAATCACTCAATGCTCACTAATGAACTTAAGCTAATTGATCAATTTTCGTGCTCATATACTGATAGGTCACTCATAAATTATCCACTACTCAATACTCACTTTCCTACTTGGTTCTATTGCTCGCTTACTTGCATCATGATCTCCCTAGCAATGTATAAACTTAAATCTTTACTCATAATAACTTACTACAAAATGGCAAACTGCCAAATAAACTGTTGACTTTTTTTCATATCATATCAAACCATCATCTCAGAATGACTGCCAAAGATAAATCTGAACTCAAACCATGTTTACATTCCCACGTACCGTATTTGACCGGGAATAAGCCCCCACCCCCTGAGAAATATAATTGATCAAAAGTAGGGAGGGGTCTTATTCCCGAATACACCCCTGTTCACATAAGTCCGCCATTTTGGATATTCTACTGTTTTGATCTAGGAACTCAGTGCACACTATACCAGTTATGTAATTCTCGTTGTTTGTTTTGTTAAAATAGTAATTTACATTCAGAATATTTAAAAACAGTCACTACAAATTGATGCCATTCACCGATTGATGGGTGCTGTTAACAGATTTTCTATTAGCAATTGGTTTAGATCATTCAATTTATCAAGCATCATCTTGAATGAATTTTCATTTATAAGTTAATAAGTATTCATTAAGATACAATAATAACATTCAGATGTGTAAAAGGAATTAATATCATGACAATAAGACTGCTTGTCGTTTGGCTACTGCCATTACGAGATTTGTGATAGGCCTGCAAGGCAGTAGATAGCTTAAGAAATTTGAGTAAACAAGGTAAAATTAACACAAAACCAATGCATGAATCATACAAAAACAACAAACCAACTTATCTGCATTGAGTCTTGAAGCATTAAGAGCAAGAGACATGTATTTATGGATAAAAGTCTTCCAAAAAACGCTAAGGCCATCTGAAGGCAGCCATCTTGTTTTCTCAGAGAGCCGGTTGTTACAAATTTCAGAATGACAAATTTAACGAACTGATATTGACAGAAAGGTTAGATTTGAAACAAACTACTTGGCAACAGACTACTTCAAAATGAATTTACTTTTGCTTTATCACTATAAAATATATTTTCTTTATTTTCTTTTTCAATACAGACTTGCATATAATGGATCAAGTACAAGAATAATATTTCGTTTTTGTTCAAAGTTTGCAAAATGCACAACCAGTTCAAACATGAAAGTATGGTGTTCTTAACACCAGCTTAACAATGTTTTATTTCAAGTTTAGCCTTATAGATATTTTTTTTGCACACAGTTTGATATATTTTATGTTCAGACACAAAATTAAAAAGAAAGTAACATGCTTTTTATTGAGAGAAAGACAAAATTTAGGGTGGGGGCTTATTCCCAGGCTCCCACCCTGTTCCAAGAACCTTTGCCAAAGTGGGGAGGGGGCTTATTCGTGGGAGGGGGCTTATTCCCGGTAAAATACGGTAATTTTACAAAATAAGATATTTGGCACACCTGTTATGATGGTGGCTGCTGAGAACAGTTGACCTTGGCACTGATGGACCAATCCATCACTATCTTGTGGAGCAGACTTAGGGATCTGTTCTGGTTAAGGAGGAGAGAAGCTGGTGTAGGGATGAAGCAATAAAAACAGCCATTCATACCTTAGTAACACAGTGTATACAAATCGTAGGGTGATGTACCTCCCCAAGGGAATCAAACTCCCCTGCAGCTGAATCCAATCACAATGCTTATGTACTATTGAGTTGACTTTCCTCATAAACAAAAGGAATAACTATAACAGCCTTGGAACTTGTATGTGTAAATAAAAGTAAACAATGGTAATATGCATCACTCCATGGGACCCTGTACATGTATTAATTACAAGTTTCTACTGTTTTCTTAATATAAGTTGATAACCTGCATCACTTTATTGGACCCTGTACATATATAGGTTGCAACTTTCTACTGTTTTCTAAATAAAAGTTAATAACTGCATCACTCCATGGGACCCTGTAGATGTATAAATCACAATTTTCTAATGTTCTCTAAATATAAGTTGATAAACTGCACCACTTCATTGGACCCTGTTAAGATGTAAAGATTGAAATTGTCTACTGAAAACACCCTGACATCCTCATATACAGATCTATATTGCAATTCTCTGCTGTTCTCTATAACTGCATGATCACTGCATTGGACCCTGTTCAAGTATATAATGCAAATCTATACTGTACTTCTCTACCTGTAGATCACACTCTGGGATCCTGTACAAGCTAGAACAGGTTGCAATAATTCTCTATTGTGTTAGAGTTAAGGGTGTATGCCACCTTACGTATTACACCTGTGATTTGTGTTAGAGTTAAAGATTTATGCTACGTACCTTACAAAGAACATCTGTGATTTGTGTTAGAGTTAAAGATTTATGCTACCTCACATAGAAAACCTGTGATTTGTGTTAGAGTTAAGGATGTATGCTACCTTACATATTACACCTGTGACTTGTGTTAGAGTTAAGGGTGTATGCCACCTTTCATATCACACCTGTGATTTGTGTTGGAGTTAAGGATGTATGCTACCTTACACATTATACCTGTGATGAATCCATTATCGTGACCTGTTCAGGCAAATAGAATGTAAGTTCCTCATGGTTACAGAATCTTTAATTGTAGTACATGTATTGTTAAATGGTTACGGAACGGGAAAACATGTATGTTGTTTGAGTCTGAGAAATGGCGGAAGACAGTCGAAACACTAATAATCAGGTGTACCATTCATCAACGTACCTCCGGACATCGATGTGTTAGACATGCATAGGAATCACGCTTAATGATCTCGCATAAAAAATTGGTTTCCAAAAAGTAATTTCATCTTAGCAGCTTTACCCCAGAATATTAAGTCAATTTCTGATAAATAAAGCAAAATATCATTTCTAAATGCAACAAATTTCATACTGTTACATACTAAATATATGTTTTTAGATTAAGTGAGCCGTCATGTAATCATAGTCGTGTATCAATAATACATTTCAATTTCTTGAACACTTCTGACTCATGCAACTTATCAAAAAGCAATTCTTGTTTCTATTTATTATTCATGAAGATTTGCATTTCATCTGCCTCCTTACACACACACACACGCGCTAATAAAAAGAAAATTATTTTACCAAGGGGAGATAATTAAGTATATCGGAAAAAGTAAATTGAATTGAAAAACAAATGTCAAAATATCCTGTACAATAACATAGATCTTTATGATGATTAAAACAAAGAAAACTTTTATTAGAAATATGGAAATCAAATTTGTGTCCAGGGATCTTACCAAAATCTTGATAAATGTTCTGAAGAATTTTTTGGAAAATTAGGAATAATTTTTTTATTAAATTGGATTAATTTTATATACATATTCTAGTGCATTGTGGTCTAAACAGTGCAGAAATGGTGTTCATGCACCATCCTTCTTCATAACACAAGCCCTGGTTTCGACAGATTCAGTTCTGATTAATTATTCAGTTAGAAGAAGGCCAATAGTAGACTTTTCTTCCTTGCTGCAGAATCCTGGCCTTACAAGAGTTAATGAAAAACTGTTGTCTGCCACAAGTTGTATTTATCACACGGAGGGAGAGCAAGAAGCAAGATCTTTGACATTTCGTAAATGTCTTACACGCTCCGAGCCTCCATTTCATCTTAATGGAGCTCAGGGTTTGTCGCTAGGCTTCTGTCTGATTAAATTAAGTCAAATGTTTTGCGAAAGGAAAATCGTTTTCCTGTCCAATATGCATGGCGTGCACCCCCAACTGGTTGCTGGCCAAAGCTGATCGCGACATACATATAGGAAACTGTCACAGTTTATCATTTGAAGCAGTGATGGGGAGAAATGGTCAAATGGATAATTATTTCAGTCATTCAAGCATACTGATATGGTCATTTTAATTAACAACCCCCTTCCCTTCATCCGGCTAACTTGCCACCAAATCAAAATTCCGGTGATTTTGAGGTCTTCCTTCCTTTTGAAAGTCATCTACATCTCAGGTTTCTGTCAAAATGAATGACAAAATAAAGGAGACCAGCACTTTTGGTGATCAGTATACATAATCAATATGTATACTTATACAGCAGACTCCACTTAATATCACCCCTGTTAATATCACATTCCTCTTTATATCATGTTTTTTCAAAGCACCATTTTTCTCTCTATATAATATATGTAATTTTATTTGGTTAATATCATGTATTTTGAGGTGAATTCCTCTTAATATCAAGTTTTTTTAACCAATCACATAAAATATCAAGAAAATGATGTCATTTCCATTGATTTCAGATACAACTTCTACAAAATGTTGCATAGAAAATTAACAATAACCCCAAAAATGATTTTTAATTGAAATAATGTTATCTATATATTGATACATCTTCATATGCACATTGAATAGCTTATACTTTTAGTTATGGGCACTGGAAATGCGCTAGATTTAGTGGAAAAAACATGTTTCTGTTAATGTCACATTCCTGTTTATATCATGTTTTTGTCTGACAAATGCAACATGATATAAAGAGGAGTGCACTGTACAAGTTTATAACAAACCCCAGGAGACCATTACAAAATTTCCCCTGCAGACATTGTCTAATATACATTTGAATCTTGAACTCATTTGCCGAAGTTTTATCGCGTTTCTTTGCTGCTGACCTCAGACAAATTTGGTCCTGATGTGTCTCTATATTGATGGTGTCGGAGAACCTTTCACACATTTACTTCGCTACAGTTTTCCTCGGGAGACACCGAGTCGCTGATGGTGACGACAACATCGACTACTTGGCCGCATTCTCAAGTAAGTGACATGATCAACGAAACTCAGAGTTTTCTACTGCCGCAAACGCCCGATGTGCTGGGAAATGTAACTGTCACATTGTCAATAGCAACACAAAATTCACTTATTGGCTACATACAGCTTCCCACTGTTTCTATCTCCCCGCCTGAAGATTTCCTGCGGTGTTCTCATATTGATATTCACAGTATATACTCGTTCAGTGTTCAAACCGTCTCCAGTTAAACTCCTGAGGAGCTGAATATGGATGTGTTACAATACTAAGATGTGTTTACATGCTTTTCAACTCAATCACCCCTAAAGACACATATGGAATCCTCCAATTCAAAGATTGGAATAGTTCATCGTGAGATTTCAGGGGTGAATGAATCAAGTAGGCAAAGATATCTAACCATGAAACCAGCTCAAAATGTGAGTGGTATAGCATGATCATCAGGGATATTTTTAATTAGGCTCAACTACAAAAATATGTTTAATTTAACTCATTCACCCCTGATGACACATTTGAACTCTTCCTATACAAAGGAATGGTGTAGTTCATTATAAAATCTCAAGGAGTAATGAGTTAAATCAAAATGAATCCCAAGGTTCATTAATATCACATCAATTCTAAACAAGAACAGATTACACCACTTGATGAATCTTTAAAACAAGAGGCCCAAGGGCCTTAACGGTCATCTGACTACCAATTGTGATACCATTATGGAATTAGTTTAAACAATATTTTATTTCCATCAGTGTACATGTATATTACATATATAGAAATTATACAAATAGTGAGGATTGGAAAAAAAGCTAATAGCTTATATAAATTCCTCTCCTCTAGGAATTAGTAATACAATCATGTAACAATATGCCACACAAATGTGGTTTTCAAGATGGTGATGATCATGGATTTCTTCGGAACAGTGCGAAAAATAACATTTGGTCAGAATCATTTTAGGCAAGTTTCAGATCATGGAAAGTGTTAGATGTGGATGCAAAATGGGGGCTGTTGCAGCCATCTTGGATCTCTGACGGACTGGAGAAATAACAACATTTGGTTGGGACTATCTGGGGATCATTTTTCTATGAAAAGTTTTAAATGTGTATTCAAAATGGGGGCTGTGGCAGCCATCTTGGATGTCTGACGGACCCGATAAATAACATTTGGTTGGGACTATCTGAGGATAATTTTTGCAAGGTTCAGCTCAATGTCACTGATAGAACTTGAGAAGTTCAAAATGACATATGTGGCGGCCATCTTAGATTTGTGACAATGGGCGAGTTCGATTGCCGACTATAGTTACTGTAGTCTACTAGAGTTCAACCGAACACACTTTAGTTATAATGTACTGCACATGTGTACAGAAAGAAGGAGTTGAACTTGAGAAGAAGTTTAAAATGTGAAAAGTTTACGGACGGCAATTTTGTTTTTCAAGATGGCGAATCTGGCGGCCATCTTGGATTTTGGACCAACCCGAAATGTAACAACACTTGGTCAGGACCATCTCAGGATCATTTCAGCCAATTTTCAGCTTAATCCCAGTGGTAGAACTTGATAAGAAGTTGGAAACGTGTTTTTCAAGATTGCGGCTCTGGCAGCCATCTTGGATTTCGGACCGACCCAAAAAGTAACAATACTTGATCAGGACCATCTCAGGATCATGTCAGCCAAGTTTCAGCTTAATCACACAGGTATAACTTGAGAAGAAGTTTGAAATGTGTTTTTCAAGATGGCGGCTCTGGCGGCCATCTTGGATTTCCGACCAACCTGAAAAATAACAACACTTGGTCAGGACAATCTCAGAATCACTTCAGCCAAGTTTTAGCTTAATCCCACAGGTAGAACTTGAGAAGAAGTTGGAAATGTGTTTTGTAAGATGGCGGCCATGGCGGCCATCTTGGGATTTCGAACCGACCGAAAAGTAACAACTCATGGTCAGGACCATCTCAGGATAATTTCAGCCAAGTTTCAGCTTAATCCCACAGGTGAAACTTGAGAGAAATTTTGAAATGTGTTTTTCAAGATGGCGGCTCTGGCGGCCATCTTGGATTTTGGACCAACCCAAAAAATAACAACACTTGGTCAGGACTATCTCAGGATCATTTCAGCCAAGTTTCAGCTTAATCCCAGTGGTAGAACTTAAGAAGAAGTTTAAAATAGGTGTTTTTCAGGAAAACAGTGATTGCGCAATCATGTCACAAAATGGCCGCCATGGCACAAATGTCGAGAGTTTTTCGGACCCGAAAAATAACAACATTTTATGGGCTGCCCTTCCTGAACATCCCTACCAATTTTCAGCTCACAGGTACCAGTGGAACTGTAGAAGAAGTTTAATATGTGTTTTTCAAGATGTCGGCTATGGCGGCCATCTTGGATTTCGGACCGACCCGAAAAATAACAACACTTGGTCAGGACCATCTCAGGATCATTTCAGCTAAGTTTCATCTTAATCCCACTGGTAGAACTTGAGAAGAAGTTGAAAATGTGTTTTTCAAGATGGCGGCTCTGGCGGCCATCTTGGATTTCGGACCGACCCGAAAAATAACAACACTTGGTCAGGACTATCTCAGGATCATTTCAGCCAAGTTTCAGCTTAATCCCAGTGGTAGAACTTAAGAAGAAGTTTAAAATAGGTGTTGTTCAGGAAAACAGTGATTGCGCAATCATGTCACAAAATGGCCGCCATGGCACAAATGTCGAGAGTTTTTCGGACCCGAAAAATAACAACATTTTATGGGCTGCCCTTTCCTGAACATCCCTACCAATTTTCAGCTCACAGGTACCAGTGGAACTGTAGAAGAAGTTTAATATGTGTTTTTCAAGATGTCGGCTATGGCGGCCATCTTGGATTTCGGACCGACCCGAAAAATAACAACACTTGGTCAAGACCATCTCAGGATCATTTCAGCTAAGTTTCAGCTTATTCCCACTGGTAGAACTTGAGAAGAAGTTGAAAATGTGTTTTTCAAGATGGCGGCTCTGGCGGCCATCTTGGATTTCGGACCGACCCGAAAAATAACAACACTTGGTCAGGACTATCTCAGGATCATTTCAGCCAAGTTTCAGCTTAATCCCAGTGGTAGAACTTAAGAAGAAGTTTAAAATAGGTGTTGTTTAGGAAAACAGTGATTGCGCAATCATGTCACAAAATGGCCGCTATGGCACAAATGTCGAGAGTTTTTCGGACCCGAAAAATAACAACATTTTATGGGCTGCCCTTCCTGAACATCCCTACCAATTTTCAGCTCACAGGTACCAGTGGAACTGTAGAAGAAGTTTAATATGTGTTTTTCAAGATGTCGGCTATGGCGGCCATCTTGGATTTCGGACCGACCCGAAAAATAACAACACTTGGTCAGGACCATCTCAGGATCATTTCAGCTAAGTTTCAGCTTATTCCCACTGGTAGAACTTGAGAAGAAGTTGAAAATGTGTTTTTCAAGATGGCGGCTCTGGCGGCCATCTTGGATTTCGGACCGACCCGAAAAATAACAACACTTGGTCAGGACCATCTCAGGATCATTTCAGCTAAGTTTCAGCTTATTCCCATTGGTAGAACTTGAGAAGAAGTTTGAAATGTGAAAAGTTTACGGACGGCGGACGGCGGACGGCTGACGGCGGACGGCGCACGGCGGACGGCTGACGGCGGACGGCGCACGGCGGACGACGACGGACGAAGCACGGTAACTATAGGTCATCTTGACCCTTTGGGTCAGATGACCTAAAAAGGCCAGCAAGTCCCAGTCTCAGCACCAGGTCTGCGACAAAATAATCCACACCATGACTACCATTTTTTCTTAATTTACATTCAAACATCCATCATATATAGCCACCTCCTTCTAGAAGCAGCCTTCTATATTAACAGAAAATCAGTATTACAAGACCACTTTCATTAAGATACCTCCAGTATTCAGAGAGCCCTTCTATTAAGAGCTAGACCACCAGTAGAGTGCTCTTTATATCATGTTGCATTCAACAAAAATATGATATTAACAGGAATGTGACATTAAGAGAAACATGTTTTTTCCACTAAATCTAGTGTATTTGCAATATCCATAATTAAAAGTGAGCTATTCAATGTATATGTGAAGATGTTTCAATCTATGGATAACATTATTTCAAGATAATGCGATAATTTTAAGAGACAAATAATGCATTAAGAGACCAGTTATGCTAGCTAATTAAGAGACTCTCTTTTATAAAGAAACCACTTTAATTGTGTAGATCAAGACCTGTTGATATCAAATAAAGGTGGTCTGCCAATGGAGGTGGATTCTTAATTCAGGTCACCTTTGTTTAAAGACAACCTGAGTTAAGAGTCCACCTTCATAAAAAGACCACTTTTATCTGATATAGAGACCACCTATACAAAGAGTCCACCTTTAAATAGCCAATTTTATGGGGGGCCGGGTGGTGCAGTGGATAGCGAACTTGCCTTTCACCAAGGCGGCCGGGGTTCAATTCCCCGATCGGACGTGAAAAGGTATTGGGTCACCTGCCCGACCACCTGGGTTTTCTCCGGGTACTCCGGTTTCCTCCCACAATAAGACCCATCGCGTGCTAACATCCGGGCCAACGTTAACAAGAGTGATTAATATAAGTTGTAAAGCTTGTTTCATAATTGTTGAAAAATAAATAAAGTTTATATTTAAATACCCACTTTTATCTAATTCACTGATGTTGGTGGTACTTATTCTGACTCTGCACTAGTGCTCCATTATAACAAGACTGCTTCATGTAATTGGCTTCACAATACAACACACCTACATTGCTGGGATATGAAATTGATTTTTTTGCATCGGAATACTACTATCATTTCCATAAAGCAGTCAATCCAAGCGAACTTAAAAGCATTTTATGATATCTTCACTATTTTTCCCTACTAGCCAGAGCTGCAATTAAACTTTTGATTTTTGAATGACTATTGGATATATAACAATTCATTTTCCGTTTCTATTATACTGTAAACCAATTTTTTCTAAGGCAACTTAATTCTGTGATAAATACAGTCGTCATTCCTATGTACAGGACAGTACAGTTCTCCTACAGTTGGCGTACCTTTAATGGAAACTATTTCGCAGCAATGAAACTATTTTGCGAATTTTAATCAACCGCAAAATATGCGGAAATTAATCGCACACAAAAATAAGTTGGTTTATTGTAGTGAAAATGTTGAGAAATATTTGAAAAAGTGTGTTTTAAGCCAACAATGCTTTAGAAAAAAAAACATCTGAATTTCAAATTAATTTTCATATACCAAGGAATATTTTCATTAGTATAAAATCAAGTCAGCAGCATATATACATAAAACTGATACACCCCTGAGGAAAAATGTGAAGTCTTCCAACTACTAGCTTGGAATAGTTCATTATGAAATTTCAGGGGTACAAGAGTTAACCCATTCACCCCTGAAGACACATTTGAACTCTTCCTATTTAGAGGCTGGCATAGTTCATTATGAAATCTCAGGGGTTAATTAGTTGATGTTAAGATGACTTGGACAATGAGGGGTCAATAACTAGGGAGTCAATATTTCTTCCCAAGGTCATCAGAGACGAGGATATCTTTTTATCTAAGGAATAAAGCAATCAAATCTGTTGTTTATAATGGACTAGGTAGCTTCACCCTAACACTTTACATCTCCATTATTATCTTTTGTTTGATTTTGTTCTGCATCTTTCGACAGCTATTGTCATTTAAGGACATGTCAAGTAATGGTTTTGTTTGCGAAGGAAAGCTGGAGTTCCAGGAGAAAACCAACGACCAACAGCCAGTACCTGGTTTCAATGCTGCATGAGGCCTTGAACCCGTAACCCAGTGGTGGAGGGCTAGTGGTAGCAGGTTGTCAGACACCATATTTACCACTCGAAACCGCGACCCAGAGGTGGAGGGCTAGTGGTAGCAGAATGTCAGACACCTAAACCACTCGAACCTGCGACCCAGTGGTGGAGGGCTAGTGGTAGCAGGATGTCAGACACCATATTTACCACTCAAACCCGCGACCCAGAGTTGGAGGGCTAGTGGTAGCAGAATGTCAGACACCATATTTACCACTCAAACCCGCGACCCAGAGTTGGAGGGCTAGTGGTAGCAGGACGTCAGATACCGAGCTACTTGGCCACCACAAACCCCTTTGATGAAGAGGCTTGTCCAAATGGTACTGCTATTAGAGCGTGATCATAATTCAAGAATATTACATGAGAACTAGACAATGTCTTTGATGTATTGAAAACTCCCCGGGCTGCACACAGTGGTCCAGACACAGATTAACGTGACCATAATATGAGAGAGAATATTGTCCCCACATTTTACAATACGGCTTATGATCATGTTGATCAAATGTTTTTTATCATTAGATAACATTCAAAATGAAAACATTTGTTTTATACAATTTGAAAACAGCTAGTAAATATTGATATTAAATTTATCCAATTTTGACCAGAGAAAAATTTCCATCTTTCCTGTTTCCCTGGCAACAGATCACTTCCTTCTTACTTACAATATGTATATGTCAACACGCCCATACATTATTGAAAAGCTATGAAATCAGAGCCATTTTTACACCTTTTGTAAATATAAAATGTATAAATAGATAAGTCAGTGTGATCTGTCTGTGATAAGTAAGGCTGAATTTCCCCAATACTTGTTGCAACTGGAATATGAGTCATTGGTTTAAGGTTTGATTCCAGCATCATGTAATGATTAACTCCTTCACCCTGAAATTTTACAATGCACTCTTTCATCCTTTGAATTGGAAGAATTCAAAAGTGTATTTAGGTGTGAATGAGTTAAATCCTTAAATCAAAATAAGCACAGACCGCATGGAAATTTGAATGTAAATAAAATGTTTACAATTGATGACTTTTAGTGAGGTCTTGATGAAATCACAATTTTAGAATAAGCACAGCTGGCTACATGAATTGGACTTTAATTGAATGTAACATATCCCTTTGTTGTGTCAGGGTTTAAATAAAAGATTTACAATTAATGACTTTTAGTGAGGTCTTCATGACTTAATATCAATTTTAGAAATAGACTGTATTGGACTTCGAATGTACATACTGTAACTTCCAATTGTTTATAGTCAGCAATTGAATAAAAGATTTTCAATAAATGCTTTCTTTATGAGATTGTGACTAAGATATAGGTTAATATTTCATCTTTTATTTCAACTAAAATCACTTTAAACAATTTGCAAGCCTTCAATAATTTTCAAACCAAGCTGAAGCATGCTTTCAGCGCAAAATTTGCTAATATGATTACTATATAGCTGAAATATGTATGTATATAGAGTTTGTAGAAATTGTAATGCACTCGTGAAAATATATTTCATACTAAACGGCAAACCATTGAATATCCTTTATATGTAAAACACCATAGAAAAATTCCTTTAAATGTCAATATCTTGAAAAAGCAATAATCGAGGAAATAAAAAAACCACCACGGCAATCAAACATTTCTCGTGATGTGTTACGATAACATCGGTAAAACCTGATCGCAGCATCATCAGCCAGCGTAATCAATAAAGGAGGAAGCCAGGGAAATTTGATTTTAATAGTATTGTATCGCAGAACTGGTCTACTTCAGAACAGCTAGCACACACTTTTACCCGAAGTCTGATTATCGTGACTATAAAGAAAGCTAGCATACACGATACAAATTTATTACATACAAATACCACATGTGGAGGCATTTAAACTGTGAAGTTTTGACAAAACATTTACACTTTAAAAATTGATTGTTTTTTTGTACATACGATGTATATATATATTGAATTCAGTCTCAAAACAAAGCATTTATCTGATACACCTGGTATATTATAATAAACTGACAATGAAATCTAACAATTCATTTCCTACAAAATTGATAAAAATCGAAGCAGGTTAATTAATCAAAAATATGGTATTGTTTATAGCCAAAACTTAATAGCACATCAATATTTCCCTTATTTCTAACTTATACACGTGTACAAATTTGTCCAATTTTTTGCTGTTACCTAGCTCTGATTTGTCTCACAGTATGATGTGATCTAGATCAATACCTTGTATAAGATACTTTCCGAAATGTTTTTATCAAATTAATTTCACAACAGGAGTATAATTACAACTAATTTCAACCAATTATGAAGACGATAAAATCTCTGCCATTATTGAACTTGTGCCAAATATTTCCGTATTTTTGACCTCAGTGACACTACCTCGCAGAAATAGAACATCAAGTTGTTTACATGTATGATGATATTGCAGCATGAAGCACTGGGGATTTTGAGTACAAACAATACAACATTTGTATATTAAAAGTTAAATATAATCCCGAAACATTATTTCGAAGAAAAAAATACACGTCAATGCATGGCTCCATGGGTTCTGATCAATTTAGTTAAAAATTACGAAAATTTGAAATGCAATTCATTAAAGTAAAGTCTAAATGTCATGAACATTACAAGAGATTATTTGTTTAAATATTTCATTCAAAATTACACTATTTATAGCGATGCATGCACATGCAAAGTAATCCTTTACATCTAAATGAACATATATATAGTCCTACCTGATCACCGTTTGCATCAGTCATTCTGTTTTGCAGAAGAATTCAGCTGTTTCACATTAACTTCCCAACGAATAAGACTGATACCATACGTAGTAGAGGAATAAGCTCATGTACATGAAAAAAAAACAGCATCAAACCTGAGGCAAAACATCCAGTTATCATCAGAAGCAGACGGTCACACACGACACACCACGAAGCACTGCCACCTGCAAGCTACACCATATCACAAACTAGCAGAGCACACAGGGCTACATCATAGCACATAATGTGGAGATTTTTTCCTGATACCAAACAACGTTCCGACACTTGATAAATAGGCAATATACTGTCACTTGCATCCCGACAGTTCTCGCAGAGACCTTCACACTGCCTCAGCCAGCAACAGAGCCCTCTCTATCTCATGTTCAAACTACATAAAAGCAGTCGGAATATTGGAACTTTGTGATTATCACTAAAATTGGATTCCGAATACGGCTGACCTTGATAATCTTGGAGCTAAGCAGAGAAAGACCGCATCTCAAAAAATTCTTGCCAAGAGACAACAGAAAAAAGGTTAAAGCTAAAACAATGGTTGTCTTTAGCTTACATTACACACAGTATAGTCAGCAGCCCTGCATTACTATAGCAGTATGGTGATGGAGACACTGTTCGCGGCCTGTTCCAGGGACCTTACAGGTAGCCCCGGAGCAATGCAGGAAGCAATAGCGCGTGTTTCAATGTGTGGATGTTCGCAACACATTCAAAAATAGTCTGAGCCGAGCTTCCAAAGATCAAAGATATGCAAAGCATCTGACGATTTCTTAAGGTATATAACAGTGACTATAGGGGTATAGCCATGATCAACTATAGCTTTATACAAGTATATGTACACACTGGTGAGACAGAGAATGTAGGGATATTGGAAATATGGTCCTCGTTCTGTTACCATGTTAATGGGATGAGTAGGGCAGAACCAGAAAACTTAGGTATATATGTTTCTGTGTCTACCATTGCAACAGGATACCTCCACTCTGTGGGTGCTGGAAACACTCTGTGGTAGCTTGTATGCTGGAACTATAATGGCTTAGATTGTTTATCACACAGATGGAGCTTGTAGGTACAAATAGTGAACTAAGTATTTAAACAGTATTTTATTCTCCAAAAAGTTCACAATTTATCAAAATAATAAAGTATATTGGTGATTGGAAAACAAGCTGAAAGCATTTATAAATTCCTCTCCCCAAAGCTTAATAAAGGACTTCTAGGTCATGTACCTTAGGTCGTCTTCAGGTACTCTGGTTCCTCCCTCATTAACGTATTAACCCTTAAAGATGCATTTGAACTTTTCCAATTCAAAGGTTGGAATAGATTAACTATCATGAAATTTCAGGGGTGAATTACTTAAAAATACATGCATGCCTATAAGCATGCGCAACCAGGCCAACAGCAGAAGGTAATACAAGTTCAAATAACTTGTTTCCTAATTTTTGTTGAATTAATAAGAATTATTTTTAATTCCTGCAGCTAAATAACATCCTATTGATGGATGAAGTTGGTAAAAAGTAGGTTATTAATAAACTCATTCACCTGATAAATTCCATTATGAACTTTTCGTACCTTTGAATATAGAAGAGTTCAAAAGCATATTAAGTCAGGTGAAAGAGTTAAACCATATTTTTATTGTCTTCGGTCCGTTCTAGCGGTTGATTGAGTCATTGATTAAAAATTGTTTGTAGGCAAATAATGGGTGGTACAGTGCACTCCACTTAATATCACTCCTGTTAATATCACATTCCTCTTTATATCATGTTTTTCCCAAGCACCATTTTTCTCTCTATATAATGTATGTAATTTTATTTGGTTAATATCATGTATTTTGAGGTGAATTCCTCTTAATATCATGTTTTTTTAACCAATCACATAAAATATCAAGAAAATGATGTCATTTCCATTGATTTAAGATACAACCTGTACAAAATGTTGCATAGAAAATAAAAAATAACCCCAAAAATGTTTTTTAATTGAAATAATGTTATTTATTTATATTGAAACATCTTCAATATTATGTACATTGAATAGCTTACTTTTAGGTATGGATATTGGAAATGCACTAGATTTAGTGGAAAAACATGTTTCCCTTAATGTCACATTCCTGTTAATATCATGTTTTTTGTCTGACAAATGCAACATGATATAAAGTGGAGTCCACTGTACAATGAGATCCTAGCTTATAGGTAACAGTGGTTTATAATCAAATTCAGACGAACAAAACTTGGCAGACCGGTAAGGATGCAGTAGATCAAAGGATCCGGAGCCCTGGGTTTATAACAATAAAAATGCATCACGTTCACGAGTTAACTGGAAATGTATATGCAAATGCACCGCCTGGTAATCAATACAGCTGATTGAGGTCTATAAAACACCGAATATTGACGGGCCTGTTGGCACAAACTCTTAAAATAGTGTGTTCTGGTACTGGTATATGCCAAAACAATAATTTCATTGCAAATTGAAATCGATTTGAATCTCGTTAAATATGAAGTCTATTCTATTTATGTTGCAGAACATTTGTTATAATATGCAGATTTCTCTTTGTAAAATTTGCCAACTTTTTGCCATTTGGGATATTTCGCAAACTCAAAATTAAATACATAAGTATTTTGTGTGCAACTCTACACCTCGGGGGAAATAACATTTTGAAAATTGCATCTTTAAGCTGTTCCATCAATGTTAATTATGCCGGGAATGAGTCAGAAAACTAAAGCATTAATATGATACAGTAAATGTACATATTTTAATGGTGATGTTATTTTAGCGATTTTCACAACGATAAAATTGCGCAAAATAATAATGCAGGAATCACAGTTTCTGTATATTGCTTTCTACACAGCAAGCTTTCATGACTGCACTTGTTCATTCTTGTGCTTACAAATGTTTAAAATAAGGTCATAATGTGCTAACATTTAAATACAAAAAAATAAGTACATTACAGTTTATAATAAATTAATAAGGCCATACCAATTTGATTTATTGTTCTTCGGAAAATGAGATTTCAAAATTGGAGCGAGCGGGCGCAATTTTTTTGTTTTTATAAAAATTTTGAATTCCTTAAAATTTCGAGTGAGCGGCACACTAAATGTCAGAATACTTGTTTGAATATTTATATAATGTATCACCAAATAGTACACATATTTAAACTGTGGTAGCGGTTTTTTAAAATAATTTCCATGGTACAAACTACTTGCATAATGCTGTGCAATAAAACAGCATTTGAGAGAACAGTTTTCTTGAATTACCTTCTTAATAGAAGACCCAAGGTCATTCATTCAAGTTTAGTAATTGAAACAAAGCCACAGGAAACACCTTTTAGCAACCACATTTTTTCCTGTAGGTATTAAGATGCTTCAATTCATGCAGAATGCATATTTTATTGAATTGATATAAATTAATGATGTTGAGTTCCGTATTTTGTTTATTTGATCAAAAGATCGTGGAACGATAAATTATCTATTGTGGTATTTTGCAATACATTATGGCGACCGGATTATGTAGTGATCAACACGATAAGAAAGCAATTTTGACACATTCTCAATTTTCCTCATAAGTAAAAAAGCCTCTTCGCGCATTTCCCTCGTGTTGCTGCCGAAAAAAACGCTTAAAATACTATTTTTACCTTTATTTCAAATATTCGAATGATACAATGGCGTTTTCTAAATTTTGAACCATTGTAAAATATATCCAGATTCGTCTTTTTTCATTGACGCAAAAATTGGAGCGGTAATATTTTACTTTTACTTTTATTTTATTTTTCCAAAACTGGAGCGGTAAATCCGACGAAAAATAAATCAAATTGGTATGGCCTAAGATAGTTATATTATTTAGGCTCATATTAAAATATATAATTGACATACATGGTGGCTCGACTCATTCACCCTTGGAAACAAATTTGAACTCTTCCAAATCAAATGTTGGTATGTAGTTCAATGCCGAAAGTAGGGGGTGGGCTTATTACCAGACACCCCCCAGTGCATAAGGGGAGGTCAGAAGTCAGAAATGGGGGGTGGGCTTATTACTGAACACAGGCTTATTGCCAGAGAAATACGATATGAAACTTTAGTGACAAATGAGTTAAATGAATCTCCTTGCTCCTAACCTTGAATTTGACTTTAATAACATTGACCTTGAAGGGGTTTTGAGACAACAATGCTAAACATCTATAGTTATTAGCTATAAGGACCTGAAGTGTTTAGCTTGGCTTTACTCTGTTAATGAAAGTATTGAGTATATAACACACAATCTATGTGTAGCTGTTTATCATTAGAGCTCAAGACTACAGTAATACTGTATTTACACAACAATAAACCCTGGTAGTCAACACATTCAGACTCTTACTCAAGGTAGGATGATATGCTTGCTGTATTTGATCCAATAAATCCCCATGTCCCCCAACCCCTTGAATCTCGATCAACCCATTCCCTTGTCTTTCCTCCTACGTGACTCTAGTCTTTCCTATCTTTTCTCGTCCACCGAAAGGTCGTATTTTAGGCCATGAGAGGATGTAAAACTCTCAAAATAAAAATATGACCCCTTCACCCCCATCTCCAATTAGACAATATCATAAGAGATAATTAGGCATAAAACACTCAAAATTATCTAAAGACAATAATTTCGTACTTTTATTAGATGTTAAATAATCAGATGACGATATTCTGAGTATAATGTGAGGTAAATTAATCGTGGGCCAATTGTCTCAACTGGTAATCTCAGTTGTAAAATTAAGATGACTCGTAAATTGGTCCAACAAGCATTCATCCATTGAAGGAGACAACAGAAAACAAAAAGGAAAATCTTTCAACAGATTATTAAGTGCATATATAAAGAAATCAGTGTGGTGGAAATGGTCTAAGAAACTGTTCAGATTCCGTGTCAATCCACACATGATCTTGGTCCCTGGAGCGTTTAATCATACTGTGATGAGGTCATGCAGACAAGAAGGCTGTTTGTTGTTTCCATAACAACAGGAAAACATTATTACAATATTGCATGTCCTACTTTAACCATAAGGCCATGTATCTCAGGCCAAGAAACAATGGTCTACAAATATAAACTCTAATATAGCTCAAGGAACAGCACACAAGTGTTTTTCTACAACCACAATGTTCACATGCTAGCATTCTTAATTGTCATTCCGAAGCTTTTCTGAAACAGACTTTAACCTAAGAACACAAAAAATGATTATGTAGGTTAAATTGTTTTTGGTTATAATATTCATAATACACTGTATTAGCCAGTATAATTGCCGATCAAGACCTGATGAATTCCATGAAGAATACTGCTACATGTATATAAGCTATTCTAATATTTACCGCATTCACGCTATTTTGCTTGCTTAATGAATAGATCGAAGAACCATCTTCAATGGAATGTCAGTCGTATCACCACATGGGCTATGTATGGCATTCACAGCTGATATGAATGCCATCTGAACAGAGAGTTATACAGTGGTAAGTGTCATGGAGTCGGAGATATATTATCTGTTTTTATGATATGAAATTTCATTAAGGATTCGATCCTCCACTTTATACACTTGTTTTTGGCATATGAAGTTATTTCCCCTACATTATTGACCAATTTAACTCCTTTACTAATGAAATTTCATAATGAACTCTTCCAGCCTTTAACTTAGAAGAGCTCAAATGGGTCTTCAGGGGTGAATGATTTAAATTTAAGATAAGCTGACTATATAATGCAACTTTAAATTCAAATTTGAAAATTTGAAAAAACAAATTTAAAAACTAATTACACTTTTAACAACAGGATATTAATATATTTACACTAGGATCACCCCTCGATCAGACATGAAAGACAACACTATGAAACTTTGAGTGGAATAATTTTGTATCAACTCCTAAAATCCTGTGAAGAATAATGAAATTTTTGCATCATATAATATGCATCATGCATTATTTATAAGATAGCGTGCTACCCAAGCATCTGGGCTTATGAACATATCAATGTTGCTTGTTATAAACGATATGAATACTGACACAACATCATAAGAAATGCTTAGCACATAACAAAGATAAAAGAAATTTAAATACAGAAATAAATTTTCTAAATATTTCATTTCATATATCTAAATTGAGGTAGTTCAGAATTAAAATTGGAACTCATAACTGGTAAACAAAACTATCAGATGGGAAAATTTGCTTCAGAATTATGCAAAAAACGCAACAATAAGCAAAACACCCTGTGTACTAGTCACGAAAGCAGCTGCAATTTAGATCAGTATTATCTTTTATTAACTAAAAACTACACATTCAGGAAATAATGGAATTTCCTGTGTTTTAATGAGGTCCCTTTTAAGAATCCTATAATAAGAGTGATCATAACCAATAAAATAGGAGTACACTTTCATTACAATATCTTTAAAACTTTTTAATTTTGACAACAACAAATTGTCCAATTTTTTTACTTTGATATGAATCCATGCCGGCTACAAATACTTATGGCAATGAAAGTCCATGTTTATAGAAATTAAAACAAATCCAAGGGAAATTAATCAAAGAAACTAAACTTCTGAAAATTGTAGTCAGTTGTACAATTTCATTTCCATAATACAATAATTTCAATTTCAATTTCAAAATATTTTATTATTGATACATTCAACAAAGTAACAAGAAAAACAAAAGAATTAGTAAACATCTGTATCAATAAATGGATTAGACAACAGGCTAAGCCTATATTAGTCTTTTCCAATAATACAATAGCAACAGCAAAAATTAAAATTGCCATAGATGTGCTTAATTGGTTGTAATAAGACTTTTCCACAATTTGCTATATAAATTATATTTTAAAGATAACAAAACTTTTTCAATTGTTTCAACTCGAATAAAAACATTTACTCAATCAACCCTGAAATTTCATAATGATCTTTCCACCACAACCTTTGAATTGGAATAGTTCAAATGACATTATGTCACGAAAACAGCTGCAATTCAGTAATATCTTTTATCAAGTAAAAATTGATTATTCAGGAAATATAGGAATATCCTGTCTTTTTAAGAATCTAATATCACCTGAGTGATTTCATAATGAACTTTCCAACCTTTGAATTGGAATAGGTCAAATGTGTTTTAAGGATTAAAGAATTAAAAAGACTATATGTAACATTCAATTTTGTGATTTCTCAATTCTTCAGACAACACATTTGAGGGTCATGGCTGATTTTGGATCTGAAATGAAACACAGCAACACAGATGGGAAGAATACCATGTTTAAGATCATGGTGTTGACCAATTGTTTTAACGTCTGTGATCTTCAGACTCAGGGTTGTAAATTGGTCATTTATCAAAAGGATTTAGACCAATTCAATCAAGCAGAGTGGATTGCGGGGATCATAAAATGTACATGTATCTAGAAAAGGATCAATCAAGCAAATCTGGATATTCAGCCAGGGCTCATCAAACGTATCTGGACAGGGCCAACAGATTACATTCATTAGGACAGGGCCAATTAAGCTTAATTGGAAGGGCAAACCAAGTTCATCTCGACATGGCCAATTAAGCTTAATTGGAAGGGAAAATCAAGTTTATCTGGATAGGGCCAGTTGGGTTCAATTTGATGGGCAAACCTAGTTTATCTGGACAGGGCCAATTAAGCTTAATTGGATTGGCAAATCAAGTTTATCTGGACAGGGCCAATTAAGCTTAATTGGATGGGCAAATCAAGTTTATCTGGACAGGGCCAATTAAGCTTAATTGGATGGGCAAATCAAGTTTATCTGGACAGGGACAATTAAGCTTAATTGGAAGGGCAAATCAAGTTTATCTGGACAGGGCCAATTAAGCTTAATTGGAAGGGCAATCCAAGTTCATCTCGACATGGCCAATTAAGCTTAATTGGAAGGGAAAATCAAGTTTATCTCGATAGGGCCAGTTCGGTTCAATTTGATGGGCAAACCTAGTTTATCTGGACAGGGCCAATTAAGCTTAATTGGATTGGCAAATCAAGTTTATCTGGACAGGGCCAATTAAGCTTAATTGGATGGGCAAATCAAGTTTATCTGGACAGGGCCAATGGCGAACATTTGTCAGTTACCGCCCCTGAATGGTATAATAGATGGCGCTCTAGTTATTACGGTCCCAGTCCATTTCCGGTTGTATATTTGGCAGCTGCCATTACACACGTGCATGTAAATATGCCAAAAACCTGCTGCTGTGTACCGCATTGTAGCGAGAGAGGGGGACATGTTTTTCCTAAAGAAAAATCGCAGATGTTATTGTGGATATCGGCCATCAAACGAAATTCATCTGAGAAAAGATATCAGCGGTGGACTCCAACAAAAGCCAGTGTAGTGTGCAGCGCCCATTTCACTGATGCCGATTACAAATCGGAGACATCATACGGTAATTTATCAGTAATATTAATATTTTAGAGTTATTGTTGGTTATTACTAGAGTTTTAAATGTTTAGTGAATTCGTAAACGTGCACATGACGAGCTGACGACCTCTATATATACCATAATGAATTGGGGGGGGGGGGGGGCAGTGAACACTGCCATATTACCAGACGTCGACATCTACATGGATTATATTGTACCTGTCCAAATGCCTAAGTCAGGTCAGAACCTGCTTCTCTGTCTAAAACCTGGGCTTCAGGAACTGATAAGGTTAATGATAGTAATAATAAATAAAATAACCAATATTTATTCAGCTGTTATTACATTATCATTGTTTCAATAATTGTAAACATTCAGGCACTTTTTAAATCAAGTAAACGTAAGGTGACACAAATTACACATGTACAACATATATAAACAATACTACAGTTTGTTTTATTTCTTGAGTTTATTATATTGTTTATTATTTTATATCATTTTTGTTTACACTCATTTGTTTTTGTTTCATGTTGTTTCCAAGTTTTGAAGCGGCTATTACAATTGGTCATTTCAAAATGAACTATATACTAGCCAAGCTGTCTAATAATATTGTTTGGATTTTTATATAGTCATTTTATTTGATTCAACTTTCATCATTTGAGCTGTCCAAGGATATAACATATCCTCACGTGATGACACTGACACTTGAAGGTAAGTTTTTATAAAAATTAAATATTCAAATGCAAATGCATTGGTCAATAATTAAATTGGGAAAACATGAATAGTAAACTCTGTTTTTACCAATGTACATATAATTTTTTTTATGAATACATGGATTATGCACATACAGTCATACACACAGGTTAGTCACAGGACAATGACAATTGGGCTAAAGAAATCCAAATGAATGCTTTGTTTACTAATATATTTTCAATTTCACTTTTTCTTGGTTCATATAAATTCAGCTGACAGCTGTGAAAGAGACCAGTGGTACATGTATGTAGGTTATATTACTCAACTACTTTGAGACTGGTATTTTGTGCTGATAGCAGCATATGAAACTTAGCCTTATAAATAAGGAATATATTATAGACAAATCTTTATCTATATTTTTGTTAACAAGGATTTTTTTGTTGTGATTATTTTTATAGCAATAAACAAACATATCACAAAAATATAGGTAATTGTACTATTAAAGTAAATTTTATTATACCAGGTACTACACCTTTGCGTAAGCAACTAAAAGACGGGGCAGTGCCAAGCATTTTTCAGTGGACCCCAGTGAAACATTCAGCAGATGAAGATGCTCGGGAAAAGCGTTTGTGTGTAAGAAACAGTGTTCAGAAAGCTACAGCAGGTCTAGGAGATTCTTACACCAAGACTGATTTGAAAGATGCATATGGTTGTTCCTCTGAAGATATTGAGCCGAATCTTGTTGAAATTGATCCTTCCAGTGACTTAAATGTTGCATGTGAAGAGTGTGTATGTGAAGAATCTTTGTCTGTATTTACAGGAGAATGTATCACTACTGAACCTGTATCAACAAATGTTTGTACACAAACTCCAAATCTTCCTATACTTTCTGTTGATCAGTTTGTAAAAGATGATGCTGGTATAATGTTTTATACAGGGCTATCTTCATATTTAGATTTCAAATTTGTGTTGTCTTGTCTTGGTAATGGTGTTAACCACCTGAATTACCTTTACAATAACGTTGAAAATGTTTCTGTTGAGAATCAACTTTTTTAAACTTTAATTAAGTTAAGACAAAACAAAACCAATTTTGAACTCAGTCGTTTATTTAACATTTCTGAGACATCTGTTGCTAATATTTGGATTACTTGGGTAAATTTTATGTACAGACAGTGGCAAGAGATAGAGTGGTGGCCTGAGCGAGATCTTGTAAGATATTTTTGTCCAACTGATTTCAAGTCGAAATTTCCTTCTACAAGGGTTATTGTTGACGGAACAGAGTGCCCTGTGAAAAAACCTCGGCCTCCTGTTGCTCAACAATCTACCTACTCGACATATAAAAATAGGAACACAGTTAAAGTGTTGGTAGGGACAACTCCTGGTGGACTAGTCTCCTACATATCTCCTGCATATGGAGGGTCAGTCAGTGATCGTCAGATAGTTGAAAGGAGCAATCTGACAGATATTTGTGACCCAGGAGATTCTGTTATGGCAGACAAGGGATTTAATGTTCAGGATCTATTTGCTGCAAGAGATATAGCTATCAACATACCTACTTTCTTTAGAAAGAAAAACAGGATGACAGGCAAAGTTGTGCTCAGAGACCGGAAAATATCTAGTAAGCGTGTTCATGTTGAACGAATGATTGGCCTTGCAAAAACTTACAAAATATTGGCAATGCCAATGACCGATACACAGACAAAGCTTTCAAGTGAAATCGCGTTTGTTTGCTTTATGCTCTGTAATTTCAGAAAATGCATTGTTCCAAGACATGCATGAACATATCAACACAACTGTCACATTATACAAGATATTTCCCCTTGATTTGACAGATTTTATGAAACTTCATTGATGATTCACAATCAAACTTCAATTGCAAATCCCTTTCTGAACAGCTTACCAATCTTCACATTATACTATAACGGTACATTTATACAAGATGTTTTTCCATGATTTGGTAGATAGATCATGATCAGGAACTAGAGTTTTAAATATATAACTAAGTAAGCATAATGTATTCTTTTAATAGAATCAAGAATCACTTTTGATGATTCTATATAATCAATTGGTATTATGTAGTTAAGGCCAATGTTGACTTTAACAATGATTTTTGAAATATCAGTATATTGTGATATTGGTACCAGTTGTATTTAGAAATCCAACTCCAACAATATTAGTGAAAGGAAAGAATTTTAGGCTAACTTTGACCTGCATGCAATACTCATCAATGTTATGCACCTATATATTTATTAATATATACACTTTGGTTTAATTTCGTTTCGTGTAACATCCTATTAACAGCCAGGGTCAGTTATGGACTTGCTAGGATTTTGAGGTGGAGGAAAGCCAGAGTACCTGCATAAAACCACGACCTACAGTCTGTACCTGGCAACTGTTCCACGTGAATTTTGAACTCGTAACCAAGAGGTGGAAGACTAGTGGTATAATGTCAGGGCACCTTAACCACTCGGCCACCACTGTCCCATAAATGTACACATATTATCTTTATTAATTAAAGAGCATATTACCAAACTCAGTCATTGATTTTAAAGGGGCAATTAAGCGAAGTCTGTTTATTTTAAAATTTGTATTATATCACCAATTTTTTTATAAAATTGTAGTTTGGTAATCCTTGTGAACTATTCATACCGATATTTAGACAAAACTTGATGTTTTCCATGCATTGTTTTCAATAAATGATAAGGAAATCCTTAATCGTCCAGCACATGCAGGGGAGATATATGTTTACAAATATCTCTTAGCAGTTTGACCCCACGGAGCATGCATGTTTTCAGGTTAACAAATTTCCCTATGTGTGCGAGCTTTCAATGATACTTGCTTTTAGTTAGTTTGAAGTATACCAACACAATTGTGGGATCTAATAATAATCATATGGTATATCATAATTGATGACAAAAGTATTTCGTAATCTAACATACCTTGAAAGTATGTGTGAAATCAAACTCCACATGTACTCTCGTTCAATTGTTGACAACACACATACATGTGGTTGCGCCGTTGTTTTGTGTTGTGTTTTGAAATTGCAATATTTGGCACAGGCTTTCCCAATAACTAAACTTACCGTATTGGACATCGGCTACACAGTATCTAATTATGAAGTATGGACTCCTTTGTCTGAACATAGGTATTTTCCAGTCTAATTGGTTTTAAAAAAACGCGGCTTCACTTAATTGCCTCTTTAAAAGTAGAAGATATCAAAGATCTATCTATTATTTTTTGCTGATGTGTCTTTACATTTAGATCTTGTACGTTTTAGGACAAATATTCTGTAGTTGTTTACATATACTGTGAGGTACATGCCTACATGGTACTGTATAAATGTTATGAACCCTAAACCTATATTCAAATTTCTTACAGTGTGAAAAGATTGAAAAATATTGTAATACATTATTGGAGGGTATCTTATAGATTGGACATTTTTTCTTTCTATTCTTGGTGTTTGGATGACTAGCTGTTAATGTAATACTAGTCTAGTGTAAGGAATCTTATACATATATGTACTGTAGGACTATTTGAGTAAAATATCTTCCCCGTCTCAGGACTCCGGATTTTAAATACAGATATAATTCATATAAATTATTACTGTATACATACAAATTACATATGAGGGAAATTGAACTATTGATATAAATTGATTTCGTTTCCAGTCCGGGTCAGATATTTTCATTGAATAGCCCTTAGTTTAAGTTGTGGTTCTGATGTCTTTAGTCTTGAAATGAATATCTGTTGTAATCTTTGAAGTAGAACCTTTCAAGAACAGCTGGTTTAAAGTTGAGGTTGAAAAAAATTTCAAGTTCTATGATCATGTCCTCTATAAATGTGTCGTCACGAGGGACAGTAATGATCTTCAGGTCTTTGAAGGTGTACACAACAAGTTTGCACAGTTTACGTCCTGTACAGAACAGCTGACCCTGAATTTGATAATAGTAATTGTGTGATTGGTCAAGCACCAGTTCTCCACTAGCAAGTTTTAGGTACGGAACGGTGTCAGGTGTTATCTCGCCGTCTTTTGCACTGTAAGGACATTTTATTTCAACTAGTTCATCCTCACCAAGCAGAGCATCAGGAGAAGCTGCCAAGTAGGGATAAAGTCCACTAACAAATATACCACATTTCTTTGTTTTTAAATCTGTGATTTCCTCAAACTTACTTAGGGCAACTGCTTCATATGTTTTTCCATGATGTATAGGTGCAGGGGATGAAGATGTTTCCTGGTCATTGTGTGTATGTGATGTGTTGTTATATTGTGTCAATGTCCTTGCCAGTCTAACCATATTTGTCTTGTTTGTCGCTTTACTGATTCGGCCAAAGTTTGATGAATGAATCCGTACGCATCTTTCTAGGAACCAACTCTTACTTGAAGCTTGACCGCGAGTGTTTTGTTCAACCTGGGTTATTTCATCATTAGATATTTTTGTGATTTTCATGTTTTGCAACCAAATGTCAGATGACACCAATTCAAAATAATCATGATCTGTATCAAGGGCATAAGGGTTTGCTGGTCTGAAAAGTTGTGATACAGGATATTCATTGACTCTGTGGTGGTTCATCCAAACAGACCTAAAGTGATCATTGTATCCTGGAATATTTTGGTACTGTTGTGGACGTGGATCAAAATTTACACATTTAACAGACTCTTTTGCAAAAGGAAGGTCACTGGCTTTGATGGGGCTTCCGTGATAGGGTTTTGTTTTGTGAAAGGATTGAAGCTTCTGAGTGCAAGTTTCCTCTGTAAATAATTCCTTAAAGGTCGAAAATCTATGGCATGCAAAAAGAACAGCACAAACATGTTTACAGTGAGCTTTCGGACCCATGCCAGCTGCACATTCACACTGTCCCTCAACCACACAACCCTTCTTGTCTATGCACACGTCAACAACATACGACACACTTTTTTTCATCTGCGCACGACATTCTGATCTTATGTAGTAGCTGTCGGTGTCTGATGCCAAACGTAAATATCTGAGAAATCGGTTTGTGTATAAATATTTTGCGTCACTGTCTATAGTCTTTTGCATTTGAAGGAGGTATGAATCTACTGCATCTAAAGTCAAGTTCGTAAAAACTGTGTCATGGTTGATATCTCTAAATTTATCAAAACTTGGCACACTCATGCAGAATTCAGGCTCTAGTTCTTCTCTACCAAAATCTTTGTTTCTATCATACGCTTCAAGTCTGAAATATGTAAAATTAAATATCAATCAATGCATGCAACACAGTATACTTTATAGATCTATATGATTCACAAATCACACATGTTGGTCCTCGCATATAAAGTTATTTCACTTTGAGTTTAAATATGATTCTTCTTGATACTAGTTTTCAAATTACTGTTAATAAAGGCAAGAGGGTAATGATTTCATGAAGTTATCTTCAACTTGTTGAAGTTGGTTATTACTATTAACTAAACAAGCAATAAAACAATAATCCAACATGTCTTTATTTCTTACTTTTATTTATTGTAGCACTATTATTAAGCCAGTGTAGAAACTTGAATGAAAAGTGGTTGGAATCAATTCAATGCAGACAAGATGTATACCGTCTCAACATCATTATTATTATATAGAGTTAGCCGTTCAGTTAGGACATACACGCATATCTAATATATATATAGACTAATAATAAGTGTAGTGGACATAATTATCATTGAGCCCTTCAGCTGTTGTGATGCGTTGGTTTGTTTCCATGTATATATAGTCTATATGTCAGTCATAAAGCTCATTAGAGCGTGTGTTTTATTTGTTGTACCTGACATGCCGACTTTAAATAAAACTTGCCTTATTCAGTTATTGTATTAGAATCTAATCGGACGGGTTCTTACTCTCCTGACTCGCTAAATACTGAGACTTAAAAATAATGATTGGCGCCGGGAAAATTTATATACAGTTACGTGCCATAAGTCTTTCAATTTTTTTTTATTTTGCTATATATTCTTTGTATTTCCAACTTTTATCAATGAATTTTTCTGACTTCGTTTCGGGATCATTTTTAATGAAATTCTGTGTACTTATAGAGAATTGTTTCTTGTTTCATCTCATAATATTTTCACTGTTTTCCGTTATGTATAATTAGAGAAATCATAATTTATTTACAACATCCAATTTTCGGGACGCCATTTTGACGTCATTTTGGTAACGTTATATAGAGAAATGGCGTCACACGGAAATTAGCAGTGTAGATAATTCTGTATAGCTCCATAAATACACAACGGAAAATAAAATACAAAGAATATATAGCAAAATAAAAAAAATTGAAAGACTTATGGCACGTAACTGTATATCTATGCAATCGACATCATAAAAACGGGCCCGGGTTGTCACGGTAGAATGTGTTCGGGAAGGCGAACGACAGTAACGTTAACGTTGCACTAGAACTTATGACAGAGTCGACTGTTTCAGCGTTCGTTAATAAAATAAAACGAACCTCTCAATCAACTCATTCTTCCTTCCAGATAAACGAGCTCCACGGGCACGTAACTCCTTTCTAAGCTTTGGAAGGTCCCACGATCCGTACGGTAAAGGCTTATACTCAAGGACATATTAAATTATCAATAGGCTGCTTACAGTTCTAGATCTGTTGACATTCAGATTTCGCGGAATGTTCGATCAGGACCGCAATGAACCGTGCGCCACCTATAATCAAGGGAACTAACTCTAAAAGAATTGCTACCGATGTTCGCCATTAAGCTTAATTGGATGGGCAAATCAAGTTTATCTGGACAGGGCCAATTAAGCTTAATTGGAAGGACAAAGCAAGTTTATCTTGACAGGGCCAAATAAGCTTAATTGTGGACAACCAATTAAACTTACCGGTATCTGGAGAGGGTCAACCAAGGTTATCTTGATTTTGATTATCATGCAAGCAGATCTTGAATGGATCAAGGTTACAGGTCAAAACTCCTTAATGTTGACATTGACATGACATTAAACAATTTCACAGCAAAATCCAATTAACTCGAACTGATGGGGACCTGATCAACAGTTCGAGGAATACATGATATGCAAGTAATCTGAGTTTGGTTGATAAATGTACGAACTCAGTCGGGAACAAAGGAACTGTTTGATGAATGAGGGGTATTCAAGTAAACTGGGTTCGGGTTTGAAATTAAGTTTGCCGCCTTTTGAAAATTGGTTGGCTGCAAAAAAACATCAGCATTCCTTTAATATTGAGATAAATAAAAAAAATATCACAAGGATTGCAGATTTGAGATATATTTGGATAAGTATGTCAAAAAGTTCATACATGGTCCTGAGGGCAGGAAGAAAAGTTTGGTATAAAAGTTTCAACGCGGGGGTTCAAAGGTTAACAATGGAGTTCAAAGGTCAGAACCAGGGGTTCAAAGGTCAGGACCAAACGATTAGTACTCACCTTTAATTTATGCTTAAAAGAGTAAAAACAAATCATCTAAAGTTTAATCAGACTTCAAAGGAATAATATGTTACAGGTAATTAGACTTCAAAGGATTAAGTTACAGGTATTAGACTTCAAAGGATTATAAATTACAGGTATCAGACTTAATTAGTAAGGAATTGTTCATAAATTTTTTGTCATCAATCTATTGAGGGAACAAATATAAAGATTTTTTTATACCAACTACGAAAATTGGTCGCATTATGAACCAGACACTTAAAGGACATGGTCATTCTATATATGTGTGTTAATTAACTCTCCAACCTTCACTTTATGATATGATAATCTGATAACGGCTTCATACAAAATCAATAATGTTTATTGCTTTTGGCAATTAACAATACAATTTCAGAAACCTGAATGTTGTTTATTAAACATTTGGCTTGTCTTTGAAATCTTGCAGAATTCTATTGTTGTATAACTCACCATTCTTTTTTCCAAAATATCACCTTAATCACCTTTTTTATGATAATGTTATCTAGACATTATCCTATATGTAGTATACATTTGCATTGTCCATATATAGATATGTTCAACAGGAATTTCGATTAAAAGGTGTGAGATATTTGATATGGAACTTTTACTCTCATGAGCAGAATTTGGTGTCATGTTTTTAACATTTCATTATACCAATGATGTAAAGTTTACATCCTCGGGGGGAATATTGCTACTTGGTGCTCATATGAAAACAACATACAATAGCCAAATCATGATTCTCAAATAAGATCAGCGACTTAAAACAAACATTTAAAAAAAAATTTAAAAAACAAATCTAGTATTAAACTGATTAAATACCCAGATCTTAAATCACAAACACTGACCTTGAAATGAACCTTGTTAGTATCGGTGACCATAATGGAAACATTCATCAATTTATTCATTTTTAATACTAAATTGATTTTAAATTAAATTGACTTTGGTTTGCTACAAGGAGGCAAACTTTGGTCACTTGTACATACAAGTAAATTACCTCCCTTAAGCATATTTGTTTTCTGTTTGGGAACGTATTGTTTCATAATTCTGTTTTTTCAGACCTCACATTTTGTAACTTGCTGTAACCAAATTTAATTTCAGTCTTTTAAGTAATTTTCAAGGTTCTTGCATCATAAAAACTTTGCATACTTGCCAGCTTTTTAAAAATTTCCATGAACTAGGGAGATTACACGTGTTCAGAATTGAATAAATAAATAAATAATGGTATACATGTACATCCTAAGGAAAAAAGACTATGAAATGAAATAATCAGATCTTAGAAAATAGGAATAGTTATACCGATTCCGAAATTGAAAATGTGACATTTTAGGGTCAAAATCAGGAGTCTGGCTCCTAACTAGGGAGGGTATGAGATTGGTTTGGTTTATTTGGTCTGTTTTACGTCCTATTACCAGCCAGGCTGGTGACATTTAAGGATGTACCAGCTTTGTAGGTGGAGGAAAGCCGGAGTACCGGGAGAAAAACCTCCGACCTACGATCAGTACCTGGCATGGCCTAGGTGGGTTTCTAACTCGCAACCCAGAGGTGGAGGGCTAGTGGTAGAAAGATCGGACACGTTAACCACTCGTCATCATAAAGAAATACGATTCCCGACTAAACTCATTCACCTAAGAAGAACTGCACACTTGAACTCTTCTAATTCAAATCTTGGAATTGCTCGTTATGATATTTCAGGGGTAAATGAATTAAGAATTGTTAACCTTTAGATTTTCTTCCAAAGTCAGCCATGTGACAAAGAGAAGAAGTGCTATCACTATTAGAGTAGACAGATCCTTAACTGATTCCTTAACAAATGATTTACAAGACAATGAACAATTCTCATTTCTAGAATCAATTTATTGTACAGCCTCTTACTCAAACTGCATGCATTGGTAGAAGTAAAAAGTTAATGTTCAATGAAAAGTCGGCCTATCATGTTTCTGCGTTAAACTTCAGAAAGATTCTCTTCAAAAATGTCTTTGTTACCATTTAAATTTGTCGATATTTATAATCAACTGTTGCTATAATGGTAACTTGGCTTCTGACTTTTAACCTTGAAAATTACCATTAAGAGCTTTGAAAAAATGTCATGTTATTTTCTGTGCCAAATATATTGAACATTAAGTTGATTCACCCCTTAAGACACATTTGAACTCTTCCAATTCAAAGATAGAAATATTTCATTGCAATTTCAGAGGACGTACTGCAAGCAAGTATTAAGGAATAGCCAAGTTATTTCTGAGATTAAATAGTTTTAATTACAAAGATATAATTAATGTGTGCACAGGAGTTTACATAAGGGTATTTTCAAAGTAAAAACTTGGTGCTTCAAAATATTCTTGATAGACCTTGATAAATTCTGCAAAAATTCATACGGCATTTTTTTTAAAATAACGTATAGCCACGAAATGATATATATATACACATGTCCAAACCTAACTTCTCATAAATATCCATGTTGTATATTCCATTTCAAATCTGCCACATATGATTCTTTTGAAAAGATCATGTAAACAACATCACACATATATAAGAACCACATGTTTTTGTTTACAAGTTTCTATAACATTTGACTCTGTATCGTAAATTTCACAAGCCGATAATGTCTCTCTTATCTGTATATACCACACAGCTCAATTTCATGTCAGTATTAGATAACTTCTTATAATGGTCCATTTATAGTAAGTTCAAGCTCATATTCAAGCTTTATCTCGTAAAGTTATCAGGTTGTCTTCACATGGTATTAATTTTTATCTCTGGGAGGGGGGGGGGCCACATTTATATTTGATAAATTTTTCATTTTTTCACAAAGCCTTTAAGTACATCTTCAGTTATCTGCAGACAAATCTCTACTGTCATAATAAATAAATCACAAAAGAAAAATGTTAAGGTATATAGCTAGGTTATATCATCAAAAGCGATTGTATCAATTATTTTATTATGGTGTTTACAAATATTTTTAGTTCGGAATGAAACACAACATTTCCCATGAATAAATGATGAATTAGCAAGACTACAGTCTTGTTGGACTTCATTTAAATGTTCGATATTTTGCAGCTTTAGAAACAGATCTCATAAACACGTACACATTCAACTTGCAGAAATGTTCCAAAAGATTCGTTCAGAGGCGTGCTGTTATTTCAAAATCTTATTTTTCTTAAGCAGTAAATGCTTTTTAGTGGTTTTCTTTTCATTTCATTCACCCCTGAAGACACATTGAACTCTTCCAAATCAAAGGGTGGAATAATTCATTATACAATTCCGGGGGTGAATAGCACAAATGCTTCTAGATTCCACCTGTTTCTATTCACGTCGATAATTTCCTTCCCTAAATTATTTTACATGATTATATTAAATCCCTTTTTTTTTTCATTCGGCTTTATCAATTATCCCTTTATGTATTTGTTCTCTAATAAGCCCAGGGGACCTGCCGATAAAATTTGGACTCAAACTTAAGTTAGTGGTGGGCTTATAATTCATTTACCCTTTGAATTTCATTAAGAACTTTTCCGACCTTTGCATTGGTAGAGTTCAAATGTGTCTATAAGGAGTTATCAGATAATGCAGGACACTAAATGAGCTTTGGGATAGTCCTCACTGAGCTTGATAGGGGTGGGCTTATTAACAGGCATGGGGTTATTTCAGGAAAAATATACAATATATAATATATAAAATATGACTTTGTGGTACATGTTTTTCTTGTTTTACCTATATAGACAGGTGTTTAATATTAACAAGATGTATGAACACTGTAGAAATAAGAACTTATTATCCTTGTAATTATTTAATTACCATCTTCTATAAAATCACTCTCCAGTGATGGGAGTGCAGGGGTGTTGGGGGCAACCATACAACCTTAACTACGTAACTTAATCGTCATCAGTAAAAATACAATACTGTTACTATACTTATTTTGGCGTACTAAAATTCTAGTGCATAACAAAATTAAAACATTATAAGCATGATGCTGAATTGGTGCACTTACAATACGAATGTACCTGCTGTAGAAACCAATATACAGAAACTGTTGTAAGTGCAAACATAATTACGCCGAATACTTTCAACACGTAAATCTCCTATAGAGAATTAACTGCTTAAGTGACTGTATGTTAGAGTAGTGAAAGAATACATATTCATTTACAGGTTAAGCTAATATGAAAATTATCCTGGACACAGTTGACCAACACTTCAGGATGCATGGTCGGGGTGTAGTGGATAGCGCACTTGCCTTTCATAAAGGCAGCTGGGGTTCGATTTGATACCCCCCACTGGATGTGAAAAAGTATGGGGTCACCTGCCCTAGTCCGACCATGTAGGTTTTCTCTGGGTACTCCAGTTTCCTCCCACAATAAGACCTAACATATGGGTGCCAGCAATTAAGAAAGATTAATGTCAGTTGGGATTTTTCCATAATTGTTGTAAAATGAATAAAGTTTCATATTTTAGACAAATGTATTGCAATGACTACACCAAATATTTCTCTGTAGTTTTACATCATTGAAAGCAAACTTCACAATGAAATTGAAACACCCACTCTGAAAATAATGCTTCACCAAATACAAGCGATTTGAAATAACTGTCGAAATACTACGTAATGAACTAAAACAATAGGAGTAAAGCACCAGGTATTGTATAGTGTTTATACCACTGTGATCAGGTAACCGTTACTCTGTAGTAACAGACATCACAAGGAACACAAACCTTCTCGCAATAACAATCAACCGACATAAAAAAAAATCGCCATAGATCCCTGATACAGGGAATCAAAGTCACACAAACCTCACGCGGCCAAATCAAAGCCAAACTTTATCTTCTCCGACATTTAATTACTGATCAATGTTTTTTCACAAGGAATACAAACTGTTTTGTGGTTAGATGTGGTCTAGAGTGTTTTGGTTATCAGACGGTGTGTTTCAGCTAGCAGACGTCTGAATACATAATTCAAAATTGTCTACGTAGATGAAATATTGTTTACAGACATAACACACTGCCTCTCAGCCGAGACGAGACGTATTTGTAGATTGGGCGGTGCTGACGACTCCGTAAACCAGCTATATTCCATCAATAAAAAATATTTGTGGATTGGCAGTCTCAGCTTTTATTTCTGTCATTTTCATCATCTTCACGACTAATGCAATGTACCACTGACACTTTCTTTGTATTTTAGTTAAAGTGTACTGTTTTTCTCTGGCAATAAGCCCATGCTCAGTAATAAGCCCACCCCCACTTCTGACCTCCCCCTATGCACTGGGGGATGTCTGGTAATAAGCCCACCCTCTACTTTTGGGCCAACCTGTCCAAGTCAAGAGAAAGATTTTTTTTTTTCAGATACAAACATTTTTTTCATGCCTTCACTTAATTATTCACCCCTGAAATTATACATAATGAACCACTCTAACCCTATTAACAGGAAGAATTCAAATGAGTCCTCAGGTTTATGTGAGTTAATACATTCACCCCTGACATATAATTTCAATAACGTACAACTCTAAACTTTTTGATTGGAAGAGTTCAAATGATTGCAATTCTACAAGGTTGAAAGTGTTTAACTCAAACGTTGATTATGTATAGGACTATCTCAAAAGTGTTGTTATCTCCCTTGTTTGATTTGCCATATCATGGCTACAATGGAAAGAGTTTTTGAAACAAATTTGAGCCATGTAATAATGATGTCATAAATGGAAATGACATCACTCGATTGTCATATGGCGCCAAATCATCACAAAAACACTTCCCAGAAGTCCATCTTGTATCCGGGCACCATTGCGGTTTGATTATCAAGGGGGATAACTATAACAACACTTGTTGGAAAGGCCTTTATGTTCGGGATGAAAGAATTGGATTCATGAACAGTGGTTTTGGTTATGATGGTGAAAGAAGTAAGGGTGTTTATATTTTCATTAAATGTATAAACTGGTACAAAACTTAATGTGGGTGTGGTTGGGTTTGGGTGGGGGCGTAGGGAGGAAAACGGGTCATCAGGATGGGGGGGTTAAATTTTGTTAATTGGGTTGATTGGATTAAGGTGTGGACATTGCAGGTAAGTAAAATACCAGATTGATTATGAACACAGGGCATTATCAATATAAATGACTGATAAAAATACACTGCCTGGTAGTCGAAATTGTGTAGGTTGACTGAACCTGGTTGTTCCACTAATATTATATAACCTGACCGGTTTCATTACTAGATTGTAACTCATCAGAGGTGAGGAAAAGTGTGCCCCCAGCCTTATATATAGAGGTATTATGGGTGGCATTACATGGTGTGGGTGGCGTATTAATTTAGCAAAGATGGCATATGGTGGTGTAAGGTTGCGTAGAGTAGTGTAAGGTGGTTCAGAGTGCTGTGGGTGGCGTAAGATAACCGAGGTCTGACCTTTCAAACAAGGATGAACGGCTGTGGGAGATTCGGTTGTTGCAAATTTTACTGTCCAGCATTTGTAAGAAGAGGCTAATTGTTCTCAAAGTGAGATTGATCTCAAATACAGTAATATATCATCATTATTATTATCATTCAAAAACTCATAATCCCATAATTCTTACACAAGGTAAAATTAAGCAAGTCACATTTAAATTTTCATCAATGAGAATCACCAAACAATTGATAAATAGTTCATAAAAGTGTTGTATTTTTTTTTATAATTTTGAAACAGATTGTTTGATACAGTTGTCAAATCTGTATAAGAGATAAAATAATCAAATTGACGAAATCGTTTCAAGAGTTTTGATCTGTCGAAGGACAAGGTTTTGTACAAAATCTAATAAAAGCACAGATATTTTCAATAAATATACAGAAATTATTCCTAAGAGACCAAAGCCTTCTCTGAAAAACAGATAAACAAAGATGGCTGCTGCACCAAGCAACCAGCAATTGGTTGGTTACGAAGACTGGGTCGCATCCCCAAAGACTAGATCAGACACACAGACAGACTGTGTAGAGGATAACATCTTTGTGCAGACCTAACGAACTTAACCTAATGAAGTTACGATTCTAATATCAAGAGAAATACACCAGTAATAAAATTACATGCCTAGTTTTATCTTAGAACAGTTATTTTGGAGAAACCAATCAGGATGTTTTCACTTGTACAGTACCAATGATGACTTTGAATATTTTAGATGACTTGTTGACACAATTCTTGCAAATAGTACCCTGATTCAAACAATTTATTCAGAAGCTTTTCAGCTTGCTTGAACATGTAAATGTTTGGTCAATTTTAAGAAGTGTATATAAGTCCTGGCAACTGAAGAAATATTCTCTTTTCCAAGATTTTCCACAGATACATTATGTAAGTAATATAACCTCATTTAAAGATGTTGGAAGGATTATAAATCTCTTTCTTTAAAACTGAATAAAATCTTCCAAATTAAACACTAATCTTCAATCTGAATTGCGCCATTTTGCTATCATGAGAGATGGGAGAAGATAATTGATCATTATGCTATTAGGGTGTCATTGGAGCTAATTATAGACCTAAAATAACAAGAATGCTTAGATGCCCTTTCCACATCAAATTTCATCAATTTTGTTGCAATTTCTTTCTTGTTCAAGGCCATGATTGTAATTCTGACTCTAAATTAGGAATCTGTTATTACGGATTTTTTTTTCTTATTTGCGTTTCCTTAAGGCTGTTGAAATATCAAGGTTACAGCAATGCCAGACCGGATAATAACACCTCAAATAATAGCTGTCTCTCCAGAATTTTTTTGTTCAATTTGTTATATACGCAACCCCATCTTTTTTATTTTAATTTCCCTTAAAAAAGTGCACAGTTTTTTTACGGTTATATAATCTTTACCACGTACATTCTGTAAAATCATGTAACATATTTCTCCGGCAATAAGCCCATGCTTGGTAATAACACCCCCATCCCCCCACCCACACACACACACTTTGGACCTCCCCCTTAATTAAGAGGACATGTCTGGTAATAAGCCCACCCCCTATTTCAGGCCACAGCCGACTTGGCAGTTATATATATAATACATCTGATATTCGTTTGACCTTGTCATAAGACGTAAAAGGCCTGGTATCATCTGTCAGGTCTATGCTGTGGAATGTGTTGAGATTTTACACCATCTTGTCTACTAGCTGGTACAGAAGATTTAGAGAAGTGAGAAAAATATGACACAAAAATCAATAAGACAAAATTAGATTAAATGCATGAGAAATGCATTGTGGGATATGGCTGTATAATCTTGTTCAAGAGCAGACAGTGGAGTAATAATGACTCCCTTTTCTGTACATATATATACACAGGTATTTATATGCTCTGTTGATAATGAATTTATCTTTGGGACATTTGAGATTTATCCTTTGGTCACCTTATTCATGGTTAAGCACAATTAACATTCTGAATATGACAACACAAATTTTGCCTCTTAATTAACTTGACAATTTCAAGAAATGAGATTTACACTCTTTCCCTCTATTACATGTAGATTAATAGAAAACATCCCCCTAAAAAAAGGAAAACCTTTTTTTTCAGACTTGACCAATTCATTTCTATGTTGCCTTAATAAAAGAGATGAAACAACAATTTGGACAGACCATTAACATTTCTTTGAAAAAAAACAGCAAATAGGAAAACCGACTGGAGACAGTGTCAATATATATCTTTAAGAAGATTTTTTTTTGTGAAATAAAAATCAAATATTATATACAAATTGTATTACATGTATCACATTACATATTATACAGTAACCCTACAGAGTATTCATATCCTGACAAATTCCACAGCGTATCATCAATTTGTCTTGATTCTTGCCATATCCAACAAAAAATTGATTTCTCAGACACAGACCCAACAGAGATTTATTCTGAGGTCAGAACTCATAAACATTACATCATCCCTCTGTTTCCCTGGAGATTTGACAAGATGCCATTCCTCATGTCTGGCTGGGACTCTCCATCTTGATCAGAAATGTACGTCTCTGACCTTGTGACCCTTCCTGTCAGGACTTTGCGCTTGATCTCCACGCAATATTGACACCAAAGCTGATCATCCGATTGCCTTATATGTATAACTATGTTTTATTTGCATTTGTTTTTATTGATTACAAAGCAAATGGCGGAGTCTCCTAAATATATCTGCTGAAGAAGAAATAGGAACCTTAACAAAGAAATAGAATAACGAATTATTAATACTGTTGGAAAAATCATTATATTATAAACTGTAATATTTTACTCCAAAAATATACATCCTGTGGTTTTCATTAGAAGTGCTTTAATATGTTCATCAGTTGTATTGAATTCAAAAGATAAGACTGCCCTTGTTAAACGACCTCATCTGTTTAGACTATGACCACCCTTAAATTGTAAGGAGAAGACCCTTGCTAAGGGATTTGGTTTATTTTGTTTTACGTCCTATTAACAGCCAGGGTCATTTTAGGACGTGCCAGGTTTTGGAGGTGGAGGAAAACCAGAGTACCTGGAGAAAAACTACTGACCTACGTTGACGGTCAGTACCTGGCAACTGCCCCACGTGGGATTCAAACTTGCAACCCAGAGATGGAGGCAATGGTGGTAGAATGTCAGGACACCTTAACTACTAGGCCACCACGGCCCAGAGATGGAGGGCTATGGTAGTAGAATGTTGGAACACCTTAACCACTCGGGCAAAAGGCAATCTGTGTTTAGACAATCTATGTAAATTAGACCACCTGTGTTACGAGACTATACCTTTGCTGAAAGTCCATCTGTGTAAAGAGACCACCTGTGTTATTAAGAGACCAGCTGTGTTATTAAGAGACCAGCTGTGTTATTAAGAGACAAGCTGTGTTATTAAGAGACCAGCTGTGTCAAAAGATCTTTATTTAGAGACCATGCATCTATGTAAGATCAGCTTATAAAATAAGCTTGACTTAAATTGCATAACGGTACATTGTGACAAATGAAGTTCCGTAACTTAACACCACACAATATTTATCATTGATCAAAGAAAATTGTGCGGTTAAGGACCTAGCTCCTATCTTGGTTTTAATAAAAAGTATAGATACACAATTGGTATTTTCTAGTTTAAGAAAAAAAGGACAAACAACCCCCAACCCCCCAAAAAAGGACAAACAACCCCCCATCCCCACAAAAAAAATTGAAGGAAAAAGTACTCAACTATAAATTGTATAATCAATTGAACAGCTTGAATTTCTATATCTCAACAAAGGCAGAAATAAGCTTGTTAATATCATATTTGGCTACATTAAACGATTCTTTTTAATACCACTTAAATCACTAGCAAAGAACTCGGTTAGGAAAAAGATATAAGTATATTGTCTGTAACAAATCTTAATGAATATGAAATTCACCAATCAATTAGGGAATGCTGTGCCCTTAATCCGCCTCCATGTTGCGACATTTTTAAAGCCGTTATTCATGCTAGGGTTTCAATTGTTCAATACTAAATCTGAAGCAAAAATGATATGAAGGAATTTTTCCTTCCAACAAAAGAAATCCAGCCCAGTAGTATTACGTGGATTTCAATCATGACAGCAGAATGGAGAAGTGGAATAGAAAATTGCCAAGATTAAAAAAAAGATCCATTTTTCCTCTGGTTAGAAATCTTTGCAATTTGCTGTAGCTTTTGAAAGCTTCATTTCTGGTCAATTTCATTGCGTTCCTAGGGGGTTTAGGAGCATCTAGTCTGGAGTCGAATCGCATTATTGATTTTTTATCCGAAGCTATTAACGAGAAAGTTAGCTTCGTGTTGGTTTCTTTTAAGTTTAGAGCACGAAATTACCAGGTAGAAGCATTATTTTATGTCTAGAGTGTAGTACCTATACGTGTCACAACATGATCCGTATTGCCCAGCTCTGGTCTCAAACGTCAACGGTTACAATTGGTTTTACAACAGACAACATAAGACATAGGGAAAAAATTGCTCTGACTGGTACGTACAAAAAGCGCCTGTGACATTTTATCAAATTGGTTTAAACTTCGCTAGAATAGAATTAGAGGGATGCTTTTATATTCAATTTTTTTTCTCATTTCAAAATAGTTTTTTGTTTATTTCTGTTACAGAAAGCTTCAGATTGTTTTTAATGTAGTAATAAAAGTTGTTTTTTTTTTTGGGGGGGGGGGGGGGTATATAAATTTATCAAAATTTAGAAACCTTATTTTGTTTCTGCTACCCTTAGAAGGTAGACAAAAACTGTAAGTACCTTGTTTTTAGGTGTGCTTATTTGCATTGTTGGAATTTAGTTTCTGTGTTTCTAAAAAATGCCACCAATTGAGTAAAATTGGAGCACATAAATTTGTTCCAAAAGTTTTACCAAACGGCCAAGACTGAAACAGACCTGAAACAATAAATTTCAAAGTGTTGATGTGTTCCGCAATCTTCAATTCTACTCACACCACCTCTAATTCTGGAACTAACACAACTGTAACCAAATCAAGTCCCGGAACACTTGATTGCAATTACATGAAATCGGGCTGTTTAAGGATTACCAAACGAGAACGCCCCTTGTCTGTGTGTATGTATATATATATTCAGGTACACTACCGTACTTGTCTAATCTATAATATAACCTGCAATTTATTCAGATTTAGTTTGGTTTATTTTTGTTTATATCCTATTTACATCGTGGGTCATTTAAGGTGAGCCAGGTTTTGGAGGTGGAGGAAAGCCGGGGTACCCAGAGGAAAACCACTGACCTCTGGTTAGTAGTCTTGGTAATTTAACTGCCCCACGTGGGTTTCAAACTCACAACCCAGAGGTGGAGGGCTAGTGCTGGAATGCTGGGACACCTGAACCACTTGGCCATACAGACAGGGCATATTCAGACATCTTTTACACTCCAACATAAGGTTATATAAGCCTCATTCATTAGCAATATATTGTTTCAAAGGAGGTCAAATTAGACAGGTAAATCTGACCTATAGGTTTTTGTCGTCAAATTAGACAGGTAAATCTGACCTATAGGTTTTGTCATCAAATTAGGCAGGTAAATCTGACCATGCAATTTGTGGTGTCTTGATCAAAAGGTTTCAAACTTCAGGTTTGGTTTAGTTTTACATCCTATTAACACTGCCAAGGTCATTCAAGAATGATCTTCCGATACAGTATAACTTGTCTAAACCGGTCCCTGTCTATTCCGGCCTTACGGTTCGGTCCCAGGAATAGTTCCATCTGAACTCATATCAAACCTTTACAAACCGGACACTTGTGTAAACTGGCCAAACAATTTGGTCCCAGTGACATCTGGGTTAGACAGGTTACACTCTATGCGATGTGTTTGTTACACTGTATATGCAATGTGTATGTATGTGTTGTGTGTCTGCCTGTAATTTTGAATGGCGGTGGTTAAAATTTTGGTGCGATCCTTCTTGCAATAGCCTGGAAATAATGTCGACTTTATAGCACAACCAGAGTGAATTTAGTATATACCGCCAAGGCCCCAGCAGAGCACCCCACCCAGGTGACATCAGGCCTTGGTAAACCATTTGTTCCACTTCTATAATACTGCAGTGTCATGCATTAGTAGGGAGTATTGTTTGAGACTCTGATATGTCTCGGCCAGGGGAGAGAACCCAAACCTTCCTCACTTAGATAACAAAAGTAATGCCGACATTGAGAAATCAGTGTGTTACAGTGCAGAGAAGGAAGAGAAAAGTCAATAAAACAAGTGAAAAATGCTGATGGATGAATTTTCTTTTAAAGATGAATGGAGCGAATTAGTCTTTAACTAAATGCCCACATATCTGTATTTGTCAGTGTCTTTTACAACACTTCGGTGTGGCACCCCTGGAGACAGATATGGAGTGGGTCGTGTCACTATTCATAGCAATCCAAGCATAATGTCACGCTGTTCTGATGCTATAAATAAACATATGCGGAGGCGAACACAAAAGCATTGCGTCAGACACGGACATAAAAAGTTACCATATTACATTACAACTTTATAACTGTGTAGGGTGAGTTAAAGCACAAATGAAATTATAGGATCATATTGTAAATGTTATTGAGCGGAAAGTTTTTCCTAAATGTCATAGTGGTAAAACTGTTCCAGTCGTGAACTCTGATAGAATGAAGTTCACCTGCTGTCATGAACTCCGTAACGAATGAAAGACTGATGGATTGAAGTTCACCTAGTTGTAAATCTGACAGAGTGAAGTTCAACCAGTTGTGAACTGTGATGGAGTGAAGTTCACCAAGTCATATATAACTGTGACAGGGTGGAGTTCACCCAGTTGTGAACTCTGAAAGAGTGAAGTTCACCCATTCATGAACTCTGATAGAGTAAATTTCACCTACTAGTAGTTGTTGACAATAATAGGATGAAGATAACAAAGTGAAGTTCACCAGTCATTAACAATGATAGACTGAAGTTCACCCATCAATTAACAATGACAGAGTGAAGTTCACCCAGTCATTAATAATGACAGAATGAAGTTCACAGTCATAAACTCTGATGAGGAAGTTCCCATCTTCAGTTCCACCAGTAGAACAGGGTCAAAAACCTAGAAGTCAGAAAACATTTTTGTTTTGAATATTCCTAACTGTAGCCAAAAACATCCATCCCTGTCCTAGAACCTCTTCCCTGGCATGTTCCATGCATAATATATGGATCTATCTCAAAATTTTAATTTACCCGATTGACATTTATTTCCCTTTTATGGAACTCTCCACTTGAGTGAGATGTGTTTGCAGCGTAACTGTCAATCAGCATGGGGATGACTGTCATGGCGGAACAAGGCCTTGAGTGAGGAGGGAGGTCGCTTGTGGATTAAAACGATATCTTGTTATCAGGGTAGTTCTAGTGTAGTATTGATCTCCGACAGACCAATTCAGATCAACAATTTTACTGTTTTAATCTTAATACAGTCCATTTGACCGCAAAAGGAACAGGAACCCAACTGGTTACCGGTTGGAATCAGCAGGTTTTTTCAAGAAACCAGTTGGGCCCCAACAGCTAGCTAGAATACGTTTTTTCTGTAAAACCCGTGTCAATGCTCACACGGTATTTGAAAAAAAAAAAAAAAACTGTTATTTGGAAAACCCAACCGGTTATTAGAAACCCAGCTATGCTTTTGAAAACCCAACTGTAAATAGATAATTTCAAAAACCCAACTGTAAATTGATAATTTCAAAAAACCTGATCTGTCAGACTCCAATTTAACAATGTTACAGTTTAAATAGCCCCACACTAGACCACCAGAGACTTGGATTCAACAACTGAACCATTTAAAACATTCAGTCATTCTCTCCTGCATAATGGACTATTCCAACCTTTGAATTGGAAGAGTTCAGTTGTATCTTCAGGGGTGAATCTGTACATAGTTCCGCACTAGACCATCATAAGACTAAGGTGGAGATCAACAATTTTACTATTTAAACATTAAGTCTCCCCACTAGACATTTAACTTTTAATCATCACCCCACAGAAAATTTCACTTGAATTTCCACTGGAATTTATTTTTCCAGTGGAATTCCACTGAAATTCTGGCTTTTCCAGTGTATAAATGGTAGTATTACTGGAAATTCCAGTGACAAATTCCACTGGCAATGGAAATTCCAGTGACTCAGAAAATTCCACTGGAATTCCAATGGAATTTCCTCTGGTTAATTTGGCTGAAATTCCAGTGGCATTTCCACTGGAATATACTTCATTGGAACATAATTAAGCCAAACCATTGGAAATGCCACTGGAGTTTCCATTGGTTTAAATAAAATTCTGGCAAATTTTACCACTGGAATAAGGTGGAATTCCAATGAGATTTTCTGTGGGGCATATATTTATTTAAGTCTCTGTACATTACGTGATACCAAGTCCCTAGAAATATTGTATTCCTGTGTTTTTTAATAGCAAGCAAGTACAGTAGATAGAAATCCGATAAATCTGAAGTCAATTTCAGATTTGTTTTTTTCCAGTTCCTGCATGTTATTTATGACATTACGTAGACAATGTTCACAGCACGATTTCAAAGCGAATTTGCTGATTCTGACCCATCATCTTCTTCCGAAATCTCATTTCTTACAGAATTAAATGGTTGAATGGTTTCTGACTGTGGTAAATGGCCGAGGAGAAGAGAATTTCTAAATGATATAGCTGTTTCAGACAGATATGGAGACATAACCGAGAACAGATATAAGTATTACTCCAACAATGTTAAGAGTTTTAACACGGCAAGATACTTTTTGACTGGCGCCGTGTCGCAGTCTGCAAAATAATATTCGATAATAAAAAGGCCGACCATTGGCCTCATATGTTATAGGAGTAATATAAGTATGTATGTATCCAGGGATTTGAACTGTCTGTCAATGTCTATTCAATAGATATACAAAACCATGAGCCGAAATCTGACCCAGGGGACATAACTCTGCATAATATTTAGAATTTTCCCAAGAGATGACAGATCGAGTTAGATGGATGAAATGTACGTCAATTGACGCAAGAAATTTAGCTCAATATAGGTCCAATTAAGGATTTTGTCAAATTTGTATACATCAATTCTAAAATAATAAAAGAAGTGATGAATCATTTGAGCTCTTACATTTGTACAGCTCAATATAACAAAATATAAATTAATCACACCTGACATCTTGAATTTTTTTTTCCAGAAAAAAATATAAAAAATTTAGAACAGATTTATCAGCCAGACAAATATCATACCAATCTTACATGTTATAACCGTGCTATAGTGTTTTTTAAAATTGTTTTAAAGATAAGAATTTTCAAAACTGTTATAGACAGGAAACAAAACCTAAATGGGTGGTCGGGTGGTGCAGTGGATAGCACACTTGCCTTTCAACAAGGCGGCCGGGGTTCGATTCCCCGACCGGACGTGAAAAGGTATGGGGTCACTTGCCCAACCACGTGGGTTTTCTCCGGGTACTTTGGTTTCCTCCAACAATAAGTCCCCTAGCTAGCGCGCTTATATCTGGGCCAACAAGAGTGATTAATGTAAGTTAGATAACTTGTTTCATAAATGTTATAAAATAAATAAGTTTATATTTATATAAAACCTAAATTCAGTTGCATATTATGCTACTCAGATTAAAAATACGCACTTGTTCCATCGGTTTTATTCATGTGTGTCTTACAGGCATAACATACTGTGATAATCTTATACTAATGTATTGTATTGTTGCTTATATCCATTTTGTAAGTGGACCCTAATAACTCATTCACCCCTAAACACAAAATTGAACTCTTCCAATTCAAAGGTTGGAATAGTTCATCTTAAAATTTCAGGAGTGAATGAGTTAATTAAACTTTGGTCAATGCAAGTTAACGATACTTGAGGTACTGGAAAATTTTAAAGAAGAATGCTGTTATGCGGTTCACATGTTCAAAATGACTAGTTAGTTTAATATATAGACTTTTGCTGTTATCAATTCTGTAAGTGGACCATTAAAGCATGCATTGGATGTGTTGATTTGGAAATAGGTTAACTATATATACTGAAGAACTTTTTTTTTTCTTAAGCTAACAATACTTGAGTTAGTTTTGAGACTATCAATGAATGAAGAAATACTGTTGTGCAGTTCAAACCTTCCAATTCAAATGACAGATTATTGTTAAATTTTCAATGGGTGAATTTTCGGATCTGACTGGTGGACAAAATTACCATGCAAACAAAACAGTAGCTTCTGATCTTGATCTAAAAATATTCACAAATGTGTCATACTATGAAAGCAAGCTTAAACCCAATCAACTTTCTTAAAGCCTTGTTAGGTTACTAAAACATCAAGTAAAATATTCAAATTATAAAAAATGTTCTGAATTTGCCCACAAGTTTAGTTATTTTTTCTTCACGTTCCTGATTATATTTTCAAACTGCCAAAATCTGACTTATCAATACAGATAGATATACTTCGTTTGATATATAATTTCAAAAGATATAAGCAAAATTTGTAAAGATGCAAACATTAATTGTGATGTGCTCGCTCCAGAACCTAAGAGCTTTAACAACTGGCCTTATGAAATATTTATTGACTTGCCGTAAAGCTAACCATACGTGCATGCTAACTTAGGCTACATGTTGATCAATAATGGGATACATACATGAATGATTAGCCCTGTTCTGATATGCTAATTAGTTTCTGATGTACACCCACTGGTTAGCTTACCATATACCGTATTCCCTTTAAATAGCACCCAGGGTGCATAAAAAAATTGGTTTCAAAGATGGCCCCAAGTTATTAATAGGATAACAAAACTACATTTAAGATCTGGATGAAAATTTATGTTTTTATTTAAGCATTGATGACAATTTTTTTAGTTTCATATGGGTATGAAAACAATTTTGTTTGCTTACAAAACTTTGCAAGCAAAATCTTTTTCATAACCCTATGAAACTAAAAAATAATTGACATCAACGCTTATAATTAATTTTTGAAAATTATTTTCAAATTTAAAACATGTTTATGTACAATTTGACTGATCTAACAACAGATTCTTTTTCACAAATCAATATGCAAGGTCAATTGCCGTATTAATTGTTACGTCATATTTTTCCCGCCATTTTTGGATTTTTTTCATAGAGGTATGAAAAAATAATCTCAACCAATCAGGAAAGCTGCATTCTGCATATAATCAATGGAAAATTAATTATAAAGTAAACAAGTCAACGTATTATGACAAGAATGGGTAATACTCATGATGTGCAGCATATATTAACTTGCAATCAATTTCGGACAATTTGTACACATATTACCGATATGTGGCTTTGTTTTTTTGGAAAGAGATGCACAAAGAAATTAACTATAACGTAATATAGAATAATTTAGTTTTATCACAATTAAATAAGTAAATAGGAAACACTAATATAATTTACATACCTCCACAGAAGGGGAAGGGGCACTTAATTAATACAACCAATACAGTATTTCGTCATTTATAAACTCCAACATCTTCCTCTTATTTTTGTATATCAGAAATGCTGGTGGAACGTACTGTATCATGCTTGTCTTGCCAAAAAGAATTATATAATTTTAACAGAATGCAAAAATAATAGAAATATAAAAGCTTTTATTAAATAACAACATCACGAAGAAACCAGTTTTTATCATCTTGATATGCTTAAACATAAGAAGTTTGAATACAATTGGTGGAAAACTGTGCAAGGAGATGTCTGGACAAGATTTTGATCGTAAAATCTGAAAAGGGCAGTTTTTTCTTCCAAATATAGTTGAATCGACAAGGTGTTCAGGAAAACACAATGTCATGTTGAGTAAATAAATGTAGAAAGATAGAAAGAGATCAATTGAAAACTGTGGGAGGAGATCTCTGGACAAGATTTGGATTCTGAAGTATTAAAGGGCAGTAATTCTTCATATATGTAGTTGAATCAGTCTCAGAATTCAGGAAAAACAACCTCATGTAACGGTTTCATGTAATCGAGAAATTTTCTGTATCTTTGTGTGATATGAAGATAGACGTTTTTGAGTTTGCTTGTTAGTGTGTTTACTTGTTCTGATGACAATGATGACTCGGTTCTCATTTTAAAGATTGATGCTTACTTGGATGTTACCAAGATTTAAATGACGGTTATAGTTGATGAAACAGAAGACGCTTACTCTTCCAGAAAACATGGTCTTATTCTCTAGTGCTTTTACAAGAGTCTCCATATAAATCTTTCCTTTGTTCCTATTTTGCCCCTAGTTTAATCAATTTTGAGTTTGGATTATGGTTTTGTTGACGCTTTGGTATTCTTTGATTTTTTTTTATTAATGTTCATAATTTGAGAGATATTGGTTTAAAACTGTCGGAGATCTGTGTACAAGATTAAGATTGTGAAATAGTTAAGGGGCAGTAACTCTTCCAAACGAAATGAAACATATTTTTAGGAAACCGCAACTTATAAAAATAAAAGTTCAGAAGATTAATTTCTAAACAGGTCCATGGACTATTGAATAATTCTATTTTTGTTATAAGAGCTCTTTGGAATTTTGCTTATAGCAGTCTCTGCTCCAATCATATATTGCTACTATTTGTTGAGTGGAGAAAGTGATGCCGCCACATATCTGGCAATTAACCCATGCATGTCTGGTAATAAGCCCACTCAAATTTGTTTCAGGTCAGTAATGTTGCCAACAAATGTTTTTTTGCTATAGTTATGGTCAGCAGTAGACTGTAAATGAATATGTCTGTTTATTATCATTCCTTGAAGAAGATGGCCTAAATTATAAGATTATATTATGTGTTGTTGCCAGATCCTTTAAATGTATCTGTATTTTTAACTGTATAGGTATATATGTGTACATGTACACCTTTTGGCAGTTTCCAGGCTCAAAGATTTTTAATATACACAGCAATTCACAATTCTGTCTATAGTATTACACGCACAGACTGGCGAGCGGTAGTATGTACAAAGGGAGAAAACTCTTTCATCACTAGGGTAAGATGAGTTGAGAAAAATTGAGAAAAAAAAAATGACTAAGGAAATAATCAATTTCTGAACAATTGAACAGAAAGAAAATCGTTACAGTTTGAGCAAACAAATAAGAGCTGATTATAATATTAAATATTTTGGAGAACTTATGTTAATTTAAAATACAATTAAAATACAATTGATCAAGATGATTTGAAATAATATGATTAGATGTCAGTTTAAAGTTTGTTAAATTGAGATTAATCAAAATGAAAAATTACAAATTATAATAATTCATAATTTAAACACGCTATATGTTTACATAACATTATTTATCATTAATGGTATATATTTACACTTACTACAGGGTCCAAAATACATATTGCTGGCTGAATTATCAATAAAATTCCACAGTAATATAACTCAACTAATTTTAAGGAAAATATATATTGATCACTTTAACAAACAGAAGTTTGTGTTAATTCACTGACATAAACTTTAAAGGCCCAATATACATTGTATGTAACTTTCAGCAAAACCTGAAGCAAAAATCAAGCCCAATCACTTTTTATATCTATAGATTTAGTTAAGATTAACTGATATCAGCAATATTCAAGATGAATTCTTATACGGTTACCAGTACAGTAGCAGATGAACCCTGGTATTTGTAAACACACATCTATTTTGAACTGTCTTCTAACTTCCGCTTGTTGTTGAAGTGGGCCCCCACCTGAATTATTTTCAATTCTTTGGATTTTTCTGTCAAGAGTTTCTTGTTAGATACCACTCATGTTTACTTTGTTTTAGGTTTATTTTTGCATGGTTATCAACTGGGATTTTTTTTCAGAAGTTTTCAGAATCACAAAACAATTCCTGAAGTTACATAAATTGGGCTTTTAACTATATATATGCTCTTTTCATTCAATCAAAATGTAAAACAAATTGAGTTGCTTCCCTTGGATCACACAATTTCACATGCCTTATTGTTCATATATTTTAGAATTTTAAATAACTTGACACAGTAGTACCAGCCACAGGTACAGGTATTTCTAGATAGGTGACTTTATGCTGTATGTAGATCATGAGTTTAAGGCCCAGTAAGAGCAAAGGCTAAAAATTGTTAATATTGCTAATTCATCCTTTGTGTTTCTCAAATAGTGTACGTAGGATCGTACACAAGTTCCTTTTCAATTAGATTTATCATTCAACTTCAAGTCTAAAAAAATTGGCAATTTCGCGAAATTCTTAATTGTCAGAATTGTGCTCATTTTATCTTCTGTTTGAACCCTTTCAAGATCTCTCAATACACTAAATCAATATTTGAAATAAAATGCTCAATATATATATATATATCTGATCATTGTGTAATTGAAATATTTGTGTTTTCTTTAAAAAAAAATATTCACCAGAAACTACGCAGACAACAAAGATTGTTTGATCACAGTCCTTTCTCAACACCTGTAGATGTATCTTGCACAGGTAAAAGTTCCTGTACTCTGGTTTTCGCTGCTAATGGCATCAGATCCAGAGATGCTGATGGATTTTATCACGCTATCGCGAGGGACCAGGCAAACTTTAACACTGAGCTCACTTCACCAATAAAATCAATAGATTCATATGATAGCTCTCCAGTCTGTAATCGGAAGATGTACAGGTGCAAGCCGCAGGTAAATAGTACATAGAGTTAACGAGTTCCATATCACAGGTAAGATGAGAAGAGAGGCAGATTCAAATCGATAGGTAAATTGGAAATGTCAGCAAAAATAAATCAAAAGGTTCACTGGTCACAAACAATTCACCCCTGAAGTCTCATAATGAACTATTCCAATCATGGAATTGGAAGAGTTTAAATGTTTCTACAGGGGTGAATGAGTTAAGGCAGACTTAAAAGAAACATGTTATTTGAACAGCATTGTTGATATTCTCTTTGCAATATGGCTTGAATTTGCATTACATTTAAAACCTGCTTTCAAATATGATCTATATATCTGCAGAATATGCTTTATCTAGTCAGGAAACTGACATTATATTGATGGTTAACTAATTGTGTGGTAGAAGGCAAAATATTGATAACAAATTGCTTTTACATTAAAATTTTCTGCTAATTCTTTGAATGATCATGGGCATATATATACAATGAGCTATTTGAGACTAAAAGCAGATCATATTTCAATGCTTTTAATCTAGGGCGGGACATCATATTTCTTGTATGTCAAAACACAGCTAGCAAGGTCAAAACAGTCTGACCTTGTAGCTAGGTTAACACAGCTAGCAAGGTCAAAATAGTCTGACCTTGTAGTAATTATAAGATTATCACAGCTAGCAAGGTCAGAACAGTATGACCTTATGGTAAGGTTAACATAGCTAGCAAGGTCAAAACAGTATGACCTTTTAGTAAGATTATCACAGCTAGCAAGGTCAAAACACTCTGACCTTGTAGAAAGATCAACACAGGTAGCAAGGTCAAAACATGCTGACCTTCAGGCAAGGTTAAAGCTTACTTATTGTTTAAGGACACTGCATATTGTCTAACTGAACATCAAACATGTATATTACATCTATGTTATGTATTGAAAAGCAGTATGTACCAGACTGTACCATAAACAGAGAGCACGGGACCGCTTCCCCGCCAATATTTCATGGTTCACTGGCGCTATACACGCTCTATGTAGATCTAATTAATGTCCACATCCTATCACTGAAAACGACAGAATTCGAAATTAAACTATATACTTGAATTACAAACTTGCACAATAAATTACAATTACAGGCAAAATTTAGTAAAACATTTCAGCCGATATTAAATATTGAACACGGTATAATTCGATATAGATTACCCATATTTTCATTGTGACTTGATATACAGTTATATATTGCGTACATTTCCTGTTAATACAGCATCCTCTCGTTTTATTGTTACCCACGTGTTACCTATTACATAAAACATGTGTCACAAGGCCACCGTGAAACACGTAACATCAAATTCAATAGCTTCAGTGCGGAACACTCCTAAAATGCACAGCCACCCGTCCTATACATGGTTTATCGATCCGAGTCATCTCCGGGTTTTAAGTGAATGACAAATGCATGTTAACACTTAAAGCTTCCAATAACACAGATCAATAATGCTTTACGACAAATTATTGTAATGGCCATGTGTACCGTGGCCAGAGATAAGATTTTTCTTTGCAGGATTGTGTTCCGATCAACTTATACATGTTTACGGTACAATCTGCGTAACGTGGTTTTATTGATTCGGACATTTGATGGGAGTGTGCTTTGCTTGTGTATATTACAATGGTAGATTCCCCTAGAGAACCCCAATATCTCCATTAGAGTAAAATATCCCCAACGCACCCTTTTAACCCCTCCGTCCAATTCCCGCGGTCACAAAAGGCTGGCAATATGGAGGTTTTGAACAAGTCCGCTGATTGCAATAACATATATGAAGGAACAATGAAGAACTCTCATGATGATATCGGACTCTTCAGAAACAAAACTGACTCGGTCACTTATGTTTCCTACGATACTGACAAGAATAGCATCACCAATCATTGTTCTATAACAAAGAGTTTTGATATAAAGCAATATCGACTTTCCATATGTAAAATAAATGAAAATATGATGGTAAAAATAATATCTGTCTGAATATTAAAAAATATATATCAATCTCATAAAGATTGTTTATAAGCAATAACATTTAGTGTCAACTTTTAGATGTATTTTTTTCATAGTTATTATACAGATAATAGGTCTTTTTTAGGTGGTGATAATTTTTATTAAAGTTTTTTTTTTCCTTTTTATAAAATAAAAATAAGCTTTCAGGATCTGCATGTGTTAACTGACATGCACTAGGTACAAAAATTGTACCTGATGCTGAATATAATCCCATCATCCCTGTATATTTACCGGTATGTCAATAACTGATATAAAAAGATGGTAGAATTTTGTACGAATTCCAGTTTGAATTCATTGTATTGAAAACACATTATGACCTACTTATGCGTTATGACTTATTTCTTACACTGTGAACTACGTACTTAAACAATGTAATTTGGGCATAAATAGTCTGACCTTCTTACACACCATGACCTATATACAGACATTTTTTACAGTGATCCATATTGTAAATAACCTCCTCTTTCCAGTGATTTATATGTTTATGCATGCTTAATTGTGACCTACTTTAACAGAATTTAACCTAATTTACAGATTGACACTTTATATTTTAGTGACCTAATACTTAGCACACTGACCTGCTTAACCTCACTATACTCTCTGATGTATGACGAACATTACTTTATTCATTTTGAGAGTTCTATGTCCTCACATGGCCTTGCGACCTTCGGTGGACGAACGAACATTACTTACCAGGTTTCCTTTATAAATTGAAAATTTACATCATGTGACCTACTTTACATACTGCAGTGACCTATTTTCACACTGTGACCTACTTTACATACACGCGGTGACCTATTTTTTCACATTGTGACCTACTTTTACTTTGTACCCGGTTCACATCGCTCTCAGCTCAGAGACCTGTTGTTAATGACGCCATCCACAAATATCCATAAAAATGACTTACCTGAAAATACAGAAAAAGAAAGGCACATTAGGAAACAAAACAAAAGAATTATTCTTCATAAAATAAGCATTTGCATACAATATGCAGCAGTACAAATAAACATTTAAGGAATATGTAAATTGGACATTTGTGACTTATGGATGAATAGCAGTACTCAAATAGAAGTATTTTTTCTCTCATATCTCGCCATGTTGGCTAGAATTTGCCCATGTAAGAAAGCTTATACTGTAAGAAATATCTATCTTGACATATGCTAAAAGTTGATGTCTGATTCATATTCGTTAAAAAAGCTCAAGGAAAAAGTTTAAATTGTTTAAATGGTAGCAAGTCCTAACACATTTTCATGGTTTTGAGCTTATTGAGGTAGTTTGTAAATTGAGAGTAAAATACTCTTTCATGACCAAAGGTGAACGATAGGGAAATTCCACCCTCGGGTTTTACCAAATTTGAAAACCCCACGGGTGAAATTTCCCAATCTTACATCTTTGGTCATAAAAGAGTTTAATAATTTTTAATATTCCAATCAATATTATATGCTTTAAAATAATCATTTTTGTAACACATGCATCTCTTCCGAAAAGTTAAGAAAACAGCAAAACTGGCTTTGCTTGTATGAATACACACAAAATTAATCAAATATTCAATTATAGGAGAGTATAACCAAACAGCAGATCTATCAATACAAATTTCTTTTTTCTTTTCTCAAAGACAACTAAAGGTTTATTTCCTGAAAATGAAATATAAGATTCTGGTTCTCTAGACAAGGTTTATATCCTGAAGGTGAAATATAAGTTTCTGGTTCTCTAGAAAAGGTTTATATCCTGAAGGTGAAATATAAGTTTCTGGTTCTCTAGACAAGGTGTATTTCCTGAGGATGAAATGTAAGTTTCTAGTTATCTAGACAAGGTGTATTTCCCCAAGATGAAATACAATTCAAGAAGAAATATCATTTTCTGATTTCTCTTATAACAATACACTGTATTTCAGGTACATTCATGATTGATTCAAATACTTTTAATTTTACAGTTTTTAAGGTCAATATTGAAACACTTTATATCCAATCAGAAAAAAAACTTCCCATAATTAAATGAACAATTAAGCAACAATATTTTTATCACACATGTGAGTAACCATACTGTTTTTTTCTTATTCTAAATATTCAATATTTGATCTTAATTGTCAAAATCTAACTCATTCTCCCTGAAGACACATTTTAACTCTTCCAATTCAATGGTTGGAAGAGTTCATTAAGAAATATAAGGGGTAAATCAGAGAACCAACGTCAACCTAAAAATAGGCCTTTCCATTTTGTTGGAATATTACATTCCTGGTTGCTAATGGTATGTTTCGAGTTATTTACAGTTCTGCATGCGACACTCCCATTAGGCTGTCGTCATTTAACACGAAACTGTAGCTCACGGGGACCCATAGATACAGAGGAAAACTTCCGCGTTATATTAGTATATATATATATTTACAAACGTAAAACTTCTCCACGACATCTTCCTATCACACAAGGAATTCACGCACTGCGCAATCTGCGTTCTCTACCACAGGCTGTGTATTTGAGCATTCTTTTTAAGCCTAGTTTACTGTCTATATTTCGCGTGTGAAGAAGCCATCTAATTTTTCCGCGAGTATTTACAGTGAGGCTTTGCTGCGTGGTGAAGCCCTAAGATTTTATTTTCACCGTCTGCTGCTGAAAAACCCCGTAATCAAAGTTTATGGTAGCCACAAATCAGCTGGTGTTATTCGATAAATTCCATCAAGTTTCGGAACGTCTTTTTATATCCTTGTGAATATTTGCTTTGCGTCTCCTTAACTATTGATGAAGAAAACACAAATAATTATTAGGTTGATACTTTGGTAAACAATTCTAGTCTCCGAGTTTGACATAAAACTGTTTTGCATCAGACAGTTCATCAAGCCGGAGCTGTCCTGAAATGAACTGTTTTGGCGGCGACCCTCTTACAAACCCGACTGATAGAATTAAATAGGTTATGTAACAGGTGTTATTAAGGCATCTAAGAGCCTTGGAGGAAAACGATACAATGGACCATATAAGTAATCAGTTTAAATTGGATTTCGGACAATATCTTCATTCCAGGACCATGGTGGCCAAGTAATATAAGGTAGCAGTGTACAGCAGCATAGCTACGGTGGCCATGATGGCCAAGTATGATACATTGTATATATATATAGGCATCTAACCATCCATGATCACTAGTCTTCAACTCGGCTATTTAGTATCAAAGCTTCCATGGTGTTGTCATATAAGGTACATGCCATAGGTCAGTGTTTTTTCTGCAGGTTTTCTGGTGTTCCTCGATCCACCAGTGACCAGCAGAATCTGGCTGTTATTTAGATTATTGAAGACGTAAAGCACAAATAAAAAAATTCCAAAAGCCTGTATGTATTAAGATCAATCATTTCTATAAAGAGACAATACTAAGCCCAACTCAGTTATCTTCTAATTGACTTGTATTCATACATATTGATAAAAAGTAACTGATTTCTTGATTTACTAAAAATCATGTCTCTGAATACATTAATTTGACTTTCTATAAATTTATTGACCCGGGCAGTTTCATTCTTTTAGAAAAGGGATAAACATAATTACAATGGTTTCTTTTCTGCAGGATTCAACAGAATAATGCTTTAGTGTGTAATACATCATACTATATTTAACCACAAATAGCCCCCCCCCCCTCCCCCTCTATAGAGTATTTCTATAATATTTAGGAACATCTGCACTGACAGCTATAACGACATGTTCAAAGATAGACCAGATATTGATGACCAATGTGGGAAAATATTTGGGAAGCAGTCATTGGGAAATAATCATCAAGGGAAATAACCATCAAGGGAAATAACTATTAAGGGAAATAACTATTAAGGGAAATAACCATCAAGGGAAATAACCATCAAGGGAAATAACCATCAAGGGAAATAACCATCAAGGGAAATAACCATTAAGGGAAATAACTATTAAGGGAAATAACCATCAAGGGAAATAACCATCAAGGGAAATAACCATCAAGGGAAATAACCATCAAGGGAAATAACCATCAAGGGAAATAACTATTAAGGGAAATAACCATCAAGGGAAATAATCATCAAGGAAAATAACCATCAAGGGAAATAACCATCAAGGGAAATAATCATCAAGGAAACAAATCAAGGGAATTAACCATCAAGGGAAATAACCATCAAAGGAAATAACCATCAAAGGAAATAATCATCAAGGTAAATATTAGGGCAGCAGTCATCGGGAAATAACCATCATGGGAAATAAACACCACGGGAAATTATCCCAAGGAAATAACTATCAAGAAAAATAACTATCAAGAAAAATAGCCATCATGGGAAATTATCCCAAGGAAATAACTATCAAGAAAAATAGCCATCATGGGAAATTATCCCAGGGAAATAACCATCAAGGGAAATAACTATCAAGGGAAATAACCAATGAGGGAAAATAGTAGGGAAATAGTCATTGGGAAATAACCATTAAGGGAAACAATCCCAGGGAAATAACCATCAAGGGAAACAGTCATTGGGAAAAAACCATCAAGGGAAATAACCATCAAGGGAAATAACCATCAAAGGAAGTAACCGTCAAGGGAAATAATCAATGAGGGAAAATATTAAGGCAGCAGCCATCGGGAAATAACCATCATGGGAAATAATCCAAGGGAAATAACCATCAAGGGAAATAACTATCAAGGGAAATAACCATCAAGGAAAATAATTCCAGGGAAATAACCACCAAGGGAAATAACTATCAAGAGAAATAACCATCATGGGAAATAATCCAAGGGAAATAACCATCAAGGGAAATAACCATCATGGGAAATAACCATCAAGGGAAATAACCATCATGGGAAATAACCATCAAGGGAAATAACTATCAAGAGAAATAACCATCATGGGAAATAATCCAAGGGAAATAACCATCAAGGGAAATAACTATCAAGGGAAATAACCATCAAGGAAAATAATTCCAGGGAAATAACCACCAAGGGAAATAACTATCAAGAGAAATAACCATCATGGGAAATAACCATCAAGGGAAATAACCATCATGGGAAATAACCATCAAGGGAAATAACCATCAAGGGAAATAACCATCATGGGAAATAACCATCAAGGGAAATAACTATCAAGAGAAATAACCATCATGGGAAATAATCCAAGGGAAATAACCATCAAGGGAAATAACCATCATGGGAAATAACCATCAAGGGAAATAACTATCAAGGGAAATAACCATCAAGGGAAATAACCATCAAGGAAAATAATTCCAGGGAAATAACCACCAAGGGAAATAACTATCAAGGGAAATGACTATCAAGGGAAATAACTATCAAGGGAAATAACTATCAAGGGAAATAACCATCATGGGAAATAACTATCAAGGGAAATAACCATCAAGGAAAATAATTCCAGGGAAATAACCACCAAGGGAAATAACTATCAAGGGAAATAACTATCAAGGGAAATAACTATCAAGGAAAATAATTCCAGGGAAATAACCACCAAGGGAAATAACCATCAAGGGAAATAACTATCAAGGGAAATAACCATCAAGGAAAATAATTCCAGGGAAATAACCACCAAGGGAAATAACTATCAAGGGAAATGACTATCAAGGGAAATAACTATCAAGGGAAATAACTATCAAGGGAAATAACCATCATGGGAAATAACTATCAAGGGAAATAACCATCAAGGAAAATAATTCCAGGGAAATAACCACCAAGGGAAATAACTATCAAGGGAAATAACTATCAAGGGAAATAACTATCAAGGAAAATAATTCCAGGGAAATAACCACCAAGGGAAATAACCATCAAGGGAAATAACTATCAAGGGAAATAACCATCAAGGAAAATAATTCCAGGGAAATAACCACCAAGGGAAATAACTATCAAGGGAAATAACTATCAAGGGAAATAACTATCAAGGGAAATAACTATCAAGGGAAATAACCATCATGGGAAATAATTCCAGGGAAATAACCACCAAGGGAAATAACCAATGAGGGAAAATAGTAGGGAAATAGTCATTGGGAAATAACCATCAAGGGAATTTATAATTACAACCAAGGAGAACAGCATTTCTATAATATTCACGGCCATCATGCACTGACAGCTACAATGACGACATGTTACAATGGATAGACCAGATATTGATGACAGTGAGTTACACTATCAGCAATCAATACACCCGCCATTGTCTGACGAGAAAACTTGTTGTAATCATCAGCAGATGTTTTCAGTACTAATAACAGGGCTTAAACGCACTACCGACATTATACGAAACTTTTAATGTAAAGACAGATATCTAATACAATCAGCATCTGTCTTCGGTCCCCCCCCCCCCCGGTAACAATATGTATAACTTTGTTGTCTGTGTGAGTTTTGTAACAGTCTAGTGTAACAGTTAAATATAGTTCTAAGTATATCCTTCCCTGAAATGTCATGTTAATAGCGGCTTGTCAATAGAAATGAAATATAGTAGACAACAGCTGGTATTTGTCCGTGACATCTCACAGGGTCATAAAATAGCTGGTGTCTGTAACATCTATCATTTCAATGTATATGTTGATGACATGCATGGATCTGAAAATCATTTGAAGGCAAAATGTTACTCTATATAAAGCATACATACAGGCTAGTTTGTACATGTACTAGGGAAATAGTCATCCAGGTAATAGCCATCTGGGAACATGTAACTGAAGGGGAATAACCACAGGGAAATAATCATCTAGGAAAATAACAAAAGGAAAATAACCTAAGGGAAATAATCATCTAGGAAAATAACAAAAGGAAAATAACCACAGGGAAATAATCATCCAGGAAAATAACTCAAGGGAAATATAAATCTCAGGGAAATAGTCATACGGGAAAATAACCCAAGGGGAATAACCCCAGGGAAATAGTCATCCAGGAAAATAACTCAAGGGGAATATAACCCCAGGGAAATAATCATCCAGGAAAATAACTTAAGGGAAATATAAATATCAGGGAAATAGTCATCCAGGAAAATAACAAAAGGGATATAACCTCAGAGAAATAGTCATCCGGGAAAATAACCCCAGGGAAATAATAATCCAGGAAAATAACTCAAGGGAAATAACTCAAGAGGAATTTAACCTCACGGAAATATTCATCAGCGAAATGGTCATCTGGGAAAATAACCCCAGGGAAATAACATCAGGGAAATAGTCTTCCAAAAAAATAACTCGAGGGAATTAACCTCAGAGAAATGGCCATTAAGAGAAATAACCACGGGGGAAAAAACCCAATGGAAAAATTGTAGGGAAATAATAATTGGGAAATAGCCAATGTCAGGGAAATAAAGATTGATAGTAATTACCCTCAACAGAAATAATCTCAGGGAAATAACCAATGAGGGAAAAAATAAGGAAAATAGTTATTGGGAAATAACCATCAAGGGAGATAATCCATGGGAAATAACCAATGAGGGAAAAATAGGGGAAATAGTTGTAGGGAAATAACCATCTAGGGAATTAATCCGAGGGAAATAACCAATGAGGGAAAATAGTAGGGAAATAGTCATTAGGAAATTGACCATCAAGGGGAATCAACTCAGTATGATATAATATGCATGCCCTCTAGATCTGTGTTAGGAAACATCCAGAATGACTCAGAGGGAGACAATTTTGTATGTCTCCCTCCACAAAGGGCCATACGTGTTTTATAATTAACATTGATACATTCAGTGTATCAAAGTATAGAATGGTAATGAGAAAAAAAATATGACATTATGTATGATATTTATATAGCTACTCTTTCACTGTAATATAGTGTATATGCATAATACTTTGGTTTATAAATACAAATCAATGTTAAGAATCAATACAATGTCATTAGTTTGATATATTGAAATATATTCCAGGCCACAGACTACAAAGGGATAGAGTTTGTTATAGATCTAGGTTATCAAAGAAACACACCAAGCATCACTAAGATAAAATCAGGACAAATCACAATCCAACAGAAGCTTGAAGGACTGCCAGCCAGGAAAGAGCATGGTTAGATCAGGATCTGAACAGTTTCTATCATCCATCCTCGCTTGAATTATGGTCAGACCTATTTGTTCATGTGAAATTTCCTTGAAGTCTCTAAATATAGTTTGTTTTGATGTTTTGAAATGATCTCTGGGAGTACGCAACACGTACTTTTTCTCTGAGTACAGTTGATGGGTATCATGCTAACTTAACTTTTTCTACTACATGACATCATCAATTTTTAAATTTTGAAAAAGTGTGAAAAGAAAGACACATTTTAAAAGTTACACAGGAACATTTGAAAAGTAACAAGAACTGCATGACAATTGACACAATATAGAAAAGTATTAAAAAATGATGAGATGCTTTAAATGCATACAATAATATTCAATGACAGATTTGATATGTACTCATGAAATATTAACATGTTTGAAACAAAATGTGCAAAGAATAGGCTGCACAAGATGCTTCAGAATATAATTCGGGGACATGAACAACAGTAATTTGTATAACCTTCCATTAAAGGTGATGCTATATTTAGCTCTGATTCTATCATCAACAAACATGAAGATCGGCGGGACTAGAATCCCTTTGATCCTTTAGCGTCTGCTTTTTACTGTCACCGTCAGCAATTCCATGCTTTGCTATGTAAATAAAATGGAATTTTATGTATAAGAAGAAAGTTATCTAGAGCTGCCCAGACTGCATAGACTGTATATATACTAAGTCAGTTTAGGTAAAATATGACTGTTTTTCATCTCAATGTAGCTAGCAGCATAAAAAAATATGTTCTTTTAACCATTAAATAATGGTTGTTTTTGTGTAAGAAGCATGCAGTATTATAGACTTTAGAACTTGTATTTCATGCAGACAAATAATGAAATATAGCATAATAATAAAATATAGCGTTGCATGGCCTTATACTATACAAAACTTGCAACAGAAATAACAATTTTCTTTCCTGCCTAATATGTTTGTTCTATAATATAATGATTTTTCAAAATTACGTTATACAATTTGTTTCTCAGATTAGGAAAAAGCACAAAACTCAACGACAATAACACCAAGTTGAAACACACAATTAAATTCAATTTCTTCAGGCGATCATGCTCAGCTCTCGATGCTGTGTTGAAACACTTACAGTAAACTCCATGGCTTCAACACAATAAACTTCACTGTATTAAAATAATAATAATAATAATAATAATTCGAGGTTCTTATATACCGCTTTATCACGACCTTAAAGGGCGCCTCAAAGCGGTTCACAAATTATTATCCGTGGTTATAGGGCCTAAGCAACCAGCCAATATCGTTCTCAACTCCCCGGGGAGCATACAACCGGTGCTGCCATTTCGGCGCTCACAGCTAACATTCTACAATTTCTAGCACTACCCAACCACATACTCATTTACAGCTGAGTAGACTGGAACAAGCAGAGTAAAGTATCTTGCTCAAGGATACAACACAAGTGTCGTGAATGGGACTCGAACTCGCAAGGGTTAAAATATGACAGTTAATTCATTAACCCATTCACCCCTGAAATATTGTAATGAACTATTCCAACCTTTTCTATACCTTGAAAAAGGGGGGGAAAACGGCACCAGTTTGTAATAGGAGAAGGAAAAGTGACAAAGATATATAGTGCTATAGCTGGGGCTCGAACCCGCGACCCTTGGCTCTCCAGCCCGATGCTCTACTGCCTGAGCTAAAGGGAAATTCCCTACAGCTCACGCTACCGGTAAGTGTAAGGCAACCAATGTAAGGTAATCAATGCACATATCTTTTACACTTTTCCCCCCTTTTTTCCAAATCTCCAACCCAGGTTATTTGATTCAAAACCAAGGATTTAATGAAAAGGACTTAAGTGTCCAAGGCAATAGTTTAAAATAGGACGAGGAATAGTGACAAACATAGTGCCGCCGCTGGGGTTCAAGCCCGCGACCCTTAGCTCTCCGACCCGATGCTCTACCGCTGAGCTAAAGGGAAGTTCACTTATATACAGCTCACACTTTTAAGCCATACTATTGAACCCTTCCAATTCAAAGACATCTTTTATACATGTGCAATGCACAGTAAAACCTTGATCATTATCTCCTTCTCGTAAAACTTCAGCTTACTTATCCTTTGGACAGATAAGCAAAAAAAAATAAGTCTAAAAGGCGTAATTGAGGTAAAATCTGAGGCACAAATGAGAACACTGAAATTTAACTTTATTTGAACAGTTGGAATAGTTCATTGTAAAATTTCAGGGGTGAATATGTTTGATAAATACAAGTGTTTAACTTAAAGATTATAAAACATTGTTTAGACAGGACATTACCTAGTGGGACAAATCAAGTTATCTCAAAGTGCATCTGTTCTTCATTAAACATTGTTTTTTTTATAAGTGATTGAATTATTTGAAATGATTGATTCAAACATGCAAATCCTAGCTGCCATTAAAGTTAATATCACCGGCGATTCTTTATCCCACATGTATAAAAGTACATATGAACAACAATTGCGTGATCAATTTTATTTGATTCATTTCTTGCACTATGAATATGACATTTATCGGCAGACCCTGGATTTCTGTGAGTGCATTGGTATATAGAGAACCAATTGCAAAAACAAAACTATGCTTAGTTTACTAAAGGCAGGGCCCCAAGGGGTTTTGGAATATCCCTCAAAAACTTTTATCAGAGAACCTGCCCATCGTTTTGACCAAATTTGACCTGAATCTCCCTCAAAACCCTATTAACAGCCAGGGTCATTTAAGGATGTGCCATGTTTTAAATTTGGAGGTGGAGGAAAGCCGGAGTACCCGGAGAAAAAAACACCGACTGATGGTAAGTACCTGGCAACTGCTTCAAACTCACAACCAAGAGGTGGTGGGCTAGTGGGTATGTCAGACACCTTAAACACTACATACCACAGGATTATAACAAACTGAAGAATAATTCGACCCTGCTGTTCTTTCATTGATTATCACACTGAAAATTACGCAACAACAATGTCTCTTATTGACATGTGTTAGAAAACAAATCAAGATAATAATGAATCAATTTCTAAAGGTGCATCAAATTTGTACAGGGAAAGGTGAAATGTCAGAATTGCTACAAGTATATAATACCCGACAAACCGGAATCGAAGCTCCTGCAGGTATCAATTTTATTTAAATCAATTTGATTACTGGCCTCGATCATGCTTTAAACTCTGTTATGTATTACATGTTTTCTAGACCGATCATGAGCCAGTAGATATAAAATAACCTGCACTGATCAATGATAAGTGTTAGGGTGCGCCCTCTCACATTGATTGAGGTATCATATAGATCACTAGCTAAGATTTCGATATAGCTGCATTACGTTTTTTTCTCTCATATCTCGCCATGTTGGATAGAGGTTGCCCATGTAAGAAAGCTATATATGTAAGAAAAATCTATCTTACATAGCATTTCACGCGACGTGACGTCACAATGGCTAAACAATGATGTGACGTCACGAATACGGTAAACTCTGATGCCGGAAAGAGAAAACGACGGCGTGATAAAATTAAAACCTTTCACAAAATTTTAACCATAAACACCAGGAAGAGGAGATTAATTTTTCTGCGCAAACGTTGTTTGCAAATATACGGTATACTTAAACTCGCTGTCTAATTCGTTTTCGTCAAAAATGCTCAAGGAAAAAGTTGAAATTTCAAAATGGTAGGCTGTTTAAACATATTTTCATGGTTTTTGAGCTTATTCGGGTAGTTGATGTGTGAGAAAAAGACTCTTTCATTATGTGTGTATGTAGGATAGGGATCCTGTCAAGTGGCAAGCCTCGGGTTTCACCACATTTTGTGACCCCTCGGGTGGAATATCCCTATCCTACATACACGCATATGAAAGAGTCTTATAATCTTTATTAAAAGAGATGGATCAGGGCTTGGGGGTCGGAGGGGCGGAGGGACGGAGGGGCAGAGGGGAGGAAGGGGCTGAGATTGTGTGGCCACAAATTTAACGTCTGCCCCCAGTCCACCCCCAACCCTCTCCTCCCCATAATGGAAATATTGATTGATCAATACGTATAATTACTGCATTTCATTAAACTACCCGAGATCTTTTAATTTAAGCCACCATTTTAGACAGATTCAAATACTTAAGTTGATAAAATGCTTATCTTAATTTAACCGTCTTGCTTTAATTAATCACTTGTTAAAAATTATTTCTTTTTTCTTTCATTGATTAAAAATTTATTAAGAATCAACAATTAGTCATGATCATCTTTAGGTTTTCATGTTATAAACAACAGATGAAGATCACATAGATTTTATAAATTTTATACAAAAAAAATATATATATATACATGTACCATTATATATGAAATTGATTTTGTGGATCATACAGACGACAGACAGACGACTGGACATACAGACAGACATTTAACACTTGGTAGGTGTACAACTGTGTGTCTGAGTGTACTTAAAAAAAGATCGTAAATACATTTCTGACTCAAACACGTTATGCTGTGCACTTAAATAGTACTCGCTCTATTCTTCATACTGTACAGAGCAGCTAAACAGCAGGAAAAAAGATTTAAATATTCATGGCTGGGGTTTAAAAACCTAACATCCTTCACAAGCATGTCTAAGGAAAAGGTCATAATATCTGCCATGTTATGCTTTGGCTACCGTATCTATTCAATAAAATATCCCCTCTCAGATAAAACTCTCAAATTATAAAGGTAGCATACAGCCTTAACTCATTCAACCCTTGAATTTCATGTTGGACTATTTCAACCTATGAATTAGAAGAGTTCAAAAGTGTCTTCAGGGGTATACAAGTTAAATTGTTCTAAAAAGTCTTTGGTGCAATATGTAAAATATATGGTTGAAGGAGATTAGAATCTTTAATTAATAATTTGCCAGGGGAGATAACTCTTACACAAATTACAATATCATGTTTCAAATAGGGATATTTTACCTCAAAACAGGTTAAATATCACACAAACCACACGTATAGTTTGCTTTTGGGGAAATAAGGAAGTCTAGCACAAATCATATTATATTGTGTAATTATATACTATCCTTAACACTATCTAAAGTCAAAAATAAAATAAATTCTGTTGAAGGGAGACAATCTATATCTGTGTTATGTTTTATTCTTCCATTATTTGTTTATTTATTTAGGCCTATTTATATGTGTATGATAACTAGCACATATCCTTATCAATTTCATTCACAGAAAAGGTAGAATATGATAAGTTTTAAACATCTGTTTATCATTTCCTGAATTTTTTTTGGTCATTAATTCCTGATTTTTTCGGTCAGAGAAATATAAATGCAGAAGAAATCTTACAGGTCACTTTTAATAATGTAATTTAAAAACCTCTGTAATTGGAATGAAATGATTTGTGAGAAGTGTTCAGTTTAGACAGGTTTTACCTGTCTGTAACGACAATCTTACCTGTACGGCATAATAAAAGGTGGTGTTAAACCTGCGAGGCGGGTCCTTCATAGCTTAATCCATCCGCACATTTCTATACACATTCCTTTAATTTACATTTCCTCCATTCATTACATTAAGCCCAGTCAAGAAAGCATTAATTGCTGTCAACGGAAATAAACAGAAGAAAGGGGAGGTAACTCAGATACAATGTTATCAGTATCTCAAAGTCCCCTGAGTTTCCAAATGTAGTGTGTTTTTTTGCACACAGTTGTCTCCCCCTTACATCCATTGGAATATACTGTAACAGAGATATCGGCAAGGTCCCTCGATCTGTCAGACCAATGGCAATACAGGAATTTAATGTATGGGTCCATCTCCACCAAAATTAACCCACAAATCAATTCCAGAAGTTAGAAAGGATACTGATTAACTCCCCTGTATGGGACAAATCACTTGATTTCCTTAATATCAGTACTTTTGTATCCTTCTTTTTAGAAATCATTTCCTAATACTTAAAGTTACATATTTTCAGTATTGGTTCTGCCAGGTATTCTTAGCCATTTTGGTAAGATTTAAGTTGACATTCCTTCAGCATTCAGCAACAGAAAAAATTACAACCAAATTCATGCAGATGCAATATTTTCAAAGTATCAACTTTCTGTTTCCAGAATGAAGCACGTAATATGTCAGCATACCATGAAGTAGATCCCTATTCTGTGTTTTCATACAGCTGATAATTAAGTCGATTTCCACTGTTTAAAACTGTGAAATGTCATCGTCACTTGTATTGAATTCTTCAATTCGTACTACTTCCATTTCCGCTGATCTGCAGGGAAAATTTAGACGAGCTGAAAACAACAGTGTCTATGACAGGTGTTAATTACCTGTCGAAGCCTGACGTCATACCTGTATTATACAGGTGTTTCACAGGTAACAGGTGGATATTGATGACGTCAATAATATATGAGGACAATCGTTACATTTTAGAATTAATTTTCATCAAAGATGCTTAGAAAACGTCGGTGACAGCTGGTAGTATATCAAACAATATTCAGACTATTTACTTCCTGCCTATGGTATATAGAAATGTATGTTGAGGCAAAAATTTGTTTTCATGTTTTAAAATGTAGGTACATTAAAACTTTTCTCGTTCAAGTGCAGGGGAATTTTAGCCAACACTGTTTACATCAGAGTAGGAGATGAATAGGTCCTTCACCTTTTTCTAGGTCAAGCGACTTTTTACAAGAACAATGGAATCACATTTTGAACAAAAACATTCAATATACACTTTTGATATCATCATGCAGCCTCTTCCTGTGTTCTAAGCCTTTCAGCCTTACAGGTATTTACTAATTTGATCCAGAAATTTTGGTTTGATTTATATTATTTTACATACTATTAACAGCCAGGGTTATTTAAGGATGTGCCAGGTTTTGGAGGTGGAGGAAAGCCGGAGTACCCAGAGAAAAATCACTGATCTACAGTGAGTACCTGGCCACTGCCCGATGTGATTTTAGAACTGCAACCCAGAGGTGGAGGGTTAATAATAGTGGTAGAATGTCGAGACATCTTATAGTAACCATGCGGCCACAGTCCTGAAATTTTATAATGAACTCTTCCAACCTTTGAATTTTGGACGAGTTCAAATATGTCTTCAGTGTTGAATAAGTTAATGTAATACACTTAACACACCCTCCCCCAAAATTAACCCACAAATCAATTTTGGAAGTTAGAAAGGATATTGATTAACTCCCTTGTATGGGACAAATCACTTGATTTCCTTAATATCAGTACTTTTGTATCCTTCTGCTTTGAGGCACGGGTTTTTACCTTGGCTGTATATATTATAAAAGGACCCCATTGGAGTCCATTTTTGTTAAGTTTGTTTTTGGAGGTGAAGGAAAACTGGAGTACCTCGAGAAAATATGACCTGCAGCCATGACCAAGGGTCACAGTCTGCCCAATATGACTAGGTTTGAACCCGTAATCTAATGTTGGAGTGCTACATTGGTATCAGAATTTAAACTAATATACCTTAACCACTTGGCCTTAAAGATGTGAAATCAAAAGTATTTCTCACAATAACCTCCCCTGGAGTTTGCCCAAATTTCTCTCAACAGATATTTTACAGTTTTTATTTTTGATTTTCAAAGATATTTTTTTAATGTGACCTGCAGTGATTTCTCACAATATCCTCCCCAGTTTACCCAAAATTCTCTCGACATAAATTGTACATTTATTATTTTCGATTTTCAAAGATATTTTTTTAATGGGACCTGTAGTAGACCTTAACATACAAACCTCTGTAATATGTTTGTTTGCAGCCAATGTGATGTACTAAATCTATTATTGTCTTCTTTTGAGCACACAATGGTCTCCATATTTTGACCTCCGACCTTCACCAAATTAACACCATATTCTGTACCAATTCCCTCATCGCTGGTCACCCATGAAACGCTCGTACTCGCATAAGCGTCAAAACTATCGGGAACAAAAGGTGATTTCCATCCTCGATCAACAAACAGAGACTACTGCTAGTGAAAACAGTCGACCATTGGTAGCTTTTTATGAGCTTCTGACCATTAAACGGAAGGACAAAACTCGTAGTATCTTTTGACAGCTTCTATTAAATCTTCATCACATTGTGTATAAGTTGATGGCCTCTAGGGAAATTTGTAGTATATGAGATTAGGATGCTTGACAATGATGTCACGCATCAAGTCTTAGCGGTCAAAGACTGCGGGGCATACAACGATGACTTCATGCGAGTAATGTAATATACACTGCATATATAACCATGTAACATACAGTGATAAATTTACAATTTATTTTCATGGGTCCTTTTTGTACACATTGCTGAAAATAAATTAGAAAATACCGAAGCGTTAACAAAATCATAATCTGAACTTGAAATCGATTTAAGTAGGGACAAATATGAACAAAGGGGAAATATGACATGGAGATCCTTGTAAAAATACATGAGAATAAGACCATGTGTTCCTGAAGAGTAAGCGTCCTCTGCTTCATTGACGATTGCGACCATAAAAATTAAAAATATAAAGAACATAAAACTTAAATGATGGGACCAACAATGTTGAATTGAAGCAATTCCCATCATAATTTGATGAGTACTGGACTCGGCCCGGGACTCCCACGTAGATTGATCACTGAACATATAATGAGGTCAATCGTGGTACTGGAAATCATTTGGTCTACTTAAAGACCGCAGAGGTGACCTTATAGTGGTATATAATTAGGATAATTGACTATTACAATGCTCAAAGATATGTTCAGGTGAGAACTTCATAGTAGAAAAGGTCAAAAGAGATAGGAGTTTTTATTGACAGGTGGTTACTATAGACAGGTGATTGTGTAAACAGGTGGTTGTTATAGACAGATGATGGCTCTATACCAGTGAAGCTAAATTATATATACAAAGGTGGCAGTTATAGACAGATAATGGTATAGACAGGTGGCAGTTATAGACAGGTAATGGTATAGACAGGTGGTAGTTATAGACAGGTGGTATAGTTATAGACAGGTAGTGGTATAGACAGGTGGTAGTTATAGACAGGTGGTACATATAGACAGGTGGTAGTTATAGACACTGGTAATGGTATAGACAGGTGGTAGTTATAGATAGTTGGTACATATAGACAGGTGGTAGTTATAGACAGGTGGTACATATAGACAGGTGGTAGTTATAGACAGGTGCTAGTTATAGACAGGTGGTATAGTTATAGACAGGTAGTGGTATAGACAGGTGGTAGTTATAGACAGGTGGTACATATAGACAGGTGGTAGTTATAGACAGATGGTAGTTATAGACAGATAATGGTATAGACAGGCTGTTGTTATAGACAGGTAATGGTATAGACAGGTGGTAGTTATAGACAGGTGGTTGTTATAGACAGGTGGTAGTTATAGACAGGTGGTTGTTATAGACAGGTGCTAGTTATAGACAGGTGGTAGTTATAGACAGGTAATGGTATAGACAGTTGGTAGTTATAGACAGGTGGTAGTTATAGACAGGTAATGGTATAGACAGGTGGTAGTTATAGACAGATAATGGTATAGACAGGTGGTAGTTATAGACAGGTATTGGTATAGACAGGTGGTAGTTATAGACAGGTGGTAGTTATAGACAGGTGGTAGTTATAGACAGGTGGTATAGTTATAGACAGGTGGTAGTTATAGACAGGTGGTAGTTATAGACAGGTGGTAGTTATAGACAGGTGGTATAGTTATAGACAGGTGGTAGTTATAGACAGGTGGTATAGTTATAGACAGGTGGTAGTTATAGACAGGTATTGGTATAGACAGTTGGTAGTTATAGACAGGTGGCAGTTATAGACAGCTCAGATATGGTTGTTATATAGAGGATGTTGTTTAATTGACAGGTAATGTTACAGACATGTTGTTTTTAGACAGGTAGTTGCTATAGACAAGTTCTGTTATAGACAGATGGCTATTATAGCCATGTGGTTGTACAGACAGGTGTTTGTTATAGACAGGTAGTAGTTATAGACAGGTGGTTGCTATAGGCAAGTTCTGTTATAGACAGATGGCTATTATAGCCATGTGGTTGTACAGACAGGTGTTTGTTATAGACAGGTAGTAGTTATAGACAGGTGGTTGCTATAGGCAAGTTCTGTTATAGACAGATGGCTATTATAGCCATGTGGTTGTACAGACAGGTGTTTGTTATAGACAGGTAGTAGTTATAGACAGGTGGTTGATATAAACAAGTTCTGTTATAGACAGATGGCTATTAATAGCCATGTGGTTGTACAGACAGGTGTTTGTTACAGACAAATAGTTGTTAGTTATAGCTGACACGTCAGTTCCATGATGTACAGCTTATTTTCCTACCAAATAAACAGTATTTAACAATGTGCATCGATCCTGTCAATAATTAATCACAGGAACACCAGACTCTATGTTTTAATTTGTTACCTTACCTGCATGTTGACCATACTCTGAGCTCTTCAGCCTAGAAAGGTAGGGATGTCATTTTTAAATTCCAATACAACCCTGGATCCGACATGAGGTTATGTACACAATAGCAGTCGACTTGTTGCTCCGTATATCAATATCTTTTAAGAGTCACCGTGACAACGTCAGGTCATCGAAGGTAGTTTATCTCTACCATATCTTGTTATCCCTGATCGTGTGGTCAATTCATGTGATCAAGGTAATGCATGTATACAAATGACCGGAGACACTTAATCCTTTTACTGCTTAATGGTCAACACAAAGGTTTGACCAGTCCATTATTGACCACAAACTTGGTGAATCCACAATATATGACCCCAGAAAAGGGTGATGATGAAAAACTGTTGAAAACAAATTTGCTGAAAATCTTCAACACTAATACTTTTCTTTTATCTTCACATCAACCAGGAATCTGCAGTAAAAATTTTCACAAAAAAAATCTGTTTAGAAATTTGTCACAGATGTAAACAGTCAAATTTGCAGACAGACTGTAGTATTTGTCATGTGTGCTGAACATAAAAATCAACACTGACCAAAAAAACCCAGCTTCAATGGTACAGCGTAACACGATCAGTATAGCTGAGTGGAAATGAACATTGCTGCTTCTCTACCTACTGTCAGCTTACAAATGACAAATCTACGCTGCAAAAATCAGCGTGATTTTGATGGGAGTATCTGCGACCGCCTGGCTTGGACAATACAGCAAGCCCTGATCAATAAGAAAGCATATCAAATAATTGTAATCGTGGTGTTCTCGTCGTCGTCATCATGGGAGCTATCAGTAGATCAGATACCAGGCAAGCTGTTAAAGGCAGCTATGATCTACGGAGGGGGACATTATCTGCATCGTGGGTAATAGATGCCACTGGACATTGGTCAGATTTAGGGACACTGACCAATACCATAGGTGTTACGGTAACCTCTGAAACCTCCAATGAGGGAGATCCCCTTCATTCCATATTTCCAATGCGATTGAAACTGCATTGCTCAGTTTGTCTTTCCCATTTTATGCAATTTGTCTTTCCCATTTTATGTATCAAAATAACTTCAAAAGGTATTCATTTGATCCAGATACACCCGTGATGGTCATTACACACATCCTGCATGCAGTATTAACTAGGAAATCATTTGACTACAGGAGGTGGATTTTGAGTTTGTATGAGTTTGGATTTGAATGAAGGAGATTTCGAGGGAGATTGGTAATTTTTAAATGAGGGAGCCAGTCTCCCATGCCTCGTAATGAGGGATGTAACTTTAATTAACTTGTATACAATACAGGATTTGAATTTCTGAGCAGTAAAGGGAATTAAGGTAGGTAAAGAGGGAAAATTTGAAAGAAATCAAAGGTTTTTGGAGAATATAAACAACCAATTTACAATTTTGACCAATAGGACTCAGGTGTGTAATAAGGTAACTTTAAACTGACCAATAGGAATAGGATATGTTTATGTTTAACTTCTTTTCTGTTTGAATTAAATTTTTTTAATAAAAAAAAGGACTATTTGGAATGAAGTGAACATTTGGAATTTGGAACATAATGTTTTCTTGGTTTATTTTTTTTTGGGGGGGGAGGTATTAAGATTTTGGAAATAATCAAATATGAAAAAGCACATTGCAGTAAACTATATATTCCTTTTTTAATTTTTTTTTGTTTGAATTTCCTTATTTTAAGATAAAGCTTAAATATGATTTTGTCATACTTGCCAACTTTTTGAAATTTTCAAAGGGGACGAGATTTGGCATGTTCAGAATTGAAAACATAAATAATATGTATATATACATTATACATTCAGAGAAAAAATAACACTTTTAAATGGCTTCTTTTGAGCTCTTCTTTCAGATGAAATCATCAGATCTTTACAAACAGGAACAGTTAAGCAAATTCCAAAATTGAAAATGCAACATTTTAGGGTCACAAATCGGGAGTCTCCCTCCTAAATGGGGAGGGTTGGCAAGTATGTTTTGTACTTGTCCAGCCCTGAAAGCAGGTCGATGTTAGTTTCATTTGATAATATTACGAGTTAGTTTGATTACGGTTGTGAAGTTGTACATGTACCTGTCATTAATCTTAGAAATTATGTATTGATTTATAAATAAAGCAATACCTGGAAAATGGTGAAAGCTATGGAGATTAAAGGCCCAATATACGAAACTTCAGGGAAATTTTCATGATTCTGAAAAATTCTGAAAAAAAATAATTCAGGTGGGGCCCACTTCAACAACAAACCGAAGGTAAAAGACGGTTCAAAATGGACCCCTGTTTACAAATAGCGTGTTTCAACTGTTGCTGTACCGGTAACCGCGAAAGAATTGATCTTGAATATTGCCGATATCAGTTAATTTTAACTAAATTTATAAATATAAAAAGTTATTAGGCTTGATTACCGCTTCAAGTTTTGCCGAAAGTTACGTATATTGGGCCTTCGTGGTAGGGGTGGGGGTTGGATGGGTTACGGACGGTTTGGTCAGACTCCAGGGATGGGGGTTTTAAGGCAATAAATATAATACAGTGGACCCGCGATAATCCGGTCACCTTCGTTCCCAGTCCGAACCGTCCGGAGTACGAATTTTCCAGACTACCGAATTTTGTTTACCAGGTGAAAAAATGTGTCGCACAGGAGTTATTTCCCTTGACTTTATACACTGTGAAATTTATTGCCATTCATTGGATGGTGTAAGAGTTTGGTTGGATATTACGTAATGATCACATGATATAGAGAAATCATATTCAATGAACTGGTGTTCAGCTGTAGAAGAATCAAATCTCCCTGTGTCTGCTAAGGTCATCTGAACATTAAAAGGTCCACTTTCTAACAATTTGATGTTCTTTTTAACCAATTTAACATTTTTTAATAATTCACATATTTCTGACAATTTGATGTTCTTTTCAAGCAATATAACATTTTTTAATAATTCATATTTCTAACAATTTGATGTTCATTTCAAGCAATTTAACATTTTAAATATTTCACATTTCTAACAATTTGATGTTCATTTCAAGCAATTTAACATTTTAAATATTTCACATTTCTGACACTCTGATGTTTTGTTTTCAAGCAATTTAACATTTTAAATAATTGAATGTCCATTTCCAACGAGATATATATATTGCTGTTACATGTACATGGAATAAAATGTATTATTTACTTTATATTAACAAAAAGTTGCGATGACTCAATTTAAAACACCTTTGAGACTGTAACAATTTTTTTGGTGTTGACTATGACTAGAATTTGTTTTATAACATCATATAGAAGCACAGTTACCTTAAATTTCTAAAGAGAGCAATATAAGGTTCTGAAATTATTTGCATTTATATTGCTAAGGTATATGAACAAAACAAACATCATCATCACTTTTGTAGCAAATAGTTTAGCTTTCTTTCTTTATAACCAAGAGGTTTGAGTTCAAAGCTATATAATATAATAAAATATCAGAAATGCTTTTGTTTTAAAAATGGAAATACTGTACAAATTTTTTAGTAGATAACATGTTGCCATAGTAACAGGGCAAATAACTGGAGTTAAAAAGAATTAATGTTAAGAACTTTTCTATATTGGAGACAGCTGAAACGACCAAGGGACATATGCCACCTTAAATATATCTATCCAGAACATCCATCCAAATATATAACAAAATGTCCTTAAATGACCGCTCGTAACCTGAATATTACGACCACAAAGATTCTCTTCTTTGCCAGATGTTTGGAGAGATAACTAATTCAACCCTAAACACACATTTGAATTTTTTTAATTAAAAGTCTGGAAGAGTTCATTACGAAATTTCAGGGGAGATAATTCTACAAACTTTATTCATTTAGATAATTTTTAAAACAAGTTATGGAACTTGCATTAACCACTTTTGGTAGCCCAGATGTAACCGCGCAAGGAGTGTTATTGTGATAGGAAGAAGAGTACCCAGAGAAAACTCGGGTAGGTGGCCCCCATACCTTTTCACACCAGGTCAGGGATTATTTGAACCCAGGCCAACTTGGTTAAACTGGTTATAGTGCGCCAATCGACCAAACAGTCATGATCAGGGGAGATCATTATGAAATCTCAGGGAAGTTTTTCTTGGTGATGAGTTCTCATAAAGAACAATGACAAGTATATAACATTACTTGCTTAGCTGGATGATAGCCTGGGGAACCATTGAGAGTGCATCCATTTGAACTGTGAAGGTGATTTATGGTACAATGAAGGTCGGACAAAATGTGGCAGCTTGGATGTACGTGTGACTCGAAAGGCGTCAAGTGACGAGGATTAAAGACTCGGAGCGAAGCGTTTATCTGTTTATCTGAACTTCCCATTTCAAAGCTTACACCTAACATCACGCCAAGGCAGCCATCTTGGTAATGAATTTCATCAACTTGTTGCCCGGGTGTCAAAGTACGGGGACAGGCTATCAAGTCACCATGGTAACAGTAAATAGATTTGTCCAAAAGTGTTTGAAATAGAATCTTTGCCTTAGCAATCCTCACACGGCAGTGTTTGAATATGTTCCTATCATCTTGGCCATTTTTATCCTGAGCCATTACGCTTGATGCGAACCAAAGACAAAATGGAGTTAGTGTAAGCAGTAACTATGGCAACCTTTAATGATTAATGAAAAACTGAGAATATATTAGGTGGATGATGTCAGATGAAATGCTAAAAGCTAATATATGTCATGTTGATGGTGAATACACTTTAGGAGTATGGAAAAACATTCCAATTCTTTCCAGACTTCCAAATGAAAGTAGAGCTATAAAAAAATATTATTACAAAGAAGTTTACATTGAGCAAGCTAGAAACATTTTTTCTACTAGCAGTTCTCACGCATAAAAAACACAGCTAAATATTTCAGAAAAGCAATGGCACAATTAGGTCTGGTGGAATCATGCAAAATGCATGTCTATGATTATTATGCAAATAGGCATATATATTTTTAACTTCTTTTTTTCCTTAATATTGCAGTCATTTAAAGTTTTTAATTTGCTAAAAGCAGAACTTCTTGATTAATTTCAATGATGCATAGCATGTTTTTCGCTTAATTTTTTTTTAAATGTTGTAGCTAAGATTTTGAATTTAAATGTTTTCACACATGTACATGTATGTATACATTCATTTAAATTTATTTTCCAGGTCATTTTTGTTATTTTCTAGATTTAAGTAAGCAGTATTGTTTAGTTGCCTTAATTTCTGAAAATATATATCTCAATAAGATTTTTTTTTTTTTAATCTCTCTCAAAAAAATATTTTGATTGCAAAATTTTTATTCATTAAATCAATAATGATATTGTTATTTAGTATTATGAATGCACTTTTTCAAATTAAAGCCTGTCTCTTTACCAGAGAAATATAAATCCTGTCGGTCAGTCCCAATAAATGATATTAACGAGGGACACTGACCGGTCCGCTAGCTGTACCGAAATAAAGGACTGACCACTCATGTGGAAATGCACGGAGCTACCAATTCAAGCATGAAGTTTTGATTTACCCTAAAAGTGACCATTAACTGACCAGCCGGTAATAAGAATGATCACAAATACGGAAATCTGACATGAACGCTAAATGAGACAAATTCTGTTGACCGAGGGATGAACACAGCCTGCTAATGCAGTATGAACTACCACTTGACAACGGACAGCCATCTTAGGTCCAGAACCATGTCTTGGTTATTTATGGAACTTGGTTATTTATGGAAACTTCTCGACTGTATTAAATCGAGTGTGATCTGATGTGTGTTTTTGTTTGAGTGGTTAATGTCCGCTTTGTAACTCGATGTCAGTTATTTTACCAGTAATCTAGGGTCTAGATAAGTATGACATCACATTAACAATACCATGACGTGACGTCACGTCAAAAATTCAACAATGTCATGTCAAGGTCGGCCCTGAAATTTGCCAGCAACGTAAACATTATACACTACAAGTATGATACAAATCATCAGGTAACCCAGGTATGAGAAAAAAAATCTCTTATCAGCCCTCGAGGAAAATTTTTTGAATTGCCAAACACTAAACAAAACCTTGTGTTTTACATTTTAAGACTTTTCCCTCTTGGGTTGAGATCATCCTTTCTCTTACCATGGACAGGAATATCCACACTTTTACTGGTGTGAGATTTTCTTTTCTCTTACCCTGGACAGTGATATCCATACTTTTGCTGGTGTGAGATGTTCTTTTTTCTTACCATGGACAGGGATATCCACACTTTTACTGGTGTGAGATTTTCTTTTCTCTTACCCTGGACAGGGATATCCACACTTTTACTGGTGTGAGATTTTCTTTTCTCTTACCCTGGACAGGGATATCCACACTTTTACTGGTGTGAGATTTTCTTTTCTCTTACCCTGGACAGGGATATCCACACTTTTACTGGTGTGAGATTTTCTTTTCTCTTACCCTGGACAGGGATATCCACACTTTTGCTGGAGTAAGATTTTCTTTTCTCTTACCCTGGACAGGGATATCCACACTTTTACTGGTGTGAGATTTTCTTATCTCTTACCCTGGACAGGGATATCCACACTTTTACTGGCGTGAGATTTTCTTATCTCTTACCCTGGACAGGGATATCCACACTTTTACTGATGTGAGAATTTCATTTCTCACCCTACGGTGCGGCAGTTAGCTACGTACCCATGCATGCTCTTTAAACATTCACAACAACTGTATGACATCATAACAACAATACCATGATGTCACAGCAAAAATACAATGAAATATCATGTTGGAAATATTCATCACATCAGCACTGTCAGTTTGTCTTGCATTGTTGCAATGTCAATATGAGATATAAATTGATTACGGTTTAAACAGTGTATGAAAAAGAATGTTTCACTTGGCATTATTATAGCCTTGTGTTTGACAACTTAAGAATCTTACTCCTCAGGTTGAGATCCCCTTGTTTCTCCCCTAAGGCGGTCGAGATCCCCTTGTCTCACCCCCCAATGGTTGAGATCCCCTTGTCTCACCCCAAGGGTTGAGATCCCATTGTCTCACTCACCCCCAAGGGTTGAGATCCCCTTGTCTCACCCCCAAGGGTTAAGATCCCCTTGTCTTACCCCCAAGGGTTGAGATCCCCTTGTCTCACCCACAAGGGTTGAGATCTCCTTGTCTTACCCCCAAGGGTTGAGATCTCCTTGTCTCACCCCCAAGGGTTGAGATCTCCTTGTCTCACCCCCAAGGGTTGAGATCCCCTTGTCTTATCCCAACGGGATGAGATCCCCTTGTCTTATCCCAAAGGGATGAGATCCCCTTGTCTCACCCCAAGGGTTGGGATCCCATTGTCTCACTCCCAAGGGGGTTGAAAGATTCTTTTATTCTCACCCCTAAGGAGGTGATTATCAGATTCTTAATTAACCCTTATGACGGTGACCTTGATAAAATAAAATCATATGAATTTCTCTAATATGTCTAACTTCAGAATTTATTTAAATGATCAGGATATCTACCATAAATTTGGTTTGGTTTATTTTTGTTTTACATTCTATTACCAGCCATGGTCATTTAAGAAAGTGCCAGGTTTTGGAGGTGGAGGAAAGCCGGAGTACCCGGAGAAAAACCACCGACCTACGATCAGTACCAGTGGCAACTGCCCCACATGGAATTCGAACTCGCAATTAACCCAGAAGTGGAGGGCTAGTGGTAGAATGTTGGGACATCTTAATCGCTCCGAGCCAGTACCACGGTCCCTTTTACTATTAATATTTCCCGGTAAAAAGTACATGTGTATATTGTATATGTATAGCTGTAATGTATGTGTATGCCCAATGAGTAGAGACGCCGTTAATGTCGTAACTAATGAAAAAACCAGACAGATTTATAACCCATCAGTGTTTACAGTATATTATGGGATGTTCACAATCAGTTCTGAGTCCATACCTAGACATAACACACATATCATGTATAAAATGTTAAGTAACATGCACAGAGAAAACTCTGCCAAAGGAGGACTTGGCCATTTAAACTAATTCACCCCCGAAGACACATTTTAACTGTTCCAATTCAAAGGCTGGCATAGTTCATTTTTAATTTCAGGGATGAAAGATGTAATAGTTTAGTGCTTCTCCCTGTCTAAGGGTTCAAAGGTTACCACTTAATTTTAAACATGCAGGTAACCAACAATTTAAGCAATACTCCGGTACAGTGGTTCCACTTAATATCACTCCTGTTAATATCACATTCCTCTTTATGTATCATGTTTTTCCCAAACACCATGTAAATTCCCTCTTTATAATCTTTGTAATCTATTTGGTTAATATCAAGTATTTTGAGGTGAATTCCTCTTAATACATGTATTTAGATTGTTTTTAACAAATTATATAAAATACTTGAGTCCTGAAAATGATGCCATTTCCATTGATTTCTGATACAAATTGTACAAAATATAGCTAAGGAAATAATAAAAAATACCCCCCCCCCCCCTCAAAAAAAAATAATGCACGTTGTAATACCTTACTTTAATGGAAAATGGAAATGCACTAAATTTAATGGAAAAGTATTTTTCTCTTAATGTCACATTCCTGTTAAAATCATGTTTCTGTCTCACAAATACAATATGATATAAAGAGGAGTGTAACTGTACCACTTAATCACAAGGCCAAATCTTACAGAAGCATTTTTTACTAATTAAACAGGTATAGCAGATGTCCTTGACATTTCTGGACATGTCTGTTTTTATTTTTTCTCTTTTAAACATAAATCAATAAAAAATTCTTTTGATTAATGGTGAGTGACCATTTGAAATCTCAGGTATTAAAATCCTGCTTGGACATCAAAGTTTCACTGTCATTTTGATGATGTCTATAAATTCTTTTCTCTGTCTAATGCTTACATGTGTTGATCATAAAAGTTAAGAACCTTAATTTGGTTCCTCAAATTAAATGCTGCAGATGGAAATTACACATGTATGTGAACAAGAGTCCCAATGGGCCGTAACACTCACATGAAACAAATGAATTCAAGGGGCCAATAACAGCAACTGTTTTTGAGAAGCAGGAAAATAAACATGGAAAGTAACAGGATATTATGGTTACATTTGAAAAGGATTCTCATAAAAGTAAAAACACTAAATTTGGTTACACGAGGATAAATAAATTACAAATTTTGACAAAGCACCTTTAAAGACCTTCATTTCTATTTATGAAGAGTCTCAGGTTTGTAACATATCAGGATCAGAAAAAGATGAAGTCAAATATGATATTGTAAAAGTGAAATTTTTTTGCAGTGAGGAAAATTTCGCTGGCATTAAATCACAGCGAATGTTATCCACATGCAAAATTATTCAATAACACTCATTTGAACTATGAAATTAATAATAGCATTAGAGTATACAGTGTAAAACAGCATGACCGTGGCGTGAATATTTCCAAATTGAAAATAGTTTGGAGACAGACTAAGTGGAAAATATTGGCTTCTACAGTAATGAAACTGCAAAGGGCCATAACCCTGTAAGTTACAATCAAGTTAGTCCCATTGTCAGCCTCTGCAACTGAGATGCTATTGATATATTCATACCATGTTCTATCATAGTCCATTCATATTTAATCAAGTTATAGTGTTCACGAAATCCAATGGTAATAAAACTACAAAGGGTCATAACTCTGAATTTCACAAAATCCAATATTCATGTAACAAAACTACAAAGGGTCTTAACTCTTTAATTCATGATCAAGTTAGTCCCATAGTCAAACTCATCTGGGATCTTAATGATATAATACTGTATACCAAGTTTCATGAAATCTGTTCATATTAATTTACTCAAATCATTGTGTTCACGAGAAAAAAGTAACTTTTGATGGATGCAAGACGCGTGAGAATGGACCAAGAACAATTGCAAAAGGTCACCATGAAGTAAAAAATTACTCAGAACATGCGAATGTTTCAAATCAGATACAACAATGACTGACACAAACAGCTGAGCATTTCTTTTTCATCTCATTATGCATCAAAAGTTTATTCTGAATTTTAAAACCTGGAAAGGGAATATCTATTTCCTAAAAAGACTATAATTTACCCCCTGAGATCAATTCGGAGGAGGGTTGGACATGCTTCGTCGAACGGAATGTTTAAAGTCGCCATACCGAAACATTTGGTACCGTGTTTCTAATTTCAAAAATGATCCTGATTCGGCAAAATGTTCACTGATAGATAAACAAGGTATTGATTATATTGCTGGTGTTTTCAAAACCATGGCAACTAAACCTAATGGAATGTTTATATTTAAACCAACTAACACATGGCCAGGTTCAGAAACGAATGTTTTACAACAGCTGAAAAACAGGTCACTTGCATGATGACATCACCAGATACCAGACAGAAGTTAGCACCCAGATATTGTGAGTTGCCATGGGGATAGATCCGCCACGCAATTCATACATAATTAGACATCGCTAGTGTCTTCTATCAATCATTGATTGTATACGTGGTGACAAACGATGGAAGCGATACGACACTCTCCATATATCAATAACTCTAACAGAAAACTGCCGACGAAACACACTTTTAACATTGCACTGAGGAAATTGATGTTTCAAAAAATACAATAATTAATCAGAATTTTTTTTTTAACGATTTTCTTTGAACGACAGTATAGCAATTGTTACAGTAACATATCTGTACTCTTGCTGGTATCTACTCTATCATTACACAGCTGTCACAGGTAATCAATATCAAAGGCATATATGTAAAGTTTAATATTATTTAGAAATATTTTTCAATTCCAGGACAAAGCAGAATTATCCTGCATATCCTTTATTGAAGATTGGAGCAGTAATATGTAACACACAAGTTTGTTTTTCATTTGCTCATTTAGTGGCCTAGTCTGATTGCTTTCCATTGGTTATTGTGCATTGTGCAAACACTTTTTACAGTTTTGACTTCTTCTCTAGAACCAGTGTTTTTTTTTATCAAACTTGCCCAGAATCATTCTCTGCAAACAGACTTAGCTTGAAATTATTATTCTTCCGTTCATTTCTTATTCTTTAGTTATTAACTCTGGGCATGATAAAAAAAATTCAAGGAGAGTCAGGTTTGTGATTATAATGAAAACAATATTTCAAGTCAGAACTTTTTTTTCAAATTATTCTTTTGTAGTAAAGCAGTAAGATTAAGGCATTAAATACCAAAAGGGATGTCACTTTCTACTGAAGGTAAAATCTCGGAGGAGAAAAATCAATTTTTCTAAATACTAGAAATGTCTGCGAGACATAAATGCCCCCATATGATATTAGTTCTTCATGCTTATTATGTATGCAAAAATTGATGGCAAACGGATCAGTAGTTATTTCAATAAGCTGGTTACATTACCATGTGACGGGACGGGGATGAGACAGCTAGGACAGACATGGGTAACACTATATGCCCCCCCCCCTTTCATGGCAGGGGCTTAATAAAAACTTAGTCAATACTGCCAAAATTTGGCAGAATTAATTTTGACATTTAAAAAGGCTTCTTCGAAATATGGACACAGATGAAGAAAAATGTGAAAACAAAAGGAAAGGAACACTTAAATAGGTAAGTGTTAATTTAGTACCATATTTATTCTGAAATAATTTAATACCATGGGGACCAACACATAAATCTTGGACTGACAGTAGAGGGTGGTCTTATTACAGGACAAAACACCTTGTTAGCATAATATAAATTGGTGGGCTTATTACTGAGCATGGTCTTATTGTCCATGATCAGCCGTAAATTTTTGGAATTTATTTGCTCATGAATTTTATGATTCAAAGTATGCTCAATATAATACTTGCAAACCAAAGTGAAGTATATTATAAAGTATAACATCAGATGATAAGATAAATTTATTCAAAGTTAGTGGGAATAAAAACATTAAGCTCTAAAGACAGGATATAACTGTATAATTATATCGGACAAGGTGACCTAGTAAAGGGCCATAACTCTGTGAATGCCAAAGTGTCATGCAAAATTAACAATGGGCCATAACTCAGTAAAGGGCCAAAGTATCATTCCCAGTTAACAAAGGGTCATAACTCTGTAAATGCCAAAATGTTACGCAGAGTTTAAAAGGGACTAACTGTAACTTCTGTAACTGTTTTAGAAAAAGTGATGGACAGCTTTTAAATAGAAGGTGTACACTGTATTATTGCAGCTAACAGAGGGCCATCACTCTGAATATGTCTCAAAGAAATACAGATAACAGAGGCTACAACTCCATATACCTCAATACAGTGGACTCCACTTAATATCACCCCTGTTTATATCACATTCCTCTTTATATCATGTTTTTCCCAAGCACCATTTTCTCTCTATATAATCTATGTAATTTTATTTGGTTAATATCATGTATTTTGGGGTGAATTCCTCTTAATATCATGGTTTTTTTAACCAATCACATAAAATATCTAGAAAATGATGTCATTTCCATTGATTTCAGATTCAACTTGTACAAAACGTTGCATAGAAAAATAAAAAATAACTCCAAAAATGATCTTAAATTAAAATAATATTGAAACATCTTCATATGTACATTGAATAGCTTACTTTTAGTTATGGAGATTGGAAATGCACTAGATTTAGTGGAAAAGCATGTTTCTCTTAATGTCACATTCCTGTTAATATCATGTTTTTGTCTGACAAATGCAACATGATATAAAGACGAGTGCAGTGTATTAGGGTTATGAGGAAGGAATGATACCTTATTTTAGAATGCACCACCAAGATTGAGATATATACTGCATTTAATTTAGCAAACAAGCAGATGGATCATTCAAACGTGAGTTAAGTCTCAAATGTTTGTACCAGTTGGAAGTATAACTGGCTTTGAATCAATCACTCAAGTGACTTAGAATATTGATGGGATGATCCATCAGTACATTTCCATTGATGATGCACACATGCAGCCCAATCATTTTAAGAGATCCTTTTCAATCAAATGACCGACTATCATATATTCTAGTATCTAAATACATTAATTGAATTGATGTATATGAAACGTTTGGAAAATGAAATATTGTTTCTGCATATTGCAATATCAAAATATTCCAAAGCCAATACGAAACTTACCATATACCTTTTCACAATACGACAAATCTTAACAGTAAAATTGAACCTATGAATCAACGACAGCTTCGGGTTTGCAGAGTTTTTATGGGCGAGCTAGCAGCTGGTTCTTGATTGAAACGCAAGTAACTGTACATGTGGCCAGTCTATTATAGAGGTCATATACACAATTGTATATCCATTCTCCCAGGGACTGGCTAGAATGGTCAACCACTGCTGGCTTTATGGACAGGGGACTGGCTGGAATGGTCAACCCCTGCTGGCTTTATGGACAGTTATTACTATAACTCATAACAATGGGATTGAAATATCACTAAAGTAGATTAATTGTCTCTTCTATACGCAACAATATCCTATCTATCAATAACCTCTCTTTGCTAGTAACCCGTCTATACAAATAACTAGTAACATCTCTCTGTGAATAACTTCTATATGCTAATTTTTGAACTATAATGCTAGACATTTGGTTAAATCATCACCCCCCTTCCACCACAGAATGTGACTATGCACCTCACCGAAATACCTCAAACAAGTATTGTAAGTGGCTCGTAGTGTATGAGATATAGGGCCTCGACAAGCTTTTCTCTGATGTAGGTCAAAGGTCAAAATGTATGTCGAAGTGACCTGCTTTTAATGCACAACACACTGCCTCACCAAGGTGAACGCAAACCCCAAGTATAAATTTCCAGGGAATTGCATGCAGTGTAAGAGATTGTATAGAGTCATGGCAAGCTTTTCTTTGATTTAGGTCAAAGGTCAAAATGAAGGTCAGAGTGACTGACTTTTGATGCAAGACACACTGCCTCAGCAAGCTTAAGGTGAACACATATGCATACATTTGTATGTGACTTGTATAAAATAGAGTGAGAACAAGCTTTACCTTGATGTAGGTCAAAGGTCAAAATGTCAGGCTAGAGTGACTTACTTTAGATGAATTTAAGACACACTGCTTCACTAAGCTGACCCGTACCTCAAGTATAAATTTTCAGTGACTATTGAATGAGATAGGGCTTGAGCAACACAGCAGAAGAATTTCGACAAAGACAAATTATCTCTCTATACAAATAACCTCTCTATACAAATAATCTCTCTATACAAATTATCTCTCTATAAAAATTATTTCTCTATACAAAATAATTTCTCTATAAAAATTATCTCTCTGTACTAATAATCTCCCTATACTAATAACCTTTCTTTACAAATAACCTCTCCCTACAAATAACCTCTCTATACAAATAACCTCTCTATACAAATTATCTCTCCATACCAATAATCTCTTTATACAAATAATCTCTTTATACAAATAACCTCTCTTTACAAATAACCTCTCTATACAAATTATCATTCTATACAAATAACCTCTCCATACAAATAACCTCTCTATACAAATAACCTCTCCATACAAATTATCTCTCCATACCAATAATCTCTTTATACAAATAATCTCTCTTTACAAATAACCACTCTATACAAATAACCTCTCGATACAAATTATCTCTCCATACAAATAACCTCTCTATACAAATTATCTCTCCATACAAATAATCTCTTTATACAAATAATCTCTCTATACAAATAACCTCTCCATACAAATAACCTCTCTATACAAATAACCTCTCTATACAAATTATCTCTCCATACAAATAATCTCTATATACAAATAATCTCTCTATACAAATAACCTCTCCATACAAATTATCTCTCCATACAAATAACCTCTCTATACAAATTATCTCTCCATACAAATAATCTCTTTATACAAATAATCTCTCTATACAAATAACCTCTCTATACAAATAACCTCTCTATACAAATTATCTCTCTTTACAAATAATCTCTCTATACAAATAATCTCTCTATACAAATAACCTCTCTATACAAATTATCACTCCATACAAATAACCTCTCCATACAAATAACCTCTCCATACAAATAACCTCTCCATACAAATAACCTCTCTATACAAATTATCTCTCCATACAAATTATCTCTCCATACAAATAATGTCTTTATACAAATAATCTCTCCATACAAATAATCTCTTTATACAATTAATCTCTTTATACAAATAACCTGTCCATACAAATAACCACTCTATACAAATAACCTCTCCATACAAATTATCTCTCCATACAAATAATGTCTTTATACAAATAATCTCTCTATACAAATGACCTCTCCATACAAATAACCTCTCTATACAAATTATCTCTCCATTCAAATAACCTCTCTTTACAAATAATCTCTCTATACAAATAACCTCTCTATACAAATTATCTCTCCATACAAATAACCTCTCCATACAAATAACCACTCTATACAAATAACCTCTCTATACAAATTTCTCTTTACAAATAATCTCTCTATACAAATAACCTCTCCATACAAATAACCTCTCTATACAAATAACCTCTCTATACAAATTATCTCTCCATACCAATAATCTCTTTATACAAATAATCTCTTTATACAAATAACCTCTCTTTACAAATAACCTCTCTATACAAATTATCACTCCATACAAATAACCTCTCCATACGAATAACCTCTCTATACAAATAACCTCTCCATACAAATAACCTCTCTATACAAATTATCACTCCATACAAATAACCTCTCCATACAAATAACCTCTCTATACAAATTATCACTCCATACAAATAACCTCTCCATATGAATAACCTCTCCATACAAATAACCTCTCCATACAAATAACCTCTCTATACAAATTATCTCTCAATACAAATTATCTCTCCATACAAATAATGTCTTTATACAAATAATCTCTCCATACAAATAATCTCTTTATACAATTAATCTCTTTATACAAATAACCTCTCCATACAAATAACCACTCTATACAAATAACCTCTCCATACAAATTATCTCTCCATACAAATAATGTCTTTATACAAATAATCTCTTTATACAAATAACCTCTCCATACAAATAACCACTCTATACAAATAACCTCTCTATACAAATTATCTCTCCATACAAATAACCTCTCCATACAAATAATCTCTCTATACAAATAACCTCTCCATACAAATAACCTCTCTATACAAATAACCTCTCTATACAAATTATCTCTCCATTCAAATAACCTCTCTTTACAAATAATCTCTTTATACAAATAACCTCTCTTTACAAATAATCTCTCTATACTAATAATCTCTCTTTACAAATAACCTCTCTATACAAATTATCTCTCCATACAAATAATCTCTTTATACAAATAATCTCTCTTTATAAATAATCTCTCTATACAAATAACCTCTCCATACAAATAACCTCTCCATACAAATAACCTCTCTTTACAAATAACCTCTCTATACAAATTATCTCTCCATACAAATAATCTCTCTATATTAATAATCTCTATACAAATTCTCTCTCCATACAAATAACCTCTCCATACAAATAATCTCTCTATACAAATAACCTCTCCATACAAATAACCTCTCTATACAAATAACCTCTCTATACAAATAACCTCTCTATACAAATTATCTCTCCATACCAATAATCTCTTTATACAAATAATCTCTTTATACAAATAACCTCTCTTTACAAATAACCTCTATATACAAATAATCTCTCTATACAAATAATCTCTCTATACAAATAATCTCTCTATACAAATAATCTCTCTATACAATTAACCTCTCCATACAAATAACCTCTCTATACAAATAATCTCTCTATACAAATAACCTCTCTATACAAATTATCTCTGCATACAAATTATCTCTCCATAAAAACAATCTCTTTATACAAATAATCTCTTTATACAAATAACCTCTCCATACAAATAACCACTCTATACAAATAACCTCTCTATACAAATTATCTCTCCATACAAATAATCTCTTTATACAAATAATCTTTTTATACAAATAACCTCTCCATACAAATAACCTCTCTATACAAATTATCTCTCCATACAAATAATCTCTTTATACAAATAATCTCTTTATACAAATAATCTCTTTATACAAATAACCTCTCCATACAAATAACCTCTCTATACAAATTATCTCTCCATACAAATAATGTCTTTATACAAATAATCTCTCTATACAAATAACCTCTCTATACAAATAACCTCTCTATACAAATTATCTCTCCATTCAAATAACCTCTCTTTACAAATAATCTCTTTATACAAATAACCTCTCTTTACAAATAATCTCTCTATACTAATAATTTCTCTTTACAAATAACCTCTCTATACAAATTATCTCTCCATACAAATAATCTCTTTATACAAATTATCTTTCTTTATAAATAATCTCTCTATACAAATAACCTCTCCATACAAATAACCTCTCCATACAAATAACCTCTCTTTACAAATAACCTCTCTATACAAATTATCTCTCCATACAAATAACCTCTCCATACAAATAATCTCTTTATACAAATAACCTCTCCATACAAATAACCTCTCTATACTAATAATCTCTCTATACAAATAATCTCTCTATACAAATAATCTCTCTATATTAATAATCTCTATACAAATTATCTCTCCATACAAATAATCTCTTTATACAAATAATCTCTTTATACAAATAACCTCTCCATACAAATAACCTCTCTATACAAATAACCTCTCTATACAAATTATCTCTCCATACAAATAATCTCTTTATACAAATAATCTCTTTATACAAATAACCTCTCTTTACAAATAACCTCTCCATACAAATAACCTCTCCATACAAATAATCTCTTTATACAAATAACCTCTCCATACAAATAACCTCTCTATACTAATAATCTCTCTATACAAATAATCTCTCTATACAAATAATCTCTCTATATTAATAATCTCTATACAAATTATCTCTCCATACAAATAATCTCTTTATACAAATAATCTCTTTATACAAATAACCTCTCCATACAAATAACCTCTCTATACAAATAACCTCTCTATACAAATTATCTCTCCATACAAATAATCTCTTTATACAAATAATCTCTTTATACAAATAACCTCTCTTTACAAATAACCTCTATATACAAATAATCTCTCTTTACAAATAATCTCTCTATACAAATAATCTCTCTATACAATTAACCTCTCTATACAAATAACCTCTCTATACAAATAATCTCTCTATACAAATAACCTCTCTATACAAATTATCTCTGCATACAAATTATCTCTCCATACAAACAATCTCTTTATACAAATAATCTCTTTATACAAATAACCTCTCCATACAAATAACCACTCTATACAAATAACCTCTCTATACAAATTATCTCTCCATACAAATAATCTCTTTATACAAACAAGAGGCCCAACGGGCCTTAACGGTCATCTGACTACCAATTGTAAAATCACTATGAAAATACGTGTAGTCATTAAATCAAGTTATAATATGCCTGTATAGATTGCCAAGTTCAAGATAGTGGCCTTCTTGGATTTCTGATGGGCTTGAAAAATAACAACACTTTGTTGGGACCATCTCAGAATCATTTCTGGCAAGTTTCAGCTTATTCCTAGTGAGTAAACTTGACAACAAACCCTTTTGGCCCCTGTGACCTTGAATGAATGTCAGGGTCATTTCTTTAAACAAACTTGACACACCTTTATCCCAGCATGCCACAAGCCCAATATCACATCTCTGTGCCTTTTGGTTATTCAGAAAAAGTTGTTTTAAAGATTTTGACCCTTTTGGCCCCTGTGACTTTGAATGAAGTTCAAGGTCATTTATTTGAACAAACTTGGTAGACCTTTATCCCAGCATGACACAGGCCTAATATCAGGTCTCTGAGCCTTTTAGTTATTCAGAAGAAGTTGTTTAAAGATTTTGACCGTTTTGGTCCCTGTGACCTTGAATGAAAGTCAAGATCATTTCTTTGAACAAACTTGGTAGCCCTTTATCCCAGCATGCCACAGGCCCAATATCAGGTCTCTGGGCCTTTTGGTTATTCAGAAGAAGTTGTTTAAATATTATGACCGTTTTGGCCCCTGTGACCTTGAATGAAAGTCAAGGTCATTTCTTTGAACAAACTTGGTAGCCCTTTATCCCAGCATGCCACAGGCCCAATATTAGGTATCTGGGCCTTTTGGTTATTCAGAAGAAAATGTTTAAAGATTATGACCGTTTTGGCCTCTGTGACCTTGAATGAAAGTCAAGGTCATTTCTTTGAACAAACTTGGTAGCCCTTTATCCCAGCATGCCACAGGCCCAATATTAGATCTCTGGGCCTTTTGGTTATTCAGAAGAAAATGTTTAAAGATTATGACCGTTTTGGCCCCTGTGACCTTGAATGAAGTTCAAGGTCATTTCTTTGAACAAACTTGGTAGCCCTTTATCCCAGCATGCCACAGGCCCAATATCAGGTCTCTGGGCCTTTTGGTTATTCAGAAGAAGTTGTTTAAAGATTATGACCGTTTTGGCCCCTGTGACCTTGAATGAAAGTCAAGGTCATTTCTTTGAACAAACTTGGTAGCCCTTTATCCCAGCATGCCACAGGCCCAATATTAGGTCTCTGTGCCTTTTGGTTATTCAGAAGAAGTCGTTTAAAAATTATGACCGTTTTGTCCCCTGTGACCTTGAATGAAGGTCAAGGTCATTTCTTTGAACAAACTTGGTAGCCTTTTATCTCAGCATAACACAGGACCAATATCAGGTCTCTGGGCCTTTTGGTTATTCAGAAGAAGTTGTTTAAAAAGATTTTGACCTTTTTGGCCCCTGTGACCTTGAATGAAGGTCAAGGTCATTTATTTGATCAAACTTGGTAGCCTTTTATCTCAGCATAACACAGGCCCAATATCAGGTCTCTGGGCCTTTTGGTTATTCAGAAGAAGTCGTTCAAAGATTTTGACCTTTTTGGCCCCTGTGACCTTGAATGAAGGTCAAGGTCATTTCTTTGAACAAACTTGGTAGCCCTTTATCCCAGCATAACACAGGCCCAATATCAGGTCTCTGGGCCTTTTGGTTATTCAGAAGAAGTCGTTCAAAGATTTTGACCTTTTTGGCCCCTGTGACCTTGAATGAAGGTCAAGGTCATTTCTTTGAACAAACTTGGTAGCCCTTTATCTCAGCATAACACAGGACCAATATCAGGTTTCTGGGCCTTTTGGTTATTCAGAAGAAGTCGTTTAAAAAGATTTTGACCTTTTCGGCCCCTGTGACCTTGAATGAAGGTGAAGGTCATTTGTTTGAACAAACTTGGTAGCCCTTTATCTCAGCATAACACAGGACCAATATCAGGTCTCTGGGCCTTTTGGTTATTCAGAAGAAGTCGTTCAAAGATTTTGACCTTTTTGGCCCCTGTGACCTTGAATGAAGGTCAAGGTCATTTGTTTGAACAAACTTGGTACCCCTTCATCCCAGCATGGCACAAGCCCAATATTGGGTCTATGGGCCTTTTGGTTTATGAGAAGAAGATGTTTAAATGGAAAAGTTTACGGACGGCGCACGGCGCACGGCGCACGACGCACGGCGCACGACGACGGACGAAGCATGATGACTATAGGTCATACTGACCCTTCGGGTCAGATGACCTAATAATCTCTTTATACAAATAACCTCTCCATACAAATAACCACTCTATACAAATAACCTCTCTATACAAATTATCTCTCCATACAAATAATGTCTTTATACAAATAATCTCTCTATACAAATAACCTCTCTATACAAATAACCTCTCTATACAAATAACCTCTCTATACAAATTATCTCTCCATTCAAATAACCTCTCTTTACAAATAATCTCTTTATACAAATAACCTCTCTTTACAAATAATCTCTCTATACTAATAATCTCTCTTTACAAATAACCTCTCTATACAAATTATCTCTCCATACAAATAATCTCTTTATACAAATAATCTCTCTTTATAAATAATCTCTCTATACAAATAACCTCTCCATACAAATAACCTCTCTTTACAAATAACCTCTCTATACAAATTATCTCTCCATACAAATAACCTCTCCATACAAATAATCTCTCTATACTAATAATCTCTCTATACTAATAATCTCTCTATACAAATAATCTCTCCATACAAATAACCTCTCCATACAAATAATCTCTTTATACAAATAACCTCTCCATACAAATAACCTCTCTATAGTAATAATCTCTCTATACTAATAATCTCTCTATACAAATAATCTCTCTATATTAATAATCTCTATACAAATTATCTCTCCATACAAATAATCTCTTTATACAAATAATCTCTTTATACAAATAACCTCTCCATACAAATAACCTCTCTATACAAATAACCTCTCTATACAAATTATCTCTCTATACAAATTATCTCTCCATACAAATAATCTCTTTATACAAATAATCTCTTTATACAAATAACCTCTCCATACAAATAACCACTCTATACAAATAACCTCTCTATACAAATTATCTCTTTATACAAATTATCTCTCTATACAAATAACCTCTCCAGACAAATAACCTCTCTATACAAATAACCTCTCTATACAAATTATCTCTCCATACAAATAATCTCTCTTTACAAATAATCCCTTGGCCATACCAATATCTCTCTATACTACGTAACCCCTTTATATCGGTGGGCGGGTGGTGAAGTGGATAGTGCAATTGCCTTTTACCAAGGTGGCCAAGGTTTGATTCCCTACCAGACATGAAAAGAAACCGGGTCACTTGCCCGACATGGGTTTTCTCCAGGTACCATGGTTTCTCCAACATTAAAACCCCTCACGCGCTAACATCCGGGCCAACAAGACTGATGAATATAAGTTGGATAACTTGTTTCATAATTGTTGTTAAATAAATAAAGTTTATATATCCCATCTATAATAGCCTTTCTTTAGGTACTGTAATGCCCTCTCTATACTTACATAATCTCTTCATGCAGCATGTAGACATTATTTATGTATAAATAAACATATTGCCTGTCTATCACCAAAAAAAATAATTGGTTAAATAATTTGCTTCCTTGGTTTCAAAATCATTTGCTCCTTTAAATTAAATAAAGTCCACAAGGATAGCAGCATTTCTTTACTAATTGTAGTTCTATGGAAGAAAGAGATGATGCACGACCAATCAGAAGGACCATAATGCCATACATACCAGCTGACCACCGACCATTCTACTGAACTGTGGGTAATGAGACTTTCCTTTACTACGACCATTAAGTAGATTTATGAGCCTGTTGTGCTGTTTTTCACTATAAACAAAAGGACGGGGAAAGTCCTAATCAGGTAGAAGTATTTTTGGAACAAAATCACCAAACATAATCGGAGACATAACTTCAGAGGGGCTTTTTTCATTGATTTCTGAAACCTTAGCCTCCACAGGCCAATTGTGTTGGGAGATGGCATATCTTAGGCAGCAGAAGACAGGTCGCCTTGGTTACTGATCCGGGTGTTTGTCAATAAAAATGGCCGCTCTCCTTTCAGTTAACAATCAATAGTCTCTAATTACACTAAAGATATTGGCATCCTTCCTCAGTGTCTATTTGTGTATGAACAGAAGCAGAAGTTGACAGGCCAGGGAAAATGTCGTTGTGCAACAGGATTTACAGAGCTGATTGAATCTTAAAAAAAAAAGAATTTCTCAACAAAAAACATCAATATCCTAAAGGCAGGTTTTGATGGTGCGTTAAAAACTGAAATTATATTTAGATGATCAAATTTTTAAATAAGAAACTAGGACAACATTATTTTGCTTGTTTGGCAAAATCAATTGAAATAAGAAACTGTGTCGATCGAGAGCAACAGAACAGATACCTGCAGGAATGAAAGATCAGAGCTACAAAACAGATTAGGACACGCAAATTCGAAAGTTACCAACTACGAAACATAGAAGATTAGGAGGAGACATGATACAAGTATACAAACTGACACAATTGGATGCTATATATAATACATCTATAATGACAGCTAGTGTTCTTAAAAGCTATTTGGCAGATTTATTCCATACAAGCGGCCAGGGTTCGATCCCCGTAATCGTCATACGCACGGAACATTCAGAGAATGTGTTACACCCGTCTAACTACAAACAGAACACAATTCATCTCCAGCACACATGCATACACACACACATAGGGAGATATTAGCCAGGTGGTATATGACAAGTAGTTAGCGCCTGATGAGGCAGCTCCTATTTAAAGTATAACCAATAAACAAACAAACAATTTGAAACTCTTCAATTGCCAAATCATGTTGTCACATCACCAACAATAAAAACATTTGAAGCCTTGCTGGTTAAGTACATGTACTGGGGACACTTACCGGAATGTTACTACAACCATGAACGTGACAATAACAAGCTTATTCACTGTTGTGGTGTCAGCCTAGTATGACTAAACATACGATCTGGATACATAAATAGGCTTTAATTTATTTAGCCTGCGTCCAGTATTATCATATTATTTTTATATAAAGGGACCCCATTGAAAATAAGCCTTTAATGCTTTATGAGCTATTCCAGGTGAAAGGATGAAAGAAGTCAAATTTTAAATGCAAATTCAATTGTCCATCCAAAGATTGCCTCATTTTATGTATTTAATTGTTGCCTTTTACCTGAATAAATATTATTATTATTATTAAAGAAAGACTGCTTGTTTTTAAGTTGATCACTCAAGATTCTAGGAAAAAGAGTTCATAAATCGAACGAAGCAATCTGTAAATTGTTCATAAACAAAACGCTATATCCATCCACATCCCTTAACTTGTTAACCCCTGAAGACACATATGAACTCTCCCAAATCAAAGGTTGGAATAGTCTATTATGAAATTTAAGGGAATGAGTTGCTGGATAAACTTTACGTGCAGTTCACAATATATGTATTTGGACAGAAATAAACAATAAATAAAGCAATTCTCATTCCCATTAAGAGACAATTATGGGAATAAAAAATAAATTTATTTTACACAAAATTACATGTAACATCCATGTACGTATTATATAACAAGACTGTTATGTAATAACTTGGAAACAATATAACTTTAATTTAAGGGCTTTTATAATAATAACAGGCACTGTTCTATTTTCCTGATACCGTAAGATATAAAAATAATCTGATGATACAGTGGACTCCACTTAATATCACTCCTGTTAATATCACATTCTTCTTTATATCATGTTTTTTCCAAGCACCATATTATTCTCTCTATATAATCTATGTAATGTTATTTGGTTAATATCATGTATTTTGGGGTGAATTCCTCTTAATATCATGTTTTTCTTAACCAATCACATGAAATATTCAGAAAATGATGTAATTTCCATTGATTTCAGATACACCTTTTACAACATGTTGCATAGAAAATAACAAATATCCCCCAAAATGATTTTTAATTGAAATAATGTTATCTATATATTGAAACATCTACATATGTACATTAAATAGCTTAATTTTAGTTATAGAGATTGGAAATCAACTAGATTTAGTGGAAAAACATGTTTCTCTTAATGTCACATTCCTGTTAATATCATGTTTTTGTCTGACAAATGTACCATATGATATAAAGAGGAGTGCACTGTTATTAAATGCCATCTCTATTTAATTTATGTATAAGACTGTTATGTGATGGCTAGAAAAAAAATACCTTTAATTTAAGGGCTTTTACTGAAGGTTTGATCAATTTTGACAGAAGATTAAGCACCAAGCTTTTAGTATTACAAATAATGATATCTTACATCATCTATAACTTCATGGAGTAAATTAAATGAAAAATAAAATATATGAAAAACCATCCGTTCAAATATAATCAAATTTCTGTAACATACCTGTGATCGAAATTGTTTAATTTGCCCTTTATCATCATTTTCACTGGATTTCTCCTCGTCCAACGCCATGATTGACCAAATATTTTCGGCTAGTCTATCTGCCTAACAACCTTGCTTGGTTCGACAGAGCTGTTTTATCTTCCCAGGTAAATACAGAACACAATGGGGCAACTTGACGTAAGTAAATGTATATATCAGCTGCAAGTTTTAAAACTGACCATAAAGTTTCCAGTACATGTATGAAGTAGGTCAGGTTTTAAGAGACGAGATAAAATAGTTCATCTACTTAGAGAAACAGGACAGATCTGTTTCAATGCACGTGAACAGGTGGACGAACCAGGATCTTCCTTCAGAAGTTAAATGACAACATATTTTTGATGTTTATAAGCAGGCGGTGAAATAGTGTTGTTACGTACCACAGGATGACCTATACAACTTATACACCGCATAATAAATACCATTACATCCTTTTGATACATCGCCCTACAAAATGTGCTGATTTTAATTAACATAAGATTGTAGTCATCTGCTAGCTCTAATGTGACAGAAGAAGTTCTCTAAACCTTAGTGTAATAGAGAATTGGAAGGGCAGATGTTGACTACCCCCACTCGTCCACACCTTCACCCCCACTAACCCCTCCCCCCACCCGTCCACACCTTCACCCCCACTAACCCCCGTCCACCCCCCAACCCCCTGTCCAACCCCCCTTTGGCTCTCCAGCCCAAATGCTCTACCGACTGGGCTAAAGGGAAATTCCCTACAGATCATACTTGTAAGACAACATTAATCAATGCACATATCTTTTACACTATTCCCCCCCTTTTTGTAAATCTCAAACCCAGGTTGTTTTCCCCCCACAAAGGATTCTCCTACCTTGAAACGGGGAGGGTCAATGAACGTACGACACCAGTTTGTAATAGGGCTCGAACCCGCAACCCTTTTGGCACTTCAGCCCGATGCTCATCTTCGCTAGCCAAGGGTTACGATCCGCACACTCATCTTCACCCTTGGCATATATAGACCACATTTCGTAAATCCCGCGACGAGGATTTTCATTGGATGCAGCTAGGTCTGGCTGCGTCCAATCAGAGCGTACCTTACATTTGATCACGTACTCTTCTTATGGGACAGAAAAAAATGTAAACAAACATGGCACAGTGTCGACTGTGTCGTGGATCTTTACCAGTAAAACAGAGAAGAACAACCTTCAACGACACATTTACGGCAAGGACTCAGTGCGTCGATCGCCGTTTCCTGATGCTGTCTAATTTGATCAAGCTTGAATTTTTCATAGATCAACCGAATGAGATGTTTTTCCTTGTTTACATTCATTGCAGAAGCCGTTTTGTTACACGCAATTTTGATTGGTCGGTGATTACGTGATTCAAAGGGACACAACGCACACCGACCGCTAGGTGGCAGACCCGGGAGCTTTCAATTTTGCCATGATATATTCCAGGGGTGTAGATTACATAGGTGATCGTAACCCCTGGATATCGAGGATGCCCGATGCTCTACCATGGAGCTAAATGGATATTCTCTGCCGTTCACGCTTGTAAGGCAACCTTTAATCAACGCACACATTTTACATATATTAGGTATGTTACCCAGGGGGGATAACTCCTAAACTGAGGCTTATAGGTCCCCATGCTAGGATGAGAGTCACCTGAGGTTGTAGACGGATTTTTTTTTAATTAGAATTTGGATGTATTTTATGGAAATGAGTTTTATTGATATGCATGCTACACATTTTTGCTACAGTTTTTTATTTAGCTTTCATAATTCAACACATCCTGACAGTAAATATTAATTCTCCACACCACCATATAATAGTAGGATTAAAATACATTACAAATATAGATTTTTCCCTGTAAAAGTCTGAAGTTTCCATGTACAATTATATACTGTGTAAATCACCTCCCTTGTATTTCAATGTATGTATATATATACAGTTAGTTAACTTTCATGGTGATGTATTTGCCAGCCGAGGGACAGCTTATATATCTTATATAATAACTGCACTGTTAAATAGAATCCTTTAGTTGTATCACATTAAAATTTTAATTTTCATACCTCCGTAGATGGGTGAGGGGTGTTTATAGGTGGAAGGGCGCTTATAGGGGAAGGGGCACTTATAAGGGGAGGGACACTAATAGGGGGAGGGACACTTATAGGGGGAGGGGTGCTAATAGGGGGAGGGGTACTTATAGGGGGAGGGGTGCTTATAGGGGGAGAGGCACTTATAGGGGGAGGGACACATATAGGGGGAGGGGTGCTTATAGGGGGAGGGGTGCTTATAGGGCGAGAGGCACTTATAGGGGGAGGGACACTTATAGGGGGAGGGGTGCTTATAGGGGAGGGGCACTTATAGGGGGAGGGGTGCTTATATAGAGGGAGTGGTGCTTATAGGGGGGGGGGGCGTTTATAGGAGGAAGGGTACTTATAGGGGGAGGGGCGTTTATAGGAGAAAGGTACTTATAGGGGGAGGGGCACTTACAGGAGGAGGGGCACTTATAGGGGGAAGGGCACTATAAATTTAGTATTCCTGGGACTCCAACCACCAATAATATATTGTAAAGCTTTATCCAATTTTGGGAGAAATTAGGCAATTTCAGGAGTCAAAATGCTGGTTTTTGTAAGTCAGGAAAACCTTGAAATAATATTACATCAAATATGGTACATGGCTAATGCATATTGACTGGGTTAGTATCTATGTAGATCTTCAAATTACCTTTGTACTGCTGTCAGGCACAGAAATGTACTTTGTGTCTGTTCTGATGAGGGGTTTGGAGGTGGGGTAGGGAAGGGGAGGGGAGACGGGGGACAGGGGACGGGGGAGGGAGGGGTGCTGACTCACTATTTTCAACACTTTAATTATTCCCAATACAATATTTTGATAAAAATCTTGATGTGCCCAGTTCTAATTCAGAATGTACCCATTGAATAGAATGCCTTTATAATATATAACCTTATCTATAACAAATCAACCTTTAATTTTTGTTTTGCTTCCTAAGAAAAAAATGGAATTTAAGTAAGGATGGCAATTATATCATCTGAAGAACTGCAAAAATAAATCAATACCTTAATCAAATCAATTTAAAGTTTAATTGTTTCAAAATATTTGTAAAACATTAAGTTGATCATCTGCCATTAATCATTCTTATTGGCACAAGTAAAAATCAAGTCTGAGAAATAAGGGAAAACCTCGGATGACTCATTATGTATAACTGTTTATGTGTATTTATCAGAATTGTCAATATTGATAAATAGTTGCTTAGCATGTAGGAGTTATGTCCCTTTTCAGGCATTTTTCATATGTGTTTGGTATTTATAAAGAAAATTAAAGATCAAAAAGAAAAGATCCTCTTTTTTGTTTTGTTTGGATTTTCTTTCTCACTTGCATGAAAAAACAATTTCAGATGAATTTGTCCAGTGTTGACAAAATCTGTATGTAGTTTTAATAAATAAAAAAGATTTTAAAAACTTATTCACTATTTTGTTTTCTTTTAACAAATTCTTTTAAAATACAAATATGACAACCAATTATAACCTGGAACAGAAATAATCTAAACAACTCCTTCCTGTTTCAATTTCCCCTTTTAATTTCAAAATAAAAAAAACAATAAATGAAATTTTAAATGTTGTTTCGCACGGATGTAAATGATTTGGGAATATTGGAGCTATATATCTACATTTTTATGTAGGTTCTGAAAGATACCACTTAATTCTAAAATATCTTAAAGGCCCAATACAAATGTATATGTAACTTTCGGCAAAAACTTGAAGCGAAAATCAAGCCTAATAACTTGTTATATCTATAGATTTGGTTAAGATCAAGTGACATCAGCAATATTCAAGATGAATTCTTACGCGGTTATCGGTACAGCAGCAGTTGAAACTTGGTATTTGTAAACATGCGTCCATTTTGAACTGTACGTCTTCTAACTTCGGGCTTGTTGGTAAAAGTGCATGGGCCCTACCTGAATTTTATTCCACTCTTAGGATTTTTCTGTCAAGAGTTTCTTGTTAGTTGTTACTGCTCAGGTTTACGTCATTTTAGGCTTATTTTTGCATGGTTATCAGATGGATTTTTTAAAGAATTTTTCAGAATCACAAAAAATTTCCCGAAGTTACGTATATTGGGCCTTTAATCTGAACATAATGATATCATGGACACTTTAGTCTTATTTCATCATGTAACATAAAAATACTTGACGTTCACAATATCAAACAAGACAGGACAAATTTCTCCAAGAACCAACATCCAGCTTAGTTCAGGTTTGAGTGTTATGGTTCATGTACGAGGTTTCAGGGGAATGTCTAACCAGCTGTAGAAGTAGAATATATCTGATTGAAAACCTGGCTGCCTTCAGGAGTTACTCCCCCTTTTTCAATTATTGATTTTTTTTTTGTTGGGTAAAGAGCTACTTTACAAATAACAACATTTCATAATTATACCATTGCCAAGTAAAAGGTTACAAGTTCACCTATGAGACAAACAGAAGTGAAATTGTATACAAATTTCAATTTTGTTATTTGGGATCATGTTTTGATAGAACCAGATAAGAACTGATTTAAAATTCAAACAAACAACATACTGTTTAAATCAAAACCTTAAAAGTTCATTAACATCTTAATATATTCACCACCGAAATTTCATAATGAATTATCCCAACTTTTGAATTGGAAGAGTTTAAGTTTGTCTTCAGGGGTAAATGGGTTAATTAATTATATGCTGGCTGCTTTTTTTGCAGATGTGGTTATATTTTCTATACGACTGTTCAAGGTCAAATTTTCCCGAGTCATCGTACATGTAAGAGATGTATTACCATGAAGTTATGTAAATGACAGGAAATTTATGATAATTCTTGCAAGACATCACAATTTACATGATACATGACAAAATAATTATTATACACACTATAAATCACAGGCCACTATTCTGTTAGCGAAACACTAGGGGTGATGTATACAACATGGATTTTAACACTTCTTCAATAATTCAGCAAAATTTTATCAATGATAAAAATTGCATTTGTAGATTTTGAAGGAATTTCTGTCACTATTAACTATGAACACATCTTAGGCTACAATATATAAAGGATCTAACACAAATTTTAATAAAATGTTGCATTCATTGAATAAGTTTATTATATTAATTTCTTATCAAATAAGTAAACAAATTTAATAAATTCAAAATTACACGAACAGGAGTGTTAAGATTCTACTTCTTATATACCGTAGCTTGAGAAAGATTCTTATAACTATTGTATTTTCAATGTCTCTCTTTTCCATATTTTCAATAAAAATGGCCCGTCCCTCAATCAGGTCATAAATTAAAGCCCTTATTATGACTATTGAGGGGGCATTTTTATCAAAAATTGATCTAAACCCCCCAAAAGTGTCAAAAAACTCTAAACACCCTAATTTAAGTCCAAAGCTAACTGTCACAAATTCTCAGGTCCCTGTGATACACAGGTGAATGATTGAAGACAATGAAGTGATTATAAACATTGATAATCAACCCCCAAAAAAATTACATGTCAGCTAGAATTGAAGGGGGTCTAGAGGAAGGCTGTACCAGGCATATCGCCCAGGAAATTATCATTATGGTAATTAATAATGTACCTATAATTGTCTAGCTCTTGTTTACCAGACAAAATCTGTCACTAAATGTCATGTATGTACATTACAATTAGTCATAAATGTCAGCTGTCAATTTCTAATCAATTTCAAATAAAACCTGTATGCCTTTGTACATATTGTACATTCATGCCTTATATATGTCTCTGATTCAGATAGGTAAACTAGTACTGTTCACTCTTACACATAAAGTTGGGGTTTTTTCTCATTTTTCATTTTTTCATTTCATTTGTAAATTAATAAGGAAATTCACCTTGATGAAAGAAGAATCTTGATCGAAATGTGATCCTCCCTTAAATTTTTAGCTCAAACTTGAACAAAAGCACTACAGCAATTTGTAGGAATTGTTGGTAATATTTCTATTGATGGGCAATATGCATGAAACAGAAAAGTAAAAAGTAGATTCAACATAATATCACTCCTGTTAATATCACATTCCTCTTAATATCATCCCAAACACCATTTCCCCTCTGTAAAATCTATATAATCTTCTTTTGTTACAATCATGAATGTAAGGTGAATTCCTCTTAATATCATGTTTTTTTTAAATAATCTCATAAAATATCTTGAAAATGATGTCATTTCCATTGAGTTCAGATACAACTTGTACAAAATATTGCATAGAAAATAAAACCAAAAACTGATTTTTTAATTGAAATAATGTTATTTATAGATTGAAACATCTTCATATGTACATTGAAAAGCTTATACTCTTAGTTTTGGAGATTGGAAATGCACTAGATTTTGTGAAAATACATGCTTCTCTTAATGTTACATTCCTGTTAATATCATGATTTTGTTGGATAAATGCAAGTTTTAAGAGGAATGCACTGTACTCATTCAATTGATAAATTTGTAATTCTTGTTTCATATACTTTCAAAAAGTGTATGGTTTACTGTCTTTTCCATAGTCAAATTTCAATAAAGTTCCTATTGAATTTTGTTCATGTTTACTTTGGACATACAAAAGGAAGCAGATTGGTAACTCATTTTCCCAAACTTTTTTTTTTAAATTAAAATTTTGACAAGTAATAGATCTATATATGAACAGTCATATTTTCAGAATACCTTTGGGACATTAAAATTATACAATATAATATACAGATCTGCCAAAACCATAAGTATATATCTTACAGTTTAAACATGATTTCATTTTTGTTTTTTTACTTCAATAGGACTATATTTACCTACTAATGAGTCTTTGGTGATGATAAATTATCCTTAAATTTCCTGGATTTCAGTACATCTGTATAACTCATTCACACCTGAAGATTCAGAATGAACTATTCCAACCATTGATTAGGAAGAGTCCAAAAGTGTCCTCATGGGTGAATGGGTTATATGTTGACATTGACAACAAAATGTTGAGATTAGTTCAAAAGTTTCTATTTTAACCCCTTCTTTATATTTGCACATCCTTATCAAAACTTCATATGTTCTATATTTTTTTGCAGGGACTGAATATAAGCACAGTCCCGGAGGGGATCCCAGATGGACAAGTTTGATTTCGACCGGGTGTGTCTGTCAGCCTCGACCTCTAGTCTACTAAAATAAATGTACAAATAGTACATGTAGGTGCCTATATTGCATGTATTCCAACAACAAAGTAAGAGGTTTACACCCCCCCCCCCCCCCACCCCCTCCCAAACTTAAACTTAGATAGCAATCTAATTCCACGGTTAAACCGGACGAGAAACTTATTGGATCGGCGCCGCACGCGCGTTAGCCTATATTATATATATTCGCCAGTGCACCAGGCGAGTTCGTAGAGGGGTCTACGCCATGTAATATCTGTATCGAAGGACATTTCACAAAGCAAGAATTAATATCACGAAATTATACAAGAAATAAATCCGCGGGAAAATATCTCCAATAAGATGCATTCGACGTACGTATACGGTATCTTTGGAATCAAATCTGCCTACCTTAAATCTCACACAGTTCCGTCGCCATCTTCATCCATATCCGGCGATTGCGTCAGATTGTCGATATTGTGTTTTCCCATATATATATTGCCTTTTCATCAACGGACATCGAAATAAGTTTATCTTTTACGCGCGGAAATTTCCCGGCTTTATCTCTGACATATTTCATACTCTATTTCTACTTTGTCAAGAAACCAATTTATGTATTTGTCACGTGCACGTGATTTGCACAGGGGCTTGAGAAATATAATCTTAATATATTATGCTAGACAAATTAAGGTGTTTAAACCAACTTTTGGTAAAATAAAAGCCACCCAAGTGTACGTATATGACGCTTTCGTTAAAAGTTAATTGTAAAAGCATGATAAAATAGTAAGTTTTACTCTTTCATACATTATCAAACACATTAAAAAAGTTAACAGCAAAGAGAACTTTAGTTCCTCCACGCCAAACGAACCAGAAGAAACGGTAAAAAAGCAGCGAAAGTTTCCTCTGCAATGGGCTATATCACGGAATCAGATAGCAATCTTATCTAATTCCATGGTTATATAAGAGAGAGATATCACAAAAGACAATCTGATTAAAATCATATCTTGATCTCCGCGCCGTTTCGTAAACTTCTCTCTGCTGCGGTAAGATCTGAGAAAATCCAATAAGGGGTCACGTCCCGATGACCTTTTGCAATAGCCAATCAAATTACTACTTTCAGAATATTGACAGTGGAATTTTGAGGCGACAAAGCATGCATAATCGCATTTGTCCGTTTAGTCATTTCGTCACCAAAAAGTTTAAGTGGAATAATGTGACGAAATGGCTTGGTGCAAGATGACAGGTCATTGGATACTTATTTTAGTGTTAAGTTAAAACAAAAGTCATCTGAACGTGACCTCTTATGGGATGTTGTCATGATCAGATCCTTGTAAAACGGAGTGAGAACAAGGATCTGTATTTTAATCAGATTGCACGAAAGACGAATTCAGCAGTAGGACCTACACGATGAAATAAAGCAAGGTTGACCCGCTGGATATGATTATAATCAAACACAAAAGCTCGGTTTACCCCCTCGATATAACATGAAGCGTAATAGCGAGGTACCGGCTTACCCCTCAATATATAATCAAGTGCAAAGCGACTTTTTTACCCCCACCCCTCTTGATATAGCATGAAGCGTACGCGTAATAGCGAGGCTTATCCCCCGTCCCTTAAATTTCCATATATCAATGGCAATATCAAAGATTACCCCCTCGATATATAATCAAACGCTTAAGTTTACCAGTTTTACCCCCCGCCACCACCCCACAGGGACCTGATAATTTGTTGCAGCTAACTATATATATAAAGCTATATATAGTTTTGGACCTAAACTAAGGTGTTTGGAGTATTTTTACACTTTGGGGGGGGGGGGGGGTAGATCAATTTTCGATAAAAATGCCCCCTAAATGGTCACTTGGGTAATTTTTAACACTTTTGGGGGGTTTAGATCAATTTTCGATAAAATGCCCCCTCAATTGTAAAATTACTCTAAACATCCTAGTTAAGGTCATAATCTAGCTGTAAAAAATTATCAGGTCCCTGTGCCCCACCCAATCTCTCTCGACATATCATCAGTTGCAAAAAGTCCACCTTCAGAAAACGGTGACAATATAACGTATTTATAGAGTGGGACCCTCTCGGTTTATCGTCGGGTGCCGAAGTTGATGCAGAACAGTGGCGATATAAAGAAAAACAATGCAGTACATTTCTTACCTCTAAGATATGTTGTATTAGCTGTTACAGTAATATCTGTACTTGAAAAGTGCACTTACCTGAAATGACAAAAGCAGAAAAAAAGACATTAACACACACATCAAAATGGGAACAAAATCATGTTTGCTTTATAATAACAGTTTCAAAGGGCAAACTAAGGATTTTCTTCCGATTTATCATCCTCGATATCCAGGGATTACGATCACCTACGCTCTCTACACCCCTGGGATATGCCACGGCAAAACTGAGGGCACGCTCAGGTAAAAAAAAATAACCAATCGCTAAGCTGCATACACGTCCTTTGAAGATTAGAAAGGAACCGCGACTGACTTCAATGTCTGTCATTTTTTACCGTTAATTGACCACGAGATTCTTTTGATGTACATCAAAGTGTCGAACCAGTCTTCTTGTCTCATCAACAAGGTGGCGCACACGGAATCTTCAGTTTGGCCATGACGTAATCCAGGGGTGTAGAGAGCGTAGGTGATCGTAACCCCTGGATATCGAGAAGCTAGAGTGTTTTAGATTAAGGAAAATGGTTTCCATTAAGAAAGATAGCTAGGATTATTTTCACTCGCACCATATTTATGTATACGTACGTAACAGTCAAATATAACGGAGTATGCGCTGATGGTCATAATTTATGCACATATTATATATACAGCATATTACAGATGCAAAATATATCATATCAACCTATTTCAATAATTCCTTTCAAAATATTTTATTTAATCAATATGATTTAAAGGGATTGAGCAACAGGCAAGTCAATCATTGTTGTAGTTAAATTATTTTATGTACATGTATGTAGTAGCTTGATTACATTTGTATAAAAATGACGTAACACACACATATGCTGCACATCTTAAATTAAGTAATAGATACAGTATGCCGAAAGAATGAATTGAACTGCATCATACAGCTGTTTTGTCCTCCTAGGACTCTTCAGTGATGCTAGGGGCCAAAACTTGATTTTGTTAAAAGTACCGTGTTACTTACTGAAAACGTTCCTTACATTTTGATAAACGTTGGGTTGACATAATAGTTATAAGAAATGCTTTTCGTCCCCGACACAGCCACACGTAGGACAAATGACCGACTCGTTTGCGAATTGCATATTCGCAATACATTGGATTGACATGCTAATGGACCCCTAACCGAGAACCCAGCGCCATGTTCAGGCAAAACAATATGTTTACTGAGTAGTATGCTGCGCCCACGTGTTCGTCTGTTTTATATTGTATATATAAATATATCAGACAGACAAAGGCTTGTACTTAAGTTAAATTCGATGCTGCATGAATGAACAGTATTTTCACGTTTGAAACAAACAAAGGCTTGCACTTTTTCGTTTAAGCTTCGATTCACTCTACTTTTAAACTGTACCATACTTGACAGTACAAAAACAATCCTGTCTATCTGATTTAACCATTTAGCTAGGCAAAGATGCCATGAACAGGGCAATACATTTTAGAGATCATTTGGTGAAAATCTTCCTCAGATTATACTTAATTGGTTTAATTTTCACAAGTTAGGCGAATATATTTATTTCAAACTATATACAAATGACAAACACACCGTAGTATTATAAATACACCGCTAGCACCAACATCGTCGGAAACTCACGGTATACTTCTCTGACGTTTGCATACCGGTGTGTAAACGTCAGAGAAGTGTACCGTGGGTTTCCGACGATGTACCACCAACTGTTTTTGTAAACCGAGTTAATAATTGAGACATTCAAGCTTATCTTGGAAATTCTACGTCTTTCCCTACAAGCTAAACATCCTTGATATCCAGTGGTAAGGCTTTCTTTCGTCCTCAATACCCGTAGAATATGTCATGGTGAAATTTGAGACACAGCGACAACAGTTTGATTGTAGTCACAGGTGAGGAATCGTGACCATGCAGTGACACCCGACTATCAAACCGTTACGCGACAGCGAGATTCTTATTATGTACTTCAAAGGATCTAGGACGTCTTTTTGTCATACCAATAGGATGGCAAAGACTAGACTTTCAGTTTTCAATGTGCCATGAGCGTTTACTACACCACGTACAAGTATTTGTCATGCGTTCTCTGCTTGGGCTGTCCTAGTAATTTTTCTAGGTCGTATGAAATTGACAGCAAAGGCGTTTTTGTTTGGAAACAAGTGTTTAAATTGATAACCATATTCGAAAAAAAACGCCCCGAGATGAACACCACACGCCAATCAAAGCGTCAAAGCGGCGTGACGTTGGCTCATGAGCATGCTCCATCCAGACAATGGTTTTTTCGAGGATATCTTATGTTAACGGAGGAAGATATACTGGAAAGTTTTGTCTTCGCTAAAGTTTGATCCATGAAAATAGGTGAAGTATGTGAAATGCCTCTAAAGGATATTGCAAAAAAAAGTCAATAATCTAAAGTGGATGAAAGAGATAAACATGGCGACTTATATAGAAGTATGAGTGATCGTATGGCGAGTAAAACTCTTCATACTATGTACTTTAGAGACATACATCGTTCGATGACTGAACCCAGAGACTGTCAACACTGGCAATCCTTTATTATGATGTTAAAGAATTAAAACCATTGAAAAATTTACTATTCTTTTATCGCCAATTTCAAAAATCCTTTTGGATTGGCTATTTGAGGTGTGATTTTTATTTTTTTTTTTGGGAGGGGGGGTGGGGGGGGTATACGGTATGGACTAAAACAAATATGTTCACTTTGCATCAATCCGCATGGGTTTATCTTTCTCATATCGAATTGAGTATAAAAAAACGCCATACATATACGACTTTAATTTACAAAACTCTTCCCTGTCTCCTCCATTCATTCAATTTAGATTCGTATCCAATGACGATTTGGCATTACAAAAGTGATGCGTGTTATGAGGCTTAAATTTCGACTGGAAAATATCCTCGCCGATATGTTGACGTCATACCATTAGTCTAAGACTTCTATTGACGCAGTTACAAGATTGGTGTTCTTTAATGATCTCTTTCAGAAATTGTTCATATCTGGTATTTCACAGAGAGAAATGTTAATATCATAGAGGATGACACACGACTTAAGTTTTACTTTCCAGTTTTAATTCATGACATGACGTCAGCCATATAGACCATGTTGATTGGACAAGAGGGAGCTCTAAAAGCAATTGAGGCCACAAGCGGAGGTACGGAGCCCACGTGACCATTTTACGACCCCCTCTTAATAAACTGCTTAAATTGTAGTCTGAACCTTGTATTACTCCCCAGGAACCAGGCTAGACATGGCATTCTGCTTGTAGAGACCGAACTGTTTCAAAATAGCACTGAAAAGTGCACTTTACACAGAGAACTGAAAGGGCAAATATTTCACAAATGTCTTTAATTTTCAGGTTTGCCAAGGCTGTTGAAAACAGGGTGAGAAGCGACGAGAAACTCTGGAAAGAAGGTGTAAGTTACCAATATAAACGTGAAATCAACATCAAACTTCCGGTACAATCATCATTCTCTCCATCAATCCAGTATAATCATCGCACTTCCGGTGTAATCATTATAACACAGGTAAACATACGTCCGGTACAATCATCATACTCTCCATCAATCCAGTATAATCATCACACTTCCGGTGTAATCATTATAACACAGGTAAACATACGTCCGGTACAATCATCATAGTCTCCATCAATCCAGTATAATCATTGCACTTCCGGTGTAATCATTATAACACAGGTAAACATACGTCCGGTAAATTCATCATACTCTTTATCAATCCAGTATAATCATCGCACTTCCGGTGTAATCATTATAACACAGGTAAACATACGTCCGGTACAATCATCATACTCTCCATCAATCCAGTATAATCATCGCGCTTCCGGTGTAATCATTATAATACCGGTAAACAAACGTCCGGTAAATTCATCATACTCTCTATCAATCCAGTATAATCATCGCACTTCCGGTGTAATCATTATAACACAGGTAAGCATACGTCCGGTAAATTCATCATACTCTCCATCAATCCAGTATAATCATCACACTTCCGGTGTAATCATTATAACACAGGTAAACATACGTCCGGTACAATCATCATACTCTTTATCAATCCAGTATAATCATCACACTTCCGGTGTAATCATTATAATACCGGTAAACAAACGTCCGGTAAATTCATCATACTTTCTATTAATCCAGTATAATCATCTCACTTCCTGTGTAATCATTATAACACAGGTAAACAAACGTCCGGTAAATTCATCATACTCTCCATCAATCCAGTATAATCATCGCACTTCCGGTGTAATCATTATAACACAGGTAAACGTACGTCCGGTAAATTCATCATTCTCTCCATCAATCCAGTATAATCATCTCACTTCCGGTGTAATCATTATAACACAGGTAAACATACGTCCGGTAAATTCATCATACTCTCCATCAATCCAGTATAATCATCGCACTTCCGGTGTAATCTTTATTACACCGGTAAACATACGTCCGGTAAATTCATCATTCTCTACATCAGTCCAGTATAATCATCGCACTTCCGGTGTAATCATTATAACACAGGTAAACATACGTCCGGTACAATCATCATACTCTTTATCAGTCCAGTATAATCATCTCACTTCCGGTGTAATCATTATAACACAGGTAAACATACGTCCGGTACAATCATCATACTCTTCATCAATCCAGTATAATCATCGCACTTCCGGTGTAATCATTATAACACAGGTAAACATACGTCCGGTAAATTCATCATACTCTCCATCAATCCAGTATAATCATCACACTTCCGGTGTAATCATTATAACACAGGTAAACGTACGTCCGATAAATTCATCATACTCTCCATCAATCCAGTATAATCATCGCACTTCCGGTGTAATCATTATAACACAGGTAAACATACGTCCGATAAATTCATCATTCTCTCCATCAATCCAGTATAATCATTGCACTTCCGGTGTAATCATTATAACACAGGTAAACATACGTCCGGTAAATTCATCATACTCTCCATCAATCCAGTATAATCATCGCACTTCCGGTGTAATTATCATGACACCGATTTAACGTCCGGTACAATATTCGTACATTCTATTAATACAGTATTATCGTCACATCTCCATTAATGATATCATACTTCCAGTAATAATTATGCTTTCTCTAAATTCGGTTTAATAATTATACAATGTGTACTTTCAATAACATGTACTTCCGGTATAATCATCATACGCACGTTATAACATACTTCCGGTATAATTATGATGTTTTACCAATCGATCCCTGCTGTAGTTGAGCGTTAGTCATTATTTTGGTATTCTGATTATCTATATTCTCTTGTATAAATCATCGCTCTTCCGGTTTAATTATCAAACCGCGCTATTTAATCGCCATTTTTAAAAGTTAAAAGAATCGAAATAATTCTTACATAATTAATCTTTCAGGCATTTTCTTGCTACTTCTGATATAGTTATCATACTTCCAAATCAATGGTCACCATTTCAGATACTATATACATGTAGCATCCTTGCATACCAGGTACCATGACGGTACTTCCGGTATTAATTTTTAGTTATATACTCGTGTATCCAGGTCATTATTGAAAGGAGAGGTTTTACACAAGTTTGTTATTGACCTATTACATTTTTAATTGTAAGGACCTCGGCAAGCAATTTGATTGGTTACAGGTAAAGCAAAAACTAACCAATCGATTCACTGTTATCTAGTTTACGAACATTTCATCAGAGCGACACCAGACTTACAAGCAAAGCAATTTTACCGTGATGAAGCCGCGTGATCCTTTTGATGCACGTCGCGGATAAAACTAGTCTTTCTTTTTCATCCACCAGGTGGCGCATACAGAGTTTTCTATTCTATCGTGGCATGTTCCAGGGGTGTACAGAAGGTAAAGAAACAAAGCTCCTGATACGTCGAGGATGTACACATTTCGCGGTCAGCTATATTAAATTTATTAAAATCGTAGCGTCTTATAGAGAATGAATTTAAGATTATTGTGTATTTTCTCATGAAAAAGTTTAGTGATACATGTGAATAGAATCTTACACGAGTGTCGATGTAATATGGAATTTAATAAAGTCGTTCAATAAATCCCATATTACACTGACATTCGTATACGATCCTCTACGTATAAATAGTGTCTTTATTAACGAGACAGTACAGGTAAAAAGGCTGTACAATTATATCACTACCAGATCCAGTATATGTATATTCAAACATATTTTATTGATCGAAAACATCTGACAACTATTTATGGCCTCTCTCGACAATGCAACACACAGTCACTAAACATATAACACGTTATGACAAAAAATATAAGCTTATATCTACATCTATGTACCATCTGGCTCAGCAAGACGAAATGATGTGGTGAGGGCTGGGGTAAAAGAAGGAATGGTTTGGATTTATTTTGTTTTACGTCTTATCAACAGCCAGGGTAATTTAAGGGCGGCCTCTTGGTGTGTGCGATGCGTGTGTGTGTGTGTTGTATAGGAAGTGTCGGTATTTTCGTTTAAGCCACTTTGCGGTAGTGGTACTGATTCCGACTTTATAGTGTTATCACACTGAAATATATTGCCGAAGGCCCACAGCAGAATACCCCACCCAGTCACATTATACTGACAGCAGGTGAACCAGTCGTTCCACTCCCATAATGATAAGCGGCAACTAGGGAGTAATAGGTAGGTAGGTTGGTTGGTCGGTTGATTGTTTCTACGTCTTATCAACAGCCAGGGTATCTGTTATGTCGCGGCCAGGGGCCAGAACTCAAAGCCATCCTCGCTGGGCGAACGCTAAACTCAACGCCAAAAGTGAGGTGGTGTAAAGGGGTAAAGGGGAAAACTGTGATGAAAGGGAAAAACAAAACAAGGGGAACGTTCCATTTGTTTTTGTTGTCCACTTATTTGTGTAATCTCCTTCCATATTGTTTGTTTTTTCTTTTTGATATACATCAATGAGGTTTTACTGACGGTGTATGAATTGAAAACCTTTCTCAATTCATTAAAAACGTGTTACTGTTAAAGGAGAGTAGCGGAGTTCCGGGGAAACGAGGTTTACATCTTACTAGCCCACGGTATGCAAGGTTCAGAGAAGTGTACCGTGGATTTCCGACGATGCAAGATCCGGGGGTGGGGGGGGCGGCGGGGGGGGGGGGGGGGGTAATAGTACCGATACATACATATCCTCTTCATAGTTGCGTGATTTCATTGTGCATCTTAAGAGACACGTACCGTGTAGAGAAACAGAATCTTTAAATCGATGCCAATATACCTAGTTATATAATGCATTCATGAATAAATCATTTTTCTAAGTACAATCTTCACAACACGAGGTTTCAAATCCCCGAGACAGATGAAAACATTATTTTGGATGTACTTCCGCGCAATTATATGATACAATGTATACATTGTCCATGGAAAAATACAATTAAAAACATTGATTCCAATTCTTTCATAGGCTGTTAGTTGTCATCCGAATGAATTCCAATGTAGATTGTAGACTTTATTCTGTAGTTAAATAAATAAAACCGCTCTCCCCATAGAAATAACTTAATCGGTAGAATGCATTTGTTTTAGTCGGATATAGAAACGTAGAATATATTTCAATAGCTTTTACGCTGGTCTCCCGTGTGAATAGCTTGGATATTTATACACCTTGGTGCTACGTACTGTGACGTAATAATTATGCTTCCAGCGCAATTTTAACAATGACCAACTGTTATATATGTTTTATGAATAAAGAGCCACTTCTATGTAACAAACAACAGTTAACAATTTCGCATATGTGATTGGTAATGTCAGAATTGCTATTAATTTCGAACCGGTTATCGAAAAGGATGTCGTTTACTAGCTTTAACCAAAACCAGACTCTCTTTAAGAATAAAGTCTCTCATTTTCTTTTGTTTAACATAAGTGTCGCCGACGTTACTTCCTGTCGATGTCTATGCACTCTTCTGCCGCTAGGCAGTCTAGGACAGGGATCCTACATTTTAATGTATTCCTCTCTTTCAATCGTTTGTACGTCATAAGAGGGTAAGTTTTTTTTTCTCCCGGCACGCGCTGAACCGGAAACAGTTTAATATTACGATATGTTAATGATATTTAGCCCATGGCTGACTTTATGACGATACAAATGACACTTTTTGAATATTTGGATATATACATTGTATGTATAATACGTTTCTGTTGTATGATAAACTTATGTGTACGGTGGTACATAGTTGTACATATTTGTACAGCGTTCATTAAGTCGAGTATTGGACATACAGGGAAGAATCACAGGGACCTGAGAATTTGTTACAGCAAGTTTTGGACCTAAAATAGGATGTCGAGAGTAATTTTACACTTAGGGGGGGGGGGGGGGGATGGGGGTGGAGGAGTTAGATCAATTCTCGATAAAAATGCCCCCTCAATGGTCATAGCCTTTACGATTTATGACCATCGAGGGGGCATTTTTATCGAAAATTGATCTAAGTGATCAAAGTGTAAAATTACTCTAGACATCCTATTTTAGGTCCAAAACTAGCTGTAACAAATTCTCAGGTCCCTGTGGGAAGAATATGGAATTGTTTTCCTGTCCTTAAATGTACCCCCGTACATGTGAGCATGTAGTTTTATGTATACTTATATATGTATTATGTAAAACGACTGATGTTACGCTAAATATTTCTGTATAAAACTTAAGACATTTTGACAGATACATGTCTGGTGTGGGTCATGGTCCGCGTCCGTGGTCCGTCCGTGGTCCGTCTGTAGTCCGTCTATCATCCGTCCTCTGTGTCAGAGCCAGAGTAAACTCGGACTAGCATGCTATATATCGTAGTCCTTTCACTAACCTCCCCATATCTCCTAGTTCTTATTTTCCTTGTCAAGTGTATCGGGGTACGTGGACACCCGTTTTCGTGATCGTAATATATGTGTATGCATTGCGAGGGCTAAAAAAAGACTAATTTGCCACATTCATGTGTACTAACTATTATGTACACTCGTATTACGATATATTGAAATACAGAAAGGATGTAGCCCACTCTATTGTCACAGAAACATGTGGTCCAAATTCTATTAGGTCATCTTACACCGTATGGATTACAAAGATTTATAAATTTTCTGATTCATAGAATATGATATTTCAATCTATTCCAAGCACAAGTAATATCAATGACTAGGTTTATTTGTAGAAATTTTCAGGTTTAACCAAATAACATATTGCAAAAAAAGAAAAGTTGTGGGAAAATATTGTTTTACACTTTTTTGTATGGCGAAACGATACTATATTCTTGTGTATTACGATACACCGATTTTTCAATATATCATGATTCCCTTATAACGGTATAATTTCTTTTCCATGTGGAGATATTTTTCAGTTAGTCTTGCCTAATCTTCTATAACTCTAAAAAATATCAAGTACGCATTGCTTTTACATAATTTTTTAACACTAAAATATCAAATGTTATTTATATAAAATTGTTACAATTTGTTCATAGAAAATAATGTCCCAATATTTCGAAAGATTTTTTTCATGGTAAATTTCTAAACAATAAGAATCATGTACATATCAGTTGAAGAGACACCAATACACGTTAAGTGACAATAAGTACAGGTAAGAAATGCTAATTACAGGTATCTCTGTCTTCAGGTAAATATTCAGGTGCAAATTAATTATATACATACCTGGCCATCACTCATCAACTGCTTCCCAGTTTCTTCCATAGCTAGTGGTGTATACGCATAATTCTCCGATACCATTATAAAGGTATTAACACTTTGTCATTAACTTGTCATGTCGATTTTTGTTTTCACTTAGTCAAAAAAAAATCGTTGGAAAAGGCGTTAATCGATATTTGAACATCAATATTTTACCTATTTGACAATAAGCAGAGTGTTTCTCTCACAACAGCAGCTTTTAAAGCCGGCTAGAGTTAGAATACGAGAATTGCTACACAGAGTCCACATGGCGGTATAAGTATTATACATATGAATAGAAACGGGACATGTTTCACATTGACACGAGCTCAAGGCAAAGAGGCTCCCACTGGGGGAGATCCGCTTTTTCAGAGAACTATCACTCAAAAACAAGAAAATCAATAATTTTATTGACGGTAGCATTTTTTCAATATACGATAGGAAAGTTGCATTAAACTTGAACATTTTTCATACTCTCTTAAGTTTATCAATATTTTTATTTATACAATAAAAAACTGTGTGTCGTTTGAAATAAAGAAGTTCGCCGTGAAGAGCTATCGATCAGTTTCGTGTGACTTACTTGACTAAAGACCTATTCCGGAACTTAAAAACCATAGTCGTTTATTACAATACACGCCAGTTTATACATATTATCAATGACCTTAGCTGTTCATAAAATCGATCCGAAAACTGCCCTACGTTTTTGTTTTGAATTGACTTTCTCAGTTTCAGGTTGACTATTGATCAACAGCCGATACATAATTCGTACTCTCCTTCATACAGTAAGTCTTGACCAAGTTACTTTAAGAAATGTAAACTTAACAAAGCATTTAAAATGTTCAACAGGTTCATTTATTGAAAAATCTTTAATCAAATGTAAACAAAATCGGGAGAGTTTCTAGTAAGTTGGTAGAGGGTACGTAAAGTAAGCTCTAAGAAGTTGTTAGAGGGTACCGGAAGTTAGCTCTAGTGTGTTGTTAGAGGGTAGCGGAAGTTAGCTTTAGCAAGTTGTTAGAGGGTACCGGAAGTTAGCTCTAGTGTGTTGTTAGAGGGTACCGGAAGTTAGCTCTAGCAAGTTGTTAGAGGGTACCGGAAGTTAGCTCTAGTGTGTTGTTAGAGGGTAGCGGAAGTTAGCTCTAGCAAGATGTTAAAGGGTACCGGAAGTTAGCTCTAGTCAGTTGTTAGAGAGTACCGGAAGTTAGTTTTAGTGAGTTGTTAGAGGGTACCGGAAGTTAGCTCTAGTTAGTTGTTAGAGGGTACCGGAAGTTAGCTCTAGTTAGTTGTAAGAGGGTACAAGAAAATAGTTATATTTAGTTGTAAGAGGGTTTAGAAAGTTAGTTTTATTCAGTTGCTAGAGGTTACCGGTGGTTAGTTCAAGTTTTTTTAGAGGGTACCGGAAGTTAAAAGAGGGCATATAAAGTTGTAAGAGGGCTACGTTACTACCTCACCATTTTGATTGTCATGTATTTCGCGAATATATTATTTCGCCAAAGCTACCTCTTCTCAAATATTCGCGAACACATGATTTCGCGAACGCTGATCTAGTGATGACTTTAAATTCGCGAATGATGAACTTTTAGCAACATGATCTTTGCAATAATCGATTGGTCGCCATATTATTCATAAGAGTAATGTAATTGTTTTTTTTTTTAAACAAAAATGTACCTGAAAAGTCAAGAGATTCAGTCATGTGATACATACTATGTCTAGGCAAATGAAATATACGGAGCAACTCACCATTGATTCACAGTGTCTTGAATATGACGGGATATCCATTACGCACCGTGTAATATGTTATTCTAATCCCATATAATTAATAAACACTAGTTGTCACACCAGTAACGTCTGTGACGATTATCCTTCTGCTTATTTAGTAAAACAATGAAATGAATACTTTGCGTGATATAAATTCTGTTGTTGTACATGTGTTAACACCTAATATCACACGCATGCTCGACCTCCGACCTCTGGCCTACATGTATAACCTTACAAATTTCATTACGTCACCCAGACGCATTAAAATGCATAAAATGTATTACATAATCATATATTTTAGACAAAGCGTGACAAGATTGACAGATAATCAAGTCTATATCGGATCACATTTCACGGAAAACATAGATAAATTTCATCCGGATATAGGAGTTTGGTTAAGCAATCTTCAAACGCTTTTCAATAACAATTGGAGATCTGTTTAGAGTTAACTTTCTTTTGATTCGCACTATTAGTATATGGGATACGCAGAGAGGGATAGAATTAGAAGGAGTTATCGAGAACACAATAAAATGATTAAATTTGAAATATCTAGACAATAATATATTTTAAAAGATAAGATTATTATAAAAATATCCTTGTAAATTTGAATGTAATGAGGCATATCTTTCGTGCTTTTTGTCCCAGAATTCCTGATAGTATGATAAATACTCCTAACTCGTTGTGAGCAAAGTGCTTCGGTGTATTGCACAGTATGGTGATAAGTACGTATACACCGGCTAATTAATTCAACCCGTCAGCACATATGTCTGTCAAAAGTCTAATTAGTTTTAATCAAGGTAGCCTCTCACAATGTAGCCAAATCGCCACCTATATGTTATATATATTACAACAGCGTGTAAGGATATGTACACATGTACCTGTGTTAGGGTTGCATCGATGAAATACACACTTGAGTGTGAAAAATGAACAGATATTTCGATTTCGATTATACGAAAACAACGCAACACTTCCATAATGTTAGCCGGAAAATAATTACGGATATTTTAATTTATCACCAATCAAACTCTATAGCGTATATTTATCTATTATGGCCCTGTTTAGAGGGCACTATTGCCTCATAGTATTGTCGAGGGATGGAATAGTGCCTGAGCCGAAGGCGAGGGCACTATCTCATCACGAGACAATACTATGAGTGAATAGTGCCCTCTCAACAGGGCCATAATGGGTTTAGTACATCACTCTTCCATTCAAATACATATGTATACACCAATATTCTTTGTATTGTGATATATATACCATGACCAGCTTTGGGTCAATTCCAGAGTCAGCCATCTTCAAGCAGAACACAGTAGCACGACGTAATAGTGACGTAACTCAATAGTGACGTCATAATAGATTCACGTTGAACATCGCGCCGAATTTGATAGTGCCCGGGTGAGCGGGCACTATCGCTTCATAGTATCCATGTGTGTAGCCAATGGGAAGGCAGTATTCAGTCACGTGATGTACTAAAGTATTATAGGTACACAGTGCAAAACAGATTGACTGTCAGCGCGAAAAAATGTCCACACCGCAAACAGTTTGGAGGCTGATTAAGCGTAAAATTCCATATTCTAAAGTATTGACTTTTACAGAAGTTGAAATATTCAATCGAACCTCAAACTTTTAAACCACATACAGTATTCGCCGTAATAAGCGCCCAAAATGGTTCCAAACGGGGCGCTTAATAGGATAGCAAAATCTTGGAAATGGACGAAAAAAATCGGTTTTATAAAGTAAATAAGTGCAATGTGTTGTTACAAGAATGGGCAGGACTCATGATGCACGTTGTCAATTTTGGACAATGTGTACACACATACATTTATTGTACCTATATCTGTGGGAGGACTTTTCTTGTAAACATACATATACTCACAGTGAGATTTACTGTTGTGTACCGTTAAAAAGAATAATTTATTTGTGTCACGATTAGTACGGGCGCTTATATAATTTTAATACCTCTGCATAAAGGGGATTGGCGGTGATGGGGGAGGGGCGCTAATTACGGTGAATACGGTACATGGAAAATCTGATGGTTTTACAAAATACATACAATGTATCACTGTATATTTAAATGTGTCTGTAATAATTATATAAGAAACCAACTGAAAAACACAGCAGATGATATTATAAGATCAAAAAGACAAGGAAATATTAACATATTCATTACTTTAATTTCAACATTAAAATAAAGAATATGAAAATGATAATAATAGTATGTAGACAAAGTGTACTGTACTGTAAATTTAAACAAATGTTTGTTATGGCGCAATATGTATATGCTTCACATACTGTACAAAGTAATTAATATGATTTAAAAATCAATAACAGAAAGATGATTTAGTATTGTGTATAAAATGTTTTGTATTATTGGAAAGGAGGGATCTCAGGGCTCCTCAACCCTGGCCCTCCTTCATACCATGTGATGAGGGATTAAAATATAAGAGAGAAAAATAAGTGTCAGTCTCTTTCCTGTCTACATTTGTCAGTTTGGTTTTTCTCGTGTGGGCCTTAGTTGGTCAATCGTCTCAGGAGCGAACTACACTTAGAATTTCCTGTACAGCGTGATCGTACAAAAATATTCATAACTGTTATTACAATGTAAATTCTGATAACTTAAAGGCCCAATATACGTAACTTCAGGAAATTTGTCGGGATTCTGAAAAATTATGAAAAAAAAATCCAGTTGATAACCATGAAAAAAAAAAAACTAAAACGAAGTAAACATGAGTGGTAACTAACAAGAAACTCTTGACAGAAAAATCCAAAGAATTGGAAATAATTCAGTTGGGGCCCACTTCAACAACAAACCGAAGGTAGAAGATAGCTAGAAATGGACGCGTGTTTACAAATACCGTGTTTCAACTGCTGCTGTACTGGTAACCGCGTAAGAATTCATTTTGAATATTGCTGATACGTATCAGTTAATCCTAACTAAATCTATAAATATAATAAGTTATAAGGCTTGATTTTCGCTTCAAGATTTTGCCGAAAGTTACGTTTATTGGGCCTTTAAAGCAACATACTGGTATATGTAGATAAGTGTTACAAACATAGAAATTAAATTTAAATAACCATGTAAATGGTTTGAAATCATAAAAACGTCATCACTAGCATTTTGCTCCCAAGGAAACAAGACTCATTGCACCGTTAACGTTATTGTACGAGTGTCAGGAACTATCGCTTATATTGCACCTCGTAAATTGTAATGCAAATGATCCGTGTAAAGGATAAACTATATATTATATCAGTTATTTGGTATATTTGGTCCGCCATGATGTCGGAAATTCATAAAGTCACTGTTTTGCTGTTCTATATATTTGTGAAATGTATTACATTGTAGAATATGCCATGTATATGCAATGTATGTATGGCACAAAGACATGTGTGTCTATTGCTTAATAAAGAATTAATTATATCCGTTTTTAAGTGAATTTTTCAATGATAGCAACTTGAATACCTGGCAATCACACGTGGGTGGATCCTTATATATGTATCATCGATTCATTCCTTAGAATTCAGGACAAAACACAAATAGTTTTTCTGCATTCAAGTTTTGAAAGATAACGTCCAATACCTTACCATTTTACTTTCATAATTATAAATATTATCTTACTTCATGTTCTTGAAAATTTACACTTGCGGACTCAGTATCTGTACCACCTTACTATTTGTCTTCTTACCCCCCCCCCCCCCCCCCCCCCTTCCTCTCCCTCTCTGTTAATGTATTGTAGTTTGATTTTGAACCAGGACTAAATGTTTGTAAACTCCCCATTTCCGGAAATTTGCAGACCAAACTATTTTTCTATTGTTTTTTTAAACCACACATACTTTAAGTATCTTCAAATATTGAAAATACTTAAAAAAAAACAATATGTATTGAAGATACTTAAAAAACAATACGTATTGAAGATACTTAAAAAACAATACGTATTGAAGATACTTAAAAAACAATATGTGCAACTTAATTTCCAGAAGAAAATAATACATTGTATTCAAAATTTACCTCATAAGATTTAACAAATCCTATACCTGAAATGTAAATTATGCATACATTTTTTCATGGTCGCTTCCGCTACTGTGCTGTAAGAGTGAAAAAGTTAGTGAGAGAATTATTAATGTAAGCTGTTTTGTAATACTGGACAAAAAATAATATATAAAAAAAAAAGTTTTTTCTGATTAATTCAAATTATATTTGTTATGTCATCAATTATGTGTGCTTTGACAAACTGTTAATTATGGCCTGGGGTTAAATTATGTTTGTTCCTCACAACACAATTCTAGATATTTTTTATTCATGAAAAATTTACTGGCTGTATTTTACTTCTCTTTCACATCTCCCTAGTTTGAAAACTTTATCAGATATCCAAGTGATCAAAGCATTTTTTTTATGATTCAATATTTTAGAGGGTATGTCTTGGACTCGGCGGCTGTGATAGGAATTTGTCGAAATTGTTGTTAGAGTTGTCTCCCTTCCTACGATGAAATCTGATACAGTGAGGCAGATATCTAAATATGCAGTTTTTTACATGAATTGACGAATGAAATAACCTTCCAAGATAAGACAAAATAAACGACGATGAAATAGACTAATAAAATATGCAAGTAATGTGATAAATAGTTCAGTAAAATTTTCGTGAGCTGTGGTATTGTGTGCGATGTGACTCAAAGACATATGGACTCAAGTCTGACAGAACAGCTTAATTAAAGGCCAAATATACATAACTTTCGGCAAAACCTGAAGCGAAAATCAAGCCTTACAACTTTTTTATATTTTAAGATTAACTGATATCAGCAATATCCAAGATGAATTCTAACGCGGTTACCGGTACGACAGCTGTTGAAACACGGTATTTGTAAACAAGCGTCCATTTTAAACTGTCTTCTAACTTCGGCTTGTTGTTGAAGTGGGGCAAAACCTGAATTATTTTCAATTCTTTAGATTTTTCTGTCAAGAGTTTCTTGTTAGATACGGCTTAGGTTTACTTCGTTTTAGGCTTATTTTGCATGGTTATCAACTGGATTATTTTACGAATTTTTCAGGATTACAAAATAATTCCTGAAGTTACGTATATTTGGCCTTCAAAGTTTTCTCTGTCATGCGTATTGGACCTACATGAGTGCTTTGGGAGCGTTTCGGCCACGTTCAGGGAACAGATTACCATCTGCTGTAAGGAAAACGAATACTCTTGCCAAATTCAATACAGATTTAAAGGTACAATTTGAGAAGAAAAAAAAACCTTATTTATATGAACAGCATAGAGACATGTACAATGACGGCACATGATCTTGCGCACCCAAGGATTCAATCGCCGACAGTAAATGAAAACGATATATACAGTGAATCGTAAAAACTAAGACAAAATGCTTCTTTTCCATTAAATTCAACAAAAACATTGATATATTTTTGATATACATACCCCCTGTTTCAACCAGGTGTAAACAATTAAACATGGCACATGATTTTGCGCAGTACGTTGATTTTGCATGTATAGTAATCCCATGGTGGCCAAGAAGTGCAAATAAACAACCAATTATTAGGTTGGGAACACATGAAATAGTATATAATCATCACTTTCAATGTTAATAAATTTCAAGTTTTTTACTTTTAATGAAATGATGACAGAAAACACATTGACTAGTGTGAAGGGGTGTGGGATTTTAACTTTCTTTGGTGCACATAGAACAAAGAAAGTCGTAATTTTCCTACAAACGTTTGATTGCCGTGCAAAATTTCAAATGCGCCCATTTAGGTCAATCATGCTCAGATATTAGGTATGCGCAAGCGCATGTGCCGCGAAAGATCATGTTTCTATCCTACATGTAGTTGCACTCTCCAAGCATATATCTGACATTGCTTCTTTTTGTAATTGTGTTGTGAGTTTGTGTAATGTTGTTTGGTGTAAACATATTTTATTTACATAAAATGACAAAGGGATTAGTCAGTAAGTTTTGCCAACTTATAAATGTAATGTTGTCGTTTTTTACACTGTAAAAATGTGTTGACGTCATAATCATAATGACGTCAAAATAACCGCTCCAGATTTATGATCCTATATTACGGAACTGGTCCAAGGGTCATGAAACAATCTTAAGTCTAAAGTTGTCTTAAGTTTGGACTTAGCCAATCAACATTAACGTTACAAAAAGTAACGTCATACCTGATTGGCTAAGCACAAACTTAAGTTTAAAGATTGTTTCATGATCTCTAGGCCTGGCCCCGAGATCATGAAACAATCTTAGACTTAAGTTTGTGTTTAGCCAATCAGGTATGACGTTACTTTTTGTAACGTTATTTGTTATTGGCTAAGTCCAAATGTAAGAAAACTTTAGACTTAAGATTGTTTCATGACCCTGGGGCCTGGTGTTATTAGTGTGATGAATTGCAATGCATAGCAAATGTAAATATTAGGAAATAACATACATTGGCTTTAATGATTCATCTAGTCTCTTTTCGGTAGTGTTACGTGAAATAAAACTCCTCGCGAAAGTCAGTTATAGAGATGTCGCGAAGTAAGTGATTTTCATAAAAAGCTCTTCCAGTATGTTAACACACAAGGGTTAAAATCTTAATAAATTGGAAAAAATGACATGATTATGTATCATAAAATATCTGAAATGTAAATATAACCATTTAACGTCTCTCAGATTTATATTATGAATGCAATCTGGGTGCCAGATAAATACAAAGGACGTCATTCTATTTATCTATTCATCAATGATTGGTTACAGGCAATAGTGTAATAGGAAAGTAACAGTGCACGACAAGACCGGGGTTTGAACCCCACAACTTCCGAAATCTGGACACGACAAGACCGGGGTTTGAACCCCACAACTTCCGAAATCTGGACACGACAAGACCGGGGTTTGAACCCAAAAACTTCCGAAATCTGGACACGACAAGACCGGTGTTTGAACCCCACAACTTCCGAAATCTGGACACGACAAGACCGGGGTTTGAACCCCACAACTTCCGAAATCTGGACACGACAAGACCGGGGTTTGAACCCAAAAACTTCCGAAATCTGGACACGACAAGACCGGGGTTTGAACCCAACAACTTCCGAAATCTGGACACGACAAGACCGGGGTTTGAACCCAACAACTTCCGAAATCTGGACACGACAAGACCGGGGTTTGAACCCAACAACTTCCGAAATCTGGACACAACAAGACCGGTGTTTGAACCAAAAAACTTCCGAAATCTGGACACAACAAGACCGGGGTTTGAACCCAAAAACTTCCGAACTCTGGACACGACAAGACCGGGGTTTGAACCCAAAAACTTCCGAACTCTGGACACGACAAGACCGGGGTTTGAACCCAAAAACTTCCGAAATCTGGACACGACAAGACCGGGGTTTGAACCCAACAACTTCCAAAATCTGGACACGACAAGACCGGGGTTTGAACCCAACAACTTCCGAAATCTGGACAAACACCCAAACAATTGAGCTATTCGGTTATGTCGCCTCGAGATAGCGCGGCTCCGAGGCCGGCTGTTCCCATGTCGTGCTATGTCACTAAGATACCACGAGGAAGGCACTCAGCACATTATACTAGCAACATGTGAACCAGTTCAATAGCCAAGATTCAACATTCATTTTTTTTATTATTGTCTCACCTTTTGTATAAAAACCACATTGTACATATTAAAATAAATTGAAACAATTCAGTTATCAATTAAAATGCATACGCAAATTATAATTCTAAGTAAAATATATAATGTAAGTATATTTCAGGCAAATATATAAATATGTAAACCTGTCTGCCTGTTATGAGTGTGACCATTTCTGTGCAAAAAGATATGAAAATACATCAATTTATAATTTGCTGCTCTGCTAAAAAAAATCTTTGCTCTGAGTGAAAAAAGAAAGAAAAAAAAATTAAAATGCATACGTGAATAAAAGAGCCACACATTATATATTGAGTTCTGAGACACTCTATACCATTCATACACTAGTTAGTCATTATAGGTGCCTACATACTAAAATAATGAAATATTTAAGCAATGAATGTTTAAGCAAATGTTGTTACAGTCCTATAACACATATTGTTTTATGTAAGTTTGTCAGCAATATAAAAATGTGTGTTATAGGACTGTAACAATATCTGCTAAAATGTCCATTACTTATATTTACATTTTGATAGAATTATTGTGCTTTATTTAGTTTCTTCAGACCGATTTTAAACAGGAAATCAAGTGTAGTCACCAAAGAAGTTGATGACGTAACAATAGAGATTGATGACGTCACAATAGCAACTGCTGTTATAGTCTGAGGCACTGGGTGTTATAGGCGTATGGCAAATGTAAATATACAATGCTGAGGCACTCCATCACTAGATACCACGATGGCCATTCACTCATAATTATCATTTACTCTACCGTTCGTCACTCAAGGCCCAATATACGTTACTTTCGGCAAAACTTGAAGGGAAAATTAAGCCTAATAACTATTTATATTTATAGATTTAGTTAAGATTAATTGATATCAGCAATATTCAAGATGAATTCTTACGCGGCTACCGGTTCAGCAGCAGTTGAAACTCGGTATTTGTAAACACGCGTCCATTTTGAACTGCCTTCTATTTTCGGCTTGTTGTTGAAGTGGGCCCCATCTGAACTATTTTCAATTCTTTGGATTTTTCTGTCAAGAATTTCTTGTAAGTTACCGATCAGGTTTACTTCGTTTTAGGCTTTTTTTTTTTTGCATGGTTATCAACTGGATTTTTCTTCAGAATTTTTCAGAATCACGAAAAATTTCCTGGTTTTACGTATATTGGGCACGACAAGACCGGGGTTTGAACCCCACAACTTCCGAAATCTGGACACGACAAGACCGGGGTTTGAACCCAAAAACTTCCGAAATCTGGACACGACAAGACCGGGGTTTGAACCCAACAACTTCCGAAATCTGGACACGACAAGACCGGGGTTTGAACCCAACAACTTCCGAAATCTGGACACGACAAGACCGGGGTTTGAACCCAACAACTTCCGAAATCTGGACACAACAAGACCGGTGTTTGAACCAAAAAACTTCCGAAATCTGGACACAACAAGACCGGGGTTTGAACCCAAAAACTTCCGAACTCTGGACACGACAAGACCGGGGTTTGAACCCAAAAACTTCCGAACTCTGGACACGACAAGACCGGTGTTTGAACCCCACAACTTCCGAAATCTGGACACGACAAGACCGGGGTTTGAACCCAACAACTTCCAAAATCTGGACACGACAAGACCGGGGTTTGAACCAAAAAACTTCCGAAATCTGGACACAACAAGACCGGTGTTTGAACCAAAAAACTTCCGAAATCTGGACACAACAAGACCGGGGTTTGAACCCAAAAACTTCCGAACTCTGGACACGACAAGACCGGGGTTTGAACCCAAAAACTTCCGAACTCTGGACACGACAAGACCGGGGTTTGAACCCAAAAACTTCCGAAATCTGGACACGACAAGACCGGGGTTTGAACCCAACAACTTCCAAAATCTGGACACGACAAGACCGGGGTTTGAACCCAACAACTTCCGAAATCTGGACAAACACCCAAACAATTGAGCTATTCGGTTATGTCGCCTCGAGATAGCGCGGCTCCGAGGCCGGCTGTTCCCATGTCGTGCTATGTCACTAAGATACCACGAGGAAGGCACTCAGCACATTATACTAGCAACATGTGAACCAGTTCAATAGCCAAGATTCAACATTCATTTTTTTTATTATTGTCTCACCTTTTGTATAAAAACCACATTGTACATATTAAAATAAATTGAAACAATTCAGTTATCAATTAAAATGCATACGCAAATTATAATTCTAAGTAAAATATATAATGTAAGTATATTTCAGGCAAATATATAAATATGTAAACCTGTCTGCCTGTTATGAGTGTGACCATTTCTGTGCAAAAAGATATGAAAATACATCAATTTATAATTTGCTGCTCTGCTAAAAAAAATCTTTGCTCTGAGTGAAAAAAGAAAGAAAAAAAAATTAAAATGCATACGTGAATAAAAGAGCCACACATTATATATTGAGTTCTGAGACACTCTATACCATTCATACACTAGTTAGTCATTATAGGTGCCTACATACTAAAATAATGAAATATTTAAGCAATGAATGTTTAAGCAAATGTTGTTACAGTCCTATAACACATATTGTTTTATGTAAGTTTGTCAGCAATATAAAAATGTGTGTTATAGGACTGTAACAATATCTGCTAAAATGTCCATTACTTATATTTACATTTTGATAGAATTATTGTGCTTTATTTAGTTTCTTCAGACCGATTTTAAACAGGAAATCAAGTGTAGTCACCAAAGAAGTTGATGACGTAACAATAGAGATTGATGACGTCACAATAGCAACTGCTGTTATAGTCTGAGGCACTGGGTGTTATAGGCGTATGGCAAATGTAAATATACAATGCTGAGGCACTCCATCACTAGATACCACGATGGCCATTCACTCATAATTATCATTTACTCTACCGTTCGTCACTCAAGGCCCAATATACGTTACTTTCGGCAAAACTTGAAGGGAAAATTAAGCCTAATAACTATTTATATTTATAGATTTAGTTAAGATTAATTGATATCAGCAATATTCAAGATGAATTCTTACGCGGCTACCGGTTCAGCAGCAGTTGAAACTCGGTATTTGTAAACACGCGTCCATTTTGAACTGCCTTCTATTTTCGGCTTGTTGTTGAAGTGGGCCCCATCTGAACTATTTTCAATTCTTTGGATTTTTCTGTCAAGAATTTCTTGTAAGTTACCGATCAGGTTTACTTCGTTTTAGGCTTTTTTTTTTTTGCATGGTTATCAACTGGATTTTTCTTCAGAATTTTTCAGAATCACGAAAAATTTCCTGGTTTTACGTATATTGGGCCTTTAAACACATATCATAGGGAAAAAAGGAAAGAGTATTACTTAAAATGGCTCTATTTTAGCCGATATGTACTGAACTTTTTAAATGCTAGAAGTTGTACTCTTTAATTGATAATATAAAGAGAAATATATCTAGATGAAGTTTCACCAATGCTGAAATACAACGAGGAAGGCACTCAGCACATTATACTAATCACAGTTGAACTGATCAATCAGCAATGCAGAACGTTAAGCAGGAAACAACAAAATAATGAAAAGAAAAATAATATTTACATTCCACATTGTGCCCTTCCGTTCAATCAATGTATCTTGATTGTATTCATAGGAGTATAGATACATTCTAGGCCATTGGACAATAATATGACGCCATTTTGGCGCCATATTGATCTTCGTTACGTCAACGCTTTAAAATAAGTGAACAAAAGAAAACTATCTGAAATGTAAAATTCACCAATGAACGTCTGTTAGATTGCATTTATTGTCAATATGAATATGAGTTCCTTATATATATAATGACGTCCGTTTGGTACGTCACAGCCTGGTGTCAGAACCTATTGTCAAACCCGCCTGGGTGAAAGAAAAAGAGAACACCGAAGTGTCCACAAAACCTTAATCTGAACTCTAAAACGATTAAACGAATGGCAAAATATGGAAAATGGAAAGATTTACACCGATACCATCGTAAAAGTACAGGAGAGTAAGTCCTGGGCCCGTATTCATGAAACCGTTCTCATGCTCAAGCTTGGATTCTGTGCTCAAGCCAGCTTTCTTAAAACTCTCCTTGATCATGTCGAAGAGTCAAAAAGTCAATGTAAATGTTGCTAACAGTTTTTGGCCTCATGTCTCTTCAACTTTTTTCCAAAACTTTGAAAAAGTTAGATTTTTTAAATAATTTATAGCAAGAACGAGAAATAAGGCTTGAGCATGAAATCCATGCTTGAGCATGATAATGGTTTCATGAATACGGGCCCAGGTGTTCCGGAAGAGTAATCATGTCCTGCTTCATCAACGACACCCGCCATGTAAATCTTGGTCACATCCATGTAAACATCATCAAGTCCTCGAAATGGGACCGAGTCATCATTGTCAATCACAACAGGTTAACACATTATGAGCATACTAAAAAACGCCCGTCTTAATATCACACATAATACAGAATATTTCTCAATGAGACAAATATGGCGACCATAAAACGTGGCCATAGTTTTAGTGTATTGGACGTCAGCCGTTAGATGGAGAGGAAAAATTAATCTGGATCAGATACTAGGGCCTCCAAACGTACCAATGGGCTCTCACACAAGTTCATGACGTTTACATTGTTTCCGGAGATCGACCGATACAATTTTCAAAGCAATGACGAAAGAGCCAAACAATCAAAAGATAAAATATTCCTCATATGGTAACATGATATAATTCATGTGTTACTTTAACTTGTCACTGAAAAGATCTTTTTGTATTGTAACAGCAGAAACAGACAGGAAGACGTCGGAACTGTTGCAGCCATTTAAATATTTAAAAGAAAAGGGTGCACTTTTTCCTATTCTCGTCATGCGGACCTATTGTGGTTGTAACATTGTATGTATTGGTGTCGTTCTCCTGTCACTAGTCCCAGGGCATTGTACTCCCCCGTTCATGGATTTTTTTTCTCTCCAAACTGTTCGCGGTGTTCATATTTGAGCGCCCCCAGTCTGCTGTTTTGTACAGTGTTACTACCCTACTATGGACATTGCAGAGTTTGTTTGCATGATAGATCTGCTCGCAAGTTGATCTATTCGCCGAGATTGAATGCAAGCGAAAATTTCCACTCCGCGAATAATTCCACTTTACCAGTAACTTTCAAAGCGGTAGCTGTTTTTCACTAATATTAACGTAAGAATTGATTAAAAGGGAACGACAACAATTGACTCACTAGTCCGAAGGGTTAGCTAGCGCCGCGTACGGGCAGAATGCCCTATTTATAAATTTATATGTGAAATTTTTAGCTGATTAAGCTTTGATTTATAATATGCAATGTTTTTTAACACATACAAATTACGTATTCAATGAAAAGAACAAATTTTTTCTACTAATCTACCCATTTAATCAAGTCACAAAAATTCGTTTACTAAATGTCGCCAAAATTTCTAAGAAATAAACAGATTCCATACATCTTTTTGAAAATGGTTGCGCGTCGCGAGATCTCACGAAAGTTTCTATCTCAAATATTTTTTTTGGATCACGTGACGTTAGTAGGCCATTTTCAAACAAATGTCTCGAATTTGTTCATTTCTTAGAAATGGGTGCCGCTTACCTTCCTAAATATTTAGCGTTTTAGAGTCAGAACACTTCGCACTACTGGCTCGTTTGGTGCCTTCGGTAAGGTATTTCAGTGTGATAACTCTGTATAGCACTAGAAAGAGCTGTAGAACCTGTGACAAATTATTATTATTCCCAGTTCCAGCTAGAAAAACTCCCACATGAATGTATTACAGAAGATGAGGAAAGTTCCTTAACTAAAGATTTTCACCTTAACTTCTGAAATGATTTCCTTTAATGATTTTCAAGTTAAAGAACTTCCTTCAGTTAAGAAACGTTCATGAAACGTGGACATTGTTTTCGAAAAAAAGGGAGAAAAAGTTGCATTTTTTGGTTGCCGATTTCCATACAACTATTTCTAGCAGCTCACAAAGTTTATATAGAGGTTTTTACACGTATATATGTATGTAAACTCGACACGGATTCCATTTTAAAATCACAAACTTTTTTACAACTTATTGAAGTTTTGTACTCAGCAGATACTTAACTTCAATTAAGTGATATAATAGTAACAGATCTGTGAACTGTACTCTTTACTTTGCAATAGAGGGGCCGCGGTAGCCGACTGGTTCAGTTGTTCAAACATTCTACCTCTAGCCGTCCACATCTGAGTCGCGGTGGCTGAGTTGTTAATGTGTTCCAACATTCTATCACTAGCCCTCCACCTCTGTGCCGCGGTGGCCGAGTGGTTAATGTGTTCCGACATTCTACCACTAGCCCTCCACCTCTGTGTCGCAGTGGCTGAGTGGTTAATGTGTTCCGACATTCTACCACTAGCCCTCCACCTCTGTGTCGCGGTGGGCGAGTGGTTACAAATGTAATGTGTTCCGACGTTCTACCACTAGCCCTCCACCTCTGTGCCGCGTTGGCAGACTGGTTAATGTGTTCTGACATTAATTCTACCACTAGCCCTTGGCTGCGAGTTCGAATCCCACGTGGGGCAGTTGTCAGGAACCGACCGTAAGTCGGATTATTTTCTTCGGGTACTCCGGCTTCCTCCACCTCCAAAACCTGGCACGTCCTTAAATTTGCAATAAGAAATCAATCTAGTAACTATGGATCCTTTGTATCTAGTATCGACTTTAGTATCAATACGTCTTCCTGCAATTGCAGTATTTCATAATCTAGAAACTGAGCCATTTATAAAATGAAATGAGTTTGTGCGTTATCCCGAACTTGTGTAACTCGGAATAATCCGTTTTATTCGAAGTATTTTGTAATAGATAGATAGATTTTACACTAAGTTTTCGAACCCATCTACCACCAATAGTCTGATAGCTATTTTTTGTGGTCCGGTCGACTTGGAGATAACAAGGTTCGGCTGTATGTAACGTTATGTAAATATATCTATGATCATTTAAGGACGTGCCAGTTTTAGTTGTGGAGGAAAGCAGGAGTTCCCAGAGAAAAAACACCGACCTACGGCCAGTTCCTTGCGACTGCCCCACATAGGCCTCCAGCCCGCGACCCAGAGGTATATGGCTGGAGGAAGTAGATTGACAGACAACATAATTATTCTTACCCGCGACCAAGAGGTGTAGGGCTACTGTTGGCAGAATATCAGACGCCATAAACACTCCACCAAGAGTTGTAGGGCTAGTGGTAGCAGAATGTCCGACACCATGACCACTCGAATCCGCGACCCAGGGGTGTAGGGCTACTGTTGGCAGAATATCAGACACCATAAACACTCAAACGACCGACCAAGAGGCAGAGGGCTAGTCGTAGCAGAATGTCAGACACCTTAACCACTTGGTCACTGCGACCAAGAGATGGAGACGCCATAACCACTCGAATCAGCAACCCAGAGGTGTAGGGCTAGTGGTAGCAGAATGTCAGACACCATAACCACTCGAACCCGCGATCCAGAAGTGGAGGGCTAGTTGTAGCAGAATGTCCGACACCATAACCACTCGAACCCGCGACCCAGAGGGCTAGTCGTAGCAGAATGTCAGAAACCTTAACCACTTGGTCACTGCGACCAAGAGATGGAGACGCCATAACTACTCGAATCAGCAACCCAGAGGTGTAGGGCTAGTGGTAGCAGAATGTCAGACGCCATAACCAATCGAACCCGCGATCCAGAAGTGGAGGGCTAGTAGCAGCATAATATCATAATATTTACATTTCTAGTGAACTTGGACTCAATATACCTACCAAAATGTTTGAAGGTTATTTTTCGATAAACTTTCCAGTTGGCGTATAAATACATCAGTAAAGTAGTGCGGGAATAAATCCCTTTTCCCAAACTGTTTACAAACTTGGTTTTGTTTCAGTTTTTAGATCAAATAACCTTGTTTGTGTTGTACCGTTTTCTTCTTGTTTTCAATACGGAAACAGCTATGAATTTCATCAGAATGACGTCACACAGTGAATGATGACGTCACACGTCTTGGCGCCTTCCGCTGCATAGACTTGCACAAGTCCAACGTTTTAGAAATAACCATAGAATACCAAAATCAACCTGAATGTAAATATAAGGATTAAATCCTGTTTTGTTGAGGTTTATGGGGTATAAACCTCAATGGGTCTAGAGATAAATTTGATATGAACTGCATAAACCTCAACAGAACAGGATTCAATCCTTAAATAAATTCCGATAGATGGCAACCATAGCCACTCTTAATCGATATGGAAATACATGGAACATATTGGAAATAAATTAAATGTATAATAACATTATCGAACTTAATGCTTGGAATCCCTTTACAAACGTTGACGAGATATTTATAAACATATTTTCAAAATAACTTAAAGGATAACGATTATTAATGTATGTAATAACAAAATATCATATAATAAAGTTAATCTTTTCGAACTATGAGACGAAAATAATAACAGCTTACATTGTTTGTGATATTTTCGCTTCCTAACGAATGGTCTGCCATACATTTAGTAAATTGCCTAAAGGCATGTATAATTAAAACTGATTAAGCACATACAAAGAGTCGAACGTGCGGATGAAAATGAATGAGATTGGAGATAATTAAGTTTGTTATAAGAAATACTAGCCTCTTAAGGTGTAGTGGAAACTGTAATTATCGTAGAACTTAATAATTAGAGGAAACAAGTATATTTGGACCCTATGTAGCTCATTTCATTATATTATGGACGTTGAAGACACAAATTTGCACGTTAGGCATTTGCTTGTTTTTTTTATTCCTGTTATGCTAACTGACTCAATCACTTGCTTACTGCGCGCAGAGATAACGAACAAATATCTCGTCACATTGGATAAACCTATCTATCACTCGCCCGCGCACCGCACGTGCACAACCAGGGGTTTGATGTTTGCCATATAATCTAGGTTTTACAATTTTCACAGCATGTCTTGTCTTGGTTTTTGAATTATGGCTTTGGTGATACTTTGATATATTTTGTTTAAAGGCCCAATATACGTAACTTCAGGAAATTTTTTCTTGATTCTAAAAAATTCTGAAAAAAATAAAGTTGATAAAAATGCAAAAATAAGCCTTAAACGAAGTAAACATGAGCGGTAAATAACAAGAAACTTTTGACAGAAAAATCCAAAGAATTGAAAATAATTCAACAACAAGCCGAAGTTAGAAGACAGTTCAAAACGGACGGTGTTTACAAACAAATACCGTATCAGGTAAGAATTCATCTTGAATATTGCTGATATCAATTAATCTTAGCTAAATCTATAAATATAAAAAGTTATTAGGCTTGATTTTCGCTTTAAGTTTTGCCGAAAGTTACGTATATTTGGCCTTTAATTTTTTCTTGTCAATACGGAAAAATTTCTAATTTTGTTACATGAAGTATCGTCTTACATTGTTTCTTTTATAATTTTATGCTAATGTAAACAAAAAACATCCTATCAAGGTTTATACCAATATTCAGTTCGAATTCTGTCCCCTTGCCGAGAATTACTACTTCCTGTTTGACGCTCAGCATTATGGGAGTGGAACGACTGGTTCGCCCGTTGTCAGTATAATGTGACCGGGTGGAGTGTTCTGCTGTGGACCTTCGGCGGTATAATTCAGTGTGATAGCACTATAAAGTCGGTATCAGCTCGGCATTACCACAAGGAGGCTTGCAGTCAACACATACACTCACCGAGCTTACTGTACAGAGAGGCCCGTCTACAATTTCCCTGGCTTACACAATTAAAACCAATCTGATTAAAATCATATCTTGATCTTCGCGCCTTTCCGTAAACTTCTCTCTGCTGCGTTAAGATCTGAGAAAATCCCATAGGGGTCGTGTCCCGATGACCTTTTGCATTAGCCGATCAAATTACTACTGTCCGAATCTTGAAGGTGAATTTTTGAGGCGACAAAGCTCGCATAATTCGTTTGCCCGTTTAGTCATTTCGTCACCAAAAAGTGCATGTGGAATAATGTGACGAAATGACTTGCTGCAAGATGACAGGTCATTGGATAATTAAGTGTTAAGTAAAAACAAAGGTGATCTGAACGTGACCTCTTCTGGGATATTGTCAGATCTTTGTAAAACGGAGCAAGAACAAGGATCTGTATTTTAATCAGATTGAATTAAAACCAAACTAAACTATGTTTTGTTTCATGGGTAAAGGTTTGTTAAAAGAAACATAAAAACAGGAAAACAAACGACATACTTTTGGGTTAACAAAAATTGCAAGCTTTACAAAAAAGGACAATTTCTGTATATACAGCTTACATGATACTGAATATCAATATTGTCGAAGAAGGACATACATGAAAATTATAGACGATGCCTTAGTTAAGCCTAAAGCCAAATACTTTCGTGTTATCAGGGAAATGGAGGTTACATAACAGTGATGATGATCGAATTACGAACCAGACGGTTTTATTAAGAATCAGTTGGAGGGAGGGGGGGGGGGGGGGGGGGTGGGTGGGTGGGTTGGGTTGTCATCCTCGGAAAAAATCCGCGATGTCAGCTTTGTGTTTCTGGAGTAGTGTATCATACAGAGTGCTAGTTTTGAAATTTTCTGGAAATTTTTAGAATGAAATTAATTTAAAGGCTACATAAATAATGAAAGGCTGCAAAGGTTGGGATAAACCATTATGAAATTTCAGGGATGAATGAGTTAATTGAGGAAAAGATGAAATATTACAAAAAATAAGAACTTTTGTAATGCTGTACTATAATATTATCCCTCCTTTAAGGACTCATCGAAGATTTATAGGAACGTAAAGTTGTACATTTTAATTGGCTTAAACAACCATTGCAAAAGAAACAAACGAATGCCCCCCCCCCCGTCCCTCATTTTCTCAGGAGATGATCGCTTGTTGATAATGATTGATAGTAAACGTCCCTGTATTTAAATGAGATAAATATGGCTAAACGTTTCAACTAACACTAGAGACCACTAGAACCAAATCAATCCGATTAAAATAATATCTTGATCTCTGCACCGTTCCCTAAACTTCTCTCTGCTGCGTTAAGATCTAAGAAAACCCCATAGGGGGTCTTGTCCCGATGACCTTTTGCATTAGCCAATCAATAGTACTTTCAGAATCTTGACAGCAAGATTTTGAGGCGACAAAGCTTGAAAAATCGCATTTGTCCGTTAAGTCATTTCGTCACCAAAAAGGTTTATTCGGAATAATGTGACGAAATGACTTGCTGCAAGATAACAGTTCATTGTCATATTATTTCAGTGATTAGTAAAGAAGCGGCAAAGGTCATCTGAACGGGACCTCATATGGTGTTGTCAGATCCTTGTAAAACGGACTGTATTTTAATGAGATTGGAACAAAATCCATTAGGAAAATCTCAAACATACATAGGTAAACCAAACGAGACAGCAGGGTAGTTAAAACGTCAACACTACAGTTGTGTCAGGGATACATTGGTACTTCATGACTATACTGTTGGTACCTCAGCAGTATATTGTCATTTTTACCGAACGTAAAATTACAGGTAAGGTGAGGTTTTATACGATTTGTGACCCCTTTGTCGAAGAAATGGCGAGACAGATCTTTTATACATAAAAACTGCACCAAAATTAGATTGTCTGCCGACATGTGACCTGGTGCCATAGTTTCTATTCTAGCTGATTCTCGAAATGCTTCATACATATTAGTAGGGATTGTGGGGTTGCTAGCACAATCTCCCGCCTCCAGATATCACGTTTAGATGACCTTTGTCGCCTCTTTACTTAACACAAAAATAATTTTCCAATGACCTGTCACCTTGCAACAGGTCATTTCGTCACATTATTCCACATGAAATCTTTGGTGACGAAATGACTAAACGGACAAATTCGATTATGAAAACTGAAAAAAATCAAGTTGATAACCATGCAAAAATAAGTCTAAAACGAAATAAAACTGAGTGATAACTAACAAAAAACTCTTGACAGAAAAATCGAAAGAATTGAAAATAATTCAGGTGTGGCCCACTTCAACAACAAGCCAAAGTTACATGACAGTTCAAAATGGACGCGTGTTTACAAATACCGAGTTTCAACTGTTGCTGTATCGGTAACCGCGTAAGAATTCATCTTGAATATTACTATAAAAAGTTATTAGGCTTGATTTTCGCTTAACGTTTTGCCGAAAGTTATGTATATTGGGCCTTTAAAAGGTTAAATCGAATTAAAAGAAGTTTGACTCGATATACATCCTCAGGGCAAGGATGTAGTGTTATTTCGATCATTCTATATAATAATCTGCTGGATGTCTAGAAATGCCAAAAAATGTCCCTCAGTAATTTGGTATCATACACATTCTACCACTAGCCCTCCACCTCTGGGTTGCGAGTTCGAATCCCACGTGGGGTAGTTGCCAGGTACTGACCGTTTGGCGGTGGTTTTACACCGAGTAGTCCGGCTTTCATCTGCCTCCAAAACTTGGCAAGTCCTTAAAAGACCCTGACTGTTAATAGGACGTAAAATAAAATAAAATAAACCAAACCAAACCAGGCACCAAACACCGTAAACAGGGTTTTCTGTTTTCTTTGACTATTACGTAACCGCTAAACATATTACTTAGAATAATGTAATCGATAAATGGCAGAGACTCTCGAAAAGTTTGCAACGAGAATAAGAATTAAACTACATATTGCTGATGATCATGGATGTGCTGCTACAAACTTAGTTTAGAGTCTATCAATAAATAGAAATCATCACAAAGTGTGTTACCCGTCTTTCAAATTTTGTACCAAAATAAATAAGAGAATACCCAAGCGTTAACAAAATCATAATCCAAACTCAAAATCGATTAAACCAGGGGCAAACTATGAACAAAGGAAAGATTAACATGGAGACCCTTGCAAAAGTACAAGAGAATAAGACCAGGTGTTCCGGAAGAGTAAGCGTTTTCTGCTTCATCGACGACACCCGCCATGTAAATCTTTGTCACATCCAAGTAAACATCAAGTTCTCAAAATGAGAACCGAGTATCATTGTCAATTACAACAAGTAAACACACTAATGACCATACTCAAAAACGTCCATCTTCATATCACTAAAAGATACAGAATATTGCAGAACAACATTATTTATAATATTTTTTTTGCAAATTGATTTGTCATTAAGATGATCAAACTTTGAAAATCGTGCTAAATGCACTTGTATACTAAACACAGTTATATCGAGCATGGTTAGTTTGTATGAATATTCTTCCTCGTCTGAAAAAAAAATCTAATAAAAATGCAATTTTTTTTAAAAATATTTTGTACTGATTGCGATATTTCTGAATAAGGTTGATTAAGAAAAATGATATAAGCTTAAATTTTATGGCTTTGCAACATTGAGGTTAACGATTAAAACATAGAGCAACCCGATATATTGTTAAAACCAGTGCAGGCTGCATCATTAGGAATGACGCACAACGGAAAAGGAGACATTAGGAGAAAGTCTCGCTCCATCAGAACCGATACTAGTTAAAAGCTTAACAACCGGAACATGCAGTAAATATATCTCAACGAGACAGCATTCAGTATACGTCATCTCGACTGTTAACAGAGTGCCGCGAACAATATTCATTGGACAAAAAATATGTTCTTCCGCCGCGGTAATTCTATATATGGAGGATCGTAAACCATCCCAGTCATATCTGTGTTCAACAAGTTTCAGCAAATTTAATTAAATGATGGCATTAGAACAATTATGATATGCTTTTCATTTAAATATATAAATTAAAATTGATTAATAGCTCATGTTTAACAGTCAAGCATCTGCAGTGATTTAGCATTTAGATATGGCAGTGCTTAGCAGTGTAATACATAGGAGAATTCAAGTCATATAATTCATTGTAGTACCAGAGGAATAACCCATCAGCAGGGGTTAGGAAGGGTAGGGGCCATCAGCCATATGCACGATTAAAAATTCTCAATGACCCATACAACAATTGAAACCTTCCAAAGGCAAAACACCAATTGTTCATAGCTATTCCTAAAACAGTTGAAAATCGCCCACAGCTCATCATTTACCTGCATTTGTAATTAAATCTTCCAGGCACCGTTTCGAACTTGGTAAATATATTTTTGAACAAACCAAGTTGAGAATTTAATTACATCTCCAGGCCACTGTATTTTGCACGTTGTGCCGAGCCTTTGTTTATTATGTAATGTATTGTCTATTATTATTTCTTTATTTCCTCTAATTTGAAGAGCTACAATATCATATATAAAGGTTGATTAGTTGTCACTTCATAATGAAATATATTTATTTACAACCATCAAATGAATTTGGTTTAGTTTATTTTGTTTAAGGTCCTTACACAGTTGCTTGAATTTCTGTCAATAATAACTGTATATATATAAGGAGCCGCCCAATACAGAGTATGGGCGAATTGCGCTCCTTATATACATATTTGTTTTTTATTTACTGCCAGAAACTCAAGCAGCTGTGGTCCTATTAACAGCCAGGATCATTTAGGGACGTGCCAGGTTTTCGAGGTGGAGGAAAGCCGGAGTACCAGGAGAAAAACAACCGACCTAAGGTCAATACCTGGCAACTGCCCCACGTAGGTTTTGAACCCGCAACCTAGATGTGGAGGGCTAGTGGTAGAATGTCGGAACACCTCAACCACTCAGCCACCGCGGCCCCCCATCAAATGAAACAAATTATAAAGACAAATTGATCAACATTTTGAACATTATAAATAGGGATAGCAGTACAATATTCATCTTATTGATACATTAACAGGATATGAGTTTCATCTTTTATTCATGATTATCTTGTAGGATTACGATTTAGACCCTCTAAAGATCACGTAACACACACATATGCTGCACCTCTTAAATTTAGTAAGCCGAAAAAATGAATTAAACTGCATCATACAGCTATTTCGTCCTCCTAGGACTCTTCAGTGATGCTAGGGGCCAAAAGGTAGGAATCCAAAATTTCTAGACTTATATAGAAGCAGAAGGGTCAGATGGTCGTTTGGATAAAATACCACATTTGTAATATTTTGAAATAGTCCCCATTTGTTTCATTTTTTTTTAAAGTGAAACATATCAAAATACTCGGGACGAAATGTCTCTTCCTTTCTGTCAATGAATAGACGGGCACCTGAAGCGTACGATATGTCCGTCATATTTAAGATCAAATTCAGACATAAGTCTGCCCTGTAGCATTCTTAAGATTTAAGACAGAAATGTAGATTAAAATTTGAAGTTTTTTTTCATGATCCCGAGAGATAAGTTGGTTTTTAGACTTAAGTAAAAATCATAAACTGAAGCCCAGAATTACACATTTGTTTGCGAGTGTCAAAAAAGCTAAGTTAAACTATTAAGAACATTAATAACGAGTTGATTTTTCGGTAAAATTGTTATTAACCCACTCACCCCTGTGTTGTCATAATGACTTATTCCAACGTTTGCATTGGAATAGTTGAAATATGTCTTCAGGGGTGGATGGGTTTAAAGTGAAATATTAGAATTGAAAGCTAACAATGCTTGCCTACATTAATGTATCTGTTCCTTTTCTAGTGTCGATTACGAAATATTAGAAATGAAAGCTAACAATGCTTGCCTACATAAATGTATCTGTTCCTGTTCTCGTGTCGATTACGTGTGAAAGGTGTGGTCACTGGAGGGGTCAGTCTTACCTCATAAATAGCCGTCAGACTATCACGTGCACGTCAGCGCCATGGTATATAAGCCGTCTGCGACCTAGGCTAGGCAATATACAGCATGACATTTAAAGCCCGACTGTATACTGTTAGAGTGCTAATTTTATTGAGTTCACATTTTGGCGTGTTATCGGATTAAATTGGTGCACTCTCAATATTCATATATGCAAATTTTGCACAATCAAAATTTATCGCATTGTCCGGTTTTAGCAAATTAGCGCAATGATAAATTCGGGCATCAGTGGTAATTACTATATAAGAAGCATATAAAAAATTCTTTTAGGGCAATCGTATCTTCGCGAAAAGCGCAAAAATAAGATTACCGCGAACATATATACGTTTACAGTATACAGAACATTATATAACCCGAATGATACATGTAAATTAGTAATGCAATAATAGTATTTAAAATATAAAAATACCAACGAAAGATTTGCGTCGGTGCATTGATTAATTGAGGCATTCTCAATATTTAAGTGCAGACAGTTCAGTATGGCGAAAAAGATGTTAGAGCAATGTTAAAACCTGAAAACGCTGAGAAAAAGAATAGCACTGAAATTGGTGCATCGACAGTTTATCTAAAATTACGATTGAAAGCCTTAATTTCTATGTTCATTGACATTGAACTACAACTGTAAAATATGGATCAATGAATTCTATCGCGAATATTTCAGGATGAGCTCCACCGAAATAATTCCTTATAACATAAATGGTACAAGGTTAAGTATTATTTTTTTGCACAATTGTTTTTTTTTATTTAAATCAGTACTTGGATACTCGACTCAACTTTTGTTTTTTCTAATACTTCCCAGGCTGTATTAAAATAAATATTATCAAACATCATGATATCTAACAGTGGTCAAGAGAAGGTCAGAGATTACGTCCGTCAGAAGATAATGGTCTGTACGGGAAGCAGCGGATCAATTTCGCCGGTTTAATGTTCTCTAAGCCAATGACATAAATGAATGGTTCTGATTCAGCGGGGACCCCGCACCATTTACCTCATCGTACTTTTCGATTACATGGCAAACCATTCAGATTACTCAATACCGAAGGCAGGGACATCTAAAAACGTGGTCAATGTGAAACAGATTTGAACTTACAGGGAATGTAATTGAACTAACAGGAATTGTAATTGAACTAACAGGTATTGTAATTGGACTAACAGGAATTGTAATTGAACTAACAGGGATTGTAAATGAAGTAACAGAAATTATAATTGAACTAACAGGAATTATTATTGAAATAACAGAAATTATAATTGAACTAACAGGAATTATAATTGAACTAACAAGAATTATAATGACACTTACTTGAATTGGGAATGAAACTTACTGGAATTATAATGAAATCATGAAACTTGCTTGAATTATAATGAAACGTACTAGAATTATGATGAAATTTACTGGAACTATAATGGAACTTGCTGGAATTATAATGGAATTGACTGGAATTGTAATGAAAGTTACCGGAATTGAAACCGAACTTACTGGAATTATAATGAAACTTGCTGAAATTATAATGGAACTAACTTGACTTATAATGAAACTCACACGAATTAGAATAGAACTTACTTGAATTATTATGAAACTCACGCGAATTGTAATGGAACTATCTTGAAAGTTACTGGAGGAGTAATAATGAAACTTTCGGGAATTACAATTTAAATCACACTTAGCGAATGTCAGAGCTAAATGAGAAAAAAGCAACAATAAACAATATACTACTTGGTTACAAAGAAGCCTAAAGTGTCTGTTTGTACAGTTAAATGTTCTCTCATTAAAAGTAACATTGTTTCTCAGCGTTGAAATTTAATTACATTGTAACAATTTTGTTTTAGACATAACAACTCGTAAAAAAGGCCCTGTTTCGGACCTTGCGCTTAGCATCCATATCATAAGCGTGTTTTTGGACGTCGTCCCCAGGTGTGTGGAAAGACCCTGGGGCTAATCCTTGTAGCACGATTGCGTGTTTTATAAACAGCGTACGTCTATACATGTAGTGATATTGGTGTATCTTAGGAACTCTTGTGTTAGTATATAAGTGGGATTGCATAGTTCAGTACTGACTTTTTTCATGTTTATGTGCTTTTCATTAAATCCTTAGGCCAATGACTGGATCACAAATCCGATCGTGGAAGCAAATTCTTTTCATGTATGCCTCCTCAGAAGATATTCATACATGTTTATATATATGGGATTGAAATGATATCAGCCAATTTCATGATTCCTTTTTATAACCAAGGGTCTATGACCTCACGATGGTTTTTGTTGGGTTTTGTTGGGGGTGGGGGAGATCCTGTAAGTATGATTCAATTTGAATATACCATTAGAGGAATATACAAAATACACTCATCACGTGTTTTGATGCTCCAAACGCAATAGGTCTACGACTCCGTGAGGAGAAGCAGTATTTTAAGCAGACATAATATTATTTCGAGCTTTAAGCAATGGTTTCATCCCGCAAGGGAGCAACGACGTTTATTTTTGTACAAGTTGAGTTCCTTTGGCCTATGATTTTAGCTGACATGCCACTTAAGCCAGGCAAAGTACATTTGTAATATACATAAGGAGGGTCCCATATTGCAACTTCAGTGTAGCAGTGGTAAGACTCATAGAAACTAAGCCATTTCAGTTTAAGACCTTAAGGTGAACACGATCTGTTGATTCAAAAAACGTTTGCAAGAAAATTGTTTGAATTAACTGAATATTTCAAAATTAGAATAACAGTATCGAAAATTAAAAAAGGAAACTGATCATGCCGAATTTCAGACATTATGGATAAGAATCAAGCGGGAAAAAAGACATACGAACAAAGGCGTTCAGAAAAATATCTTTGGTGAGAATTGATAAGCGTGTTTTGATTGGGCCGAGTTCGACAATTACAGGTACAATTTGGTATTGACGAATTGTAGACGAAAGGTAAGGTTAGAATTGATACGCGTGTCCTAAGTGGGTAAGTTTGACCAGTACAGGTAAGATTTGGTAATTACACATTGTAGAAAATATTTCAATAATTACCTCAAAAGCTTGGAACGCTTCGTCAACATTTCCGCTTACGGGACAGTTTCGTTCCTTAGTCAATGCTGCTCGGCGTAACTTCCGGAGGTCATAGGCCATTTTAGTGATGTTAAAGGTCAAGTGACGAGAACACACCACAGACCGATGTAATGACATGCGCAGTGTTGCATTGTGACGTCACGTATCGTAGAAACACATATCACAAGCAGCTATGAAGGTATCCAAACCTTATGATACACAGTAGAACACGGGAAAATGAATCAAATTCACGTGATAATCACATCTGTGCTTTCTGTATACACACAATACTTTTCCATCATATGTGACACATATTCCATGGATTTATCCGTTGACTATTGTAAAATACTTCCCACAAATATTGAATTATTACACACTAAAATCTCAGTGCAGACATTTCACAGCCTTCCTCTCCCAATGTTCAAATAAAACTCCAAAATCTGAATACGTACATGCGTTTATATTGCTACGAATATGATAAAGATGACATATTTTGACAATATCTGCTGCTTATTTCCAGATAATCTTCTCCTGTCAAATATAATAAATATCACTAATCTATTTCGTGGCACTGCACTTCCGATTGATGGAGTTTTTATTTCCGTTCCTGGCACTGCTACCTAATAAGATCTTTAAATAGACTGGCCATGTGACGAGTGTAATCGACATGTCGCTGTACACGCGACATCTCAAACAAAACTCTCTACTGTCCAATGTCTCGCCGATTTACACTTTTATGAGTTAAGCTTATACGGATACAGTATCGACGAAATAGGAAGTGACAAACAAGCTTGTGAGACAATGTCGGACTGAATGTAATCTTTATTTAAAAATTGTGGAAGTAATGTTTGCTCAACGTTTTAAATATCTTAAAAGGAAAATTCTTTTCGACATATAATTTAATGTTTTTTAAGACCGTGTTGTGGAATCAGGGTTTTTTTTAGAAATGGACGTCGATGATATTGTAAATTGGTGACAAGGTTAAGTACCAAGAGGACTTTTTACAAGAAAAGTACTGCGGTATAAAACAATTTTCAATCATAGCCTGGGCGGATAGACCTTATTTTACAGATCTTGCAGTCTGATTGTAAACTTAACACAGCTACCTTTATCTTAAAGCAACGCTAAACAGATTTTTAAGTGGGCGCACGCGCGTGTCACCTTTTTCCTATGCGCGTGCTGGAACGACATTATAACATTCCGCGAATCTCACTGTGATATTAAATACCATTTGTTAATTTTCATTTTCAAATTTCCGGCTCGTAAATTAAGTCAATGGAAATCCTTTAAAAGCGTTGGAAGTCATTAAATGTCTGCGGAAGGGTCTTGTTGTACCAAAGTCGGAGACGAGCACATCCAATACATTTGATTAACTCTCGTTAAACGCAAAACCGAACCATAATCTCAATGAAATAGTCTGAAATTCGATTTTCACAGCCGCGTAATGATCTCTGTGCCTCTTGGTCCGATCATTAGTCATTCCTAATATGGTCCATTGCGCAAACTGGTACCGGAAGTTGGTCCCAATATAATTTCTATTACCTTGGCCAGCGTAACGTCACGGTTAAGACCTACGGCTTCCTACGTTCTGGTGACACCAATAGCTAATACGAGACACTAGCTGCACAGATATCCGTTTCTAAATTACTAAATAATTATCAACCATGGTATTGAAAACATACGTCGTGTTCGATAATTGAATGGGTGTTATTTGTTCTGGAAGTCACAACCAGTATCATGTGTCATTGGTTTCTATGGTAACGAATGCCATCACTAGGTAACGCGTTGACAACATGTCATAGAAAAACAGCTTTATATGAGTTTTGTGTAATTCAAGGCTTCCTCAGAACTGGGATTGATGTCCTTAAATCCAAAGAAAATGCACGCTATACAAATGAATGGCTCATAAAGAATATTTCAGCTGATAAGGTCATTACCGAACACCTGGTACCATGCGGAATCCCTCGTTGTTTTTTTGTGGTGTTGTCTTTTTAAACACTTGGAACAATACGTGTATAGTGTGTTTTTTTTATAATCCTACATGTAGTAGAATTTTACCAAACTAGTCGAATGCCGCCTTTAAATCTCCAGGTTTACTGACAGACCATACGGAATAAATAAAACTGTGGCATTGCTTTGATGCAACCCAGAAAAAAAGTTGTTAATCCTGGAAATGTTTTTTTTTCAGAAGTATCACACACGGTATTCCATATTTTCATACAAAAATAACATACACTTTTTTTGTTAATAAAAAGAGAAGAACCATCAACGCCACAGAATATATGTTTCGAAAACTCAACACTCATGACAAGAGAACACTTTGACGGTGGTCCTCTTCTTTTTGGCTTTGGTGTAACCGGCCACAACTTTAACCCATATCACACTGACCAACCTTGCATCAGATGTATTTGTGATAATGAAAACAAGAAAAAGGTAGATTTTATATTTCGTTATTATGTTCCATTGATCGCTTTCCCAATAGTCTAATTGTCTGCAATTATATTTTAGCTTTAAACTGCTGCACTGCATACAAAATAATCCAGAGAGGAATTTTAATATCCAATCTAACCACAAGAACTATTCCGTAAAATCATCACTTAATATTCCAAACATTAATATCTGCTAAAGATCCCTGAAGGAATAAACACTCCGTCACAAAGAATTGAAGTAAATCCTTGACCGAAATAACATCAATATCCCTTGTCGTATTGGTGACCAGAACAATTAAAACGGAAAATTTGCCTCTTCGGAACAAATCCGCGGAGAATCGTTGATGCACTTATGATAACACGTGTAATGCAACTTGCTACGTTCTCTTTGAATTACTCTTGGGACGTTGCATATCAGCAAGACAAACGAATTTTGATCAGCAATTACAGTAAGTGCTCTTTCCGTCTAGAAAATGGTCAAAACGTCGCTCCGTAACTAAACACTCTGTGACAGTGTCTATAACGGTGTTCCCAGGGCAGGTTTAGTCAAATGCATAAGCATTATGAAACCGTTGAAGGACGGTTATTTTCCAAATGTCTTCGAACTCTTGGAACGTGTCGCGTGATGTTAGTGCTAAAGAGAAATGCTTGCATGCATGTTACTTCACAAGAAATATCATTCTTGATAAAATTCTATCGTGAACAGGCAAACATGTCAATGTATTCAATTTCATGTGACACATTAGTTTTTATCAAAAACCCGTTAGTCTCACAAACTTCGCATTTGCATCAATAAAGTTATGAGCCAAAATTATGGTCACATTTGTTTTAAAAATAGAGATTGTCAACGCTTCTGACATGCTATCCGATACTAGCTTTCCGCCAGATAGCTAACACTTGACACTTGGGTATTCGCCATCGTTTAGAGCAGTTTCAGTTTAGAACTGTTAACGGCTGCATGCTCAGTCAGTGCACAAGCTTTGGTAATACAACGAGCGTTGAAGATCTTTGTCACGTCGGCAAATACGCAGAACGTATTTAACAGTATATCATTTTAAAGTTCATATATGTTCTGTGTTTAAAGCATTTTTATCACAAACTGCTTCTGAAGGTTTCGATATTTCAAAATCAAGTTTCGTCACTAAGTAAACAATCAAAATAGAAAGCAAAACGTTTCTTAAGATATAACTTGATTTCATCAAGTATTGCGACGCGTCCAAAATCTCCAAAAAGACATTCAAGTGTTTCAGGTCTAAAATATTATCAAAATATGTCAGATAAAAGTAAATATCTAATCCACGATAAAAAAATACCACTTGTTGTCCACATTGTTATAAAAATAGCGTTCATTTTCTGATAAATGCACTTAATCCTCGTTAGGTACACACGTTCCGGTATCCAAAAGCATGTTCTTTAACGACGTTCATGTATTCATTAACACACCGCTTCCATAGAGTGTACTGTTCATAAACGCAATCTTTAAAACTGCTTTAGTTAAAATTGTAGGTCTTTCCACAGCTGCGTGCGTCAATTTGTGTGGAATACAAGAAACGAGTCACCTGTTGCGTCTATGGATGTAATACTCAGCAGGAGCTCTCGTTCTGCATCAAGCCATACTAAGGTTATCGCGCAGTATTGATGTACATCTTTTGACATAGTAGAAATACATATTTAACAAACTTCACATTGCAGGGAGATAGTAGGTGCTTTTGTGCTCGCAGCAGGGTCAAAAAATCAAATAAATCTATGTCTCTGGAAACTAATTCCTTTGCAAACCTTTGCAGAATCACACGAATTAGTCCCGCATTTCTCTAAAACCGTTCTTAACAATACATTTGAGGAGAAGTGTTTCAAACTGGAACATCAAATTTGAGAACAAATTGAATATTTTCACAAATTTGTGTCAACAACCGCGTAGTGTTTATCACTTGAAACAAACCGATATAAGAATTTAATGTTATAATCGTACACAATAGCACATAAACATCTTAAATCCTCATGTTCAGTTCAAACAGCAGGTTTGTAGGTTTAACAGCCAATTCATCTCCTGTCACAGAAAATGCCACCTTCACGTGTCAAGCCCGTACATTGTGCACGTCCCCGGTAGTCGACAAATCAAATTTGGCAAACTAAATGTAAGGCTTGTTTGTCCTCAGTCCAATTCAGATTCGATGTCTATATTATCCAATAGAATAAGGAAGGAATTTGTCTTAAGTCATGTCGGCCCTGCACGACAATTACGCGTGTAAGACCATCACCATCACAATAGAAACGTCAGCGGACGCATCAAACACGATGATGCTATTTCAATCAGATCGAAGTTCCAAGAAAATATCACCAGTATCGAGTGCTGCACAGAAAAGGCATCTTTGATGCTATCGCCTTTATTTGTCAACTTGGTCAATATCAAACATCTTCAGAAGAGAGAAATGTTCTTTGTTTGAAGAGCAGAAATTGTACGCGTTTACCTGAAGGATTAACGATCTCTGGGAGTGCTTTTTTATTTTTGCTTTAATGAATCAAAACCGTATTTATGTCATAGGCGTCTTATTGAGGAATTTCTTTTGCCTGTATTTTGTTTGTTTTTGTTTTAAATACTTTTTTTCAATGAGAAAGAATTGCAGCATCAATATTTGTCAGGACCCTGTTGTTCTTTGAGAGGAAATGTTATCATTTAAAATTATTATTTTTTATTCATTACGTCCTATAAAATTTGTCTATTATTATAATTAGTCACAAGTGAGTTGTAGATGTCGAGTGTTATGGATGCTCTGGATTTAACACTAGATGTTAAAAGGTAACAGATCTTTAGACAATATTTGACACCAACATTAATACAAATTTTACAAAATTGAGTAAAATGACTAATTGTCACATAGGATGAAAAAACGTACCATATTTAAAACCTTACTTTTTTTAAAAACAAGCTTGAACTTTAATCTTTATGTTTGTCTGTGTGACAATTATCAGCAATTAAAAAAATCATTACCACTTGTTGCATTGCTTCTTTTGTTTACATATTGACCTCACAATATATCATATTTCTGGATACCAGATTTGTTGTACAAGCTGTTCACATATAAATTATCTGTATTTAAAAAATAACCTTAATTATCAAGTTTCATTTTGAGACTCCCAGTGTAATGTTAACGAAATGTCAATATACTGAAGGTGAAACCATCAAGCGACAGATTATCGCTCATCAATTGTTAATGCCTGTCAAACAATTGCATCAAAACAACCCCTTTTGGAAGGGTTGTTTACCTTTGGTATACGTTCTAAATAATATGTTTATATTGATGATTTATTCGAAAAACCTAGAAATTCACGATTTTATGGTCATTGATTAGGTGCGATTTTTATGATAAGAACACACGTAATTTTATGTGTTCAGCTAACGATATTTGTGTTAGGCTTAATGAGGAAAACAGCTAACATAATTTTGTATCATCAAAGCTAACCTATCTTTCGTACTTCAGAGTTTTCTGATGCTTGAACTGATAACGGCTTCTCTTGTATTCAGCACTCGTCAAAGATAATTATTCGTATATGATCAATCCTATCGAATCACAGTAACACGCACATGTAACAATATCTGGGGTATTTTAAGATCAATGCTATGAATGACAAGCCTGAAACGTGACAAATGAATGAAACACGTTTAAAATAGTCACCTGTGTAATGCTGAGTCCGTGTCCGATATTTACTTCCCTTATTATATATAAGACACTATCGGATGTCGATGCACCTTTTATCATGCATTTTCCTTGATCAAAGCACTTGCACTGGTACAAATGTTCCAAATACCATCCAAAGAGCTAATCAGAAAATCTGGTTGTACCAGAAATAAACATTAAAACATTTATCAAAAATATACTCCAGGTCGAGGAACAAAGCGTGTTGTTTCACACTGTGAAGAGATGATCTCCAAATATCCAAAAGGATACCTTTACATTTCTACTCGTGGTTATGTTTGACTGAATGGCGATATTTAAATGAAATATGGATGAAGGGGAAATGCTAAAGATCTTGTAATAAATTCCACATATAATTCGACCTCATCACTTCGAACTCCATGTGTGCGATGCGATTGCTTACTGATCACTGCAGGAGGCTATAACAGATATCGGATAACTTGATACAAACAAATAAACAGTCGTTATTGAGCGTGTTCCCGTAAATAACAAGCACACTTATACAACTGACATTGTCTCCGTTCGTTTCACGCGACTGAAATAAGTTGGGAGATGATGAATGAAGACTTTTGGAATCAGCTGTGACGTAGTGTTGTTAGTAACTTCACAGAGAGTGGTGGAACCAAATTGCAGGCAAAAGCAGTCGATATATGTATTGAAAGTACCGCAATGGCGTTAAACATCATACCGCAGCCATCAGTAAAATATGGCATGCGAGGCTAAGATGTCCAGAGCACGAAAAGTCATTGATGAAGATTTGTGACAAAAACCAGTTTCGTGATAAAACATCCATCCACGTGACTACAGTAATGGTCATGTGATTGACGGACACCTGGTGCAGGTGTCTGGCGATGTATTAGCAGATTAAGTAAAGTAGACATTAATTGTATTGATGAGTTCGTCCACTACTGCTCCCAATCAAGTGTGATTACCTTCACGGTCCATTGCCGGTCGGCCAGACAACAAAGATTATACCTGGTTTCTTACAATGTCATCTTCCTTTCTGTGCTGTATCCCTTCACCAACTGTTGTTATTCGTGCATTTATCTTAAATATACTTTTTCAAGACAAAGTCACGTTTCCGGATGCAAGCGTCCGTTCGATTAATAAAATTTATCAATATTAAAATTCCAAATCGACTTTCAATAGGATTAAACTGAATGGTCAATATATATATATAAATGTTCCTCTTCTTAATTGCATATATACGTATTGAAACCAGACTTCATCCTCATCATATACGATGAAATATAACCTTTTAAAAGAAATTTCCAATTGCAATATACACCATTATATAATTTCATCACAAACGTTTCAATAATCAATCCATTAATTTATCAGCACAAATCTGTATGTTACTTTAAGTCCAAGGTGACACTCGTCCAGTGAACTTGTCCTTGAAATAAAACAGCCACAACAGAACGCAACTTCTCTAAACAATTGTCCATGGACTGTATAGTGTGTTATCTAGAATAAAAAAGTTATTATGATGATGGCAGGCCGAAGTTGCCTCTCGCAGAACCTCACACCAATCAGGCTAAAGGACAATTTCTCTTATAATACAAATTAAAAGCGACACTCTTGATGACTGGATAATATCATTTTACCAACCACTCACAGTGCTTACTCGATTGTTCCAACTTCCCGCAACGATCGCTGTAAAATGACCTGTTTGTCGCGTTACTTTTGATAAACCGCAGTAATTGCTGTATGTTTTAACTAGACAAATACCAGGTCAATACATCGCTCTTCAATCGCACTCAATATCAGCAGTAGCTTGGGTCCAGGCACCGTTTTGGAAAAGACCTTGGACTTCAATGTCCATTCATGGTTTTATATCGGCAGTCGTTGCAGTTTGGTCTTATCAGGAAAGAAACGGATCAGTGTGTCCTACAGGGCAAACATGGACAAGTCGCGCGCGTCTGTGTTGCTAAGGAGAGATAACTAAACACGCGTGCAGTAATGATACGCCACGATGACTAGCAACCAATGAGAACGTCATGGGAATTAAATTGAGTCCTTTTATTAATTGAATATTCTTTATATTCATATTTTGGTTAATATGAGTATAGAGAATATAAAGGGTGGTACATTTGTATATGGGGTTTGGAAAGTTAACCATTATGATGTATCTAGGTGTGTCTTATCTTTGTGGTTCTTCTTAAAGGGCTTAATAAACGTAACTTTCGGCAAAACTTGAAGCGAAAATCAAGCCTAATAACTTCCTATATTTATAGATTTAGTTAAGATTAACCGATATCAGCAATATTTAAGATAAACTATTACGCAGTTACCGGTACAGCAGCAGTTGAAACTCGGTATTTGCAAACACGCGTCCATTTTTAACTGTCTTCTACCTGCGGGTTGTTGTTGAAGTGGGATACACCTGAATTATTTTTATCTGTTTTCGTGTATCGTTTTATCAGTGTTGCACTTTTTATTGTTTGCTATACATACATGGTTCAATTAAACATGTAATTCATCATTAAAATCAACTGGGACCAGTGTACATTACTTTACAAACCATTTTCTATATTATACAATCGTAACAATGTCGCCCCACTTGCAAATTTCCATATGACAAAATGTCGATACATTCTTTTTGTTTAGATGGTTGGAAAAACGATATACTGTAAAAATATTTAATTAGATACAGACATTTTCTGAGAGCTGACATCAGAAATCGAAAGATCGCTCATTCTCGATTTCGGATGTGTCAACCGCTTTGGCGCTTTTGCCCACGTGATTAGCGACCAGTTGGTAAGCACCGAACTGCTCCGCGGCTTAATTGTACACACAACAAGCAGTAAAAGACTATTAGATTTGCATCGATGGCAGACGATATTATCCCATGCGTCACAGATTTATACATAATCAATATCGGTGTTTAGGATAATCAACATTGTGAAAGAAAATCAAACAAACTGAGCTTGGTGTAGCCAGTCACAGAATCAATGTGCACGGCCAGACAAACGCATCTACAAGGAGTTTCTTTTTTTAATTTTGCAAAAACATATTGACAATGCGTTCATATTGCAATAAACGCCACATAGTTGATTGGAATCAATTTTCACGATGCGATACACTAGCAAACAATTACGTCTAATGGAAAAGGAAACATGAAAAAGCGCTTATTTCAAGTAAATTTCACAGAATATCCCAGACATTGTGCAGGGTGAAAAAAACAGCATTCGATCCTGATGAAATTGATGACGAACCCATTTTTATTAGAGTTAGATACTGTTATCAGTAAAGCATGATTATGTTAGTGAAAAAAACGTAATTTTCCATAATTGTTTTCGATGAAGAAGAAGACGCTTTCCCGTCCGAAACATGTGGTCTAATTATCTTTTTCAAGGACCTCCGTTTAAACTTAACTTGTGTTCATATTTTCCCTAGTTTAATCGATTTTGAGTTCAGGGTACGGTTGTCTTGACGCCTCGTTTTCAAGGTCTTTTAGAAAACTTGATTTGTGTTCATTCGCATTTAACACCACTGTCCGTAATTAACAACGGAGTTCACACGATATGAATTGCGTGTCTGTTGCGTTCACGCTAGATCCGGAACGTCCAGACCAGCATCGGGTTTATAATTACATGGTGTGAGAAGTAAGTTAACAAGCTCTGATAAAAAAGAGCCAAAGTCAATACCTTATCCATTAGATCGACAGAATTCCTTGATGACATTCGACAACGAGGTTACAGGCACGTGCAGTTGCCAATCAATGAGATTAGTTCTAAAATTATATCGATGTGAGACATGTAATACCGCCACGCTACAGATTTTACAGCAAATTTGTCGATTCATAAATTAAATGACATTACACTATCCTCCAAGGATGATGATGGATGTGCTTCTCGCTATCATGTGATGGTAATTATCAGGGATTGGTCCTGAGGATTTGACACGATACCTAGCTATATATATATAAACATGCAATTTGACTTCAAAACGAACCGGATCGTCCGGTGATAACCCTCCATTCCATTTGATTAAAACCTTAATGAAAACAAGCTCCAAGACAAAAACTCAGACCTTGGCCTGTATACAGTTAATAGAGGTTACCCAACGAGTGGTTGTTAGATATGGTATTTTTATGGTGTCTTCTGTAACTGTAAAATTAACTAATGAGTGTATTTTGTAACTTTTGAAAATTAACTGATGAGTGTATTTTGTAACTTATGAAAATTAACTGATGAGTGTATTTTGTAACTTTTGAAAATTAACTGATGAGTGTATTTTGTAACTTTTGAAAATTAACTGATGAGTGTATTTTGTAACTTTTGAAAATTAACTGACACGAGTGAAATAAATACCATATACAACCACCACGAGTTGTGTGACATGTTTCTGCCACAATTTCAGCCAAAAGCAGCAGTATTACATTGAATTAAGTATAAATGAACAGCGAATCGTTTTTCCCGCCAAATGATGACATCGTCAACCATCAGCAAGTGACGTCGTTCCGGTCAAAGTTCACCATGTCAAAATGCGTTCAGAGTTATTATACGTGTGGTAGTTATGATTATTTGATACTCTGTGAGTTGAATAACACCCGCCAATTTTAGTAGAAACCGTTATTTTGCTCAAGCAAGGATTTCGCGTTCAAATTTAATATCTTGTTTCGTTAATAAATAAATATAACATCTAATCTTATAATGAAGAAACTGTCAGTCGAATTCCGTTTCAAATGTTAAAGTTTGACTTCGTGACCGTTTTACATGATGTAAATGAGTAGTAAGATAGGTAAATCATGCACAGAATCGAATCCATTCATGAGCAAGGACAGGGTTTCGATGTAATTTTTCCTTTTTTTCATATTTTGGCCCTAATTATGGTTTTGTAAGCGCTCGGTATAATTTTTTATGACTACGGACCATGATATCAAGTAACTGGCCATAGGTATAGGTGTTTGACTATATGTTTTGGGTTTTACGTACACCATCACCAGAAAAAACGTAATACTAAGGGGGACGTTGAGAGGGAGAGAAACGCCGCCTCAAGTGTGTGTGAGCTTGACTTTATAAACACATCCCAATTCATTTCGTCTGCAACACTGTTCCGTGTGAAAGGACCATGACGCGGAACAGAAAGCTGTTTAAATGCTTATTTTTATATTAGCCCATTGGTTTTGATAATGAATTTATCAAAATTATATTTAACATTTGTTCCGAAAATTTCATGTAGATTTCTTAATATCTTATAAATGGACAAGCCAACAGCCAGTATCGGCCAGCTATCTCCAACGTAATGTTTATGAGGTCACCATCGTAATGACATCTTAATGACAACAACAGATTTATGATGTCATAACACATAATTGGCCTTATTCGTGTTATATAGAAATGTTTTTATTTTCATTTTCTTCATTCCATCGTAATGCAACATGTACACAATTGCCATTATGGAACTATAACGAACATTGACCTGACATTGACAACACCTTACCCTTCTGCTTCTACATTAGTTTAGAAATTTTGGATTCCTATCTTTTGGCCCCAAGCATCATTGAAGAGTCCTAGGAGGACGATACAGCTGTATGGTGCAGTTTAATTCATTTTTTTGGCATACTGTATCTATTACTATAATAGGTGCAGCATATGTGTGTGTTAAGTCATACTTATTGGTCATGTTTTGCAACAGCATCTTTATATATTGTTACTCATCACTTCCATTGTTGTCAGTACTAGATTTTTTGGTTCAAAAATTGTTCGAAATGACTAAATGAAGCTTTGTTGCAACATTAAAATATCATATTGAAGAAAATAGTGTTGTGTTCCGTAACACACATTTGTATTACAGACAAACTACCTTACATGAGTGCTTTATGCAGACTATCATCTACAGCAATGTGTGTTATAGAACCATAATAACACTTGCTAAAATACTCATTGCTTAATATGATACACAAGGATGTAAAATAAGCCACAATCATTTTCGAAATGTACAGTCGAAGAGTCATAGACTAATACGTGATGATGTGGCATTCACTTTTTATGAAGTCAACAGTTAGATTACGTCATTTTTTATCATTAGCTCATGGCAAAAAACGTAGACTTGAACGAGTATAAGCCATTATCCTTATTCAGGATTTCCGAAATAGAAAAAAAATGATGACTGGAAAACGGCTACTATCAATGCTATACATCACAATTACACATTGCTGCTGCAATGCCCCCGAAGAATATATGATTAAATGTCTACGTGAGTTAACTTTTTCTCACAACGGCAAAACCTCATCACAGTTCACGTCTAGGTGATAATGATGAAGGTCTGATCCTCATTACCGTTAACAGCACGCGGATTGATTTATATCACCATGACAACGTGTCCATTTCATCCCGACTCCAACCCCAGACAACGCCGAAATTGAACACACACGAGAGAATATATGCCTTATCACCCATCAACTGAGGGCTTTTCAAATTAATTGTTTCATAATGTGTAGTTCGTAAAATGCTCAATTGTATTGACACATCTCCAATTTACTGAAATATTTATATCTAAAAATAAAATATTAATTTCGTAAAACTCATTGATATTCTAGAATTACGTCACAGGCAGTATTATCTTGATGATCTGATAAGTGCAATACATATCGATTGTGATTCTTGTTATAAATTTTGATATCAAAGCATAACCATTAGATTATTAATATTTTGAAATAACGTCGCAGATAACATTATCTTAATCAAGTGCGTTAACATTATCTTAATGAAGTGCACTAACATGATCTTAATCAAGTACACTAACATGATCTTAATCAAGTACACTAACATGATCTTAATCAAGTGCACTAACATTATCTAAATGAAGTGCACTAACATTATCGTAATGAAGTGCATTACAAACATGTATCTACATCGACGTATATAGATCTGTATACATTTAAATAGTTCAACGTGATAAATCATTGTGTATCGATCGCCTAAATATATTAACATAAATAACTCGACATGGTAATTGCCGTTTAAATACCTAATACAATCATCAAGTCATACCCGTCTGAAATAACGTCGCATGTAGCATTAACTAAGTGAACTGATAATTGCAAAATATATCCAGTATGGAAGTACAGTTATAGATTTAAATAATTAGTTGGCTTATTTGGTTTACGTCCTAGCCAGGGTCTTTCAAGGACGTGCCAGATTTTGGAGGTGGAGGAAAGCCGGAGCGGCCGCAGAAAAACCACCGACAAACGGTCTGTACCTGGCAACTGCTCAACGTTGGTTTCGAACTCGCAATCCAGAGGTGGAGGGCTTGTGGTAGAATGTCGAGACACCCTAAGCACTCGACCAACGCGGCCCTCCTTTAACATTTAGAAGGACTCGGTGATAGAATATAATTAATATTTATAATTTAAATATTCAAGGATAACTATTAAGTCGTAGACATTCTGAAATAGGTAGCATTAACTTGATAAAGTGGTAAGTGCAATACACATCTACAGTTTATTTTAGATATCTTGATATAAATATACATGTATATACACAAATTTCCAGTCATAAACATTTATATTTACATTTGCTCTGCCTCCTTTAATTGTAATGTATTGTGAAGATAAATGTTTTTATAAGAATGTAACAACATTTCTATTGTGACGTCATCCATTTCGATTGTGACGTCATCAATTTCATTGTTGTTTGCACTAGATTTTCTGTTAAAAAAGCTGTTCGAAATAACTAAATAATAAAGCACTTTTATTCTATCACGTTTGGGCAAATATTAGTCCTAAAACACACATTGTTATTGCTGAAAAACTTACATAAAGCCCTACCAGGCTTTATTCAGTTCGTCATCAATACCAATGTTCAATGTATGTTATAGGGCTGTAACAACATTTGCTCAAACATTCATTGAACAATGTTATATTTAGCATTAACTTGTTGAACTGAAACATTTCAATATACATTATGTGTATTTCCAGAATGAAAGTCTGGATATAGATTTCAATAAAGAACTAATTAAATTTTACTTCTAAATTCACAAACTCAAGGGGTTTTACGCACCTGACACTTCTGCTTCTTTATTAGTTTAGAAATTTTGGATTCACATCTTTTAACCCCTAGCATCAATGAAGAGTCCTAAGGGGACGAAACAGCTGTATTGTGCAGTTTAATTCATTTTTTCGCCATACTGTATATATTACTAAATTTAAAAGGTGCAACATATGTGTGTGTTGTGTCATCTTTTTCAACATGTTAGCATATTCATTGACTCATGAAACGTTTCACCACGTAAACGTTTTCGGCAGCCTCTGGACCCTGATGAGGAAATGTGACGCATTTACCATCATAAATTTTGCTAGGGGAATCATTCAACCTTTGCGATTTCAAACGGTATGTAAACAAAAAGGTAAATTGGAGTTCTCCTAATGTTTGCTTAGAAGTTTGATGTTGTGTTCAATAAACATTTACGTAGATAAACAAAATCATATGTTATTCTATAAATAGCAACGCTGGCGAAAAAACGACATTGTTATATTAGCTTTCTTTTAACTCTGTTTCTCTTTAAAATCCTACAGTATGTCCTACATAACACATAAAAACAAAATATGACATTTCAGTTGTTAGGTTTGCCATATTAAGCCACTATTACACCCTTGCTTGTAAATTTATATTTGATTTAAAAGATAGACAGACAATTTCTAGCTGACCAGACATTTAAAAATTGATATTGAGTTCCATGAAGCTATTTCCTTTGTAATCAGCCGACTGCAATGAGTCTTTTCATGTGTGATGATATTCAATTAATTCCTGGAAATATTCTTGTAATAAATTAAGAGTATTTAATTTGTCGAGTTATCATTACAAAACAATGTCAAATAGTAAATTTAATCAATATGTGTTTAAAAAAACCATTATAATTGTCCTTGTTAGACCATTAAACTTGGTAGCAAGGACCGTTCGAACGATTAGACAACCAAGGACGAATATAAATGTCGGAATGGAACGGGTTATTGTTGGACTTCTAAAGGTATATCAAGGTAAAAACAAAAAGACAAAAACATTTATATATCACAGCGTTCCCTGATGGCATTTAAACGAGATTCACAAACTTTATAGTCTCATATTAAATTTCTTATGTCTCTTTCCTTTGGGAGCAAATTTCTTTATGTGGTGTCAAGGGGGGCATATTATTGGAGCCATTACGGAATGTTTATAGGTTGTCTCAAAAGCCTCGTTTATTCCTAGCCCCGAGATCGCATGAAGCAAGTAAGACTTGACAATGCGTCGACATATTTGAGTTATTCATCAATAGGTAACTATTTAATTTACATCGTCGGATGGCCATAATTATCGATATATATAAAAAGAAAAAAAAACCAGCAAGCTCTATCAAAACAAAGCTTGTTCAATTTTAAACTAGGGCCCAATACATATTGATTATGACAGGAGAAACTGGGGATATAGCAAGGAACCACTTAATGACGATATCAAACTGCGTTCCATGTCTTTTCATTTCTCACTTTTCCCCTCTGATATATCTGTTTGTATAAAATAGAGATGCAGAGTAAATAACAGTTGTAGGAATCTTGTCTAGTCACAGTTGCTGAATAAAGACGTGACGTCACAAATTCCCATGCTACAATGATACAAAGGCGGTGTGATGGAATTAAAACCTTTTACGATATATTAATAGGATATTTTAAAACGATAGGAGCATAAACTGGAAGCATGAGGTAAGCTTTATATCATTTACCGATACTTTTTCGTCAGTGCCCAAGGGAACCATTGACAGTTTAAAAATGGTAGCTAGCTGTGTGTTCAAATAGGTATGATAGGACATTTTGGTTCCGGAATTTTTCAATTTTGAAAAACCCTCGGTAAAGCCTGAAGCAAAGAAATTATCCAAAATGTATTTATAAAACAGTTTTATATTTTTCTTAAATGGTTACCCGTGGACTCATATTTAAGTTGGGTTTGGATTCAACATCGATTTACGCTTACAAAAACCTTTCCTCTATGACTCCAACTTCCGGTTCCAGGATGGAAGAGCTATTGTTATTTACATATTGTGACAATGGTAGTATTGATTTAAAAACACTTCAATCATTAAGAAATCAATAGTTTGTTCTAAACATTTGTGTTTGTCTAACCTTGGTTTAACGTAAATTTTACGCCTACAGATTTTTGTTTGAGTGATTTTTATGTTTCAAGATCGAAAATAAAATCATCCTTGGGTATACTTGTGGATTGTCGTCGAAGGATGTTTAAAAACATAAATTGCTTTTACGACTTATCGACTAAGCAACTCTGCCTTTTCATATCCAGACCTTATAAAGGTTACAGGAAACCTTTGATCATTCGGTGATTAACGAGTGAGACTTTTTATCATAAACAACCAACAGCGCAATTGAGGAAATCTGTGTTCTGTGAAAACATGCTTCACAACTAGGCTGAATTACATTTTGAACATAAATCTCGAAAACATACAGCTTTGAATATAATAAACAGAAAATAGTAGTCAGATTGGTCAAAAAATATTTTCGACAACCTAGCTGAATAGCATTTTGAATATAATTCGCGAATGAAATATTCAGGTGGGAATATAATAAACAAAAAATACCAGTCTTACCGGTTCACAACAAGCAAGAAAACAAGACTGAATGGCATTTTGAATATCATTCTGGAAAAAATGCAACTTTGAATATAATACACAGAAATTAGTAGTCTGATTAGCCAAACATGCTTGACAAATAGGCTGAATATAATTACCAGATAATACTTGTCTAATAGGTCAATATAAAACCGATACAAGAAAATTCTGTGACGAGACATCAGATTTGATAAAACTTTGTTTTAAGTATTTTACATTGTGAAAACGTAATGTATATCAGTAGCCAGACATGCCCGTGTAATAAAAATCGTATTTAATTGAAACTCATGCATGTTTGAACATATTATATATCAGAGAATCCTTTGTTACTTTAGAAAATTTTAAATTATAGGGTTCAAATTTCAGAAATAGTTGCTATGGCTATATGAATGAATTCATTCGAGAAACATTTTCTCATACATCACATAATTTGAAAAGAGATTGGTTTTCCGCCGCCATTTTTACGCGAATTATGTTCAAAAGGTTTCCACAGAACCCTGGGTCTAATGTGTCTGTCCAAATGTGGCCGGAGTTACTGCTACAGCTCTATTTGGCTATAATGTCAATCGAGAACATGTTCAATTTTAGACAAATAACTACGCCCTGCCACAACAACCAAGGTCAGGATTGATGAGTGCACTATAGACGTATTAGGCTTTTGTAAGACTCAACCAACACGGCAAGTCAGTAACATTTTATAGGAAAAAGACGCGATACACGATACAGTTTCTATATTGTGTGTCAATCAAATGAATGTGGGTCTTAACATGAAAACATCAATTACAGCAAACCTGATACAAAATATAGCGTAGCTGATTCAGCATACATCAGAAATAATACATAATAGAGAGAACTAATACAAAATAGAGTTAAACAAATACACAAACACTGCAACATATTACAGCATATTGGAATCAGATTACAGCCAAAATACTTCAAACGAATAACAGTTATAAAACCGAATACAGCAATTACATCAAATGTATACTGTAAGTGTATTTCAGCGGTTCTTATTTTAGAAATTTTCGTACTGAAAGCATTAAAGCATTCTGCTAATTCATAATTGCGCTTAGGACACCGCAAATATAATCATATATCGCTTTCTACAGCAAATATTGTGCTGATTTATAATTGTGCTAATATGTTTAATTCTGTTTGCGCTAAATAGTACGTTTGAAGTAAAGCAAATTTAGTCAAACGAATTACAGTCATCATGTGTGATATCTGTTTCAAATATGTATTCGATGACAGGCATTGCTTTATGCAACATCTCGAAACATGAAACAATTATGATTAAATGGATGCCAGCAAACGTCTTGAATTCTTTGATAACAAACCAAACAATGGCAGTTTCCTTTTGCGACGTTCGACCTCGTCATTACCAGAGCACAGTGGGTCAACGCGTGTATATAACGACGTAACAAACATGTTATAAGTAATACGTATTGTACTAATATTATTCAATATTTACATTTGCTCTGTTCTTTTCCATTGACACAATGCTAAGAGGCAGTTGCTGCCATACGCCTATAAAACCCAGTGCCTCAGACTATAACAGCAATTAGTATTGTGACGTCATCAATCTCTATTGTGACGTAATCAATTTCATGGTTGTCTTCACCTGATTTGCTGTTCAGAATCGGCCCAAAAAACTAAATAAAGCACAATAATTCTATCGAAATGTAAATATAAGTAATGAACATTTTAGCAAATATTGTTACATGAGTCCTATAACACACATTACTATTGCTGACAAACTTACATAAACGGGCTTTATTTAGTTTGTCATCAATGGCAATGTGTGTTATAGGACTGTAACAACATTTGCTAAAACACTCATTGCTTAAATAAACTACCCATATATCTATGTAGATTCACTGTAATGATATCATCCAAACAACCTATGCTATTGTAATTATCATCAAAGATATCCGCTTCCAATTTGTGTTTTTGTTCGTCTCATTTTTTGGTGGCTTTTTATACCATTATAACATTATTAATTATGGATATGTATATGATGAATCTCGCTGCAAATAAGGTGTATGTTGTATACCCTCATAAAATACATACAGCATATTACCTATGGTGCTAATACAGCAAATCATATACAAAATACAACAAATCTAGTACAAATTAATATCTGCATCATAGACAAGACAACATAATAAAACAGAATTTATAATTTATATAATTAAAGTAACTTACGGACATAAATATATTAAAGTGACACGAGACCACGATGCAAACGAAAAAAATGTTTACTATGGTAGGGCATAGCGACTTGGGTAATAGGTTTGAACAATCTCAGTATACTGTCTTATGTCACTCGTATCTGATTGCTTAATTAAAGTATGTCCAACGCTTGGATATTTGATTACTTAATTACATATATTCTCTGCAGTTACATTTCAAATTGTTTTGGTTAGCGGAAAGAAATACAGCTATAGGGGATTTAATTATCCGTAAGAAATCATTAGGCAAGTCTATTGATTTGTTCACGAAAATTAGATGATGATTTGAAATCACATTAAGATGGTGCTACTTGTTGATGCATATGGATGTGACCAATATTTACATAGCGAGTGCCGTCGATGAAGCAGAAAACGCTTACTCTTCCGAAACATCTGGTCTTATTTTCTTGTGCTTTCACAAGAGTCTCCATGTAAATCTTTCATATTTTGCCCCTATGTTTATCGATTTTGAGTTCGAAGTATGGTTTTTGTGACGCTCCGGTATTCTCTTATTATTTTTAAAGGGGTCTCCATGTAAATATTTTCTTTGTTTATAACATGCCCTTAGTTTGATTGATTTTTAGTTCGGATTATGATTTTGGAGATGCTTCGGTATTCTCTTATTATTTTTGTCACAAATAATAGTTAACAAATAATAGGGTCACTTGTTCCGTTATTTCAGTGGTACTACGCGTACGTCTTCTTTATTACCGAGTACGGTTAACTAACAATTGGATCACTCATGAGATCTGCGCTTTATACTGTGTAGCTGTCAATATAAGAGTGTTTTAATTTCGCGAACACATTAAAATATGCGAAAATAAAAACCCTCATGAATATTTTGAGATTGTTTCCTTAGCACTCAGGCCTCTTTTTTTCAAAATATACGGCAATATCGGCATTACATGTGTAACAGAGGTCATCATTATTCCGCTGCCTACGCCAGGAGTCGAACCCAGAACCTCTGGCTACTAGGCTTACACTCAACCGATCGAGCTAAAGAAAATATCTCTCTAGCCGAGCGGTACATATGTATATTACCGCTGTTTTACCAGGGTTACATACAAATGTACACCCCCTCCAGGACAGACCTCATTTCGAGTTTACCAGGGGTCATAGGGATTCCTTTGCAAGTATCCCTTGTGTATGTCATTCCCGGGTCCCTATGTATTCGCCATATGCAACAGAAGTTATTCTATTTTAAATGCCTGTGCCAGGAGTCGAACCCGGAACCTCTGGCTACTAGTCTTGCACTTAACAGATCGAGCTAAAGAGAAGATCTCTCTAGCCGAGCGGTATATTGCAGCAGTATTTACCAGGGCTACATACTAGTATGTATATATATGTAGGTAAATTTTCGTCATCTTCTAAGGTGTGAAGGTAAGCTTGTAAATATAGATAACTGTAGTTTATTACACAAATGTAATGAAATAAGTGTAAATATATATAAGAAAATTAAAACACCACTTACCTAATATCGCGACAGGATTCCGCAAATAGTATGAAAAAGAAAAAGAGAAAAGTTTTATTAGATAATGTCAAATATTCAAAATATAATTTTACTCAATCGACATATTCAGATATTCAGATAACCCAATTGTTTTTCTTGTTACATAATTTACTAATATATGGATTGAACGGCGTTTTATTTTTAAATTTTCATGCTGGTATGAATGAAAAGCGGTTAAATCAATATTTCATGAAGCCTGCTTCATGGTTAATATGGATTTTACCGATTTGCTTTCATACCGGCATGAAAATTAAAACGACGTCGTTCAATCCATATATTTACATTATTGCTATTGAACAATTGTTTAATTCAATTTCTTATTTATTGAACAACTTATTAATTAACTGCGTTTGTGATTGCACCGTCCTTTAAACGAAAAAGGCGGAACAGACATAATTTGAGTAAAACAGGCGCCAATAATCATTTGAGCGTTTGACGCGGAGGCGTTCTCCATTTATCCGAAGCGGGGCCTTAAGACTCGTATTGAACGAGACGAATGTATTACGTCATAATGAATTCACGTGAATGGATGTATTTATACTGTATTGATGCTGTATCTTTAGTCTAGTGTTTCTTGTTTTCAGTTGGTATGTTCAATAGAAAAGAAACAATCAGAATGTAAATATAACATATTTGATCAATTTCAATATATATATTTATGATAGTCAATCTGATTAAAATGCATACCCTTGTTCTCACTCCGCTTAACGCAGCAGAGAGAAGTTAACGGAACGGCGCGGAGATCAAGATATGATTTTAATCAGGTTATTATGATAGTTTGTTGTTTATGAAATTTGAAACTAGAATACGAATAAGATCCTTGCATGTGAACAAGGGAATGATCGTTTCAAGTAATGCTCGATAACACGAACAAAACTTTATCTAACAGTATTACAATTAGTAGTACAGCACAATTCTCCTTCATCAATTTTCAAACTGTTATGGAAGGATCATATATCAACATAAAGGAGCTTTGTTGAGAAATATGCATAGACAAAAAAGGAAGTTCAAAAGATAAAAATGTTACGCTTTGTCAAAGACGTATAGCACATCGTTGTATTGTAAGCCTACATGATGTTAAATCTGATGTATGTCTAGGAGAATATCCAAAACCCCTTTGTTTATGTATAGCAATACTTCATATCCAGCTTTCAGCTAAAGCTTAGCCTAGCCCAAGGGAACGGGAAAAAAAACCATCCAAGACTGAGATTCTTGTTTCGAGCTGATTCATTCTGCACTGTATTTTATTATCTTTGGCGTGTGCGGATATATATCAGCATAATACTGACATAGGAAAATATAAAAGAACAATAAGAAATTGAAGAAAATATATAAACTGCGTAGTTACTAATATTTGCAAGTTTTTTTTCGCAAAACTCGCGATTGCATCAAAATTCGCGAAAATTAAAACCTCGTGAAAATTAGTATATGATGACCTTTTAATCTAGGTTTCATAATTATGTTGTGATCGGCGACAACTACGACTAGGTCTCAGACAAATTGACAATTTATTTGTCCGTACTGTCGCTATAACGTCCACGATCAAATATCTATTTCTAGTAATACGCATCCAACGAACATTTGTTTGTTAGGATCCAGTACGTATAGTGGATCATACCGTCGATATTACTTACAAGACCACATGTATAAATATATTATGTTTTTTAAACATATCACCAGTGTTGTCATGTAACTGTTCATGTGGAGGCGATAAGTTGAAATAACTGGTGCATAATCCCTTATTAATATTTTCTTGGCAATGCATATATTTAAAGCCAAAATATACGTACAAATACAGTTTGAATTGTTGGAATTATCATAATCATTGGAACTGAAGATAACTTTTGATTGCAAATTGTGATATACAGTACAAACATGTTAACAGTATAATGTGTATTCAGTCGATAAATAGTAATACCTCCGTACGGAAAATAATTGAAAATTGTAGGAAATACTGTAGGCGCAGGTATTTCTCTAGAGAACATTCTAATTTGGACGTGTCAACCCTGGGGACGCAATTGATTTCCAAATTTACACAATATTTTGCAAATTAAAATGACTTCATTTCACGATTTAATCACTTTTTAATGACACTTTTGTTTCAATGAGAAACTATTAAGGTATTTTTAGAGTCAAAGAGAGAAAATTACAGTTGTTGCTTGTGGGTAGATATTTCAATGAAATGGAACTAATTTGTCTACCAGTGTTAAACCTAGTAACGTGTTCTGAAGAAAGACAATTCGCGGCTGTACTTTTGTAGTGCATTTTACCTTTAAATTGTCACAAAAAGTTAGCTCCTTTACAATTAAAATGGAGTTTGTTAAGGACAATTTTCTAAACTCAATGGTTTCCTTGAAGACAGAACTTCCTTATTATATTAAAACTAGATAATTTATTTAGAGAGTACATGTATAAACATGTATATGTATTAACATGTAAAAGACATAAGGAAATGAATGCACTTGCTATTAAACTTAAATAAGATTTTGATTATTAAATCATTTTTAATATATTTTTTTATGTAATGCCATATGCTGACATGTCATTGGTTATTTTTGTTTCGAGTCAATCAGAACATAAAACCTATATTTGCACAAAAACAATGACTGTTACGCCATATTCAAATTGCATGGCAACAGAGCACTTTGACGTCATAAGTAGACCAGGTGTTACGTCTCGAGACACTTTGTTTTCATATAGGGATGAACGTCGATTTTTTTAATTTTCATGCTGGTATAAATGAGCAACGGTTACATACATATTGCATGAAGTCCGCTAACGCTTCATGGCCAACAGACCCTTCAGACTTTATGTAAACTTTATTTATTTTACAACAATTATGAAACAATTTATCCAACTTATATTAATCACTATTGTTGGCCCGGATTTTAGTGCGCGAGGGGTCTTATTGTGGGAGGAAACCGGAGTACCCGGAGAAAACCCACTTGGTCGGGCAGGTGACCCCAATACCTTTTCACGTCCAGTCGGGGAATCGAACCCCGGCCGTCTTTGTGAAAGGCAAGTGTGCTATCCACGGCACCGACCACCCTTCAGAATTTAAGTTATCTTCTGTCTATCAAGAGACAAATACCACCAACAAGCTGTTGTATAATTACCCAAGGTGCTGTCTTTGCTACTCTAGGATACGTATTCATGAAAACATACTACATTGTCTAAAATTTAAACATACACAAGGAGCGACTTTAAGTTATCTTCGAAGACCAAGTCCTATCGATCAGGAAGTAAATACAAATCACCAACAGGCTATTGTATCACTCCAGTTGCTAATTTCGCTATTCTACGACACAAAATCATAAAACCTAGTGCTCTGAGAGTTCAACAATCTCCGGAATCGAATTTAATTTCTCCTCAAAGACCAGGTCTTGTCGAACAAGATGTCACTATCACCAAAAAGCTGTTAAATCATTACAGCTGTATTCATGAAGTAATTGTCGTGCTCAAACCAGCTTTCTTAAATAGCCTAAAGCTTGTCAGTGATATAATAGTCAATTGTAAATGTTGAAAACAGTTCTAGATGCATGACTCTTCATTTTTTCAAAATAATTGATGAAATAAGAGTCTTTAAATAATATCGAAGCCGGAAACAAAAAAAGCCTTAAGCACAAAATCCGCGTGAATGAGCATTAGAACGAATTCATGAATACATGCCAAGATCTATTGCAAAACGATGACAAATATTTTTTACCCGTTGTACGAGCACGTGTATCGGGGCGGGGCTTTGTCCATACACGTGGCCAGTATAGGAAGGCGGAGCTAGGTGTTTATATGTGGTTGCTGGGCATGTACTTGCACGTTGAGTACATGGCTCTTAGGATGGTCAAGACAAGAGATGGTGTTGTAATTCGTTCGCATCTTGCTACGTGACTGGTCAGACGTGTATGTGATAGGTCCCGCCCGCCCGCCCTTAAATAATGAGTTTTTTGACGGATGTGTACTTTTGTACATTCCAGTTTTTTTATTCGTTTACAGAACGTGTGCCGTGTTACCCAGACTATGCTCCATATACTACAGGGATGCGAGCCAACATTGGTAGATGACGGAAGTTGGAGAATGAAGATGACGAAGATGATTATACGAAAATGTATGTCAGTTGCATAACGCATAGGCTTTCTCCCAATCACGTATTAAGTTGCGATGATAAATAATTTATGTTCGTTTGAACAGAGTAAATTGGAACATAAGAACATTTTTGTTTGGATAAAACGTGACATTCCAATAAGAATGGTAGAATATTAAGCCGTTTATGGAATACAAAAAAAAACCAAAGGAGTATAACTGAATAGTGCCAATGCATATCCTTTATACCTGAATAATAAGTCGTTAACGATGTTCACATCAATACTTTGTTAAGAGTCCACAAACTACTATATACAGACGTTTGGATGATCAAACTTGATTATCATAATGTAACCATGGTTTTAGGTTTTTAAAAAAGAAATACGTGAAAAACAATATCAGATAAAACCAAAGCATCAGCAAAACAATATTTTAAAAATAGGAACAAACGAAAGATTTACATGTTGACATTCGTAAAAGTACAAGAGAATAAGACCAGGTGTCTCGGAAGTGTAAGCGTCGTCTGCTTCATCGACGACACCCGCCATTTAAATCTTGGTCACATCCAAGTAAACATCAATCCTCAAAATGAAAAAAGCGTCCATCTTCATATCACACACAGATACAGAATATGTCTTGATGAGATCAAGATGGCGACCATAACACTTGCCCATAGTCTTAATCAACCTGCATCTCTCGAAACTGTGTGCCGTACGTTTGTTCCTTCCTAAAGCGTCCTCTTGAATGATAGTTAATGAATGTACGAGTTTCGAATAGTTCACCTTTACTTTTTGTATGGCCCCTTGCAGTCAGTAATGAGTTTATCTTAATAGATACCTTTGTTGTTTATCAATCCCGTCACACGGGGACAGTAACAGATGAATGTCTGCACGTTATAGGTTAAAGTACAGTACATATTTGGATTAGAAATACAGTAGGTGCAGGGAATATATGGCTTTCTATATATACACCACTTCGAGATCATTGGCAGCTACTGGTGCATTATTTGTATGGGGACAGATGCAGAGTTTGAAGGCCCAGTATACGGAACTTTAGGCAAAACGTGAAGCGAAAATCAAGCCAATAACTTTTTATATTTATAGATTTAGTTAAGACTAACTGATATCGGCAATATTCAAGATGAATTCTTATGTGGTTACCGATACAGCAGCATTTGAAACTCGGTATTTGTAAACACGCGTCCATTTTGAACTGTCTTCTCACTTCAGCGTGTTGTTGAAGTGGGCCCCACCTAAATCATTTTCAATTCTTTGGATTTTTCTGTCAAGAGTTTCTTATTAGTTACCGCTCAGGTTTACTTCGTTTAAGGCTTATTTTTGCATGGTTATCAACTAGTTTTTTTCAGAATCACGAAAAAGTTCCTGAAATTACATAAATTGGGCCTTTAATGTTTTATTACGGTTAGGGAACATTTAGAAATAAAACGCTATCTGAGGTCCCTGATGTCATATATGGTATTCATATGGCTCATATGAATACCATATATGACATCAGGGAGCGCAGAAGTCTATTTGATTGCTTCTAAAAGAATGGTATATCAAATAAATATTGCTTGTTCTGTTGATTAAATGTAATTGAAAAATGAAGATTCATTCTTCGATTATAAAGAATGTGTTGTTCACCAGATGCAAAACTTTCTCTAAATGTACACTTTTATTAATCATTCGTTGGACAGTATGCATTAATTATACATTTGCCTGGTAGTACATATATTTTAACGCACAATATATCTTTCTTGTGTTATTTGTATCAATTTTAATATTGACCTCATAAAAACAAGGTTGAAAATGTTTGTCATTTATTTTATGCTTCTGACGAACAAACTTCAAGATATCCAAGAGATATAGGTTGTTGGTCGCCATCTTTGTATCATGCAAATAGACTGTATCCTTGGCTGATATGAAGGTGGATGTTTTTGAATATAATCATTAACATTCCTGCTTATTGACTTATTGTGAGTGGGAACGATACCTTAGTTCTCACTTTGAGGCCATGACATTTACTTCGATATGACCTAAATTTACATGGCGAGTGTCATTTTCCAATCACCTGGTCGTGTTCTTCATTTTACTTTTTTTAAAGGTCTCCGTATATTTGACTTTCCGTTGTAAATACTGTGTCCATACTTTAAAAGATCTTTAGTTGTGATTTTAGTTTTGCTTACGCTTAGGTATTCTTTGATTTATGTTCAGTCCAAAGTCACGTCATCTGGGAAAATTATCCAGCGATTCTTTTGGATAGTATTCCTATATTGCCTGGGACTCGGTATTGGGATATCACATTTTATACAAGCATATAAATATATGTTTGGCACCACTCTTAGGACACAAAGTTGAATTTGGCCGTACAAAAGGATTTGACCACGGTCATAAATCTATAAACAATAATGTATTTATATTACCAAAAGACACGCTAGGAATATTTCCAATTCTGTTTAAAATGTTATCACATAATTCACAGTAAACGACGCCAGGAACACAAAGTCGGTAATGCAATCTACTCAGACGTTGACCGGAGATTTATACCTACAGTTAACCTCTGAGGAGATTTTATTACAGTCTCAACAGATGCAACTTCGAAGTTCACAGTCGTTGTAAGACAGTCCCTGAGATTGCAAGTATTCACGTACATCACTAGTCTAGACGGACACCAGAGCTAGTGTAAGAAGTTAGATTGAACATCATCTAATGTCTTAAGGTCAATAACATAAGAAAATCCTGATCTGAAATTGACGTAACATTTAGGTCAACATAATATGAAAAAAATCATGTCAATTTGAGGTCAATTTGAGGTCAATTTGACAGAAAAAAATTAATGTAAATTCATGTGTAATAAGAGAATACCAAAGCGTCGACAAAGCCGAAATCCGAACTCAAAATCGATTAAACTAGAGACAAAATAGGAACAAAGGAAATATTTGCATGGTGACCTTCGTAAAAGTACAAGAGAATAATACCAGGTGTTCCTGAAGAGTAAGCGTCTTCACCTTCGTCGACGACACTTGCCATTTACATCTTGGTCACATCCAAGTAAACGTTAATCCTCAAAATGAGAACCGATTCATCATTGTCAATCAAAACAAGTAAGAACACTAATAAGTAAACTCAAAAACGTCCATCTTCATTCCACCTAAAGATACAGAATATTTCTCGATGAGATCAAGATGGCGACCATAAAACTTGCGCATAGCACAAAAAATCGCTAACATCCAATTACCGTTAAAATGTGTACGCTTACAGAGACGCTTTTGCAATAGGTTTAAATGTACTTAAGAAGGAAATAAATATTGGTGCATTTCTGCTTAAAAAATCGGCCATATTCACTAGATTTAGTTAAGTATGTCTGATCGCATCAACCCTATCCTCTTATCCTCCGAGACTGTTATTCAACATGACATACGTCAGGAAATCCTACAACACGATGCCGCTAAATTTTGATTTATCTCAAAACGAAGATAACAATTTTATATTTCCGTAAGTAATCGCTACATGTATTTGTCATCTGTTGTATATACTTAATTTCCGCTGAACCCAATGGATCTCGAGCTTTTGGTACGTTTTCGCCTCTTGGGAAATATAGAGTCTACAGGCATCAGTTTTGAGCCGATGGTCGAAAAACTGCTTGAATTGCTAGGTGCACCGCACTGCAGCATTTTCGTACAAAGCTTTCTTCCTACAGAATTCATTTTCTCGACATACGGATGTGAAGCTCTACGTTACGAGAACATAAGCATGTTTAGTCCAACCTCGTTATCTCGACGTCATTGGTATTCAGCATAAAACTGCGATAATACAAAAATGTATTTTACAAAAAAATAAACGATTCGATAAAACATAACATTATAGATTAATATTTTCATATATTGTGACAGAACCATTAAACCTCCGTTCTATTGGGAGGTTCCAGCTGCTGTATTCGGCGTATGAATACATAGCAAGGTCATTATTGTTAAGACTGTGTGACTGCGCTCTAAAAGTAATCCTGTAAAAAATATAACTTAAATCATACCCTGGTATTTTAATCAACTTTAATGTTTAAACATTCATATTTACGTTTGCTCTGCACTGCCACCATATAACACTACCAATGTCAGTTCCGTGTTATGAGACCATAACCCTGGAGTGGTTATTATGACATCATCACGATTGTGACGTCATCCTCATAACGTTGGAAATAGCTGGCTAATACTAGCTGAAGGCTGTTCAATTTATTAGAAAACTACTTTGAGTTTTCAGAAAAAATGTAGAATATAAATATAAATTTATTATCAAAACCAATGGAAAAATGTAAATATATGCATTACACATCATTCTGTTCCGTGTTATGGTCCTATAACACGGAACACGATTGCAGACAAATAATCCTAACGCGCGTTATTCATTTTGTCTGCAATCCTGTTCCTCGTTATAGGACCATAACACGGAACTAAATGATGTTTAATGCTCAAGTATAAACGTTCTGGACATGATTTGTTATCTGCATATGTTGTCATCATTTATATGATATAATACAAAGGCACCGAAAATAGTAATTGTGACGTGCATTGTGAAGTCCAACTGCATTGAAGATATTTAAATATTTTTGGGATGACGTAACACACACATATGTTGCACCTTTTAAATTTAGTAATAGGTACAGTATGCCGAAAAAAAAAGAAAAACTGCATCATACAGCTGTTTCGTCTTCCCGGGAATTTAAACTGATGAGAAAGGAGCAAACATGAAGTTTTTTTGGTTTTTGGTTTTTTTACCTAAACTTTAAATAGTTGGTAGACATTTAACTTTACTGAGAATAATTCCATTTGAAACTAGGGTAAGAAATGTCTAAAAGTATCAATTTCAAGACTTTTTTTTTTATCTCAAACTTTTTGTAATTCCAGTTCTCGGATTTCGTGACCTAGTTTGAACCGCATCACACTCCAAATACGACGTCATTTATCCATCGTGTAACCTTCGTGTGTCCTTCGGGCAAACGTTAAAATAAGAATTCACAATTTCGTGTAGCCTTCGTGTGCGGTTCGGTGTGATCTTTGGTAATCATAAGCCTTTTTTTTTTAACTCTTGTTGATCAATTTTGGGGCCAACTTCGTGCGAAATTCAAAATTCATCTTCCTGTTTCCAGGAAGTGTTAATTTCGGGACGACCTAACGCCTGTATTACGTTTGATCGTTCACACGCTTGAATTTGTGAGTGAAAGCGTCAACCAGACGGTGTGATGGACAAAACACCCAAAGGACCTGATCAAGATAATGAGACTTCAGACGTCATTAGTGCGTTTGTCAGCAATAGAGTAGAAACACCAGATAGAAAAAAGCTACCATAATCACCAACGCGTGAAAATCAACAAAACAGCGTGAATGTAGATAAAGTGATCGGTAATATCTATTTTGAAAATGTCATCTTTATTTTATGGTATATTATTTAAGTCTGTCAGAGCCAGCCTACCCGTCTAGACTATTTTTCTTGCTCCTAACTTAAGGCTTAATACCGTCTATAGACGGGATATTCAATATCGTTACTTCCTGGCGATACTTTATTTATTTTGGCGTTTACGATGGGAACAGTAATCTACTTGTCATTTTCTAACGAAATATATTCTGTCTGCTTTTGTTTGATTTTTCTTCTTCTTCAATATTAATGGAGGACAAAGACGGAATCAATCCCCACCGGCACCGTTTCCAAAATTTACTACGTGACAATGCATCCCCTAGGCCATCAGTTGAATCAATCTACAACAAATGCGTCACGTTGTTAATATTTACAGAGATCAACTTTGAGTGTAAAAGCCATTTTGCAAAAAAAAAATAAAAAAATCGAGAGGGATTGTCTGAAATTTTATATGCAATAACCATAGAACGAAAATAAAATAAAAATAAGCCACTTTTATGCACCCTGCAAAAATGCATTTTGTCTCTCAACGCCAAGTTTATGCTGTCGCCAGGCAACGGCTTAGAATCACACCGGAACTGTCCTCAGTGTCATGTCTGAGAGACTTTTTTTTTAAAACTTTGAATCAGTAATGTTTACACAGCAATAACAGGAACAATTTTATCTTTTGTAGATGGTACTTTTAGCTATCAACTTGATGAAATCTGCATCATTTTATTTGAACAGCATCCACGTAAAATTAATCTCGGAAACAAAACAAAAAACATCGGGCACACATCGTCATCGTTGCTATAACAACCGGAAGTCAGACTCCGTTATAAAGCAATTTATAAATGACAAGTAGCACGTGCCGATTCCTATTTTAGAGAACCTGGCGACAGAACACGGCAGAACGAGGTAGTCAGTGTCCGGTGTCCGTCGTAAATATCTTAGGTGAGGCGGTCACTTAGACCAAACCGGAAGTCGGGTCCAACGCGAAAGCAATCAAGAATGTTTTTGAGTGGTTTTTAAGGTTTCTGTGCAATCACGATATCGTTTTAGATTGTAACAGGATTACTATAGACGAAGAACCAATATTCACTGAAGAAGAAGTTTCTTTTGACATTAAATTGTGATAAAGATTTAATTTTAATTATTTTGTTTTGGTGAGTTTATTGGTGATACATTTCTTTTCCTTGACAAAAGCGAAAGTCTTCGTTTTATAAAACTGGCATATAATTTGTACAAGATACCAAATAATGTTTCTATAAAAACAGTTTGTTCAAAAATATCTACAAACCAAAAATGGCTTATAATTTGTACTTGGTACCAAATAATGCTTCTACAGAACCTGTTTGTTCAAACAATTCTACAAAATAATGTTTGTTTTCTATACAAGGTTTTTTTAAATGTACTTAAATGCTCAAATTACAATTGCGGAAGTTATAAAAACGGTTATAAATTGTGTATGGCCATTTGACGAAGAGGCGGTGTTGGAGTCTTAAGGATGTAATGGCCTCAGATCACAATAAAGGATGGGTTGCATAATAATTTTTCCTGTCTTATTAATGACAAATATGTACGATTTTTTACATAGACTTGTTCAACAATATCTATTCTAGAGGTTTATTTTTGTTTGACACACTTATCAAGTTTATTTTAGCAGCAGGACACAATGAGTGATGAGGCTTGCGCATTGATATTTTGGTATTTTGCCTTATAAATGAAGGGTATTGACATTCAAATGAAATTGTCTTTCTTAAATGCAACTCATGGGGTACTTTTCATCTCACTGTAGGTTCAGCTTGAATAGATCTACAATAAAAAACAAGTCCCATGCAAGTATAGCTTGCACATTATACCATAAATATATTTTCATATGTTTAAAAAAGGGGAAATTACAGATTAAAAATGTTTTATCTTGAATTGAAGACGAGAAGAATTAAAGCATTGAAGATGTAATGTACACAAATGAAGAAAATTGTGTACATTTTATCAAGCTTGACCATATGTACATTGTAAGCTGATCGCTGTTACATCCGTATTGATAATGAAACCCCAGCAGGCTTCATGCAATAAGGATGTTACCGATTTTCATTTTTTACCATGACCATGTTACATGAGAAGACATTTCTCGTGGGAATAATGTAATGTCCAGCTAGGTATATGAAGGGGAAATACTGCTTAATTGGCAAGCTAGCTTTATCAGTCATGTGGTATATAACCCGGGGACCCGTTCACGTTAGTTAAGCAACGGTGAGCGTGGTCAGTAGTTGGATGGGTGACCGCATGCACATTACAGAACCAAAGAATGTTTTTATGTTTCTAGGATCTTAATAACTCATTGGTAAATTTGCTGAATGAATAGTCGAATTCGAATAGTTAAAACATGTCACGTGGCTAATATATAAAATCAGGGCGCATGCGTGATATTGTTCAGGATTCGATCGTTATCTACAAATGACAGATGTCGTTATGGAGCAAAAGTAATAAAGCGGTGACAAATGTTAGAGATTGGGAATTCGTAAACAGGAGATAGATTTGTTTTGATTGTCAACATCAAGTTGAATAATGAATATTGTATATGGAATCGTAAATACAGCAGCACTCATAATCTCGAAGTCAGGAATGTTTTAAAAAATAAAGGTTTTGATCGATCGCTGTAGATTGTTAAACGATACGGCAAATTTGCTAAGGTACATTATATGCTTGAAATATTTGATTCTTTCATCATTATGAATGACCCAACAAAACCGGTTCAATCGCCCCCACCCCCTCCCTATCGTGAAAGACCCAAGCACCCCTTATGTCCTCGCAATCATTATATCCACAGCTAGCAGAGTGATCGGTTTACATTTTGGCAGTGTCAGGATATCCGGCATTGGGTATCAGTAAGGTTCGTGTACTGTAGCACTCTTATTTGGCATTAGATATGTGCTAGCGCGATGACATAAATTCATTGTACAAACTCCACACTTGCTTCACATATTATAACTAAGGCATGTCAGGGACTGACGTTAAGCTGATAATAGGACTTTAATTATTACTAAGCTGATAAAAGGACCATAAACATAATACTGATTGCCAGCACAATATCGCAACATCTGTGCATCCGTGCGGTTCATTCATGTACTCCCGCTCCACGCTCCCCAACCCACCTCCCCATCCCTTATTCCTCTATCTACGTCCTGATTAGCAAACAGCAAAATCAATTCGCGCTTGTGATTTAAAACCAGTTATATTTGTTTTTCTTTCCGTTTCATTAAATCTAATCTTAATGTTTTGCCATTAGCAAACCTGCCTTAATAACTGCGGCGATAAACACCGAGCCGGAAACCACCAAAACAAAGGGGAATAACTCTACTCAACAATTTGCTAATGGCATTTTATGTCATCTGATCAATTCGGAAAAGATTACACTAAGCCCGTTAATGCGTTAGAATCTCTGCTCACGTTTAATGGTACTTTTATTGACGGTCATTAAATTGAAGCAATGTCATTAAAAAGGAGTACTCTTACTTCGGCGTGACAATCAAAACGTTGAATTAAGATAAAAGTTAATTCATTGTGTAATTAAATCAAAATATGTTTTTTGCCGGTTTCAATTACTTTGAAGTATCTGTTCGAGTTCATTTTTCTAGAACTGGTGATGTATTCCATATAAAGTTGCATATCATTTTTCAAAAGAAATCGGTGCCAAATTTTGGCATTTGAAGAAAAATATCATAAGAAAATTGACTGAATTGTAAAATTAAAAACAAAGAACGGGACCTGTCGGAGTTGAACATGGAACATTTCTCTACCGTAAATAATCTATTTTTGTTTTTTCCAGGGCGTGACAATGAAAGGCACCAATGCTGCAATCCATGAATTGTCAATTCAGAAATATAAACGGATATCCAATCGATTTGCAATAAAGCATTTTCAAGAAACGGACCTAGACAGCGTAAATTAACCTTAGTCAGGGAAGTCTAAGTGCTCTTCTTGTTTATCCTATCTATGGTCATTGCAGTTCTCTGTGGGTTGAGTAAGCTTCCATGTGTGTATGTGTGTCTAAGACGGGGTATGTTGGTGAATGTATGCCGGAGACGGGGCATGTTGGTGTATGTGTGCCAGAGACGGTGCATGTGTGCTGGAGACAGGGTATATTGGTGTATGTGTGCCGGATACAGGGTATATTGGTGTAGGTGTGCCCGAGACTGGGTATGTGTGCCAAAGACGGGGCATGTTGTTGTATGTGTGCCGGAGACAGGGTATGATGGTGTTTGTGTGTCGGAGACGGGGTATGTTGGTGTATGTGCGTCGGAGACAGGGTATGTTGGTGTGCGTGTGTCGGAGACGGGGTATGTTGGAGTATGTGTGTCAGAGACGGGGTATGTGTGCCGGAGACAGGGTGTGTTGGTATATGTGTGTCAGAGACGGGGTATGTGTGCCGGAGACAGGGTATGTTGGTATATGTGTGTCAGAGACGGGGTATGTGTGCCGGAGACGGGGTGTTGGTGTACTTGTCTCCTTATGATAGCGCGGACATGATGCCGACTTTATAGTGCTATCTCAATGAAATATCGGGCTGAGGGAGCCAAACACATCATCCCGTCCGGACATGTTACTGACAATAGGAGAACCAACTGCTGTCGTTACCCTATGATGCTGAACGTTATGTAAGAACAACAACTACAAATCGTTTGGCTTCCGTTTGTTTGGTTTAGTTTGGGTTGTTTTGTTTTACGTCCTATTAACAACCAGGGTCATTGAAGGACTTGTCAGGTTTCGAATGTTGAGGAAAGCCGGAGTACCCGGAGAAAATCCACCGACCTACGGTCAGTACCTGCTGCCCGAAGTGGGTTTCGAACTCGTGACACAGAGGTGGAGGGCTAGTTGTAGACACATTAACCATACTCGCCACCCCACCCCCACCCCCTCCCTCACCGCTTCCGTGTGTCTCGACCAGGGGAGATAACCCGTAACTTCCTCACAGCGGCGAACACTCTGAGCGGAACTCTTCAATTTAACGTGATAATAACCACTAGCTTGACACACAAAAACAACAGAAGCATCAAGCCCTGAAACTTTCATCGGTGACATTACTACTAAAGCAATTTTCGAGAGTACACATTATATGCATGATGTACTATGGTTTATTTTATTCCTAGAATTAACATTTAAAATCAGAAAAGCAATTTTCATAAATGATTTTTTTTTTTACTACTGCTCGAAATGTAATCTTGATAGTGCTAAAAACAGAACGGTAATGCAATTTTCATTTTCACCAAAAGGAAGAAAAAATATTAAAACTAATTTTATCTGAAATTCTGCTGCCGATTTGATTGAGAACGAAATTGACACGTGAACCACAGCTCAGTTCCCGTCTCCATCGCTCTAAGAAGACCATTTTTAAGTCATTAATATCACAAGACGTCAACAAGTTGATTTTTTCTGCCCAAGCTGATTAATCAAACGCACCCAAAGCCGATACTTTCGAATAACAGATGTTTGGATTTCGCGTCATTCCAGGAAATAAACTATCCAATAAGGTTTCTGTTTTCGCCGATAATTAGAATATCCAGATTTTGTCATCTGAAAGCTAATACTTCCAATCTCGATTCTAAATTAGAAACGAATGCGTCTTTCACCGTCTGTCGGCAAATATAGGCTTAATGCAGAATGCATATGGTGCTTTGTGACTTCTCCTCGCCGAGGTGTCATTTAACACTTGGTTATCGCCGTGGCGCAGCACCACACTAGAAAAATCTTGATAATTACACGCTTAGTTTAGGGTTACCTATTATGTATTTACTGTACGGAAGCTTTTCTAACTGAGTGAAAAAAATATTGACAGCGTAAGATCTAAGTTAATCTGTTAATTCAGCTGAAACGTGGATCAACATCCGATAATTTTCAGTGGATTAACCAGGCAATATGCAAATCTCGTTTGTTGCAGACACACAGTCATACAATTCAGAGTTTAGAATTGTCTTGTTTAAATGTTTTGATATATTAGTGGTCCTACTTCTGATGAATACAAAAGGTTGCCATGGATACCGTTATATATGTATATAATATAACTCGTATATATGTAACATTTGGAGAAATGAGCAACAGGATGAGACCTTTAGCTTACCATCCAGAGAAAATAACACAAATATTTATTGCGAAAGCATTCTTTCATTTAATAATGATGAAAAGCTTCCATTATTTTCTTTAATGTGCAAAATCCAATTTGACTAGTGACATTAACCCGCTTTACGAGGCGTGGGTCATCGAATGAAAAAAAAAGAAATATCAATTTGCCGACACTTGAGATTTTTGATGAAGGATTGTGTGTCTGTGTTGGATTAATTTCACTCCATAAAGTGGAGATTCACCTCCAACATTGAATAAAACACGAGATATTTCAAACAAGACAAATCGATCTCATCACCGGAAGTTATTGGTGTCATCAATTTCAGCGCGTCAATGTGATCAATTTCATTACATTGGTTTTATTAACAGATTTCATTGACGTGATCAATCTTTTACATTTATTTGACTAACTTCATAATGTGGATTTGAATAGTTAAATATTATAGATCTGATGAGTTCATAATGTAAATATAATTAATTTATCGTGTAGATATCATTATATTCATTGTATGACTTGATCAATATAATTATACAAACCGAAAATAACACTGATTTTGTCAACTTCATTGTTTAGAAAAAGGAATTTTTAATATGGGCGGATTTGATCAATCTTATTGCGCGACATTGAAGTGGAATTGGTCAATTTAAACTTTTACCAACAATATTGAACACATTTGATCAGTTACAGATTCAAATTAATTGAAGGCCCAATATACGTAACTTTCGTCAAAACTTGAAGCAAAAATCAAGCCTAATAACTTATTTTATTTATAGATTTAGCTAAGATTAACTGAAATCAGCAATATCCAAGACGAATTCCTTCGCGGTTACCGATACATCAGCAGTTGAAAAACGCTATTTGTAAACACGCGTCCATTTCGAACCGTCTTCTACCTTCGGTTTGTTGTTAAAGTGGGCCCCACCTGATTATTTTTTTATTCTTTGGATTTTTTTATCAAGAGTTTCTTGTTAGTTACCGCACAGGTTTACTTCGTTTTAGGCTTATTTTTGCATGGTTATCAACTGGATTTTTTTTCAGAATTTTTCAGGATCACAAAAATTTCCCTGAAGTTACGTATATTGGGCCTTTAAGAAGAAAGTCTGAATCTTATACTTTGAATTTTCACTGTTTCAAATGTCTCAAACAAACAAAACGTCCCTTATAACAAGACATTCCATCTAAAAACACCTTTGGGGATTTGATTTCCGGTAGCTTTAGCAGACATTACTATATTGAATTATGTCTTTTTCGTCATCATTGTCAATTCATTATTGGAAATGGAGTCGACATGGATATATATTTGCATTATTAGTCAACGACTTCTGGCGATTGTTACAAAATATTGCCTCATTACGCTTTTAGTGTAACACGATATATAATGCGAAATCGTAATTTTTCATTTTTCGTACGGAAAGGAAAATTATAGTTGATTAACGATCATGCGCAATGACTGACATCCGGTCTGTGGCAGTTCTTGCTTGAAGGCAGGATGTGCCGGTTCAAATAACACATGGTTGGCAATCAGCCAATCCCTAGACGAGTTACAAATGGCCGACGGGAATCAATATGGACACTATATTTAAGTGTCCGGACCAAAACAAATTTGCTTTTAATCGATGAACAATAGTTATTAATATATTAATGTATAACGCATAATCATATTTCATTTGATCGTGTACAGCTTTCAGACAAATATGGATACTTTATTGACAATGTTTCTCTATTTACATGCTTTAATTCTGCAATGTGCTTAAGCATCAATACCAAATAATAATCATTTAAATTATATATACATGTATAAAAAAGAAAAACAAACAGTTATGTAAACAAGTTGTCCTACCTGTTTATAATTATATTGTTAAATATGCCTTTTATCTAAAAGTTATTTTTTTATTTTTATATTATCATTTATAATTCAGATTAAATTAACAACCAAAATGAAAGGGAAAAAACATTTTAACACTGACGATTTACAAAACTGATAAAATTGATAATATGATTAATATTCATAAATATCATTTTGTTGGAAGTAAAGATAAGCTTAAAAACCTACCCAAAACAGACCCTAACGTAGGCCCGCCAGATTTCTTAATTTATTTTGAGATGCCCCTAGACTTTGAAATTTATTTTTGAGATGCTCCTATACTTTGTGATCTACTTTGAGATGCCCCTACACTATGTGATTTACTTTTGAGATGCCCCTAGACTTTGTAATTTATTTTTGAAAAGCTCCGATACTTTGAGATCTACTTTGAGACGCCCCTAGACTATGTGATTTACTTTTGAGATGCCCAAAGACACTGTTATCTATTTTAAAATGCCTCTAAATTGTGATTTATTTTTAGATGTTCCTATACTTTGTGATCTATTGTTTTGATTCGCCTTGACTTTGTGATATATTTTTTTAGATGCGCCTTGACTTTTTGATATATTTTGAGACGCCACTAGACTTTGTGATTAATTTTGAGACGCCCCTTGCATTTTATAATTTATTTTGAGACGCCCCTAGACTTTGTGATTTACTTTTGAGATGTCCAAAGACATTGTAATCTATTTTGAGATAGCCTCAAATTTGCGATTTATTTTTGAGGTGCCTCTAGACTCTATGATATATTTTGAGATGCCCCTTGACTTTGTAATCTATTTTTGAGATGCCCCCTATACTTCGTGATTTATTTTGAGATCCCCATTTGGCTTTGTGATTTATTTTTGAGATTCCCAAAAACTTTGTGATTTATTTTCAGATACCCCCACGCTTTCGGTAATAGCTGCCCAAGTTTAGTACAAATGGTGCGAGGTCGGTAACCCATTTACGATAAAGGATAACCGGATGAACCAGACGTTATTACTCTCCTTAACCAATGTAATCTCGAGTTCCTCTGTCTGGAGTGACGTAAGATTTAATGGCTGTCTGGGGTATGACTTTAATTGGTCTGGTAGGCAGGTGTTAGGAAATGTCGACTAATGAAACTGTCATCACATGTCATTTCATGTGAACAAACTCTGCACTTTATTATTTCTTACATAATCAACATGACAACATGTATCTCAGGTATATTATGTCTTGTTAGACTTGAAAACTGTGAAAGCGGATTTGTTTGCGGTGTGGAAATTTTCGCTTACTTCCCTGCCAATATATCTCAGCGATATATCCACACGCGAACATATTCAACTCCATTCAAACTCTACAGTGTATAACTGTATTATAAGTATACAGTACAACACAGAATGACTAAACATCCCGAACATTTTCACACCGCAAACAGTTTGAAGGCTGTCTAAGTGGAAAATTCCACGCGCGAAAATTTTAGCTTTTACAGTAGATCATTTGGAAATGGTAAATGACATGTTCAGAATAGAAATACATGTAAATGACATAAAGAAGCCTGAAAATAATCAATGGCATAAATATTATAAAATATTTTTATGACCAGTTGTTCAAAGGGTGATTAGCTTAATCACTATTAAGGAATGGGCAATTCTAAGTTGCAATAACTTGGGCCCTATCCTTTTGTAAATTTTGCAATAAAATATATTTTATTTAATTCATCACTATTTAACGACATTTTTCATAGTGGAATAATTCTGTCAATATACCAGTTACAATCTTAATTTTTTGTATGTAAATTGGCAATATGAGGTATCTGATATCTACAAAGTTGTAATTAAATCTATGGTTTAATTTTAAAGTTACAGGATAATTAAAATTTGCACTAATCACTGATTAAGCTAATCATCTTTTGAACAACTGACCCTGGGCCAGGGGTGTAAGATAGGGAAAATCCATCCGAGGGGTTTTCAAATTTGGTAAATGAAGGGGATAGCGAGTTACATCTACTTCCGGTTATCTACTCTTTGATCTCTTCATTCTTTATCTTGTATCATATTCTTATTTTTCTTAGAAAAACCATGAACTTTTGTAGTTAGGCGAATGATCGGCACCAACTCAAGACAAGAAAAGGCCAGCTACAGTGTATATGCTGCAGGAAATGAAAAGTGACAAAATAAATACTTTCAACTCTTCTACCGGCTTTAACAGTTATGGTTTTTGTATCCGTGTATAGAATAGACAAAAATGTAGCAATGCTACTGGATGCTCCATTCTGCCCCCCCCCCCCCCCCCCCCCTTCAGAATCCAATTCAATCGCCGACGGCAGGGATGACACATTATATCAATTACATCGTCATGTCATTAAAAAAACATTTAAATCTATTCTTGAGAACACAAACTCCATGGCCCTCATGAATGAAATACGGCCATCTTTATCGCAGTTTTTATATTAGTCCATATCACGGCGAGATTGCCATTTTGCTTAACTCAGTAATTTCTAATTTCATGATATAGTGATTTCGAACAAACCTTCTAGCGTTACAAAAACACATTTAGTAATTATCAAATAGGACTATCACAGTACATGTTTATTGCATTCTGACGAGTATGTACATTGACTCTTATCTCCCTCATCTAATGTCAATACACGTGTACTTGAGATCGAACGCATATCACATATTTCAAGATCCAATACTTTTTTTAACATAACCGATTTAAGTCTTTAAAAATAAGCTTACCATAAACACATAGAAATCAAATCATTCTGTCTAACAGCAATAATCAATTTCACACTGTATGACATCCACCCTCCCTTATGATTGCAATCAAACGCACTCTGTATATTTGTGTCATCTGATTCGAACGCGCCGGCTTGAACCTCAAAGCTAAATATGGATCCACGGGGTAGACTTTCAGCCAGCTGTTCATACTAAACTAGTTTATTGTGAATTAATGTCATATCGACCCTTCGTTCACCCGGCTATCTGTCAGTGTATTGATCGACATCATAACTGAGAGTAATTCATCATTACTTTCCGACGGCAAGGAAGCCATAGGAGTCATGTTTCACAGTTAGGCCGTAGTTTCGTATTATTGACCAACAATAATATAAGTCAATATGGTATATACTGTAAAGCTAGATTAGTGTTGAATAAAGTATCGTTCATTGTCGTATGACGAAGATAAACAGTGCAGCTATAGAATAAAATATATAGCAGGGTTGATATTGTTTACTAGTATTACTCACATATATAGATTTAAATAAATAAATCCCCATATCACTGGTAAAAATGTAACTATACGCGATGGAAGTTGTTTAAATCAATGAATGACATACCCGTGTAAATTTGATAGTTCCCCTTTCAAAATAAAATAATACAGTTTTCCTCAAAGAACGTATTGGAAAATTATAAAGATATGTGATGCAGTGGATAGTGCACTTTCCTTTCATCAAAGGGAACAGGGTTCAATTCCCTGACAGGTGTGAACAGTTTTGGGGTCACCTGCCCGACGTCATGGTTTTTATCTGGGTATTCCGGTTTCGTCCCACAATCGCTTCATAGTTAATTGTAGCATATAAATGATGTTTATTGTTTATGAAATACAAAAAGTAATTAACAACACAGTTCTGGTTGTAAGCACCTCCTTTATCCAAAACCGACTTCAAACTCTGAACTAAAATGTCTTAAACATATAGTAACGCTCAAAGCGATTGAGCTTTTCCTTTAAAAGCTGTGGTTTTATAAAAAAAAAATATCGAAATGGATAAGAAAGGGACGTTACTCCAAAGTTCCGAAGGACAAGAATCTTTAATCCGGAATTAGAACTGCTGGGTATATATCTTCATCCGGAACTAGAAAAACAATGGTCTATATTTGTCAGGAAAAAGAACCGCAGTGTCGTTTCGACCGGAAGTAGAACCAGTTGGGTAACACCAACCGGAACTAGAAAAACTATGGTCTATATTTGTCCGGAACTAGAACCGCAGTGTCGTTTCGACCGGAAGTAGAACCAGTGGGGTATCGCCATCCGGAACTAAAATCACATAGTCGTGAGGCTGTCACGGACGGAAAGGATGCATCACTTTCCCCAAGTCATAAAAAATCGCATTAATCAATTTGATAAAAAATGATATTTATTAAGGGGTCTCGAACTAAATATATCATAATGTCTTTTTAACACCCACCTCTGTTCATTTCCTTCCCATGCGTCACTTATCATTAATTTTAGAATTAAACCAGCTGCTGAGGCAGTAAGGAGACATCACTTAAGCCGCTGATGGATGCGTTTGTTTACGAGTGCGAATTAAAAGTGTATTTTAAGAGTCGATACTTAATCAATATCATTAAAAGTTTAAGTACATAATCGAAGTTCCCGGAAGTACCGTTTTGGTCTTAAATAATTTATTTTGTCGGTTCAAACCGACAGCCGATGCATCTTTGTAAGGTATATTTGTTACACATAAGCTGATTTTTAAAAGTCCACATCGCTTTTAACAAAAGTGACGAAAAAACGTCTCGACTAGGAAGTTGTAAGTGAAGAGGATGCGTTTTAGAGTCGATATCAAATTATACTGTCGAACTGCGTTATCTCTAAGACGGCAAGATCATGGGAAAAGTTCGAGTCATATGTATAATAATGTGAAGCTATTTCGAATGATAGGTACAAAGTTTATTATGACAGATGAAAAACGTCGAGTTATATAGGGTATTAAGAGTGCTCAGAGATGTTTGTAAACATACGTATCATATGCACGGGTTGGACGATTAAGGATTTCCTTATTATTAATTGAAAAACACATTGAAAAGGAAACATCAAGTTTTGTGAAAATATCGGTATGAATAGTTCACAAGGATTACCGAATTACAATTTTATAAAACATTTGATGATATTATAAAAAAAGTAAATAAATTCGCTTAATTGCCCCTTTAATGGATAGCACTGGTCGTGAACATGCTTTTCTTGTACAAATGTACGTTTGACACGAGGGAAGTACACAGCTGCTAAATGTTCCTACACCGCTAACATAATCAAGGTTGCTAATTGGTCTCCTACGTAATATGACTCCTGTTCTAGAAAAATTGCGATAGTTATCATGTTCGTAACAATTGATAATAATTTAAGAAGCCGGGAGCAGACTATATCGGCAAGAACATATTTGTTCTTTAAGCGGATGAATGGTCTGCAATACATTACTGCGTTATACTTTCCGGTATATCTTATATATCTCGTGAAAAACAAAACAAATTGTTGAAGGTCAGTAACAGTTGGATGCGGATGAATGGTCTGCAATACATTACTGCGTTATACTTCCCGGTATATCTTATATATCTCGTGAAAAGCAAAACAAATTGTTGAAGGTCAGTTACAGTTGGATGCTGTGCTGATCTCTGAATGGCTTGACAGATTTCTACTGGATATGCTGAACACATGACTTGTGTGCTGTTTATGTCAGGGCAGTGTTTCTACGATAGAGGACAAACTTTCTTCAGAGTAACACTTGTATGATTGTCATAACATCATCATGTGGGTCAGCCGAGTCTACTTTTCCAGATGTTCAAGCTGATGATTGGAAACTGTAACGGCACAAAATACGTAACTTTCGGCAAACTTGCAGCGAAAATCAAGCATAATAATATTCTATATTTATAGATTTAGTTTAAATTAACTGATATCAGCAATATTCAAGATGATTTCTTACGCGGTTACCAATACAGCAGCAGTTGAAACTCGTTATTTGTAAACACGCGTCCATTTTGAACTGTCTTCTAACATCGGCTTGTTGTCGAAGTGGGTCCCATCTGAATTTTTTTTCAAATCTTTGGATTTTACTGTCAAGAGTTTCTTGTTAGTTACCGCTCAGGTTTACCTCTATTTAGGCTAACTTTTGCAAGTTCCGTATATTGGGCCTTTAACAAAAACTGCAATTTTTCTTAAACTTTTGTGACCTTGTAGCTGATTGGCTTCGAAATGTAATAGACCAATCAGCACCGAGGTTGCAAAATTTAGAGAAAATTGGATTATCTGTTTAGATTTATAATCGTCAGTATGACCCGCTTGAAAAGTAGATTCGTGACCGGCTGACCGACATGTTATTGGTAGGTAAACATGGACGCTTTACAAACGGAACTAGCTACTCGCCAGCGACTGACCCAGACCACTTCCGGTACATTGCACTCCTTAATATGTCAATATACCGAAGTAGATGTCGACTACAGCATCAGCCACGAAACATTCACATTTAGAATCACACAGAGATCTCCATATGTGTATACTGGATATGATTTAGTCCTTCATATAACGGTATTATTCAACGTTAAATCTCAAGACCGGAAGTACCCACCATGGTATCAGCCGGGACCTTGTAGGACACTTAACGCAAAACCGGAAGTACTTACCATAATATCGGCCGGGACCTTGTAAGACACTGAACGCATATCTGCAGTCTACAGGTAAGTAATCCAAAAGTCACAGGTAAAATATCCAGGTAAATCCTAGTTACGTCATTCGCACCTTAGAACATTCACGGCTGTATCAGATGCATAAAGCATCGCACTTTTCGAACCTACCGTTGCATTATGCAGTTGAATAAGTTGCAAAACTGTATACCAAAAATGCAATGAACTATAATATAAATATATGATCAAAGGCAATCCTGAATTAAAACTTCAAATACACACACTCATTCAGAAATATAATTCTTGGTAATTCAGAGATATGATCCTTGGTATTCTTGAGATTTAATCCTTGGTAATCTAGAAATGTAATCCTTGGCAATTTAAAATATGATTAATGGCATTATCGATACAATTCTTGGCAATTTTGAAATACAACTTGTCCAGAAATACAATTGCCATCAATCCACTCAAACAAACATAGGTGATCCACGGATACAATCCAGACTATTCCGGGGACACCCGTACAAACTAATCAAGGCTTTGACAGGTAGATGATATACCTGTATACACCTTTAACCTAATTTCCATTAAGGGATATAGGTATTCATTGGAATCAATGTACAGTAAACTATAACAAGGCAAATCAGTGTTAGATAACTGGGAACGTGTCACTAATGTACTGTGTCCTCATCATTGATATCACAACATCCACGTATATTAGTCCCTCGTGGAAACAGTGACAGGTGGAAAATCCGAAATCAAATCACAGGTAAATTATAGATATAGACACACCTGTAGCAGGTATCCTAACATCATTATCAATATTAATAACTATACGCCAACGTTACGTCTTAGTTTCCAATTGTCATTCCTTATTACAATGGATAACGGCAATTAGCGTGTCCATAGGTCAAAGAGCTTTAGCTCGAGCCCCATACATTAAAAGAAGATACTGCACAAAACAGTCCATACAATGAATCTGTGTTATTAACACTGACACTGGTTGGGGGTCAGTTTATGAACGCGTACAGATGTAGGATTAATTCACAGTTTACATGGATACTGACCACAGGTCATCGATGGAAGGGCGGCGGTTATTGGTAAACAATCGGTCACGTTTCGATGGAGAGGTGTTGACGGACACCTGCGATTTTATACGAGTCTGACCAATCCGTGGGGCTTTGCTGTAACGACCAGATAAGAATCGCTTACTGTTAGCTAATGAATTAGTAAATATCTCATCAACGCGTACCGTTTTTTTCAATTAAAACCCAGTGAAATCTGTGCACTGGGGGCTGTTTGTTTTGCCATTAATATTCTCATTGACAATAACCACGTGACCTCGGGTGGAATGAGTACACGTGTTTTATCAAAGAAACAACAAACACTGATTTTATTTTGTTTACGTACAAATGTATTGCGTTCATCACGTTACTATTGATCTATGTGATGAATAACAGGTATTTATGGCAGTTTAAAATGCATTTTCATGATGGTCATAAATTCAGGTTCGCCGGCGTTCCTGAATTGGTGTATGAAAGCCAATGTAAAATTCTCCGAGGCTATTAATTAACACAGTTAGATTCGAAAACATATTTGACCGTTCAAAGCCATAAATTATTAATGAATAAAACACATCACATTGTGACCATATATACCGTATCGGACAATGGTACTTGTAGCAGTTAAGCATCTCTGTGAGAGAGAACAAGAGAAGTATTGACCAAGATCTGTTGTATCGATAGCGACAGATTCACCGGACTCGGTAGATTAGCAGACCAATCAGAACTATCGATCATTTAGCCTATTAAAGAGAACGGTGTACAGGGCAATGACCAGTCAAATCAATATATTGATAAAGTTTTACAACAGGTGGTCGTACACACAGGGAACACTAGGTTAAGGAACCTCGCACCATTACCAAAACTTACTGTTATACGGGTTATTGTTTAGCCTGACAGGACATAAGTCTTTGAAACTTTTCAAGAAATAAACCAAGGATGTGATATACAATTAAGCATTGAACTGTTACCAGATGTGGTATACAGTCGATATGAATACAATTTGGGTGACAGATAAATAGAACGTCGCCAGTTAGGGCGATATGATTATTTTTTCTCGACTGTATACTACATCTGGTAACAGTTCAATGCTTATATTTACATTTCGGATGATTTCAAAATATTCCCGTGTCTATTTCTTCGGGATATAGTCGTTAAACATTCTCTCTTTTCCATGTGTGTTTCTTTACTTGAAGAGCCTGATTTAAATCAACGTCATCTGAGCTATTGACTCAAAACCATTGTAAATTTTATCTGAGGCGGAGTGCAAAGCTTTGATATTACGTAGTCCGACATGGCGTCAGATATAACGTCATGTGATGCGGATTGCAAATTGTAGTATCCAGTGTGATATACCATAATTTAGCTTACTAATGGTATATAGGCGAATGCAACACAGAATGTAAATATTATAATTATTATAAAATATAAATCACTGATCCGACGAGAAAATAAAAGTGGCGAGAAACGACCATTATATTGGAGTTGTTGACGCCAGAGTGTGATGCATGTACCGTCGTTATGGCCAATAAGACCGGGACAACGTACAAAGGCCGGAAAACAGAAGATCTGGGTCCAATTGCCATACCGCTACATCCAAAACAATATGGCGGGAAGTTTTTATATGAATTTTAATATCCACAGGGGGATCTATAAAGTGTTTGGCCTGTAATGTCTGCCGTATCTAGTTCTTAGATGTACGGTGGCCACAAAGAAAGGTAAAGACATTGTTAATTCCGAAATGTCTATGGACACCATAGAGAGAGCAACCAGGCGCAGGGGTTTTAATATTTTATATCATATTATCAAATAAATGTTTCTGACAATCTCGAGATTATGAAAATGGGCCAGGTTATTAATGCTAAACAATATGTTACAATGTACTTCAAATCCTTAAGTTAAAACTGGTTCCCTAGACATGTGGTATACATAAACAATTTTTTTTTAAAACAATTTTGACTTTATATCGCTTTTGATCGCCAATAAAATATGAATATATTTCTACACTGAAAACACAAACGCAATTTTATCTTCTTTGATACTGTACATCACTACATGCAACACAATTTGAAAAAAAAAACATCTATCCATTACTACGAAATGACGTCATAAAATAAAACAGATCTACATAATGTCAAACGGGATATTACAACATTTGTATTAAGGCCACTACCTTGGCTAAGTAAAACTATGACAGCATATAATTGAAAAAAAACAGGGAACATATTCAGGATCTATCATATCCTATTATGCAACGAACGGTGATAGCAAAATTCCTTAAACATTTTAAAACATTTTAACCATAAAGTAAACAATGGCGGCTTCCTTTCGAGATGTCCAAAATTGTCATCAAACGATTTTGTTTATATCTAGTATTTTCGAGAACATCAGATATGACCGCCTGTGTAAATATTAAGATACACAGCCATTTGTGGAGCCGACGGTCTATGTACTTTCGTTCTCCATATTGAAATAGAAAATAATCAAACTCAAGGGTTTGGTCTGATGGTAGTGGATATTCTGTTAAAACACAGAATTTGAAACCGCAAAAATATCATTCGGAACCTTTCAGAGTTTCTTGTAAAAATCCGACTTTTGACGAAATGCCCTAAATTGAGTTAAGAAGAATTACCAAACGCCTTTAATGAATTCAATTCGAAAAACATCAATGAGTGATTTTGAGTGAAAAAAAAATATATGATGTTCTGACAATGGAAAATTCTATGTATATAGGCGAGTGGTAAATGGATTGATACATACTTTGTATATAATAGATCTAGAGGTGTACCAAATGTATCTCCTCTATTCTCGATGCGACCACTTTCCGAATTCAAGTCAACGACATTTTGGATTCGGCAACATACCGCTAATGACTAATGTCCCTGTCAGTTTATTGTGACAAGCGATTTGTTTAAAGAGTGACATTATAAACTCTCGCGAGAGGTGTTTTTCTCCGAAAGTCCAGAGGGACTTGCTCCAATTTTGCTTTCACTTACATACATGTTCATGTATATTGGCCTTACAATTTGTCTTTGAGCCAAAGATCTGTTCGCTAAAACGGTACTTCTAGGTCGAAATGAATCGGAGAATCTTGACGGTCATAAAGTGAGGGATATCTGAATTATTTAAATAGAGGAAAAAACCCTCGGGAAATGTTCGTCTCAGATACTTAACTTGTCTCATTTTTTTCCGCGTGAGATTTTTTTTGTTTCCAGTAACGCTATAGATTTTGAAAGTGCAAGTCAATCAAGTGACGAAACTCGTATGTAGGATTAATTACTGAGAAATTTCTATAATTCTTGATTAAAGTACATCTGCATCATTGTAAGACGGTTGCTTATAGAGTTGACAAATTAATCCTCGATCCGGTAGCACGTTGTCGCTCCTTCGTGGTAATTATTGGTTTTAACGGGTAATTAGTCACACAGAATTATTTTAAGAGAGATATTTAAAACTTTGTCTACTCATTATTGGTCTCGAGGGGGAAACTCTTCAATACTTCTTACTGCTGTTTTTAGTGATTTTTTATAAATAATTATGTTGAAACAGAAATAAGTTTTCCCGTCGCCGTTTCATGATAGTAATTATACGGTTAGAGTACATACGTGTATCTTACACATTAAAACTGCTCTTCCATGTTTTTTTTTATTTTACAAAGCACTACGACAGTTTAAAATGTACAACGAAGCAAGCTTAAGCATTTTGACTGGTGTTACTTCCCTTGGCGATGCATCAATCCATTGTTTCAATGCAGGGTCGACAGCATTCGGAACACCTCGACCTGATTTGAGTTTCTTTCAAAGTCTCGTTCAATTTGACACCTTTATCAAGCTGTAATTCTGTTCGGCGTACTTTTCAATCTAACAAAAATCTGGTTCAAACGGGACTGTTCCTTTAATCGAAGTTACATTAACTGGCCAAATCGGCCGCAGTGTTTGGAAAGGGTCGACAGCGGATACAGTTAGACCCGTGAAATAAGTGTGTTTGGTTCATTTTCAACAAATGAGATACACTTGTATGTGCATTAAGTTCATAACAACGTTTGTTTTATAGCAGAATTATTTGTGAGATTAGAAGACTCTTTCATAACAACGGGTGAAATATAGGGAAATTCCAACTGAAAATTCTTCAAGTTTGATAAAACCCTATGCTTTGCCAAAGGTAAATACCTTATTTGAAAAACCTTGAGGTGAAAATTTTCTTATTTTACACCCCTGGTCAGAAAAGAGTATTTCCTCTCATTCCAACCACCTGAATACTTTTTAAGTAAGCTTGAAATGTATGAAAATACGTTTTTCCTGGCTACCATTTTGAAAATGTCAATTTTTCCCGAAGCTTTACTGACGAAAACGAATCAGTCAGCGAAATTAACAAACAATAATCACATCTTTTTTATGTGTACGGTTAAAATATTGCGAAAAGATTAATTTTATAATGTTGCCTTCCTCAATTTATTCAAATTCGTGACGTCACATCATTATGGAGCTATTGTGACGTCACTTCGTCTGATATGCTGTGTAAGACTAATACAATCTATCATCCCTGTGTGAAAATAAATTAGAGAATACCGAAGCGTTAACAAAATCATAATCCTAACTCAAAATCGATTAAACCAGGAGCAAAATATGAACAAAGAAAAAATTTACATGTAGACCCTTGTAAAGGTACAAAAGAATAAGATCATGTGCTCCTGAAGAGTAAGCGTCTTCTGCTTCATCGACGACACCCGCCATGTAAATCTTTATCACATCCAAGTAAACATCAAGTTCTCAAAACGAGAACCGACATTTACACTGAGAAATCACAACCCTAGAGTAAGATTTATGAATTTTATCACAATGTTTTGACAAGTCACGTTAGAAATCTCAACCCGAGGGTAAGATTTATGAATCTTATCATTACAATGCTTTGTCAAATGCTATAATTCATAAATCTTATACCGAGTGTTCTGATTTCTGTCCCCTGGTAAATAGCATAGAAAGTACGTTTGAATTGATGTTTCAAGGTATACACCATTTTATCTTATTGCTGAGAACCTGTTTATTTCTTATCGAAATCATTTCTTCCGAGAGTGCGACTCATGAATTATTTGTCATTTACGTAAAGCTTATCAAGCCCGTGCTTTCCACGAGCTGTGTGAAGCCGGTTCATATCTCTATAGGTAAGTCCGTGTTTCTGGGATGTTTTTTTTATATCATGTAAACAATATATTACCATGTTTCTTCAACCGTTATATAGCTGTATCATGAATTTCCCATTCTTCTACCACGTGTGGGAGAATCACGAAGAAATCAGACATTAATTTATAATGACTAACCAACGAGAGCGAACGCAACAGGTGCAATTATATCACCATAATTGTATGTTTTTACTTATCAGGACACGAGTGCTTCGTTTTAATTTTTTTTATGTTATTTACACTGTATAACGAAAGGTGTCAAGTAAAGACAATCGCCAAGGAATAAAAGATAAGCCGCACAGAAATCAATCTGATTAAAATCATATCTTGATCTCCGCGTCATTCCGTAAGCGTCAAGATCTGACAACATCCCACGTTCTGATGACCTTTTACATTATCCAATCAAATTACCGCTGCCAAAACTCTTGAATTCGAATGTTTGTGGGCAAATTAAATAGCTTGCATAATCCCATCTATGCGTTTAGTCATTTCGTCAGAACAAACCACATGTGCAATGCTGTGACGAAATGACTTGCTTCTGATGACAGCATCAACTGCCATCAATTTGAAAATTGTGTTTTAAACATAATGTATTATTTATATACAAAAGAATTTGACACACGTTATAACAACTCATTAAGCCCTGTCCTTAATGAACAGATATGACAATAATTTACAAATCAATCACGTGATAACAACAGAATATGACAAATCTACTTAAGTATGAGGTAAAGAGGCGACAAAGGTCACCAGAGCTTGACCTCTAATTGGATGTTGTCAGATCCTTGTAAAACGGAGTGAGAGTATTAGGATCTGCATTTTAATCAGATTCCACAGGAATGTAGGTATCTAAAACAAAATTGACGACAATTGGATGCCTGACGTACGTACGGTCCAGTACAAGTTGCTCAATATTTAAAGGTCGGAGTGCGTTGTACATGTACTTTGGAATCTTTTATTCTGATATATTGACAAGAATGTAGTTCAAGGATCCTTAATCACCGAGCGATTCCTATTAAGTTCAACACAGCTGCTTTTCATGACGTCAGATGGTAGTCGGACAACAAACCTAATAAACACATCCCCAGACTCCAGGATTGAGCTATTAAAACAAAAATCTAGTTTAATTAACAATGGTTAGTGGGTCAGTAAGATGTTCTACACTTTGTTTCAATGTTTTGAAGGAGAGAGATCCAAACCTTTCGACAGGTTATGAGGAACGCAGTCCCGACCGGACGTGAAAAGGTGTGGGGGTCACCTGCCCGACCACGTGGGTTTTCTCTGGGTGCTCCGGTTTCCTCCCACAATAAGATCCCTTGCGCGCTTACATCCGGGCCAACAAGAGTGATAAATATATGTTGGATGACTTGTGTCGTAATTGTTGTAAAATAAATAAAGTTTATATATTGTAAATAAACGTCCATGTATAATAGTATGTTTGTATCTCGTTTCGCAAAATATGAAGTTCCCGTAAAGTGCCTTTTTACGGGACGGCGCGTTGCACTGTACCGTTTAACCTTAAGATGTACATGTAGGTATGTGTGAAAGTAAGAATTAGTCAAAAAGTAAACAAAACAGTGTAAACAAAGACTTACCTAATGTGGCAACAGTCAACAGCAGCGGACATGAAAAAGACGAAACAAAAATTCATTAGCATCGAGTATTGATACTATAAGAGTATAAGAGCGTGTGTCTGGTTGACCTAATCGAGTCGGTTAAGTATGCAAGACAGGAATTCGGAGGGACATGGAGTGACTATGGAGAAAGACAAACGCGGCACGGGATGTGACTGAACATTAGAAAGTAGAAGGCTATGTGTGTTGTTAAGGTTTGTACTTACGCCGACTCGATTGGGAAAGCCACACACACGTTCTAATTAAATTTTTATACAAAACAGATCAAAATATACGTTGGTGTCCTTAGTCCCTTCTTTACTTCTTTTGCTATTCCCCTCTTTGTAAATCTAGTTCTGTTTTGCTATAGAAATTATATATCAATATATTTAGGCTATTTCGTGACAAATCAACTCTGTAAATATGAATGTATTTGTCATGGAAAGGACGTCAGTAAGTTGAAATAACTTTTGTCCAATCCATTTGTCTTATGTTACAATAAAATTGATTTAAACTAATTGATACTAATATAAACAAAAAAGTCTCATTACATTACATCTGATTAATATCATATCTTGATCTCAGCGCCGTTTCGATAACTTCTTTATTCTGCGTCAAGATCTTAGGACATCCCAGAGGGGTTCACATTCTGATGACCTTTTACAATAGCCAATCAAATTACTATTTCCAGAATGTGAAATGTGGATTTTTGAGGCGACGAAGCTTGCATAATCGTTTGTACTTTTAGTCATTTCGTCACAAAAACAGGAAATTTGGAATAATGTGACGAAATGACTTGCTGCAAGATCACAGCGTCATTAAATAATTCTAATAGTGTGAAGTAAAGCGGCGACAAAGGTCACCAGAGCATGACCTCCAACGGGATATCGTCAGGTCCTTGTAAAATTGAGCGAGAACAAGGATTTGTACTTTCATTAGATTGCATTACATTTAAACTTGACAGATTCAAAGGCGTCCAAGAACACTGAACACGGTGTTTAAAGCAGTTATAAAAATAATCAAGCCATTAAGAGACTCTTAATTAAAGTATTTTAATAATAATAATAAATATTTCGAGGTTCTTATATACCGCTTTATCACAACTTGAAGGTCGCCTCAAAGCGGTTCACAAATTATTATCCGTGGTTATAGGTCCTTAGCAACCAGCCAATATCGTTCTCAACTCCCTGGGGAGCATACAAACGGTGCTGCCATTTCGGCGCTCACAGTTAGCATTCTACAATTTCTAGCACTGCCTAACCACGTACTCATTTACAGCTGAGTAGACTGGAACACGCGGAGTAAAGTATCTTGCTCAAGGATACAACACAAGTGCCGTGACCGGGACCCGAACTCGCAACCCTTCGATCACGAGCCCGGCATCCTTCCACTAGACCATCGTGCCTTAATACCAGCTTGCCCCTCTTTTACCTATACTTAAACATTTTTTTGTATGCGGGTCTGTGTTGCCCCCTCACATTGTATACGAAAAAAATGTAAGCTACAGAAACAACAGAAATATCATGTAGTGTACATGCAAATCTAGTTCTTGTACGGTAGCCGGTTAGTGCCACATTAAGTTAAACAAATATGCCGTAATAGCGACTCAGGAAGACGTAATTGCGACATATAAAATTTACTTCATGTGGCACCAACCGGGTTCCGCATTCTTGCGATTATTGACTTTGGGGAAAAGATTTTGAGATATACGTGTCGGTTGTCAACTGGTCGGCCGCATTAATCAGAGTGACCTCCCCTGGTAACGAAATTACAATAATTTGATAAACGACAGGGCTCCTCATTAGGTTGGACTGCGCAACACGTGATGTTAATGTGTCTGGCTCGCGCGCGTCCATTGATACAGCAACTGTCAGCAGGGGTATCCGACTCCGCAACCCTTCAGTCATAGGCCGGTGAACTGACAACTGTGTCAATACATGTGTCATACCATGGTTGGCATTAAAACATTTTGTTTGGTTTGGTTTATGTCCCATTAACATTAACAGCTAGGGTCATTTAGGACGTGCCCGGTTTTGGATATAGAGGAAAAGCCGGAGTTCCCGAAGAAAAAACACCGACCTACGGTCGGTACATGGCAACTGCCCCACGTGGGATTTGAACTCGCAACCAAGAGGTGGAGGGCTGGAGGTAGAATGTCCAGAACACCTTAACCACTCGGCCAGCGCGGTCACCCAATAAGAAAATATGTAAATTAAAAAATACATAATATAACCAGTGAACACTTATACTATTTTCATTTGTAACTGGCATAATTTGTGATCATAAAGTGATTTCTTAATTTACTTAAAACAATGCTAACATGATTTCAAAGAATATTAACTAAATGCAATATCTAACATTTGTCCCAAATGGGACGATCCCCAAAGTAAACTTAAATTCGTTATTAAGTACTATTTCAGGATTTTCGGAACACCTCGGGACTTTCCTATGTTACCTGTACTACAATAATGTATTTACCGACTGTCCCATTTGGGACGAATGTTGGATATTGCCTTAACTAAGTACCGTGGATCAGGTGGAGAGCATTTATTTAATGGTAAAAGGTTGTAACAAAATTACACGTAAATTAGTCCTCCGTAGATCTAGCGTCACAGAGATTACTCCACGCAGCAATTAGGCTCAGAGCGGATCGATCTGTCAGTCCGCGACTATGTCTTCCGCGCGGACTTCTACGAAACTAAACTACAGTTGAGTGTAAGCTAACCTTTACACCTAGTGCACTAGTAGTGCACTACGTTTAAACTAGTAGTGCACTACATTTAAACTACAGGTAAACTAGTAGTGCACTACACCCTGAACCTCATATAGGCCAAATACCCCTACAGGTAAATGGGCAGTCCCCATCCATCTACCTGTGATTTTTACCTGTACCTCACCTTTGTCGTCTGCTAGTACTTAGAAGCTGGCCTTATCATTAGTTAATATTTATAACTTTAATGTACATGTATTTATATGCATTTTATGTAGTTATTTTTCTCAAACAACCTTTTTTCTTTCATTTCAAAACTAGAAATTGTGAAATCATGATAATTACTGTTAGAATTTTCCCCAAAACTTTCTTACATAGAGGACATAAATAAAATAGAAAATTATTATTTATCAAGCAGTTTTCATGTCTTATATTTCATTTAATAAACACTATTAACAGTTTTTTTTTATATTCATTTACAATTTACAATCAAGTATATTGAAAAATTGAAGGAATACCTATTGATTATAATTTGTTTAGAAGTATATTTTTAAATATTGTAAGAACTTATTATGAAAATAGCAAATAAATATTCTTTTATTGCTCAATTAAACTAGATATATGCTTTCATTAAATACATTCATCCCTCAATATACGTCTCTGCTCAGATCTATATATTTATGTACGCGCTAAAGATTTTTGATAATCTTTATTTTTAAATTCTCTATATGTATATCACCACATACAGGTGTTGATATAAATATAAGATTTTGAAGTTGAAAAAAAAATAATACAACAATAAATTAAAATTTAGTCAGATGGTTCAGTATGTGGGACAGATGTTTTGATTTGACCCTCAGGCCTCAGGCAATTACCTGACCTGTCTCAGCCTCATCATGGAACACCTGCTGACATAAACCTGTCAGTGACATAATTGAGGTGTGAATTCCTCACCTGACTATCACTGGTCAAATTTGAAACTAATTTGATTTAAAAAAAGGGTTCAGCTGGAGAAGACCAGGATCATAATTATGATAATACATATTTTATCTTTTACTGGGATTTATCATGTTTATATGAAATTCAAAATCATTGAGAATATATGTAGATATTTACATATTTCCCTATAAATAGTGGATATTTTGAAGACTTTAATCTATTTTTTTGGTTTCATAAAAACATTTAGTTATACAATAATACATTGATAGTACATAAAATAACATTGAAATTAATAATAATTAATTGGACAACAATGTAAGTCTATATCAGGCCTAACCAGATTCTGGTTTTCTTAAATATTAACTTAAATTACCAAGTATCTTATAACACTTAATGAATGAATACAATCGAATGATGCATTTTGATTTCTAAATATTTACATATATATACTTGTTAAATGATGACAAATTATCTAGTTTACATTGGGTGTAATCAGTGACGTATATGTGAGAAAATCGCTCAGTCGCTACATACGGTTTGTTAATAAAATACTAACAATCATTACACTTAATTTTTTTTCTAATTAACAGTATGATAGTATTTTAAAATGATGCATTTCCCATATTTAGGCCTAAATATTGAAGGCAATTACAGGTTGTATTAAATATGACTTGAAGATTTATGCATACATGTAATAATAATTTTCAAAAAACAAGGTCAGTTTAATGGAATCATTTCAATTAATTCTATATTCTTACTTCTAAGTATACAACAAATAAATAATATGCAGTAATATAAGCCTAAATTAGAACAAAGTTAAGCCTATGCCAGTCACATTTATTGTACTTTAAAATCAACCTAATGACTTATATAATCTCTAACTAAAAAGGGCAAATATAGATCTTCAGGTAGAATCCTTTACCCTCCAGGCATAATTACGTACCTGACCTGCCGGGGCCACATCCTCACAGAGGTCAAGATAGGGGACACCCCTAAACTGGCTGTAGTTAGCCAGGTGTGAATTTCTCACCTCCCACTCCCCCACGGCCATCACTGGCCAAGTCTGATTAAAGGCCTGAGGGCCCTGTTAATTAATTAATGATGATCCTATTTAATTAATGATGATAACATTGATTACAGTCAATTGGATTACATGTAGATGGATATTGGTATTATGATATGAAGAAGGAATGGCTTTAAATGTTCTGATGAAAGTAATCTTTTCTTAGTACTTGATGTTTATATAACCTTTCATTTGTATGCATTGTACATGATCATGAGAGTATAGTGAAACCAAATACCAATGCAGTACATGTAGGTAGTATTGCCATGGACGTATAAAACCTTATAGGTATCTTGTATTGCAAAGCTAGCTTCTTAATGTCAAATATTAAAGTAATTTGTGATTGAAACTATTATACTAAGTACAAAATCTGTTCTTCTAATATCTATTTTTTTTATTACAATATGTTGTTCACTTTATTTTCTGTATATTTTTAGTAGGATGAACTTAATAATTTCAACATAATACATGTATTATATCACTTTTTATTTTAACACAAACTTTTTAATTTAATTGTAGAATGAAACTTTTTTATATAAAAAAGAAACATTGTTACTTCTTTAAAAAGAATTATAAATAATATATTTTAATTATTATATATGTGAAATTTTGACATGCAGTGAATTAATTTAAAATATAAGTTATTATGATGAATACCATCTGGCAAAAACTCAGAATTTTTCATTCTTGTACCTATATGAGAAAGTACTAACAAACTAATGACTTCAATAGTATCACATAAAAGTAAAGGTAAGTCATATTACATCTGTACAGGTAAGGATACAGGTAGTCATGGACACTCCCATTACTAGCTGTAGGGGTTTTTGTGGCCACACCTGGCTGGACGTAGTGCACTACTAGTTTACTTGTAGTTTAAATGTAGTGCACTACTAGTTTAAACGTAGTGCACTCCTAGTGCACTAGGGTGTAAAGGTTAGCTTACACTCAACTGTACAAGTCCAGATTGACATTAAGAGTTATAAACACTCATTTGGGGCTAACGAGTGTCTGACTAATGAGAACGCATGGTGTTTTTAATTCAATTTCATCATCTATAACCGGAACTTTTTCTCATTTAGAATTTCGGAGTTACATACATGTACAAAGTCTACACTACATTTTGTCGACCAGATTAGCGACCGAAGAGACGAGAAAGAAATAATGGACTCAAAGGATATATAAACAGTGTCAAGTTCGATGATAAATTAGATTTTGTCAGACCAGGGTCGACATTATTCGTCTCATGTCTACGTCTTGGTGTTTATGTACAAGTCCTTGTTGTTGTTGTTGTTATTATTTTTTGTTTTTTTTTGTCTTTTTGTTTTGTTTCTCTTTTGTCACTTTTAGTCATTGAAGTGTATGTTAATTTCAAATTTATATATAATTTACCACCATGATTCATTACCTCTTTAAAAAATGAAATCAAATATCATCTTAATGTATTAATGCTATGTTGTAACAACCTCCATGTATGTTTTTGTGTATGTATTTATGTATGTCTTGTAATATTATTTAAAACGAATAAAAATAAATAAAAAAAAAAAGATTCTGTCAGAGAAAGCTTTGTAATCTTTAGAAGTATTGTCAGCTTAACTTGTAGTATCTCCAGTATGAGCCTTAAAATTATTTGTCAACTTGTTCCACTTTGATAAATATTTTCATCATTCTTAACTTCATTTTATAGGTTTTTTTTATTATTTTATTATCTGCATACTAATCCTATTATATACAATGTACACTATTAGAGATTATCCGCACATAAATATATTTTCAATCTAATCAAATTTTCAAACTTATAAACCTTTTCCAGGTAACAAAGCCTTAAAGAAACTTTCAAAGCAACATTTATTCGAATGACTAGGAAAGGCGTGTTGCTGTTCAAATAACATAATTATTATCATATAGTTTGTTTCCTTTCTACTATATTGTACCTCAGATTTACAGAGTTTCAACTCGACGGTAATAGCCGTCTACTCTGAAATCACGAGAAAAATCGACCAAGAGTTCAGAGGAATCCAACCTTTAAATCAGGTGTCCGCAAACATAGGTTTACTGTATATAACAGTGTGTCCCTAAAGTCAGGTGTCCGCAAAAACAGGTTTATTGTAAATAACAGTGTGTCCCTATAGTCAGGTGTCAGTTAAGTCATGTGACCGTAAACACAGATTTACTTTATATTACAGGATCAGTAAAGTCATGTGACCGTAAACACAGGTTTACTGTTTATAACAGTGTGTCAGGTTTTACTATATATTACACGATATTCTTAAAGTCAGGTGTCAGTAAAGTCAGGTTTACTGTATATTACAGAATGCCAATAAGAGTCAGGTGTCAATAAGGTCAGGTTTTACTGTATATTACAGGATGTCCTTAAAGTCAGGTGTCAGTAAAGTCAGGTTTTACTGTATATTGCAGAATATCCCTAAAATCAGGTGTCAGTAAAGTCAGTTTTACTGTATATTACAGGATGTCCTTAAAGTCAGGTGTCAGTAAAATCAGGTTTTACTGTTTATTACAGGATGTCCTTAAAATCAGGTGTCAGTAAAGTCAGGTTTTACTGTATATAACAAAATGTCCTTAAAATCAGGTGTCAGTAAAGTCAGGCTTTACTGTATATATTACAGCATGTCCTTAAAGTCAGGTGTCAGTAAAGTCAGATTTTACTGTATATTACAGGATGTCCTAAAAGTCAGATGTCAGTAAAGTCATGTTTAACTGTATATTACAGGATGTCCGTAAGGCCAGATGTCAGTAAAGTCAGTTTTACTGTATATTACAGGATGTCCTCAGAGTCAGGCGTCAGTAAGGTCAGTTTTACTGTATATTACAGGATTTCCTTAAAGTCAGGTGTCAGTAAAGTCAGGTTTTACTGTATATTACAGAATGTCCTCAGAGTCAGGTGTCAGTAAAGTAAGGTTTTACTGTATATTACAGAATGTCCTCAAAGTCAGGTGTCAGTAAAGTCAGGTTTTACTGTATATTTGTATATTACAGAATGTCTCTGAAATCAGGTGTCAGTAAAGTCAGTTTTACCGTATATTACTGGATGTCCTTAAAGTTCGGTGTCAGTAAGGTCAGGTTTTACTGTATATTACATGATGTCCTCGAAGTCAGGTGTCGGTAAAGTCAGGTTTTACTGTATATTACAGAATGTCCTTAAAGTTCGGTGTCAGTAAATTTAGGGTTTACTATATATTACAGGATGTCCTCGAAGTCAGGTGTCAGTAAAGTCAGGTTTGACTGTATATTACAGGATGCCCCTAGAGTCAAGTGTCAGTAAAGTAAGGTTTTACTGTAAATTACAGGATGTCCCTAAAGTCCGGCTTCAGTAAAGTCAGGTTTTACAGCAGGCCTACATCACTTCTGAAACACATATTGACATTTTGTTTGACACTGTTTTACCTCTTTGATAAATGGGTCAGCAATACATGATACGCACGCAATCCGCTTATTTCTGACAAAAATAAGTAATTTGTCTAAATTATCTTGTTTTTTGTTAAATCAGTACGATATCACCGAGGATAGTTAGAGTTTATGAATCGTTTTTTAGTCTAAATTGTTGACTGGGTTGCAAATTTATGAAATCGACAATAGAATGAGTTGATTATATTAATCAAATATTCGCTTACATTGGTGAATCGTTTTATATAAAATACGAGCTCGTGTCAGCGCGCCATACTGGAAACACTGTACTATATATAGAATACTCTTCGTGTGAATAACCTTAATTTAATATAAACAATGTAAATATGTTATAATTGCTTCGGATTTCATTAGTTAAGTGGTTTGCGCTTGCTACATATCGGGTTTTGTTATTGACAAACACTAATTTGATTGATTCTGATACAACTTGGCCTACTGTTGAATTATGGTGAAGAGTGGTGTGGCCAAAGGGACATAACTCTCAATTGTTTGTGTGGTTATTTTGTCGAAAGTGCAATATATTTTTTAACATCCTGAAATTACATTCAAGAACATTTTAACAGATTTGTCAAAACTCATGTATCAATTCTGAATTTGTTTTCTACTACAAAGAATACAGAAGTTAAATTAAAGGCCCAATATTAATAACTTTTGGATTTTTTTCCGGATTCTGAAAAATTATGAAAAAAAATCTAGTTGATTACCATGCAAAAATAAGTCTAAAACGATGTAAACTTGAGCGCTAACTAACAAGAGACTCTTGACAGAAAATTCCAAAGAATTGAAAATAATTCAGGTGTGGCCCACTTCAACAACTTGAAGCGAAATGCAAACCTACTAACTTATTATATGTATAGATTTAATTAAGATTAACTGATATCAACAATATTCAAGATGAAAATCTTACGCGGTTACCGGTTCAGCAGCAGTTGAAACTCGGTATTTGTAAACACGCGTCCATTTTGAACTGTCTTCTAGCTTCGGCTTGTGGGCCCCATCTGAATTATTTTCAATTCTTTGGATTTTTCTGTCAAGAGTTTCTTGTTAGTTACCGCTCAGGTTTACTTCGTTTTAGGCTTATTTTTGTATGATTATCAACTGGCTTTTTTTCAAAATTTTTCAGAATCACGAAAAATGTCCTGATGTTTCTTATATTGGGCCTTTAAATTTTCGAATTTGCTAAAACGGTTTATATCGCGGTATATGATTTTTCGTTGACTTCGGGTAAAGATGCCATGACACAAAATTCTTCGTAAGGATGAATTAAATGTGAAAATACACGAAAAAAATATTGATATGTACAAACGGTATGATTAGATTCCAAACACTCGATTTTCAGTTGAAATCAACTGTTTTACAAAAGCACTGACAGGGGCGTAGCTTCCTATAGGTGGGTACGCAGGTGCGTACACATAATTTTCCTAAAATAAATAAACAGTTTAAATACATTTGTAATGAAAATTACCTGAAAATTGTCAGTAGAACACGTATAAATGCTCCAAAGACTAAGGAAATCATTTTTTTTCTAGGGGGACACCCACAGACCCCCCCCCCCCTCCTTCGGCACCACATCTGCGTACACTTTAAAACAGCCCTAGCTATGCCACTGACTGGACGAAGACCAAACCGAAAGAATTATGTGGATTACAGTCCAGAATTCTAAATTCTAAATTAGGACAGGAATTGATTCTAGATATGAATACTTATACACAATTTACAAAAAAAATCATGCAGATTTCAAATTTTAAAGACAATAATCTAACAAATGCAGTGTTCACGTCCAATAGCAGAAAACCATCAGTTTGTGGATCAAGGGAGACCAATGTATTTATCTAGAGTGGTACCAACCAACTTTCCTCGTGTGGACGCAATGCAATACTTTTTAATGGTTACGTTTAGAATATTTTGTTTTTTAATCATCGCAGCTCTCTATATCTATGCGTGTGTGTTTGTAAATTGGTAATTTTATTCCTCATTCTGCCATTCTTTCTTTTTTGCTTATATCTATCATGTGATCAGTTATTCTTTTTTAGTATTTCCTATCTTTGTCACAGGGACCCGAGAATTTGGTAAAGCTAGTTTTGGACCCAAACTAGGGTGTTTAGAGCAATTTTACTCTTTTGGGGAGGTTCAGATCGATTTTCGATGAAAATGCCCCCCCCCCCCCCAATAAAGCCTTTATGACCATTGAGGGGGCACTTTTATAGAAAATTAATCTTAACCCCAAAAAGTGTAAATTGTTCTAGGTCCAAAACTAGCTGTAGCAAATTCTCAGGTCCCTGTGATTTTTAGCTAACCTGGACCGACGGTCCGGTGAGCTTATGCCATGGCGCAGCGTCCGTCGTCTGTCAACGTTTGCTTCAAATCACTACGAGTCAAAACGTCCTTATTGAATTTTGACCAAATTTAGTCAGAAACAACCTTAGGAAGAGGGAAACAGATTTTGCATAAATGGTGACTCTGACACCCAAGGGCCTAGAGGGGCGGGGCGAATTAGGGGAAATTGAGATATTTCCTTTAAATCTTGTCTTGTCAAAAAGTTATGAATGGATTTGCCTAAATTTGGTCAGAAACATCCTTGGGGGAAGGGGAACAGATTTTGCATAAATGGTGACTCTGACCCCAAAGGGGCCATTTTGGCGATTTTAGGGTTACAAGTCAGAGATTAATTCCTGGTGAGCGATGCAGGCCCATTGGGCCTCTTGTTATATGTTTTTACGTGAATGTATTTTTTATTTTAATTCACATTTATTCGTCCTTTGATTTCATCCACAAAGGTACTTCATTATTCTATTAATATTTTATGTTGCATGGATTCAATATAATACACAAAACTTTATGAAAAGTGAGATGTCTTATTACATCAATGCCGTTTACCTAAATATAATATAAACTTTATTTATTTTACAACAATTATGAAACAAGTTATCCAACTTATATTAATCACTCTTGTTGGCCCGGATGTTAGCGCGCGAGGGGTCTTATTGTGGGAGGAAACCGGAGTACCCGGAGAAAACCCACGTGGTCGGGCAGGTGACCCTATCCCTTTTCACGTCCAGTCGGGGAATCGAACCCCGGCCGCCTTGGTGAAAGGCAAGTGCGCTATCCACTGCACCACCCGACCACCGTTTACCTAAAACAAATGTTAGATGCCTTAAAAATGAAATTCCTTATTAAAGCAATGCCGTTTACCAAAATCATATGTTAGACGACTTTATCAAAAATTGACATTTCTCATTTTAGCAATTCTGTTACATAAAACAAATGTTAGACGACTTTTAAAAAAAAATGCAAATTTCGTTTTTTCAGCAATGCCATTTACCTAAATCATATATGAAACGACTTAATCAAAAATTGACATTTCTTATTTCAGCAATTCTGTTACCTAAAACAAATTTAAGTCAACTAAAAAAAAAATGAAATTCCTTATTTCAGCATTGCCGTTTACCTAAAAAAATCGTGAATTTTCTTGATATTTAAAAAATACAATTGCATAAATTATGAAAATTACCCAGGATTTCCGATCATTTATTTTTGTAACACGCGTGCAGTGTTATTGATTGGAAAGGAAACCAAGAAAACATCTTAAGTGTCCTCACATAGATCTCGTGATCTCACTTTTATCTACTGTGATATACATATCTCGAGAATAGGTGATAGAGTTCGTCTCTTTACATATGGTAATATACGACCCGGTGCCGTTATACAATTCCGGAATGATGATCCGAGTATGTTTCATTTGTGTATTAAAATTGCATTAATGAGTGTCTCTCAACGAGGGAATAAGCAGATATCCCATACCACTATAATATCGGCTATGACTATGAATATTCATGATATATTTTATTCACGTGAGCATATGTTGTTTACGGCCGTTTATCTAAGTCGTTTTATGGATTGATATGTTTATCATAGAAAAAAAAAATACGGACTATTTTCTCTGACATTTCCCAAATCGATACAAGCAAATGAAAATGTACTGTCGTTTTACATCAAATGTCCGGATTCTATTACGCTTGAAACCTAATTTTGAAATCAACAATAGACACAGTAAAAAAATACGTAACTGACATAATTTCACTATTTGACAAAAATTTATTTTGTTTTGTGTTGGAAGGGCAATTCCAACACGATTTCTTACCCTGTAATTTGAAAATTATATTCGAGTGTGAAATCTGACATTTCACCAATCGATACCAGCACATGAAAATGTACATGTACTGTCGTTTTACGTCAAATGTCCAGATTCTGTTACGCTTCGAAACCTAATTTTGAAATAACCAGAAGACAAAGTACAAAAATCCGTATACTGACATTATTTAATTATTTGACAAAATATGTATTTTGTTTTGTGTTGGAAGGGCAATCCCGGCACGATTTCTCATCCTGGTCAGTGACGGGCGAGAGATCATGGAAGTGAACGTTGGAGTGCGAAAAAACTTGTATTATCATATTTGTGCGTGAAGTCATTTCGTCCCAAAAAAGCTAATTTACAGGTTGTGACGAAATGACTCGATTCAGATGACAGCTGTGTCCTGTCATTAATTAGACAATTATATTCGAGTTTGAAATAAAGAGGCGACAAAGGTGACCAGAACGTGACCTCTTAACGTTTATTGTCAGATTTTTATGTTAAAATGAAGTGAGAATAAGGATCTGCATTTTAATCAGATTGCTGAAATTGTGGCGCTATCAACACCAGTCTCATCACAATGTTAAATCTCACTGAGATGAGAGTTTGGTTGAAACATATTTTATTGCTTCAAATATAAACAATATAATTGAGCACGATTTAATGCAACATTATAATCAACACTCAGTTCTCAAAATCCAGAACAGATTTCAAAATTTGGCAAAAGAAAGGGTTAAGAAATAAGAAATTTTGTAATAAAATGCATATGAAATAGAGTTCTGATTCTCGGCATTTCATTTTCTCACAAAATTTTATCGACAAAAAAATGGAACATATCGTCAAAAGGGATGAATGCCAGGCAATGTCAATCTACATTCTTTCCTTGGGTGGCTTAAATGGTTGGAACAATACAATAAAGAGTGTTGGTTGGTTAGTTGATTGTTTTTACGTCCTACTAACAACCAGGGTCTTTTAAGGACGGCCTCGCGGTGGATGCGATGTGCTTGTGTGTGTCGTGAGCGTGTGTATTTGGGAGGCAGCGCTATGTTCGTGTAAGCCTTCTTGCGATTTTCCAGATCTTTTGCAAGGAAACTAACACGAACATATAAACTATCACATGTATCACAAACTTCCCAAACACAAACAGATTCAACACACATATCCATATTACATACACTGGGAGGCTGTCATTAAAATGACTCTAACTGTTAATAGGACGTCAAAACAATCAAACCAAACCAAACGAACGAAGCGTTGTCTTTAGTCTTTAACAAAATCTTTTCCGGGGGGGGGGGGGGTGTACATGGGCGAGTAATCATGTTACAAACGCAGTGATGCCTAAGTTCTTGCTTTGAGGACGTGACATTTTACTTGGATTTTACCTAAAAAGATATACATATTGACAAAGCAAAAGACGCTTACCCTTCCGGAAAACCTGATCCTAATATCGTACTTTTTCAACTGTTACTGTGTAAATATTTTATGTTTTCGTATTTTGCACATAGTTTGATCAATTTTGAGTTCAGATTATGGTTTTGTTGACGTTTTGGTATTCTCTTATTTGTTTTGCACAAATCCTTCAGTGGATATTTGGCGTCCACATGTCTGGGTACAGTAACCCTTTGTCACTGTGTTGCGGGTGCAAGTTGTCGCAGGTACAAGATTTACGCCTTATTACGTCATTAAAGGACGGGTGTATATTTGTGTAATGTATGTTTTCGTGTGTGTATATGTTTGCAGGAATACAACGCTGAGCCCTAACAAGAAATAACTACCAAGCATTAAGGACTTGTGTGGGGAAACGTAACCCATTGCACTGGTTGTTTTTCTCATGTGTCAAATTTGGGGAACCAGGACTAGCTAAACGATAAAACCAATTTCAAGGTTGAAACACTGAATAAAAAACACTTGGACTAAATTGTTTTTTTTTTTTTATCAAATTTGTAGTTACGGTGTTCCGTTTAGCGTTCAGACTCAATCAATATATCAAGCCGTACTATTACACGACAGCACTCCCGTATAGGGTATTGTCTAATTTATAAAGTTATCGAGGCCGATCTTCGGGGAGCTACTTAGTTTATCGACTACATTTTTATGGTACCAGTGTTGACCTCTTTATCGACTTTTGTTTGCTTTCGAAAGGACTATGACAAAGCAGCAGCTCCTTAAAGAAGAGTTCTTGGGCAATCTAGAACGACTGTCTTAACTTTTGTTTTCGGGGATAGAGCAATCGGAATAAAATAAAGACATCCCATAAGATGTCACGTTCAGATGACCTGTGTCGCCTCTTTATTTAACACTAAAATAATTTTCCAATGACCTGTCAGCTTGCAGCAAGCCATTTCGCCACATTATTCCACATGAACTTTTTGGTGACGAAATGACTAAACGAACAAATGTGATTATGCAAGTTTGTCGCCTCAAAATTTCACTGTCAAGATTCTGAAATAGGCAGACAATCCCGACTATCGTAAGGAGGCTAACACGAATATATCGCGGCCTCCCAAATATACACGCGCTCGACAACCACACCAACATCGCATGCACCGGAAGACCGTCCTTAAATGTTCCGAGCTGTCAATAAAACTAAACCAAAGCCTTGTATTTATGTCCATACATTGTGTTGTTAGTCGACGTTTTGCTCAAGTACTTCTCCATTCGGTCAATATCAGACGTGTTCATTAACACGGTGTTACCTTTCAAATACAAAGATGACGTAACACACGCACATTCTGCACTTTTTAAATTAAGTTATAGATACAGTATGCCGCAAAAACTGCATCATACACCTGTTTCGTCCTCCTAAGACTCCTCAGTGATGCTCGGGGACAAACGGCGAATATTCAAAGTTTCTAAATTAATGTAGAAACAGAAGGATCAGGTGCGTAAAATCTCTTTAATTATGAATTTAAAAGTAAAATTAAACTAGTTCTGTATTTCAAACACTTTTATTAATAGAAAGAAAAGCAAACTCTTTCGCTCTTTCTCTTGGATAGCGATATGGCGGTATGGCAAACATTTTCTGATGTACCTAAACGTCAACTAAGAAGGGGAGCTTGAAGTCAAGAGGAATATTCAACAACACATAGACTGGAAACGTTAAAAACGAATTACGAAATCATCCAGTAAAAGAACTGAAACAAGCTTCCATTTCCGGATAACAGTTTCTTCGTGTAGAATTCAAGAACCGACTATCTCTGGCACAGTGAATCACATTTGAATCAAAACTAATTTTATCTGAAGAGATTAATACAAACATTTTCATTATTATGAAATAACCTTTTCCACTTCACATGATTATCTTTTATAGTAGCCAATAGTGATTCAAATAAAGATTCTCGTTAAAATACTGAAAACATAAAGATCTTCGTCGATCTTGACCATACCTGACAACACCAAGTGAAATAACAGAAGTAAGGTTTCCCTTGGGAGGGCATATTGTTTTGTGTTAAAATATTAATAAAGTTAAATATTTATGTGCATACCGGTATACGTGTTTACCCTTTTGTCATTACGATTTAGAAAAACAAAACAATCTATTTATATAAATAAAGAAATAAAAAAATAATTAATATTCGGGTAAAATTTTGATTTCGGTCAGTACACTCTAAGACAAAGTATCAATAATGGACTTCGTCTTCAGTTAATATCTCTTCAAAGGTTGATAAAACCACGTATCGACTTCATCAAAAGACTGTAATTGTATATATTTGCATATATGTACAATATATACAACAACATTTGTTAATATGCAACATTTGATATAGTGCTCACACTATCTAGCTAACATAAGCCACTCTAAAGAGCTTTACAGTACAAAGATATACAATTTTTATACCATCAATAAAATTAACACATACATTTCTATAATATACAAATCTGGGGAGTTTGCAGGAGCTGCCTTATCAAGCTCTAACTACTTGTCCTACACCACCTGGCTAATATCTCAGTATACGTGTGTATGTATGCGTGTGTGCTGGAGATGAATTGTGTTATGTTTGTAGTGGGACCGTGTTTCAAACGGCATTTTTTATAGTGTCACCTCACTTGAATGCTACAGCAAAGATACTGCAACACCCATCTCAGACCATTTTACACTCCACGTGGGTTGTTGGAGTTGTGTTGGCAGGAAAAAACATTTTCTCTGAACGTTCCATGCGTATGTTGATATCGGGGATCGAACCCCGGCCGCCTGCATTGAAGGCCGGAGTTTTAACCACTCGACTAATCCGCCCACAATGTAATACAAGAAACTTACCCCCCCCCCCTCTCCCCCCACCCAACCCCCACAATATCTGAAATACTTAAACAGTTCACTATACAAAAGAAGAACATGCGTCCTTTTATTTTGAAAATTGCAGCTGCGTTCATTGTTGGAGACAGTTAAACTTCTGTTTTGTAGTTTTGTAAACTTCTGTTTTGTAGTTTTGTAAACTTCTGTTTTGTAGTTTTGTAAACTTCCGTTTAGTAGTTTTGAAAACTTCTGTTTTGTATTTTTGTAAACTTCTGTTTTGTAGTTTTGTAAACTTCCGTTTTGTAGTTTTGTAAACTTCCGTTTTGTAGTTTTGTAAACTTCCGTTTTGTAGTTTTGTAAACTTCCGTTTTGTAGTTTTGTAAACTTCCGTTTTGTAGTTTTGTAAACTTTCCGTTTTGTAGTTTTGTAAACTTTCCGTTTTGTAGTTTTGTAAACTTCCGTTTTGTAGTTTTGTAAACTTCCGTTTTGTAGTTTCGACGAGTAAGTCAATTACAATACTACCCACAATATGTTTCCCCGAAAATTAATATTTCGCAGTTACTGACTCTCCACTCGTCTTGGTGTCCGTCCGTCTGTTGATGTCACGTGATCCACAAGCAAGAAGCTGCACATTATCAGGAATAACAAGCGACAGATGTATGCTGGTCGTTACTCCATAAAATTTATTAGATATAATTTGTTAGATTATCTTCTCATTCATGGTCTGTCATGGCTAGAAGCTATAACGAGATCAGTTCCAATACCTAGTGCCCGAAGTCCTGTGATAAAATTAATTGCCAATTAGATGTGTCTTAAGTAAGTAATTGACATGAACATCTGAATCAGAATACCGACTGTTAGTATTCTGGTAGTTGTTACCATGGTAACAGACACGCGAGACAGTACGTTGTTATTTTTGCTGTATCGCATAAGTAACATCATGCATCCACAAATAACATTATAGTACCGTCTGTGTTGGTCTAGATCTGTTGTGTATCTCACTCCAGCTGTTTACTGCTTAACACAACGTGTTGATATACTGCGCGTGCTGGCAACGTTAGATATCGCCAGCGCGCGTGCTACATGTACCATCGATATCGCGAGATCTACAACGTTAACTTGTCTTTGTAAACAAGCGATGACCCGCCCTCGAACTTCAAGTGCAAATTCATGGGTCCATTCATGACACGTTACAATACTGACGTCATTGACTGTTTACTTCTCATTCATGACGTTCATGCACCCGGAACATTAACTCGTGACGTTGCCTATATATATAACCCTACCGAATTCAGTAATCCCTGGATATCAAGCATGGCGGTGGTTGTGCTATTCAATAAACAAGCATACCGGTACACGATATAGATACATGAAAATTTAAGCTAAATGCGCAAAAATAAAAAGTGTAATTGAAATTTGTATGAGTTGAAGATTCTCAATACGGTAAATATACGTGTATTGAACGCCTTTTTGTTGGCATTTGGCAATATGAGTCCAACTAGATTAAGGCAGATCTATCACGAAGCACTAGCGCGCTTCATTGCATTTTTCTTTGTCCCGTTGGCATTTATATTGCCTTTGAATGCCGACTGAAAATACTTCAATGTTTGAATATATACATAAACTTGGTGTTCTTTTTTTTTTTTTTTACTTTTAACCCATGTTAATCATGTTTTCAAGTCTTGGATCATGTTCTTGGTATTTCAAACCTATTTCTGAATATACGTTGAAAATGCATGTTTAGGTCCTAGAGCGACAGCAAAGAAAAATACATAAAGGGACAAAAGATATCAAATAGTATAAACAAAAAACCTTAGAGTTTAACATGATTTTTCGAGTTTTGACTTCAGATTCATCAAAGTATTTTGCATAGCATCCTCGATTTCCAGGGGGTTTCGTTCATCTACACACTTTGCAACACTGAAGGAACGAAGATAGCAGTTTGATTGGTGTCGGGTAAAATAACCTGACCAATCGCTAGGCTGATGCCTGTCTTTGAAGATTTCAAGGGAGTGACACCCGACTTCAAACCTGTCAATATTACCGCTGTGTGACCGCGAGATTAATTATATTAAATCAATAGGGGTGTAGAGAGCGTAAATGAGTAAATGAACGTAGCACCTGAATATCGAAGCTGATGAACGAAGCCTATTGAAACTTTCCAGTTTTACCGTAAAATAAGGCCACAGACATCTGGCATATGTATATGTGGCCGACATTGATATGAAGCACTTGTGGATTGGTATTTCTGTGTTACTTTCCAATGCACAATCAACGGGTTGGCTTGAAATGAAATCATGAATATTTTACAAGCTTTTTTTTAAAGAAAAGGAGATTGTATGACTGTAGGGTACAATGCGTATAGTACATTCTACAGAGTTCATACATTGTAGACCGTTGTATTCAAACTATTTGTGTCACATATGTTTCTCCAATTCCAGTCAGGGCGTGCACTACTATAAACAGCAGTTACACTAAAACACCACAAAATATACAAATATACAATAGTGTCAACGAACAAAGAGATATTCCTATCACATTCTGGATACTACATTGAACACAAACAAAGAGCAAAAACCGGAAGAGAAGAAACGGCGTCGTTGAGGGAGAGTTTAGTGTTTCGGAAGTGTTAAGAGATCTCTGCTCCCAACTTGGCACCCTATGTACATGTAATTACTGTCGTAGTTCAAGTTCACTGACACACCATATATAATAGAGTTTATGCTATCATTACTGAAATATGACTCGAATGCCTCCGGTCAACGAAGAGTTACGTCAAATAAAATATCCCTCAATCCCCAATAGGCGTAGGAATGGAGTCTCGTGTCGGATAAAGCCAGAACGATCCGTTAAGTTATAGGGGATCTGCCTCGTGGTATGTACGGGGAATGAACCGGAGGTCGTACATATACAAATCCCATGGAAATTAAATTGACATATTATGATGGGTTAGCAATATCTCGGTACATCGGATCGTGTAAGCCATATACATCCATTTATTTAGTATAACTACTGGATATGCAGTTTCGAATATGCAATTCTAACATTGTTGAATTATCTAAAATAAAGTGTAATGCTACTGATAAGGAGAAGTTAGAAATAAAAAAGTAATAAACGTCAATTTATTCAATATTAAATTAAGGATTTCATCTTGTGTTGAATAAGTTCATGTGGTGATGAAAATAAGTTCATTGGGTGATAAATAAAAGTTCATAGGATGATGAACATAAGTTCATGGGGGTAATGTCTTAAAATCAAATTTAATGAACTGCGATGTTGAGTTTGTTTCAAGACCGACTCATTTCATCACCCAATGAAATTGGAAGCAAGGTTCAAACCTTGATATCAATGTGTTTTGTTTAAAACTAGACATTATGTCCATGTGACATCAAAACCGCGCACCGCTAAAGGATAAATAAATGGGATGTCTAATTCTTTTAACTGCAGGACTGATAAATAGTTCAACCCGCCCCCAAAATAACACACACACACACACACACACACACAAATAATTTTACATAACATGAAATTTAGACTTAACTAGAAATGTCCTGAGACACACTGTAAATGCCCCCCTCCCCCAGATGGTTACATTACCATGGGACGGGATGGGACGGGCATGGGTAACACTATATGCCCCCCCCCCCCTTTAATGACGGGGGCATAATAAAAGATCAGACAATTAAAATTGCATTGATTTATATAGAATGAGTACTGTTAAATTACAGTAGCTCACTGCTGGAGGGCGACTTTCTATGGTAGTGTATAACTTGCCATTTCTGCACGCCCCTGTGACTAACTGATATTCTCTAATCCGACTGCATGACTCTATCCTGCTGGAAAAATGCAATATCTTCTCCAGTAAAAACAGAACATTAATTTATTTGACCTTGAACCCGCCGACTGTCTGAATAATTGAAGGAATATTTATTGACAGATATCGATCACATGCAGAGGACTTTCCATTTATTTGTTGTGGTTGACTGCGCATGCGCGAACGCCTTGTGACCTTTACGTTTTACAGCCCCACAGTCCGTTTTAATTGTTCCCGATGGGTGTGAACCCGTCACCTATCGATTACACATGCGCAATTTGCATTTACAATCCACATTATTGTTTTGTTTACTATCAGGTTTAGCGAGTAAACATATTATTGTGTGGATAACACCGATATAAACAGTACACTACCAGACTGACCACCAGCACAGGGGCCCGGGAATTTGTTACAGCTAGTTTTTTACCTTAACCAAGGTGTAAGAGTCATTTTATTACATTTTACCAGTGAAATATCCAAAAATATTCATTCTATGAAAGCGATATTTTTCACTGGTGAAAAATGTCACTTTTTTCTTATTTGACCAATCAAAACGCAGCTTACAAACGACAATTGGGAACCTTTAAAGCTTCCTTGTTTTTTGCCCCAGTTTTGATTTTGATTTTGGATTATGGTTTTGTTGACGCTTTGGTATTCTCTGATTATTTTCAAACGGATAGGGTTGAATAACAATAAAACCAAAAGAACCAACAACACGTATAAGCTTTAAGCACCTAAAACAGTGAGTCAACATAACGCAAATAAACAAAATCAACCGAAGTGGGCGTTACCTTAAAGTCACCGTACACTTCCGGCTTTGTTTTTGAATATTCTGTCATTTTGGTAATTTTACTATTAACAAGTCGTATGAACACATGGGTTATCCCTATTCTTGAATTCAAGGTAAATAATTTTACGAATAGTATATGTATGCTACGTTAAAATAAAAATTAAATAATTTGAAAGATTACCTAGAAAATTATCATACAATATTTTGATTTATACCGTACTGTATTATTTTAGGATAAAACGCGCTTCATACTAGATTTGCCATTGTCCAGTTGGAATTCATATTGCCTATGAATGCCAACTGAAAGCAAATCAATACTTATATAAACCATTTTAAATATGTTCATATCATCAAAAAAAAATTATACTTTTCATTTTATAGCATTTAGCTCAAATAATGTATCTATCCTGTATTATTGTTCAAATAATAGAACAGCCATCACTCGGGAATGGTCAGTGGTAAACATCGTAAAAATTATGACGTATAATAATGATGACGTTAAAATTTGTCCATGTCATTTATAGCCTTATGGATGCCAACTGCATATGGTAAGGTCATAAAGAGGCAATGCCACGCAATGGAAAATATAGCACAAATAAATTACGTCAACTGGCATGCACCTACAACATAATGGCTGATATTTACTTAACAAGTAAGTACACATATTGTGTTCTATCTGTCCTGTTGTCATTGACAGTGACATTGTGCATTATTTACCGATCCAAGCTCTGACCTACCCTAATGGAGTTATGCTGACGGCAATCCTGGTTTCGATTGGCACAATACCATTGCGATGCTTGATATGCGTTCTGTGATCTTTAAACATGACTTACGTAAATTGTGACAAGTCATCTATCACCAAGAGAATGTGTTTACATTACAACCTGACTTGTGGAGAACCCCTGTCGTTCCAATGGCGTCCCCATACCTGTCTACGAAAATTTACATGTACTTACATAATGATTATACAGAATCATACCAGTGGGACCTTAGAATTTGTCTTAGCTATGTTGGATTTAAAAATACTGTAAAAGCCAATACTTTCGCGTGTGGATTTTTTTGCTTAGTCAGCTTTCAAACTGTTCGCGTTGTGGAAGTGTTCGCGTTGTTGAAATATTTGCGTTGTCAGTCATGTTGTTTTGCACCGTGTACCTGCTATACTATGATACACTGTAGAGTTTGAGTGATGTTTGTTATGTTCGCGTATGGATATATTCCCGGAGATTTAATACAAGCGAAACTAGCAAAAATATCCACACCGCGAACAATTCCACTTTTACAATTACGTACTTATAAAAATATCAGAGAATATCGAAGCGTCAACAAAACCACAATTTGAACTCAAAATTCATTAAGCTAGAGACAAAATATGATTAAAGGAAATATTTACATAGAACCTTGCTACAGTAAATTACAAGAGAATAAGACCAGGAGTTCCGGAAGAGTAAGCGTCTTCTTCAGAGAAATATTTATCAGAAAATGAACTAAACCTCTCAAAAGCTGCAAATTACAATCGTAAAAAACAAGACTATCGAAGGGGCACTTTTATTGAAAATTAAACTAAACCCCCCAAATTTGTTAAATTACCCTAAACAAATTAGTTCAGTTCCAAAACTAGCTGTAACGATTTCTTAAGTTGTAAGCAATACCGATTGTAGTACGAAGGAAGACAGACTATAAGTAAGTTTTATGGCTATTTTCTAGTGTTATCTCACTGAAATATACACTTCTTAGTCACCCGTAATTTGGACGAAATGTCTTAGATTTACAGTGCGAAACTCGTCAAAGCAAAAGCAAATGGCACAATTAAGTTCGAAGTTAACTCGTCTTTGATGGTTTGGACTCGGAAAGGATGTTTGCGTTGCACAATTCGAAACTACGATTATTCTTAACCTTTTACTTCAATCGATATCATATCATGCATTCCTGGATACATAATATAAGAAAATATATCGTTATCACTGTAAGTAGAACCGTGCTTCTTTTCATAAAATCGAAGAAACATAAGTGATTTCACCGATACAATTGTACCTACATCGGAGTAGCCTGTTTAAATCCAGTAACAACTTCCAACATTATGTCAATATCAGTTATTCAATTTTTAATTTCATTTCATTGATTAAATTCACAAACAATATTTAAACCGTTAATTATATTTTCTTTGCCTCGTGGCTATATCAGTACAATTTGTTTTCAAAACATGTTAAGCTTGCCGAAAAGTTTATTACTCAACTTTTCATTAAGTACTTTCTCGAAGAAGATTGAAATGAAATTGAATTTGATTCTCTGAATACAAACATAGCCAACGTTGTTAATTTGCAATTGCAGGGTATATCTAACAATTTGAAAAGTCAATATCATTTATAAATACACAGTGCATTTTGACCAATGTTTCCGCAATAAAGAGCAACTACGTCAGTATAATGTGACAGGGTGGGGGTTATGTTCGAGGCCTTCGGCAGTATACTTCAGTGTTGTAGCACTTTAAATCGGCAAAAGACCCGGGCTATCGACAAAGAGTCTAGTTTTGGACCTAAAATATGCTGTTTTGAGTAATTTTACACATTTGGGGGTTAAGATCAATTTTCGATTAAAAATGCCCCCTCAATGGTCATAAAAGCTGGCATTTTTATCGAAAATTGATTTTAACCCCCCCCCCCCCCCCCCCAAATGTCTAAAATTACTCTAAACACCCTATTTTAGGTCCAAACCTAGCTGTAACAAATCCTCAGGTCCCTGTGGCTCGAGCCGTAGAATTTAGAACTCGGAGCATTTCACGTCATCTTTCATGTACGTCATGTTACTCTTAAAGACACACGCTCTCAACACAAACATCTACATCGCATGCACCGGAAGGCCTTCCTTATATTACCCATAAAAAGCTAAACTGTCAATTACACCAGAAAAAAAAAAATCTAGGGGGAAATACATGATCGTGTGGCTTCTTTGAAATTATATAGAAATTATGTAGCGAGCACTGAGGATACATGTAGCTCGAGTGGACAAAGTATTAGCCTACCGGAAGTATGCATGAAGTATATAATTACCCGAGTCGGATCGCCGGTCCAAATTTCAGAAACTCCGGAAAAACCTAAAAAATGCATAATACATCTCCAATCTTCCGAAACGAGGTGGCTGCGCGTTCGGTTGTTCTTATGTATGCCTTACTACGCGCTGTAAGTTACACATAAATCTCTATCATGAAACTTTCTTTCTGATGGCCAATTAATTCAACGAACATGCAAATAATTGGATAATTACAATCCTCGTGTGTTCTGAAGACCATTAACCAAAGGTTACAAAGAGCATATAATGGTTGAAAGGGTAACGGACAGAAAAACAAATAACACGTCTTTTGTCAACATAACGAGCGTTCGTTTTTATCCCCCCAAAAGGAAGGTGTTTGTGTGCCTATTTGACTCTTAAATCAAATTAGCGTTCCTCATCAAGGTCTGAAGCCTCATAAGCCAGGCCTATGTTATCCATGGACAAAGCTAATTAGTCCATGTGTACAAGTACCTGATAACAAGCATGTTCAGAACGAGGCTTATTCTCCGTTGTATGGAGAGGCTGATTGAGTCTGTATTGTATACAAAAATACACACATTTATAAATAACAAGGACATACAGATGACGAAGGACTGTCCGGGCTTTGAAATCAAGATTTAGTGCCAAAAATCGCGAGTTCGAGGCCCGGACAGGGCACGAGTCAAAAATTGTCTTCCTTCATTTGTATTTCCGTTTTTATCTATAAATATATTTAACACAATGTATCATATACACTTAGTGTTGTTGATCCAAAAATTAAAATGTGAATTTCATGTGGTAATTGTACCGTGTTTTAAATACACACATTTATAGTATATACATAATATAACTGTAATATGTGTCATTGCAATATCAAACGATTCATTGAACAAATGTAACATGACATTAGCCAACGAGAAATACGTGAAAACAGCTGCCATGCAGGTAGGGCGTAAGAATTGTACCCGCTGCCACCCATTGCATGATATAAAGAGGCGACTAAATTAAGGATCCTACGCTTTCTCTTTTTTCTAACCATTAATGAAAATACGTGTGAAAAGATGGTGAAAATCTTATCGAACCACAAATTGCAATGTCCACACGATTTTCGATTCTTTAATGTTCGAATTGACATTTCGACATTCTTAGATTTGTCTGTTGATCACTACGAAAAACATTGTATAAGTGCAAGCCACTTCAACATATCAAGGTTTGTTCTAGTACCCATTTTCGAAATGAACACCTCTTCCACATATCGATGTTCGTTTGTACAGCACTTCGACAGATCGTGGTATGTTCCAGTTCCAATTTCGACATGAACATTGATAACTTTTCCACATATCGAGGTCCGTCTTCACACCACTTCGACAGATCGATGTTTGCTCCAGTTCCAATTTCGAAATAAACAACGGTACTTCTTCCACATATCGAGGTTCGCCTGCACACCAATTCGACATATCGAGGATTGTTCGACATGTATAACATACTGAATCAACTTAAACCATAATACGTATAGGTCTTTGCTACACTGCTTGAACCGTAGTATTTAGAACATGTAAGTCATGTTGCTAGAGCGTTTGAATCAGTCGAAATATCAGTGCATTACAAGCGTTCAATTTGCATTAAAACCAACCCGTAAAACGAACCTCAGCACTTCCGGGTTGTGACGCCACATTTCAGATAATTCTTGGTGCAACAGTAATTGCATCAATCATAATATCAGTGCTTTACAAACTTTCATAGTCCAACTAATTTGTAAAATAAATTTACGGTAATAGACATGCAGATTTCCGGATCTATTTTGCTCAGTACGATTTGCTGTGTACAGTGGTTTTAATTATGTTCGTCAGTGTGCATGGTGTGTTAACTTTATACTGTGCAGAATTCCATGACAATAAGATAAGGCAGTGGCGCATCTTTCATATACGCTTGTATTCTCAATCTGATTAAAATCATATCTTGATCTCCGCGCCGTTCCGCAAACTTCTCTATGCTGCGTTAAGATCTGAGAAAATCCCATGGGGGGGGGGGGGGGGTCATGTCCCGATGACCTTTTGCATTAGCCAATCAAATTACTACTGTCAAAACTTGCATAATCGCATTTGTCCGTTTAGTCATTTCGTCACCGAAAAGTTAATGTGGAATAATGTGACGAAATGACTTGCTGCCAGGTGATAGGTCATTGGAAAAAAAATAAGTACTAAGTAAAGAGGCGACAAAGGTCATCTGGACGTGACCTCTTATGGGATGTTGTCAGATCTTTGTAAAACGGAGAAAAACAAGGATCTGTATTTTAATCAGATTGCTTGTATTCTAAGACACACGCCCTAATTCCTGGGTCACTAATAAAATGTTGCAGTAACTAATGGCGTGTGAAAACTATTTATACAATTGTTCGACATTTCCGTAGTCATATAAACGTTCATAGGTTCTACAACTATGTTCTTTCCGGTTTTAGCCCGCCGAATAAAGTTAAACAAATCATCGATCTTCGTTTGTTACTTTCAAACCCAATGGAACAAGGTAAATTGCTTTAAGATATTAGTTGGTGTTAAATTATTTATACACGGGGGGGGGGGGGGGGGGGGGGGGAGTTAATAGGGCGTCACCACTGTACCAAAATCAAGATCATTCACTTTCAAAAATTATTTGCGTATTGACATGTCTTGAACCAAGCAATATTGCTAGCTAGCTTTTGTTTTGGAAGATAATCGGGTATTATGTATATAGATATTTTATCAGCTGCGTCACAATACACGTTCTCTACACTGTATCATAATTCATCCAGTGCCAGGTAAGTCATAACAGCATTACCTACATACATTTCTATATAGCTAGTGACGTCACACAAGGGGGATACTCCAGCGAGTCAATACAATTACACGACCTTGCTCATATATGATTCAACATATTTACAGGTACAAACGCCACTGATAAACATTAAGATAATCCCCAAGGTTAATCGCTAATACGATGTACTAGATCAATTTTACGTTTCCAGATGACAAACAGTTTCGAGCCAAATTACTCATGAAACCAATACTGTTGCTCCAATAACTGTTGTGTGCATTTTACGGATTCCGCGCCATAGGGAAGTGTCATTTAACAAGCTACACGTGCAGCACGCGCGTGTGTGTCCAAGAATAATGATCAGAAAATGTAAACAAGGGGAAAAAGAAACGTGCGCAGAATTTAGAGCAGAACGAGAGCAACAGAGCTCATGATACGGACCCTTGAATGTGAACGGTGTCTTTAAACCTTATGTCGCACGATGTAATGCGACCACAGGGACCTGCGAATTTGTTAATTAATAATTTTACACTTTTTTGGGGTTACTTTTAAGGTCATTGAGTGTTTGTGAGTGTGGGTGGGTTGGGGGGAGAGACTTTTTTTTATCGAAAATGGATCTTAAAAGTGTAACTTTACTCTAAACGCCTTAGTTTATTTCCAAAACTATATGTAGCTGTAACCAATTCTCAGGTCCCTGTGATGCGATCCATTGAATTTTATATTGTTAAAGTCTCTGCGTTTCACAATACGCAGCCATTAAACATTACGTGCCATTTACAAAATTTAATGTGGCTTGTAGTTTGGATTAATTTGGTTATTCATGATCAATCACAATGTCAAGCAATTTGAATGATGTTGAAAAGGGGATATTGAAATGTTATTTTGTTATTTTACAAATTTGATTCAAACTTTACAAAAAAAGTAGCATAGTTTCAGTTTGTTAAGACGATTAATATGAGATTGTCACATTCATTTTTCACCAAAATTCATATATTAATTACAATTACTAAGGAGTGGAAACCCTTTTCACTAGCAGGCCTGGTATACATTATATACATGTGTGATTGACGTACAGTGTATACATTGTATGTACTGTAATTATACAGTATATATGTACCGTATGTATACAATGTATCAAGGACATTAATCACATAGTATGATAATCCGGTAGAAATATATTTGTGTATCTTTCATCCGTCCAAAATATATGCAATAACTAAAACTTATTAATTTTTAATAGAGTCAATAATTAAACGAATCCGATATAGAAAGAAATATAAGTGTGTGCACTATAAGTATGTACAGTTTTTACATGTATCTATATACGTCATTCCAGAATACTTTTACTTAAACGCTAAATATTATAATCGATAAAATGCTTACCCTTTAATTAATGCACCAACGCGGGTCATTTACATATTGTTTCAGATTCCTTTATTTTCATTTTTTTTCTTTTGATCCCATGATATATCAAATTTTGACAGTATAGACAGGTTCATTTTACGTTTTTGAAGTCAACAAATTTCAGGTACCATAAGCGTATATGTTGCGTTTTTGTGCAATTATTTTTAAAAAAACGGGAGGAGAAACAGTTTTCAAAATCGACTTTCTTACCTCTAAATCAGGGAGAGTGGTATTCCGTCGAGCACGCTGTTTTTCAGTGGTCTCAACCACTGCACTTGCGGCGGACAGCGTCATAGTCCGGGAAATAACTTAATCCAGGCCGATCTTAACAACACAAACTATTGTTATAATATTATAATCCTACTACAGTGATAGAAGGGATATATATCTCCTTATTGAAACATCCAGATGTGATCCCGCGAGAGTTGGACACGATCTCGGGGTGATGGTTGGCCGATGTTGGTGGAACCTACATATTGTCCTATAGATACTCGTGTACACGTGTCGATTTCCAGTACATAGTATATAGTCTCTACAACATGTGTTTACAACACTCAAATAATGTACTATGGTTCCACTATGCACGTGTACATAGTACTCGATCTATTAATACATACATCGTCGACGGTTTTTTTCTTTCTCTGATCTGTCACTCAAATGCGTATGTATAAATATATCTATACACAAAAATAAACATGATTAAAGAATCTTACAGAAAAAAAGCGTCCCTTTGTAAACAAATTCATTAACACATGAATCTTTTTCGACGTGATGTTTTTATCTTGTACGCCTTTAATGATTATTTAGACATTGTTGTTTCATTAATACAAACCACTTGCACGTGCGAGTGATCGCGCGTGAAGGCGCGCTCTATGCCCGGTTCCAGCGTGGACCTACCTACGTTCACCTGTCAGATGAGGGTACATCACCCCTCCGAAAGAAATTCCTGTGTCCCGGGGAACGAGTATTCTCCCCCTGTAGAATGCAAATGTTACGCACGTGCGAATAGCGCTATTAACCCTCCTCGCGCTCATTTGGCTCATTTAGGGTCAGCTTTTGATGTACCACAACAAGCTTGATGTGAACTTACCCTAGAAATTACTTGACTCCGTTGGGATTGGACCGCTTCGAGTTTTATGTTTCACAACTGTCGGGGCCAATAATGTTGCTTTTAACACAAATAATTTGTTCAAATGAACTGTCCTCGACCTTCTTTCTTAAACGAAAACTCGGCCATTTTTGAAATCAAGTAAACCGCATTTAGTGTCCATTTCTAACTAAACTTGATTTTCTTTGAACACAAGTAATTTGTTTAAATGAATCGTCCTCGAAATTCTTAAACGAAAAGTCGACCACGTTTGAAATCAGGTAAACTGCATTTAGTGTCCATTTCTAACTAAACTTGATTTTCTTTGAACACAAGTAATTTGTTTAAATGAATCGTCCTCGAAATTCTTAAACGAAAAGTCGACCACGTTTGAAATCAGGTAAACTGCATTTAGTGTCTATTTCTCACTAAACTTGATTTTCTTTAAACACAAGTAATTTGTTCGAATGAACCGTCCTCGAACTTCGTTCTTAAACGAACACTCTGTCACCTTTGGAAGTGAGTAAGCTGCACTTTTTGTCCATTTCTTACTTTACTTGATTAAAGCTAAGTTTTAAGGTATGTTGTACGTTATGTATACGTTCATTGTCCATAATGCTTTGTGTCCATATCCTGTCGGCATATTTCACAACAGAATGCAGGTAGGCTGAACGTCAGATGCACGTGTAGTGTTCATTGCTTACTTGACCACGGCGTTAGTACGTTTCATGTACGTGTCCAGTCCAATTCTTACTGACCGATCATAAGGAGATAGATATCTCGGAGTGTAGTTCGGACGAACCCAATAAAATTTTATGGTATTTCCGTTGGACACAGTGCGAGCTCCGAGGTACTTTACTTGATAAATGTAGTATACTATACCCGATATGTTTGATACTACCGACATATGTGTCCATACATAATATATACAGTAAACAATGAATCACATATATCGACCAACTGGACACCTCCGTGCATTTGTTAATAGAAATGATGTCAGGTACAGAGTATATAGGAAACATCAGGCATAATCTATATAGCCCGGGATAGGGTGACGAGGAGAAACGCTCATGTGTGTTATTGAAATCCATGCCAGGTATATATAATCGTTATATTTATCATACAAACTTATTGACTGTTTTTAATTAAAAAGAATACCAATTGTCAGCCTCGTTGGTGACACGTTTCGGAAAGCAAGGAAAACCCGTTACAAAACAGCGGGGACTTCACTATATTGAAACAGACCGTTAATTATTCATACTGGTTTGTTAAACACGGGTTGTAAATGCGTCCGGACTGGATCTAAATGGTCTCGGATGGCAAAAACCCAGAATTAAATCGAACTTTGCTTTTCTAAATTCACTAAAGATGATGGCTTGAGAAAATGGAGTTTTTTTATTTCACTTATAGCACGCGTGTACAACTCGGTATGAAGTTGTGACTAAGGAAGCCATAATGTGTCATTAACTTTTCTTGAAAGCAACTTTTTACTATTTTGTATGTAGTGCATCAGAACTGAGCAAAATTATTCATAGGTCATCGGGTTTTTGTCGAAGAAATATGTAAAAGAGTTTTAGAATTTGGTGGGAAATAACGTAAGAAATTCGCAAAGAAAATCGCTTTTAAAAAGCTTTTTTAAAAAATGGGAAGAAATAATTACAATCTTGAAATAATTGCCAGATCATTATCCTAGACCTACATTTCAATAATTTTAAAATAACAATAAGGATTAATGGACTTTTTTTTTGGAAGGGGAGGGGGGGGGGCGGATATCGTCCGCTCCCTATAGTCGTCGTGCTGCTCAAAATTGTGTGTCAGTGCGCGGTGTGATATAGTTCCCACTTAAATACTGTATCCCTGTCAAACAACGCAATACATAAAATGTCAGTTAATAAAATCATTTACTCTGTAACATTAATTTTCCCATCATAGAAATCATTCAATGGCGTTTATACATTAGTATATATATAAAGTTTTGCTTTATATCCATCTGCGGCGGCCGAGTGATTAAAGTGTTCCGACATTCTAACACTAGCCCTCCACCTCTGGGTTGAGAGATCGAATACCACGTGGGGCAGTTGCCATGCAAAGACGGTAGGCCGGTGGTTTTCACCGGGTACTCCGGCTTTCCCCGCCTCCAAAACTTGGCACGTTCTTAAATGACCCAAAAATAGTTTGACATTCCACAGTCCCGTCAGAACCGGGACAGTTCACGTGCAACGTATTGTCGGATAAAGCAAAGGTTTATCCAGCAGTAACCGGCAGTAGTTATCGGTCGATATCTGTGGTGGTTGCAGGATAAACAGCAATATGCCTTAATGTTGTTTTTTATCATTGCCGTTACGCTAAGTAAGACACTTCTGTAAATTAAGTGTTGAAATGGTTGCAATCGACATCAGAAAAGTAGATAAAAGTGTTATGTGTTTGTTACCAATTAGGAGCACGGCGCACACGTGCTCAAAAGACTTTGAACCAAAGGAATGTCCCAAAAAACAGAAAAAAGGTTTAATAACATATTTCCATGCATTCGTCCAACCAAACCCGACTTATGAAGTATTATACAACCTATTATATCTACACTACATGGTACATTCTGCGCTACGTAGATATGATTACACGCGCGTCTGTCATTCACGCGCTCTCATGTTATACTACTTAGGAATCCTACATTTGGTTGAACAGTCATTTCCAAGTGGTAATCTAAAATTATTTGTGTCGCCATGTAAATAACGTTTAAATTACGCTAATAACATAAAAGATAGAAAGAGGTGCCAAAACTCTTGAAAATGCTACTTTCCCGAAGTCGTAACCATAGCAACGTATACATATATAAGTACTTACAATTAGTTGTAGATTTCATGCATATCAATGATTGCATTCTTTGTGTATTGAATGCTCATGAAATTTGTACTTTCTGTGTGTTTGTGGGTTACAAGATAAGAGCTATAGAGGGGCCACGAAGGGGACTGGCGAACAAATGATAAAATGAAAATCAGTACATTTTAGAATTGAGACCTCGCTGTACAATAAGTTACAGTACACGGGTCTAAATTGACAAGACTTCGTTGATAGGGGTATGAACTTGTATAAACTGATAACTAACACAAAGAAAATAACAAGTTTTATGATGTTACTTTAAAGAAATATTGTCGTAGCGCATTAATTCAGCCGGACTTTGGAAGTAAAGTGAAACCTCGTTATCTCGAAGATAACATTTAATTAAAACTTGTTTCCGGATCCTATTCCTTTATATATTACGTTTGTAATGTTGTAATGATTGTACAAACATTTGGAATGAAATGAAGTTTATATCAAGTCATCAATCCCGGCCCACCAGACTTAACACGAAGTAATATACTCGAATACTCGGATAACTCGAATTGCCCCCCCCCCCAACCCCCCAACCCCCAACCCCCTCGACTTCGATATAACGAGGTTTACTGACTTAACATGTGTAAGTATACATTTTTACGTGTATAAACATATTGTAGAGATATATAGCAACATCAATTGACAGTTTTGTAAAGGCAACTGTAAACAGTACGTCTATAAAATAGTTACATAAGCTACAGTGGTCTCATCAGAGCTTATGTTTTAGGCCATCGGACTTGAATAAACGAAAAGACGAACATTGCCACGTGCTTCACTGTCGGATTTAACGACGCTAGGTTGTCATAAAAATACAGACGTTATCCGTCAAATATTATTTTGTGCTTTAATAATTCGAAATGGGTCAGAGTTATTAAATACATCAAAAGTAAGCCAACATTCCATGTATGTATAGAAACAATGTCCAGGAACTAGGCAACGCTTCCCTCTCGAGACTCGCGTGATCTCATCAGTCTCGCGAGACTGTTTAGGAGGCTATGCTCGCTGTACAGAGAAATAATCAAATTATATAGTTTGTACAAATGTATTGGAAGTTGAAATGCATCCCATTCCATCAAAGTGTCGCTTATGTAATGGTCCAGCTATATTTGTAAGGGGTATTCAATTGGGTTACTTTAGTGCGGCTAGGTCAAGGGTCAAGTGTATAAGAGAACAAAATGGCGGCGAATACGCCATTATTCTTTTCATACGGGATTCTTTATACGTTGTTAAATTATTCATACACGAAATTTCGCGATGCATTCTTTTAATACTGTGATAACACGTACAACGTAACTACATTGAGGCATGGCGTCACTTCCTGTTACGTCATTTTGACGATGGCAACTGCAGCATTTGGGAGGCATTATTTAACAGAACAAGACCCGGTTTCATCAACGTTCCTTAACTTAAGGAAACTCCTTAACTTAAAAATCTCCATAGGAAAGCATTACAGAATTAAGGAAAGTTCCTTAACTAAGTATTTTTCCCTTAAATTCTTTAATGCTTTCCTATGAAGATGCTTAAGTTAAGGAGTGCCCTTAAGTTAAGGATCGTTAATGAAACCAGGGCCAAGTCGGTGGGCTATACAGTAGAAACATTGAGGCATGGCGTCACTTCCTGTTACGTCATTTTGACAATGGCAACTGCGCATGCAGCAACTGTGAGGCATTTTCTTTAACGAAACAGATCAGTCAGAAAGTCAAAAAGGGATATAAAGAGGACCCAAGGGTTACGTAAGATGGCGACGAACGTTCTATTTTTCTAACGCTGTTTCCAGTAAAAAAATGATAGACATTACTGATTTTTTTCTAAAAAAATATTTGTGTCGGAGACGACTAACAATATAGTGACAGGGGTTGTGGTAGTATACACGTGTTTTGTGTTCAGACTGGCCTTGTTAGTTAATCGTCTACACGTGTGACAGGTAAACACGTGTTAATTAGTGTGAAAACAATGTGCATTAATTTCCACGTTAATTACATGAGCCGACAGAAGCACACCACGCCATAGAGGCGCACGGTTATAAAGGAAAAACAAATGTAGCAAGTCTTTGGTTTCTGATTTAAATTGAATGTATTTGCATTTTAACAGTGACTACTACATGAAGATCAGAAACAAACTCTTAAAACTAAATTTTCAATAGTTGATTTAACCATATAATCCCGCTACTATCGCTACATGTATACATGTAGATACAATAAATCGCACTACTATGGCTATCGATATGTATTATTATATCGATTTTATATGAGTACCGATATCATAAATAACGCTACTATGAATATCGATACCATGAGTCACGCTTCTATGGATGTCATACAATAAATCGCGTTACTATGGATATCGATGCTACAAATCATTATTGGTATCGATACTATAAATCGTGCAACTATGGGTATCGTTACTATAAATCTTTCTACTATGGGTATCGAAATACACATATACCATTGATATCACTTTTGTTGATCGCCGTACAAAATCATCTTACCTAGTATCGCTCGACCAGTAAAGTCGCAATCAAATCTATGTCGCTATTATAAAATGAAAAAAATTTAAGACAGGAATTACACTCGCTCGAGTTGCGTGTTAGCGATCCCTAGAGTTTATAAATAACCTGACGTTGTTTGTTGTACCGGTGTATCGATCATAAACTATTCTGTGTTATTTTTATAGTGTATCCATATTTTGACAATAACTTCTTTAGAATTAAAAGACGAGTTCCTGCTTTAACTTACAATTAGAGACAGAGTTTCTAGCATTAAATACCAGTCTGTTTATTGATTAACACATCATCACGCTGTTATGTTGTCGTGAGTGATATACTTGTATGGAGGGACAAAAGTGTCCGTTCTTATTATGGTAAAATAGAATCATTCATTGTCCATGCAAAGAGCAAGCATGGCTCAAGAAATCCTCGATACCCAAGGGTTACGCTCACCTACGTTATCTCCATCCTCGATATCCAGGGGTTACGCTCACCTACGTTATCTCCATCCTCGATATCCAGGGGTTACGCTCATCTACGCTCTCTACATCCTTGATATCAAGGAGTGTCGCTCATCTACGCTCTCTATATCCTCAATAAACAGAGGTTACGCTCATACACACTCTCTACATCCTCCCTGATGTCCAGGGGTTACGCTCACCCACGCTCTATACATCCTTGATATCCAGGGGTTATGCTCTCTACATTCTCGATATACATAGTTTACGCTCATCTACTGTTTCTACATTTCTACATTCTACATATCCAGGGGTTACACTCCCCTATATTCTCGACACAGTCCTACGCTCTCTAATTTTTGTAGAGAGCGTATGTGAGCGTAATCCCTTGATATCGAGGAGGTCCAACAATAACAGAAAATCAAAACAACAAAACATGTATGAGAAGCGCGGCATTTTTGTTATGTTTGTTTACAACTTAATTGTTATCATTATCGACTTGTACTGTCTGACTTAGCTTTGTTCTATTATATGTTTACGCTTTGTTTTGTTTATTTACTTATTTATTTATTTACGTATTTATTTTATTTATGTATTTATTTATGTAAACGCCTATGTGTGTTTTATTCTACGTTTACCATATTTTGAGTATACATACATATATAAATGTCTACATTAATGTAACATTGTTTTTTAATTAACGAGTTTGAATAATTTAGACATCAGCTTTCGATCTGACACCAAACCATGCCTTTTACAATATAAATACTGTATAAAATCGATATAGATCAGTTAAACTCTACTTACATTTTCGTACATGTATATGGTACTTACACTTAATCCGGCATATGCGAATGGTAACAGCTTCGAGATCTTCATAAAACAGCTGGTTCGCCGAAATTAATGACACACATGCAAACTATGTACTTAAATGTGTTTAAAATCTATTCTAGTAGTCATACAAATATTTAAAAAAAAAGGTCTACGACACTATATATACTGAGTTTGTTTTGTACACAAACAGGAATTGAAAAAAAATCTTGTTTGTGTACAAAACAAACTTAGTATATATCAATCATACCAAACTAATGAATTTTATTCCTAATATCATACGACGCTACATTAATAAAGTAAATAAATAAAATAAATAAATAAGCTTAATTTTCGTCCTATAGGGTAATCGATCCCCGGACGCCTTGGTAAAAGGCAAGCGAATTGCCTGCTGCACCACCCGACCACAAGTTGCATGCACAGGGACATGAGAGTTTGTTACAGCTACATAAGGTGTTAAACAAGAGCAAGTTAAACTCTCTGAGGGTTTATTAAAACATAATCTTACATAAAAATAATAATAATTAGCTCGTTTTTGGACCAATATCTAACTGAAATATATTTTTCTTAAGGCAAATGTTATTCTAAGACGGACAATTAAGGTCTCAGTTGTGTCAATTAACCGAAAAGTACTTTAAAACGGCATTTTTCGCTAATTCTTTTGCTCGTCTGCTCAATTTCTCCACCGCCATTCGACTAATTATAGAAATCTCAACATGGTACGACATGAAACATTTTATATGATTTTGTTAACCTCTTTGTCACTTGACACTTCGTGACCCTTACCAAAAGGCTAGTATAAGGAAACAGTTCTGATGCTGGGCAATGTTTTCCTCCCTCTTTTTCTCTCAATTTTTATTTTCTTTTCCGTTTGTTAATAAATAAAACTAATTATCCGGTAAAAATAGAGTCAATTTTGTTTTAATGTATATCTTTGATAATTTTATTTTTAACATGATTTAGTGAGTAACAGAAAAAAATCATGGTTTCAGAAAAAAACTCAATGCCGGAGAATAAGAAAATGGGCCAAGGTCTTTAGCATTTTTATTTTTCAATGGAATGTTAATGAGGGCCAGAAAATTCCTTTTAAGAGACTAAACTGCGCAAGATATGCTGTCAGATTTCATTCATTTCAAATTGTTATTTATATCTTTGCATGTATTGACCGATTTATCATCCTAATTAACGCTAACCTAGCGATTGCTAGATTTCACCCCAGGGATATTATTCGTCCATTCCGACTGTCTCGCCCCATAAACCTATCAAGCATATCGTTATTTGACCTATATGCACTTGAACATGTATGTAGTTTTGATATTTACAAACATTTCGGACAAATGAATATTCAAATTAAGGGATATTGCGGTTCAAGCCCATTCCAGCAAGAAAACTGCAAGTGTTGTTTGCATGGAAACGAGAAGTAACGTTCCCATTGAAATGGAAAGTGTGTTTTCCATGGAAACAGGAAGTGTGGTTAACACGGAAACGGGAAGTATAGTTCCGACGGAAACTGGAAGTGGGGTTTCCATGAAAACGGGAAGTTTGGTTTCTACGGAAACGGACAATGTGGTTCCGATAGAAACACGGAAATTGAAATTGTGGTTTATATGGAAACAGGAAGTGTGGTTTTCAAGGAAACGGGAAATATGGTTCCCATAGAAACTGGAATTGTGTTTTGCATAAAAACTGGAAGTTTGGTTTCAAAGGGAACGAGCAATACGGTTTCCATGGAAATGGGAAGTATTGTTTTCACGGAAACAGACAGTGTGGTTCCCATGGAAACGGGAAGTGTGGTTTGTATGGAAACGGAAAGTGTGGTTTGTATGGAAACGGGAAGTGTGGTTTGTATGGAAACGGGAAGTGTGGTTTGTATGGAAACGAGAAATGTGGTTTGTATGGAAACGGGAAATGTGGTTTGTATGGAAACGGGAAATGTGGTTTGTATGGAAACGGGAAGTGTGGTTTGTATTGAAACGGGAAATGTGGTTTGTATGGAAACGGGAAGTGTGGTTTGTATGGAAACGGGAAATGTGGTTTGTATGGAAACGGGAAGTGTGGTTTGTATGGAAACGGGAAATGTGGTTTGTATGGAAACGGGAAGTGTGGTTTTCATTGAAAGGGGAATTGTGGTTTGCATGGGGAAAGGAAGTGAGGTTTTCATGAATAGGAAAGTGTAGTTTGTATGGTAACGGTAAGTGTGGTTTCCAAGGATATTCTGAATTAATTGTATCTCAAAATAATGGACATTAATAAATAAATCGAAAGTCTGAGTTCACCAGACTAGAAAGTAAACAAGTCTTTACACAAATGAAAACACCCAATACACTTGATAAAACATCAATACAAAATATCCTGGCTGACAAAGCCGTATTACAGATGTTCTATATTCTACACATCATGAAACAGTTATTGAATTAACACATTGTACCAATACACAGTCTGTATACGTAGGGTTTTACTTGTGTAGTACAAGATCAGATTAGCGAAATTATACCATACTGTATTACAAGTGTATAATTAACCTTGGTAATAGGGATAGACTACATGTAGGTTTCACTTGAGTGGCCCAAACTAGCTAAGTTTCGCTTCGGAGCTATGAGTTTTCATAAAACAAAATCAGTATAAAATTATTTAATTTGCAGGATTGGTATAAACTAGCTTCTGTTTCACCATCCGAATTTACTTCTTGTATGTTTTCTTCTTGATTAACCAGGCTATGTTGTGTATAGTCTGGACTAACCAGGTTATACTGCACATAGTTCGGATTTACCAGGTTCTTCCACTAGCCCTCCACCTCTGGGTTGCGACTTCGAATCCCACGTGGGGCAGTTTCCAGGTACTGACCATAGGTCGGTGGTTTTTTACCGGGTACTTCGGCTTTCCTCCACCTCCAAAACCTGGCATGTCCTTAAATGACCCTGGCTGTTAATAGGACGTAAAGCAAAATCAACCAAACCAAATCGGATAAACGAGGTTATACTGCACATACTTCGGATAAACGAGGTTTTACTGCGCATACTTCGGATTAACCAGGTTTTACAGCTCATATATAGCATTAACCAGGATATAGACTACTGCACATAGCTTGGATTTACAAGGATATCTTGCACAAAGTTCTGATTTATGAGTTCATATTCTTAACATTTCAGTTAAAGAATTTGTCTTTGCATAGTTCTGATTCAAGAGATTGATTTAATAAAAAAATCTTTACTGAACACTTTCCGGGTTATTGAGGGATATCGTGTATGTATTTCGATAAACGCGGTCATCCTGTACACAGTTCGGAGTAACGAAGTTATACTGTACATTGTTCCGGTGAGCGATGTTCTAATTACACTGTTACAATATGTGTTGATAACCCAATGCTGTAAATAAAAGAAAATTAATCAAATCAAATCAAATGATAAAGGAATATTGAAAAACAAGCATCATCTAATTAAAATATAAATCGATTTAGTACGATATACTATATGCGTATGAAAAATAATACATATATGCAGATTTTTTTTAATTTCAACGGCAGTAGGGGAAAAAGCTGCAAGAAAAGGAATCGTCTGAAACAAATATACTTCTTATACCAAACTTGCATAAAAAATGATGGCGATCGATGATTTTTAATTACTGAAAAACTTCAAACCAAAAGTTTCACATCAAATCCAAAATAACTATGGAGTAGGTCATACATGTACACCTGTATGTCGTGTTTGGAGTATTCTATGTAGTTTGTAGACCTACATACAGATGTACCAATATATTATCACATAAGAGTGCATTAAAACAATCGATACAGACTGGTTGGACGGAATAAAATCTGCGAGACACATATTCAGAGTTAAGTCAAACAGAGTTACTGCCCTTGATTTCACCAAAAAAAAAAGTTTACAATCTGTACGACCCCGGAAAAGTGCATCGCGGAATAAATGAGTGCTGAAAATAGAAAACTGAAAGAAAAAGACTGATCATTCAAAAATAAATTTTAAAAAAAACAGTTATTGAAGAAAAGTAATTGTTTTAATCTTTACACAGCAGTTAAATATGTACTAAACATTATGTACTTGTACGTCCAATGTCGACAGAATTGTCTCCCTTTAATTTAAAGTTTGATTATGGTGCACTAAACACGCTATTCAAATTCCGTGTAGCAGGTAGTTTTATATACCAGCATTCAAATCGTGTATAATAACATTCTCACATGAATTAGTTTTGTTAATTAATATTCATACTCGATATAACCTCCCAATTTTCAGTTAAATATTTTCCAAAATTATGCCATCATGTCCAATTAATGTTCAGTTAATCATTTACTTATGGAAACGTATTAATATAAGTTCTTTAACCGTGTTTCCGGATCCTATTCCTTCATATTCTCTGTCTATAATGTTGTATATATACTGTTGGAATGAAATAAAGTTTATATTAATTAAAACGCATAAGATACAATGTTGATATCCTGTAGAAATGAGAAATTGTACTTCACTGGATATGTGGTGGAAGGGACGCAACTCTTGTTTGCTACAATAAATGTTTGACAGTCGCGGCGATATATAGATACATGTACACATATTTTATAACCATTGCCACGAACATGGTTTTTAAGAAAAAATCCAAAGAATTGAAAATAATTCAGGTGAGACCCACTTCAACAACAAGCCGAAGTTAGAAGACAGTTTAAAATGGACGCGTGTTTACAAATACCGAGTTTCAACTGCTGCTGTACCGGTAACCGCGTAAGAATTAATCTTGATTAATATTGCTGATATCAGTTAATCTTAACTAAATCTATAAATATAAAAAGGTTATTAGGCTTGATTTTCGCTTCAAGTTTTGCCGAAAGTTACGTTTATTTGGCCTTTAAGAAAAAAATTCCTATTTGCGGGGTCAAATTTTGGATTAAAAATAGCTTTTTTTTTGTTATGTTTGATGTGGTTATCATGGTTTTCACACAAGTAGCATACATACGAGTATATACAGTTCTCATTTCTTTATTTCTATTAGAAATGGCATGTCGTTTATAGACATATATAACATGTTTATTTTGTTTTGTAAGGTCATAATTCTTTACAGATGCATTTATTTTTCTGAGACATGGGTCTTGTTTTTCAGAATCCGTCCGTCACACCTTTTTGTAGTTTTGTTTCTTTCTTGAATTCAATGAACAGCGCTTGCTGACTTTTGCATTAAAACTAACGTGTCACAAAAAAACAACATCTGATACGTTTTCTGTTCTGAAATGTATCGACCCAAGTTTATACAGCGTTGTATGTGGCATATTATCGTTGAATGACAAACTTACGACAGACAATTATTAATTGCACGTGCGATTTCTTGTAAACCACGCCATCTATAAAAAAAACTTGACACCATGCCCAATTGACATAGCTTCCGTTATTATCTTAAATCATACGCCGGAAATTTCCTTTCGTTTTCTTTTGCTGTCTGTTTGCAAACTTTAATCACTGTCATTGAAAAGTTATCTCCTCTTGGTGTAAGATGTTTCCGGAATATAAAATACAGCCGTAAAAGATGACACGAACAGTGTCACGGGGATATGTAGTGATCTGATACAGCAATGGCCGCCCCAAGCTGGGCTTTATCAGACAGCTGATGTCAATGACCATTAGGTCTAAAAATAACCATACAGACGTTTATATCTCCATGGAGAGTTTAGACTCAACTGTTGGATAAAAAAGGAACCAATTAATGTGAGGAAGTGTTTGGATATGAATTATTGAGACAACACACCTGCTCGAATCAACGATGTGCTGTATTGACAATTTCATGACAGATGACCACTCAATAAATAAAAAATCTTTGCAAATATTGAGCGAGTTTTTCTCCTAATTACATTGTACCCACCGACGTCTGCACGTGCAGGGTTTAATCGTTAACTGTATGCACACTAAAACAATATTCACAACATTACTGATGGTTAATCCCCCACCGTTGAAACAGGGGGGTAGGGCGCGGAGTTTTAATTTTCATCGGCGTCCATCAGTTCAAAAGAGAAACAAACAAACAAAAAATCATAAACAATCGATCTAACGAATGACTGTTGTTTTGACACTATGGGCTTTCCATCAGTATGCCAGGAGCCACACACAAAAATGCCATGAGTTTTAGTCATTTGGGGTCAACTTCAAGGTCATCGTTTCTAGTTTTCCTTATCGGACAACATTCAATTAGAGGTCATGAATTAGAGGTCATGTTATGATGACATTTGTCACAACATCTTTACTTCACTCTCCAATACAATTTTTTAATTGATGACAGGACACAGCTGTCATCTGCAGAAAGTCATTTCGTCACGACATGCACATTAGCTTGTTGTGACGAAATGACTGAACACACATATAAGATTATGCAAGCTTTTTCATCCACAAACATTCACATTCAAGCTTCTGGGAGCGGTGATTGGATGACAGATTCAAAAGGTCACCAGGACATTGCCCCTTATGGGATTTCGTAAGATCCTGTTGTATTTTAATCAGGTTGGTTCGAGTAAGATTTTTTATTCTCGGAATTTTTTAGGATGCATGCCTTGGTTGGGATGTTCCGGGCTCAATTATGAATTATTGACAAAGAAAGTGTTTTCAATATAAATAGTATTTTACAGAAATAGAGTTTCTCAATTTTCAGTACTTTTAACGATGCTACATGTACAGAGGTTCACCTTGTGTCAGTTTCGAGTTGCGAGTTACAAAGTGCGAGTTGCGAGTTTGAAAGTGCGAGTTGCGAGTTTGAAAGTGCGAGTTGCGAGTTGAAAACGAGTTGCGAGTTGCGAGTTGAAAAGTGCACAAAAAGAAACCCTCCATGTACATGCATCTAATACTCATTTATTCCACAGTTGCTTGGTTTTGTCAATAAATAACATATATAATATAAGGAGCCGCCCTTTACAGAATATTCTATAATGTTATATTTTTTTTATTATTTTTTACTGACAGAAATTCAAGCAACTGTGTCTGTTCAAAGCATCAAAATAAGAGATGCAACCCCGGACAAAAAAGTAACTCAATACTACAGAACAACAGCGTTTTAATTGCAACTCCGGTTTAAAAATGGGTTTGAAATGCAGCTCGATTATACATGAGTCGATGATATTCTTATCATCAGCGTGCCATTATCTAAAGACTGGTATAGCGTGATAAAACTGGATTAGTATGAATTTATGATATTTAGATTTTAATGTTCAGTTTAAAATTACATGACCTCTAGGGTGCGTAAATTACACTGGTGCGTAGATTACACGAGTTTTTACGATACATTTGAATGTTTCGATACCAACAGCATTATTACATGAATGTCACTTTTCATTTTATCTCTTTAAATAAGTATATTAGTTTTATCTTTTCGTCGTACATATACATTTATATCAAAGATAAAAACTTTTTTATTTAAGGAAATGAAATAAACCCAAGCTTGAAATCAAACGTATGTGGTTAAGCGTGGACTAGACAGATGTGCGTTCTGTGTTTTGTATTCAGGTCGACGCAATACCATGCGGACGCGTCTAAAAGTCCACTATCGAACATTCATCAAGAATGCATCTGGAAGCGGCGGAAACAAATCCCTGGATCCGAGGATGCACTCTTTCCGATGTAATTACATTACGTTTTGGACATGTTCCTCAGTCTGGGAATTCAGCTAATTTACGGTGGAAAATTGAGTACTAGAGACAGCGGAAGGGACTGGAAATTTAAGAGGGGTTTTATATTGAAATGAAGGATACAGGTATCAAAGAGGTAGCGGTGTAACACAGGGACTTGGAAGTTAGTTACCGAGAACAAATTAGGAAAGCAGAGACAATGAAGCGCAGGGACGTGAAAGCTGGTTACGAGAACAAGTGAGAAAAGCAGAGATGCCTCACAGGCACATGAAAATTAGTTACAGAAAACAAATTTGGTACAAAAGAGATGATGAAGCAGAGGGACATGCAAGTTAAGCAGAAAACAAATGAGGAAAGTAGATATGTGGCACGGGGACGAGAGAGATAAGTTACACAGAACAAGTGAGGAAAGCAGATGCGAAACATGTAAAGCACGAATGTGAAAATAAGTTGCGGAGAACAAATGAAAAAGGCAGAGATGCAGCACAAGGGCGAGAGAACTAGTTACAATTTTATCTACAGTATCTGAACCTAACATCCATCGGGGATTGAGAGTTAAATCGTTGCGGGGGAATAACAGAGAAATAAGCGGCAATGAAATGGACAAGACAGCCAAGATAACGGAGAATGGAATTTACGGAAGTAGGGAAGGGGTGGTGGGGTGAAAAATGAAGCGGAAATGACTGGGTATAGGGATTCGGGATAGTGTATGGAGTATGGCGGGTTAATAGGATTTTATGAAGAAAAGTTGGGGAGGGGGAAGGAATATCAGGATTGGATGGATGAATTGGAGGAGGGAAGTGATCGGAGAAAGCACGAGAGAACGATTATATTCATTTCACAATGAAACGTGACGTTTTGGGTTTATTTAGTTTTTTTACGTCCTATTAACAGCTAGGGTTATTTGGGACGGCCTCCCTGGTGTATGCGATGTGGATATGTGTGTGTTGAGTGTATAGTGTGAAAGGAACGAGACACGTATCTACTAGACAGTAAACCATAGGCTAGAGAGTATTTCGTACAAGGCAATATCTTTCCGTATTAACTCGTCTCCTAGCCAGTAATCGTGATGTCATTACAAATATTTTAAGCACTAAAAACAACAAATCAATTATGCCATTGGTCGCAGTAGACCAAACAATTGCCATTTCAGCGTCGGAAGTGTACATTTCGGGACTAAATAGGTCCCGCAGACGAAACGCAGATTGCTCAATGTCCAGCGCGTGGTAACCAACAGCGACGAACTAATTGAATGAAATGTCCATTTAAGGACATAAGCCTGCTGTGATATTGGCCTGCTGGTATGTTCCGCGCCATCGTGTTAGTACGAGACAGAAACTGTCGGAACCCTATAGCAGGACCAGGGTTTTTTATGCTACGTTCTCGAATAGAGAGTGGCGAAAGCTTACGTTTTTGTCAGCACTTTTTTTAGAGAGGAAAATTATCACAAATTAATATTAAATACATGTACAAGACTCTGACCTCCAGATTTTAAACTCTGATATTTGTATAGAGTTCACGAATAGAAGGAACAGGAGTGTCTGCAAACTATCTGTTTAATTGCAAAAGCAAAGATTTCTACATTTATAATTGAACAATATGTTTTGAAGGTTTTCCTGCAGACGGAAATATATTCCTTCAAAATTATGTTTTAACCATATCTTAGCATTAAACCATTCATATGGAATGTATACGTACATTTTGTGTATATAATATTCTATCTCAAGCATAGAAAGACCGAAACAAAGATTAAAATTAGGACATAATACGACTGTTTTTAAATCTGCTGAGTGATAAGCTAAAAAAAATATTTTCAATGTATTGAAACTCCTGGATAATGTATTATTTATACGTTTTATTCATATTTCTGTCATATTTTGCCATGTAATACAGAGTTTGCCAATGTAAGAAAGCTACATGCAATTTAGAAAACTCTGTCTTATATAGCATATATCAAAGTATCAAAGGCCCAACAATGACGCGACGTCATGAATTTGAAAAAAAGTGGGAAAGATTATACTTTTTTTAATGTACACAAAAGGAAGATGCGTTTAATTTTCCTGTACATATAGGGTATGCTTCATCTCGCTGACTGATTCGTTTTGGTTGAGAGAGCTCCATGGAAAGAAAGATATTTTCAAAATGGAAGCCAATCTAAACGAACATGTATTTTCATGGGTTTCATGGGCTTATTCGGGTACCGGGTTGTTGAAAACTTGAAATGAGATAATAATACTCTTTCATTGCCAAAGGTGTAATATATCAAAATTTCAACATCGGTATTTTAAATTTAACACAGAAAGCCTCGAGTTTTGCCAAATTAAAAAAAAAATCAAAAAAATCTCGGTTTGAATTTCTCTTTCTTACCAACCCTTGTCATGAAATAGTTTTATAATCTTAAAATCATATGTAAGTGTTTGTATTTTAGCCAAATGGGTCTATATAGATTCTTATACAGATATTGGTTGTTTCAGAAGGCCATTCTGGTGTTTTCTCGAAATCCTTTTCGCAATAAACTACACTTAGTGCGTAAGGGTCATTAACGAGTGTACATGTAGTCCCTGTTTTGAATGGCCCTCCACACTGGACGTGTGATAGATATCATCACACTCGGGAACCCTCTAGAGTATTCAGTTGTTGACAATTGAGGTCAACAAGAGGCCATCGAGAATAATGACCACTGAATTAGAAACAAATCATTCTTTGCTTTGTAATGGAGAGCCCGCCCATGTGATGAGCATATGATCGCTATCGGCCACATACACATTATATGCTCATCCAATAATATTTATCACGGGGTTACATGTAAACCCATTATCTGGAAACGCTGATGCTGAATAAATGGTCTTCTGAATGTGTCACTGTAATAAAAATATAAACTTTATTTATTTTACAATTATGAAACAGCGTATCCAACATATATTAATCACTCTTGTTGGCCCGGATGTTACCGCGCGAGGGGTCTGAATGTGGGAGGAAACCGGAGGACCCGGAGAAAACCCACGTAGTCGGGAAGTTGACCCCATACCTTTTCACGTCCGGTCGAGGAATCGAACCCCAGCCGCCTTGATGAAATGCAAGTGCACTATCCACTACACCACCCGACCACGATAGATACTGTACATGTGTTTACTTATTCATTTTATTTTATCTTTTTTAGAAAATTAGGGTTGTCAATGATTAACCGGTTAACCGGTCATAATACCAGTAAATGTCTGAAAATGTAATGTAATATTTCGAAAGGACAAAATCGTTACAAGAAACTGTCTTTTTACGGTAAGTTGGTTTACATGGTTAAGCCGCTACATACGCGGATACATATATCTACTGTATGTTCAAATTTATATTTAAATTGAAGACATTTCTTATATATACTGAAACGAAAAAGAAACGCAACATGGAAAATTGTGATTAATTTTGTATTAAATATACATATCTGTATAAAAATCGCCGATATAAACATGCAACCTGCCTAACACCCATACCAATCTTCAAAATCACCCAAGTGTGACTAGAGACCTATGCACTTCCGGCGCGGTAAAAACATCAAAAACCGTGCCTGTACAAACATATGCGTTCTTTTTTCATTCAAACCAGTATCAATTCATCACTAACATTGAGCCACATCATCGCCAATACTTTTGCAAACAATAATTCCTTTTACAATTATGCCACGGTTATCAAAGGTTGATAGAGGACGTGCTATAGCGATGCTTCTGGCAGGGAACACGCACCTTCACGTCGCTCGACAATTCAGAGTTCACAAATCGACTATTAGTCGATTAGTTTCACGTCTTAACGCAACAGGAAGAGTCGATGACCAGCCGAGATCAGGACGTCCACGCGTAACGTCGCGACGTCAAGACCGGGTTCTTAGGTTGGCACACCTGCGTAACAGGAGATTAACGGCCGCTGAAACGGCAAGGAATACGATTGGTAATCATAACCGTCGAATTCATCCCCAAACAGTGATCAACAGACTGCGTGAGGCTAATTTGCGTGCAAGGCGACAGTACGTTGGTTTACCACTAACACCGCAACGTCGAGCACGTCGTATGCAATGGGCAACGGCACATATGCCCAGACGTTTTCCTATGAGACGTTGGAGGTCTATGCTCTTCACCGATGAATCTCGATTCACGTTATTTCGAGCAGATGGCCGTCAACGTGTGTACCGGCGTCGAGGCGAACGTTTTGCTGACGCCTGTGTTTTGGAACACGACCGATTTGGGGGTGGATCAGTTATGGTTTGGGCGGGAATCTCCCATGGTTTGAAGACGCCTTTGGTGATAGTCAATGGGAATTTAACGGCCGTACGCTATCGGGATGAGATCCTTAGGCCCCATGTTGTGCCGTTTGTTAGGCAGCATCATCTAACCTTTCAGCAAGATAACGCGAGACCACACGTTGCAAGAGTCTGTAGAGACTTTCTTGCGACACAGAACATTGCTCCTATAGATTGGCCTCCATATAGCCCCGACCTGTCCCCAATCGAGCATTTGTGGGATGAATTAGACAGAAGAATTCGAAATCGCCGTAACCCCCCAAATACCCGCCCTCAGTTAGCAAATACACTCGTCCAAGAATGGAATAACATTCCAATACGGAAAGGCAATGCCCTGATGAACTCAATGCAACAAAGAATTAGAGATGTGATAACTGTTCGAGGAGGACACACACGATATTAGGGCACGGTTTCAAAACTGCTGCCATTTCAACTTGGATTCACGTAGGGTACTACCAATCATGACCTTCTAGCAAAGTGACCTGTTCTTAAAAATCTCTAAATATTGAATAAGGATGTTACATCAATATTCAATATTAACTATTACATATGAAATTTAAACATAATGCTCACAATTATTATTTTATTAAACCTACAATTTGAAGTTGCGTTTCTTTTTCGTTTCAGTATAGTAGCATGGGAACGAATTCGAATAATTAAATCTCGTGAAAATATGTGTTAAAGATACAGTACTGCACATTGGATCATGTTTTGTTTTGGCGGGAAAGAACATCTGTGGAAAGAGGTAATATTTTACGCGAAAATAGGACGGAACTATGTTGCGGATTATTTTCTTTTACCGAGACTATAACCACTATATACAGACGAAATAGGGGCGATATGATTGAAATTGTTTTTTAAATCTAGAGATGAGGTTATGGGGCAACATCATCACACCGATTTCTGACAATAAAGAAAGACAGAATGACCCGGGACATTCACTCAGCCTAGATAAATCAAGAAGCAGGCTAGACATGAGGACATATTCGTTCACTCAAAGATTTGTGGACAGTTGGAACTCTTTACCAGAAAATATAGTTAACGCACCAAACCTTGTCAGTTTTGAAAACCGTTTGGACAAATTTTGGAGTAACGTCACAACATAAACACTAGTACTGTTATCTTGTTTTGTTTAAATATTACTAAATATATATAGATATATGAACTATGATCTGAATCAACACCTGTGTGATATGCAGGTGTTCAATATTAATAAATACTGTTATTTTATATTTCTGGTAATAGTGATATGCAATATATGCTGCTGTGTAATCCATGAATGTGTTACTTATATGTTGTCTGTGATAATGTACAGTTTTGCATGTTAAGCTTTTGTTTTCTGTCTATGCATTCTGTAAATTACCTATTTCATGTTTGTTTTTACAATATTTGTCGCAAAAATAGAGCTACGGCGCTAATGTTTTGTTTGTTTATATATGCGATTCTAAATGAAGTATCTTATAAAGAAAGGCAAGTAACGCCTATATTCAGAATTTACTAAGTTAAGACACAATTTCTCACCGTGTGAGAACTAATACAGAGGTGAGAAATCGTCGTGGTGCGAATTTAGCAATTATAACACTATTTCTCATCCTGGTGAGACAACATGTCTGAGAGAGATAGTGTGCAGCGACACACTATGTACATTGATAAACTGAAAAATCCTGTTGGCTCCTTTCTCACAAATTTTATGCTTCTAAAACACAAGTTATTATTTAGCCACAATGTGTCATTGTATTGTTTTATTCAAGAACTATGGTGGCTGATTACGGCCGTCTCGTGTTGTCGTGTTGTCACCTTGTCGTGTTGTCGTGTCGTCGCTTTGTCGCGTTCATTTACTGCGACAACCCGATATTAAGTAGATCAAATGTCGTCTTGTTGCGTTTTCAAACTGCGACAAGCGGACAACACGACAAAGCGACAAGGCGACAACACGACAACACGACATTTTGAACACGCTAATTAGTGCGTACGCAATTTCGGGTTGTCGCGGTAAAATGTGTTGTCGTGTTGTCGTCTTGTCGTTTTGTCGTCTTCCTTACACATGCGCAAATCATATGTAATAGCCGGTGTGACAGAAAATTTGGTGCCTATGAAAACAAGTAGTTAAACGTTTGTGTGTGTGTGCCAACATTTCAGATGGGCATGCAAATGGAATATTCGATACTGGCAACGGATAGTTTCACTATTTGTTTACTAAATCAACTTTTTAAATGAATCTTAACAATATAAACTGTTCTATAAGTCAAAATTAAAACAATCCAAGTCTTTTCCCATTATCACAAATTGCTTAACTTCCTTAGCAAACACAATCTATGAAGTTGCTCTCTTGGAAATCGGGAACATGAAGATATTCCTCATATATATGGAACCAATAAAAAGTGTAATCTTATATTCTAAGATGAATTTGATAACACTTACCAAACATTTTGCACCGAATCTATTTGAATTAAAGGGAATTTGGAATTTTTTTTCTGGGAAATGAGAATGTTTTGTTGGATTCATCGAATTATTTCCATCGGATCAAACTGCACCAAAACAGGTTTTCAAAAGCTTTCATAAACAACTTTTATTTCTAGGAAGTAAGTTGTTTATACAATTCTAAAGTAAAACGGGAATTTCTTATATGGAACCAAGTTGCCAAGCGCAAATTGATAATAAAACGTAACAGCTTAAATTCAAAACAATTCAGCTAATTTTATCCATCGGATCAATGATTCAAACTATAAATCTTCACCAAATACACTGTATCTACACGTACCTTCCATTGTTTGGTGTGACCTCACGCCTAATATATACTATGCAGTACAATATATAATAGTATAAAAAGTGATACCTCCTGTTCTAAAGTATGAGCGAACACCAAATATGTGAAAAAAAAGGTCCTTTAAAGAGTTTGACCCTCCTGTTACAGAGTGCGGCACCCCCGTAATAGAGTGTGGCAATCCCTTCGTAGAGTGTGACCCCTCGTTATAGTGAGTGACTCTCCCGTTGTAGAGTGACAACACCATTAAAGAATGTGACCCCAATTATATAGTGCGACCCTCCCAGTGAAGAGTATGCCCTACGGTTTTAGTATCTGACATCATCGCCATAGAGTGTGACTCCCATTATAGAGTGTGTCCTTCGCGTTGTAGAGTGTGACCCTTCAGTTATTGAGGTTGACCCTCCCGTTATAGAGTGTGACTCTCCCGTTATAGAGTGTGTCTCTACCGTTTCAGAGTATGACACCCCGTTAAAGAGTTTGACGCCCATTATAGAGTGTGACCCTCCCATTGTAGAGTGTGACAACTCCGTCAAAGGGTGTGACTACCATTATGAAATGTACCCTCCCGAGTGTGACCGCCTATCATAGACTATGACCGTCCCGTTACAGAGTATAACCTTCGAGTGTGACGCCATCGTTATAGAGTGTGACCCCCCAAAATAGAGGGTGATCCTTCCATTTTAGATTGTGACCCCTATTATAGAGTGTGACCTTCCCACTGTAGAGTGTGACACCCCGTTGAAGAGTGTGACCACCATTATTGAGTGTGCCCCATCCGTTGTTGAGTGTGACCTTCGAGTTTAAGTATGTAAAACCCCCGTCAAAGAGTTTAACCTTCAGGATTGAGTATGTGACACCAACGTTATAGAGTGTGGCCATATTATAAAGTGTGATCCTCCTGTTGCAGAGTGTGACACCCATATTAAAGAGTGTGGCTGCCCTTCATAAAGTGTGACCCTTCCGTTCTAGAGTTAACCTTCGATTTTTTTTGTATGTGACACCACCGTTTCAGAGTGTGACCCTCGCATTGTGGAGTGTGACTACTCCGTGAAAGAGTGTGACTTCCCTTCATAGACGCTCCCGTAGTGTCCCGACGTAGTGTCTTCCCTACGAGAGAAAGCTTCGAAATGAGAACTGTGCTCACGTGCACGTGACAACACCTGAATGTTTTCGCGACACGTCATGACGGCATAACAGGTTTTATAAACGACCAAAATCTCACCGACACTCCGTTTCATTAAAAATGACCGATTGTGCAGTAATAGAAAAATATGTTGATTTTATATTTCAAAATTGTTTAAATCTTTTTATCTGTCCGTTTATTTGTATGAACAACCTTGCGTAGGGGAGATACTAGTTACAGTAATAGTCAAACGTACACCCTACGTCCGCAGGTTGCGGCAGGGGAGATAATACTGAAGGCAATATTTTAAGTCAAAACTTAATTAATTTGAAACTTAAATAGTTTAAACAGACATTTCAGGTTCAGCAATTCAAAAGAAAAATGAAGTTAGTTGATTCTAAAATTAACGTGATATGTAGTATCACTTGCAGATTCTTTATTAAACATATTTTTTCTTATTTGATACAAGGCAATATATGCAAATGAGTTTACACCAAGGTTTTCGATATCCACAATTTCCTTATAAGAAGTGTCTTAAAGGGTGGATGGTGGGTTAGACCAACTGGTGGAAAAGGAAACGTTGTTTTGGCTTGAATGGCAGGGAACATGAGAACCCTTGCTAAGGGTGAAAACACACAAAGCCCCGGCTACGGACTGTGGATTCACTCAGAATAAACCTGCTTAAAGCTGACAATGCAAGTTGAAAAGCTTTTTTGTTGAGATTAAAAAAAAAATACGGCAAAGTTATATTTCAGAAAGCTTCTGAGATGCCCCCTGACAGGTTACTAAGGAGAGGCAGACATTTTAGTTTTTGCCTTGCTTGGAAACGAGAGTCGGCCTCCCTGGGTATAAAAGGCAACAATGAGAACCGGTTTGACGGCCTGGGTGCCCTTTATACCCAAGGAAGCCGACTATCGTTACCAAGCAAGGCAAAAACTAAAATGTCTGCCATTCCTTAGTAACCTGTAAGGGGGCATCTCAGAAGATTTCTAAAATTTTTATTTGGCCGGTTTTTTTTTAAATATCAACAAGAAAGCTTTTTAACTTGCATTGTCAGCTTTAAGCACTGCTTACCGATCAGAGATGACCCCTAAAGCCTGGTTCTTCACCTTGTGATATTGAAAAATCTGTGGTGACGCTGATGATTAATAAATTGTTCAATGATATTAAACAAATAATCAGGGGTCAAGTGATTTATCTTTTTATACATCAAAATTAATTTCTGCTTATGACGCCTATATTCTAATTTTATATACCTGTTTCTTGATACATGCAATTTATAATGGGAAGTACCACTTGACTTCACGCGGATGTACCAGACAGTGGTATCTGATGATGTTTTAGAATCTGATAGACTGGTCCCGTCTGTAGAATAGTATTAGACACATATCAAATTATTTCGAAAAAAAACCTGAACAATTTTGATTATTCGGATGTCTGATTATAATTTAGGAAAAGATACGAAAATTCAGTAGAGATCTTCTTAATAAAACTTAAGTACTGCCAGTCTATGAATCGGACATCCTCCAAATCCTAGGGCTACGATCACCTACACTCTCTACACCCCTGCAGTATGTCATGGCAGAGCTGAAGGCTCCGTGATCGTCACATTGTTGATGAGGCAAGAAGACTGGTTCGAACCTTTGGTGTACATCAAAAGAATTTCGTGGTCACATAATGGAAAAAAAAGGCTTTGAAGTTAGTTGCGACTCCTTTGTATTCTTCAAAGTACAGGCATGAAGCTTAGGTTTTTTTTAACCTGAGCATGCCTTCAGTTTTTTGGTGGCATTCTTTTTTATACTTTTTTGTATCATTTATTGTTCATAATATACGTTGTTGCTTACTCACATGATGAAGACGGAACAACCCTAATCGATATAAAACCTAATCTGTCAGAGTTTACAGGTTTGGTTTATTTTTGTTTTACGTCCTATTAACAGACAGTGTAATTTAAGGACTGCCAGATTTTGGAGTTGGAGGAAAGCCGGAATACCCGGAGAAAAACCACCGGTCTACGGTCCGTACCTGGCAACTACCCCACGGGGGTTTCGAACTCGCAACCAAGAGGCGGAGGGCTAGTGGTAGAATGTCGAGACACAATAACCACTTGGTCACAGCAGCCCCTCCCAGTTTACAGTTAGCTAATGGGATCTTATTACACTAAATAAGACCCAATGTGTACTGATGTGATCACCCCAAAACGCTAGCAAAGGTAAGACAAACGCGATATCTGTACAAAGTGCACACAGTATTGATGTTACTACGGATAAATATTTCAAATGGAAGAATTGTGAGAATAGTGTTTTTAAATTACCGTTCTGTAATATACGATACACTTTTCATTGCTTTTATATTGAACAGTGTACATGGTACATGTTTAAAAGTGTAACATGATACACTTTTGTGTGGTATACTTTTTATCAGTTTTATAAACAAAAGAAAGGATACCATGGTACACTTTTGAACATCGAAGTAATGAAAAGTGTCTTGCCGCTGTCGGCCATTGTAGTAATATGGTAAGTGCTGTGACGTGCAGGCGGTAACCTATCCAACTACTGACCACGCTCACCGTTGCTTAACAAGCGTGAACGGGTCCCTGGGTTAAACCGCATGACTGAAAAAGCTAGCTTGTCAGTTAGGCAGTATTTCCCCCTCATATACCTATCTGGACATTACAGTACAAGAGAATAAGACCAGGTGTTCCCGACGAGTAAGCGTCTTCTGCTTCATCGTCGACACCCGCCATGTACATTTAATTTTCGAATTAAGTATATTTAATGCATTTCCAAGTCTATCTCAACAGTAATTTTGGTCAAATTGGATTTCCAACAGCTTGGTCCGATAAAACATCTGTATGATGCAGGGTAGTCCGTTACTGTAGTCCCCGCCACTAGTGTAACCCGGTTTAAGATAGGCTACATTGCCCTTTCAAGCTTTTAAAAGATAAAACCACTCCTCAGCTCTTTGAAACCTTTACCTGTATAAGTGATACTATAATGGTTAACTATCGGTTTGTTTAACCTCATCCGTTACTGTAACTGTTTTATAGGAATATTTATTTTACAAAGTAACAAATTTCATATTGGCATATATATCTTTTCCATACGGATAACCTATCCAATGAGATTCAAGACTGGAAGTTGAAAGGGGTTCTGGAAAACACACACCGAACATCTTACCATCCTTTCTGTAAACCACTCACTACAATCAAACACAATCTCCTTTTCGAATCATGAACTGGTACAAATTCAAGGAGTATCATATTAGAGAAAGGAACCTCCAATATCAGCATACACCCTTCTTCTTGCACCAGTCTCTGATCAGATGACTTACGCGTGTAGATATGAAAGTGTAGTATTAATTCACGTAGAATCATACACAACAAATTCATATCACCACATAAACTAGACGTATCAGGCCAATCAGGGATTAGGGGAGCTTTGATTACACATCAGCGCACTATTGGACACCATGTGTTTGAAACAATCACAATGTTGTGTTGGAAAAACGTTGAATTTTATATAAAATAAAATCGATCTAATCAGGTGTGCAGCAATTATGAAATTAAACATCAGAGAACGGCTTCGTTTCTGCTAGCAGTCAATTTAAAGAAAATATTTCAGATTAAGGTTTTGAAAATTGAATATTAATATTTATTTGAAATGGTTACGTAAAACATCAAAATTTGATTTTTCTGATTGATTTAAAGGTAAGTAAGACGGTAGGTAACTCTTTGGTTGTTCTATACCTTCTCTGTCAAATCCCCCGACTACCGCTAATAGTCTATGTATTGATCAGTATTATAGTATTGAGAACTGTTTAGACCAACGGTTCACCGAACATCTTGCGAAACGGGAAAAGAAGAAAAACACCCAATATGGGATTGTTATCAACAAGAGGCCTAAAGGGAATGTATCGTCCACCTGGATATTTCTGCAATCATTCGAACTATTCTCAATAACAGCTATTACCATGATTTATATATTTGGCCACATAATGTCCCAGACTTCACTTAGTTTGCTGCTCAAAATCGGTCCGATAAAAACTAAATAAAGTACAATAATTCTATCAAAATGTACATATAATTAATGAACATTTTAGCAAATATTGTTTCAGTCCTACATGTATAACACACATTGCTATTACTGACAAACTTACATAAAGCCCTACCGGGCTTTATTTAGTTTGTCATCAATATATAGCAATGTGTGTTATAGAACTGTAACAACATTTTCTAAAACATTCATTGCTTAAATGGTGGTCAGACTCTTTAACATGGAGTCACACTCTACAACGGGAGGGTCCCACTGTCTAATGGGATGTCACACTCTACAATTACAAGGTTAAACTCTTCAAAGAAAAGGTCACACTCTAAAAGGGGGGGGGGTCATCCTCTTTAACAGGGCTGTCATACATGTACTCAACAACGGGAGGGCCACTCTATATAATGGTGGTCACAATATTTAACGGATGTGTCCACTTTACAACGGGAGGAAAACACTCTTTAATGAAGGTCAAACTCTTAAGCGGGGGTGTCACAATCTAGAACTGGAGGGTCACACTTTATAATGGCGTTCATACTCTTTAACGGGGAGTCACACACAACAACGGAAGCGTCACACTCTACAATGTTGGTCACACACTTTAACAAAGGTGTCACATACTAAAACTCGATAAAAAACAGGAGCGTCACACTCAAAGGGGGCAGTCACACTATTTGACGGGGTTGTCACACTCTACAACTGGGGGGTCACTCTCTTGTATCAAATACTAAAACTCTAAGGTCACATGCTAGAACTGGAGGGTCACACTCAATAATGGTAGTCAAACTTTTTATCGGGTAGTCACAATCAACAAAGAGATGGTCACACTCTTTAACGGGGGTCACACACTTTAACGGGTGTCACACTCTACAATGGGAGGATCACACTCTATAACGGTGGTGATACCTACTTAAACTCGAAGGTCACATGCTAGAACGGGAGGGTCACACTCTATAATTGAGGTCACACTATATAATTGAGGTCATAATCTTTAACCCCGGTTGTCACACTCTATATAGGGAAGGTCACACACTATAATTGGGGTCACACTCTACAATGGAAGGATCACACTCTACCACGGGAGGGTAACACTAAACAATGGGAGGGTCACACTCTGAAACGGTGGTGTCACATACTAACATTCGAAGGTCACACTAAAAAAAGGGAGGGTCACACTTTATGAAGGGCGGCCACACTCTTTAATATGGGTGTCACACTCTCCAACGGGAGGGTCGCACTTTATAATATGGTCACACTCTATAACAGTGGTGTCTTACATAAACTCGAAGGTCATACTCTGGAACGGGAGGGTCAGTCTATGAAGGGCGGTCACACTCTACAACGGAAGGGTCCATTTCATAACGGTGGTCACACTCTTTGACAGGGTTGTCACACTTTTCAACGGGAGGGTCACACTCTATAATGGGAGGGTCGAACTCTACAACGGAAGAGTCACTCTCAACAACGTGAGGGTCACACTCTACAATGGGGGTCACACTCTATAACGATACTATCACATGCTAAAACTGTAGGGCATAGTCTTCACTGGGAGTGTCACGCTATATATCGGGGTCACATTCTTTAACGGGGATGTCTCACTCTGTAACGGCAGGGTCAAACTCTTTAAACGAACTTTTTTTCATATATTTGGTGTTCGACCATACTTTAGAACAGGGAGTATCACTTTTTATAGTATCATAATTCATAGTATATATTAGGCGTTGGGTCACACCATACAATGGAAGGTACGTGTAGATACAGTGTATTTGGTGAAGGACACATTCTAGAACGGAATGCACGTGTTTGAGGTATAGATCCTGATCATATTACTCAACGTATATTTTGTTAAAAGTGTACATGTTTGTCTACAGCAGGATATTACAAGAGTAATGGTCACATTCTATATCGAAGAAGGGATCACCCTCGACAGCTGGGTAAAGGGTAGCGGGAGTTTTTGCTTGTATAATATTACATATATATAAATGTTTTCCCCACTCACCAACTAACTTCATATTCATGTTTATCCCCTCAGTGTTGAAAAGTATCCTTATGATTTAAATTTCATTTGAAAGTAAATATTTATATTTTATAATTAAGAATTGTATAAACAACTCTCTTCCTAGAAATAAACGCTGTCTATGAAAGCTTTTGAAAACCTGTTTTGGTGCAGTTTGATCCGATGGAAATAATTCGATGAATCTAACAAAACATTCTCATTTCCCAGAAAAAAAATTCCAAATTCCCTTTAATTCAAATAGATTCGGTGCAAAATGTTTGGTAAGTGTTATAAAATTCATCTTAGAATATTAGATTACACTTTTTTATTGGTTCCATATGAGGAATATTTTCACGTTCCCGATTTCCAGCAGCAACTTCATAAATTTTGTTTGCTAGTCTAGATTAGGAAGTTAAGCAATTTGTGATAATCGAAAAAGACTTGGATTGTTTTAATTTTGACCTATAAAACATATTTTTCATTGTTAAGGTTCATTTAAAAATTGATTAAGTATACAAATAGTGAAAATATCCGTTGCCAGTATCAAATATTCCATTTGCATGCCCCTCTGAAATGTTGACGCATTCACAAACGAATGTTTAGCTACTTGTTGTCATAGGCACCACGTTTTTCTGTCACACCGGCTATTAAATATGATCTGCGCATGTGTAACAGGAAGACGACAACGCAACAAGACGACAAGACGATAACCCGACAACACGCCATTTTACCGCAACAACCCGAGATTCCGTACGCGCTAATTAGCGTGTTCAAAATGTCGCGTTGTCGTGTTGTCGCGTTGTCGGTTTGTCGTGTTGCGCCTTGTCGCGGTGTGAAAACGCAACAAGACGACATTTTATCTACTTAATATCGCGGATCGGGTTGTCGCAGTAAATGAACGCGACAAAGCGACAAGACGACAACAGGACAAGGTGACAACACGAGATGGCCGTAATCAGCCACGATAAAGAACAGTTTTTTTATTTAGTCCTGCTTGAACTGGCGAGGCAGTTCAACAGTATCGTTAGATTATCGTCAAAGCTAAATTGGACTAAAATACCGTCATGGGAATTTAAAGACCGTTAGTGGGTTAACGTTATAAGCCTATCATCCATCTCGGACGCCATTAGCCCTGATCATGGTACGCTTACGAATTTTGCAACCGACGCCATCGGAGAAATCTATTCCCAATATTATCGAGTGTTATATATATAGATCCAATTCACGTGTTAAACGCCCTAATCTTCTTGACCGGGATAATTACTTACACTTTATTTAACATTTCCTAATTATTTAATTTGCAAAAGCCTTGGTACCAGGTACGTGTTATTCAAACGCAGTAACTATTTCTGGACATGTATATTTGTAGAACGTGTTTTTGTATAATAAACTGTAAAACCCTTTTTATGCTCCAATGTCCGTCCCGGGACATTTATGTCTCACAGACATTTCTAGTTTACTATCGCATTGTAAAGAATTACATCAAATTAGTTTGGGAATTTTAGAAATAGTCTACGCCATCTCATGAACAAATTGTACATGTACTGTCAATTATTGGAATACGAACATCAGTAGTCGGAAGGTGTCTAGTTACGCCAACCTATTCCAAAGGGGATTCCATTAGTGAACACCCTTAAATGTTCAAGCAAAGGCTAGTCTGTGCTGATTATCTACTTTCGGAATCAAGATTGGGTGGATCTTTCAAGCCTAGATGGGGTAACTCAGAGGAGTCCAAAGGCGAGTGAGAGCCATATAGTGTACGAAATAAAGCGTTTCTGCCGTTGACGTTCGAAGGCTCTAAGACCGGAAGTTTGGTGTTGCTAGTGTTTACGTTGTATTGCATATTTAACAGCTATGGTCATTTAAGGGCGTGCAAGGTTTTAGTAGCGGGGGAAAGCCGGAGTTCCCGGAGATAAACCTTCGACCAACGGCAAGTACACGGCGACTGCTACTTAGAGGCTGATGTTGAGGGCTATTCGTAGCAGAATGTCAAAACACCTTAAACACTCTGCCACCGCGGCCCATGAATTTATAAGTACAAGAATTTAGAATGTTATGGTAACCAAACCTAGCAAGAAGCTACAGTACAAATATAATATAAGTTTTAATTCTACTTCTAAATGATCCTGAGCAACTTCAAGTAGCAAAACACTATGTCAACGGAGGAATAAAAGAGACGGGTCATATTATTTATATACATGTAGATTATTAATTTGGAATGGGATAAAAGTCGAAGAGGGCAGTTTTGAAGGAATCTTTTGTAGTGCAGGAGAGAAAATCTGGTGAGAGCAACACATCACAAAAAATTGGAGGAGAGGGCTGTTATAAGTCGTATGACTTGTGCCCAATCCTCATGCTTGTTTTGAAGCAATAAAATATGTTTAAACTAAAACTAAACAAAGCAACACATTGTGTTTATATAAGGATTGAACGTACTTTTTTTTAACTTTCATAGTGCTATGAAAAGCCAGCCGTTACATCCATATTGAATGAAGCCCGCTAGGGCTTCATGTTAAATATGGATGTAACGGCTGACCTTTCATAGCACTATGAAAGTTAAAAAAAGACTTCAATCCATATATTTACATTTTTACTATAGAACAATTGGTTAACTTCATTTACATTTTTTTCAATTAATAGTTTCATACCTGCGTTTGTATATGTGTCGTCATTTAAACGTCATTGGCTGAACAGCCCAGCTGGAATAAAATTGGCGCCAATAATAATAATTAATCATTTGAGCGTTTGACGCAAGGGCATTCTCCATGTTATTCGAAGCGGCGCGACAAGACTCTCATTGAACAAGCTGGATCTATGACGTCATAATTAAACCATGTGCTACGTCTCGAGAACCATTGCTTTCATACTTTTATGAAAGGCATTTTTTGCTGGTAATGTTCATATAGTGGATTGCAGCGCAAATGTAAATATATGTATTAAGCATTGAAAACAAATACGTGGTATCTTCTCACTTCATCTAGAACTTGATATCATGTATACATGTAATAACAGATTTTGTACTAAGCTTGGAAATCTTGAGTGTGATAACGAATTCCTCAATCTTCCTCACATATAAAACCTTGAAACCTTGAACAGTTGAGGGGGTGGACAGTTACTATAGCCCCAGACGATTAAATCACAATATCTTTGAGCTATACGAATAATAGTTTTTTGTGAGCACGTCCCTTTGATATCAATCATGGACAGTTTGTAGGGTGAAATGTCCCTGTTCGGACAGAATCGATGATAAATGCGTCTCCTGTGTAACACAGCCACTTATGATAAATCGGATATTTCCGATGTCGGCGTTCTATAAAATCATTTAAAGCCCAGACAGTGTGCAATAATGTCGGGGACATCGCCTAACTGTGATGGTGTACATTATTGTATATTGCTAATTTAGTTGTACGTTCGTAAAATGTGCTGACCTTCATAGTGTACGTTAAAATGCATTGAGCGTCATTTTGTTTGTTAAAATACATTGGACTCCATATACATTTATAAGTTAAAATATGCATTTTGTATGTAAAAATATGCATTTTGTATGTAAAAATATGCATTTTGTATGTAAAATTATGAATGTTGTACGTTAAAATGCATCTAGTTTCATGCTGTATAATGAAAATGAATTGAATTTCATATTGTACGTTTACATATACACTTGTAAATGCTTTTTGCTTGATGTTGTACGTTAAAATGTATTAAAGTTCATGATACATGCTAAAATGCATTGAAGTTGATGTTGTACGTTCAATTCTTTCAACTTCATGTTGTACGTTAAAATGCATTGAACTTCATGTTGTATGTTAAAATGCATTGAACGTCATGTTGTATGTTAAAATGCATTGAACTTCATGTTGTACGTTAAAATGCATTGAACTACATGTTGTACGTTAAAATGCATTGAACTTCATGTTGTACGTTAAAATGCATTGAACTTCATGTTGTACGTTAAAATGCATTGAACTTTATGTTGTACGTTAAAATGCATTGAACTTCATGTTGTACGTTAAAATGCATTGAACTTCATGTTGTATGTTAAAATGCATTGAACTTCATGTTGTACTTTAAAATGCATTGAACTTTATGTTGTACGTTAAAATGCATTGAACTTCATGTTGTACGTTAAAATGCATTGAACTTCATATTATGCGTTAAAATGCATTGGACTTCATGTTGTACGTTAAAATGCATTGAACTTCATGTTGTATGTTAAAATGCATTGAACTTCATGTTGTACGTTGAAATGCATTGAACTTCATGTTGTACGTTAAAATGCATTGAACTTCATGTTGTACGTTAAAATGCATTGAACTTCATATTATGCGTTAGAATGCATTGGACTTCATGTTGTACGTTAAAATGCATTGAACTTCATGTTGTATGTGAAAATGCATTGAATTCATGTTGTACGTTAAAATGCATTGAACTTCATGTTGTACGTTAAAATGTATTGGACTTCATGTTGTACGTTAAAATGCATTGAACTTCATGTTGTACGTTAAAATGCATTGAACTTCATGTTGTACGTTAAAATGCATTGAACTTCATGTTGTACGTTAAAATGCATAGAGCTTCATGTTGTACATTAAAATGCATTGAACTTCAAGTTGTACGTTAAAATGCATTGAACTTCAAGTTGTACGTTAAAATGCATTGAACTTCAAGTTGTACGTTAAAATGCATAGAGCTTCATGTTGTACGTTACAATGCATTGAACTTCATGTTGTACGTTAAAATGTATTGAACTTCATGTTGTACTTTAAAATGCATTGAACTTCATGTTGTACGTTAAAATGCATTGAACTTCATGTTGTACGTTAAAATGCATTGAACTTCATGTTGTATGTTAAAATGCATTGAACGTCATGTTGTATGTTAAAATGCATTGAACTTCATGTTGTACGTTAAAATGCATTGAACTTCATGTTGTACGTTAAAATGCATTGAACTTCATGTTGTACGTTAAAATGCATTGAACTTCATGTTGTACGTTAAAATGCATTGAACTTTATGTTGTACGTTAAAATGCATTGAACTTCATGTTGTACGTTAAAATGCATTGAACTTCATGTTGTACGTTAAAATGCATTGAACTTTATGTTGTACGTTAAAATGCATTGAACTTCATGTTGTACGTTAAAATGCATTGAACTTCATATTATGCGTAAAAATGCATTGGACTTCATGTTGTACGTTAAAATGCATTGAACTTCATGTTGTATGTTAAAATGCATTGAACTTCATGTTGTACGTTAAAATGCATTGAACTTCATGTTGTACGTTAAAATGCATTGAACTTCATGTTGTACGTTAAAATGCATAGAGCTTCATGTTGTACATTAAAATGCATTGAACTTCATGTTGTACGTTAAAATGCATTGAACGTCATGTTGTACGTTAAAATGCATTGAACTTCATGTTGTACGTTAAAATGCATTGAACTTCATATTATGCGTTAAAATGCATTGGACTTCATGTTGTACGTTAAAATGCATTGAACTTCATGTTGTATGTGAAAATGCATTGAACTTCATGTTGTACGTTAAAATGCATTGAACTTCATGTTGTACGTTAAAATGTATTGGACTTCATGTTGTACGTTAAAATGTATTGAACTTCATGTTGTACGTTAAAATGCATTGAACTTCATGTTGTATGTTAAAATGCATTGAACTTCATGTTGTACGTTAAAATGCATTGAACTTCAAGTTGTACGTTAAAATGCATTGAACTTCAAGTTGTACGTTAAAATGCATTGAACTTCAAGTTGTACGTTAAAATGCATAGAGCTTCATGTTGTACGTTAAAATGCATTGAACTTCATGTTGTACGTTAAAATGTATTGAACTTCATGTTGTACTTTAAAATGCATTGAACTTCATGTTGTACGTTAAAATGCATTGAACTTCATGTTGTACGTTAAAATGCATTGAACTTCATGTTGTACGTTAAAATGCATTGGACTTCATGTTGTATGTTAAAATGCATTGAACTTCATGTTGTACGTTAAAATGTATTGAACTTCATGTTGTACTTTAAAATGCATTGAACTTCATGTTGTACGTTAAAATGCATTGAACTTCATGTTGTACGTTAAAATGCATTGAACTTCATGTTGTACGTTAAAATGCATTGGACTTCATGTTGTATGTTAAAATGCATTGAACTTCATGTTGTACGTTAAAATGCATTGAGCTTCATATTATGCGTTAAATGCATTGAGCTTCATATTATGCGTTAAAATGCATTGAACTTCATGTTGTACGTTAAAATACATTGAGCTCCATGTACGTTTAAACGGATTGGACTTCATTTTGCACGTTAAAATGCATTGAGCTTCAAGTTGTACGTAAGAATGCATTCAGCTTCATGTTGTACGTTAAAATGCATTGAACTTCATGTTGTACGTTAAAATGCATTGCGATTGTATATAAACAATTTTGTGCCTCATGTTGAATAAGTTATAAGCATTTTCCTTCATATAATACGTAAAAGACATCGAACGTCAGGTTGCATGTTAAAATGATTGGTTTTAATGTTGTATGCTAAGATGCTTTGAGTTTTATGTAAATGCATTAAGCTTCGATGTGCGGAATACTACTAATGTTGTTTATTTCAGGATGTCTTTTCCGTGTTTTCATTTGTCGTCAAGGGGAACGCAAATAAGTTGACATGTTGGCATACCGATTTTTCAGAAATGTGTCCTTGAGTTCATCATTTTGTCATTTTTTAAATATTTTTTTTTGTAAATCTTGAAGCATTCCCAAAAAGTTTTTTTCTTTACTTCCATAAAGACATTCTCTTTCTATAAAAGGCACCGGGGACGTTATATACAACCCAAATAAGATAAAAGCCATGCATTACTACAAAATGTTCGTAAATAGAGGATCTTACATGAGTGTCGATGTAATATGGAATTTATTAAACGAGTTAGATAACTTAATATGTCACGAGCCTTTAGGCGAGTGACATCTTAAATCATTTAACGAGTTTAATAAAATCCATATTACATTGACACGAGTGTAAGATTCTATTTATCACATAACTTATTTTTATGAGAAAATACACAAAAACTCTTAAATTAATTCTCTATAAGAAATGCAAATTAATTTCTTCTGTGACAGTACGATTTCACTACCGAGACAATCATATGACGTCATAAAGACGTCATTTGTTTATGACGTCACGTCACGTGTGTAATACCATTTTTTATGACATGGCCGTATGACATGACTGAACGGGTCAGTTATGTGATAAAATATCATAACACATTAGTCTTGCACTGATTGAAATAAGGCTTCAATGATGGAAAAATATAGGTCACAATCACCTCTATTAGACATCGTCGTTTAGTACCGTACTTCTAATGAAGGAATGACTACATGTATATACATATTGTGGTTATTTCTTGTATTTTTACTTCTAAAGATACATCATAATAACACACATTATGTATTTATAGTCCATAATCAACAGTTTTGTATTTGATTTTTACGCATATACAATAGTTTTGCACAAAACACAACATTATGTTGTAATTGCAACGCAACTCCAACCAGTCAGATGTATGAATACCAAATACCGCGCCAAACAGAGTGGTACATGTACATGACGTCATCACTCTTTGCGATGTCTGAGTTTTAGGCTTTGCAATATAACCGAGAAAGTCTAGCATTGGAGGATTAGGCAAAATTAAATAATTCATTAAAATATTGTTACTTACCTACAAAGAGGTCAAGGTCCAAATATGAAAAAGATTTAAAAAATATATATTAGAATACAACCACAGAAACATTGTAAATCAATTTAAATAATACAATACATGCAAATAAAAGGTATTTGCCAAATGATTTGTTATATACTCGGCTCGATTTTCGTGATGGCTATAATAGCTGTACATGTATCAGATTGTTTTCCCTTTTTTTCCGGCAATTATGATAAACAAGTTATCAAACTTATACAAACTCTTGTTGGCACGGATGTACACGTGCGCCTTATTGTGGGAGGAAAACGTACTACCCGGAAAAAACCCAGGTGGTCGGGCAGGTACACGTAACCCCCTACCTTTCCACGTCCTGCCGGGGAACCGAACCCCGACCGCCTTGTTGAAAGGCAAAAGCGCTATCCACTGCACCACTCGACCACCCATTGTATACATTTGTTTTGCTGCTTTCACAATTTGTGTTTATAATTGCTGAGGATAAGGAATTTATGGTATGCCTATTAAACAATTTAACAGTATTACGGTGTCAATAAGTCAATCAAATATACCTTGATGTGTATGTATGATATTATTCAGCACTCGAGATATACACCATGAAATCGGTTGTTATTTAAACGAAAATTGTACAGCATACATGTTAACGGGCAGGTCTTATTTTAACTGTATTATTCATGTAATTATACCCATGGATCGTAAGCCTTTCCTGAAGTTAAATCTAAACTTTTGATTTTTAATATTATTTTATTCCCAGTGATTTATTAGGTATGATAAATGTAACAAAGATGTGACACAGTGTTAGCTTTAAAGCCAAATCGAAACCAGAGCCAATTAGTTCAAAGTTCAGCCTCTTGCACAAAATTATCTTTTATTTCGAACTTCAGTATCTAAAAATGTCTTTTTGTTTTTCTCGAATGTATTCGTGAACGAAACGACAAACCTCGACACACGTACAAATGTACATGAATATCACTGTTTATATAACTATTAAGGTGTATTAAATTTTTATTGGTCGGATAGAGTTTATAGATACAATTTGTATTAAGCTTATTTTTTTTCTTCATGGTCATTTCATTAGTACAACAATTCATTGTCCAATAAATATTTTGATCTTAATACAGTTGTGAGATCGCAATATTACACGATGTGTGGTGCGCACACGCTGTGTGCACGATACAAATACCGGGTGATTCTATAATATTCACACATGGGGGCGCACGATAAACAGACGAAACGAACGATGTGCTATAGTTATGGTGGTTGATATAAATGTCGGAATAGCTTGTGAAATGAAACAAATATAGTGAAATTTTACTTTTAAAACTATTCTGAATTTTGGTAAAGTATGTTTGCATGATGTACATGTATATAGCAAGGTTTGACAACACAATCTCGGGCACGCTGCACGCCTGTGCTACCGTAGTGTCTCTGAACAACATTGACCTTCACGAAACCAAACAGTAATGCTATCACACTCGAATTCGCCAAATCACCATTCCTGTTTCAGCTTGGCATGCGTTTCTCCATTAATAATTGTTTTTAAAATCCATGCCGTCTTAAATTCTATTGGGAATTGTAAAAGCCCACGTTCAGCGACGTATATAATTAAATCAGGATAATCGGTAGTTATCGGCTGGCAGAAAAACCGCTTTGTTTTCTTTAAACTCATCAGGAAAGTTCATTCCCGAAGGTGATATATTTATATTTCTACTTAAACCAGGCAAAAGCATCGATAAATTACGATAGTTTGAGTACAGCCTATTATAAGCCCCCTTCTCCAAGTCATCAATCCAAAATATAATGGTACGTTTGGAATTTAAAGTAGGACAAGCTTCTTAATATCTGTCACAGAAGCATTAAGTACAGCGATTGTCTATTATAGATACATAAATAACATATTCCTCACGTGCTAATTTCACGTGCAGGTGTCGCCAAACAAAGGGAGATAAATCTAATTTATGTTATAATACACGGATTGATTTAAGACGTTATGTAAAATCTGTGTTTATGTTAAAATACTCGAGAGAAGTAACATCAAAGTGGTTAAACCACTTGTCTTACAGAGTAAATGGTTTTCCGTTTGCAAATATATCCTCCCCGTATTTTCGCTCTAGCTATTACAGGATAACATATTGTCAACACACTTCCGTTATAACAAAATAGCTAGGATTTTCTGTAAATATTTGGTTCGATCCCAGCGCGAGCACAAGGTGCTGACATTGCTGTCAAACAGAACACCGTTAGTGGATACATTGTAACAATAACATGTGTCAACATTTATTTCACGTTCTCATATTTTTCAAGAAAAAAAAAACCAGAAAAAATAGACGACGTACATATCACTCTTATGGTCAACAAAATATATCATTAGGCCTATCATATACACATAATTTATCACTACTGTCTAACGACACACACAAATGTCAACGATTTGAAATCCAGTATGGGGCTTTGTCGGATACTAAATTTTCAAATTCTAAACCCGAGTCTTGAGATTACCGTTTAGCTCATGCATACAATTAAATAAATACTGAACAACGATATTCCCAAAAACTTTCTGAAAATTTGTTAAAACGTCTAACCCAAAAGACCGAGTTATCTTATCAAAATAGTAAATAGTTGTCTCAAAATATTGATGTTGCCGTTGCATGAAGTGATTTGACGCGATGGTGACGGTTTCAGAATAATGACGCGTGCTAATTTCCTTCCGCAAATCATCTGAGGTAGGTTTATGATTGATCTCAAAGCAATCCAGGAATGCATCTGTAAAATGTGAAAGAAAAATCCGTCTTTCACCTGTCTGGAGAATACAGCTCAGATATGCTATTATTCTGAAAACGTTACCAGCGCGTCGTCATTTTTAGCGGAACGTCTTAACGTTTGTCTCGCGTGATTTACATGAATACGCGGTACATGTATATGTGATAGGACGAGGAAGGGTGATAAAGATAGTGCCGTCGCTGCATGGGCTCGAACCCGCGATCCATGGCTCTCCAGCCCGATGCTCTACCGACTGAGATAAAGGGAAAGTCCTTACAGCTCATCCTTTTAAGGCAACCTAATCAATGCACATCTTTTACATATATATATAAATGTCTTAAAAGTAATTAACCGTATACTTTTATAAATATTCTGGTTTTATCGTCAATGTCAAAGTCCAAGTAAATGAGGGCAGGGCGAATCGTTGGAAGGGACTGACCAAACCACTTTTACCCATTTCACACTCTTGTTCGATATTATATGCAGTATTGTACAAAGGTTAGCAAGTAGAAAAGTGGATTAGCAAATGTTTATATATAAGTTTTTCTTTTATAATTATTAACGTAATATATTATTTTTTTATTTCGAAACATCTTTCAATACAATGTACATGTGACGTGTCCAATAAGCCATTATGGCGGAATACATATATTATTGCACCAATTGTATAATAATGTATTGTGATTTTATGTAAATTATGTGGTTCACACGAAAACAAAATATTTGAACTTCGACCTTTCACGTTTGATGTACTGAGGAAGACAGAATTGGACAAAGAATCGCTTTGAACTTCCGGAATCTTACCCCCGGGCTCCATAATCTCTGTCTACACCACAGAGGAGGGATATGTTCTATCAATCTTTCTCTAACACACATTTTCGTTCGGCTTTTTATTGATTGATAAATCAGTGTATAGACATCAACGAATCAACGTCACTTGGAAGCTATTTTGGATGGTCATCTAAGTCTGGACCCAAGGACGTATTCAAAATCCGGACTTGATGCTAAAGCAGTTTGTTTCAAAATAGTAACGTCTCGACAACCCCATTTATCCCAGTACCAGTATATGTGGGTATAGATTTATTAACCTACATTCAGTATGAACGACTTTCAGGTTAGCATGCCGTTAAAATATCTGCCAGAATGAAGTGAAATTTACTTGGAGCGCACGCATTCTGTGCTCCATTTTGTCTTTGTAAGTAGAAATTCATAATTTGATGATAGTTAGTTTGGTTTTTTTATTTAAAAATTTTCTTTTTCTGTGAACGCTTGCTAAATTGTTTTTGGTATGATTTTTTATTGGTGTTTACAAATAAAATAAAATTTGTTTATTCGCAAGTACAGTAACAGCCAGGCGAACAACATGCAAAACTTGATACATGTATGTTTATTTTCCTTCGTTTACTTTCCTTTACGCTCTGTTTAGTTTATGCTAAACGAATAAGAGCAAGTTAAATTGTCGTATCGTATGAAATTAATACAATTTAACAACTGCATATATAGTGTAGGTTATCATTAAAGCAAGCGTATGTTGTTTTTATTACATGAAGAAGCGGACATTTCCGATGTAACACGTGACCATGGACTATGTTTTATTTTTACTGATTCGATCCGCGCGTGCTATATCGCTGACATGGATATCTACATTCCTCTCGAGACTTACACGCGACATGCAATCAGATTTACGGCATGTTTACGACAACTCACTGGGAATAAATATCAGAACGAGGCCCACAAGGGGAAAGTATAAGTAAGCAAACTTATCGGGTTATACATTAGGAAATATTATCTAGATATAATGTACCTTCGAAAACATGAAATGATATATTTTGTTTTTGTTTCTTTTTCTCAAAAGACGGACTTTTCCCACAAGTTATACATGTATCATAATTATAACATGAAAACGTACAAAGACTTAAAAGATGCCGTCGTGAACCGTGACATGTCGCACGCGGTGTTTGAAATCCTATAATCTGATTGGTTGGAATTGTCCAGTGGTAAAAACAGAGCGCAATGCTATATTTTGTAAAAAAAAAAAAAGCTTCTTTTAGCTGTCTGTCTTTTTAAGTCCAATTATATTGACAAATCAAGATTTTATAGGCCTTAAGTTTTTAACTGAACTATTGATCGCATTATATGGTGTGTTGTCCGTCGTCCTTCACAGCTAGGGGTCAAACATGTAAAACACTTAAAAATCTTCCAATAATCAAAAGTCCCAGTGGGGCAGGGAAGTAGGGAGAGTTTAGTTAAATTTTTAAAAAAAACTTCTTCTTCCAAAGGAATGCCAGGATAGCGCCCATTAAAACTGTATTCAGCTGAGCGAGACAGGCCCTATGGGTCTCTTGTTTTCTCTCCTAGTATAGAGTGTCTAGGAAGAGTGTTGTGCCGTTGGTTTCGTACTCGCAGGTGAACTTGATATGTTGTTGATGTAGGTAGTCTAGTTCTTCAGTGACCCTATTGATTATATATGAAGTATATTGTCAACAAATATCGTTACCATTAGCTAGGGATTCTATGGCTGCAGTGGCTATTTCTATAGCTTCAGATGTTCCGTGAACAGATTGAACACAAAGGGAAACACCGAATTATGCAAAGCAGTGAACATGTCGTTTTTGGTGGGTTTTTTTTCCTTTTAATTTGCGCTTTTAAATCATTCCAAAACGAATGGAAAAGTTACAGAGCCAATATATATTTACGTTTCCATATATTTTATTTCATTTTGTTATTTTCATTTTCACAGATACCTCATTGTATAATTCCATTTTAGAAAAATCTTAATATAATTTACATGCGACCCCTCACAGGAGGAGTGATATTGAAAAAGAAAATTGCAGTATTTCATGGTATTCTGATTAGTAATTAGTATCTGAGAAGTTGCTTCGATAATTATTTATCTCAAGTCATAAGCGGTTGATTCTTGGTCTTGTTCTGTTATTTGAGGTTTTGATCTTGGTTTCTTTTCTTTTATAAGCGTAATCATATACATAGGTATGAATATATTTAAAATAATATCCAGTGAAGATTTTTACAAATAGCCTTTTTTGTTTCCTGCAAAATATTAAACGCGCAAGTTCAGCGTTAAGCTAACAATGCGCCGACCAGGCTCTAAGTAATTATTGTACTGTATGTAACGACCCGGATCCTAGAATTACCTATAACGCCCCCTACTTCCGTTTTTACGACCGGCCTTGAGGGACGGGATAGGACCGAGCAATCGAGATTTTATCGGTGCTATATGGAAACAAAGGCTTCTGTCGCTGTGGAATACACACATATGACGAGCTCATTAATGTTTTTTATAGTGTGTTCCGATAATGTTGATACACAGGGCGCAACTGGTTTTGATAAACACTGGATTATTTTGTCGTAAAAACGCACAAAAGCCAAATGAGGTTAAGTGAAAACTTGAATTAATCTGGAAATGAGTTGTTTATGATAGAAATAAAAGTATTGTCTCATATCAACGAAGATGAGTAGGTAGTCATAGCGATTTGGTTTCCCCTATACAGAGTACATATATATATAATGTCAGGAAGTATTTAAACCTGCGTGACATTGTTTGAAAGATGACGTAACACACATATATGCTGCACCTCTTAAATTTAGTAATAGATACAGTATGCCGAAAAAAAAATAATTAAACTGCATTATACAGCTGTTTCGTCCTCCTAGGACTCTTCAGTGATGTTAGGGGCAAAAAGGTAGGAATCCAAAATTTCTAAACTAATGTAGAAGCAGAAGGTCATATTTTGGTGTCTGTAGCGGCGTTAAACACGTAACTAACTAACTGAGTGTTTGAAAGTGAAATTTTGAAACGACGTAAAATATGCAAGAATGCGAACAAAAAAAATCACAGTTGTTTTTTGTCATTAATAAATAACCTTTTCACACTTATCTTATCTTGAAGATGTTTTTTGGAGTATTAAGTCGAGCAACGAAACCAGCTTCAGTCTCCGAACAAAATTATACAATCCGACATAAATATGTATGCCACTGTATAACAATTATATGAAGCTATATGAAATAAGTGCAATTTTTAAAGGTTAACATCGTATACAAACGCTTGATTCTGTTTGCTTGCGTTTAAGGTCCATTTTAACATACAACTGCACACGGAGATTGAAAGACGTGGCAAGATTTACTGGTGGAGGAAAGCCGGTGCTCCAGGAGAAATAACATTGACCAAAATCTAGAACCTGGCAACTGCCAAATGTGTGTTTCGAACTAGCAACCCAGAGGTGGAGTGCTGGTGCCTCCTGGCCATTGCAGCCCCTATAGGAAAATATTTTACTATACGATATAAAATTGTTTTGAAATACACATAGGAAAATCCTTTATTATACGATTTAAAATTGTTATGAAATATATGTATGTGATGCTTTATGAATCCATGTAATTATGATATTGCATGAAAATAGAAAAGCACGTATGAAGAAGTATGGCTTTCGGCTTAAAATATAAATAATGATAGTTCTGCAAATGAAAGACAAATTGTGAAACTTACACATCGGAGGAATATGTAGAACATTGTCGATGCACTGTCAGTATAACGTGTGAAGGCCATGCTCGACTTTCATCTTAAACGTTGGCTGTTCTTTTCAAGAACGAATTCTAAAAACCATACAGACATATAAAGTGAAATATGATGTTAAAGTGGACATTCGAGTTTTTAAATTGATTTTCTGTTCATTTGAATCTTTCTTCATTCGGTACGCAAACCCGAACCCATCCATAGACATATCTTTTGATATACACGTCAAGACACACAATAACTACATATATCTTAGATGTATACGCACTGAAGTCAATCAAACTATTAGCATATGTAAAAGAGTAACATTGGCAATTCAATCAAAACACAAAATGCATTTACTAAACTTATTTAATTAATTAATATATTAATGTTTTAATAGTGCAAAAACCTCAACTTTAAAAAAAATAAGGATCACTTTTAAGCCGACTTTGATGCTTACTTGGATATGACCAAGATTTATTTGGCGGCTGTCGTCGTTGAAGCAGAAGACGCTTTCTCTTCCGGGATACCTGGTCTTATTATCTTGTACTTTAACGAGGGTCTCCATGTAAATCTTTCCTTAGTTCATATTTTGTCTATAGTTTGATCGATTCAGAGGTTTTGTTGACGCTTTGGTATTTTCTTTTCTTTTGGTATTCTCTTATTTTTTGGTATTCTCTTTTTTTTTTGGTATTCTCTTCTGTTTTGGTATTCTCTTATTTTTTGGTATTCTCTTGTTTTTTGGTATTCTCTTAAATTTTTATCGAACTATTATGCTTTAATTATACCGAACATCTGGCTTTCCTGAACACCTCCAGACATTTTATATCTTTGTACTTTACGCATACTTATACATGCTGCTTAAAAGTGCAACGGTAATAAAAGTTTAACGTGGTTTCAAAATGACATTTTATAGTAAGTTTGCCATTGGCATCTTAGGGCCAATATTGCGTTTCAGTTAAAATTGTCAAAATAAAGTTAGCTCGATTAAAATGACACCTTCACATCTTCACATGACACATAAGGGATTATATTATCTGGTTTCACCTGTTTTATTAATAATTAACGTTCTATTACATATAACACTAGTCATTATGTTTATTTGAGTTTGTACATGTACCTCCATGTTTTAGTGGTGTGGGAATACTGGAGTACCTGAAGAAAAACATAGACCCAAGGTACGGTACCACGCAACAGGCCATGGTTTCATCAACGTTCCTTAACTTAAGGAAACTCCTTCACTTAAAAATCTCCAAAGGAAAACATTACAGAATTTAAGGGGGAAATCCTTAATTAAGGAACTTTCCTTAAATTCTGTGATGCTTTCCTATGGAGACTTTTAAGTTAAGGAGTTGCTTTAAGTTAAGGAACGTTGATGAAACCGGGGCCAGTTTCACATATACTTTGAATCAAACTGTTCAATGCTAACCCTATTATATAATGAAGTAGGGTCGCGGTGGCCTAGTGATTTAAGGTGTTCCGACAATTTATCACTAGCCCTCCACCTCTGGGTTGCGAGTTCGAATCCCACGTAAGGCAGTTGCCAGGCACTGACCGTTTGTCGGTGGTTTTCCTCCGAGTACTCCGGCTTTCTTCCACCTCAAAAACCTGCAACGTCCTTAACAAAGACTGGCTGTTTATAGGACGTAAAACAAAATAAACCAAACCAAATATATTGAAAAGACTCTATATAACATTTAACGCTATGAGGGCACAAAACAAATGAACAATCGACCACCCTTTGTCTGTGATAAGTCCTAGGTGTTTGTCGTTTACTTAACACCAATGTTTTTTATCGTTGTCATCATCACAGTCATCTACGTAATGACTTTCAGAGGACAGAGATGACACGCTATATATTCCTGTGTGCACTATCTGAAGCACGGCCTTAAAGTGGTGCATCCTGTGAACGGATTAATTTCCTACAAAATGGCGACGGGATTCACCACAGTGTCGGGTTGTGTTAATGAGTGTCTGTATCAGCTGATGCTAAACCACACACGCTCAGTAATAATGTCCCGCGTGATAATGCCATCGGTTATAAAAAAAAAACCTACTGTATGCTGTAAAAAGAGCCGGTAAATTAAGGACGCACGCTATTTTATTCTAACATGCACATCATACACAAAAGCGTTCCAATTAAAGAAACGTAACATGTTTTGTACATTTGTACGTGTGTTGTAATTAGATCTTGGTAATTAGAAAGATGCTGCACTTTGATCGTGCGGAGATATTTTACGCCCCCGTATATAGTAGTATTACTTACAATGTATATATCATTTATAAAGGTAGACAACCGCATTACCAATCACAATATAACATACAAAATAAATCTATTATAATAAAAATAAACACATGTATTGCATGTCGTTTATCAACAATATGTATTGCATGTCATTTATCAATATTTAACTGGACAATATTTCGTTCGATATTGAAAATACCATGAAGATGCAAGTATGTTTTTCAGTTATTCTTTAACAAAAAGCATAACGTAAAAGATTTTATGCTTTCAGATTACATTTATAGTTTTGAATTATAACAAGAATTACGCGTAATTATATGTGTCGCCTTTCCCGCTTTGTCGGAGGTGACACAATATAGCAAATTTGAGTGAAATCGGACAATATCTGAATTTTGACCAATCAGAGGACAATAAATAGCCGCCATTTTGCTGCATCATGAAACAAAAATTGCGATAGTGTTCGTAAAGTCATAATTCACCTATATACCAAATTTGATTGAAATCGGACAATATTGAAATTTTGACCAGTCAGTGGCAAAGAAATGGCGGCCAATTTGCTGAATCATGAAACGGAAGTTCCGATAGTGTTCGTAGAGTCATAATACACCTACATACAATTTTGAGTGAAATATGACAATATCTAAATTTCGACCAATCAGTGGCAAGGAAATGGTGGCCATTTTGATGAATCATAAAACGGAAGGTGCGATAGTGTTCGTTGAGTCATAATACACCTACATACATGTACCAAGTTTGGTTGCTGTAGCTTTTATACTTAGTCAGAAACAGCCTAATATGCAAGAGCTTAACGTAAAACTTTACCGTTGTAATTCCAGAAATTTGAAATATTTACCCCAAAAAAGCAGAAATCCATGATTTTTTTTAGCCCAGTAGGCTCTACTACCCATGCTTCATCTATGATTGAGGTTTGGTTGATGTAACTTTGTCAGAAACAGAGCTAAACGCAAAACCTTAACATTGTAACGCCGCCGTCGCCGTCGGAAAAGTAACCCCTATGACATCCGTCGGAGGCGACACAAAAATGTATAAAAAATAAAAGTGTTTCCTGCACTGTTAAACGTCTATAATTGGCGGAGCTGTTTGTCAGCTGCTGCAGCATTATCCTCGATTCAGGGGATACTCTCACCTACGCTCTCTACACTCCTGAAACCATCCTCTATATACAGGGATACTCTCACATACGCTCTCTACACTCCTGGAATCATCCTCTATATTCAGGGGATACTCTCACCTACGCTCTCTACATCCCTGGAATTATCCTCGATATCCAGGGGATACTCTCACCTACGCTCTCTACACTCCTGGAATTATCCTCGATATACAGGGGATACTCTCACATACGCTCTCTACACTCCTGGAATCATCCTCTATATTCAGGGGATACTCTCACATACGCTCTCTACACTCCTGGAATTATCCTCTATATTCAGGGGATACTCTCACCTACGCTCTCTACATCCCTGGAATTATCCTCGATATCCAGGGGATACTCTCACCTACGCTCTCTACATCCCTGGAATTATCCTCTATATTCAGGGGATACTCTCACATACACTCTCTACACTCCTGGAATCATCCTCTATATTCAGGGGATACTCTCACATACGCTCTATACATCCCTGGAATTATCCTCTATATTCAGGGGATACTCTCACATACGCTCTCTACACTCCTGGAATCATCCTCTATATTCAGGGGATACTCTCACCTACGCTCTCTACATCCCTGGAATTATCCTCGATATCCAGGGGATACTCTCACCTACGCTCTCTACATCCCTGGAATTATCCTCGATATCCAGGGGATACTCTCACCTACGCTCTCTACACTCCTGGAATCATCCTCGATATACAGGTGTTATGTTCGCCTACGCTCTCTACACTCCTGTAATATGGCATGACAAAATTGAAGGCATGCTCAGGTAAAGAGAAAAAAAACCCATTAGGTTGTAGGCTTATGCCTGTCTTTTTGGAGATTACAAAGGAGACGCAACCGGCTTCAAAGCCTTTAATATTTTACTGATGTAACAGTTTGCTTCATATTTATACGGCGCTAACACTGTACCAACGGTAATATGAACCTTATGGCTAGACAGCTAAACACATGGAAAACCTTGGATAAGCCAATCATGGAAAACCTTGATAAGCCCACACACTTCATCAATGTAAGACTAAAGAAATCTTTGGATGCGAAGTCGATGAATTTCGTAACAATAAAATATAAAGTATTTGATTCTTTTTTTCATGCAAGCATGCAAAACAAATATGTTGACAGTAATTCGCAAACAGAGTTAATGTAATAACCTAAACATATGTCAGTCTAAATAATATAACTTTGCGAAACTTGCTAATGATTGGTCATCTTTGCTGAAAGTTTTACCCTCGTTGTTCAACAATCTTGATGACTGTGATTATACTTCCTTTACACCTTTTGATTTGGTTGGTTTGGTTTTTATTTTTTACGTCCTTAAATGATCATGCTTCCTGGTGTAGACGCTTTGGATGCGTGTTTTGAATGCGTGTGTATTTGGGAGGCTGCGATGAGCTTGTGTAATCCTTCCTGCGATAGTCCAGATCTTGTGCCGATGTAAAGTGCTACCACACTAATGTATACTGCCGAAGCCCCTAGTAGAACACTGCACCTATCTCGTATATTTCTTCATCGTGATACCATTGGCGTATCCAAAGATTCTAATTTGAACAGTTTGGTTCAACAGGTTAGCCGTGTTACTAGCTATTTGAAACGAATATATTTGAGAGAGTCAATCTTGACTTTGTCGTTCGTTCGTTTTTTTTTTAATAAATACATAAATATTAAGATTGTGCCCCCTTCTTTTGACTTCAGAGGGCACTGAAGATTACAAGAAGCAACAATCTGTTAAAATTGTATCCTAGCAGCTGTGTGCTGGAGCCTAACCTTGATACACAAGAACCTTTGAATCTTCGAGGGCGTGGTCACCTCATGTCGGCTGAGAACACTTGTACCAACCACCGACAGTTACTATTTATTGTGTTAGTTAAATGCGCTCTTCTTCCTCCCTTTTTGTTTTCGTTGCCTTTTCTTGTATCATTTCTCCTTTATACACCGATTTCAGTCTTCTGCTGTTCCTAGCCTTTTGGATACGTTGTTGGTTGATCGAAATTCTACCGTTTGTTGCATGCTCTAGCTTTAGGTGCTGTTACAAGCGTGTCATGGAACGAACTCTCAGCAGACGCTTGTATTTTATGGCAAAGTTCATCAGGTGCATGATAACTTTAAATCAGTTAGACAATTTATTGATATATTGATTCAATAAATAAAATAATGAAATTGACATGTACAAACTGAGCGATGAGTTCGTTCTAATTAATATGATTATCAACATACACCTAAAACAAACCAAACAACTCACCGCGGCGCAGTAAGGACGTGCGCAAATAGGCCGTTTGATGTGTACAATTTAATTTGAAGTTATCCTAGGTTGCTGTATCAGTCAGCTATAGATCAAAGAATCTGTGCTAAACCATTTTGTACGACTGACGTATTTAATGCCACATCATACTACAAACTACTTCCTGGTTGCGTTTTACTGTCCTCTCAGCGTCAACACTAACTTTTTTTATAATTTTAATACCTTAAGAGTGGATTTTCGTGACAGACGTCAACTTCCTACGGAACAGGTTTTCAAGGGACGCACGTCGATGAAACCATGGACACGTTTTATGGTCCCCATCTTAAGCTTGGCCTCATGTAGAAATATTTTGTATCCTTATGATATGAAGCTAGACTTTTTAGAATATTTCCTTATAATAGTATTTCCACTTGTTCTGGTTGAAACGATAATCAGTTCCCACTCTAAGGAAGTGACACTTACAGAATGTGACCAATACTCAAAATGGCGGGTATCGTCGATGAAGCAGATGGCGCGTACTCTTCTAGAATACTTGGTCTTATTTTCTTACCTTTTTTAAAAAAAAAATCTGTAAATCTTTTCTTTGTTTACATTGTGTCTGTAGTGCAATTGATTTTGAATCGAATTAAGGTTTTGTTGATTTTCGATATTCTCTAGTTTTTACGATAGCAAAGCAAACAGATTCATGACAGTTTGTTTATGCTTTCTAATTGCTTAGTTTTTAAAGGGGCATCCCGGGGAAGTTTACAATGAATTTATTGAATGAACATGCTGTCTGCACTACCAGATGCATTTTCCTGTTATTTCAATATTCAAAGTCCTCTCAAAATGTGTTTATTAGCCACTTGCAAAATTGCATTTCTCGGGAAAGCCCGATAAAAATAGCGATGATCATGCGCCAATCACGTGACTATTTTGTCGCATGTCGACGAAGGGGCCCAACGGGAGGGGACGCGTAATGTATAGGTCCGATGATGAACCAGACACAAAGTCTGTGTATCAATTTATTGAATCATATTCACATTAATAATCAGACGTTAATTACACATGATATTCATATGAAGAAATTTATGTCGGCATCTCTGCATCATTTATCGACATCAGTACCTGACTGAGACCGTTAGCCATGCATTGTCAGAAACCAATACGACACTGCACTATCTTACATTGTACGTTTAACAGTGTCATGTGGGTTTCCGACGATGACAACCATAGGGCAAACCTTAATTTCTGTAAAAAGTTATCTTCACGAATCCTCATTTAGAACCATTTCACAAAAGGTGTGCATGCATTGAAAAGTGCAAAAATAAAATGAAATGATTCCGATTTTTTTTTTTTTACAACTCGATGTCTTGAAGATTTTTTTTCAGACTTTCTATATATTCATCTAAAATCTATCCAACTTTCAGCGTCAACATACTTTAACACTTACAGTTATATATATATCACGGAAGTCCGTGCACTCATATGACGCACCACGCACTAAACATGTAGAATACATGTATAATATATATATCAAATTTGGAACTTGTCGAGAAGATAATTGTCCAATACTTAATCCATTTATATATGTTATGATTCATTTTACTTTTTTTTTATGTAAATTTAAAGGTTCGTTAACATTTTCATCACAACTGCAGACATGGGACATACATGTATATGATTTTTTTTATGAAATAATGACTTCACTTATATAATGCATATATTTTGATTCGTATCAAATTTAATACCGGGGTCCAAACCCGATAATATTTGTACAATCCGTATTTTATAGATTAGGTATGACAAAAATTTTTTATCCGCACATGATGACATTAATTTATTCATTTTGTCCAAATTGAATCTGTATACATTAAACTCAATCGCCCGGGATACCGGCGTTTTATAACGAAACCCCCCCCCCCGCCCCCCCCCCCCCCCCCCCCATACGGTTTTTCTTGTATGTGAAAAGGTCTTTCTCTTCAGCAATATAATTCAATAATGTCGTTTTACTGGAATATTATAAAGGGAATATTACAATACACGCTTTCAAGTTTTACACACGCATTTCATGTAACAGAGGAATGAAAGAGTTATCCCTTGGGAAGCCCCAAAACCAAATAAAAACTGTGTCACCGGCTATCCAGAAGAAAACTGTAACAATGCAAACAATTGGGCTGTTAGTCTCTCATTTGAATACTTCCCATCCCTCATTATGCTTCCGTAATATAATCCTTACGTTAAAATTTGACCATTCGGCCACTTTTCGCTTGGTAGTTACATGTAGGTCACGCGGATCGCCATTTTTTGTTTACCGATTTAGCTTGTTATACGCATGCGTTATTATATGTGATGCAAAAAAATTTGCATGTCCAAATCGTTGATCAACGAATAGTGATTCCCTTTTTTAATTATTAATTAAAATTTTTGAGAACATATTTCAACGTAAATCGCCCATTAATTTTCCACAAGAGTATACATTTAATTCATATATACAATAATTCTAAATAAGCATAAAAAAATATAGTTTTAACGTGATGCCTCTTTAAATGTGCTGACCGTACGATTTATATCGTGCAAAACCGAGTGCATGACAAATACACATCTTAAGTTGAGTATGTCTTGCATATTTTAAATAAATGATTAATGATTAAAACAATGCAACGATATTCGTGTATGAAAACAGTTGTAAAATCACGCCCATAAAAATCGGAGAATACCGAAGCGTCGGCAAAAACCATATTCAAACTCAAAAACGTTTAAACCAGGGACAAACTTGGAACAAAGGAAATGTTTACATGGAGACACCTGGAAAAGTAAAAAAAACGACCAGGTGTTCCGGAAGAGTAATCGTCTTCTGTTTCATCGACATACTATTAAGGACCAATCTAACAACATAAACACACAGAAAATGATGCATCTTGTCATGTAAACACAGGGAACCCCATCATGACACGTTGATCTAATACAATGATAATCAGTCAAAACCAACAATAATTCAATTGCTAGACATCATTATTTGGTTTCCAAAAGGAAAACCTTTTTGCATTTTAAAAGAGAAATATTTTCAAATCACCTTAGGCCTTTTTTCAGAACTTACTAAGAACACTCGTCGGTTTTACCTACGTCCAATAGGGATCTGGCAGGTCAGTACACGGTGCTGTCTTTTTTCACTAATGGGAACGTACATTATTTTCAATAAGATATCAATTGCAAATATATTTACGCTTTTAAATATTTTTTAATGTGGTTCCTTTCCTGTGAAATAATACTCTTCCACATTAAATGATGGACGAAAGGAAAAAAGAATCTTTCTCTTGAATGAAAAAAAAGATGTGCTTGGTATAAAACATATCAAGCAAATGATAAATATTTTCTAAGGAACCATTGATACACAATCCCTCAGATGGCCTCGCAGGCTCACTGGTTCCAACTTCCGGTGTTACTGCGATATTGGAGATATACGTCTGTATAGACTCAAGGGGACCGTTATTGACACCAATATGGCGTGCCATAGGTCCGCCCGTCGCCCATAAACCGGAAACTCTCGGAGTCCCGATCACCACATAAAAATAATGACACCAGAGTATAAGGGAGAATGGTGCTTTACTCCATCTAAGTAACACATTTAAACAGTTTATCAATTTGGAGACAGAACAAGCTATGTAGGGTAATAGGTTTAACGGCTTGTACACTCTCCCATCACTGAAATAATAGCAACAAACTACAAAATGTATTAAACTGCTTTTCCCTGTGAAAAATAATTGAACCTCTTTTGGTGATTCTAACTACATGTATATACAGTATAACAATCATTGTTCTTGGGCACCTTTCATCGTGGTTTGTAGTCTTTGCGTAAGAGTTGTATCGTATTGTGATTATCCTTTATCGATGAATAGTACGCACGGTAATGATTCGAATTCCCTGTTTTTTCGAGGTTTAATGGCAACCACGAATTTAGCGTGGCAGCAGTGAACTGGCTCACCGATTAACCGTCCATAACATCATTAACCTGAGATTAAGGACACATCCGACTCTCATACATTAGTTTCTTACCACGATCTTTACTTAAACGATGACAAACCAGGACAAATCACTACTAAGCTTTATGATAACCTTGATAATGTCGATTTTCCGATCGTGAACTTTCCCTTTCTGATAGTCACATCCCTGTTTCTCCATCATATGGTTTTTACATGTCGCAGTTGATTTGATATTCAGGAGCTTGCTCTTAATACCGAGATTTCCGTGATAGTTGTCAGCTGCTGACAACAGACTTACGGAACAGGGATTCGAGAGATGCAGGTTGATGAAGACTATTGGCAGGTTTCATGGTCGCCATCATTGAGAAATATTGTATATATTTGTATGATGGACGTTTTTGAGTTTGCTCATTAATGTGCTTACTTTACATTAATGTGATTGATAATAATGACTCGGTTCTCATTTTGAGGATTGATGCTTTCTTGGATATGACAAAGATTTACATGGCGGGTGTCGTCGATGAAGCAGAAGACGCTCACTCTTCCGGAACACCTGGTCTTATTCTCTTGTAATTTTACGATGGTCTTCCTGTAAATATTTCATTTGTTCATATTTTCCTCTAGTTTAACCGATTTGGAGTTCGAATTATGGTTTTGTTGACCTTTGGTATAGCGATAACAAATTATGTCGATGGAGTAACCTCTTCTACATACCAAAATGCGTTCACAACGACTTCTAGTAGATGTATGACTAAAGATGACCTCTAACACATTTCTACATTTTAAGATTGTAAGTTGATGAAAATGCGCGGGTGTCCTTTACAACACGGGAGAGTAGAAATCTCATTTGAAACCTCGTATATGCATGAATATAAAGTACAAATAAAGTCTTGCAAGCGTTGTATGAATGCAAGCGAAGCCATGGAATACAAAGGGTCAATATCGTGTAGACTACGAGGTGTATCTATAGTACGGTGGCATAGCTTAATGAAGTTTTCGGACTTATTAAGTCGGCTATTTTAACCGTTTCTTACACATGTAATAAGGGAGATGCCCGAGTCAATGAAATTAACAGTAGCTATAGCGGTTTTCTTCAGACTGGCCTTGGTACTGACCCCAAAGGAAACCGATCTTAAGAACACACCAATATATATCTATACTTCGGTCAGCATTGAAGGAAAACCACAGAAAACCAAAGACAGCACCGTGTACTGACTTGCCAGATCCCAATTGGACGTGTGTAAAACCGACGAGTGTCCCTAGTAATTATTTCACCCCCTCAGGTTCCTCTGCGTTTCGTTAGAGCAGAACAAGCGGGTCTTTGCCTTTCCCTCTTTAATATTAATCACCGTTCGCGCGATGAAGGTCCCACGGGGAAACAAAATATCCTGTTAGCGGATAAAACTACCAGTCTCATGTTATTGATCACAAACAAGACTAGTGCTTGCTCCCGGTACAATCTTCAGAAATCTGAGCAATTTTGTGGTCTTTTTTCCGTCGTAAAGGTTTTTGCCTGATTAAAACAAACATTGTTTTGTTCCTTTTTTATTTTTTTAAAAGTACACTGATAATTAAAGGTTAGCCGGTGAGAGCCTGTCTACTAATCGTTAAGTTTAAGGAATTTGCAGAAGCAATATTTGTCGAAAGTAGACATACATTTGTAATTGTTAAAAATAAAAACATGTATGCAACCAATTGATTATGGCATTCAACCCAGAGTAGTCGTAAAACGCGGTACTTTTAGATAAAAGAGAAAGATGATTTGAAGGTCAAAATCGAACAGCAACAAAGGCAAGGACAAAATACATTATGGAATTTCCCTTCGGAAATATTAAAAGTGTGTATGATTCATGCTTGTTTTGACTACCATTGTATCCATAAGGGAACAGCTCTCTGCTGTTTTCAGTTCAACCTGAGGGGTTTAGCGTTAGGGCAAGGAAGCGCAGCTTCAAGAAAAAGTGAGAACGAAAAAAAAAAGATACAAATTCCATTTTCTAAGTGCTACAACGAGGGCATCAGCTTTTGTTTTGATTCGTATGGAAAGTACTTAACCCTTTCACCAACTCTTAACTATGGTGAGGGCATCCAGGTCTATTAATGGTAGTCTACGGAATTAACATAGGGACGAAAGGGTTTTAATCTGACGGCAAAGCCGAAATCCTGTATCGAAAGAGATTATGATTTAAATATCTGGAATTTACCTGCTCTGGCGCAATCACTGTTTTTGTTGATTGTTTCAGGTTAAAACAATAAAACTTACAAAAAATCTATTCAAAATAAACGAAAAGCCGAAACTAGTGGCAACTGTGAATACACACTGATATCTTAACGGTGATTCATGAACAGTTGGATATACATTGTATGTACATTGTATGTACATGTACATGAACTACGGTACCATTCACAATATCTCTTTCACTGCGGCATGTCGTAACGTTGCCTTGGAGAACTACTACGATAGACTGGCTCCCGTCTCTAGAATAGTATACCGATAATGAAAAAAAAATAGTCAAATCATTCTGATCACTTGGATGTCTGATTCTCGAAATTTGAAACAAGGGGGAGCTAATCTAGTAGTAAAATATAGTAGAGACATTCTCTATAAAAACTTTGGGGTGGTAGCCAGTCTACTACTAGGATTACAAAATGAGCAAGCACAGTTAATAAGGAAACCCTGAAATACCAGCGGAAAAAATCGTTTTAAGTAATGTTGAGCGATTGTTACAAAACATTTATTGAGCATACTTCAGATCGTCCTAACTGATGAATAAACATGTACCATGCCGGTACGGGCATACCAATGTTATCATTACAGTGTACTTTTAATAGAGCTATTGCAATTATTTTCTATTCCCTAGGAACATAACATATTCACACTAAATTATACTGCCGAAGGCCCCCTAGCAGAATACCCCAGCCGATCACATGGATAATGTGTTTGTTTATATTTCTAATATAAATAATGCAAGCAAATACGTTATGTTTGTGTAGTTCAAATGATACCATTAATATAATTACAACGATAATAAAGTGTTTTGCAATACATTCTGATTGGGTCATTTGTACTTGTTTGCTTTTATTAAAACTTAGCTGGTTTAATCGATTCTGTTAACGCTTCGGTATTCTCCATTTTTTTTCTCACCAGACTATTTGTTTTTCTAGTACACTCCCAGTCAATATCTTGACCATAATATCGAAACATTAGTTATTATGACGGGATTTCAATGAAATAATTAGCTCACAAGAGGCCCATGGGCTTTAACAGTCATCTGACTATAAATACTTACATATTGGTTTCTGTTGGTTTTAAGATCTTAACATACTACACCGATGTGTCCTTGTAAGAGGGTCAATGGACAAACTTTGTATCCCTTCATCCCTGGACATTACGATTATTGAGAAGGAGTTGCTTGATGATTTTCAAAACATCTGAACCTGTGAGCTTGAAGTGGGTGAATGTCATTCATTTGAAAAAGCTTGTTTGCCTTTCATTCCAGGCAAAATATAAGTATCCTTTTGTGTCTTTGGTTATTGGGAAGAAGTTGTTCGAAGGAAGTGGACAGCGGCCATCAGACGTCAAACAGGGTAGATATATTTCTTTTTAGTTTGGTGATTGCATTGACTTTTAAAATATTATTTCCCTATTTTATTTTCAACCGGTGATTCTATAGTATTTAAAAATACAAGAGAAGCGATTCGCATGTTTTCTTCTATTCATTCATTTCTTGTTGTTCGCCCCTATTTACGTATACACCACATACAGGTCATAACACATCGTAACGTTTACAATGCATACACACTCTTGTTCAAAAACTTCACTTTATCAAATAATGGCCACCCCAGCTGAACTTAACGTATAAAACTGTACGGCGCGTATCGATTTTCAGTTTTGGTGACAAACGTACATGTGACCGCAGTGAAAGCTGACAGCAATATTTACGTGATCCTAGAAACACTTCATTTTGTCTAGACCCGTTCAAGCCTTTTATATATGATTTATATGCCAATTTGATCCTACCGAAGTGTATTATTTTTATATGCTTCGTCGACGATCACCATTAAATTACTCAGGTTAGTTTGAAAGTGACGTGAACGGTGAGCAGACATTCGCTCACTTGTTGTGTTATTGTCAGGATACACTTTGAATTGTTGGGTCATGATGTTTCTAATACGATGCGTTTTATCTATACATGTATGCTTCTTTATATCTAATCAAAAGAAAATATAGTACATTAGATATGCATATAAAATGAATACAAACGATGCTAAACCTAGCATGTCACACTAGATCAAACTTAATATCACCATTTCCATGATCGATATCGACACCTGTCATACACATCTCGGACATCTGTCGGATCCATTATGACACGGGGGTTCACTAGATGAATACGATGCACATGTGTGATTGCTGCCGCCACGTATTCTTTGAGAACGTTGCATTTGTTTGATGATATAAATGCACAGTCAAATTGTGTTAGTCCCACTCTAGTGCCGATTTTGTTGACGTGACCTTACTTAAAAGTGACATATTCGAAATAACAACTCATCCCGAGTATGACCGAATTAGCCAACATGTCCTGAATGAGAACTGACCCAGAACGCCGGAGATGCTAACCCATACAAAAATCTCTTGTGTTATAGGTATTTTGATAGCCATACGAAACGAAATGAGTCTCATAAAGAGGGTCACGACATTTTGTTTTATAAGAGTATTAAAATACTGAAAGTGCGTGTAATTTAATCAACCATAAATGTTGCTTTCGATGCAATCACGTACATGTACATACATGTATTTATTCCTTAATCAGAAATTAAGATTCCAATATCAGATACTGTACTTCCATTTTGTAACATCATATCATATTACCATTTTGAACTCAAATTTTCTTCGTTTGCCCGTTTTATATCTATGAACGTTTAGAGCTATTTGTGACATTGCAGAACCATTTTGGCAATGGGCAAGATTTACGGTCGTCATCTTTGAAAAATATTCTGTATCTTTGTATGGTATCAAGATGGCCGTTTTTGAGTATGTCAATAAGTGTGTTCCCTTGTTGTGATTGACAACGACGATTTGGTTCTCATTTTGAGAACATGATGTTCTTGGGTGTGACAAATATTTACATGACAGGTATCGTCGATGAAGCAGAAGAAGCTTACTCCTCCGGAACACATGGTCTTATTCTCTTGAACTTAAGAGAGGGTCTCCATGAAAAGTAACGTGTTTTTTTTTTAAATGTTCCCTCTGCTGATGAAATTTACACTTTAGTGTTCTCGATTGTATTTTCTTGTATTAACATTTCGTGCGATGGGTTCTCATTACTCAGTGTTAATTTGGATAGTATTCACAGTTGTATCGATGCAGTCAAGACAACCGGACGTCATTCTATGTATCTTGCACCCAGATTGCATTCATATTGACAATAAATACAATCTGAAAGACATTTAATGGTTATGCAGATACAGGAATCGTCAGCGTAACAGCAGGTAGTAGTTTCATTTCAGCACTGTTAGCTTCCCTCCAATACCACACCCTCCGATAGAAAACAACAACACCAAATCATAAGTCTATCATTTATTGTATGGGGCGCATAATCTCCGATGGTATTTTACAACACAAAACCCAATCATATATCTCGTATACCGGTACAAACTCTGTGAATCCACGTCACGTCAGAAGGTATGTCACTAAAGTGAAAACAGTTTTCGGCTTATTCTGTTCCATCAAACTCCGAAAATTATTTATTTCACTTACTCCTTTTAATCATGAACAGGTTCGTTAAATCTGCTATTTTGTCTTTTGTTTTCAAATCCAAGGGTCTGCAAATATAACAGAGTTGTTGTTTATAAGTTGGAATAATGCGCTAAACTTTGAGCAAGCACAAATAAGATCCTTTACAGTACACCATCAAACATGTATTCAAGGACAATGATGACACGAGAGTAATCGAAGGGACTCGGTCCGTCTGGACGTTTCTATATAAACTGAATATTGGCAATTTATGACAAATCCATAAAACATTGAAAGTTTCTTCATGACGACGCGTAAAACTCCCTTTTTAATCAATACAGAACGTCGGGAAAATAAAATCATTTGCATTTGTCTCCTGAATATGAATACATATGTTAACGAAATTGTGGAGCAGACGAAAGATAGATACACCTCAGAAAAAATATCATTATCAACGAATACCACCCTCAGTCCAAACAAACTGACATAGATTATTACGGTGTTATTAGCACATTTTGTGTAATACTATTAATACATGTATTCATAATTTAACCGTCGACAATGCTTTTACGTCATAGCGACAATGCATTGAGACTATAGCATTTGAAGTTTCAATACGGTCAAGAGCAGGATTGATGTATTAGCATGTGATGAGACAGGGAATCCTAACACTTAGGGAAATATTCATATAGGGATTGAAAGTCATTTTTTTAAGTTCCATAGTGCTATGAAAGGTCAGCCGCTACATCCATATTGAATGAAGCCCGCTAGGGCTTCATGCTAAATATGGATGTAACTGCTGATCTTTTATAGCACTATGAAACTTAAAAAATGACTTTCAATCCATATATTTACATTTGTACTATAGAACAATTACTTAACTTCATTAATACCTTCTCCAATTAATATTTTATTAACTGCGTTTGTATATGTGTCGTCATTTAAACGATATTGGCGGAACAGCCCAGCTTGAATAAATTGGCGCCAATGATAATAATCAGTCATTTGAGCGTTTGACTCAAGGGCATTATCCATGTTATTCGAAGCGGCGCGTCAAGACTCTCATTGAACAAGCTTGATCTATGACGTGCTACGTCTCGAGAACCACTGCTTTCATACTTTTATGAAAGACATTTTTGCTTGTCATGTTCATAAAGTGGGTTGCAGTGCAAATGTAAATATATGTTGTTAAACACTCGGCAAACCTCGTGTTTTGCAACTTCAGAATCATATACATTGGATGTAGAATTCGGTCTCTTTCTTCGAGTGTATTAACTGAGTAAAACTATAGTCTAGATACATATTTACGAAAGGATATCATACAAGAATATAAGAATACCAGAAAGAAGAACGAACGTCTGTTTTGATGGCGAAAAAGGGTAGAAAGGCGTTGTACTATATATTGTGATGAAAGTTTTCCTTTTCTTTTCATTCACATAAGAAAATGTGTTTCCACTACCTTTCATTCAATGACCATTAGCGTCAGGAATAAAAGTAAGATCAGTAGTTGCGTTCTTTTGTTCTAACAATCATCATTTTGACTGTAGCAAACCTGGACTGGGTCGTTCGTTAGCGACCAGATATCTCTATTAGTTTATCGTCCGCCTAGAGTTTGGAAGATGCCGGGTTCGAACCCCAATCTAGCCGTGCATGTTTACTCTGCTATTATTGTGCATGGAAGCTCATTTGACTACAAACTGTAACAATAGGATGAGTACATACAGGTTATTCAAATATAACAGTATTGGAATTTGCTTGTCGTTGGCATAACTGTATTAATTTCCTTTATATAATAAATCAAAACAAGGTTTAATTTGATTCCTTGTCACATAAGGCTCTTCAGCACACAACGCAACAGAGCGTTTGATTGCTGTACTGATGATTGACCAACGCTATACTGCCGCTAACCCATAAATATTCTGCCATAGAGATTCCCAAGAGGCCCAACTTTATATATCAGCATATTGTTTGCTTGATTATAGAATATATCTCACCAAGAACACGTCGGTCGTACTCGTTGCGACAATTTCATGTTTTAAGCGGTAAATGATTCCCGTCTGTCTTCAGACAATTGTTAAAAACACAGATACAGAATAAGAACCAATGGGACTAAGAAGTTGATCATATACTTTATCGTTTTTATCAACCTTCATCTCTGGAATATCTGTGCCATAAGTTTGTTTGTCAGGGGCAGACATCTGTCACGACAATCGTGGTACTAAGAGCAAGCTCTAGAATAAGGAACCCACTGCGACAATTAAACACTATAGGTTGGAAACGAAGGAATGTTACTATCAAGAAACGGAAAGGCAACAATCGGAAATTTTCAATTTTCGCGTCCATTGTACAGCTTAGTAGTAAGCTGTCCATGTTGGTAATAGTGTAAGTAAAGAACGAGGTAAGCAGCTCGTATAATGTCGAAAAGATCTTTGGTCTTTTTTTAAAGTTCAGAAGATAGTATCATACATATGAACGCTTGACTTTATCAGGTTAATTTTCATTATTCATAGACAGTACATCGTCGATTTATCCTGTAGTTAACCTGTATTCGTCTAATTTTCCAGTCTTGAATATTACGATGTTAAAGATGCACCTTTCAGTTACAACAGTAGCGAAGACCAAGTTTAATGCATGTGAAGTTGTTTCTTTTTCCAACTTTTAAAGGACTCTTTCGGTATGTACATGTTAGAATAGTCTCATTTTTGTTTTCAAAATTGTATGAATAAGTTATTATAAACCACCTTTTTTACTTGAACAGTTGTTAAAACATTTCCGATCCCCATTGTTGTGGTCCAAAGCATTACCAATGAGTCTTAGAAGGACGAAACAGCAGTATAGTGCAGTGTTTGTTAGGTGAATGTCTGTCGACATGCTGTATCGATTATTGAATTCTAAAACTGCAATCACATGCCTGTGTCTGAAGTACGTAACATTGTTATGTATTTAAGGAGGTTATCTCGAAAACAAATTCATACGATATATGAACTAATTCGTTATAATAACGTTTTTTTTTATTTTTATTTTTGTCTAAAATTCAATATTGGAAAATAGCAGCTTTTGTGTTTTTTCGTTTCATTTTTCTGTACGACTATAATTTTGTTTTGGGAGATGTATTTGATAGTGTGTATGCACATGTCCATTAAACATCAAAATAAAAAATATTACTGTCTCGCTTTAACACGAAAATCAATAAATTATCTATTGTAACAATGTAAAATTGGAAATTCTGGCTTGTGGAAATACAGTGCCCATTTAAATGAAATGTAATTTTGAAATAGTTCTGTGCAATCTGCCATCTATAACAAGCACGCCAAGTGTTACGTCATTGTAGTGTACCAATACACAGTGATAAGGTGCACACTTGCACCAACCAACGCGGCGACTTAAGTTGTACTGTAAACCAACTTATTTTCGCGTCGACTTAATTTCGCATTCCACATGAAACGACTACTTCGCAGAAATGAAATTTTCGCGATAAGTTCGAATGACAAATGTCCAATAATGACGGTACTTGCAAACGAAATTTTAACGACGAAAACCGGAATATTTACTCTCAAACTGAATTTGAAAAATAACAAACTTATAACAGTAATTGGTTATTTGAAGGAAGTTAAACAACAAACAAAAAGCAGAAAAACAAAACTAAAAAAAATAGCCAAAAGAAAAACAAAAAAAAAAACGAATGAGGGCATTGGCTTTGAATAACCACAGCTTTGATGGGACAGTGAAAAAAGTAGATAAAACGACACAATTTTACAAGAAGAAAAAAATCAATATTGGAGAACTTATTTAACCATTTATCACAAACCACTGGCATGAGGTACAACCGGCGTGCCTGGCTTATTTTTAAGTGCACGAATTGATCTTTGTTGATCCGTTACTGATGTTGAATAACGTGACTTTAGCCCGAAAGTATTTGCACTTGTGATCTTATTTTGAATCCCTGGAGTGTGTTTTGCTTGTTAAAACGATTTTCATCGTTTGATCTCCTTTTTTAACAGTATGATCAGCTTAACAAGATAGCATCGATGTTTAAGAAATTATTTTATGCTCTATTAATGTCTAATCTAGTGTGTCTGCCGGGTTGATTTGTTGATTCTATCTAGATCAGATGTGAAGGTTGGACTCTATACATTTTACCTAAGTTAATCCATTTGCCTAGAAATCGAATGAATCATATAAAGAAAGCATTTTCGCTCTCGGTAAAAATGGCCTATTTTCAAGAAAAACAAAAAGATCTCGAATGACGTCAACAGTAGTCCCGTTGGGAAGACAATGATTGAATCAGAGATGATTTTCAATTTTATATGGAGTGCTTAGCGTTAAATTCTAAAAGATAGTTCAGAGGAACTTAAGGACGACTCAGATCGAATAAGAAATATTTTTTTAAAAAGTTTAATTTTAATACTTCTTAATTTTTTTCACAGTGTAAATTTACTAATTTGTATGTACTGATTATCACAATGATACATTCTTAAATATAAATATAGCCCCTGGCACCCGTTACGTCGTGGCAGATCTCTGTTTGATTTGTATGCCTACGTTAGGCTCTATATGCCGTTACGTTTCATAACAGAAGTTAGTGATGAAATGGCTATTTCGTTAACATCTATGCATTTAAAGGAGGCGGAGGGAGCAATCATGAAGGTCCATTTAGCGTAAGGAAATAGCACTCTTCACGATTCATTTTATATACAAACAAAGGTAGATGTTATGATGATTTTAATGACTTCTTCTCTAAAACGATTTGCGCACTTAAACTGGATTATGATTGTGCTAATTGTTATTGCGGTTAATTGCTTTCTACATAAAACGTTCTGAGCGCCTGGATTTAGTATTGCGCTCACTTATATGGTACTGCTACGATATTAGATATAGACAATCAAATATAAACTCTGCAGTTTAATTTTTATTTCGAGTCCATGCAGTTCATACATGTTTAAAGGCCGCAAACTAATCAAGCTAATTTAAACGGTGCCGCATGCTTTTTATTTTACATAAATCACAACTAAAACCTGCCTTGTTTTGTAGGTGGAGGAAAGCCGGAGTACCCGAAAAAATAACGACCTACGGTCAGCACCGGGCTTTTGCCCCACATGTATTTCGAAATCGCAACCCAAAGAGGGGGGCTAGTAGTAGAATATCGGGATATCTTAAACACTCGGCCACCACAGCCCCTTATTTAAACTATCATTTAACTTATAACAGAATCATATTACACAGCCAATTTTAGCTAAAACATAACATTACTGGAAGAATACTCTTTTATGAGATATAATATCATCAGTATTTGCTTCTTAACATTAGTCCTAAATGTTAGACATAACATAGAAAATAAAAAACACCGACCTACGGTAAGTACGTGGCAACTGCCCCAAGTCGGTTTCGAACTCGCAACCCAGAGGTGGAGGGCTAGTGGCAGAATATCGGGCTACCTTAACCACTTGGACACCTCGGCCAACGATGATGATATTATAGGGAGAAAACCAGACTACCATGAACCCAAATAAAACCACTTGCTGTGGCTTATCATCGCTTGCCTTTACTTGTCCGATTGCAGAATCGAACCCCGGTAGTCTTGGTGAAATAACAATGCGCTATCCACTGCACCACCCGACCACCAGCACCTACAGTATAACCTAGTACGTGTACTTTCTGGTCGGCATCTCTACAATCTAGACCGTGTACATACTTTACTGACATTACACAAAACATTTTTAGTACACTCTTGTGTGTTGAAGAACGAACGGCACCAACATATATAGATTTATTACCACCGGTCAGGCTACGCAATACAGAGATTCCACGAGTTTTCCATCACGCTGTTATATAGAGGGTATCTAACAGTGTCTTCAGTAATACCTAATATATCTCACAAGTGGGGCTAATATTATCTTATTTTTCATGAGTGCACAGCACAATATCAAAATATTAGCCACACGAGTGAAATATGTTTGGTATTACTGAAGATACTGTTAGATATTCTGTTCATTACATTTTCATAGGAAAATCTGCAGTGGCAGTTTTTGATTATCCCAAACGTCGTTTGTAAGCAGCTTTCTGATTGGTCAAAACAGGTAAAGTGATATTTTTCACTAATGAAATTATCACTTTTATAGAATGAATAATTTTCGATATTTCACTGGAAAAAATATAATTAAAAAGTGTTATTTTAAGGAGCCCCGCTCCACTGTACTATAGCTATCCCCAATTCCTTAGATTTTGTTTTTAATCATTTTGTATAGAATGGCCAGGATAGTTTGTTGACTATGTTTCCCTGCATTAAAAGCTTAATCAAATCCATTGTCTAATTTTCTAAAAAAAAAAAAAACTTCCGATATTTTAATCATTGCAAAAATGAGTTCAGTATAACGGCCATAGTCATGCAGCAGCAACATCAACAAAAGAAAACAACATCAAAATGGCAAAGAGCCAACAAAACCATAATCCGCGCAACTCGGGGCATAATATGAAAAAGGGAAAGATTTACAGGAAGACCTTTGGGAAGAAATGATCTAAAGGTTATATAAGATCGACTAGGTGAGCAATTTTTTTGGTTAAACATAGATAACGCATGGTCGATTTAACTGAAAGTGAAATTGAAATATTTTGCAAGGGTTTTAAGACCTGTTTTGATAACCTTCTCGCCAGCAGTGACCAAGTCCTTATAACAAGGGTTGTCGTAGTGACAATGAGATCAAGATAATTATGATAATTGCAGCTAAGGACTACTTGAGGTACAGATCGCTATCTTTGGGATTATTCAAAAAAATGATCAAACAAGAAATTAACTGCATTGCATGCTTTCATGTTTACCTTATTGCTAACAAAGCATGACAGAACCATGTTTGAATATGACCTTTAATAAAAGAACAACTTGGAAACAACCAAAAGTGACTTTTGACTGTGGGCCGACATGAGTGAAATTTATCGTAATTAATATAGACGATATTAAAATATCTTCTGACAATATATTTCATGTTTTGTTAGAAATAAGGAAAACATGAAAACATTCAGTGCAGCAAATTGCTTGTGAGAAAACTGTTTCACGACCCCACCCCCTCCTGCATTTAATAAATGTATGCATCTTATGCTCATTGAAATGTGTTATGTTTAGCGAATGTTTTCTATTGAGCATGTGCATAACAAAAACAGACGTCCATTTTATAAAGTTTTAATCGGTAACTATAGAGCTAATCGCCAGGACCAGTTGTTCAAAGGGTGATTAGCTTAATCACTATTTAACGACATTTTTCAAACAAGAATAATTCTGTCAATATTCAAGGTAATATCTTACAATTTTGCATATTTATTGACCCTATTAAATATTTGAACCTGCAAAGTTGTCACTAAATATATTGTTTAATTTTAAAGTTACAGGTTAATTAAAATTTGCACTAATCACTGATTAAGCTAATCACCTTTTGAACAACTGGGCCCAGCAAATCAGAAGGACATGCAGTGTCAGCGGAATATAGGACAGAGCCGGTAACGACCTTGACACGGAGCGGGAGATACGACATCGGTGTAAATGACTCTAGATGTCTGTTTCCGTGTATGGCAAAAACATCATGACACAACAACTAATGCTGTCGTATATGGTAACGTAATCTGATTTCACGTGTTCCCGGCAGCAAGTAAATCTAGGTCAACTCTACAAAGGGATTCCTTTTATTGCAGAGCCTTGACTAGGATTCCACGGTAAACTTAAATGGACTATTTTTGTTTTAAGTCTTATACATATAGTTTTGTAACCGATTACATCTAAGTCACTTTCACTTGATTCTCATTTTCATTCTTTATAAGGACCGTCTATGCAATCCCTTTATTAAAAGCGATTCATAAAAGCTGGAAACCTGTATCATGGTTGTGAGAAGCATTAAGTTTATGACTTATTAAAATATGTTATATTATTTTTAAAGAAATTATGATAATAGTAGAGATGTAAAACAAATAAATATCGAATCGTCAGCAAATTCACAACCCGAACTCAAAACCGATAAAACTGTGGATAAAATATAAACAAATGAAAATGTATTAGAAATAAGATTCATCAGTTTGGTATGAATGATATATACTGAGATTGTTTTGTACACAAACAGGAATTCAAAACTTAATTTGCGAGCTTTCGAAAACGTCTCATTCCGTTGTCAAGCAAAGAGTACAATAGCCGAGTGTCAGTGTTCTGACCGCTGAAATCAGCTCACTACCCAAAATAGGGCGAGTAAGAGAAGTCAGCTGTCAAAAACATAGCGCGACAATTCGTCCAAATGTACTCTAGTACTACAGGTAGACAGAGGGACGGGTAAGATGTTTACCCATTCCGCCCCTTATTGTACTCTTTGCTTGGCAAAGGAAGCAGACGTTTTCGAAAGCTCGCAAATTAAGTTTTTCAATCCTCTTTGTGTACAAAACAATTTCAGTATAAATGAAAAAGTACAAAAGAATAAGACCAGGTGTTCCGGACGGATAAGTGTCCTCTGTTTCATTGACGACACCCGCCATTCCACCCATTATTGATAAACATCTTACCCGTCCCTCTGTCTACCTGTAGTATTAGATTAAATTTAGACGAAATGTTGCGCTACGTTTTTGACAGCTGACCTCCTAACACGCCCTATTTTTGATAGTGAGCTGATTTCAGCGGTCAGAACACCGACACTCGGCTATTGTACTCTTTGCTTGACAAAGAAAACAGACATTTTCGAAAGCTCGCAAATTAAATTTTCACTTCCTGTTTGTGTACAAAACAAACTCAGTATATATCATTCATACCAAACTGATGAGAATCTTATTCCTAATGTTTCCTTGTTTAATTTTTGCGCCAAGTTGATCGGTTTTGAGTTCGATCCAACTTTGGTGTTTCCTTTCATTTATTCAATTCTAACTCATGAATTGTTTATTTTATTTTGTCTCTTGTTGATTTCAGTGCCAATCATGGAACGTGACCTAGACACCTCAATTATTTATAATTATCCCGAGCAACCAGAAACATTGCGTGTCTTGACTTCGGTAGAGAAGGTTTGACCTATGGAAAACATGCAGACGAAAGGGTAAACTAATCTAATAAGTTTATCACATATGTTTGTAAATGTGTTGCTATCTCCCTACTGTGTCAGTAAGTAACACATTCTGTTTAAATCACAGAGAAATAACATTCCAGTGTGTCGGATAGAAATCAGTATATTGCAGTTCTGGAGTTCAAGGTCATACATTGTACAACGACAATTGCATTTGGTTGAGACTATTTTTTATTGTTATTTTCAATTGCTTTTTTTATCGAACGTTATAAAATACCAATTATTGACGAAATCACATTCATTGTTGTTATTGGAAAATGAAATATTTTTTTCGAATGAAATGATAAAGCTTTATGACATGATTTTGTTATCAGTTTGTTTTTCTACAGCATATTGAATTACAAAAAAATTCAGATACTAATACAAAATAATACCAAAACCCTCGCATACATTCCGGAATCAACTGAAATAATATTACCCATTACAAAATGTATACAATTTGTATTCTAAAACTGATAAAAAAAAATAGCCCTAAAACCCTCGTATGCATTCCAGAATCAACTGAAATCATATTAACCCTACTTAAAGCGCTGTAGGTAGGGAAACACGCAATTGAAATATCTTGTAATAGAAATTGACCAGCACTAAACTATGTTATTCAGTCGTTTTTGGAGCTTTGGGATTTTAATGACGACTGAGCTGCCAAAATCAGAATCTGATGAGAAATTCGAATTTCAGTCCCATATGGTATTGCAAATACATTACTAAGATACAGTGTAGTATGCTTTAACCTTAGATGTATTACTGCACATATTTTCAGGACCAAGAAATAATATGAATTGTTGGGAAACTGATTTTAATATATTATAAAAATTCATGAACACTTTTAATAGTTGCCCAAACATCATTCAGAATTACAAACTCTCCCGGTTTTGCATGTAACTACATGTACGTATTTGTTTATATCCGAGCTGTACTTATTTAAGTAACGAGAACGAGGACACCAGTATCGTCTGCTAATGCCAGAAACGAAATCGGGGGCGGAAATCAAAACACTCTAAAACAGCATGGAATCTAGCCTGGATTATAGAGACGACTTTGTAGCGCGCAGTTAATTTATTTACATAATGATCCACGAGAAAAACAAGATGGTAGTTCTATACAATGGAGCTTCGGCACGCGTTTGAGTCGGTCTATCCAGGATAATTGGAGGAAGCTTAATGGGAAATATGAATAATTTCTCTAATGCCGTGTCAACAAAACTTGACTAGATTCACACAGGGACGCTTTTATCTCGCTGTGTGATGCTCCGGATTTATGAGGTTGGTTCTGTATGTTACTATAAACATCTGACTCTCAAATATGTTTGTTTTGAACGTTCATCAAACATTGATTGTTACTGTTTCCTTTATTCTGGTGACTACGCTGAATTAACCACAACCACTAAAAGTGCGGCCTAAGTTATTCTATGTGTTTATACTTTTAACTGATAAGTAAATTAATGAACAAAAATAATACGGATGACCGAGCGTATTTGTTAAATCTCCTGAGAAATAGAATATGTTGTGTTGGTTGACTCCGTAAAATATAAACAGTTGTAGGGAAGATGGTTGCTAGGAAATGTTCTAAGTCTATAATCATTGTCGTAATATAGGGGACCGAGTTCTCGAGTTCTAACGGCGTATTGTATAGTGTCATCTCACTTGAATGCTACAGTACATATACCGCACCACCCACCCCAGACAATTTAATAATCCTACCGGGTTTTTGGAGTATTATACAGACTAGACTTGTCTGACAAATCACAAAGGTTATTAGGTAACACATGTATCAACAAGATATATTGTTGTTTTTTTTATTTTCAAATCGGCAACTCTTCGTGTCTTGCTGTTATTTAATCGGGGACTAGTCGTTGCTTGATGTCAAATTCCAAATGTGGCAGAATTTGTCGAATGATTTTCGATTGTAACGCCTTAAGGAATATTTGCCATGCAAACACTATGTTGCTTCCGACAAAATAGTCGTTACGACATTTGGTAAAACAATGTGGTCTAACGTTTTATGAATCCAACAGAAAGATAATAGTTCTTTTTGTTTTAAGGTTATTTTAACCGCTTTATCACAACCACAAGGACATCTCAAAGCAACTCACCAAGTATTATCCGTGGTAACAGGGCATTAGCAACCAGCCAATAGCTCCCTCGGGAGCATGTAACAGGTGCTTCCAATCTATAATTTCTAGCACTGCGCAATCACGTACTCATTTACAGCTGAGTAGACTGGAACAAGCGGAGTAAAGTATCTTGTTCAAGGATACAAAACAAGTGCCGTGGATGGGGCTCGAACTTGCAACCCTTTGATTACGAGCCCGGCGTCCTACCACTAGACCACCCACCGTGCGTCTAAAATTGAAATTCATTTATTGATGAATGCAGTGAATGCAGTTTGTTAATGTTAAGGATTTTGTTCAATGCAGCTCAGTCCAAATGCATTACTATACTCGAATGCATATATGTTAGTATCGTTTCTTTAACATAGTCATTGTTTTTTTAAGGGAAGCATGACGGAAAGCAGAAAAATAAAAATACGCGTAGTAATTTAGTCAATATGTCCACAACGCAAAAAGTGGAACTGTTTCGGATCTCCTCATCACTCAGACTCGAAGCGTCCCGGAACTCCTCGCTATGTTACATTTACGTGTACTATGTGGAAAGTTGGCGCAATTCTACGTACTTCATAATTAAAACGAGACTGTTCGTCATACTTCAGACGACAGCGACGCCTAGAGGAATTAGAAAGCAATGCTAGGGTTATACATATCTGTCATTGGTATTTGCAGGAAAAACTAAATGAGATCGACCCCTCTGGAATCATAAAACAACGAGATATTTTTTATTTACACAAGTCGGGTTACCCTAGTGTTTAGCAGCGCAAGACAATAATAGCATACTGTAGTGTTGGAGACAATGTACTTGTCTCGTGGATTGAAATATGGAGGTATGAGCATTGCCCATGTATACAATACTTATATTAATAATAATAAAAGATAAAATAATAATAGAAAAAAAAATAATTGATTAAATTGAGGTTGAAGCAGTAATCGAAGCAGTAATTTAGAATCGTTGCTAAAACCTTGCCACTTAGTATGCCTTTCCCCAAGAAACGTATAAAGCCAGTATACGTCTCTGCCTCCCCGTATAATTAAAACCCCTCTTTTTTAATTCTAGATGTTATCAATAATTGCTATATTAGTGATAACCAAGTTACTCTGATCAGTGTATTGTCCTTCCGCAATGTAAAGTAGTTCCAGAGTTTTGGACTAATCAATAGTTTATAAAGCGATAAAAAAGAACAATTCAAATTGATTTGTAACAAACAATAATTATAAATGTAGCACATGTGGCACAGTTAATACAAATAGTACCTGTAGTAGCGTAGGAATATGTTTCGACGGCGTTCACTAATCTCAAAACCTTAATGTTTTATTACACGTGTGTAATACAATGTTTATACAATGGCGGCATGACGTAGTAAAATGGGTCAGTCATGTTATATTCCGACATTTATAGGAAAATTAAGAGTAAATCACGTAAAACTTAAACAAATAGTGAAACGGATATCAGAAAAAGAGAAACGGATTTGACAAATACTGAAACAGATATCAGAAATAATGAAACGGATATCACAAATAGTGAAACGGAAGTCACAAATAGAGAAACGGATATGACAAATAGTGAAACGGAAATCACAAATAGTCAAACGATTATCACAATAAGTGAAACGGAAGTCACAATTAAGTAGTGAAACGGATATCACAAATAGTGAAACGGATATGACAAATAGTAAAACGGATATCACAAAAAGTGAAACGGATATCAGAATTAAATAGTGAAACGGATATCACAAATAGTGAAACGGATATCACAATTAAATAGTGAAACGGATATGACAAATAGTGAAACTGATATGACAAATAGTAAAACGGTAATCACAAACAGTGAAACGGAAGTCACAATTGAGTAGTAAAACGGATATCACAAAAAGTGAAACGGATATCACAATTAAACAGTGAAACGGATATTACAAATAGTGAAACGGATATCTACCCAGGACATAATATCTATTTATTATCTACAAAAGAACACGCTTGAATTACTGATCATCCTAGCATGCATGTCACGATTCCAACGTCGACTGCAGCTGTTGAAAGTTTTATCGATAAAGTGCTATAATAAACAGTTTATGTCACATTGTACTTTTAGCACGCTAGATTTGGATAATATAACTTCTCCGTAAGATGTCACTGTTCGACGAAATACCGTTCACAACTAAAGATTAATTACAAGTTTTAATATTTATGGTAGGAGCATTTTATTTTGAATTACAAATAAGAGTGATCGTAAATTGATCTCAAGGGGAAAGAGTAAGATTTACGGTGGGAAACTTCATCTTCAGCATCTTAGATTCATGAGGAAGAACTCCATATCGAGTACCATCAGGTAATACTATATCTAATGTTCTGGAGATTGAGTGATTATTTGAAAATGTATACAACACTTTGCTACATCTTATCACTGATAAGGTTTTATATTCCATGAATGTGTGAGTTTTTGATATCATACACGCATGAATACAATATCAAATGTCTCTCAATGTGTTTGGTTGTCTGAAACATCATAAATCTGGCGCTGCAATGCTCGCTTGCCGGAAACCTGTTTAAACCAAGGCTTTGCAGTTCACGTTATTTTGTACAAAATTACCGTTTCTTAAAGACGCCATAACTATTGTTTATTGGGTGGTCGGGTGGTGCAGTGGATAGCGCACTTGCCTTTCACCAAGGCGGCCGGGGTTCGACTCCCCGTCCGGACGTGAAAAGGTATGGGGTCACCTGACCGACTACGTGGGTTTTCTCCGGGTACTCCGGTTTCCTCCCACAATAAGACCCCTCGCGCGCTAACATCCGGGCCAACAAGAGTGATTAATATAAGTTTTATAACTTGTTTCATAATTGTTATAAAATAAAAAAAGTTTATATTTATATTTAACTATTGTTTATCAATATATTTATGATTCATCTAACTTTCTTTTGCGCTTACTTGGTAATTATGTTCATTATCTGTTACGTTTCTAAAAATGATATCAGTTAGTATAAACCGTGTTTGATAAAAGCTGTTCTCAAATGTAAGCGCAAAAGAAAGTCATGAAATGAAGTTAATGACGAAAAGACTACCATGTTAAATTTTCAACTAGCGTACTTAAGGATAGTTTGGCGTCGCAATAATTTAGCGTTTTATGTTCAAAATATGGTTGCGCCAAATTTTGGCGTTTACAATCATGTGTGTTAATTTTGGAGTCTACCATCATATGTGTTGAATTTTGGCGCTTACCTGTAGTTATGTAATTTATCTGTTTATTCATTACGTTACGGGTGTATTTATGTTTGATTTATATACAGTAGAAAGGTTTATCATTGCAAAACATCGCCGTTCTCACGTCCACATTCTCAAGTAAAATGTCATTTGCCTCAGGATTAAAAAAATGTTAAAATACATTTTGAAGCCATGCTGCGTGGAAATGTACACAGGGATTAAGAGCTACCTACCTACAAATGAGTACAACATGTGACAGGACACCGGTTCGAACCCAGGAACCAACTGAACATGACAGTACATAACATGACCAAGACCAATATTATGAACAGTGTGCAGCAAAAACGAACTTGAGAACGAGATGTTAGCCGGAAAGCGGAAATCTCTAGTGTCTTGGCTGCAATAGGGCAGTGTCCTCAACTTAATCATCCCTAAACACATATTTAAACACTTTCCGATCAAAGGTTCGAGTAGTTCATCATGAACGATTAGGGGTTAATAAGTCAAAGGCAGAGGTAGGGGGAGGTGGGGGGGCTTAAATATACCACATCCCTACACATGTACAAGATAAAAACATATACTAACAAAACATGGATCTTACTTTCTGATATTTTTGTTACGCAGAGCAATCAATGTTTACACACCATAAACGTTCTCTTTAAAATTAAATGTAAAATTTAGAAAAAAAAAAAAAACAACATTTACGTCACAAGGAGACTAAAAAAGAAACATTTGCGTGCCAATACCATATAAACCTACAGGAAAGGAACATGATCTTGCGCATACCCGATATCTGATCATCTGTCAAAATATTGATTAGCATGATTGACCTAAATGGGCACATTTGAAATTTTGCACGGCAATCAAACGTTTGTAGGAAAATTACGACTTTCTTTGTCCTATGTGCACTAAAGAAAGTTAAAATACCACATCCCTTCACACTTGTCAATGTGTTTACTGTTATCATTTCGTTCAAAGTTAAAAAATTTGAAATTTATTGACATTGACTGTGATAATTATAAACTATTTCGTGGGTTCCCACCGTGTCCCTAAAAATTGGTTGTTTATTTGTTCTTCTGGATCACCATGGGATGACTATACATGCAACATCAACGTACTGCGCAAGATCATGTGCCATGTTTACACCCGGTCGAAACAGGGAGTATGTTCAATGTTTGACCAACAATCGATATATATCAAAACAATATCAATGTTTTTGTTGAATTCAATGGAAAAGAAATATTTTTTCTTTGTTTTTACGATATCATTCTTTCACATATATATCGTTTTCATTTACTATCGACGATTGAATCCTGAGGTGCGCAAGATCATGTGCCGGCATTGTATATATCCAGTACTACAATTTAGAAAAATCCGCACCGTTCTCGGTCGCAGGTAAAAAAAAGACACAGAATGAAATATGACTGCAGCAAATCTATTCAATTATTGACAAACTATGAGGGGAAATGTATTACTTCTGTCAGGCAATGCTGAGGGATGTGTCTTTTAACACAATTCTGTCACCCCTGGACAGGATTTGGGGTTTGTCAACGCGACAGTCTACGACACAAACACTTTAAGGCATGGAGCGACGGATGGAACCTGCAAATTGGGACTAAATAGGTAAAGTATTAATGTCAGAGCAAGAAACCACAACCATGGACAGTTATTTGGTAAAATCTCAGTGTCATAGCAAGAAACCACAAACTGAGAAGTCTTTCTGTAAAGTCTCAGTGTCAGAGAAATAAACTACAACCCGGAGCGGCCATTTGTAAAGTCTCAGTGTCAGAGAAATAAACTACAACCCGGGACGGTCATTCTGTAAAGTCTCAGTGTCAGAGAAATAAACTACAACCCGGGACGGTCATTCTGTAAAGTCTTAGTGTGAGAGAAAGAAACTACAACCCGGGACGGTCATTCTGTAAAGTCTCCGTGTCAGAGCAAGAAACCACAACTTTGGACAGTTATTCGGTAAAGTCTCGGTATCAGAGAAAGAAACCACAACCTTGGACAGTTATTTGGTAGTAACGTTTCAGTGTCAGAGAAAGAAACCACAGCCTGGGAGAGTCATTCTGTAAAGTATCAGTATCAGAACAAGAAACTACAAACTGGGACATTCATTCTGTAAAGTCACAATGTCAGAGAAAGACACCATATCCTGGAACAGTTATTCTGTAATGTCTCAGTATCAGAATAAGAAACCACATCCTGGGACATTCATTCTGTAAAGTCACAATGTCAGAGAAAGACACCATATCCTGGGACAGTTATTCTGTAATGTCTCAGTATCAGAATAAGAAACCACATCCTGGGACAGTTATTCTGTAAAGTCTCAGTGTCAGAGTAAGCACCACAACAAACTAAAATTATTTAATAGTGTCACAATGATAAAACAGAATGGAATCAAAGTTAAGAATACTAATTTTGTTATGTCACAGTATCAAAGTAACAACCATTAATCGAACATTTACTCGGTATGTCTAAGTAGCAGAACAGGAATAGTAGTTTGGTGAGGAATGACTATCAGTCAGAATAGAAACGTCAGACCGGAATAATAATTCGGCTAGGTCTCATTGTCAGAGAAAGAATCACAACCTGGGAACATTATACAATTAAATGACTGTTGAAAGACAGGCATCACTGTCTGGAACAGTGATTTGACGAAATCTCAGTGTCAGAACACAACCCACCACGTACCTGGGCAGTTATTCGGTAAAGATGAAGGAACTACAGTCCGCGACAGTAATTCTGTAAAATTACAGTTTAGAGACTGGACCAAAACTTCGGACAATGTTTCGATAAAGTAACGGTTACAAGAGAAAACAAGACAGGGCAGATTACAACTCTACATCTTTAGACAGAAAGGAGTGAGTGCAAATGATTGAGGGCCGTAAATGTCGGCGTAGTTTGGAAACGACAATGTTCGTTCACAAACGTGCGACGGTTATCGATCAGGTTGGTTTAAAATCGGTAAACATCTCAAGCACTTCAAAGTCAATGCTAAAGAAGCATAATGTAATATAAATATTAGAAAGATGTCACTTAATAAGCTGAGATTTCAATGTCAACCAGCTGATTGAACACGACTGCGTTCATGTATTTCTTGACATAATATCACTTCCCCTTTTGCTAAATTGCAATATGCACATGATTTATTTAGATTTCAAAGAAAATCAATAATTGATCTATTTACTAATCAAGATCCTAATACATGATATTTACCCGTCCGATATCAATATAGTTACACACGGTGATCTAACTGAAATAAGATTCCAATTTTTGGTCTCTGATTTGTAGGAGACAATACCAAACCAGGTTTGGGGCCAAACACATGAGACATGACCTGTAAGGTCCAAAGTTGTAGACCAGACACATGAAATCGATTAACTTGGGACCAGGTGAATAAGACCAAACTAGGCCAAGACTTCAGACCAGGCCAGTGATACTAGAGCTGACAATGTTTTATGGTATGTTTGAAAGCTGTAGAGCATTGCCATTCAAGCTAGGGGGAAACAAGGTTTATGTAATAAAAGGACCCCAAACTGTTGCCAGAATATATTTCCATGCATCTGCACGGATCATTGATATTTTAGTGATAACAGGGGCGAATACTCTAAACAGAAAACAGACATCTAAACACAATTTTAAAAAGCACATCGTTACTCAATCTAATCACTACTACAATCTAATTTCTCATTTTGGTTTCCTTAACTGTTTCAGTTTGACAAATAACATTTAACAGAGTTGAAAGTGATAAATCATCAGAAAATACGAAATCTCCATGTTCCATTTGCCTGCCTTAATCAATTTTCACTGAAACTACCGATAACACTCAAATGTTTTGCAAGTCAGCTACATTTGTGTCTTGATATCAGTATCAAGCCGCAACTGGACATTAGATATAGCGTACAGCAATGTGATAAATAAAAAACATAATGATTTAAGAAAGGCTGCAGGCGTACTTTTGTGTGAAGACAAAACGTTTATTCAAAACAAAAATATCAAGGGACTATTTCTTAACGCGGAAGCAGCTGTAATGCTTCCTTGGGATGTTAGATAAAGGAAAAAGTGCATGCGAATGGATATCGATGAATTTAACGAGATATATCAAGGCTGCTGCAGACTTAAAACTGCAAAATGTTACGATATGGCACGAACGCCTCAAATTGCACGGGATCTTGGAGACATTCATGCTTGAAATCCAGGTCACGACGAAAAAAAAATCAACGTCAACATTTTCCCCCATGTTAACGAGTTTAATGCACGCGAGACAAATCAGACTAAGATGGGTTTAAGTAATAACAATATCAGGCCGATATTTTATAATTATTTTCTGTTTCACGATTTTTTCAGATAAATTATCTACAGTATGAAGGCTGATGTAAAGTAAAGTAGAAATGGGGTTCTTTCTATTTTTTTGTATGATGCACAGACATAACCACTGTAATTATATAATTGACACTCTGGCTCTAAACGAAGCCGTCCAAATATGGGCTTCCGCTGTACGCCAGAACATTAAATTCACTTAGTCCTCGGAATGGTTCTGCATGCGCTAAAGAAAATAATTGAATTTTGCTCAAATGCCGAAGACAAACAAACCTTTGACAAATATCGCGTCTGAACGTATTAGCCAGAACATCTAACCGTGCGATAAAATCGCATTTAGTCATTAGAATTAGAAAGCCAGGGAGGAATAAAGCTCATGAATGAAGCGAGATTTTTTTTTTATTTTTACAACAGTGAACGTGTAGTTTTTTGTATGTTTATTTTTTTCATTTAGAAGGCCGTTCTTCTTTCACGTTTACTATTTCACTAAAAAACAGATTTTCTCTTAAGAATGTGCTCGTATTGCCTTGCCATTTTGAGGTGTTTATTTTTACAAAATCTATCTGATTAAGATATAAACATTACTACTGATTTAAAATACTCTTATAAGGAAAGGAAAATCTGCTAATAAACACCAATATTATGATTTTTAGAGCTATGCATTTTTACATAAACACCCGCAACAGATTTTGAATTACTTGAATTAATGAATTGTATTATCAGTTACAAATGTATCTTACTATCGGATAACACTGTTATCTCTTTAATGTTTTTTCTATCCTTCCTTTCCTTCAAATGTTGAATACATTTTTTTGTATTTATACTTGTTTTGGAAGAGGGCGTTGACAATGTTAAAAAAAAAAAACTGATGCTCAATCCTGTTGCTTTGTTTTGTGGCAATAACTATGTTTAAATCAAATTGAATATCAATCGTTTTATCCTTATTTAAGGCGACAAATGGTGGATCAACCTTGATTTTTTTAATGTTTATCGACATTCTTACTTGGTCTTTTATCATGTCATTATGGTAAGTTAACTTCACGCGGCCTATTTTCGCCCTAACGTTTGACTGTTAATTTAACCATTATTTTGCAGTTTGATTTTAACCTCCTTTTAACAGCTAACTAACTGTTTTATCACCTCTATTTCTCATAATGTTCATGTTTTTCGTTCCTCCAATTTAAACATCCTACCGTTTATGCTGATATGGAAATGTTTGTACTGACCATCTACATTCTAAAACGTAATACAAATGTACCAAAAACACTACTTGTTTTCTTTAGATGGCGTAATACAACTGTACCAAAAACACTACTTGTTTACTTTAGATGTCGTAAAACAACTGTACAAAAAACACTATTTGTTTACATTATATGTCGTAATACAACTGTACCAAAAACCCTCCTTGTTTACATTAGATGTCGTAATACAACTGTACTAAAAACACTACTTGTTTAGATTAGATGTCGTAATACAACTGTACCAAAACCACTACTTGTTTAGATTAGATGTCGTAATACAACTATACAAAAAATACTACTTGTTTACATTAGATGTCGTAAAACAACTGTACCAAAAACACTACTTGTTTACATTAGATGTCGTAAAACAACTGTACCAAAAACACTACTTGTTAACATTAGATGTCGTAATACAACTGTACCAAAATCACTTCTTGTTTACAATAGATGTCGTAATACAACTGTACCAAAATCACTTCTTGTTTACATTATATGTCGTAATACAACTGTACCAAAATCACTACTTGTTTACATTAGATGTCATCATATAGCTCATTAGTGTAACTGTTAAATAACATCTAGTGTTGCAGGAAGGTTGGAATGTCGAGTTCATAAAAAGTAAGAATGATCACTGGATCCGTTTTAGACGCCGACATCACCAAACCTAAGCCCTAACGCCGTACCATATCTCGCTCTGACCTCGAAACTTGACATCTAGTAAGTGTGCGTGCTCCACTAATATATATTTCATAGCTCGTGATTAACTTCCACCGCGTCATGAGTATCTATCACGTGATCTCAGAATCGACCTATTTCCTAGTTATTTAGCAGGTAAAGGTAGCATTATACCTGCTGCCTCTGATGAACTCAACAAGGAAATGCTGAAATCTATACAATATGTAGCTCTTAGTTTTTTCGCAGTCGTCCCTAAAACGATGAGAACTAATGATAAAATATCAAAACCCGTTATACATATGTATCTTGAAAAGTTATAGATGGATCTTTCAAAAAATTCATATGCATGTTCCCCTTAATGTTTTGTTGTGCCGCACTGATTTTGGGACTGATTGGAAAAAAACTAAATGGCTGCCAAGCGGCCATCTTGGATTTTGACAATGAAGTTTTCTTAATTTCGTTCAATGGTCTCATCGGGATAAAAGGACGAACAACGAAACAGCACAGATCAGCATTTATTGTACATGTTTGCCAATGTCACCCATCTCCGAACTAGTATCGGACGATGATAAATTTCTTCCTCAATTTAATTTTCTATTGGGTCTCTAATGGTTTTCCGCAGCGTTATCGATTTATTGATTTTGTCAGAATACAATAGTTCATGGATTATAACAATGCATGATAATTAGTTTATTGCATTTTTGTTATTAAATCGTCGCTTATTACGCTTTATATTGCTAGAGCGGTAAATTTCTACAACAAGACACTACAAGAAAGGATTACATATACGATTTGTAATTAAAACGAAACACGATGATTCATGGTAGTTGCATGTATATACAAGACAATTATAAGTTATTAAATGTTTTTAATATGAAATATACTAGCAGTTCACTTTGTGACACGGCATATGTGTTCATTACAGAGATATCAACATGCATGCATGCACGCGCCCATGCAACAGTTTGTGACCGAGCTATATTTAGAAGAACCGCTGTAAACTCTATTTATATTACAGTACTAGTGATGCATATATTGAGCTGAAACGACTGGGAGCGGGATGGGAGGGGGGAAGGTGAGAGAGTGTTGGGGTTCGCGGGGGAGTCATAACATCAAATTATATGCGTACATACAATTTACGTGTGCACGTGGCGTGTCTCTAATGTTGTCTTGTTGACGAACCGACATATGTTCGGTATTATACTGACATACATCAAACAGTTTTTCCGGCTGCGACGATAGCTTCCGAACGCGTTGCGCTGGCGAAGCAACACCTTCACATCTGTGTTGGAATTTTTGTACTTTTTATGTTAGATAGTACTATTCTTATCCTGTCTGAGTTAGTTATAATGGTAAGAGTATGTCAGTCTTATTCTGACGATTTTTTATGCTGGGGACTATTTATTTGAGATTTAACCTAGCTTTATTAAATCATGCTACAGATAATTATTCGAATCCCCAAGATTAATACTCATCTTCATCAGCTTCTTCTTCTGAATTTCGGTATTAATTTTTTGATATTTTGATTTTAACCTGCTAGTTTATTTTTTTCTAATCTATATTACGACAACGACATTACAGGAACTTGAGATTATGTATCAAGCGTATTTTCAAAGGGTCGAATTAATGTCATTTTGAATTTCGAATCAACGCTAAAAAAAACTTGATTAGATTCATGTCGCACACAACATGACCACTGCAATGTTCCTGAATTTATCTTGTGTTGCATTCCTTTATAATGCATGCATTGTAACGTATACGGTAGAATCTGTTTCAGTCATATTCCATGTTTATTTCGTGCAATGACCTCTTGTTACACGTAACTAGAGTGACTTGGTGAATAATACATTCTGAAATCTGAAATCTATAGTGATTGAAAAAACAATTTCAGCGCGAGATCGACAACGGGTAAATCCACAGTCACATGTGATATAGGCTTAGGTGAAATAAAAACATCTGAAGAAAAAGTATTCATGGAGAAATTAAATATTGTGTTCGACCAAAAAGCAATAGTAAAGCAGATTCTTGACTGTTTTGCCAAGCTTTACAAAGGCGTGTACGGTTCAGAACAGTTAAGACCGTTGGGCTTGATATAAGTTGAATGACTTTTGCCAAAGCCTGTTGCATTTTTAAGGCAATGAAATATTATCAAACTAAACAACTTAAACATATGACTTCCATCAAAATAAATGAAGCGAAAGATGAAATATTAATTAAGTCATTTCTCGAAATTGGTATTTTAATTATGAAGGTATTTATCCAGAAAGCTAACCAGACTTAAAGTACATGTGACTCTCTATGGGCCAAGTGGTGCTATACACTGTAACTCTGCTCCTCTTTGCCACATTCAACGGCATCACGTGATATGGTGGGCTGTCACATGATGACATGTTCTGTCACGTGATGACAGGCGCTGTCAGGAACTGTCAGTAACAATATGTTTATTCATATGTATGTGTTCATCTTGAGTATGCATCTTGGCGCATATCAGTGCGAAAACAAATTATGTTTGTGGATCAGCGTTTGTAAGCAACACCTCGGCGCAAACATTACCACCCAAAATGTTTACAGTCATAGCTTGTTTCTTAGATTCCAAAGGTGGTTGATTATGCAAGAAAGCGACTCAAAAGAAATAAAAATCAAAATAATATTTTCGTACATAAGAAGAAAAAAATTTAGAGAATACCAAAGCGTCACCAAAACAATAATTCGAACTCAAAATCGATTAAACTAGGGGCAAAATAGGAACAAAGGAAAGATTTACATGGAGACTCTCGTAAAAGCACAAGATAATAAGACCAGGTGTTCCGGAAGAGTAAGCGTCTTCTGCTTCATCGACGACACCCGCCATATAAATCTCAAACGACGGTCTGCATTAATTATGACTGACAACATGTATTCATTGTCCGAAGAGTGACACAGTGTATCATATGTAGCATGTCTGTCCAACTACGTTAATTAAACACTAACTGACCTTCATGCACGTGTTTCAGTATAGAAAGTACCCCTACCCCACCCCAACCCGCCCCTTTATTTCGTTTTTATACATATTATGTTTATCTTTAGTGCAAAAGAAACATACACTTCCGTTGTCTATTTCGCCCAAATGGTAAATGACAATTCATCTATTTACATGTACAACTATAGCACAATTGGGCCATAGCATTTCCTTTGTCAAGCTAGCGAGACTAATTTTAGCGACAGTTAGTCGTATACATATGTGTAACTGTAATCTAAAAGGGCCGTAGCACTTTCGAATTCTTTCAAGCGCATCGAATTAGAGCGACAATTCACCGTATACACGTGTATACTTGTAGCGCAAAGGGGCCATAGTTCTTGCATTGTCTAGCTAGCGCAACTAATTTGAGCGACAATTCATCATAAGGGCCAAGTTATTTCCGGTGTTTAGTTAGCAAAATAGGTTAGAAAAAAAATGTATCGTTTGGATTTTATAATCAAAACATTTTTTTGGAATAAGTTTTTCCTTTTTTCTATCACATTTTCCTTTTTCATGAATATTCTCAAAAGGCACTTTCGTTGATGAACAGAATCAACGTCGATGAATTAAAAGTATTTATTAAAATGTCATTTGACAATTAGATTCTCGTCCTGTTTATTTCATAATCGGCTATTTAAAAGTGCATGTATATTGAGTGTTGTACATCATGTACAAACCACGAATTTTAAACTCCAAATAGCTTTACTAAGGTACATTACTATTAATAATTATGATAATTCGAGGTTCTTATATACTGCTTTATCACAATCTATAGGTCACCTCAAAGCAGTTCACACATTATTATCCGTTGTTATAAGGCCTAAGCAACCAGTCCATATCGTTCTCAACTCCCTGGGGAGCATACAACCGGTGCTGCCATCTCGGCGCTCACAGCTAGCATACTACAATTTCTAGCACTTCCAACCACATACTCATTTACAGCTGAGTAGACTGGAACAATAATAATTAAGTATCTTGCTCAATGATAAATCACAAGTGCCGTGGCCGGGACTCGAACTCACAACCCCTTCGAACATGAGCCCGGCGTCCTACAACTAGGTCACCGTGCCTCAGTAATACTTAAACTAAAATTGCGCTGAAGAGTACAAAATAGATACATTTATATATGTTTTTAATATGTTCTCTTTACATTTTTATTCCATGTTCCAGACGAAGCCGTACATGTACATGATCCGACAGTAGGACAGTATGGTTCCCTGTAACCATTAACTAGGCTACAGGAAACGTTCGATTGATGTACTTTTAAGACACGAGTTGAGTAATACCCCGCCATTATTGGCTTGTCACAAACAGGGATTAGCAAGAGATCTCAATATTTTATGTCAACAGTCGTTGTAAAATCCTGTTATCTTCTGTGATTAATTTAACGGGACGAAAATCTCCCACATTTGTCGGTATGAGTGCAGTATTGGAATTTTGACACCAGAGAAATATTTGCTGCAAATGGATGGACATACATTGTACAATATGTAGTAAACGTTCGTACAGAGTTTTTTCAACAATACTTAACCATTCTAACTAATACCATTATTGTAATTATAAGTTCTAAACGGAAGCAATTTAGTGTCGATTACGTGAAACGGTTCAGATCATTGCGTAATTTAACGAACTTCAACGTCATCAATGTTTCATAGTGTTCACATGAATTATTTTGTATTTCGTTTGACGTCATCACTTGTCATTACTACATAAAATAGCACATTAAAGCTAACGATCTCTTTTCGATAATCAACATTAGCCCGAAGTATATACATGTAAATAGAACAGATGTGATAATCAGGTTAAAATAGTCAATAATAAGGCCAAAGTAAACAAAATATTTCTTTGTGTCCAGCGTCCCTGGAAAAAAAACCCAGAAAATACTGTAGCGTCAATCAAACCAAAATCCAAACTCAAACAGGGATTAGCAAGAGATTAAACTTTGGGCAAAATATAATCAGAGAAAAGATTTACAAGGAGAATAAGACCATGTGTTCCGGAAGAATAGCGTCTTCTGCTTCATCGAAGACACCTGCCTTGTAAATCTTGGTAACATCTAAGTAAACATCAATCCTCAAATTGAGAACCGAGTCATCATTGTCAATCACAAAAAAAGTATATTTATATATAAGCACACTAATTATAACAAACAAACTCAAAAAACGTCAATAATCACACACAAAGATACAAAATAGTTCTCGATGAGATCAAGTTGTCGACCATAATCTTAAAACTTGCCGATAGTCTTCATCAACCTGTATATCTCGAATCCCTGTGTCGTAAGTTTGTTGGTCAGCAGCTGACATCTTTCACGAAAATATCAATATTCAGAGAAGCCTTAGAATAACCAATCAACTTCGACATGGGATTGAGAAACAGGGATGTTAATATCAAGAAAGGGAAAGTTCACGATAAGAACATCGATATCGTCACGTTTATCATACAGCTTAGTAAAACGCTGGCCTCGTTGGTCCTAGTTTAAGTAAAGGTCGAGGGAAGAGGCTGGTGAAGGAGAGTCTGTTGTGTCTTTAATCGCAAGTTCAGTAGGGAATATACGATCGACTAGGTCAGCAAACATTTTGTTGTTTAAAGAAAACACATAGTCGATTTGGAAAGGTTTTTGTAACCTGTCCTGATAAGCCGTTTTGACAAATTCAGTCTCGTATGAAAACAAAAACAAGTCAGCCATAAATGGGGCACAGTTAGTGCCCATTGTAATGTTTTGTTCTTCGATTGTATTACAAACTTGATTCGTTTAAACAATCTAGATCAAGCTTTTAGACAAAAATATATTCGAGTATTTCAGAAATTCATAGTAGTAGTATTTATTTATGACTTTTTTTAGTTTGATTGATAGTATTGAATTACACTCATTCGTTATCAAATTAACTAAATGTACTACGTTTCAAAGAAATGAAACCACTCAGTATGGGCTTTTGTTTCCAAAACAATTGCTTTGTAATTGATTTATTTGATGATGGAGGAACTATTTGCGATTCTGGCAGTCCGATATATTTCACTTTGGCATAACCCGCCGAGAGGAACCTTACATTTCTGTCAGTTTCATTATCTCAAAGAGAAAGGCACTTGCTTGAAGACTATGGTTTGGAAACATATAACACTAACAGAATAATGAGCATTAAATGTTTTTTTAAAATAGTTACTTACATTTTTTTTTTATTATCGGTAGTATTTACAATGTTTTTTTTATGGAGTACGAGAAATTTCCCATTTTTATCAGCCATTGATTTGTAGCATGCATTTATTGAATAATTGGATGTTGCTCAGTTCGATTTCATTGGCCGATGAATTGAATTAGTCTTGAAACAAATAGTTATATAACGTTGCTTTGTGTTGATCTTGAACTATTTCAAAGCACTGCAGGTTTCGAATTGGTCCAGCCTAAGTAAAAATTAAAATATCGATATGTACAGCACATTTGTTTCTCAATTAGGAAATTTTCCCTCGAGAAGATTTACTATCATCACACTTACTACATATATAATATTAGATTCGAAAGATGACGTAACACACACATGCTGCACCTTTTAAATTTAGTAATAGATACAATTTGCCGAAAAAATGAATTATAAACCGCATCATACAGCTGTTTCGTCCTCCTAGGAAGGGTCAGGTGCATAAAACCCCCTTTATTTTATGAATTTAGAAGTAAAATTAAACTTGTTATGTATAATTTTAAATAGTTTTCTACGAAAATATTCATTTAAGCAAGGGTAATCGACAAGGTACCAGAGAAACCAACTAACACGTTGGATATCAGCCGCGTGGCATAATAACTATCAGATTTTTCTTTTATTTTGTTTGGCGTCTAGCTATGGACAGGTAAGGTCTTTTAATGACGATAATAGGACCATGTATTTCAATGTTTCTATTTTCTTCATTCCAAATGCAAAATACAGCATATAGGATTTCTACTATGAATATAAGCAATGTTACAATCCATTTATGTAAGATGGCAGAGAATATAAAAGTACAATATGGCATCAATATTGTCAATATACGAAAAAAAATATATAATTATCAGTGACACAAAGCAGAAACATGCACTGTTAATCAAATATAAATTCATTTAGATGTAGCATAAATTTAATACTTACTCGGGTTTCTAAATTGCTTTGAATTTCTGCTTGCAAATAGTTGTACTAATCGATAGACGGACGGACGACGGACATAATGTGTAAATATAGATGAAAAAAATACTGAATAGGGCGCGATTTCGGGAACAGCAGTGTGGAACAGCAAACGCTTAACGCTAAATTGATCATATCTGATTAATTTGATTTTTAAATTAGAGATAATGAATAATAATTTGAAATGCGTAAACTAATCATGTCAATCTAGAATTGATAACAGCACATGGAACTTTTAAAATAATATTTATTTGAACGGAATATTTTACGAGGGTGTAGTCACGGAATCGGATTATGTAGTGCTCGGTTTTTTATTCATACACTGCAAAAACTGATGTAATAATACTCTCATGAATTAATCAAATTATAAAAATGGATAAAGAAAAGTTTAAGAACAACACATGAAGATATAAACCCAAACAACGTTTTAAATCTTTGGTTTGGTTTCATGCTGTTATATGTATCACAGATTTCGTTAAAGTATTTTGTACATGTAAGATTTCGCGTAGATTCCACGGAAATGAAAGCAGAACATTAATAATTTGATACTGTTAAGCGAATACAATTGATATTTAATGCTAGCTTCTACGGAATGATACAGCTATGGTATAATAAAGCCAAATTAACCTATCTTAATTATAATTTTATTGTCAACCATGGAACAGGAGAATTATTCGCGTGGGGAAAGATACGGCCCCTGTCTGTGTTTTTTATCTGGCGTTCAGCTATATTGAGGACATATATAACTATAGACGCCACTTGCTTGATATCTATATAACGCTATGTGTCGGATTAGTGGTTTTATGATTTCCGACCGTTATTTTTCTTTTTATTTCCCATGGGACGTCGGCTCTTGGTCCGGTACTTAATTGCTTAAATAACATACGTCATTCGGCGGGGGTGTGTATAGCGACTTCACCCAACGTTTAGACAACAGTGACATATAATTATCGAAGTGTTCATATCCGGATATATTGTGGAGAATGGTGTCTCTTAAGTAATCTTCCCAGAGGATAAAACATAGGTTGAAAGATTAACGTGTAGATACAGCTATCATCCGGAACAACCGCACTTTTTCTTCTGTGTGAAAGGCGCGAGGGTTTCCGAATAACAGATAAAAATGGACTGTACATTGGCATCTTTTGATGATAAATAAGAGAATACCGTAGCGTTAACAAAATCATAATCCAAACTCAAAATCGATTAAATCAGAGGCAAAATATGAACAAAGGAAAGATTTACGAGGAGACCATTGTGAAAGTGCAAGAGAATAAGACCAGGAATCCCGGAAGAGTAAGATAATAATGATTCCCACTCGACTATACTTGTATAATACACACTTGAAATGGTTACCAAAACTGCATGTTGTTAAAAGCGCTACTACTTTTTTTGCATGCTATGCATAAGGACTAAAAAGCTTTGTTACTATCGGTAACATTTCTTGTGATTTTAATAAACGTACACAAAAGGATAATACATGATATTTGTTTTTGTTAATTTCATTGTATCATTTTATATCAAAGTTGAACCATGGCTGGATTAAGGTTGCGTTGTTTATGAGTGAATACGTGTGCATTTATGTGTCAAATGTATTGTAGTTATAGATAACATCTCGAGATAATACCCCAAAGCTGAAGGGCTGTGACAGTGCTAAAACGTCAAGGATTAAAAAATAATTCAGAGAAAACCAAAGCGTCAACAAAATCATTATCAGAACTCAAAATCGATTACACTTTAGGCAAAATATGCACAAAGAAAAGATTAACACGAAGATCCTTGAAAAAGTACAGGAGAATAACACCAGGTGTTCAGGAATAGTAAGCTTCTTCTACTACATCGACGATCCCGCCATGCAAATCTAGGTCAGATCCAAGTAAATGGCATGGCCTCAAAGAGAGAACTGAGGAATATTTCTCAGTCAGACTGAAGTAAACTTATAGTGTACAACGAACTCTTTTAGAACAGATTTCCGTGATTCCTTTGATTTTTCTTCTGGACCTACCCTGTATTATAGTTTAAATGTATATATTTAATCTTCGATTGACTATAATTGTAGTTAGCAACGTGTACGGTCTTCCGCAATAGATAGCACTGAAGACGGCCTATATAATAAATATTACTTTATATATCTAACAGCTGGTCTGATAATTGGAAAGGTAAAACATTATGTCAATTTCAAAGTACGTATTAGATATACAATACTGTTTCATTTAGCGGAATCGATAACATATATATCGTGATCGTGGCAGTGAGGGGGGGGGGGGGGCACCAGTAATTCGACAGAAGGTACCGCTCTGTACCAGGGATCGGAGCCCCTCGCTTGTATGATAGATATATACATGTAATTGTATATCATAATATACATGTATAACACTATTGTATATCTTACAAGTACAAAACATGGATTAGAGTTTTGCATGAAATACAGACTCTAAACAATATCGCGTTTCACAAAATTGATTTCGTATTATTTAAAACCATCTTCGTCCAGGTATGACTCAAACAAGCGTGTCATTGAGTACTTTACTTGTTATGAATACAAAACACTGATACTATTAGTTAAGTATTGAATTAGTGCTCAGCAAGGGAATAGAAGAGAGAAATAGAAAAGAATTCCCTTTGGAGTTAAGATAAAGCAAACATAACAATGACAAATATAAGCCAAGTAATACGTGTACTATTTTAAAGATGCCTCTTTGGCGAAGCACTAATTAATAAATGGAAATATGATTTTGTTCTTAACAAGCTGCAGTATATATTCCTTTTACCTTATTAACAGCTTAATGCAAAATGGAGAATTCATTTTTGGTAGAGGAATATAATTATTTTGCCCAAAAATAAGCTGCTTTTGATAATTTGACACATTTAGTGGTTCTGATAATTTCTTTGGTAAAAAAATAAATGCCACATGTGTAAGTTCTATTTATCTTCATTAGGGGTGACATTTTGTACTGGAAATTAACCAGAACGCATTCAGTATGTTCAATGACTAAACATTCTAGTTTAGGTCCGAATATGATAATTATCAGTAACAAATTAGCATGTGCCGCCAATATTGATCACTCTAAGTAAAGCTAACCAGACTTTAACGAGCCCCCGTAACATCTACCTGGGCGCAATTGCGTCAAAAGGTGACCAGCCTAACCAATAATTAGCGAACTTTTCATTTCCATGTAGCTTAAAAACCAAACCATTGCATTAACTGAAACTTTGCAGATATTAAATAGGATCAATTAACAGATAAAAATATGAGATTTTATTTTGTGTATTGACAAAATTTTTAAAGGTTAAACAATGTCATTAATTAGTAATTAAGCTAACCACCCTTTGAACAAATGAGCCTTGATGACAGCTGTTGGTTAGTGTTACTGTACACTGCAACAGAAATTGATGTGGAATCAATATCAGGAGTGATCGATTTCACCCACGAATTAATTGTAGACACACAAATTAAAAAGCTATGTTAGCTTAACGCTTATTTATAGAAACTGTCTCATGCACAATAATTGAATCTATTGTATGGTTTTTTTCTTAACATTTTTTGTATTGAAAACAATCTAAAACTGAGAACAAAATAATACCCAATGCCTAATGATATGAAATAATAAATCACAATTACAAAAAATAATAACCTACACGCCAAGTTGATAAAACTTTCCCCAGAATCATTTATACACTTCAGTATATATACCGTGGTATGTAACGATTGTTATTTAGAAATTAAGAAATTTACGATGGTAAAAGTCGACCACCTGAAACGGCCCTACCACTCAATATGTATACACCGACTCGACCCGGGTCACTAGCGGACGTTGAATATCTTTATACTCCGAATAGGATCTGCAGCAAAGTCCTGATGGTTCATAATTGATCCTGAGGAAACATTTGATATTAAACTAACGAGATAGGCTATCAATTATCCCACCATCATCAACTGATGTGTTTTATATAAAGACTGTGTTATACTTTAGATCAACAAACTTTTTCACAGCTGGATATTGAGATAGACTTACTCAGTTATCCCTGAAGACCCATCGAAAAGGAAGTGAAAAGGAAGGAACAGTTCATTAAGAAACATCAGGAGTGAATGGGTTCATTTCCAAGTCCCATCTATTTACCAAACAAAGCAATACCTGATTAATACGTTATTATTTCGAGTTCGTACACCCATTTAAAAGTAGTTTCCTTATAATTATACTTGGTACCACACAAGCGTATGTCCTTATTATTCCGTGAACGAGATCGATTTCACCCTATTTGCACATCCTAACGTCAATTTAAAGCTGAACCATTGTGTTTAAATGCAGAGAGATTTTTTGTATTAACCTAGCGTGTTTTTTTAAGGGGCGAATGATTATAAAGACATACAATATACACAGCTTGATTTTTCATGGTCCTCCTATCTACAAAACGTAATAGATTTTTCTTAAAAAATGTTTTCAGCATTTTACATTGATTTTGCATTAAATGGTAATTTGAGGCCTTATATGACTTGATCGATATTTAACCATTAAGAAATACACTGATTATAACCTAATTTGAACAGCAAACATATTCATTTAGCTCAAAGTAAAGAACACGTGTTTTAGTTTTAAGGCTGTATCATATGTCGATCTACAACCACTAACCTCCTTTTGTAAAGAGCTCTAAATAGGAAAACCAGTTTCAATTTTGTTAACTAGCTCTTACTTAATTACCAAGTTGATAGGTGATAAGTTGATGTTGAAGTGCCTGGATGTTTAGGTAGAGCTACAGATACTTTCGCAATGCTTGAGTGGAAGTGTTACAATTTTTTTACACTGTACACACATGTACACCAGGGGTCGCGGTTATTTCGTCGCTATATTTGGAACAGGCTTTCCCAATTATTAAACTCACTACAACGGACATAACATACGTGGTATCTAATTTGATATGGCGGGTGTAGTCCATGAAGCAGAAGACGCTTACCCTTCCGAAACACCTGGTCTTATTCTCTTGTGCTTTTACGAGAATCATCAAGTCAATCATTCCTTTGTTCCTATTTTGCCTTTATTTTAATCGATTTTGATTTCGGATAATGGTTTCGTACGATGATTTTGTATTCTCTGATTTTTTTTCAAACACGGACTCCTACGTCTTGATATTTGTATTTTCGATTCTTGTTGAATTGAAAAAAAATTGTCGATTGACTAAAATTTAATTGTCTTTTTAAAGCTGAAAATTAATAAATGAAATAAATAAACAATGGAATAATATCATTGATAAATGATATACAGTAAACATCTTCCTATTGCTGTAAATTTTTACAAAATCAATAGCAAAAATTAGCCGCAAATTGGAACTCTTTTTCGTTTAAAATCAAACACAAAAGACTGAAGCTCCTTAAATTTTAACATTTAGGACATCGCAAAAAATTTAATCAGTGATACCTTCACAACTTTATAATTAATTTTCCATTGATTGTACGCAGAATGCGGCTCTCTGATTGGCTGAATTTTTTCTTCATACCTCTATGACAAAAAATCCTAAAATGCCGCAACAAAATGTGATGTCACAATACGGTAATTGACGTTTGGTATTGATTTGTAAAAAGGAATCCGTTGTTAGATCAGTCAAATTGTACATAAACATGTTTTAAATTTGAAAAATAAGTTTCAAAAATTAATTATAAGCGTGGATGTCAATTATTTTTTAAACTTTTCATAGTTTCAAACTTTTGTAACAATCCGCTACGCGGATTTATACAGTTTGCAATCAATTTTTTATCCTACCCCAATCAAACTAAAATATATTGTCATCAATGCTTAATTAAAATAAATTATGAATGCGACATCCACCCGAAATTCCAGCGGAAATGAAGTATTATTCTATTTTCAAAATAAATTTTAAAAAACTTGGACTCGTGATGGTAATGCAGTGAAATAATTGCCTAGATCACATCTGTTCAAAGTAAATAAAAGACAAACTCATCTAAAACTTATCGAAATTAAAAAGAGCTCGGCCAAAAATTGTCGTAATCATTTCACTTATTAAACAACTGTCATAAACTTACGGAGGAAGGTAAAACAAATTTACACGGACCTGATCAATAGGTCGAGGAAAACATGCGAGAAATCGGATGGGTTTAATATGTCTACGTACGAACTCGGTCGGGACCAAACAAACTGTTCGACGAACGAGGGGAATTCGAGTAAACCGGGTTCCAGTAAGTGGAGTTATACTGTAGTTGAATCTTGTCAATGACATTAAAAAAAACATTATTTTAATTTGCACCTATAAATATTCACGGTGTCTGAGATATTCAATTAGCAGATTTGTGCTTTAAAAAAATCCAATTAACCAAAATAATGAGTTTGGAGAAAACTGATAGTCTAAATTTAAAACTTCCGTGCTAGACAGCAGTATACGAAACAGGAAGCGGTTTCCCCACCCCTTTGACCATCAACTCTGCTTCAAATAGCTGTTATATATCGTGAAAAATGCGCTTTAGTTTCTTTTCTTTGTGCAGTGGACGATAAATCAGCTAGCTTTTCTCCTTGTTGAGTTTTTCTTCACAAATTGTCATGAACATTTTACGTTAGATGAAAGTTATTTGTTAACAAATGTTCCGTTGTATTCTAGCAATTCAAATTTCTATTTCAAATAATAATACATTTGTGTATAAAGCAAAACGAATGGAATCTCGAAAGACAAAAAAAAAATATCATGCCGTTTCACGTGACTCTATCCCTCGCTACACATGCTGGTTGTGTTAGTAGATATGTAATTACCCTATGTAATTGTCTTCCGCGTCTCATTCATTCGATCTTTGTTACCAAATGTATATCCTGGCGATGGACGAGAATTCCTCATAAAATAGATTATGTGTCAATAAGCCCAATTGTCGGCAAACACATACGGTAGGAATTCTAGCTGGGCGGGTGCCAGGTTGAAAGCCTGTCGGGATCAGTTATACGAACTTGGACATGACCTTAGACTAACTCTGTTTCTAATTTTCTGGAGTGTTGTTCTCGTGAATAACCTGAAGATTCATATGTACAAATGTACCAAGAAAAGTCTTAATTTATTTTAACACCTGCCTTGCAGGTACCGGGGCGTAAGAATAATATACCTGCGCCCTATTAGCATGATCGTAAGAGGCGATCTACGCTTTGGATCGTTTCTTTTCTCTTCTCTTTAATAATCTTTCTCCTTCCTAGTGTCGCCTTTGACACAAATTCACAATTTTGACTTTAGTTGAGCATTCGCCCTTGTGAAGAATACTTTGGGTTATGTCTCCTGGTTGAGATAAACCAATTGTAGTTACTTTTCCCTACATGACGCTCAGTATTACGGTAATGGAACGACTGGTTGACCTGTTGTCAGTATAATGTGACCGGTAGGGGTGTTCTGTCGGGGTCCTTCGGTATTATACTTCAGTATGGTAGCACTTTAAATTGGCAAAATTACCGGATTATCTTAAGGGGGCCTATACAAACATGCAGCTTCCTCCCAAAATACACACGCATTCAATACATAATCATCGCATACACTTAAAGAGTTGACTTTAACGATACAGTATGATACACCTTGGATATTTCCATATTCACTGGTGATTTGTGACAGTTAAGAACATAATAATGTTACCGTACACAATGTACACTAGGCTGTGTAAGAATTCAGAATACATGCGACCTTATACTTGTGACTTCATAAGAGTCAAGCTTAAGGCTATACATTTGTAGTTCTTACCGGGGGATGGTGTTTATTTTTTTTTTTTTCACTTTGTTAATTTTACGAAACAAGTTACATATCTCATATAAATCACTCTTGTTTGCCAAGACGTTAGTGCATGATGTTCTTATTGTGGGAGGAAACCGGAGTACCTGTAGAAAACCAAAGCGATATGGTAAGCGTAAGGCAAATGCGCTATCCACTACACAATCTGATCATGAGCACCCAAAATTCATTTTTGGAAGTATTTATCAGTAAATGTCGGGTTTTATTAAATTTCACAAGGTCCTTTTTATCTTTTTTTTTATACGGACGCATATATTTTAGGAAATACTTAATATTCCTATATTGTTTTCCTTGTTTACGTAGATATGGATTAAGCAAATCGGATTAGAACAACAGTATAATGTATCAGAAAAAGTAATTTCGCAATGACATTTCTTTAAAATCTAATCCAGACCTACAGCAAGCTTACTACGACATTTATTGCTTAATAATCAATAATCGAAGGTTCTTTGTGTGACATTTGAGTTCTATAAATGTCAAATTTCTGGAATTGATATATGTGTTTTAAGCGACAACTCTTAGATTGACAACCTTTGACATTACCCAGCGAAAAGGTTTCTTATAATTTGTTGCAGCTGGAGTTATATCTAAATATAGTGAAAACGATGTCCATACCAGTATATAGAACGTGTTCGTTCGCCCTCCAGGGGGGGGAACGCTAATGGGATAAAGAACATAATAGAAATATTTGATCTTCTGATCCTAAATCTCAATAAATATACTTTATTATAGTTTAAGATCCCCAACCTACTGCCTTGGGAAGCGCTAGAGAGTTCCACTTTAGTGATTGATACCTACAGTAGCACCAACACCCCCCCCCCCTCCCTTTCTTAATTCAGTGATTAAATTACCATAGTAGGTTTTTGCTTGCTATATATACACGTAACATTTCTCTTAAAACTGTATATTAAACCGAGCTTGTCAGAACGGCTATATTGTTAAAAGACTAGCTGCTCTACTCAAAACTATCTGGTCCTATTTTTTTTATACAAATCTACTTTTAAGAGTCTGCGCATAGTTTTTTCTTTGGAGATACTTCACCCCAGTTGAATCGAATTGGCGTTCGGATAATGGTTTTGTTGACACTTTGGTATTCTCTGGATTTTTATTTTGTAAGTTACAAAATTATAACTCTCTACATTACCTTATTTTATAAAAATATTTGTTCTGTATGTATTTTCCTGATTAAACAGTATTTACATTTCATTCACTTTTAAGAACTTCGGTAGGTTCCAGGGACAGAAACCATTGCCTTTCTAGCATGGGCGAACGTTTGGAACAAAGTTTAAATGGGATGTACATGTAAAGCCAGGCAAGGCACGAGAAAAACATGACGTCAGACAGTGTAACGAAAAATATATAAAATGTATTTACCAGGTTCACATTATCACTAAAAAAGCCGTATAATAGAAAAATAAAACATACATAAACATACTTTTAGTAATGTTTGGGTGTTATTATTAATAATTAATAATATTATATTGACTGACTCGTGATCTCTCTTCATGTAGTACCTGTTGTATTTGTATATTGTCTTTTATTGTCATATTTATATATATATTTGTCGCAATAAGAGCTCGCACGAGCTAATGTTCTTTTTCATATTTACACGACGATGAATAAAGTTTTTAAAATTAATGTTGTATAACGGAACAACTAAGTTTTTGCTTTTCAAGTAGCCAAATTGGTGGAGTGTCACGGCACAGGGGAATCGAGTTCACCCACTCATAAACCGACAGCCAATCAGATGGTTGGATTCATGTCACATGATCAAACCATATATTTACTTTTTGAAAGACTGGTGCTCGTTATTTTGTGGTTCCATCATCCCACACTTGTGCTCCACCTTTTTCTGGATATGTAATATCAAGATATTGTTTATGTTGTAATATTCGTGTATGTACATGTTAATGCAGCATGGCAGATATTGTTGTGACCATGTCTACCATGATTTTTGTCATTTAATCAAATGACATTACTGGAAACAGTTATTCTCTGTTGTTCATGATATATATGTATAGCCAAAAACATAGCTTAAGTCGTGACAAAGTTATCGTGATGGAGATTTTAACATAAATAAAGTATCTTAAATTGTTTGTATCTCGTATCTTGGTGTAATATTCTTTTCATCGAAATTAGTTCACGGGGAAACACCATTATATGCAAGTTGAATTATTTATTCGAAATTATCAACAGCACAACAGACATTTAATACAGATCCGACATGTTTGATAATGTTTTTCTGACGTTGACTGACATTTTAATGTTATTCATCCTACAGCGGAGACAACCTTGTAGCATTGATGACGTGCGTCAGAACACACGCACGTGCCGACTCTCCCAGACATGGAAATAATTGTGATCAATTTTGAAATTCATGACACAGTGCCAGTCGTATGTCATGTCCAGTCTTTGTAAAGTACAGCAGGTGCGTTGTTTTATTTTGGAGCGGAAAAATATATAGAATTTGGTGTTCACTAGTTGTCCATCGTAGAAGTAGAATCAGCGTACATTCTCATGTCACTTTTCTTTAAAGGACAAAGAGCGCTGAGGGTCATTTCCTGCCCCAACAATACATAAGAATACATTGGTATTTTTTTCAAAATATGCAATTTTAATTCATTTGACAACTAGTATTGGTGATTTGGCGTAAAAAGAGAGGTAAATGTAATTTCTTCTTTTCTTTGATGAATTTTAATTTTGCAATTTTAATAAAAATATGAATTGTGAAATTCCAAAGAGCAAAAACTCAATTTATGTAGCAATTCCAACTATCGTAACAGAAAAATAGTACAAATTATAATCTGGTCGATCTAAAAGGGATCGCAAAGACGACATGAAGCTCTTAGTACAAAGCTGTGCTTGAACGTGTTCGATGGTTAATTTGAAATAGTGTTGTGATCTGGTGGTCGGGGGGCTGCCAAAAAGCCATGGCTTTGTTCATACAAAATGTGCACAAACTGCTTAAGGTTATTAAAACCTTTCCGGCCTATTCCCACCTCTGTTGTCTTCATGGTATCCATATCGCCATGTATTCCGAATGAAGGGAATATGACGTCTGTCGGCTGAACAGTCGGAAAGGTCTAAGCATTACAAGACCAAGTGAGCGTGTCGTCAATTTGTGGTTTGTTATTAGTACAAACTGTCGGTCAACATTCAATAGAGAAGCAAATTAGAAGCCAGCCACATCATAATAAATATAACCTGAAGAAGTTGCCCAGCCATATGTTTCGGTGCGTCTCATATGTAGGACGCTCCCTCCAGACTTAACTTCATTAAGCTTTTGTAGAGCCTCGATATAATAAGATATTACTTTTCTCTTGGTATTTATTTAAGTGTTTGCAGAGTACAAACACGATAAGGTACGTGATCCTAACAGTAGGGATCGTGTAGACTATTGGCATACCAAGAGAAACATTACTACAAGACAATCAGTAGTAAAGGGAGGACAAGAAGAACGAGAAACCACCAATATATCTGGTCAATTTCCAGATAAATAAAATTGTAATAATTTAATCCAGTTTTTGTAAAATTCTTCCAGCTCGTTAAGAAAATCAAAGAATACCAAAGCGACATCAAAACCATAATCAGAACTCAAAATCTATTAAAACCACAGACAAATTATTAACACGGAGATTCTTAAAAACGTACAAGAGAAAAAGACCAGGTGCCCGAAAGATTAAGCGTCTTTTGCTTCATTGACGACACCCGCCATGTCAATTAAGATCGATCCAAGTAAATGACATGGCCTTAACGCACCAGGTCTAGCTCATAGGTTCATACATAAATAATGATCGTTAATGCACACGGTAAAATGGATTTCAAAAGTAATATTTCTTGATAAATATACATTTCCTCAGAGTCTATGGACAGTCTTACATATTCGTAATATCTGACGGTGAATATGTTCAATCACAAATTAATATAGAATCACGAATAATATATTGTATATCAATATTTGACCGATAAGGAGTTTGTCACAAGGGTCCACTTGTTCAAAAGGTGATTTGCTTAATTAGTGGTTAGCGAAAATTTTAATTATTCTGTAATTTTAAAACTAAACCATAGATTTAATTACAATTTTGAAGATATCATATACCTAATAATGTCAATTTACATATAAGATTTTAAGATTTTAACCTTAATATTGGCAAAAATATTTTGATATACGTTAGAAAAATGTCGCTAAATAGGGATTAAGCTGATCACCCTTTACATAACTGGGCCCTCTTGGTTTCAAATAGTATCTGAATCATATCGGAAACGGATCTGCATTCCAAATTTACTGATATTGTTTTTTCGACCAAATGCTGTCAATATTAATGTTTTTCAAACATACCAGGACATGAACTCATTATGTCGATTTTACCTGTTTCGGTCGGTTCACTCAAACAAACCGTTATGGTGATACGGTCTATTTGCTTGCTTTACTTGCCCCATCAAATGTTGATGAGTTTAATATATTTCATTAGGCGTATCTGACTCTATATAAGGACAGTGCTTTTTTACACACACCGAGTACTAGGATATATGCCACAGTCTAACCATTATGAAACCGATTAGGACGGGCGTAGAGCCTTAACAGGTTTGGGACACCTGTCCCTACTACCCACAATCCAACCAGTACACTATGTATGAAACCGATTAGGTCGGGCATATAGCTCAACAAGGTATGGGGCACTTGTCCCTACTACCCTTAGTCCAACCAGTACACTATGTATGAAACCGATTAGGTCGGGCATATAGCTCAACAAGGTATGGGGCACCTGTCCCCACCCCGTGGGTTTTCTCCAGGTACCCCAGTATCCTCCCACACCAATACCCTAAGCACGGTAACATCTGGCCAGTATAATTCATGTTTCAAAATTGGTGTTAAATGAATGATATCTTTATTATTGCTAAACCAATGTACAGTCAAACCTGTCTACAAAGGACACCCAAGTTTCAGAGCAAAAAAGTCCTTTATAGACAGTCGTTCTTTATACAGGGGTTACTTATATAGTAAATTGCACTGTGTGGGAATGATGAGTCTATCCTTTATAGACATGTTTCCTTAATACTGAGGTTAAATATATAGTAAATTGCACTGTGTGGGAATGATGAGTCTGTCCTTTATAGACAGGTGTCCTTATTACAGAGGTTAAATATATAGTAAATTGCACTTTGTTGGAATGGTGAGACTGTCCTTTATAGACAGGTGTCCTTATTACAGAGGTTAAATATATAGTAAATTGCACTTTGTTGGAATGGTGAGACTGTCCTTTATAGACAGGTGTCCTTTATACAGAGGTTACTTATATAGTAAATTGCACTGTGTGGGAATGATGAGTCTATCCTTTATAGACATGTTTCCTTAATACTGAGGTCAAATATATAGTAAATTGCACTTTGTGGGAATGACGAGTCTGTCCTTTATAGACAGGTGTTCTTATAACAGAGGTTAACCATGTAGTAAAATACACTGTGTGGGAATGATGAGACTGTTCTTTTTAGACAGGTGAACTTTATATAGAGGTGTCTTTTATGACATGTTTGACTGTACTTTAAAATATTGAAATAACCGATTACGGTGTTGACTAATTCGATTAACTGGATTAATTAGTGAGCGTGTAGTTCAATGCTGTAAGATAGAAATATCATACAAAAACATGATTGATGCAAATGAGTTTGAAAAAAAATAAACCTTTTGAAACAAATATTACAAAAATAAACATTAATTACACTCACAAACATCAATCATAATGATAAATATTCGAAATAGAGTTACTGCCCTAAGAATGTGATTTAGATAGCAATATATCTATGGACAACAGTGGCAATGCACTTGTACTTGTAATTGTGTTTAAAATAAGATACCAAAGCGTCAACAAAACCATAATCCGAACTAAAAATCGATTAAACCATGGGCAAAATATGAACAAAGGAAAGATTTACATAGAGACCGTTGTAAAGTACGAGAACATAGCCAGGTGTTTCGGAGAAGTAAGCGTCTTCTGATTCGTCGACGCGTCAGCCATGTACATCTTGGTCACATCCATGTAAACAATAAGTTCTCAGAAGGAGTATACTTGTCAATCACAACCAGTAAGCACACTAATAAGCAAACTCAAAAACGTCCATCTTCATATCACACAAAAATACAGAATATTGTTAAATATGGATAATGGTTAACCTTAAGGTCATTATCTTTGAGGACTATACAAGAGGATTATTATTCACACGATGTCTACTTGTTGTATTAGCAGAGATGCAAAAGAAAATATCTTATTGGAAATTTACCCTCAAAAGCGGAATTCGTTTACAGTGACCAGTATACAAATGCTTATTTCGCATTGTATTAATGAAATCGATCCTCTCAACGCCTAACCTTTGTCTCGTGAAATTAACCGGTCCCTATCCTAAAACCAGCAAGCCGCGACCGCTCATTGAAGGGCCCTTGATCACTGGCTTGTACCAAAGTATTAAAGCTTGGAGCGCACTGGGCCACATCCGTTTACTCTAAACCATTGCAATAATATCAATACACTTAAATATTCAACAGGCACTCTTGTATTCATAGTTTTCTTGGAAACTCAACCTCGTGAAAATCAGATAAGGTTTTAATTTGTTACACACATCAGTGGTAGTCTGTACTCTGTTTGTTAGTGTAATGAGTGTTTCAGTGGAGAGAGAGACACGCTGCTGACAAGTTGATGTTATTGTCAGGACAGGCAGAGGCTTTCTATTAACTATTGGTTGATAGTCGATTCCATATCGCGTTTCATAAACCAACCCGACAGTGTTTACGTAATATAAATGCACTATAGATCTGGCTACACACAGTTAAAACCTATTATGTCATCAACGTTTAGTAAAGATGACGTAACACACACATATGCTGCACCTCTTAAATTAATATATACAGTATGCCGAATAAATTAATTTAACTGCATCATACAGCTGTTTCGTCCTCCTAGGACTCTTTAGTGATGCTAGTAGCCAAAAGGTGGGAATCAAAAATTTCTAAACTAATGTAGAAGCAGAAGGGTCATGTGCGTAAACCCCTTGACTATACGAATTAAGAAGTAAAATCAAACTAGTTCTGTAGAATTTCAAATCGTGTACTACGAAAATGTGTAAATTATGTACCGTGCCTAGATAAAGCATGGAAGAAAATACCATATATGAGTTAGTTATAATCACAATGTACTGAAAACATGCTATCATATGTGTACAAAATATAAAATATGATAAAAATATTATATTTCAAAGAATTCCGAGCAATCAACAATATTATTTATATCGTTTAATTCGAAATAACCATTGTGGAACTTTATCAATTCATTTACTCGAAATAAACATCGTATAACTACATCAAGTTAGGTAAACGACACTATACCTAATATAACGTGATATCTAAACCCTGAAATAGCCATCGTGAAACCATGTAGCATCTCATTACTCGACATAATCTTCGTAACATCAAATCATTTTATTACTCGACACAACCATGGAAAAATAATACATGATATCGTTACTCGATAAACATATATGTGAAACCATATCACATTATATCTTTATACAACCAAGTATCTTTTAAATCGAGACTGTTCGAGTTCAATTCATCGCAGCCATTATAATGGAATTAGGCACAAGGTCAGTACACCTCCAGTCAATTCTTATCCTGGAAGGCTTGCTTTTAATAACCAGCGCTATTGCAAAGACCTTTCTACCCTTAAGACATATTTGAAATGCAGGTTGATGAAGACTATTGTCAAGTTTTATGGTCGCCATCTTGATATCATCGAGAAATATTCTGTATCTTTGTGTGATATGAAGATGGACGTTTTTGAGTTTGCGTTTTAGTGTGTTTACTTGTTGTGATGACAATGATGACTCGGTTCTCATTTTGAGGATTGATGCTTACTTGGATGTGACCAAGATTTCCAAGGCGGGTGTCGTCGATGAAGCAGAGGACGCTTACTCTTCCGGAACACCTGATCTTATTCTCTGGTGCTTTTACGAGAGTCTCCATGTAAATATTTCCTTTGTTCCTATTTTGCCCCTGGGTTAATCGATTTTGAGTTCGGATTATGGTTTTGTTGACGCTTTGGTATTCTCTGATTCTGTTTTGAACTATCCCAATTCAAAGGTTGATTGTAAAATTTCAGGGGTGAATGAGAGGCAGCAGAATAAAGATACTTATTTTATTAGAATTATACCTGCTTATTTGTCTACATAAACATATGCTGTTCGTCATGACTGATTCAGACGTAGGTGGTCTGCAGCATTCGTATAGCCGTACAGCCTTAATACACCTCTCTCTTTAATATCTTTGTGTGGCTTTACATGCTGAGTGCAGCTGTACTACATGACTCGTATGAAACTGTCACCGGAAACAGCTGGGAGGCGTATTTATTTCAAGCAACATGTCATGATGGAAATATGATCATCATATACATGTACCAGGTATTGCATGTAGTGTAAATTGCAGGTACATTGAAATCGATAATATACTATCATTAAATTGCTATTTAGTTTGATGTTTACCACTGGCATACCTATGGAGCACTGCAGCAAAAGTGGGCGGATGTTTACAACGATATACAGACTATTTCCCAGGCACAATCTCGTGATACACATCCTTGGGAATATTATTGCAAACATGCATTTGATCCGCGACATAAAAACCACTATGACATACAACTGGCTACGAATTCGTTTCAAAAGAAAACACACACGTGGCAACTAAATAATACCTCTCTAATGACATTACCGTGTACGCGATGGACCGTGAAATGACATCTCCATTACAAATGGTCATTGATATCAACGAGCAAACATCAGTATCAAAGCGTCTTCATTTGTCATTCCGTAATGAAACAAAACTATTCTAGCGTGACGGATGTCACTCATGGTTGTTTAACAAACAACATGCGCGTGTCACAGGTTTCATTTCAATATTGATATTAGTTCAATGGGTGATGTCTAAATTGTCGATTTTTATTTTTACTTCTTGATTGAAAAGCATATCAAAATGTTGTTAAGTTTGATTAATTAGGATACTTTTGAATATAATGGCTGCATGCATTTTTTTAATTTTTAAGATTATCTAAAACTACAGATGTTGACAATATGCCTAATACGTTTTCATGAGATTGTATTGTTTAAATTAACGGTATCAATGAGAAACGTCTAACAGAGAAAAGATTTAGAAAACAATTAAAACGACTAATGGTTTTCGTTATAATTCGGTACAGGACACATTATGTCCGCACGACGCGCAGTAAAACACGTTCACATTAATTATAAAGAAACCTACCTCAAGGTCAACCTGACCAGTTCCCTTCTTGTTACGGTTCTCACAATTGGCTTTGACGTTGACTGTAGTGGATGCCGAATTCATCCTGATAATTCAAGATAACCCAGCTTTCGCATCCAACAGGTAAATCTTCTATGAAGGATTTGAGCGTAACAACACAAACATGTATGAAACTCCGCCAAGCGATGATCGTAGAATTATTTGAACACTTAAAACGAAATAATAAAATACTAATATGGAGACATTTGAAAACTCAATGGGGCCCACGAGAAAATTTTCCAATATGAACCTGCGCAAATTTGAGATCTGCAGCTAAAATATCAATTTCCAAAACAAATTCTCAAGGGTGTATTGTGACGAAAACACGTATTAGTGTAAGGTTGTATCTTAACGATGAATGTAATACATTGTGTTGGGTTATGAAACTGTTTGATAAGGTAAATAGACAGCAGGAGATTCCGAAAACATTAACACTTCAAAGATCATATCATGTTACGCTATTATAATAGCATTCCTATTGAATTGAGAAATGATTTTTTCCCACCATTTGACGGGATATTTCCTGGGAATAAAACTTAACCCCGTATCTGATATCATGTATGAATCCTTTCTGATGATTACATATCGTGGAACACTATTTGTAGAGTAGGTAAATTCCCATTAGTTAGAGCGGTTGCATTTCCAATAATACACACAATGCTTTAGTATAATGCAGCACACATCCATTCGAAAACATTCCGTTATGCCGTATCTCATTAATACAATAATATAACACCGGTTAATACTCCGTTTACAACTTAAAGAAAACAATAATTGTTGAACACATTATGCACTTAAATCCAGTAACACACAACTAAACGGGGAAAAAATCGAATACCAATGAACAGTCAGCGTTAATAAAAATATACTAAGCAACACACTCCCCCCACGCCTACACTCGGAGATACAGAAGGTAGTGTGTTATCAACTCGCCGCCCCGCCCGCTGCATGGAAAACATTGAGCACAGTGGTCCGCGGTATTGCTTGGTGTCGTAGCATAGAGCGAACAGTACAAATCTACTACAGACGCTGTGTATCTCTATGTTACTATAGCGGCAGTAGTACCACAGTAGTACCACCGTAGTAAACTGTAACTTGATTCCGTGTCGTGCTCTAAATTGTATTTCCAATTCTCGTTTTTGAGGAGTGTTTAATAGAAGCAGGTATCCAAATATATTTTGTCACATAGTCATTGAAATGTGTAAGCGGTTTATTGATATAGGAAAGAGTGACGTTATGGATAAACTAGGTCCCTCCTTTTTCGGATTAAATCGCTTAACCAAGACATTTTCTCCAACGCATCAACATTATGTTGTATTAAAATTTCAGTGTTTGAAATCGGGGATCAAACTGCTAAACCAAGACATTAGTCTGACCCATCGACATTGTTTTATATAAAAAAAAACTCTGACCCAAAATTAGCAAGGAATAACAAAAGCAAAATGCAAACTTGTTATAAATGCAGTTCTCGATCGTTTTCTCTAAAGAGAACATTATCGACAAAGGAAGTCCTTTATCTCACGGGCAAATATCTGTGTGACATTATGCGGGCAGGGTGACAGACATGTACTTGGAACTGTACGTGCTTCCGGTATGGATATAATCCCTTTTTGCGTTAAATGGACACCTTCCTCATTATCCGGTGATACAGGAAGGAAGGCGAACTCAACATGCGCGTTCGTTAAATATGTCTCATTTCAACGAATTGTTAGGTTTCGACCCCACAGAAAATGTTAAATTGCTTTCTTCAACGTCCTCGTTATACGAGAATGTCTATTGAACAAGTGTGTCAAGTTGCTTGCTTTTGTTGGTTGATGGCGACAGCATTTTAAGGAATTATTAATTCTTGTCGTTGGCATCACCCCCTGGAGAGAAGAACTTTCACCCTATGTACAATGCATATTGTTGATACTTATTTACCTTTTCGTTGGTCTTGACTCGAGGACACCACCATTTATAATGTATATATAATACAAATTCATAACCACTCAATTAAAGTTGTTCTTTAACTTAAATCAAAGGTCTTTAACACTATGTACTATTGAAAACATGGATGGTAACACACTGTTTAATGGAATATTTTAACACTATGCACTATGGAATATTTAATTACTTTGTACTATAGAATATTCTGACCCTTTGTACAGTGGAATATTTTTTTACTTTGTACTATAGAATATTATTACACTTTGAACAATGGAATATTTTTTACAATTTGTACTATAGAATAATCTGACACTTTGTACAGTGAAATATTTTTTACAACACTTTGTGCAGTGGAATATTGTTTACACTTTGTACTATAGAATATTCTGACACTTTGTGCAGTGGAATTTTGTTTACAATTTGTACAATAGAATATTCTGACACTTTGTGCAGTGGAATATTTTTTACACTTTGTACTATAGAATATTCTGACACTTTGTGCAGTGGAATATTTTTTAAATTTAAGCACAGTTATTCTGATAAATTTGAATAGGTAATTGTTGACATATTCTGCATTGAATGAAATCTATTGATATTTAACTTTACAAAAATGTATACTTTTGGTAGATTTTGATATGTGATGGCGGATTGATATGGGATTAAAATTCAGAAGGTGCTCCCGTCCCATTTCACTTGCTTGACATGTAAATTTCCGGTTGTCCGAAGCAGACGCCTGTAGCGAGCTAAACTGCCAGTAATCTCCTCATATAATGCCCTTTGAAGCCTTTGCTATGTATGTATCTGTAGATCTATGCAGTTGTCACACGTTTTGAACTTCAAATATTAAAGTTATTAGCTCGAAAGTTTAGTAATAACACATACTAAATTATTTAGTTATGTGAGTCCTAAAAAGCATGAACACTACAAATCGTATGTCAATTCAGTTTAAATTGTAAAAAATTGACTTATTCTATTACATATAATCTAATATTAAATGCATGTTGGAACAGCGAAGCTCCCGACACTTAATCAAATATAATTGACATTCCTTGATGATTTATTCCGAATGCAGTTATTATGTTATATGAAACCAGTTGATCGTTTAATGGTTCAATCCGAGCGATCGATGATTAATTGTTCGTGTCCTACCGAAGACAAAGATCATCTTGAGAATTCCTTTTTATATTCAGTTTTTACATGAAGTTCCCCTTTATTTTGTCAAGGAAATAGTTTAAGCGATTCATTGCTAGTGGACAGTTACATTACAATGGGAAGTTGTATAATTGTGCTCGTTGGTTAGAGCGACAGAATAATGACAGGAGATACAATGCTTGATTCCTCGCCTATTACAAACCTTGTTGATTGTGGACACAATTCTATTTTTGGTTAAGGTATAGTTGTTTACTTATAAATTAAAAAAAATTCATGGATAACTTCTTTCAAGACGTGATTTACCGAAGCTAAAATGTATGAGGAATAAAAATGTAAAATGCATTGAATACAATAACTCGGATTCTAATCCAAATTACTTGACAAATACTCGTAACCGGGTAAAGCTAGACAGTAGTAGGATACTCGTATGTCAATGCGAAACTATCTATACTACATAGAAGAGTTGCAAGCCATGTTTTTATTATCATAAAAGTTCAGCGGTAACGACAACACACAGCATGTAGCCCGTTACGCTTCTTGCAATATAGATGTAACCGATGAACTTTTATACCACTATGATAGTTGAACAATATTTTTTCAATTCATATATATATACTGGTTGTTAGTTGAGATTGAGATTGAATGTGCATAGACAGCAAATTAAAGGTGATGAATTGAGATTTTTATCGATCGATCGAACTAACGAAATCTCTCTGGTAGAGCAAAGCATTGTAATTAGTATTTACCAGGGTTACATACATGTAAAAACGCCTATGCTTCTGGAGCATTTGGTCTGATTCTGCTGGGAAAACCAACATTAGTACAATGTAATAATTATTTGCGAACCTTGTTTTCTGTTGATGTAGCTACATGTACAACGATATTTGCCCTACGAACCGTACTTGTATAAGAATGCAACCCTTAGTTTATAAAGTGGGTAAAGGAAGAACGAGGAGTTAGAACAAGATGCCAGAATAAATAGTATACGATGTATCTGGGTTAAAATTAGAGTTTACCAAAGCACCACAAAACAAGTAATCAGAACTTAAATTGATTAAAAACTGGGCAAAATATTAACATAGAAAGCATTTACATGGAAACTTTTGCAAAAATACAAGAAAATAAGATCAGATGTTTCAGAAGAGAAAGCGTTTTCTGGTTCATCGACGACACACGTTACGTATATAAAGATTACGTCCAATTAAATGTCACCTCCTCATTGTAAGAACTAAGGCAGTATTCTCAATCACAACAAATAGGCAAACTATTGAGCATATCCAAAAACTCCACATTTGGGTACATAAAATAACTCCCAATCCCTGTTATGACGTGTGTTGACGCTGGTTGTGGTAACATGAATGGGCCATTCAATAGATATATATAACCGTGTTACATATATCGCCTAAGAGCCGACTGGTTTATGGCGTACCGGCTGCAACATCGTCTGTTTATTACCTGATCGTATCAGTTACAGTATATATTGGTAATATGCATTAAAACACCGCAGCCTTTTTGTGCATTCGCACTTATGCAGACTGCACTCACAGTAACACAGTAATATCTCGACAGATATAGTGTACATGCTGTGTTTTGTACATACGTATCCAGGAATATTCTTCCTGAGTGTCAAGTGCATTTAACCAACGTTATTGTCTAATAACGTGGAATTTATAATCCTTTTCAAAACCTAATATCCTTTTAAAAGGAAATTATGTTTCAAACAATTATGGATTGCTCCTTCTTTGACATGCACCCAGCACATGAATGCCATGTCGATGACAGGCCGGATAGGTAAGAACATAAATGTGTAACTATCTTTTTTATTACATTACAAATTATAGCCTAACCTGCATTAGAGATTGATCTCTCTTGAGAAGTTCAACATGTGTTTTTTTTATATCAAAATGGGTTTTGGTACAGCCTCCAGTTCGCAATGTTGTAGTACCTAGAGGAACACTAAGAAAATATCTTAGCACGGATGGTCCAGTAATTCAATAAGCCTCCATAGCCACAGTTTATCTCATTTGAGTAGTGGCACGGTACATGATATACACATTTTCGTAGTACACAATTTGAAATTATACAGAACTAATTTTACTTCTAAATTCATTAATTAAAAGGGGTTTTACGCACCTGACCGTTCTGCTTCTATATTAGTTAAGAAATGTTTGATTTCCAGCTTTTGGCACCTAGCATCACGTAAGAGTCCTAGGAGGACGAAACAGCTGTATGATGCAGTTCAATTTATTTTTTCGGCATACTGTTTCTATTACTTAATTTAAAAGGTGCAGTGAATGTGTGTGTTATGTCATCATATAAGCTGTTTGGCAGATAATGCAACATTTTAGTGTATGGGAGTTTTTTTGAAAGGATGCATGTAATTCTATCCAATGTACAGTTCTACATATTCATTATAAAGAAGATCGCCAAAAACATTAGAATAAACGGCAAGGGCTTTAAACTCTGACAGACTTATTTCAAATATCAATACAATGTACAATTTGATAATTATATAATAAGCAATGTTTGAATACAGCTTTCTTAAGATCCAATACCATCTGATGAAAATTAAACACGTACATTGTATACGACAAAACTGAGGTAACGCTCTGACAATATTTAGTAAATAGTATCAAATATAGTATTCATAGGACACAAAGTAGAATCAATAACGTTATACCAGCGTACAGTGTAACTAGCCTCACACACAATCCCTAATGGAAGACAGTGGCTCTGAACAATACGCAAGTGGTCTGCGGGCGAACGTCGCCTCGATTAGGATGATGAAGTCGGCCTATGAAGCAGATATGTTGAACACTTATCAATTATGGGGATCCCTTTGTAGACATAATTGCCTAGCTTTTATGTAAATGACAAAGGGAAATAGGCCACAGCATGGATAGAAAACCATGTGCTGTCGCTAGTGACGTGATATTGAAAATTGGATTTATCTTATATGAAATGTATTTATTATTAAGTTTGATATCTTAGTCAAGATGCTGTGAGATCCCATTTAGTGATTGGGTTCTATTAATTTAATCTGTTTGGATTTTTTTTCAATATAACTGCCAAGATAATATGTTAAAATGCAGAAAGAAATCATATTTTAGGTTTTTACTTCAGCTCAACTCTCTTATACGACTGTCTAATAAATAAAAACAAAAAATTCATGACGAGATATGCCTTCATTTTTTATTTCTTTTTATTTTGGTTTCAGAACGCGAACTTTTTCATTATCTAAAGCATCTGAAATCAATACAGCCATTCAACATTATTAAAATATTATATGTAATTGTTAGTAATTCAAAGTACCACTGTTTACCCGAAAAACGTACAATGACGTCCAATAATTCAGGTGAATATTTATGATTTTATCGGCTGTTTTTTTCTTTATCGTGAACGAATATGCTTAAATTTATAATATTTTCTATGTAAATAGTTAGCCCAGTATAAACAACTCGACTTTAGATACTTTTGTTACTCGAATTTCGCATGACATATAGTCGAACCTCGTTATCTCAAAAAAGTTCGAGTTATCTGAATATTCGAGTAATATGATGGTGAATGCTATTGTAAGGCTTGGCTGGGACCGACAAAATTTCATTTCAATTTAAGATTTTATTGAATACGATTCAATAGGATTGGGCAACTGGCAAAAGCCTATACAAGCTTTCAGTAATACAAGTTCGAGATAACAAGGATCGACTGTAAAGAATATAGTCCTATCGGAATATCTCAAGTATAGTTAGTTGTACCCTTTCACTTCGGTAGACCATCAGGAATTTAACACGTATTTTATTATACTACTTTTAATTCACTAAGTGTGGTTTTTACGTTTATATCAGAAATGTAAATTCGTGCAGTGCAAATTAACAAGTCGGCCCGGGTCTGTAATTTTTTGAAATAGCACATGATTGTCATGTGACGCTGAAAGAACGCTATATTTACAGTAAATCACATTACTAACCCTGTCCGTCTTTGCCCCAGTAACTAAATCTTTTATGTCAGTATGAAAACGACAGACCTCCACAAGTTATTGATGTACCTCGAATCACCGTTTTATGTTTTGTGTGTAATTTGTTTTTCAAGTGAAAAGTTTTATTGCATTGTTGAATTCGCTGTAGACTTCTACTGCGAAATGCGCAGAAACAACCATTCTTTAAAAATAAGCCGGTATACACTATACTAAAATGTTATCACGATGAAAAACTCTACACAAATCACATGATTATAAGAAAAAATATAATGGGTCCTGGAAACAAAAAGCGTTTTGATTTATTGTTTAAATCTTACAACAAAACAAAAGCAAGGTTCTTCTCTGTATGCTGGATAGATTCCCCTTCGGGGAAAAAAGTCAACTGCCTCGAAAGAGGATAGACTTGCACTCGAGAAATATTACTCACTCCTGAGCACTAGTACATGTAGGAACTTAAGGGAAATCAATTCTTGAAATAAATGATTTAATTAAAACGACAGCGATATTTGCTTTGAGCTTATTGAATTTGTCTGCAGAATTTGATATTTTCTTATCAAACCATCCTTGATATGCAATAATTAATACTTTGACAGAAAAGAGTCATTAAAGAGATGCGTTTATTGGCGGAATTAGGGGCATCTTACCTTAACACCAGCCATTCTCCATAGAGGTTTTTTCAATAATTTACCAATACTGATGATATCATCATGTTTTTATTGAAAGCTGTTTCTTAAGTTGGAAACGCAAAGCTTTCATCGTAATGTGAAACACTCCATTTAAGACAAACAAAGTTGCGCAACCCCATAATAAAAGTTAAGCTTAGAAACTAGCTACCATTAGGGCTATACATCTCCCTTGTTATCGATATAACTTATTACCAGTTGAGAATACACATCTCTATAGACAAATGACAGGTTTGTATAGAGCTTTAAAACCTCCCTCGAGTTTATGGATTAAAATCATTCCTTGCAATGCCTCTGAAGGGTATTTACTGTCAAAGAACGTCTGCGCCATCCGACTCTCCTGTCATCAGCAGTTAGAGAAGGCACCATCAATTCTACAGTGTAAATGGTTCAGGTCTTATATAGATGTTGTTCTTTCACCGCGAGTTACCGCCTTGTTTCTTACAGTCCCAGACACGCGGTACTTGGATATCCAGATCGATTGTGTTTACATTACTTTAACTCAAACTTCTGATTTTACATGCATTTTAAGTACATGTTACGAGAGGTCGGTCACTTTGTATTTCTAAGAAATGTAATGTTTAGAAACAGTCAGTTTTGTAACAGCAAAAATTCACTGTTTTAACTTTGCTATTTCTAAGACCATAAGTTCTTTTACCATTTTCTTTTTTAAAACTGTAACACATGATCATATTAGAGTCGTTTATCACATACATGTTTATAGTAAAACATGACAATAATGTTCTATTTCAAAAAACTCATCCAATACATTGCTGGACCCTCCATAGCACAGCTATATCTCATTTGAGTAGTGGCACGGTATATGCAATGTACTATACCCATTTTCGTAGTACCCAAATTTGAAATTATGCAGAACTAGTTAAATTCTACATCTTAATTCATTAAAATAAAAAGGGTGTTACTCACCTGAACCTTGCGTTTCTACATTAGTTTAGAAATTTTGGCCCCTAGCATCACAGAAGAGTCCTAGGAGGACGAAACAGCTGTATGATGCCGTTTAAGTCATTTTTCGGCATACTTTATCTATTACTTAGTTTAAAAAGTGCAGCATATGTGTGTGCTACGTCATTTTGCAATAATACCATTATAAAATGTTTTAAGCCCGGTTACAAAGTCGAATCACCGACAACCAGTTGTGGCCAGTTAAACGTAAAGGATAAAGTAATTATTCAAATTGAATGATTAAAGGCCAATATACTTAACTTTCGCCAAAACGTGAAGCAAAAACCAAGGCTAATAACTTTCTATATTAATAAATTTAATTAAGATTAACTAAAATCAGCAATATTCAAGATCAATTCTTACGCGGTCACCCTTAAAGCAGCAGTTGAAATGCGGTATTTGTAAACACGCGAATATTTTGAACTGTCTTCTAACTTCGGTTTGTTGTTGAAGTGGGCCCCAGCTGAATTATTTTCAATTTCTTAGGATTTTTCTGTCAAGAGTGTCTTCTTAGTTACCGCTCAGATTAACCTCGTTTTAAGCTTATTTGAGCATGGTTATCAACAAGGGTTTTTTTCAGAATTTTTCAGAATCACGGAAAATTTCCTGAAGTTACGTATATTAGGCCTTTAAAAGAGCAACAGTGAAGTTACTAAAAGAGTGTTGTACATGATGTAAGGGATGATATGTGCATCTACCGGAGGAAACTTTTGAACATTTGATGATGTCTCCCGAATGATATCATAGATTATTACAAAACGTTTTTATGGCTACTGTCATTGGATAAATCGCTTACACGTGACTTTTGATAAATAGTGATATTGACTGGAGAACCAGTTGATAACAGAAAACCGGATGAAGATTGCGCCGCTAAAAATAAATTCTAGAAATACCCCCAACATCCGGGATCCTGTGCATGTAGAGACATGTACGTGTTGAGCTTGAAATTCACGTTTGTCATCTTAAACTTTTATTTGTTATATAATAAAAAAGTTATGGACTTTTAACTCGGTTAATATGCTGAGATATGGACAAGGAGGAATCATATTGACCTCGTCAAACTAACAGAATATTAACCAAGTAAAAACACCATTATTGTATGAAATGTTTGTAGTGATAATAGAAGAAAAAGGAACTTACCTAATGTCAGCATCGCGAATATGAAAAAGATAGAATAAAACACATTAGAATTAGCATATATACATTTGTATATTTGCAAAAAAATCAAAAAAAACAATGTACTTAATTTAACACTAACATAAGCAATAGCATTAACAGTTTTTTCATCAGAGGTCACACATAAAATACTACTATATTAGATGAAGCACATTCTAATAAATCGTACTTGTGTACAAGTACATCGAGGGAAAAAATCAAATAATACAGAAAGTACATAATCCTTATAACATAAAGACAAACAGAGATTATACTACGGGCTGAACGAAAGTGTCCCAGTGTACTATAATGACATCACATCTGAATTTTAAGTCAATGAAAATATAGTGAAAACAGCATAGACTATTACAAATTAACACGGAAAGATAATTCGTAACCTTGTGTACCCAGCTGTCGACAATTTACGAGATTAACAACCATCGCAATAGCCGCGCTAACAAGGTCTACAGATACGCGCATCCCTGCTGTCCCCGCGGTATCATAGCGTAATCCATTGCATCATGTTATCAAACTCAGCAGACATTTCCCCAAGCTACAGTCGTATAACTTATGTATGGTGAAAACAGACTTTGAGCTTCTCCATCGAAATACTTTCGTCTAACATAGCATCCATCGCAACATTCACTATCGCGATTTTGGTACTTCGTAAACACGTACTTTGTGACCGTGATAATAGGGACGCTATTGTATAAATTATTTAGAAATGTCAATCATTACTATTTTTCTTTGCATTTCTCACTAATACAAACGACCACATAATCTTATACCAATAGCATGATTCATTTAATTGTTTATTCACTACTTCAGAAAGGGCTCCAGTGTAACTCCCTAAATCAACAGTGTCGGCCACTGTATGTTTCATACTCAAGCGTCCTCGATCGGACGTGAAACGTATGGAGTCACATGCCCGACCACGTGGGTTAATACGACCCCACGTGCGCGAACAAGCGGGCCATCAGGAGTGACTAATATAAGTTAGATTACTTGTTTCACAATCGTTGTATAATAAATAGAGGTTACAAAACGAGTGGTTTTTGGATATGAAATGTATTTCAATCGAGTTAACTCGTCTTTAAAAGTTACAAAAGACAATCGCTAAAGCTCGTGTCTTTTGTAACTTTTAAAAAATAACGAAAGTAGACTAAATTCCATATCCAATAACCACGAGTCGTGCGACCTGTTTCTACCACAGTTCTATTAAGTCGCAGTGACAGTGTTGTTTTCTGTGAACCGCAGATGATATTCCGGGAAAACACATCAACTCGTATAAATTCCCGCCAAATTGTGGCGACGTCAGCAATCGATGACGTCGTAAACAATCGATCAAGTGACGTTGTTCCGGTCAAAGTTCATCATGTCAGTCAATCAAAATGCGTTTAGAGTTTATTCCACGAGTGGTATAAAGAATATTTTGTTCAACAGTTGTATTAATTATTTGATACCCTGGGAGTTGAATAATACCCACCAATTCTGGTAGAAGTAAAGTTTATTAAATATATAGTTGATGTCTTCATGGTATTAGTTTTGTTACCTTAGAGAAAAGGTCTTGTTTTGATAAATTTTCTGTATCCTTGTATCATATATTCATGAAACCGTTCTCATGCTCAAGCATAGATTTTGTACTCAAGCCTATTTTCTTATTCTGGCTATAATTTATTAAAAAGAACTCTTATTTTGTCCAAGTTTTGGTGAAACATCGAAGATCCGAGGAGCTGAATGCTGTTTTAAATATTAACAATTGTCTTTATGATCATTTATATTTTCTTTAAGAGTTTCTAGCCAGTTTGCTTGAGCACGAATTCCATGCTTGAGCACAAGAACGGTTTCATGAATACGGACCCAGCTCTTATTTATCTTTAATTTTTTCAAATCGTCCTTAACCCATATCGTGTTCCTAGCTTTATCGATTTTGAGTTCTGATTATGGTTTTGTTGACGCTTCGGCATTCTCTGACTGTTTTTATTTCACTTCATAATAGTAAAAGAATACTTAAACGAAATATGGTGATGCACAGGCGATTTATTTCGTGGACATTTGGCGATAATTCATAATATACTGTTATGTATGAAAATTTGAAGTTATATTTATAAAATTGAGGACATCTGATTTTATAAAAAAAAAAATAACATATGATAAGTAATGTAATCCAATGTCCATTGTAGCAATGTTACCTGTAATATAATGTACGTAAATATTCAGTGTTTTTTTTTTTTATTTTAATGTCATTCTCTTTAAAATTGTTATATCTTATCAAACGTAGTACATGTACATTGTAATACATGGAAGGAAGATAAACGTTAAGAGCGTTATCTAAGACAATATTTTCTCCCATTTTCCGTAAGGATAATTTATGGATATGTCGGCGCGTGTTCTATTTTTTGTCGCAGGATTCCTGATAACATCTTGCCATTTATTGCAAGTCACTAATCATCTTCCAGCATCAACAAAACAAATAAAAATAGAAATAATATATATCAATGAATAAATCAGTAAAAAATCCGTAGTTGTTGCATCATTTGACAACAGCCGACCTTTGGAAAGCGCGAGGACAGCAGAGTACTTTCAATTGTCCGCCATTAACCACATACGATGAAGTTTGCGCTTAGACATGAAAACGGAACCGTATAAAATGATCCCAATGTCTGTGCCAGATTTGCCCCCAAATCTTCAGTACAGACAGTCTATTCCGCATACCCAACATTACGTGAGTAAATGACCATTATTATACGCTCCGAGACATGCGACCGGTTCTTCGGTACATCGATTGATAGACGAGTACTTCTTTTCTTTAAATGATCTTATCTATTGTATATCGTCATGCAAATTTAAAGAAGCTTGTGTCGACGTTTATTGTTCTTAAGGAATTGTGCAGTACCTTGTGCCATTTGTCGGTTTCGTGTCCGTCTTAATTTCTTTCTGGAATCCGTAAGATGTATCTATCGACCGTAATCGTGTAGACGTTTTACTAATGTTGGCCTGAAATGGGTAGGCACAAAGCGTTTACGATCCCTTGATTTATTGCCGAACTATCCGTTGATAACAGTCAAATTTGTCTGCTACATTGTAGCGCAGGCATCGGTTGGTACAATAATGCGAGTATGGAACTCGCCCGGTGCCGTGGTCAACAATAACACATGCATCAAAGTTAAATTTAGTTTCTTAATAATAAAGACTAGAATAGTTTAAAGTAAATATGTACGTTTTAACTAATTGTATACGTGTGGGTCAAATTTATTTTCTATACCTTGATTCGGTGCTTCTTGTGACAAAATTATTTCTCATTGTTGGTAAGTCATTGTTTTGTGCTCGAAATGCGAATATTGGGTTTACAACATACCCTGACTCAGTGTTGATATCCGTAATTGTGATATGGATTTGTTAAAATGTAAACTAATATTCATATTTTCTTTTAAACTTCTTGGCTGAACACTGTTATATGTACCATGTATCTTAAAACTAAGTACAATTATATGGGAAACTGTTGTTAGGTTACGGATTTAATGCATAATAGTACGTTGTATGCTCATTTTGTTTTTTTTTATTTGATCATGGCAGACTATTTTCTAATGCGGACCACTTATGTGTGCATTCTATTTCAGGTTCAGAACTTCACCCTGACTGAAACGAATAGATAGTATTTCTTTTAAAACAATACAATCCAAAATCGGATAAATCATTCCCAAGTCTTTCCCAATTTTGAGGAATTTGTTTCACTACTAAAAGATTTTATAAAGTTCCTGACAAAATAGTGCCTTATCATTGGGATGCATGCAATGAAATAAAACTGTTGACTTCTGACAAAAGTGCTAAAAACAGGCTTAAAACCCAAGTGCGTATTAAATATGAATCGAGGTTTTATTGTAACGGAAACCGTACGAAACGTCAAAAGCTAACTCGTCCTTTTGTTGCAAAAAATGCACTGGAACAATTACTATGAAATGATACAACTGCATACCGCTGGTACATGTATACTTGGTGTGAGCAAAATCATATATATATTGGCATCACCTTGGCGAACACCTGTATATGTATATGAATCGATCATTCGCAGGCCATGATGACCGTGTTAAGAGACCCGATGAGATCTTATATCGATAAATTTCTACTTCTATTGCGTGAAAAGAGGTAGATGAAATATCGAAGAAATTGTCCATATCTTTCTCTAAATACTCATTAGTGCATGGACAAAGTTGTAAAAAATTGACATCTTAATTATTTACACAAGCAATATGTCTTCAGTTGAATTTCAAGTGCAATGTGAAATAAAATGTGAATTGTACACGGAAAAATAATCACGCGATTTCACGTGAAAGATTGTTCACGTAAAACATTGGCAGTGCATTCGCGACTTGCAGAGCTGTATAAGGCACTAAAAGGCTACCGTAAACACGTATTAAATGTTAAACGAGATCATGATAGAATCTGTATTTTGCATTCTGCTACCACCAAGCCACCATAGAAGTCAAATCCTAACACCAGACCTTTTGTGGAGATTTAATCTACAGAGAAACATCATTATCGGTTAGGAACCACGACTGACGAGTTGGGTCTCCTAATTTCGTCTCACTGTCGCCATCACGGAGCACGTCTGTTTAGGTGTTTTCGCAAGGCTTTGCTATATATGGTGCAACGAGACAAAATCATTCCGAGAAAAAATACACAAATATGTTAGGACGCAGGTGTTAGCATATAAAACGATCGTTAACTAGCAATATCTACATCATTTTATCGCTGCTAATGAATCGACAGGGAAACAGGTATCAATGTCAGATGTTTTATAAAAAATCATCAAAATCCTCAATATTTTAATATGAAATGCCATGTGCATGGTCAACTGGTATATTCTGCAATAACAAAAAAACAAATAAAGAAATAAAAACAAAAACTTATTCATCCTTTTACACTATATCTGATCTTGACCATGATTTTTGAGTTTGTTAAGTTTGTTTATAAAAAAGCTCGAAATTCATAACACCAAAGAAAAGGTATAGAATATTGTTGTTTTAGGGTTTTTCCCCATGGAAATAAATGGATAAATGATGAACTGAACTGCCGTGAATGTGATTCTGTAGTACATCGATCAAAAATATACATTTAAATTATACAAAAAAAAAGGAAATCAACTTTCGTCTGACATTTTCCAATTTTTTTTTTTAAAAACCGCTTTTCTTTAATTGCTCTTTCAGTTAATTATTCGTTGGACATCCATGTTCCAAACGCAAGTATTTGTGCTGTTTGGTAATTTTTTGTCGTGTCTACACATTTGAGTTAAGGCTGCAACAAGTGGTTCAGGAGACGCCTTAGGCACAATTAATGATAGTCCAGAATTAGTCAAAGGTCAGTAAATCAGTCAAAGGTCAGGTAAACAGTCACAGGTCAACGAAATTAGTCAAAGAACTAAAATTAAAAAAAAAACAAACAAAAGGTCACATTTCAAAAATAGGTTTCATCGGGGAATAATATAATCGATAAAAAATATTTATACAATACATTAACAAGATAGTCGAAAATAAAATAATATAGTCGATAATAATATAGTCGAAAATACAAAATAAGTTTTACAAAAATGCAATACAATACAGGTAATGGATTGTGAAGGTTTTGAGACGTGGAAATGGGATCCTAATATACAATGTAAAACGTCTAGTACTGGTCACTGAGTTTAAATGTTTAAACATTTGTCGTAAATGTACAACTGTAGCCGTTAGAACCAGTTCACTTATCCGATCAACAAGAGAGATGTTGTTTTCAATTATCTTTCCAAGTTCAAGCATGCCTGTATATAACATCTGAGCAACCACAGCGGTAGAGCTAATTACTAATTGACTATTATAAGCACGTCGTTAGTTTTAATTAGACCTGTATCTAATTAACAATGTTGCTGTGTCAGGTTCTGTCGTAGATATCCACTTAAACATTTTGTATAAGGCGTTCAGCTTGGATTCCCACCTTTTGGCCCCTAGCATCACTGAAGAGTCCTAGGAGGACGAAACAGCTGTATGATGCAGTTTAATTCATTTCTTCGGCATACTGTATCTATTACTAAATTTAAGAGGTGCAGCATATGTGTGTGTTACGTCATCTTTATGATAAGGCAGGCAGACTCTGCTGGTGGATTTTTTAGTCCCCGAGGTTTGCTGGAGCCTCCATATCCACAGTTTATCTCATTTGAGTAGTGGCACGGTACTTAATATACCAATTTTCGTAGTACACGATTTGAAATTATACAGAACTAGTTTAATTTTACTTATAAATTATTAAACTAAAGGGGTTTCACGCACCTGACCCTACTGCTTCTACATTAGCTTAGACATTTTGGATTCCTACCTTTTGGCCCCTAGCATAATTGAAGAGTCCTTAGAGAACGAAACAGTGTATGATGCAGTTTAATTCATTTTTTCGGCATACTGCATCTATTACTAAATTTAAGAGGTGCAGCATATATTTGAGTTACGTCATCTTTAGCAGCCACTCGTATCAATTAGTTATAAGGATAAATAGCCATTTGTTTTTTTTTGAAATCTCTGATATGATGTTAAAAAAATCAGACCATTTCACGTTCTTTACGCTTGTGAAATATACTGTAGTTATAGTATGTACCTGTGAAAAAAATAATCAGAGAATATCCATTAAGCATCAACAAAACCATATACCAAACTCAAAATCGATTAAACTAGTGGCAAAATAGGACCAAAGGAATTATTAACATAGAGACCCTCCTAGAAGTAGAACAGAATAAGACCAGGTGTTCCGGAGGAGTAAGCGTCTTCTGCTTCATCGACAACACCCATGAAAATGTTTAGTTTCTTTTATTTTTAATTATAAAGCAGTTGCATGCATTCAATTAATGGTTAAAGCTTTATTTAAAAAGTACAATCGTAGGAAGTTCAATGATCATAAGCAACAACAGCAACATGTTCAAGCTCACTTTAATATTCCATATCAGTTCTGGATGTTGCGGTGAAACAGAAGACTGGAGTTTAAGAGAAACAAACATGACGATAATGTTTGTGCCTGACGGTAAAATATATAAAACAATATTACTACAAATTAATCCAACTTTAAGCTGTGCATAATGCCCAGAGAATTATCAAATTTAGGTAAATATCTCTACATAGCTACAAATAGACGTAACTGAGTAGTTTAGGTAATGCAAATATTGTATTTACAGTAATGTTTTTTTCACACTTGAATTACTTTAACTGATCGGTCAGTCTCGTCATAGATGATTATTATTATTGGTTTAAAGAATCAATATACAGTTACGTTGGGTATTACTTGTTTTACAAGTTAGTACCTTTTGGTACATATATGTACATACATGTACATTGTAGGTATGTGCGATTTAGTCCAATTGTTCTTGTTTTGAGCATATAAGCATTATACAATATAAGTACTGGTTGTACATTATGTAACAGATCAATTTCCATATAGGAAACAATTTCCTATACAATATGCACTTCGTGTTAAAATTTGTCAATGTTATATATAATGTACATTATACCTATAGGACTTACGGTTTTTGGTTAATAAAGAATTTGAACTTGACCTTAACGAAGGTGACAGTGTAGTCATTGACGCGTCATACTTAAATATCATATTAGTTGTGATATGATAACTTCTATTTTATTAAGTTGTTTTTGTGTAAACAATATTGTAAACATAAGAATGTTTACCATGTTGTTTACAATAAGCAAAAATGATGCTTTTACATGTATACATTTATGTCAAACATTTTTTTTACATTTTGTAAGGACTGAATAATGCGGCATTTGATAAAAATGTCGCAGTTTGTCCGCAAGTATTTTTGACGTCATACTGCGTTTCATGAGTATGATCCATAGAGAATACATGAAATCGAATATAAAAACTGAGGAAAGCGTCCTGTCCTCTTCAATTACTATCAATTTTTTCCCAGCGGGATCACCTTTCATTCCAAATCAAAATATAGCGGTGTTTCCAGTGTGTGATCTTGGCTAGGTAAATTGATCTAATTCCAACGATTTATGTGTAAACTATATAACCAATGACACAAGGATGTGGTAAAACAAAGCGTGTATGTATCGATAACTCCCGAGGGATCACTAATGTAGCGGTATATTATAATGATACTTATTCAACTGGCAAGAACCCCATACTAAGTAACACATGTCAGTACAGATATCGAAGAATTCCCAGAAGGTCAAACACCTATTATCAAATTTGTGTATTTCTCTTTCGCAATTATTTAATCAGCAATCGACCTAGTGTGATGAAATACGATTTACGACCGAAAATAATTGTTTTTTTATGTTTACATATATACGATATATATTTATAAGTTAGGAAAATATGATGTTGCTAGCTTGAGTACAATAAGGTCAAATATATATATGTTCCGGGTTTCACCTCATTAGAACAGATTTGATCATTTGTTGTTTGGTTTGAATGTCTCCATTTGTGTGGCAAGGTTCACAATATACCCATGCACATACTATGTATTCGATATTATTCAACATAATATGAAAAACACAAATTCCTTATCCGGATTTGGACATTTATGTCAGCCGGTTTGCTTCCTTAGTGGCCTCCTGGACTTTTTAGGCCCTTATTCAGCATTACTAACGAATCCTAAAAGGACGACATAACTGTATGTTCAGTTTATAATTCATTTCCCCGCTCGAATAGCTCTTTTTTTAGTTATACCGGTGCTTTTATTCTCGTGTGTGTTTCTTTACAATACTTTGAGATTGTAACTTGTACGCATTGCTTTGTCGACTAATATATCCCCCAGGTTATTTCCATAACTTGCACGTCACGTTTTTTAGGTCATCTGACCCAAAGGGTCAAGATGACCTATAGTTACCGTGCTTCGTCCGTCGCCGTGCGCCGTCCGCCGTCCGTAAACTTTTCACATTTCAAACTTCTTCTCAAGTTCTACCAATGGGAATAAGCTGAAACTTAGCTGAAATGATCCTGAGATGGTCCTGACCAAGTGTTTTTATTTTTCGGGTCGGTCCGAAATCCAAGATGGCCGCCATAGCCGACATCTTGAAAAACACATATTAAACTTCTTCTACAGTTCCACTGGTACCTGTGAGCTGAAAATTGGTAGGGATGTTCAGGAAGGGCAGCCCATAAAATGTTGTTATTTTTCGGGTCCGAAAAACTCTCGACATTTGTGCCATGGCGGCCATTTTGTGACATGATTGCGCAATCACTGTTTTCCTGAACAACACCTATTTTAAACTTCTTCTTAAGTTCTACCACTGGGATTAAGCTGAAACTTGGCTGAAATGATCCTGAGATAGTCCTGACCAAGTGTTGTTATTTTTCGGGTCGGCCTGAAATCCAAGATGGCCGCCAGAGCCGCCATCTTGAAAAACACATTTTCAACTTCTTCTCAAGTTCTACCAGTGGGATTAAGATGAAACTTAGCTGAAATGATCCTGAGATGGTCCTGACCAAGTGTTGTTATTTTTCGGGTCGATCCGAAATCCAAGATGGCCGCCAGAGCCGCCATCTTGAAAAACACATTCTCAACTTCTTCTCAAGTTCTACCAGTGGGATTAAGATGAAACTTAGCTGAAATGATCCTGAGATGGTCCTGACCAAGTGTTGTTATTTTTCGGGTCGGTCCAAAATCCAAGATGGCCGCCATAGCCGACATCTTGAAAAACACATATTAAACTTCTTCTACAGTTCCACTGGTACCTGTGAGCTGAAAATTGGTAGGGATGTTCAGGAAGGGCAGCCCATAAAATGTTGTTATTTTTCGGGTCCGAAAAACTCTCGACATTTGTGCCATGGCGGCCATTTTGTGACATGATTGCGCAATCACTGTTTTCCTGAACAACACCTATTTTAAACTTCTTCTTAAGTTCTACCACTGGGATTAAGCTGAAACTTGGCTGAAATGATCCTGAGATAGTCCTGACCAAGTGTTGTTATTTTTCGGGTCGGCCTGAAATCCAAGATGGCCGCCAGAGCCGCCATCTTGAAAAACACATTTTCAACTTCTTCTCAAGTTCTACCAGTGGGATTAAGATGAAACTTAGCTGAAATGATCCTGAGATGGTCCTGACCAAGTGTTGTTATTTTTCGGGTCGATCCGAAATCCAAGATGGCCGCCAGAGCCGCCATCTTGAAAAACACATTCTCAACTTCTTCTCAAGTTCTACCAGTGGGATTAAGATGAAACTTAGCTGAAATGATCCTGAGATGGTCCTGACCAAGTGTTGTTATTTTTCGGGTCGGTCCAAAATCCAAGATGGCCGCCATAGCCGACATCTTGAAAAACACATATTAAACTTCTTCTACAGTTCCACTGGTACCTGTGAGCTGAAAATTGGTAGGGATGTTCAGGAAGGGCAGCCCATAAAATGTTGTTATTTTTCGGGTCCGAAAAACTCTCGACATTTGTGCCATGGCGGCCATTTTGTGACATGATTGCGCAATCACTGTTTTCCTGAACAACACCTATTCTAAACTTCTTCTTAAGTTCTACCACTGGGATTAAGCTGAAACTTGGCTGAAATGATCCTGAGATAGTCCTGACCAAGTGTTGTTATTTTTCGGGTCGGCCTGAAATCCAAGATGGCCGCCAGAGCCGCCATCTTGAAAAACACATTTTCAACTTCTTCTCAAGTTCTACCAGTGGGATTAAGATGAAACTTAGCTGAAATGATCCTGCGATGGTCCTGACCAAGTGTTGTTATTTTTCGGGTCGATCCGAAATCCAAGATGGCCACCAGAGCCGCCATCTTGAAAAACACATTTTCAACTTCTTCTCAAGTTCTACCAGTGGGATTAAGATGAAACTTAGCTGAAATGATCCTGAGATGGTCCTGACCAAGTGTTGTTATTTTTTGGGTTGGTCCAAAATCCAAGATGGCCGCCAGAGCCGCCATCTTGAAAAACACATTTCCAAATTTCTCTCAAGTTTCACCTGTGGGATTAAGCTGAAACTTGGCTGAAATTATCCTGAGATGGTCCTGACCAAGTGTTGTTATTTTTCGGGTCGGCTCGAAATCCAAGATGGCCGCCATGGCCGCCATCTTACAAAACACATTTCCAACTTCTTCTCAAGTTCTACCTGTGGGATTAAGCTAAAACTTGGCTGAAGTGATTCTGAGATTGTCCTGACCAAGTGTTGTTATTTTTCAGGTTGGTCGGAAATCCAAGATGGCCTTCAGAGCCGCCATCTTGAAAAACACATTTCAAACTTCTTCTCAAGTTCTACCTGTGTGATTAAGCTGAAACTTGGCTGACATGATCCTGAGATGGTCCTGATCAAGTATTGTTACTTTTTGGGTCGGTCCGAAATCCAAGATGGCTGCCAGAGCCGCAATCTTGAAAAACACGTTTCCAACTTCTTATCAAGTTCTACCACTGGGATTAAGCTGAAAATTGGCTGAAATGATCCTGAGATGGTCCTGACCAAGTGTTGTTACATTTCGGGTTGGTCCAAAATCCAAGATGGCCGCCAGATTCGCCATCTTGAAAAACAAAATTGCCGTCTGTAAACTTTTCACATTTTAAACTTCTTCTCAAGTTCAACTCCTTCTTTCTGTACACATGCGCAGTACATTATAACTAAAGTGTGTTCGGTTGAACTCTAGTAGACTACAGTAACTATAGTCGGCAATCGAACTCGCCCATTGTCACAAATCTAAGATGGCCGCCACATATGTCATTTTGAACTTCTCAAGTTCTACCAGTGACATTGAGCTGAACCTTGCAAAAATTATCCTCAGATAGTCCCAACCAAATGTTATTTATCGGGTCCGTCAGACATCCAAGATGGCTGCCACAGCCCCCATTTTGAATACACATTTAAAACTTTTCATAGAAAAATTATCCCCAGATAGTCCCAACCAAATGTTGTTATTTCTCCAGTCCGTCAGAGATCCAAGATGGCTGCAACAGCCCCCATTTTGCATCCACATCTAACACTTTCCATGATCTGAAATTTGCCTAAAATGATTCTGACCAAATGTTATTTTTCGCACTGTTCCGAAGAAATCCATGATCATCACCATCTCGAAAACCACATTTGTGTGGCATATTGTTACATGATTGTATTACTAATTCCTAGAGGAGAGGAATTTATATAAGCTATTAGCTTGTTTTCCAATCCTCACTATTTGTATAATTTCTATATATGTAATATACATGTACACTGATGGAAATAAAATATTGTTTAAACTAATTCCATAATGGTATCACAATTGGTAGTCAGATGACCGTTAAGGCCCTTGAGCCTCTTGTCTTTATTAGAATAGTGGCATGGTTCAGATTGTGTACATAGCCATATAAATCACATTCTTTTGAAGAGCCCATTTCTATTTGAACTTTGACATTTTCTACGGCCAGTTCTGTTTCCCGAGTCACCTCATATAACTCCTGTTTTGGTCCCTTGTTTGTCATCATTGACAAGTCCTAGCAAGTCGGAACAGCTGTATTTTGCAGACTGTATCTTATTTTTACTTATCAACAAAAAGAGGAAAGTTTCATCGTCTGGTATAAAAACATGAGGTCCATGAGGCATCTAACTATAACACAGAAAATACACGGTATCGTTAAATACAAGTGTTGTTTGGTAAGATGCTTGTTCAAAATGTGGCCATAGCAGCTATACCCGACTTCAGACAAGACAGAAACTTAAAACATTTCCCGAAGACCATATAAAGATCGTTTGAGAAGAAGTTGAAAATAAAATTGTTTTGTAGGAAAACCATTATTACACTATCAGGTCATGAAATTGCTGCCGTGGCCGCCACAACATAAACATGAATATCATCTTTTAACAGCTTAATGGAACTGAAAACGAGGATGTATTTTTCAAGATTGCGGCCATGATGGAAATATGGGACAGCCTCGAAAAATAACAATACTTGTCAACGACTATCTCAAGATCTCATGTCAAGTTAGTGTCAGCTCAATCTCACTGGTGGACCTTGTGAAAAAGCTGAAATGTGAAATGTTTATAATGGCGCACAGCTTACGACGACGGATGAAGCACGATAGATATAGGTAACCCTGACTCCTCGGTAAAATGTCCTAATAATATTGACAACAGCAAACTATTGTATCATGATACAACTATCAAACATCTTTCAACAATCTAACTGTTATCAGGAACTGCAGACGCGTTATTGGTTTCTAAACTATTTCTAAAAAATTTAAAACAAACAAGTTCAATGAATCATGTTCTTTCCACTTTTGTATTACATCGACGAACGCAGCAGTTGCACAAGGTTAAAAAATCAGAGAATACCAAAGCGTCAACAAAACCAAAATTCGATCTCGAAATCGATTGAAAAAATAAGAGAATATCAAAGCGTCAACAAAACCATAATCCGAACTCAAACTCGATTAAACAAGAGGCAAAATTGGATAAAATGAAATATTAACATGGTGAATCTCGTAAAAGCACAAGAGAATAAGACCAGGTGTTCCGGAAGAGTAAGCATCTCCTACTTCATCGACGACACCCGCCATCTAAATTGTGGTCAAATCCAAGTAAGCATCAATCTTTCAAATGAGAACCGAATCATCATTGTTAATCACAACTAGTAAGCACACTAATAGGCAAAGTCAAAAACGTCCATCTTCATATCACACAAAGCGGTAGAAAATAAGAGGGATGAAACTTTATGCAATCTCTGGACGATAAATGTAATTCGTGAAACTACGATTATGTACACTGAAATACTGGATAACAGATATGTGTATGAGAATGAAGAGGAATGAAAAACCAAGTTTCATCGCAAAATGAAATAAAAACAAACAAATTCAATTAATCATGTTCTTTCTACTTTCGATATCGCATTTAATTGAATATTAGAATCATATTTTGGAGAAAAGTGGTGCGTTAGCGGTAGAACAAAGTGGGGTGAAACCAAATGCAATCTCTTAACGATAATTGTAATTCGTGAAACAGTCCTGGAGAAATCCATTTCGAGGCCAGTTCTGACAGTCAGTATAGGGTTGTATAGTAAAACTATGCTCTCTCAACCATGAAATTGTTTACTTAACCGACTTTCCCTTTATTATGTTTTATTGACTTTCTCGAACAAAACGTAAAAAAGGAAATTTAACGTTAGAGTTTCATTAGTCGTGTAAGAATGTGATCACGTGACACATCTGTTCTGAAGATGTCCAGTCACCGACTAATCGAATCATTCGGCTGATGGACCAATGAGTCCCTTGCGGTCGCACGTGCTTTCTTATGAAATAATTGCATCACCCAAATCCACCTTCTTAATTATCCCCTGTCGTAAAACCACACAGACATTGAATTTAAGTCAGACAGCTTTTCAAAAGCATTGCAATATACACATTCTATATACTTAAGGTCAACTAGCACCTTGCATAAAACATCACATTTCTAGTTGAGGTACGACAAACACTTGGTACCGTTGGAATGGTGGATAATTTCTATTTTAAAAACCTCCTTATTGAACGTGAAATGTTTCCTTCTTCTTAAAACATAATCTTCATTTCCTCTAAACCCGCTAAACTTCCGTGTTTTAAAGTTTTGGCCAGCCTTTCTGCCACCTTTTGTATAGCAATGACCTTGGCATCATCTCACGCGCTGGATTTTCCCTGTCATTGGATGCCTATATTTAAAGAAAGACCGCCATCCAACGACAACGAAAGAAAGTATTTATACTTGGACTCTTGGAAAGGTGCAAGAGAAACAAACCATGTGTTTCGGAAGAGTAAGCGTCGTCTGCTTCATCGATGATATAAGAAGTAACAAGAAAACACCACAGCGAAAGAAAGGTAACACAGAGTAAACAAATTAATCAAAGAGGTTGTGTGCTGAAGCAACGGCTGAATTTGTTTCCCAGTTTTCTTTTTGTTTTTGCAAATTTCACTAAATCATATCCTCGCACAAAACACTGTAATGTGCATCGGATAAAATGGCTTTTAGAGACAACTTGTATATCTAGTAATAAAACACAATCAAATTTTATCAAAAACGGTACAACATAAATAAATCGCAAATAGAAGTTTGGTTTGGTTTATTTGTTTTATGTCCTATTAATAGCCATGATCATTTAAGGACATGTTTGGCAATCATCCAAAACATATTAATAAACGGATTATAACTACATCTAAATTGAGAATGTTATCAATCTGAAAGACTTTGCTACAATGCCTATTTAAGATAAGCAAGCTCCTATATGTTTTAGCTATTCTGCATGCCTAATCCACGGCCCGTGTTCATGAAACCATTATCATGCACAAACATTGATACTGTGTCCATGTCTTGTTTATGTTTTTGGTTTTATCATAATAATTTTGTTGTCATATACAATGTAGTTGGAATTATTTTGAAGACTTAAAGCAAAATACTATTTTCAGTGTTAACATTTGACGTTTTGATCATTTGACTTGATCAAAAAAATCAGAGAATACCAAAGCGTCAACAAAACCATAATCCGAACTCAAAATCGATTAAACTATGGGCAAAATAGGAACGAAGGACAGATTTACATGGAGACTCTCGTAAAAGCACAAGAAAATAAAACCAGGTGTTCCGGGAGAGTAAGCGTCTTCTGCTTCATCGACGACACCCGCCATGCAAAGATTGAGAATACAATCAGTGCTTATCATAATGAATATAGAAATGATTTCATAAATAAATTTAAACTCTGTTTAATAAACAGTTATGGAACAAGGTAATCCAACTTATATTAGCCACCCTAGATGGTCCGTAAGTTCTCGCACGGGTGGCATTATTGTGAGGGGAAACCGACCTACCCGGAGAAAACCCGCGTGGTCTGACAGGTGACCCTATACATTTTTATGTTCGGTCGAAGAACCCAAAGGCCGCCTTGGTTAAACGAATTATGGATGATTTCTTTATCATAATCGTTTTTATAAGACATTTATGAGAAATTTAGTAGAAATTCTAATATACCACAAAGAACTGTGGAGTCTGTAACCTTGTTTATGTTTACATCATGCTCTTATATTGTATATGGTCGAGAACGAGTGAGGAGTCAAAATTATGACGACAACACATAAAGATAAGAAAAATGATATGTAAAATCTGTGCATTTATATACCCTATTGATACTGGTGTTTGATTGACAAAGACCGCATTGAAATAAAATAGACTGGATGATGATTAATAGGATCTCGTATTACATTGTCAATTATTTAAAACTCTGGCTGGAATTGAAAGGTAAAACATATCAAGAAAAGCTACAAAAAAATAAACTGAAGAAACCCACAAATGCGAAGAAAAAAATACTAAACTAAAAAAAATCAACAGGAAGCGTGGATATACAAAAAGGAAAACAACATTAGTAACTTGGAAGACATCAACTTGTACCTATTATATCTGGTTATAAGGGGCCTTGAATATTCTGATTTTTTGTATTATTTTGATACATTATAAGTATTGCTCTAAGAATGTAAATGTGGTAATAATCGCGGTGTAGAAACATTCGCTTAGTTTACTTGCATCAAATCTCCGCAAATACAAATGTATATCCACAATCCTCAAACTCTGCCGTGTCTTACATGTATGATATGATATGCGCATATATAGATAAACACGACTGACAGTGCGAAAATTTTCATATCGCGAACAGTTTGAAGTGTGACTGTGCGAAAAAATCCAGGCGCGAAAATATTGGATTTTACAGTAATTGTGTTTGAATATGCTTTATAAAGGGTCTGTTCGTTTAGATATTCAGATAGGAAATAGTTTAACAAGAACGATACAGCCAACAAATGTCTCAATTTGACATTTGAATTCGTATCTGTCGTATACGACACCATGTAACATATACCCTTCAGGGTTCCCTGGTAATTGGACCGATAGTAGACGCCAATACCGTATTACACCTTAGGTACGAAGCAGAGGAACCGCTTTGTAATGTAATTATTGTAATAAATCCAAGAGCCATGTACCGACCACACACACTAAACAGTCAAATAAGTAAACACAAGACATCTGAAAGGTACAGTTGCTAAGTATACAGTATGCTATTTTAAAACGGATCTGATGCAGGTTGACACGGCGGGTGTCGTCGATGAAGCAGAAGATCGTTACTCTTCCGGAACACCTGGTCTTATTTTCTACTACTTTTACACGAGTGTCCATGTAAATATTTTCTTTGTTCATATTTTACCCCGGTTTAATCGATTTTGAGTTCGGATGATGATTTGGTTGACGCTTTGGTATTCTCTGATTTTTTTTTCACATTACGATTAGGATATTTCTCGCAAATGGAAACACAGCGGGAGAGTTTATATAAAGGTAGCACGCTGACACGCATTTCCAGCATTACATGTCAATTCGACCTGGTACAGAAGGCTCTTTTTTGGCACTTACACATGTTGGCACAAATACAACAAAAGAAGCAACAATGGTGGCAAACAATGATAACACCCAAGCCTGGTTTATTTTCTCGTGAACATCATGACGTCTTTTTTTCTGGTACATTTGCTGCCAAGCTTTCCACGTAAGAACGCGTCTGGCACACAAAGATTACAGGTATCGATTTTTGTTGACCTCAATACGAAATGTTAGCTCTGGAATACAAGTTATTTTCCGTTTTTGTAGGTATTCTTAAATTGGCTCAATACATTTGGGACACACTAGAATGCAATCATAAAGATAAGCAATGAGTTTGAATCCTTAAAGAAGCGAGGAAAGCCAAAAAACAAATTACTTTCGGGAGGAATAAATATTTGATAAGCGTTCTATGAAAAATATCTTATGGAGTTATTTATAACAGTTAGTTTTAAACAAACATATGTATAATTGATTCTAATTTGCATACCTACCAATGGTTGAAAAAGGGTAAAATTTGCATTGCAGTATTTGGATTGTAGCAAACATATGAATTCGCCAGCAAGTGCACACATTTGAGCGCGATTTTAAAAATCAAATGTTAACCATTTTTACTGTTTACTATATTTCATTTTTTTTTTTAATTTCAATTTTCCGATCGTGAACTTTCCGTTTCTTGATATTAACGTCACTGCTTCTTCAACCAATGTGATTACATGTCGCAGTTGATTCTTCATTCTATGGCTTGCTCTAAATATCGAAATGTTCGTGATTGATATCAACTGCATACATACAAACTTCTTACACAGGAATTCGAAACATGCAAGTATATCATAACCATAGATTATGGTTTTCGTTCGACGCTTCTGTATTCTGTATACGAACGCCTCCCAAAATATATATTTGATGCCTGTTAATGAGGTAGTGTCAAGAGAGATATTAGGCAGGAGAAAGTTTCCACTAAGAAGAGAAAAGATAAGATCATAACATTAAGTTGCCTGTTTTTGTCATGCAATGGGGCAACAGGTACAATTCTTACGACCTACCTGTAATACAAGGGTGCATTCAACGCAAAACGTGCCACTTCTTATAAAGACACTTTACAAATATAACTATCTAAAAATAGAATAATCCGAACACGGTCTACTTCTGTTTTAGTATAGTTAATTTAGGAATGGTCGCGTGAGGTTAACATAATAGAATTAATGTGTCTTTTTTCAGTCGACCTTTTGCATGTAAACCATGATTTAGTTACTCCGAGTTCTCTATCAATGTATAATTAATGAATAACCTATCCCCATTTCCACAAGTTAATACATTTGCTGTGTTAGAATTACTCACAGTCACGTGATCAATTGAGCAACAGGTCTATGTCCATGTCTTTGATACTGTATTTTGTGCACAATGAATCAAGAAACACTTCATGAAAACACAATCAGAGTTACGTCCCTTAGAACACATAACTTACAGATCAAACAAGAGCTAACCCGTTGCAAATAATATTACAGTTAAAGGTTCAATGTTCTTAACTCTTGGCAATTTTTAAAGCAAAAATAATACCAAAACTTATTATATTGATAGATTTTTTAAAGATTAGCTGATATCAGCAACATTCAAGATGAATTCTTACGTGGGTATCGGTACAGCAGCAGTTAAATTTCGGTATTTGTAAACGCGTCCGTTTTGAACTGTCGTTTGACTTCGGAGACCTAAATTATTTTGAATTCTTTGGAATTTTCTGTCAAGAGTTCCATGTTAAGTACCGCTTAGATTTACTTCGTTTTAGACTTATGTTTGTTTTTGCATGGTTATCAACTGGATGTTATGCAGATTGTTTTTCAGAGTCACGAACAATTCTCTGAAGATGCGTATATTTGGCCTTTAGCGCACATTGTAAGAATTATTTATTGATCATGACATAAGCTTTCACCCAATCACGTGTCGAGTTTCAATGATACATGTCTTATGTTCGTTTGAGCCGAGTAAATTACAACATAGAAGTATATTCTAGTTGTGGAGTACACCGATGCTGGTCTTCTCCCGTCAAACATCTATTATCCCTATCCTTTGTGTTGTTCGCCATTTCATATAATCAAAATATCAAACGAATGATCTCATACATATAATACAGTATATTTACAGTCTACACTGACATTCACTCGATAACCATTACTCAACAGACTATCATTATCGCCGCATAACTGTAGTCAAACACGTGACAAATTTCTATGACGTCGACAACAATACATGTGGGCGGAGCTATGCAAATCCTACAGTTTGAAACACTATTGTGTGACGTCACCAACAGTAAACGTGGGCGAAGCTTGCAAATTTCATGCTGCTACATTTATTGAACCATTCCCGCGTTTATTAGTTTTGAAATGAAATCTGTGTCCGAAGATTTGACTATAATGAGAAAAATAGTTACGAGCATTTCACAGAAAGATACTGTAAATATTAGGATAAACTTCCTATTTTGTTTAGGTTATCGGGGGATAACTACAATGAAAAACGGGTAAATTATACATACCCGTTTTCCGTGGTAGTTATCCCCCGATAACATAAACAATATAGAAAGTTAATCCTTAAATAAATCACTATGAACTATATGCAATCAGACAACGTATACCGTAAGTAAGGTGTATCCAATCATTGGTGACCTTCCATAGTAAGTACCTCCAATATCTGAATACAATTGTCTGCCCATGTACACATGTCTGATTCGTGTGCTGAAATCGATCATATAGATGAAAGTGTAGTGTTAGTACACGTGACAATCTACAATCGTTTCACGATAACAAATAAAAACTAAAAAAGGCCAATCAGGAGTTAAGGGAGCTTTGATTACACATCAGCGCACAGTTAGGCACTTGCGTGTTTGAAATGAAGACAGTAACACGAGGAGCAAACTTACAGTAATTATAATAAATAAAAGAGATTATTACAGGTGTGCAGATTTTATAACATTAAATATCATACAAAAACGATATTTTCGGCAATCAATACATTTAAATATAGACGTTTTAGAGCGTTTTTAACAATTACATTTTAATGATGTTATAAAATATGACACGTATTGGTCAATTCCAATGTGAGTGACAGGTTAGGTAACTCTTCATTTATTTTATTCTGTATCAGATAACCCATTACAGTAAATCCCTCCCGAGTACAACTACTAATCCCTGTAAGTATCGCTACCAGTGCTGATTACAGCTCAGATCAGCGATTTGTCGATTATCTCCCTTAGTGCGTTAGATAGTTTAATAGACTATTTGAATAGCATTACATGACACTTATATTATTTATATTATGACTTTCCCTCCCTTATAACATACAATTTTGTGTTTTGTATTCGATAATCTTGTGGTGTATATTAACAATATCTTATAATTTATATTCGTACAGTGCACATTTGTTAGTATGTTCGAAATCTTGTTATTTGTACTGTAAAATCTTCTGTGTTGTATTGTAAAATCTTGTGTTTTGTATTTGATAATTTCATATATATTTATCACAAGATCTTATAATATTGCAATGTGTTACACGCCATATATCGGATTTCAGAAAATGTTTTAAAGGTTACCAGAACACCATGTATTTTATGTTTTTGTACGTTTGATGTCAGTACGTCGAACACGTTTATACAATACACGTATTTCTTGACATAAAATGCACATGGTGTCTTTTAATTATGTTATGCTTTATATGCAAGTACAATCTCAGAGAGCTTGTAAGTAGGGCCAGTCCCAATCACCTGCTCTCTGGGTAAATCTGATAGGTTCATTGTTTAATATTATCTACAATTAATTGTTTTTTATTTCATTATTTTTTTTTTAGTTACCCTTCCTTTTCAATGTTGCATGTTGAAAAACTGCCAAGTGACGCAGATATTATTTTTGATATTATCGATATATAGATCTTGAATAATCATCTGACACAATATTTCAAATCATTCTATTTTTTTTCTATGTTTTAAACAGTAATTTCTTCTTAATGTTTGTGATGAAAAGTCTAGAGGAGTGCATTTCCCGCCAAGTTTAAACCCTTTTAGCACTCCGGCCTTCCATGCAGGTGGCCGGGGTTCGATCCCCGTAATCGTCATACGCATGGAACATTCAGAGAAAGTGTTTTTCTCCTGCCCACACAACTTCAACAACCAAGGTTGAGTATAAAATGGCTGGGGTGGACGTTGCAGTATCTGTGATGTAGCATTGAAGTGTGGTTGCACTATAAAAGATGCCTTAGGAAACACGGTTCCACTACAAACAGAACACAATTCATCTCCAGCACACACGCATACATACATTGTCCCACACACATATGAAGATATTAGCCAAGTGGTATAGGACAAGTAGTTAGCGCCTGATAAGGCAGCTCCTGCGATCTCCTCAGAATTGTATATGATAGAACTGTACGTGTTAATTGTATTGATTGTATAAGAATTGTATATCTATATACTGTAAAGCGCTTTAGAGTGGCTTATGTTAGCTAGATAGGGCGCTATATCAAATGGTGTATATTATTATTATTATGATTATTTTTATCCTCGATATAATCCAAATGATCTATCTTTGGATTTGCTTATTTCTGATGCACTATGTATAATTTTGATAAATATTGCTTCCAAGAACAGCTAATTTCACAAGTCCTCATAAGCTAGCAAAATGCCAACATACATATGCATTGCATATTAAAACATCTAAACATCTCCATGAAAACTTTCCTTTTTTCATATTTGTTTCTATTTTAATCGAATTTGAGTTCGTATTGTGGTTTTCTTGACGCTTTGGTATTCTCTGATTTTATTTTTACAACTATTAAGGTACATATTCAACATCAAATATACAATTACACGAACCTTTCAAGTCCTTTTTTGATTTATCAGGATATAAAGATACATGAATAAAAGTAATGCAAAAATTCACAAAGGTCAAATGTCAAATGGTCTAGGTCACAGGTTAGATGGTTTCATGGATCATGTCTAAAGTCCGGCTGAACACAAAATGTGATTTTAATAAAACAAAGATTTTACAAACGTTTTGAAGCGATTACGTAATCCCACTATTCGTAAAGGATACTGTTTTTCAAAATAAAAGAGGCATTTTCGGTCATTAAAACTAAGCCAGATCATCATTTGTCTCTTCTGACCGGAAATCATGTGACTTGATAGAACGGAAATGTCGTTGACTGTCCACTTGGGGGGAAAACTCAGATTTCTACAGAAAACCGCCTTCGTTTATGGTAGCTTACTGTCGTGAATTTATCTCATCGGCATTTTGTTTTTATAAACCCTTAGGACTCTTTATGCTTGGGAATGCCATTACTTAAACAGTTAAATAGCTGCGCAGTCACGAGTAAGACAAATGACTTGTTTTCCTTCGTCGGTAATGCATTACACTTTGAAATCCGTGTCTGAAGAAATTGGATTTTTTCTTATCTTTCCCGGTAAACAATTTACATTAATCTGTTTCGGACTGCCAGAGCTTATTTTCTTGAAGTCAATCGCGGACATTAAGGTCACTCGGTTCCTTTGTCAATATCCATAGGAATTTCATGAAATTTTACTCAAATGTTTACTAGTGTATAAAGATCAATTATTTTTGTTGCAATTGGCCGAAAAACTTCAGAATTTTTTTTGGGGTGAAAAACTGATATTTTCAGGGAAAGTATGAAAGTTAGAAAAATATTTTCAATCCCTATGTGTTTAACAGCATGTCTTCTTGCTTTGCTATCACTACACCAGTTCTCACTTTAGGAACGTGACATTATTTGGTGATGGAAACTTAACACATATCATATGCTTCTACATTAGATAAGACATTGGATTCCCACCTTTTGGCTCCTGGCATCACTGAAGAGTCAGGGTATGATGCAGTTTAATTCATTATTTTCGGCATAATGTATCTATTACTAAATTTAAAAGATGCAGCATATATATGTGTTACGCCATCTTATACAACATGTCGTTTTATTATCTTTGTATCGTTCATGCTTGATTGGAACATATCGTTTTACCACATAGTGCACCAATCAGTATGACTTCCGGTTCGGGCACGCGATTCACTATCTGTGTCATCCATTCATGAACATCGGAGATAATTTTAATTTAATTTTTGCTCTTACAATCTGCCGGAATGTTCCGCATCATTTAATGTTAGAAAACAATAATTTGTATTTCTGATATTGCAATACAAATGTATGAATACATTTAATTTGTTAATTAAAACACTGCGATGTATATAAATGATATGCTAATTAAACACTTCGAAACAAATATCTGCGTAAATCTTGCGTGTTCTCAAAAACATTTCATGTTACACTATACGTATGATAGTTTCATTTGGTCAAATTTAGTTATTCTATAAATATATTTTTGGCAAAATATCATTATTTATCGGATGTTTGAAATAATAGATTCGTTGAATTAAGGATTACTTTAATCGAGGTCTACATGTACTGAATCTCGAAAGGAAAGTATCTGTACTTACAAATGAAATTAACATCACTTTGTACAGTTCTAAACTCTTTGTTCTCATCTCATTTCATAATAATTAATTTCCCATTGATTATATGTAGAATGCGGCTTTCTCATTGGTTGAGATTTGTTTTTCTGACCTCTGTTGTTTTTCTGGCGTGAAAAATGTTACGTCACAATACGGCAATTGACTTTGTGTATTGATTTGTAAAACAAAATAATCCGTTATTAGATCAGTCAAATTGTACATAAACATGTTTTTTGGAAAATAAGTTTCAAAAATTAATCATAAGCGTTGATGTCAATTATTTGTTAGTTTCATAGGGTTTCATACCCAATTGAAACTAAAAAAAAAATTGTCATCAATGCTTAAAATAACTTATCACTTCTACATTTCAAATGTAACTAACATGGAGAAATACTGTATAGGCTGTGCAAATCGTACATTATTTATCAATCAAATGTACTGAAGTTGACAACTGATATTCTATCGTGTTTTGATAGTGTTTTGCTTGTACTTCAGATCTTTATATTTCTCTCTACCTCTGAGTGTTTAGTTTCCCATTCGTTCCTTTACGATATATAATATAATTTCGGAGTTTGATGAAACAGAATAAGCCGGAAATTGTTTTCCCTTCAGTGTCATACCTTCCGATAGGGGGCGCTGAAATCGGGTGTTGCACGTGCTGGGGGTGCGGTATGTGACTGTCGGGTCATTCAGCGATAGTCGCTCCGACAGTTCACATGTTTTTTATTTTTATAACTTTACATTTTTGTAGTAATATGAGATTATGCCATATAAATTGTTTTGAATACGTCAATATTGACGTAGATTCACAGAGTTTGCACGAGTACAAGAGAGATATGAGCGGGTTTTTTGTTGTAAAATACTCTTCAATGGCGATTATGCGCTCCATACAATAAATTATGGAATTATTATTTGGTGTTGTGGTTTTCTATCGGCTGGTAAGAAAATGGGTTCTGACCAAAGAACATGATTTTTTTTTGTTGAACATATTTTATTGCAAATATATATTAGCAAAAGAATTGGATATAATTAGTTTTTAACTCGTATCACAATCCTGATGTTAGAATGCCCTTACAATAAAAGTTGATTAGATTGACTCCTTTATGTTCATCAAAAAAAATCAGAGAATACCAAAGCGTCAACAAAACCATAATCAGAACTCAAAATCGATTAAACTAGGGGCAAAATAGAAACAAAGGAAAAGATTACATGGAGACTCACGTAAAAGTTCAAGAGAATAAGACTAGGTGTTCCGGAGGAGTAAGCGTCTTCTGCTTCATCGACGACACCCGCCATATAAATCTTGGTCATATCCAAGTAAGCATCAAATTCTCAAAATGAGAACCGAGTCATCATTGTCAGTCACAACAAGTAAGCACTCTAATAAGCACTATTTATCAAAGCACTTTAAAGTCGGTAACAGGTCCACACTTTCACCAAGAAGCAGGTACACCAACATACCTAGCTTTCATCAAATGTCGCACGCAAACCACATGGAGATTCGTCATCAAACAACTGTTAATTAAAAGGAAATTTCATAGCGCCTCGCCTTCTATTTCACCACTTTATCAAAAAACTTTATACATTACTAAGCCGGAATGAGGCTCATGCATTCATTGAATTCTCCCGCTGTTTTTTTTTTTTTCATTTTTTTTCTTTTGTCTTTTTAATTTCAAGTAATTTCTAGGGAAATCTAGATTGGCTTCGAATAAAAATATGTCATCATATTAGCATTTTTGTTATTCAATTCTTTAAAAATCGAAGCGTAAATACGGGTAATAGTATTTAAAAAGTGCGCTACTTCAATCTTCCAATCAGAATCATAAAACTGCATTAAATGCCGTGGGATCTCGCGATAAATGACGAGACTGATGCACATGGCCTTGGACACTTATTAACCCCTTTTAATGGACACGTTATTCAATAGAAATTACGATAACTTCATCATTATCGTAAAACTTCCTCCAAGCTTGACAAAAAAATATATTGGTTGTGTATCGTATGATAGCTATTAGCAGTCTCTATGGCAAATTGAAACAAAAACAACCCAGATTTTTGTTTTATTGAATATTTCAAAATAAGAGAAAAGGAACGAAAAAAACAGCTGTATTTGAACACATACCGTCATTGTAATATTGCGAAGATGTATTAATGCATGTTTTCCTGTTTATACGGCACAAAAACACCTCCCTCTGGATGACTTCGGGAGAGGAACCACCCTTTTCAACACGCAAGGTTACATGCTGTTGTAACATTTAATTAAAAGCCGGGTTAAAGAGAGTATAAATCATTGAAACGTGAATGGGGAACTTTAAGGAGAATTTGATAGGTTTACATCGTGTCGAACACTCGTGAACAACAGAGTTGTCTCCCTTAGGTATGGCTTCATGGTGTGAAATATTAACAGTGCGTTATAAGAATTATGTCGCAGAGACGAAAAATGACCCACTTACGAGAGCCAGAAAAAGAGCAACACGCCAAAGCCTAGGATATTGACAAAATCGAGCTTCATGTCAGAAGAAATTAGCGTAAATCAAGACAAAACAGAGTTATGCCCCTTTAAATCACCAGAAGATTTTCACATAGCGTGAATGTTCCATTAGGCGGTTCCGGTTGGTTCCGGTACGATCCAGCCGTTCCTTTAAATGGAATGTTTTTTCCTGCCGAAACGAACCGGTTCGTCGGGAACGTGTTTTGGGGGGTTCAAAGTTAGATCTACTATAGCGGCCAGTGAAGGGTTTTGAATATAACTGTGAAAGTTTTTCAATATAAATTGTAACCAGTTCAGCTGTGTTTCTTTACTAAAATACAGTATCACCAACTCTATCATTTATATTTGATATATAATTTCAGTAAATATTTCATGTTTAATAGCAGTGAAATAATTGAATAAATAACTGTGATTAATTATTCCGAGCTTTTAGCTTGAATAATTTCTATTCATATAGAAGGAAAATAAAGAATAATTAAGTCAGTTCTTACGGAAACCGTGAACAGATTTGTTTAACATTAATTACAGCAAAATATGTCAGTGTCTTATGTCAAGTCGACATGGAGTTATGAATGCACAATAACGAGAAAGGAACACAAATATTTATTGTTTTATAAACCATTTGAGAAAATAGATATCACGACAATTCGTTGGTCATGATAGACAAAATTGTAAAGGTGGCCATTTTTGCGATAAAGTACATGTCTATCGGGAATAGTTTAGCATACAAATTGATCCATATACGATGGCGTCTGATATGTGGATTATCGTTATCTCGCCCCGCTACGCATCGTCTGTTCGAACTGACGCAACCAAACGACAAAATATCTGACGCGAAATAACGAATTAGTTCGCTGATTAGCGACCCAAAGTATTTCGACCTGCTCTTTATCTTAACTCGCTCCGTTAATCATCGCCATTTCCCCCCACAGGGTTGCGAGTTCGAAACGCACGCGAGTTAGTTCCAAGGTATTGACCGCGGGTAGGTTGTTTTTCTCTGGGTAATCATGCTTTCCACAACCCCAAAACCTGGCACGTCCTTAAATGAACAAGGCTGTTAATATGACTATAAATAAAATAAACCCTAAAAAACGCAAAGATTAACGACAACTCGCCACGCTGGGCGAAATAACAATGACTACAATTTATACGTAACTTCGTTCCGACTCGTGGGACAATATGACGTATATAATTGTTATTTCGCCCCACGAAACGACAGAAAAGAAGAAAGATATGATCTCACACTGCAGGGCGAAAAAAAACGAAGGCTAGGAGGCGAAATAACGATAAGATGACCAGTGGGGCGGAATGACCAAATACCAAAATGACACTTACCAGCCACTAAATTTACATTGTACGTGTATGGTGTGTTAGAAAAGAACATTTAAATTGAAACACTCACCTATATCAGCATACCCAGTAGGCAATATGAAAAGAGAGAGAAACAATGCATTAGAATTTTTTTTATAACCTACTTTTAAGTGTCATCAGTTTATGTAGTATATATCAAATTTGGATTGCGACAACAGTTGTATACATTTTTGCAATATGCCGGTATCACTTCATAAAACAAAATGTCGTATTATGAAGGCTTTATCAATTAATTGTTTAAGACGTTAAAATTGATTGACGTGTGACAAAATTGATAACGTCGTCCTGGTTACAACGCATAAAGTGATGACGCGATTTTGATTTCGACAACGGTTTTATACGTTTTCTCCACATACCGGTATCACTAGTAAACAAAATGACATGTACATTTGTATTATGCAGGTTTATCAATTCATTTGTTAGACGTTAAATTTGATTGACGTGTGACAAAATTGATAACGTCGTCCTGGTTACACCGCATAAAGTGATGACGCGATAATGACATAGAAGAACGGTAGCGCATGCAGGCGCATTTTGCCTTTTTACTAGGTAGATATTTTACTTAGCAAAACCTTGAATACACGTGAGAAGTGTGGGGAATTCTCAGTCTACATCACACAGGGGTGATGCATTCTACAAACATTTACATGATTCGACGTTTAAACAACGTTGGAAAGTCGATGATTTAGGAAACTATGAAAAGTTATTATTTCACTGACGTTGAAATGAAAACAAAATAAAATTAATGTTTATTTTTGCATATTTAATCAACGTACTGATGATAACCAAATATTCTGAAATGTACTGGTACTTCTCCTTCTTAAGTAAACAATTACACAGAATTTGGTTATCTTTTTTTAAAGACAAACTGTTCTGTTTTCTTGTGTTACTGTAATAATCGACGTCTCACTCCGGTTTCCTCCAACAATAAGACCCCTCGCGCGCTAACATCGGAGCCAACAAGAGAGATTAATATAAATTAAATAAGTTCTTTCATACTTGTTGTAAAATAAATAAAGTTTATATATTAAAAAAAGAATAATAGATTGATCAAACATGATTCGAACGCTGGGCCTCATGTGTTTATACTTTTGAAATAACCAACCGCGCTACATGTATATACAGTTTTACTCGGTTACGTTACTGAACCAGATCAAGGGAAGCAAAATGGAATATTCTGGCATTTCGCCTGCATTTAATTAATTGAAAAGGCATGTTTAAAACTTTTTAAAGTTAAGATTGAATCAAATGGGACTACGAATCCCGCAGAATTAATTAACTCTGCGTTAGTTGCCATTGCTACGTATAAGAACGGTTAGTGAAAACCATCAAAACAGGGGAAACTACCACAAAAATATGCCGATTTGATCTCTACACGAAATTCGGGAATGTCAATGTCAAGCGGTGACGACAAACGGTCTGTAGCTTTGTTTGTAAATAGTTATCACGCTGGCGCAAATAACAACAATTTCTCCTGTGTGATGGCGAATCACGTTGATCAATATGTCGCATATGTAAATACAGAAAGTACACACTATCTGTTTGTTACAAGGCAAATCTCGAGTTTTCACGTTTTCTCACGCCCCGTGAATTGTTGGAACCCCAACCAGACGCTGAGTAGAAAACAAAGATCCTTGTAATCGATAAAATTTCGTTGAATTTCGTTAGATTTCTTTTTCTGAAAATTTGTCAATTAAAATCTCATATTTAAAAAGCATTTTAAAAAAATCATACAGAGGGAGCATAAAATAAGTTACCCAAAGAGAAAACAAGGCTGTTTTATACATAACTTGGATGGAGGTGTCGACTCATTACCATGTTCAATAAATTCATGCAATCTCATTATTTGCGGATTGACCAATCTAAGGGAGATAACTAATATAAGCTTGCTGTCAAAAATGAAACGTGTGCTTACATTGTCTGTATATTGAGGCTGTTTAAACTTCATTTTTACCGCAATTGGTGAAAGATAATTAATCCTCAATGCATAGATTTCGACATTTAACACGCATGCATAATAGGACTACATATTCTAGCTTAGAATTTGCAGGAAATGGGTCAAATTCTATAGCAACGCGGCATGCGCTGGTGTTCTAAAGTATTGTTACTCTGGATTTGCTTCAAAATCTGATTTTCAATAACACCAATGTCTGCTTCAAGATAAAATAATGTTTTCAATCGGATCTGATTCCTGTTTGGAAAATAAATACACTATACACCCCATTCTGTATTACAATATTCGATTTTCGGTTGGCAACCTTTGGGATTCCTGTTTGTCGATAAAATGACTGGCACAGATAGATTCATTCGCTTGAAACTAAAATGATGTGTCAGAGATATTCGTGTGTGATCGAGAAAGCAAATGAATAAATTATAAAAAGTCATTAAAGGAACGGCGTACATGTGTTTTTGACACAAAGTACATTAAATTTTATTATAAACGAATATAATATTTAAAAGCATCCTCGAAATCCAGGGGTAACGCTCACCTACGCTCTCTACTTCCATAGATTTTGTATGGGAAAACTAAAAGCTCTGTGTGCGCCACCTTGTTGATGAGATAAAAAAAAACTGGTTCGACTCTTTGATGTTCATCAAAAGAATCTCGTGGTCAAATAACGGTTAAAATTTGGCCGGCTTTGAAGTCGGTTAAGAATCAGGCATCGGACAAGTGATTTATCAGTTTTGTTTAACCTAAGCATGCCTTTGGTTTTGCCATGACTTAAGGGGGTGTAGAGAGCGTGGGTGAGCGTACGCACTGGATATCAATGATGATTTAAGGGTTATAGGGAGCGTAGGTGATCGTAATCCCTGGATATCGAGGATGATTCTATGGGTGTAGAGAGCGTAGGTGGTCAAAGTTTTCGAGTAATGCGATTTCCAAATAATTGTGTTCTGACAGAACACGCATGTATACAAATGTATCGCTCCATCAACTGAAAATGGTTCCAATACTACTGAAATTCACAAGTACTGTTTACGAAAGCCAATATTTGCACATTGCATTATACACCTTTGTACTAACCTACTTTGTGATGTGCTAACCACGTGAGGCTTACTACTTATAGAAGAGCAGTACAGGGCATGTAAGAAAATGTAAGCAATGTATCAATATCTTCTTTGTGGTGGCGTGTAACTGCTATTTCCACTTCTTCACTTTTACGCAGTTCAAATCGCGAAAGGAAAGTATTATGTTTTGGACAGAGCACAATAACTACTTTAGCTCATTCTAAACTATACTTGTTGGTTTTGAACATTTGAAAATTGAACTGCTTTCAGTTTGCATTCGTTGACAATATGAAAAAGCGCTTAATTCAGGATTTACTTTTGTCAATTGGCATTCATATTGCCTGCCACATTATCATTTGATCTTCAGGTGACAGCGACAATGCCACAAGATCATTTGATCACCGTCCAATAGTGACACTGTCATATCAATATCTAATAGTGACTGTTTCACATGACCATATATTTACCACTGCATAGAATTGCTTCTTTATAGCCCTGCCGATTTCGGCTAGCATTCATAGGCCCATGAACCCCGGAGACCGAGTGCTGACGTCATTGACCGTCCTCGGGCGATTGCCTTTCTCTTCATTCACCAATCAAACACAATATTTAAACTGCTATCAGTTGGCATTCATAGTTATTCTGAATGCCAACGGGACAAATGCAAATCTTGCATTGGAGATTTACATCCAACAAATCCTACAGTAAACGCTTTATTGAGTTTGCCTTTGTCAAGCTGGCATTCATATAGCCTATGAATGCCAACTGCAAGAAGTTCAATGCTTAAACGACCATCATCTAATAGCAACAATGTTAGACAATTAACAAAGATAATGTAAGGGAAGATAAAAAAAAAACTTTTAATCTCCTGCTTCACGTCTCAGATCTTAAAATAGACATATTAAAAGAACAGATTCATATCAGCTGACAGGGATCTGATAATTTGTTACAGCTAGTTTTGGACCTAAAATAGAGTGTTTAAAGTTATTTTATGCTATTATGACCATTGAGAGGGGGCATTTTTATCCAAAATTGATCTCAATCCTTTAAATGTGTAAAATAACTCTAAACACATTATTTTAGGTCCAAAACTAGCTGTAACAAATTATCAGGTCCCTGTGATCAGCTAACCATTGAAGTAAGACATTAGATTCGGCGAGCGCCAATATCTACAAAGAAGTGCTAGATTTGGCTACTGCGTTGGAAATAGGCATTAGGAACAGATAACGTTATTTATTGTAGCATTTTGCAGGACGGATAATTAAATGTCGGTTTGAACCGCATTACACATACATGTCCAACAAAATGATATAGAGGGAGTTGTACTCGTGCTATCAAAATCAAATATTAAATGTCAATATATATTGAATATTCAGGAACTAATAACATGGTGCATACAAATAAGGTTGTTTATATACAACCCGAATAAAGAAAATTGTAATCTTCACATAGATATCTCTGCTAGAATATTGATATTATTCAAATTTTAGTGTGTTACAACATTTGAAAATTGTGTTTCCTCCAAGCTATTTCTGCATAATTCATAGGTATTGCGCTCTTCTAAAGTGCAAAATGCACATCAAGAAATTCTACATGTATGTATGTATATGTATTCAACATTACACCATGACAAAATTGTACAAACATCGGCATTTTAAATATTCCGAGGCTGAAAATATGCATAATCCACAATTTCTGAACACTTTTAACAGAATTATGCCATGCTTTTGATAAACGGCTGAAGTAACCTTATAAAAACATGAAAAGAATAACCGAACTAAGAGACATAACTCGCAGTAAGTTTTTGCAGCGCATCAAAAGAGTTTTAAACAAAACACTTTCAGTAAGAACTGTTAAATCGTGACAACCATGAAATCATGTGAATTATAACACTACGTTATTGATTACTATCAAGCGTCTCAGTGACGTTATAGTTCAAACACACGCTTTAAAATCGAACCCTTTGAGTGGAAGGCGCAATTGAATTATACGGATTAGTTACTAGACAAATAAAGACTCGCACATCGATTGGAATTGTACGGAGACTTAAGTTTGAAATACATGCAATATTCTACATTTCAAGCTGATAATTTCTAGCCTGTAATTACACATGTACCGAATGTACTTGGGGCATTGAGAGGGTTTGAGTATTGCCTTTCACAAATCCGGTAAAATATATTTACAGTGTATTAGAATTTCAATATACCTTCCCCGCAACAAAACACAAACATTTGTTAATAATTTCACCAGAGAAAATCACCTTCGTATTCATCCTCAAATTCATAAATTCAAGACAAAATGAACTTTCTGTATTGACTATTTTTTATTGATTGATTATTTTTTCATTATTTTTTTTTTATTTATTTTTCCTGCAATCTGATTAAAATCATATATTGATCTCCGCGCCGTTACGTAAACTTCTCTCTGCTGCGTTAAGATCTGTTATAACCCAATAGAGGGTCATGTCCCGATGACTTTTCGCATTAGCCAATCAAATTACTACTGGCAGAATTTTGACAGTGAAATTTTGAGGCGACAAAGCTTGCATAAACACATTTTTCCGTTTAGTCATTTCGTCACCAAAAAGTTCGTGCGGAATAATGTGACGAAATGGCTTGCTGCAAGATGACAGGTCGTTGGAAAAATATTTTTAGTGTTAAGTAAAGAGGCGACAAAGGTCATCTGGACGTGATCTCTTATGGGATTATGTCAGATCCTTGTAAAACGGAGTGAGAACAAGGATCTGTATTTTAATTAGATTGTTTTTCCTGGAAAATCACATTTAATGCCATTTCTGCCTGTTCAAACAGAAATTCGATTTCTTTTGCCCCGGTGGCGTTCTTTAAACGCAAAATTCACAGTTTATACAGAAATTCCGTATCTGCTGACGTACAGGAGTTGAATATTTCGCTAATATTATCTTAGATACATGATGATGATGTATATGCACCTGAACTGTACAGTCGACGTAAGATCTGAATAATAATTTAATACAGCAACACATGGCAAACCGCTATCAATAACATCCCCGATCTTTTTGGTAATTTTAAAAACACTTTTGATTTTTCAAACATTTGATACCCCATCCTCGATATCAAAGGGTTATGTTCACCTACGCTCTCTACTCCCCTGGAATATGTCATGGCAAATCTGAAGGTAAGCTCAGGTAAAATTAATAAGACTGGTCGCCAGGCTGCATGCCTGTTCTTTGAAGATTACAAAGAAGCCGTAGCCGACTTCAAAGCCTGTAAGTTTTTACCGTTATGTGACCATGAGATTCTATTGATGTACATCAAAGGGTCGGACCAGTCTGCTTGCCTCACCAAAAAGTAGGTGCACACGGAGCCTTAAGTTTTGGAATGACATATTCCAGGGTAGTGATGACTACAATAAAGACATTACAGGTTGAACCGAAATTAACGATTCTAGAAATCATTTTTCAAACGTACCAACTATTTTATTTCCGAAGCGATGGAAGTTGTCACCGCCATTAAATCAAACTGATCCTCGATAAAACCTGTATCACTCTCTAACGTAACAAAATAACCCTCTATGAAAAAAGAGTCATCACGTGACATCTCTAAACCAATGATTTCAGGACATTCTAGTCCGAGGTGCGATAAACGACAAAATCGTCCCTGCCGATAACAGTGCGTTTATCATACTGCTGGATATCAAGTCTAATCAATTCTTTATTGTGGGCTTGATGAGTTATACATACAAACTCTGTATCTCCCTAAACAAGAAAATGCAGCAAAGCTGCTGTACACAAGCCATTGGTTATAAAAAAACGACTTACGGGCAAACAAAAACCACGTGACACCTTTCAGTCGACTTTATTATTTATTTTGAGAGCTTTACGTCATCACATGGCCTTACGACCTTCGGTGGACTAGAAAAGATAGGAAAGAGAGTATAAGGGATAAAGATTGTAGGAGGAAAGGCAAGGGGAATGGGTTGAGATTTTCAGTCGACGGAAAAAACAAGTAATATACGATCCCCCATAGAGAGCAAAACTGAAAGCAAGTTAAGGTTAAAAAAACTGACCAATCGCTAGGCTGCACGCCTGTCCTTTGAAGAATACAAACTTTAAAGCCTGTCATTTTTTACCGTTATGTGACCACGAAACTCGTTTGGTGTAAATCAAAGGTTCGAACAAGTCGGTTTGCCTCATCAACAAGGTTAAGTACACAGAGCCTTCTATGGAACGCCAGAACTGTCTTACGACTATAGACACAATATTACCTCGTTACCATTCAATGTCATTAAAGGCCCAATAGACGTACAGTAACTTCAGGGAAATTTTCGTGATACTGAAAAATTCTGAAAAAAACCCAGTTGATAACCATGCAAAAAAAAAGCCTAAAACGAAGTAAACCTGAGCGGTAACTAACAAGAAACTCTTGACAAAAAAATCCAAAGAATTGAAAATAATTCAGTTGTGGTCCACTTCAACAATAAACCGAAGGTAGAAGAGCGTTCGAAATGGACGCGTGTTTACAAATAGCCTGTTTCTAATGCTGCTGTACCGGTAACCGCGGAAGAATTCATCTTGAATATTGCTGATATCAGTTAATCTTAATTAAATCTATCAATATCATAAGTTATTAGGCTTGATTTTCGCTTCCAGTTTTGCCGAAAGTTACGTATATTGGGCCTTTAATGCTTTTAGATACAGATGGTTCCAAAAAAAATGTCCCGACATTTTGTCATCGTAAAAACTACATGTACAAAAAAAAAATTATGAAAATATTAGATTAAAGAGTTTTTGAATTATCGTACAACTTTTTTGATATGATATTTTCAATACAACTTTAAAATTTCTAGCAGTTTTGCCACATTAAAGCAAATTAAAATTAAAATGTCATGTAACGTCATTTTGACCTATCATTCAACATGTAAAAAATGTTTAACTACATTACTGTGTACAGCCATTTTGTTATCCATCTTGAAAAAGAAACAGGTAATGCTCTTATTTTGACAAGTCGACAATGACATCATCAAAACCACAATAACCTATTTTGTGCTCAGGCCCCAGTTGTTTAAATGGTGGTAATCTTACTCAGTGATAAGTGCAAATTTTATTTGATAAGTGCAAATTTTAATTCTACTGTAACTTCAAAATCAAGTCATTGAATATACTGCAAATTTCCAGATATAAAATATCAAGTACAGTAAATTAACATAAAAAGATTGTGGGCTTGTACCTTGATCTTTGACAGAATAATTAAAGGTTGAAAAAAATTCGTTAAATACAGAATAAGCTAAACATCTTTTGAATAATTGGGCCCAGACGGAAACACATTGTAAATACCTATTTCCTCACTTCACAGTTTAGTTTGTGATTATCGTGTCAAGCGAAAAATGTTGTCAAGCGGCAAATGAAAAAACTACATGTTTACAAACTGGGGACATGTTTTCGTAACACTCTGTTTATAAAGATCGTTTCATGATCTCGGAGCATGGACGCCACCGTTGTTATAATTTACTTATATTACCATGATGCCACTCTTGCCTACATATAATTTAGACAACGGACATAATTTCACATGTCTTGTACGTTGGGACGAAAAACACGTAACTGAATATGCTGTCAAATATACGACACCTTGAAGTCGATATGGTCAGCTGTAATCGCGATACTCTGCCTCTAATTCTACATCCGGAACCAGACAAAAGTAGTCGATAAATGACACCTCCCCCACCGTGATAGCCCGTTGTTTGTCTCAACTAGGCTATAAATGGTTAATAAAACAATGTTTACCATTGATTATTGGACAGGGCTAATTTTATCAGGAAAACACGACAGAGCCGCTTAACGAAGAACACACAAGGGACTTCGGTTTCGTTACTAAATACACACGAATGAAAACTAGGCTAGAGCGCCTCGATTAATACTGTCTAGCATAGCATTCACAACTTCACACAGTACGCCATACTTTTAACATACATCTAAAACCATACTCTCGATACACTTATTCAAAAGATTTGTTTTAAGGCTTAGATAAATGTAAAAACGCAAAAAAAAACGTAAAATCGGTACATTTGTAATGGGAAGACTAAATTAAAACAAAGCACCAGATATCCGATCGGAACCCCCTGGCCGTCGTGTCTTTCAGTGACCAAAGTTTCATTTATATGAAAGAGATGGCGTTTTGTCATAAAAAAATAACAACTCCGCTTTGTCGTTCATTTACGGTATTAGCCGACTAAACCCATTACGCGTAAATAGCGTTGGTCAGTTCTTGAAGGACCTTGACCTCACAACTCTATAACATGAAAAATTGCCTTGTGTATCGTACGTGGATGGGTGGGGCAACGGATATCGTGCTCGTCTTTCAACAAGACGTCAGGGTTCGATTCCCCATTCGGTATTGAAAACTGTTTGTTAAATGGTATCACATACACATCAGCCTTGTGGATTTGACGTCTACGGAAGCCTGTGAGTGGCCCAAGTAAAATCGGTTTACATAGCGACGGCTATTGGATTATATGGCGGCCGCCACTTATGGCACTAACAGGCTTCCGTAGACGTCATATAGGACAACATTATGAAACAATTAAGCTAATTTTATTGTCAAGTGTGCGCAAAAAGATAAACTTTTGAGAAATTGAGCAAAACAATAACGGCAACAAACCAAATTCTTTTTCTTCAGAATGTCATTAGAACAAAATAGAAAAAAAACTGTTTGAATCCCCAACAAACAATACACTTTTACTGGTTTGAAAATATAAAAAAAAAACCATTTATTGCGACCTTATCCTGATATGCTCATCAATGTTGCTAGACAGCAAATATGTTCCATATACACGATTTAATTCATTATTCGAAGGATAAAATCTAAAAATTGTCTTTTTTAACATTTGTAAGAATAATAGTTGGTTGATTTGCCCAACGAATAAGAGCTAATGACTCATGTGAACAATTATATTAGGTGGATCTTTTCTGTATGACTCAAACGGTGCTAAGTTTCTGATGAATCAAGTTACTAACCTGTCCTATAAATACATGATGTTTTCATTTCCATCGTAGAACAATATACATGCCTTGGGCAATCTGATTAAAATACAGATCCTTGTTCTCACTCCGTTTTACAAGGATCTGACAACATCCCATTAGACGTCACGTCCAGATGACCTTTGTCGCCTCTTTACTTAACACAAAAATAATTTTCCGACGACCTGTCATCTTGCAGCAAGCCATTTCGTCACATTATTCCGCACGAACTTTTTGGTGACGAAATGACTAAATGGAAAAATGTGTTTATGCAAGCTTTGTCGCCTCAAAATTTCACTGTCAAGATTCTGCCAGTAGTAATTTGATTGGCTAATGCGAAAGGTCATCGGGACATGACCTCCTATGGGATTATCTCAGATCTTTACGCAGCAGAAAGACGTTTACGGAACGGCGCGGAGATCAAGATATGATTTTAATCAGATTGATGCATTGGGTGAATGCCAGTGTCTGACTATTTTTTGTAAATATTAGGAAAAATTAGGTCAAGTCTAAGATTTCTGCACACGTTATCTGACAGAGGTCAGGGCCAAAGTTACATATGTATGATATAAATATTTAATTTAACTACTGTGACGTCATAAACAGCTGACGTATTATGACGTCATATGATTATGTCTCGGTAGTGAAAATCGTACTGTCACAGAAGAAATTTGCCTTTCTTATAGTAAGAGAGTTAATTTGAGAGATTTTATGATTTCTCATAAATATAAGTTATGTGATAAATAGAATCTTACACTCGTATCAATATAATATGTAAATTATTAAACTCGATAAGTAATTTAACTCGTTTATCAAATCCCATATTACATCGACACTCGTCTAGGATCCTCTATATATGTAGTCAATATTAAATCTAACGCAATATCTTAATATTAAAACCGTCAATATTGCAACTTTCATTCACATTAGACATGCATGCTTGTACAAGTCTTTGGAGTACGTCGTAACGCAAGGTACATTTTTCTGACAATTATGCATTGTCTGGTCGCCTACAGTTTATTTTTAAAACAAAATGTTATCCAGGAAAACAGTTTTAAATTAACTTTTGGTTTCAACACGCGTGCCCTAATCATCAAACGGCTGGCCCGAAAGGAAAACAAAGGACCTGACAAATGTTCTAAACAAAACTGTTTGAAATGCTGTCTTGTATCTAATCCAATCAGTCGGAGGCTTCAGAAAAAAATGCACTTTTTAACAATCACGTATGTGGTTTGGTTCTCAAGAAAAACTGCAAATTGTTAAGAAACGTGACGGCATATAGAACCTGACGTACATGTAGGCATACAAATCAAACAGAGCCGCCACGACGTAACGTTTAATCGGGTACCAGGGGCTGTTATTATATTGAAGAAATTATCATTGTGATTAAGAGTGCATTTCGAACATACAAACACTCAGACATCGGTTCTTATTAATACAAACATCCCGACAAGAGAAATAAACAATATTTTACAACAAGGAGCAGAAATGAAACTAGTGTGACCAGCCGGGCACGAACCCGAGACCTCTAGGTTATGGCGCCAGGATGTTACCACCATCATGGGCCAGAAGCTCCGAACCAGCTGACCTGCTTTGTAATTCCCTGATATTGTTATGCAAGGTCGCGTCTCCACGTAACAAAATGCCAATATTACATAATGCAAATTGCGGACAGTTTAAATGTCCAAACGCCGGAGTCGCTTACGTCTGTCAAAACTATGTCGCGTATAACCTTCGGAATTAAAGATATGTAGCTTGTTATACTTTGTAAAATTATATTTCAAAAGTAAGGAATACTTAACTATTTTGAAGGTTGATAGAGGACGCCTATGTTGTTTAATCATTTTAGTATTACATTTACACAATACGTTGATGAGAATTATCGTTCTTAATATGATATAGTTAAACAAATCTAGCACCTTGCCTACCTTATTTACAGATTAAATTTTAACATGAATAATCAAATCATTATTTTATATTCGTTGGAAACTGGTCAAATGGCATGAAAATATAACAAGGTGCCGTAATTACATGTAAAAGATGCAAGCGTGAAAAAGGAACGCGAAGCTCTATCCTTGCATTACAGGAAAGCAATACAGAAGCTACGAAAAGTTTAATCTTAAGATTTCCCTCTCAACTCTAATGGATTTCCTGATCATGTTTTGAGTAAAGAAAATTAAAAACGGTTCATGAAATTGGGACAAGGTACCAGCAATATAAAACGCTATCTTGAAATGTCGAAGATATAGCGGAACTCAAGCAAGTCTACTCCTTTCGTTATACCGAACCTCGTGTGTAAATCCCTTTGAAAGCCAAGCTCGTCAAAGTGACATTTTACGGTGTAGGTCGTTTGTTTGGTAAACGCTATTTAGATCGACCCAGCCTGCACAGACCTGTTGTTAAGGCAGGTCTACAGCCAGCCAATTCTCGGAAATTATAATGAATATGTCTTTTGAATTGCCCATGAATAATTCATTGTGCTTATTTGACTTTTCCAATCATTTCTAACTGTACCTTATATATGGTGACGTTGAAATTTTGCACGCGCCGTCTGGTTTAGACATTTCAGAGTTTTGCTGTTCAACCATATTTTGGATAAAACGGGACTCTACCGTCAGGGACAAATTCTATTTTGAGAGCTGTGTTTTGGAATTTTTTCCAGAGAAAATCTTTTATTTGTAAAGGTAATTTTATCCTTCACCCTGGGTGGTCGGATGGTGCTGTGTCTAGCACACTTGCCTTTCACTAAGCCGGGGTTCGATTCCCCGACTGGACGTGAAAATGTATAGGGTCACCTGCCAAACCACGTGCTTTTTCTCCGGGTTCTCCGGTATCCTCCTACAATAAGACCCATTTAGCTTGCGCATTAATATCTGGGCCAACAAGATTGATTTATATATGTTTGATAATTTGTTTCATAATTGCTGTATCCTCAAACGTTTGATTTTCACCATCTATACCGCCGTAAACCTAATACAATTTGAACTGAAAGAACGTCTTTGATATCTCCTTATGGAAGTTCTTGTTGTTTTCCTACCAAGAAGAGTGAACGATTACACTAGCATATGTTGTTAGCTACACTGTATCTTGTTACATACTTTTTCAAAAAAACAACAGAAGCTAAGATAAAATTACTCACTTTCAGGTATATCGCCGATGTGCTATCTATAAATAACAAGGTGTTTGCTGATCACGCCGATCATATATATCCTTCTGAACTTGCAATACAGCACACAGCAAACGTTCTACATCAGCTGTTTACCTTATATTAAATCTTTATTCAAATACATGTATGACAAACATGGACAGTTTAGGATAAACATAACTCTTTCGATTTTCTGATCGCGAACTTTCCCTTTAAATTTCTTGATTGTTACTCCCCGCATCTTCAACCTGCGCTGTTTACATAACCCGTTATTCTAGGGTTTGCTGCTTGTATGACCTAATTAGGTTTATATGTTGTTATTACTTCCGTGTCACTGTTTGACCTTATAATATTGATCGGTTGTTATGATTACTGTGTGGTCCTGTATGACCTTATAATATTGATCGGTTGTTATGACTACTGTGTGGTCCTGTATGACCTTATTATATTGATCGGTTGTTATGACTACTGTGTGGTTCTGTATTTCCATATTACATTGATTGGTTGTTATGACTACCGTGTGGTTCTGTATTTCCATATTACATTGATCGGTTGTTATGACTACCGTGTGGTTCTGTATTTCCATATTACATTGATCGGTTGTTATGACTACTGTGTATCTTTGACCTTATTATATTGGTCGGTTGCTATGACTACCGTGTGGCTCTGTATGACTTTAATGTGTTGTTATGACTAATGTTTGTTTATTTAGGTTGTACAAATCTTCGAGATACTTTGTGCGAGCCATCATTAAAATATAGTATTACAGGAACAAAACTTGTCGTGGGTAGAAGAAAGAAACAAGGTAATATGAAAGTTGTTTATTTATAGCAAAAACGGACGGAAACCATCAAAAGTGCAAATGTTTTAGAAGATCAGACACTTTTACATTTTTTCTTTGGCAGGAAGCACAGGAGAATATTTCAAATCAAGAGACCGCCAGCGATATAGTTTCAAATCACGTTCAACTAATTTGTTTGAATTATTCCAACACAACCATGACATTTGGGTATAAAGTGATCACAATCTATTTAATACGCTGATATTGGGTAGGGACAGGTAGACTTTCAGAAGAAGTTTAGAAATAATTGATTCAAATTAATAAGAAAATTGTTAAGATCAAAGCATTCCGATGTAATGAACTCGTCAGAGATACGATCAAGATCAGTATAAACGGAAAAAATGTATTGACATTTTAGCCCATTAACGAGTCATCAACTGCAGAACTTTAAAGGCTTAAGTCTTCGTAAAAAAATCCTTTAGCAAATATTTTAATCAAAATACAGCAAACAAAATTTTATATAATGAAATAGTGTGTGTCGGGGAAGAGGGGGGGGGGGGCTATAAAGCTCTTCATTAGGGTATGCTGTGAAACTCATTTTATAAGGGTGTAAAATCATATGTGTCTTGATATGAAACACTCTCCATAAGTGTGTACAATTACATGTGTCGTTAAATGAAGCATTTTTTTATAAAGATGTAAAATTACATGTGTCGTGATAAGCTGCTTGTTTTATATGGATGTACAATCCAATATGTGATATTGGGTTCACAATACGTAATTTTTACTTAAATGCATAGCTTATTCTAACCCAAAATGAATTTAATGCTAAAATATTACAGCCAACTTCGGAAACTGACAGTCGACCAATATTGTCAATCCAGTTGCAACGTGAACTAATTGTTAGACCTCAATAGTTAAGTTAAGTTGGGAGCCACTATTGCAATTTTTTGTAAATAATGAACAAAGGTAAGCAAGATATGCACTGTACAGCCATGTCGTCCCTATAAAACTGACCAGTAATACAAAAAGATGAATTGAAGAAAATGACACTGGTAAAAAATTCTAAACTAATGCACAATTTATCTTCAAGAAACTTTTATTTCTGACATTAAAAACTTCTGCGTGAGTTTAGAAAATTACGATTCCAACCTTTTGGTCCCTAACATCAATGACGAGTCAACGAAGGACGAACCAGCTATATTATGCAGTGTATATTACTAATTTTGAAAGGTGAGCATGTGTGTGTGTGTGTGTTACGTCATCTTTATATTTACTTTAAATGTACACAACGATACCTGACGAAACATTTGTAAACAAACTAACTCTCCTGATCAACATATTGTGTGACGTCATCAAATGTGACATATCTTGAGCAGACGACAGCCCGCACGATGACTTACCTCGATTCTAAGCTTTCCCGCCGGATCGTCGGGTTCCCGCCATTTCGAGAGTTGTAAGCGAACATATGCCATGTTTAATCGCATGCAAAACATTCTAACACACGTGGTCGGGTATATAAAGGCCATGTGCCTTTCCGGGGCGCGGTCTGGACACATCGACCCGAGGATTAACAAATTCCAGGTGTGTTGATTGCAGCACAAGGACAGGTATGACGGTGATAAAGTTTAAACTGGACATTACATCAACGCTTGTCTTACACAATGTTAAATCCACAGTGACACCTCAGACACAATTACGAAATAAGATTGTTTGAACTTGGACGATTATTTCCACATAATTCAATCTTCCGGATGTCCTAACCATACCTGAAGATTGTTTCATGTATAACGTCTTCTGGTGAGTTTCCCGTACGGAAGCGATTTGGTCCGGGGTAAATAAAATTGAACAAAGGTTGTGGAACTCTCATGACGGGATTGAAATTCTTTGTCGGATATTTCCGATGATTGAGACGTACTGAGGAGTCGGCCCAGTGGCTCTAAGCGGGAGGTGCAGCATCACGCGTTACAGAGGCCAACACAGGAGCGATATAAGGTACGGGACACCAGCCCCTTATTAGGCAAATGGTCTAAGGAATTCTCAGGGACGTGATTCTGCCCTGAAGGACAGCGTCTACTTCGCCCGCTCTTTTATGAATTATTTATAGACACGTTTCAACAGTAACTTATAAAAAATCACCTCTGTGTACTTAACAAACACCGCAGTGTATACTTGTTTATCGGCAAAAGTTCGGAACATCGGGTTAAAATAAATTAGACAAAACCGAAGCGTTAACAAAATCATAATCCGAACTCAAAATCGATGTATTTTAAATTATGCTTTGAAAATTGATTGTCATGTACTTAGTGCTGACCTTAACAGGATGAACAATGTTTGTTAACCATAATGATGCCAGGGTTTACGGATCAATATTAGAGATCTAACTTTATCTTTTCTCTCACAATAAGACCTTTCCGGGCCATCAAGAGTGAGTAATTCAAGTTGGATAAATTGTTTCTTAATTGTTGTAAAATAAATAAAGTTTATATCTTATATTAATATGAAAGTTATTAAACGAGTTGAATAGTTTAATAATTATGTCACGAACCTTTAGGCTTAATATTGCATTGTAATATTCGATTTATCACATAACTTATATTCATGAGAAAATACACTTAAACTCTCAATTTCATTCTCTATAAAACAGATCAACTAACGTTGTTAAGTTTTTTTTAATAATAATAAAATAAATAATTATTATTTTTATTTATTTTTTTTTTTTTGTGTACATTTTCTAAAAGTAGAAATACAATTTCAAAAGATTTATAAAACTGAGAGGAAAAGATTTTGTATTTATTGGCTGGAATGTTGGTTAATCAGAGATTTGTTTATATAATATATCTATCGTTAAACAGATACTCAGTTCTGTTTAATCTTTTCCTCCTCTCTACGAAATACTAAACGAACAATAATACAGCTTGGCCGTACTCTTTTGACAGTTTTTCTTATACCCATTAAATACCAAAATGTTTATACAAACAAATAGATTGTTCAAACCCCATAATTGTTGAAACGGAAATATTGACTGGCGCAAATTTAAAATGTAGATTATATCCACCGATTGGTTACATTATAACTGTCACTAGAATATGACACCTGATTGGTTACATTATAACTGTCACTAGAATATGACCTCTGATCGGTTACATTATAACTGTCACTAGAATGTGACACCGGATTGGTTACATTATAATTGTCACTAGAATATGACCTCTTATTTGTTACATTATAACTGTCACTAGAATATGACCTCTGATTGGTTACATTATAACTGTCACTAGAATGTGATACCTGATTGGTTAGATTATAACTGTCACTAGAATATGACACCTGATTGGTTACATTATAACTGTCACTAGAATATGACCTCTGATCGGTTACATTATAACTGTCACTAGAATGTGATACCTGATTGGTTACATTATAACTGTCACTAGAATATGACACCTGATTGGTTACATTATAACTGTCACTAGAATATGACACCTGATTGGTTACATTATAACTGTCACTAGAATATGACACCTGATTGGTTACATTATAACTGTCACTAGAATGTGACCTCTGATTGGTTACATTATAACTGTCACTAGAATGTGACATCTGATTGGTTACATTATAACTGTCACTAGAGTATGACACCTGATTGGTTACATTATAACTGTCTCTGGAATATGACACCTGATTGATTACATTATAACTGTCTCTGGAATATGACACCTGATTGGTTATATTATAACTGTCACTAGAATGTGACACCTGATTGGTTACATTATAACTGTCACTAGAATGTGACACCTGATTGGTTACATTATAACTGTCACTAGAATGTGACACCTGATTGGTTACATTATAATTGTCAATAGAATGTGACAACTGATCCGTTACATTATAATTGTCACTAGAATGTGACACCTGATTGGTTACATTATAATTGTCACTAGAATGTGACACCTGATTGGTTACATTATAATTGTCTCTGGAATATGACACCTGATTGATTACATTATAACTGTCTCTGGAATATGACACCTGATTGATTACATTATAACTGTCTCTGGAATATGACACCTGATTGGTTATATTATAACTGTTACTAGAATGTGACACCTGATTGGTTACATTATACCTGTCAATATAATTTGACACCTGAGTGGTTACATTATAACTGTCACTAGAATATGACACCTGATTGGTTAGATTATAATTGTCACTAGAATGTGACACCTGAGTGGTTACATTATAACTGTCTCTAGAATGTGACACTTGATTGGTTACATTATAACTTTCTCTAGAGTATGACACTTGATTGGTTACATTATAATTGTCACTAGAATGTGACACCTGATTGGTTACATTATAATTGTCACTAGATTGTGACACCTGATTGGTTACATTATAATTGTCAATAGAATATGACACCTGATTTGTTACATTCTGACTGTCTCTAGAATATGACACCTGTTTGGTTACACTATAATTGTTACTAGAATGTGACAACTGATCCGTTACATTATAACTGTCTCTAGAATGTGACACCTGATTGGTTACATTATAATTGTCACTAGAATGTGACACTTGATTGGTTACATTATAACTGTCACTAGAATATGACACCTGATTGGTTACATTATAACTGTCTCTAGAATGTGACACTTGATTGGTTACATTATAACTGTCTCTAGAATGTGACACTTGATTGGTTACATTATAATTGTCACTAGAATGTGACACTTGATTGGTTACATTATAACTGTCTCTATAATGTGACACTTGATTTGTTACATTATAACTGTCTCTAGAATGTGACACCTGATTGGTTACATTATAACTGTCTCTAGAATGTGACACCTGATTGGGTACATTATAATTGTCACTAGAATATGACACCTGCTTGGTTACATTATAACTGTCTCTAGAATGTGACACTTGATTGGTTACATTATAATTGTCACTAGAATGTGACACTTGATTGGTTACATTATAACTGTCTCTATAATGTAACACCTGATTGGGTACATTATACCTGTCACTAGAATGTAACACCTGATTGGGTACATTATAATTGTCACTAGAATATGACACCTGCTTGGTTACATTATAACTGTCACTAGAATGTGACACCTGATTGGTTACATTATAACTGTCTCTAGAATGTGACACCTGATTGGTTACATTATAATTGTCAATAGAATATGACACCTGATTGGTTACATTATAATTGTCATTAGAATGTAACACCTGATTGGTTACATTATAATTGTCAATAGAATATGACACCTGATTGGGTACATTATACCTGTCACTAGAATGTGACACCTGATTGGTTAGATTATAATTGTCATTAGAATGTAACACCTGATTGGGTACATTATACCTGTCACTAGAATGTAACACCTGATTGGGTACATTATAATTGTCAATAGAATATGACACCTGATTGGTTACATTATAATTGTTACTAGAATGTAACACCTGTTTGGTTACATTATACTTGTTACTAGAATGTGACAACTGATCCGTTACATTATAACTGTCTCTAGAATGTGACACCTGATTGGTTACATTATAACTGTCACTAGAATGTGACACCTGATTGGTTACATTATAATTGTCAATAGAATATGACACCTGATTGGTTACATTATAACTGTCACTAGAATATGACCTCTGATCGGTTACATTATAATTGTCAATAGAATGTGACAACTGATCCGTTACATTATAACTGTCACTAGAATGTGACACCTGATTGGTTACATTATAACTGTCACTAGAATGTGATACCTGATTGGTTACATTATAACTGTCACTAGAATATGACACCTGATTGGTTACATTATAACTGTCACTAGAATGTGACACCTGATTGGTTACATTATAACTGTCACTAGAATATGACACCTGATTGGTTACATTATAACTGTCATTAGAATATGACACCTGATTGGTTACATTATAACTGTCACTAGAATGTGACACCTGATTGGTTACATTATAACTGTCATTAGAATATGACACCTGATTGGTTACATTATAATTGTCAATAGAATGTGACAACTGATCCGTTACATTATAACTGTCAATAGAATATGACACCTGATTGGTTACATTATAATTGTCATTAGAATGTAACACCTGATTGGGTACATTATACCTGTCACTAGAATGTAACACCTGATTGGGTACATTATAACTGTCATTAGAATGTGACACCAGCTGATTGGTTACATTATAACTGTCTCTAGAATGTGACACCTGATTGGTTACATAATAACTGTCACTAGAATGTGACACCTGTTTGGTTACATTATAACTGTCACTAGAATATGACACCTGATTGGTTACATTATAACTGTCACTAGAATGTGACACCTGTTTGGTTACATTATAACTGTCACTAGAATGTGACACCTGTTTGGTTACATTATAACTGTCACTAAAATATGACACCTGTTTGGTTACATTATATCTGTCACTAGAATATACCACCTGATTGGTTACATTATAACTGTCACTAGAATGTGACACCTGAGTGGTTACATTATAACTGTCACTAGAATATGACACCTGATTAGTTACATTATAACTGTCACTAGAATGTGACACCTGTTTGGTTACATTATAACTGTCACTAGAATATGACACCTGATTGGTAACATTATAACTGTCACTGGAATGTGACACATGATTGGTTACATTATATCTGTCACTAGAATATGAAACATGATTGGTTACATTATATCTGTCACTAGAATATGAAACATGATTTGTTACATTATAACTGTCACTAGAATATGATACCTGATTGGTTACATTATAACTGTCACTAGAATATGACACCTGATTGGTTACATTATATCTGTCACTAGAATATGAAACATGATTGGTTAGATTATAACTGTCACTAGAATATGACACCTGATTGGTTACATTATAACTGTCAATAGAATAGGACACGTGATTGGTTACATTATAACTGTCACTAGAATATGACACCTGATTGGTTACATTATAACTGTCACTAGAATATGACACCTGATTGGTTACATTATAACTGTCACTAGAATATGAAACTTGATTGGTTACATTATAATTGTCAATAGAATGTGACCCCTGATTGGTTACATTATAATTGTCAATAGAATATGACACCTGATTGGTTACATTATAACTGTCACTAGAATATGAAACTTGATTGGTTACATTATAATTGTCAATAGAATGTGACCCCTGATTGGTTACATTATAATTGTCAATAGAATGTGACCCCTGATTGGTTACATTATAATTGTCAATAGAATATGACACCTGATTGGTTACATTATAACTGTCACTAGAATATGACACCTGATTGGTTACATTATAACTGTCTCTAGAATATGACACATGATTTGTTACATTATAATTGTCAATAGAATGTGACCCCTGATTGGTTACATTATAATTGTCAATAGAATATGACACATGATTTGTTACATTATAACTGTCACTAGAATATGACACCTGATTGGTTACATTATAACTGTCACTAGAATATGAAACTTGATTGGTTACATTATAATTGTCAATAGAATGTGACCCCTGATTGGTTACATTATAATTGTCAATAGAATATGACACCTGATTGGTTACATTATAACTGTCACTAGAATGTGACCCCTGATTGGTTACATTATAATTGTCAATAGAATATGACACATGATTTGTTACATTATATCTGTCACTAGAATATGACACCTGATTGGTTAGATTTTAACTGTCAATAAAATGTGACACCTTATTAAATCTATATTTTTCAACTTGGATGTGACCACGATTTAGATGGCGGGTGTCGTCGATGAAACAGAAGACGCTTTCTCTTCCGGAACACCTGGTCTTATTTACTTGTAATTTTACCAGGGTATCCATGTAAATCTGTCTTTTTCATATTTTGCCCCTAGTTTAATGGATTTTGAGTTCAGAATAAGGTTTTCTTGACGCTTTGGTATTTCTATTTTTTTCTAGTGTATTCCCTTTTTGATTTGTTTAAAAAATTGAATAAAATTTGAGCCCCGATATGTTAAACACAGAGGTGATCAAGGCACGACCTCTTACAGTTAAGACCACAAATTGCATGACCTCTTATTGCTTTTGTTTAAAAGGTCACCTGTACGTGACCCCTGATGGCGTTTCGTCAGATTCTTCATTTAAAGAATCGTAGAGAACTGCTATCGGTACACATTATTGCCATCCCATTACAAAGATGCATTCTAAAGTTGAAGGGTAAAACTTTTTCTCACCATTTGTAGGTGGACATTATTTTATTTTCAAGATAACATTCATAGAGACATTAAGTGCTGAATTACGTTATAAAGTAAAGTATGTTTACTTGGATGTGACCAAGATTTACATGGCGGGTGTCGTCGATGAAGCAGGAGACGCTTACTCTTCCAAAACACCTGGTCTTATTCTCTTGTGCTTTTACGAGAGTCTCCATGTAAATATTTCCTTTGTTCCTATTTTGCCCCTAATTTACTCGATTTTGAGTTCGGATTATGGTTTTGTTGACGCTTTGGTATTCTCTGATTTTTTTTTTTTTTTTTTTGCATACTGTTAAAGTTTATATGTTCGTGGCGTTCTCTTATTTCGCTTTTATTAAATATCCGCGAATATATCCACACGCAAACATTTTTAACAACACTCCGATGATTGAATTATTTTCAATTCTTTAGATTTTTCTGTTAAGAGTTTCTTGTTAGTGCTAACTCAGGTTTTCTTCGTTTTAGACTTATTTTTGCATGTTAAAAAACTGTATTTTTTCAGAATTTTTCAAAATCACGAAAATTTCCATAAGTTACGTATATTGGACCTTTAAAGAGGGTTAATCAAAAGTGCATTTAACTTCCTTATGAATCGATATACAATCCAGCAAACAAATTCACCCTAGCCATGTTGACGAATGCTGGAGACATTCATTGCCGTTGATAAGCAGTTTAATTAACTTCACATAATAAGGCTGTTAAGTTTAATACAACAATTAAAAGAGAAACAAATTAGATAGTGCAATCAAAGGCAATAACACAGAGGTCTCTCCTTGATCTCATTTTGATTGTAATACTATCTTCGGAGCTGGAATAAAACAAAAATCACGGTCAAACAAGTCATTGTGATTATCGGAAATCTTTCATTTAATCTTTGTTTCGACTTAGCACGGATTTTATACATCAATGCAAAAAAAGGAAAAACCTTTAAGACGTAATGTAAAAAAACGTGGTGTTGTATATCCGAACTGTAGGAGGGAGGGGTTGGGGAGGGGGTATGCACAGAACTTAATTGAGTGGAATATACCGTACAGTGGGAAATTTTAGCGGGGTTTTAATTTAGCGATTTGGCGGATCCGTATATTATTTAAGTCGAAATTGATTACGATCGATATGTTTTACCCGACAGAGAACCACTATGTTGGCATTGTGCCAAAAGTAACGCAACGTCCTGTATAATGGTGGCGTAATCGACGGCTTCGGGAGAGAGTGAAATTAATCGGATTCCTTATGATGCAATTGTCACATCCAATATACTTAGTTGGGATAATGGTAATCATAAAGAATGTGCGCGTACGTTGTAAGTCATACATTCTCATACAGGTACGTATTGACGTTGTAGCTTTAAATAACTAAGACAAGTTATATAGACCCATTGGCAGCCTTATTTTAAAAGGATCGAGTAACTTTTGAAAGTAATATATGAAACTTGACTTCGTTCGAAAAAGTATTTTTGTGGTATGAGATAACTTGTGAATCAAATTTTCAGTCTGATCTAGAATGGGGTTCTATAAAGTAGCAACTAGAAAAATAGAGATTGTTTTTCTTTTCCAAACAATAAAAACTGTCTTAAAAGGTACTACATAGTGTAATAACCTCTCCTACAAGATTACAAACATGATAGTAGAATAAAAACAGCGGCACGTTCTTTTTCTCAAAATATAAGGAAAGAATTTCAATATTCAAGAAGTTATACAATGCTTTCCATATGAGTTTGAAAACACAAACCCTCCTGACTTAACACATTGTTTACTTATGCCATTAAACATTAAACTTGTCTAATGATATTCTCTTCCAGTAACTTTGAGAACGCCCCTGCGTCAAACGCTCAAATGACAACAGTCAGTCATTGAGGCAAATTGTGGTGCTTTGTTTCATGGATGTAAATGCTGAATTTTCATACATCATCTGTACCAATATAAAGGTTAAAAATTACCTTCAATCTATACACGATGTAGGCCTAGAATTGATAACAACTTAAGACTACTTGTATGCATGAAATATCTTCTAATTTGCAAAGTGTATATCTTATTGCAGGAAATGAACCAATTACGGCTTCGCAGGTATAGTATTGCCGTACCAATTCCGTGTTTGGTTAGGAATGTGTATATACATGAACCATGGCAGTTGCCAATTTAAATCTGTTAAAACCCTGCTGGAGGTATTTCATGGAATAAATCGTACTTGACATACACTGAGCTATAAAAGCTTTTACGTTCGTTTGTATTGGCAATTTTAGAAGACGCCTTTAAACACCAAAGAAAGCAAAACCGAACGTATTGTACTTCGTAAGATCGACTGGGACCATTTCATTTCATTTCATTTCTTATATATTAGAATATGGGTAAGTACTGTTCATTACATTTCTTTATATTTCATTTTGATACCATAGTCACCCGTAGAATTGGCATTTGGCAGGGAGCTTAATTGAACCCTTAATTTTCCATGGGCAAATACATGTTCTATAAAATACTCCGGTGTAAAGGGTGCTCCTGTTGAAAGTGACTTATCTTTGGTAATGGTTTTGAAATATTTAAAGATGACGTAACACACATATGGTGCACGTTTTAAAATTAGTAATAGATGCAATATGCCGACAAAAATGAATCAAACTGCATCATACAGTTTTTTCGTCCTCCTAGGACTCTTCAGTGATGCTAGGGGCCACAAAATAGGAATCCAAAATTCTATACTAATGTGAAAGCAGAAAGGTCATGTGCATAAAAACCCTTTAATTTGTGAATTTATAAGTAAATTTGAACTTGTTCTGTATAATTTCAAATCGTGTACTACGAAAATATGTATATTATGTGCCATGCTACTACTGAAACGCCATCAGGTGTGGAACTTGATGGTGATATTTACTTAAAATAAGGTTCGTTTAGACTTCCACGCTGGAACACTATACCAATCTTATCAGAATTGGTTCCTGGCCGTTTTCTGTATTAAAAGAATTGTTTAAGAATTGAACCTTATTTGGAATTCGTATACAATAGTATGTCCGCAGTTAGCAACGGTAACAATGGTGCTCGTACGCGCTTTATATTTACAATATACGAAGTTAAAATGGAGTTCAATCCTTAAATTTCCGTCTTTGATAATATTCAAATCTTATACGAAAATAAACCATCCAAAATCGGATTGCTTCGATAAAAACTACAATAACCGTGGTTGTAAAAGTAATACAATTGCAGTGAATTTACATTCGTGAATTGCCAGATTTAGAAACTGCGCTATGATCAGCAACAACACTATATTTTTTCTTTTAATCGCCTGAATTTTTTTTATAAGATAATATAAGTAGCAATTCGAACATATGTTTTAATTTATAACGGTCATTTTGTAGACACACTGACGCAGTGAATTGGAAGCAACAACGTCAAACGTCGCGAAAGGAAACAGCCATTGTTTCCTTTACCATCAAATAGTTCAAATGTGCATCAATGGGGTTAACAGCTTCTCAGCATCCATTTGGTGTATAATTAGACAAAATTGACCCGAAATATATTCCATATTTCGAGATATTCAAGGGTCTAAACGATGGCTGTCATCGAATACCTATCACGCTGAAGCGTGAACGACGGTATATTTGGATAGGATAACCATCCACAGATCCATGTTCTCGATGCCGCAGGCTAGTTAACTAAGCTGAAAAGGAGGAGATGTTAATTATAAAAAAATAGAGAATCCAGTTTTGTCGAAAGTTACGTATATTGGGTTTTTACAACTAATCAAGCACACGCTTACATATGCATAAACAAAATCATAATCCGAACTCAAAATTGATTAAACTAGGTGCAAAATATGAACAAAGGAAATATTTACATTTTAAAAGAACAAGAGAATAAGAACAGTTGTTCCGAAAGAGAAAACCTCTTAAAATCTAAAGTTACGGACGAAATGGCCATGTAGCAAAATGTGTGCATTGTTTTGCTTTTGGAATTTACAAATACAATATCGATATAGGTGTTGTTTATTAATAATAAGAAAATGAAACAAAGGTTTACATATCAATCGTATTGCGTGTTGATAAGTCCCAAACTCTAAACAAGATGAGGCGTATGACGTATATGCAAACTAAGACATCGCAGTGATCTATTCCCTTTCAAATACAGAGGTCGCATTTGCAAATTAACCCTATCTCAACGCGTGTAGGTTATGCGTTCATTGGTACACATTTTAGGCCTCGCGAGGGTAAACATCGTGTATCAACAGCTATACCGGAATGTGGGTTCATTTAAGAATATGCAATCAGGGCCTGTATTCATGAAACCGTTCTCATGCTCAAGCACGGATCCTGTGCTCAAACCAGCTTTCTTTTAATTCGCTTAAGTCATACCAGATGATCAAAACGTGAAGTGTAAACATTTGAAACAGTAGCTGGATTAAGTTTCTTCAATTTCGTTCAAATTAATGACAAAAGTTTATTTTATCATTATTTTATCAACAGAACAAAAAACCAGGTTTGAGCACAAAATCCATACTTGAGCATGAATACGGGCCCAGGTGTATATGCGTTCATATGTACACGTGCACTGGAGACAGTCTTAATTCGCACAATAGTGTTAGGGGCCTTAACTTTGGTGTTTCTTTTACTATCATTATATATTTTATCCGAGCTCATATTTAGATACTGTAAAACTACATATTTTCGCAGTAATCTTATTTTAGCGTTTTTTAGCGCTGAAAGTAATGCGCTAAAATATGAGCTAATTTGAGTTTCTGTACGCTTGTTATATAGTAATAACCACGGATGCGCGAATTCATTAATGTGCTAATGTGCTAAAAACTGACGAGATGCGCTAAAATTTTATTGCGCCAAATGAAGTACATTTACAGTGTTGTAAAAACCAATATTTTTTCGCTTAGTCATTCCCGCATGTGGATATTGTCGCGCTGCAGCCATGCTGATTTGCACTATGTATGTGTAATACTGTTATACCCTGTAGAGTTTGAGTGGTGCTGAATATTTTCGCTTGTGGATATATTGTGGATATATTCGCGGAGATTAAATGCCAGCGAAATAAGCGAAAATTCCAAAATCGTAAAACATATCACTTTTACAGTATTCGGTTTAGTATTGAGTTTTTTATTTTTTTCCCAATTAAGATTATTCTACTTTATCTGGCTCTCTGTTTAGAAAAAAATAAGTTGAAAAGGTGCAGTGTGTTGAATTTCAAAATTAACTAAAGAAAAACAAAGGCAAAAATTACAGCTTGGTCGTTTCCTGCTGATCGTTGCCCTGTATGCCATTTTGATTCCCTCTGGTGTAATCAATCCGAAATCAATAAGGAAATGGGATTTGCTGCCGTTTGTTTTTACACTAAATGTTTTCCAACACATCAGATTGCCTGACAGCCGGGCCAGTTATATACCTACAGACATACTCCACTAATTACTTTACGTGGTTTTTTAATGGATTCAAAAACTATATGTCAAAGCCAAATACTTTTAACATGCAATTTTTGACAGCATAATAATTCATTTTTGGCAGATTTTTCTTTCCGGAATTATATAAACTGTCATAAAATAAAGCCAGGTGGCGTTATATACATCACGTGACCATTCAAACTAAATTGCGATGAAGACCCAAAGCCTATAGGGTTCATATATCTAATGTAAGTAGGAAATAAAACGTTCTGGCGCAGATACAATTTTCCATTTGTTATACATGTATAATATTTTCTATTTTTAGTTTTCTATTACCAAGCCGATGTGCTTAAAGGCAGGTATTTGAATCGAAGGCCATTTCAAACGACATGTCGCCTCCAATTATTCAGCATATTACGACTAAATTTCGAAAAGTAGAAGCAAGACAAGGTAATTCCACGTGCCTTGTGATAAATTAAATAAATATTATCTGAGTCATAAAACATATCCCTAATGTTTTGTTTATTGATGAATAATATCAATTTACGTTTCACTATTTCACAGCCTTATAGAAATATTACAAGTAATTCGAAGATACAAACATCAATTAAAACAGGACTAATTTAATTAGTAGAACATTTCAGGGACATTATCATGAAAATCTGGTAACAGACACAGTATACCAGAACAACACTGCACTGTACAGCTGTTTCGTCTAACTCTAGTACATGTAATACATGTACACACATCTAACACGTATTTGGTCAGTGACACTACAGAAAAAGTATGGTCAGGAGAGCTTGAAATCGTACTTAATTTCGATATATTTGCTGCATAACGATGTAATTACACGATTTAAAATTATACAGAACTAGTTTAATTTTATTTCTAAATTCATAAATTAAAGGGGTTTAACGCACCTGACCCTTCTGCTTCTACATTAGTTTATACATCTTGGATGCATACCTTTTGGCCCCTAGCATCACTAGAGAGTCCTAGGAGGAGGAAACAGATGCATGTTGCAGTTGGTTTTTTTTCATTTTTTCGGCATACCGTATCTATTGCTAAATTTAAGAGGTGCAGCATATGTGTGTGTTACGTGATCCTTAAATGAGTTTTCACATTTATAGATTAATGTTTAGTTCTCACACGTATATTTCACCATGAGGAGACCTACGTGTAAAATATCATATCAAGTTAAGCTAACCATAAGAGGTGTCTTAAGCTCATGTAAATATGTGTAGTGCCCTACCTTTCCAAAAGCATGAAATTAAGATAATGGTTAAAGGCCCAATATACGTAACCTTAATGAAATTTTCTTGATTCTGAAAAATTCTGAAAAAAATCCAGTTGATAACCATGCAAAAATAAGCTTAAAGCGAAATAAACCTGAGCGGTAACTAACAAGAAAATATTTACAAAAAAATCCAAAGAATTGAAAATAATTCAGGTTGGGCCCACTTCAACAACAAACCAAAGGTAGAAGACGGTTCGAAATGGACGCGTGTTTACAAATAGCGTGTTTCAACTGCTGCTGTACCGGTAACCGCGATATCGTGCAGCTGATGTCTACTGTATAGTGTTACCCGCTGAAGTACCATACCGAAATTATACAACACAGCAGCTCGCTCACTCACATTATACACTCACATATGTACATGTTCTGAATATACTGACAACGATTAAACTAGTTGTTCCCAAAGCCCTAAATGTTAATTGCTTGGCAGATGGAAACAACTTTAGACTTTGGTATGTCTCAAACTGGAGACAAACACCATTGTCTTCTGGACGAAAGTTCCCTATTTTCATTAATACAAATTCAAGTAAAGGGGCGATCTTAGCAGCTGGCCACACTACAATATATATATGGTGACCATGGTACAAGATTTTCAATACAGTCTAGATTGTGCCCGATAGTCAATGCTCTAAACGAGGTGCTTGGCTACCGTGAGGAGCTCGTTTGGAATGTTTCATGTGACTCATGGAGTATATTATACCAGTAGTCTACATTGTCTAGTTCACATGTCCTTAGTAACACCGGTACATACAATCACCTAAGACAGTCGGACATCCTCTCCTAAAAAACCAAAGTATTGAATTTGCAATTCAAATCAGGCTGTGGTCTTCTTTGGATTACGAAGTAAGGAAGACATTGATTTTTCTTCATATCGAAATTCGAATAACTTCCTCAATATACAGGAATGTACCAAGACCTGTGTGTTGCTTAGCGATTTGTATCCATCACTACGAACAGTAGAATAGTCAGATTAATTCTTTTTTTCCTGCAGACGCATCTGAACTCAAAAAGATTGAAATAGTTCATTATGAAATTTCAATTTTATGTGAATTAGTTTTTTTTTCAATCACCAAAGCGTCAAAAAAACCATAATCCTAACTCATAATCAATTAAACCAATGGCAAAAATATAAACAAAAGATAAAAAATTACACGGTTACCCTTAAAACCCTACAAGAGAATAAGACCAAGTGTTCATTGAATGCTCTTATGATCTGTAACGATGTTTTATTCATTCATCGATATGAATTTAGTCAATCATGTACAAAAGTTATCTTCACTGTGTGCTTCTACTTCAATTTAAATGTCTCATCATTGCAGGAGCGTGTGGGCTTATGTCACTAGTTAAACTGACGTAGCAACTCCACCTAGCGTTCAACTGGATAGAGTTATCAAAGGGACGTAAGCCATGGAAATCTTGCTAGTAAATTTCGTACAAAATTCAAAAATGTTTAAATCTGATACCATTAACATATTATCAGGTTTTTTTTTCAGATATGATGGGAGCTACTATGACGGTTGCCACATGAGGTGAGGAAACATTCCCCCTTCCGGTTTATTTGTAATTTAATTGGGATTTAATGAAGTCTTCTGCGCTTTGTAATGGTGTCTAGATAGTTAATGACCTCGGCTTGATATCGATTTTCTGTGTCTGAACGAAATGGTTATCATTAACTTAAAGATCCCCGTGACACTGTATGCACAACACAAGAGAGTTCGTTGCAAATTGGTTTATATCAAGAGTTACCCCCCTTTCACTTCTTATTATACCTGAAATGATGTAGGATCATTAACGATCTAATTGATAGTTAGGTACTGGCCCAATCGAAATATACAGATTGTTTTTCTTTTTTATTGATTCTTTTGTTCATAAAAAGTAGGTAATTTTAAGGTTAAATGTGAGACATTATTCAATTCACTATTGTGAAGTCTGTTAAAAGTCTAGTTTTCAGTCACAAAATGTCAATGGAAGAAAGCTTTATTAACCACGGTGATTTCTACTTTTTGCTGGCATCTCTCCGAACCTGTCATCTAGGTCGACAAGAATGACTTATTTTTCTTTAAAAATGGTTGTAAAACAATAGGATCATGGCAGAGTATGGTATATTTTGTGCGTCTCGTCCTTCATTTTTATTTCCTCGGATTCACAATCAGCATTTGCTTTGTACACACAAACAAACAAAAAATGAATAAAAATAGGGGGGGGGGAGAGAAGTATTTGGAAATTTCTCCAAAGCATTACCACCATTCTGACAAGATGAATAAGAAAATACTTAATAATATTATCCAAACTTTTACAGTCAAATTACTCAATTTCACAGCTTCAATTCCTGCAATGACAATAAACAAAAAGCAGATTGCTCCTGTCATACAAAGAAAAATACTGCATAAAATTACATTGTAACTGTTTAATTGGCTATTAGTTTTGACAATTATATCTATTATTCAGTAATATTACACGTTGAAACAAGGATTCGACAGCAAGCTTACAGCTTATATAAGTCAGCTCCCTTGGTTTGGTCAGCATGTATTAAACCGAGTACATTTTGTAAAGCGTCAAAGTATACGGAAATGCATCTTTATAATTAAGAATTATGTACTTTTGGGCTAAATATTTAATTAAACTTCATTTTACAGCTGTTTCGTTCTTCTAGGACTCGTGAGTGATAATAAGCAATGACAAAATCTAAACTTCTTGAGTAAACATGTGAATATTGAAATAATTAATTAACAAACAAAATGTTGCTCTTCAGTAACCTTCAGTTGTATTAATAACTTTTGAAATATGAAATACAGTTATATTTCAAAACTTGCTTTTTGTCATTTTGAAAGCTGAAAATCGCAGGAATCATTTAAATAAACAATACACTTTTGAAACACAATGAAGGCCTTCGAATTTCACTGATATTTAACGACTGGTTTCTCCTTAGTAAGGTGTTCAAGTCAACATCATTTTTTATATATACATGGTTTCCATATTGCTGAGGTTTTGTAACATGTTATTAAATAATCATCACTAAATGGTCATCACTTTACGTACAACTTTTAAAAAGGGTCATCAATGATATTTTGATCATTAAAGATGACGTAACACACACATGCGATTTCAAATTGAAAATACTGATATATTTATGTTGTGAAATTTCCAGGCTTCCACATGTACCACTTTTAGAGAAAATTCTTTAAGATTTTAATTTGCTTTATTCTTATTATTATCTAGAAATTTGAAAAAGTAAGCATGGTTTAATGCTATATAATGGCACTTGCTCATGTATAATACAATATGCAGGTCAAGATTGGACTTAAGGATAGTGTTATCATAGTATTACAAGAATTGTTCCATAATAATTAATGTTAAACTAGTCGACATAACGAGTTTTACTGCATACTTTGAGTTCAATACGGAAGTTTTGTTCGACATAACGGGATATTTTCTACTTGTATATCAAGGGTCGACATAACGAGCTTCAAATTATGTTTTGATTCGAATTAATACAGATGTTAGTTTTAACTCGACATTTTCTATTACTTCTTTTTATATCCATAGGGGTGACATTTTGACTCGCCGAAGCGTACTTAACATATATAAATATTAGGAAAGTAAAAGCTACTTTAAACCAAATTTTGATGAACAAGCTTTTTGATAAATCTCTGTAAAACCTGCCTAAAGTTACATGTATGGAAAAAAACATTTGTTGGAGAGCTAATTAAGATATGGAATATCATTTTCTTCATCTGGGAGTATATTTCCCGTAAAATCCGTCTTTAAAGCCCTGCTGTTTTATGGTCGGTATGGCAGATTTTCTCGTCATATGTTGTGACACAGTCACGTCGTTAATTTCAGAAGGTCAACAATAGGAGGCAATATATTCAAAAACTAAAACACAGATTGAATGGTAGTGTATATTAGCGTTATCGATCTGAACTAAATTTAAACATTGGGATAGATTAAAGTTATCCGTACAACATCGATGGTTAATTTAATTTAATTGATTAAAACATATTTTATTGTAATTTATGTACAATGGGAGTTGGGCACAGGTTTAACAACTTATTGATACCATATTTTAAGATGGCATATGATATAATGCAGTACATATTAACAATGACTTAATTAACATACAGACAGACAGAGAGGTAAAGGGAAGGGGGAGGGGAGGGAGGGAGAAAAGAAGGCAGAAAAAGATAGAGAGAGGGGGAAAGATAAATCATAATACTATTGACACCCGAGTCAGTACAGAGCTATGGTTAAATACCAAAAATCACTCTCATAACGAATTTGGTTTATTATAGACGTCAGTGAAACCCGGACCATGTGCTCCCTCTTTATCCATGCAAACGGAACTAGTGCTAGCCTATTCACTGTTCTATACTTGGTGCTATCTAATATTCATTACATCCCTTACTTTGATGGTTAAAGAACAGCATTGCTGGAAGACAAGATAACGCTGTAAGAGTTATCCACCTTTACATAGCTAGAAATGTGTATGTTTCATGTATCTGCATTGGTTTGGTTCAATTTATTTGGTTTGGTTGTGTTTTCTATACAAACAACAGCTTTGGTCATTTAAGGACGCGAACTGTAACCAATATAATGTTACACAACCTCGTAATCCTCTAACGGTAACAGTGTTGGTGAGATGGTGGTATGTCAGACTTACAACTCCAATAGCTTGCAAAATGATATATGCACATGCATATTGTAATTCTTTTTATTTATTTCGTATGCAATAGCATAAAGGACTTCAATATACATACATCATCTTGCAAAATTTTGGAGTTGTAAGTTTGATGTACCACCATCCCACAAACACTGGTACCGTTAGAGGATTACGAGGGGTGTTACATAACTGTAAAAGCCAATATTTGTCGGCGTGGAATTTTTCGATTAGTCAGTGTCCAAACTGTTCGTGGAGTCGAAATTTTCGCGCTGCAGTCATGCTATTTTCCAATGTATACTGTTATACACTGTAGAGTTTGAATATTGTTGAATATGTTCGCGTGTGAATATATTCGCAGAGATTTATTGCCAGCGAAATAAGCGAAAATTTCCACACCACGGAAAATTCCACTTTTACAGTATATTAATCCTTGCAAAAGCAACACATTGGTCACTATGGCCTCTTACTATTGAACTCACGTCACCTGTATCATATATCATGTGTTGCTAATGAGAGGATTAAATGCATATTTGAATCAATAAAATGGATGATTTAAAGGCCCAATATACGTATCTTACGGCAAAACTTGAAGCGAAACTAAAGCCTAATAACTTAATATATTTTATAGATTTAGTTAAGATTAACTGATATCAGCAATATTCAAAATGAATTTTTACGTGTGTATCGGTACAGCAGCAGTTAAAACTCCGTATTTGTATACATTCCTAAATTATTTTGAATTGTTTGAGGATTTTCTGTCAATAATGTTTTGGCCATTAGGCTGAAGATGTATATATTGGGTCTTTAATAATTGTCTACCTATAATTCACAAAGTGTTATAATAATTGTACACGCACATGCTTATTTACATAACATGAATCGTACATAATATAATACACATACTTTGTAAATGAATCGTACACAATTGTTTTATCCTTCCAGCGCAGTAGAAGACCTTTCATTTAAATATTGATAACCAAAAAGTCATAAAAAGAGCATGTCTAAATGAAACACAAAAGCGAAAACATAACCATAGTCCTAATCAAAAATTGATTGAATAGGCTAGGAACAAAAACCAAAAAAATATATACCCGGAAACCATTGGCAAAATAAAAGGGAATAAGACTTTGTATTCCGGAATGGTACTCACCTAATGCTCGTTTGATGACACTTGTCATGTAAATCTAGATCACATCAAAGTAAATGGTAGGTCCTCAAAGTGAGAACTGGTGCAGAATTCACAATCACAACAAGTAGGCATACTTAGGATCACATTCAAAGATACAAGGATAGGAAAAAATTCTTCTGATAGTTATATTGTCAATTCTAATTGAGTGTATAAATCAAAAAGAAAATAGATGGTTATATATTGATAATTATAAGTTATACAAAATAGATATAAGGAACAAGATTCAACAGTTTTGTAAGAATGATATATACCGAGTTTGTTTTGTACACAAACAGGAATTGAAAACTAATGAATCTTTAAAACGTCTATTTCCTTTGTCAACCAAAGGTACATTATCTGAGTGTCGGTTATCTGACCGATAAAATCAGCTCACTGCCCAAAATTGGGTGAGTTATATAAGTCAGTTGTCAAAATTTCGTCTAAATGTACTCTAATGTTACAGGTAGACAGAGGGATGTTGAAATAGGGTCTTAAAGATGACTCAACTGGTGTCCCTCTCGTCTCCGTTCATTGATTTTCTTTCTTTCTAATCCATATGGATTCTTTAATTTATTTCTCATTTTCCACTTTTCCTCCCTTTCCAACACTTTGGAGTTGTTCCTGTCTATGATATGGTTGAGTATGTTAGCATGGTCTGTGATAACTGATTTGTTATATTGTTTTTCTGATGTTTTTAGTATTTTTTGGTGAAGACGAAACTGAATTTATCTTAATGGAAATGTGTGTGTTGTATTGGATAGAGAAACTAGAGCAGCTATACTTGAACATGCTACGTATATAACATGTACCTGTAGTAAAGTACGGTCAGCTGGGAACACAAACAATAACAAATGCTCAATTATATAAACAAATCATACAACAAACAAGTATGACGCCACGGTAAATTTCGAAAGAAAGCAAAGCTATTTCAAGAAAAAGATCGATTCCAGGTCTAATCTGAACAGATGTTGGTGAACCCCACGCCATCATTTTGGTTTGTCTTTTTCTCTCCTATTCAGGTTCCACTAACCAAGAATTGTTAAATATTTCAATGAATAAATCGTTTCTGAAAGTTATTTGCGGCCTCCTTTTTTATTCGAAAATATTTCAGTTAGATTCCTGTCAATAGTAGATCATCTAGAGCTGTTTCTTCAGGTGTGTTATATTTTTTAAATATGTTGTTTTCTCTCATTCCTAAGCGTGTACTACTGGCTTGTCTAGGGCAATACATCTATGATCGCTGTGGTTTTCTCTCATTCCTAGGCGTGTAATACTGGCTTGTCTTGGGCAATACACCTATGATCGCTGTAGTTTTCTCTCATTTCTAGGTGTGTAATACTAGCCTGTCTGGGGCAATACACCTATGATCGCTGTGGTTTTCTCTCATTTCTAGGTGTGTAATACTAACCTGTCTAGGGCAATACACCTATGATCGCTGTAGTTTTCTCTCATTTCTAGGCGTGTAATACTGGCTTGTCTTGGGCAATACACCTATGATCGCTGTAGTTTTCTCTCATTCCTAGGCGTGTAATACTGGCTTGTCTTGGGCAATACACCTATGATCGCTGTAGTTTTCTCTCATTTCTAGGTGTGTAATACTAGCCTGTCTGGGGCAATACACTTATGATCGCTGTGGTTGTATTCCACATCTACCCATGCAATACAGCAACGCGGCTTGATAGCACAATAGTTCAACAATGAGGTGACATCTCTAATACGGCAAACCTTGATGCCGCAAAGAGAAAAGTGTGATATGATGAAATCAAAACTTTTCCCAATATTTTAATCGTATATCAGAAAGCTGAAACTTTTTATGCAAATTGCAAATATGGGTCATGCTTAATCTCGCTGACTGATTCGTTTTCATAAAAAAAGCTCAAGGGAAAGGCTGATATTTTCAAAATGGTAGCCAGTCAAAACGTATTTTACTCTTACTCTTCTGGAACACGTGGTCTTATTCTCTTGTGCTTTTACGAAAGTCTCAGTGTAAATCTGTCCTTTTTTCCTATTTTGCCCCTCCCTAGTTTAATCGATTTTGAGTTCGGATTATGGTTTTGTTGACGCTTTGGTATTCTCTGATTTTTTTCATGTTTTTTGAGGTTATTCATGAAGTTGAAATGAGAGTTAATTTTCTTTAATGACCAAAGATGTCAGATTTGGAAATCCCTCCCTCGGGTGAAAATTCCCTTTCTCACACCCCTGGTCATGGAAGATTCTTACTGTATAAAACATCATTCATAGAGGTCTTACTTGTTTGGTAAAACCAGCTAGTCGTTATCATACCAGTAACATCCCTTTAAAGCAATCTAACAGGGGTGTTGATGGATCGTTTATAAAATCCCGAATGCTACACACGTCTCGTAAAGTTTTCCCAAAGTGCCAACAATAGCAATTTAATATTGTCAAGGCAGCCTCTCTCCAAAGTCATTATTTCTACAGGGGAGCTGTCATTATTTCTACAGGGGAGCTGTCATTTCGACCGATGTGCATTTCATCACACGTTTTTAAAGACATGCTTTGAATTACTTTGAATCGATCCCTTTCATCACAGGTTTTACTTGGGTAAAATGATGTGTGCATATTTTGAATAGTTGGTTAAAATGACCTGTGCAGATTTGGCCACTTAATATAATAGTATAAACTTTATTTATGGTCACAATCATTAAACAAATATCCAACTTATACTAATCACTCTTGATGGCCCGGATGTTAGCGCGAGAAAAGGGTCTATTGTAGGAGGAAACCGGAGTACCCAGAGAAAAACCCAAGTGGTCGGGCAGGTGACTCCATACCTCTTCACGCCAGGTCAGGGAAGTGAACCCTGGCCGCTTTGGTGTAAGGATAATGTAATGATTAAGGGCCAAAAGGCAGAGAAACAAAAAGGAGGGTTGCTTCAAATTCCTTTGGTATATCAAATTAAGAAAATTGAGAAAAGAACTTGTTAATTAAAAAAGATAAAGTAAATGATTTGTAAATATTATGAAGATAAGAAAAAACTTTATGAAAAAATATGATCATGTGCATATGTTTTTATCCATATATCACACAACAAACGATATCTAAATGGTACACGGTACTGGTGTTCTGTGTTATCTCGTACGTCGACGGAAAAATCAGGAATTTAGTACAGCTTCGACCGTTTACAAATTGCGACAATAAAAGGAGGGTTATTTATCCTCACTTGCGCTGGCATGTGTTGTGATAAACACCCAATAACAACCGTCAGTTTGACAGGGTTTCTGACAAAATGATCTCGTACCGCACGTCATTCATTCATTGCAGCGGAGGAGCTCTTCGACAGAGGAGGCGCAATAAATCCTTTACCAATAATTCAATAGTTATAACATTCAAATGCACAAAGATGGCCTTTTCGGAAGTACGACCGGGAAACTGATTGGCAGAAGAAAGCAATATCCGCATTTAAAACGTCGGCACCACCACTACACCTGAATGAGAACGAACACTAACAAAAAAAAACGGTGGCAAAAAGTCAAAAAATTCTTTTGTGTCACCTAATGCCTAATCGAAAAATCGAAAAACTTTAAAATTGAAAAATTACTTAAGACGGTTATTGTTCCCATAAAATTCTTAAAGGGAAGGTTTCAGCTTTGCAGTTGGTAGTTTTATTTCAAATGCGACCAATGAACTAGCTAGCCGTAGCCGCTAGCTTATTGTTATGAAATCGTCAAGGTTTAACGTCCTATTAACAGCCAAGGTCATTTAAGGACGTGCCAGGTTTTGCAGGTGGAGGAAAGCTGGAGTACCCGGAGAAAAACCATAGACCTACGGTCAGTACCTGGCAACTGACCTACGTGTTTTTCGAACGAACTCGCAACCCAGAGGTGGAGGGCTAGTGGTTGAGTGTCGGAACACCTTAACCACTCGGCCACCACGGCCCAGAGCTGGAGGGCTAGGGGTAGAATGTCGGGACACCTTATCCACTCGGCCAACACTGCATTAGTGGAGGGTTAGTGGTAGAATGCCGGGACACCTTAGCCACTCGGCCAACACTGCATTAGTGGCGGGCTAGTCGTAGAATGTCGGGACACCTCGGCCAACTCGGCCACCGTGGCCCCTCATTTCACCAGTAACTCTGATGCTTCCACAAGTAGTAGTGTGGGTATTTAGTAGCAGCCAATTTAAGTATACAGAGAGAATAACTACAGTAAAAGGGCTGTATCTTCCAGGTCACTGAACTGTAATGCTTTAAATAATTGAGCAACAACATCCAATTAACTACCGATCAGGGATTTGTACTCCGTAAGTCGATCCAGCGGATACATATTTGAGGGTAATCAGATGCCAGCAGTGTATGAACAGTAACACATAACAGATTATAATAAAATTCCTATACACGCCGTGACATGAAAAATAACGCGAATTCTAATTACACTTTGTATATGCGAATTTTGGAATAACGTGAATTATGTCAGTACGCAAATGGCGCAAATCCAAGTATATCATTACATGAATATAACCATAAATAGAGGATCTTACACGAGTGTCGGTGTAATATGGAATTTATTAAACGAGTTAGATAATTTAATATGTCACGAGCCGATAGGCGAGTGACATATTAAATTATTTAACGAGTTTAATAAATTCCATATTACATTGAAACGAGTGTAAGATTATATTTATCAAATAACTTATATTGATGAGAAAATGCACAAAAACTTTCAAATTAATTCTCTTAAAGAAAGGCAGATTTCTTCTGTGACAGTACGATTTTCACTACCTCGACAATCGTATGACGTCATGAGACGTTGTTTGTTTATGACGTCACGTCACAATAGTGTTATTACACGTGTGTAATACCAGTTTTATGACATGGTCGTATGACATGACTGAACAGGTCAGTTATGTGATAATATGAACTTCATCTTAATACAAATAACATAATAGCACAACGAAATTAAAACACAGAGCAAAACATAGCCGAGGATGATACCGCAATGAGAATAATTGAACAAATAGAACACATTGACAGATTGTGAACGTTACTTTCTTAATTTTTGATTTATTATAACTGAAGTGTCAACGAAACTTTAATGCGAACTTAAAATCATTTAAACTACGGACAAATATGAGCAATGGAAAGATTTGCACGTATCTCCTTAAAAACGTGCAAAAGAAAGCGTGTTATGTTTCATCTGAGACACCCGCCATGTCAATCGAAGTCGCATCAAGGTAAATGTCACGTCCTCAAAGAGAGAACTGATGCATCATTCTAAATCACAAGTGGTCATACTAATGAACAAATTTAGACATTGATTCGACTCTACATCATTTTCTATATTATCCAAGGAGAGGAAATTGGCAAAGACAGAATAAAACAAAAAGCAGCTGCATATTGGTTCACAGAAATACCGACCGGATGGCAGGCGCTGCTTGTAAATAATTCCCGAGCAGAAAGGCTGACCGTGATTATACTCATTACATCACAGTACAACCCTACAGCTTTATCGATATCAGCAGGAGACCTAAACCCGAAAATACCAAGCCTCCGGAACCTAATGAGATCATGACCCTGATACTATAAATATCTCCTCTGTGTGTTTGTGTGGAGACCATAGTGCATGCTTGCTTACAGTGGCGCGGTTATTCTGGGGTTGGGCGAACTATTGTTCGGATACACTAAATAGTATATTTAGTCTACATATTGATAAACTTTCAAAATACGGAAATGTGTCTCTTAAATAACGTGTCAAAATATGTTTATGGAAGTAATTACATGGTTAAATTTTTCTCAAAAATAAATGACACTAGCCATGTAATATACATGTAGGTCTGAAGAGCTCCCAGTGAAGGACGGAGTGAACGCGCTAATAATGTGTCCGTGCTGTTTTTTACAATTTACATATGTATTTACTTATATTGAAGTCGTCGGGCCGTCGGGCCAAACTTCGAGTTAACCGGGTATTCCAGTTCATGTATTTGGAATGTTTAGAGTAAATTTAGTAGAGACCAACGAAAGAGGTATTCCAGTTATTTAAGTTCGCGATAACGATGTTAAACTGTATATATTTCTTTAAAAAAACACACAGGTCTGTATATAATTTGGCCTTCACTTAGTAACCGTAAACCAATAGTTTATACATTTTTAACGTTTAAAACCACAACTCTTTTTTTTGTTCAGATTTTTTTTGTTGCTTCATAAGTATATCCACAAACACCGACTAGCACTTTTTTATGCATTATTTTCGAACCTGAAAGTTTTCAAAATTGTGAATTATTTATGAATAAAACTGTTGTATTTAAAAAAGATAAACAAAAGTGATATATGATATGCATCATTCAAGTCGGAGCCTAAAACAAGTAAATCCTCAGTAGACTAGACGTAATGTATGAGGATTACTTTAGCGACACGAAGACATGACTTCAACAACCCAAGTAATGTTTAAAATGGGGCCGCTTGCAGCACGGTCCCATTACAAACAGAACACAATACATCCCCATCACAAACGCAGGCATACACACATAGTTAGACTCTAGCCATGTGACATAGGACTAGCAGTAAGTGCCCTATAAGGCAGCTTCTTTGATTTCATCAATATCAAATAATGGATAGTATAAATGATATCAAATTGTTTATTTATGTTCATTTTTAGCTAGGTAAGGCGCTATATCAAATACTGTATGTTAATAACTATCATAAGCAACACTATGACTAATGTAGCATCCCTATCCCTTGTGTCATGCTGAAAGATGACGTAACACACACATATACTGCACATTCTAAATTTAGTAATAGATACAGCATGCCCAAAAATATTGATTAAACTGCATCATGCAGTTGTTTCGTCCTCCAAATGATGTTAGGGGCCAAAAGGTGTGATTCCAAAATTTCTAAGAAATAAGAAAAGCTGAAGGAAGTTTTGTACGTTTATACATAATAAACTTGTGGTAATTGTAAATGTTTGTTTCGTATTTATTGCTATATCGATTTGGTCTTATTAGGTTTCATGTCCAATTATCAGCTAAGGTCACGCAAGGTAGGCCTACCGGTGTATACTTCGTGAATGTTGAGTACGTGTGTACTTGGAAAGGCTATGGTATGCTCGTGCAAGCGTCCTTGAGATAGTCTGGAACATTTTTCGATTTTAAGTGCTACCACATTGAAGTATACTGCCAAAGGTTCCCAGCAGAACACCCCACCCGGTCACATTATACAGACAACGGGTGAACCAGTCGTTCCACTCACATGTAATGCTGAGCGTCAAACAAGGACCAGTTACTACTATTTGATGACATTGTGGTAGTCTTGGCAAAGGGTCATAACCAAAAGCTTTCTTAACAAGGTAGACTAGCTCCCGTCTCTAGAATAGTATGCAGGTTGATCAGAACTATGAGCAAGTTTTATGGTCGCCATCTTTGTCTCATCGAGAAATATTCGGTATCTTTGTGTGATATGATGATGGACGTTTTTGAGGATGCTCATTAGATGTTTATTCATTTGAGGACATGATGTTTACTAAGATGTGACCAAGATTTACATGGCGGATGTCGTCGGTGAAGCAGAGGACGCTTACTCTTTCGGAACACTTGGTCTTATTCTCTTGTACTTTTACAAGGGTCTCCATGTAGATGTTTCCTTTGCTCATATTTTGCCCCTGGTTTAATCGATTTTGAGTTCGGATTATGGTTTTGTTAACTCTTTGGTACACTCTACAAACATTATACAGATATTTAATTATTTAGAAGAAAAAAAGTCTGATCATTGCGATCCCTTAGATGTCTGAAACTATTGAATATAAACTAGTTAAACTGGTAGAGAAATTATCTATAAAAAACTTAGCTAGTCTATTAACAAATGCTGAATGCTTGACTGAAGGCCAAGGCCGAACGGTAAACATTGTCAAGGGAGATAAGTCCGTATTATACATATACATTATGCATATTATCGTTGTTGAGTAATTTGCATCAAACATATGTTACAACAAAACCCTAATACAAAGAACGATCGAAATCGATGTAAACCACGAAACAATCGTGTCCCTCGGGAGTCTTCATTGGATACATTCCACCCGAGTCAGCAGACCTTAATATATAATAATCTATCGACCGGGTATCCGTCTGGTAATCGACTACTGTATAGCTATATCGTCTGCTACCTCTGGGTCTGGGACAGACATCGGTATCCCAACTTAAGGAAATCAGATACTGTAAGGGCAAATATCTTCGCGCGTGGAACTGTTCGATAAGACAGCCTCCGAGCTGTTTGTGGTGTGGAAATTTTCGCGCTGTGAGTCATGGTGTTTTGCATTTTGTACAGACAAAATACAGTATGTATATTATGATATTATACACTGTAGAGTTTATATTGTACCGACAATATACAGTATGTATATAATGCTATTATACACTGTAGAATTTGAGTGGTGTTAAATATGTTTGCGGGTGAATATGTTACCGGATATGTAATGCCAGCGAAATAAAATCCTCACACAGCAAACAATTCTTCTTTACAGTTGATTGTCCAGAAAAAAAACACTTTATTTAGAGTGCAATTTGGTTTTTGGTCTATACATCGATAGACCAATTTATTATCAGGTACAATCTTTAAATAAAACAATAGCTTGACGTGATATTTCGTCTTCTTAGCTTCAAAACAAATACAGCATGATAACATAGATTACAAAGTTCATGGAAATCAGCGGGGACACACATTGACAAAACATAGATTTTTTTTTTATAGTTATAGCTATTTATTACATTTTACCAGTGAAATGTCGAAAGTCAATATCGCTTTTTCTGATTTGACCAATCATAACGCTGCTTACAAACGACATTTGGGAAAATCAAAAGCTGCAACTGTAGATTTGTGGTATGAAAATGTAATAAACAGAACATCTAACAGTGTCTTCGGTAATACCAAAAATATTTCACTTGTGTGGCTAATTAGCCCAAGTTGTGAAATATATTTGGTATTACTGAAGATACTGGTAGATTTTCTCTAAATGTTTTCAGTTCAATGTTAATCTGGATTGTATTTACAGTAGTATAGATGCAGTCAAAACCAGCAGACAATAGCATGGCGTCATTTTGGCGCCATGTTGATCTACGTTACGTCAACGTCTTGCACGTCGCTTCAGATAGCACGCATTATAGCTTGACGTTAATCATTCAAGTGACTGTGAATTCAAAAAAAAAATGTCTTGCAGTATGTTAACATGCAACGGTACATGTAAAAACCTCTATAAATTGGAACAAATAATAATAATAATAATATATAATAATAGACTTTATTTAAAATTCGATAACACATTGAGTCAGAGACTCGTCTCACATGTGGTCGACATCAAATTTACAATATTTACAGCAAGATCTGGACTGAATGACAACAAAGACATTGGTATGCCTTACAACACATCTGAAACGTAAATATGCCCATTGAATGTCTGTCATATTGTATTTATTGTCAATATGAATGAAAAGTGAGTGCCAAATAAATATTCGTTACGTCTTAGCATACGTCATTCTATTGTATCTTGCACCAAGATTGCATTTATAGTGAATTTTAAACACGTGACTTTGAAGAATGTTGATTGTTAAGAAAAAAATCTGACGATTTTTTTTTATTATTTTTTAATAATACATGGATTTAATGGATTAATTTTGCGTGAGAAAAAATCATGACGTATACCTGCGTACCTTGTGTGCACCGCATAAAGCGGTGACGTATTCAGAATGACGGTGTTTATGATCTCCTTTTCATCATGTACAATGTAAGTAAAGATCTGTTCATATTTTAAAGTGTTCGTAGCACAATCAGGAATGATAAATGGATACAAATCCTTTAATGGCTCTGGCTGTTAATAGGATGTAAAACAAAACAAACCAAACCAAATAACACTAAGCAGAAACTTCATGGCACTTATGGAAATGTAAAAAGCGCTATAATCAGTACAAAATATGTCCATCTTCTGCCTACATAATTTATGTTACAGTAGAACGTCATTTTGTATATTCAGTGTGTTAGACGCTTACATCCGATGATTGAAGTACTACTGGTTTCATCATCAACACATTTTATCATGTGGGACTGCAGTTGAGAAAAACTTTATATTTCCTTTTACATGTGTAACTATCACTTTCCTCCTATCAATTTCGAATCTTCAGCAAAATATCGGAACACGAGTTTTATTGTCGGTAGCAATTTTTTCTTAATTTTTAACAGAAACATTTAACATGGGTAAAAAAACAGTATCAACACATGTTTGTGTCTTGGGGCTATAAACTGATGAAGGAGACAGGTCGTTTTTCTCTTTAAACGATAATAAGATCAACAATTGGTATTGGGTTCGCGGAACAAATTGTGTTTCATTTGACGGTAATTCGATAAGGTTTGATTGTTTTAAATCGTTTGTTAAAGTTAACGTTATCAGGTCATAATGAAACGAAATACTTTTCTTAGTGAATATCTTAGGCCGATGAGTAAATTTTATATTTTAAGTTCAAACAATATTTTATTTAGTTAAAGCAGCAATTATCATACAATGATGAAATACTATGATGAAACATTGATCTGACAGAAAGAATACAGTTTATTTAAATGATTTTTCTTTCAATTTGTCTATCAATGTAAACTATTGATGAGTAAATTAACAGACGGACAATGTTTTCTGGGAAACAAATAAACTTAGGCATAACGTTTATACAACATCTAGGTAAATGTACATATGATTGAGGAATGGTGCATCGAGCAGAAAGTGCCGGAAGGAGAAGAGCAGAGAGTACCGGAAGGAGTAGAGCAGAGAGTACCGGAAGGAGAAGAGCAGAAAGTACAGGACAGAGAAGTGCATAGAGTACCGGAAGGAGAAGTGCAGAGAGTACCGGAAGGAGAAGTGCAGAGAGTATCGGAAGGAGAAGTGCAGAGAGTACCGGAAGGAGAAGAGCAGAGAGTACCGGACGGAGAAGAGCAGAGAGTACCGGAAGGAGAAGTGCAGAGAGTACCGGAAGGAGAAGTGCAGAGAGTACCGAAAGAGAAGTGCAGAGAGTACCGGAAGGAGATGTAGACAGGAAGTATTGTAAACAGAACAAAGATCAAAGGTTGCTAAGGAGTCAGAAAATCAAATTTGTTCTTTTTATATCATATTCATAGAATATATCGGAGATAATGTGATATTGTGATACCACAGGGGTCGTTTTTACTTTTCTTGTTCATGTTATTCTGTCTCTTTTGTTATTTGCTTTCTGTTTCGGTTGGTGTCACCCTAGACACCTGTCCTCATATGTCTCTCAGTGCTGTGTGTCTCTTATATAACCCTGGCCGTTGTGTCTCCCTATGTATCCGTCCTCATATAACCCTGACTTTTGTGTCTTACTATAAACCCGTCCTCATATGACACTGGCTGTTGCGTCCCATTAGGTACCCGTCCTCATATAACCCTGACTTTTGTGTCTTACTATAAACCCGTCCTCATATGACACTGGCTGTTGCGTCCCATTAGGTACCCGTCCTCATATAACCCTGGCTGTTGTGTCTTACTATATACCCGTCCTCATATGACCCTGGCTGGTGCGTCTCCCAAGCTAACTATCCCTATATAACCCTGGCTGTTGTGTCTTACTATATACCCGTCCTCATATGACCCTTGCTGGTGCGTCTCCCAAGCTAACTATCCCTATATAACCCTGGCTGTTGTGTCTCCCTATGTACCATTCATCAAATACCCTGGCTGTTGTGTCTCCCTAAGTACCATTCCCCATATGACCCTTGCTGTTGTGTCTCCCTAGGTACCCGTCCCCGTATAACCCTGGCTGTTGTGTTTCTCTAGGCATCCGTACTCATATGACCCTGGCTGTTCTGTCTCCCTCGGCACCCGTCCCCGTATAACCCGGATATTGTGTCTCCCTCGGTACCCGTCCCCGTATAACCCTGGATTTTGTGTCTCACTAGGTAACCGTCCCCATATTACCCTAGATATTGTGTCTCACTAGGTACCCGTCTTCATAAGACCCTCGCTAGTGTGTCTCTTTAGACACCGGTCCCCATACGACACTGGCTGTTGCGTCCCATTAGGTACCCGTCCTCATATGACACTGGCTGTTGTGTCTTACTATATACCCGTCCTCATATAACCCTGACTGTTATGTCTCCCTAGGTACCCGTACTCATATGACCCTTGCTGGTGCGTCTCCAAAGGTAACTATCCCCATATAACCCTGGGTGTTGTGTCTCCCTAAGTACCATTCCCCATATGACCATTGCTGTTGTGGCTCCCTAGGTACCCGTCCCCGTATAACCCTGGCTGTTGTATTTCCCTAGGCATCCGTACTCATATGACCCTGGCTGTTCTGTCTCCCTAGGTACCCGTCTCTGTATAACCCTGGATTTTGTTTCTCCCTAGGTAACCGTCCCGATATGACCCTGGCTATTGTGTCTCTCTAGGTACCGTCTTCATGTAACCCTGACTGTTGTGTCTCACTAGGTACCCGTCCTCATATGACCCTGGCTGTTTCGTCTCCCTAGGCACCCGTCCTTATATGACCCTGGCTGTTTCGTCTCCCTAGGCACCCGTCCTCATATGACCCTGGCTGTTGTGTCTCCATATATACCCGTCCTCATATGATCCTGGATGTTGTGTCTCCCTAGGTACCCGTCCTCATATGACCCTGGCTTTTGTGTCTCCCTAGGCACCCGTCCTCATATGACCCTGGCTGTCGCGTCTCCCTAGGCACCCGTCCTCATATGACCCTGGCTGTTTTGTCTCCCTAGGCACCCGTCCTCATATGACCCTGACTTTTGTGTCTCCCTTGGTACCCGTCCTCATATGACCCTGGCTTGTGTGTCTCCCTAGGTACCCGTCCTCATATGACTCTGGTTGTTGCGTCTCCCTAGGTACCCGTCCTCATATGACCCTGACTGTTGTGTCTCCTTAGGTATCCGTCCTCATATGACCCTGGTTGTTTCATCTCCCTAGGTACCCGTCCTCATATGACCCTGGTTGTTGCGTCTCCCTAGGTACCCGTCCTCATATGACCCTGGCTGTTGCGTCTCCCTCCCTAGGTACCCGTCCTCATATGACCCTGGTTGTTTCGTCTCCCTAGGTACCCGTCCTCATATAAATCTGGGTGTTGCGAGAACGTTTAATCCCACCAGTCAAACAAACACAATCGTGACCGATTTGTTTATTTCTCAAAGTCTTGTCGTTAGATCCCTTGACATATAACTTAAGCTTTACTCTGTTAAGCATATTGTTTTCTGTTGCATTAAGCTTACAATACTTTGTACAAATTGGCCACGTGTACAATAAAGAGCATGCATACATGATAACATAACCTTTTATTGGACGGTTTATGACTTGTTGAATGCAATATGTATACTCGTGAAGGTCAATGTATGCATGTACATAGGTACATGTACATGGAGGTCAAGTGCCATAACGTGATTATGTAAATAATGGTGTATATTATCATAGCTATTACAGAACTTAGCTTTGCCGAGAACAAATAGTCTCCACTACATCTGTCCAATGTAAAGCGTTCTCGTATAAAGGAATACATTGACTGCATTACAGAGCCCCGTACCTGTATAAGGCACAGCATTAAGAGTGCGCGTCCTGTAAGGCCAAAACATATATGTATATTCAGGTAATATGCATGAAAAAATACGTTAGGTCGAAAGGTAAATTTATTTTTTCATTTATCATTTATTTTATTTATTTATTCATTAATTTTATTTCATCTATTTTTTTTTATAATTTATACTTACATATGCTTTATTTCAAATTCTACAATGCATTTTCTCCTTATGTATGTTGCTATTAAGTTGTACAGAATAAGGTCAGACTCCCAGAACAGGAAGGAGGCACATTTTATTGAGTTGCTGTGAAGTTTACCGGGCTCATAAATTAATCTTAGATACAAGATGGTGATAAAATAGCTAGGGTCGGTGGTAAAATCTAGGGTTGGTCTGAGTACCTAAAACAAACATATTTGTTATGGCCTAATACTTGACTATTTATCTTCGTAATTGATTTTTTCCCCGTCAAAGTCAACAAAAAGTGTTGCCAAGTTTGTAGAGAAATAGAAAACATGATATGCATATTAAACTCTATTATCATGAATAATTTAATGCATCATTGCACTTTATAAATTCGACAGGATTATCCATCCTGGCCCACGACATCCTGACCACCTTACGATAAGATCTGACTCAATAATTCTCTTTACCACGGGAACTACAGTGTATATATTCGCATTTGATTCAAACGCAATGAGGATTATGAAAAGACGGTGTCGTTCGTGAACGAGTCTTAGACGATGCAAACATCACCATCAACATCGACTCAAATCTAACTCTAATGTTAGATTGTGTAAAGTCTAGCTCATAATACGGTCAACTTTTAGGGGTGTAGTCGTGCATGACGTTAACATGACGTCACGTAACGGACTCTACAAGAACTACAAATTTAGCATAAAAGTTCCCGGAATGGAAAATGTTCTTCTATCAGTGTTGACATATGTGTTAGAGGTTATAAATTGAAATAATAACTGACAAATCTTCACGGTTTCATCTGTTTATCTCTCTGAAATCAAAACCGGAAAAGGTGGTTACAGAGTAAATTTATTACAATAAAGCCGGATCCGGACCGTATATCCGGAATTTAAATTATTTCGCCTATTCCCGCTACTTGACCTTAAAAGTACACAGTGTAAGATATAAATACAATTAGAGAAATCATAAACTGCATAAAATTACGCTTGTGTTTATTTGTCATGCATTTAGATTCACATATTTTGAGTTGATTTGTTGTCATATATAAGAGCATCGTCTAGTTTAATTTTTTTGCGGCAAACTGTATCTATTACTAAATTTAAAAGGTGCAGCATATGTGTGTGTTACGTCACCTTTGTAAATCAGTCAGGATTTGATTTGTCTCTCAATTGAGTATAAACATTTACCCCAAAAACTTCCGCAAATAGAACGAATTATTTGTGCATGCATGTTACTTTCGATACTTGTTAAGAATCATGCATCGTACGAAATTCTTGACTATGTTTTACATTTTCTTGTATGAAAACAGCTCCAATTGGTCAATTCTGCAACAAAATTCATGCCTACCGGAACGGCATCAAAGATCAAACAAAGAAAAAGAAAAAAATACAATAAAGACATAAACCATTTGATACATTCTAAAGATGATCCGAGTACAATAGCCAAAACATCTTGACAAAAATTTAAAAACATTGTCTAATTTTAAATAGTGATTACTGTAAAAGCCAATATTTTCGCGTGTGGGTTTTTTTGCTCAGCCAGCTTTCAAACTGTTCGCGGTGTGGGAATTTTCGCGTTGTCAGTGAAACTGTTTTGCACCGTGTACATTGTACCTATTATACTATGATACACTGTGAAGTTTGAGTGGTGTTTGATATGTTTGCGTGTGGATATATTTGTGGGGATTTAATAAAAGCGATTTTAGCGAATATATCCACACCGCGAACAATTTCACTTTTACAGTATGTAAAGATACTAATACTTTCTGAAAACATTCTGGAAATATATACAACCCCACTTACGACGGCTGACTTTGATATGAGCTCTAAACATCCGTTTGGTTTATTTGTTCTACGTCCTATAAACAGTCGGGGTCATTTAAGGACATGCCATATAAAGCGAATGGAGGAAATCAGGAGTACACATTGAAAAACCACCGACCTATGGTCAGTATCTTACATATGTAATTGCAACTGCCCCACGTGGGTTTCGAGCTCGCAACCCAAAGGTGGAGGGCTAATGGTAGAATGTCGGGGCACCTTAACCACTCAGCCACCGCGGCCCCGACATCCGATTATAACAATGTTAACCGTTTAGTTGCTATGCTGTGCTATTGGTTCGTTTATTACAGATACATCAAAACGAAATAAAGGGGAGATAACTCTCTGTAGAAGGACAACACTGATATACACTCTAGGGTCTCCCTAACAGTAGGACAAGGGATCCCTAGGGGACATTTTAAGGAGGGTTCACCTATTGATTGATTAACAAATTGTTAGCTGCCATTCAAGAATTTCACAATGTCATTTTCTGCAAATCATATACCTTTTGTATATTTGTGGCTAATAAATTTTCATTATAAAGTAGCAGGTCTTCTTCCTGTTGAAAAATAATGTACTCATGTCGAATTTGTCATGATAATATATTGGACCGCAAATCGATCGGAAACGTGAATGATGGTGGATACGGAAAAATGGACGAATACATTATTTACAGCCGACTTTCATTTTAGTTGTTTTATTGTATGACGATTTAGAAAATTTACTCGTAGATAAACCTCCTACGAGGGAATTATACATGTACAGTTGCTGTATTAATAAAATTTACCTCGAATACTAATATACTACCATGGAAGTATGCATATCTATGTACCTTAACCTAGATTCAGGACAACATGTTCTATATTACACTAATTAAGTGGGTATCATAGGTAATATGGCCGCCGGTCATTTGGCGGAGTGTTTACACTACTGTAAAGACTTCGGGTCCATTTGTATATTTATATAGGTACTTTAGTATTTGTTGTGGAGAGAGAGAGACCCAGTCTCGTGAGTACACTAAATACATAACATATGCATGACCATATGTCCGTGTCAGCCAATCACTGAGTGGACGATATCTAAATATAGAACAGGTCACGTCATTAAACAAGAACGAACGGTGTTCATGAAATGCATGTTTTGTGATAATCGTTACAAAATCACTATTGGACGTATATTTTGTTTTTGCAAAATGCATCGATATCTTTGGAACTAAACGTTATATCTATTTATGTGTTTATGGAATTGCCCCCGAGAAAATAAAAAGCTACATTTGTAGATATAGAAATAGGTGTACTTAAATCGAAATACATGATGTGGTTCTATAATCTAGAGTTATCAAGGAAGTTATGTCATGTTGCAAGCAAGGTCGAATCGGGAAAGGTTTTGGATAAAAAAATCTGTAAGTCTGCTATTTCAAATGTTTATCGATTGACCGATATGAACATGTCTTCGAAAAAGACAGGTACATATATGTAAATGAAATGTATAGTATTCTACTTACGTACACCCGAAACAACGGGTACATTGTACTTGTGCTTGACTGATAATAATATTCTGGTTTGCCCGGACGCTCAAAAGCAATATCCTGGTAGATTCCATAGCATGCCAACACTACATGTATGTTCTACAGATACACAGATATATTTTTTAACCTTTTCTTCCCTTTGTATAGCAAGTAACACATCAAATTTTCATACAATTTATTGCCCACAAATCGGTTGTTTTTCATTTTAATGCTGTGCGTTGTAATTCTTAAATCACAGCTTTAGTTTTGTACATTTAAGGTTTTTACATATAACGGTTAAGATTTTAAAATTGCGAATTTCTTCAAATATCTTTTATTTTATTTATGGAGGAGTCGCCTTTGAGAAAACCAAAGTTCGATATAGAAACAGGTGTATTTCAATCAAAACAATATCGTTCTAAAAAACATCACGACTTATCAAGGAACTTATGTAGCAAGTTCGAATGCAGAAAAGAAAATCAGTTTAAATTGAAATTTCAACCAATTATAGTTCTATTAATTGCATTACATTGCGTTATGTTTATTGGTGTTTGAATATTTCGTTAAAAAGAGCCTTCACCATAAATTGCATAGCTATGAAAACTGTACACAGTACTCTGTAACTTAAGTTTTGTATATGTGTATAGTTTGGGTGATGGTGCCCTTAAACGGCATATCCGCCAAGGTAACATATACTGTTTGAGTCGGAGGGATAATCCGGATAAAAACTACACGGTTTTATATATACATGCCTTCTATTCACTCATTGAAACAAAACGTAAACGTTGTCATTTCAATGTCTATTGCATGACCATCTGGGGCTTCGGGTGAAATTGATTTTAATAGGTAACCATTTTGTGCTTATCTGTGGAGAAGGGTTGGCTTGGCTTAAGGTAAAAGCTTATGACAGCTAAGGACTGTCGTAATAAACTAAATCTACTTTGTGACGTTTTACCTCAGACAGGTTGTCTTCCGCTCCGTCCTCCATGACGATTTCCGGTTCCGGTTACACCCGTGTCGTGACTGTTATGAAAGCACAATCGGTATCAGATTTTGGGTTATTTGATGATACAGTCAGTATAGATTTTTCTTATCCCCGAAAATATTTGGTTTTTATAAATAAATTATTATTCAAAGGTCGTAAACCGCCTTGCACAGATGTCAAGCAAAATATTTCGAATGCAAACAGCAACGAATGTTTGGAATAAATATACTTTGAAATATTTGCACTTATTTCATCAAAACCACATTTACTATCAGGATTTCACTGATTCATTATGATCATTTAACAAGATTTATAGATTTGAAATAACACGTGACCTACTTAGCAGGTCACCATCAAGGATAATATTTCTTCACTAAGATGCAATCACACACTCGTTGAATAGTTTCCACAAACCATACACCAATTGATCACAAATCATCCATTGTTATGATCCAGATACGATACGACCCACAGCTGGTGTAGATTTAAATCTACCGATCGGCTCATAGAAAAACAACCTGTGCAGAGTATTATCGTTACCAACGATATTCTGATATTTCGGTTAATGAAGTCGAATGGAGTTCTTTTTAAATATGATATCAACTTCTTTTGGATTTTTTTTATAGCACAACTGATGAGAATATCCAACAGAGAAAAGTTTCCTGATCTTTGTCTTACTGACGTTTGAATCAAATGTTTAATTCTTCGTCATAAAGATGCTTTTAGAACACATATAGCTGATGAACTATCCACTTTCCGTATTAATAATCACGTTAATATATGACAATCATTCTATAAGTAACAAAAACGTTTCAATAACGCATTTGCTCACAATCGAATCACAACCACAGTTCTAAGTCACAAATACGCTTAGACGGACTGTCCAAGCTTTGTCACAAAGATACTTCATAAATCCCAATGACTTAGACGCTTGACTTAGCGGCTACACTTTACCACGATCCACGTGTCTCGGTTTCTGGACGTGCTCGCGTTTAATCCCGACATGGTATATATGTGTGCCGAGAGTTGGCAGGATCTGCCGAGGTGTTGTATTAGCTTTCCTACCAGTTTGTTCGTCAGCCCGAAACCGGCTCTAAAATATTAATGTCTAAACAAACGACAGGAAAATCATCCGTTAACGCACACTATAGCATGTCATTTTCCTTATTGTAAAATCGTATTAATTATTTGCTAGATATTGATTCCGGAAATTACGCACCGGTTTCGCTTCGGCGGTTACCTATATTATACACATATCCTCTCAATGAGTATGTACACATAATAATGTATCGCTTACAATGTTGTTACGTCATAAGAGGTCTGGTGAACCGTGTTGTGCTCTCCGTTCTCAAACCCTGGGGTCATACATTCTTATATTAATGAGGTAAATGATTTGTGTTCTCGTACTCCTAACTAACCGGTAATGAACGAGCACGAGACGACCCGGGTCGATACATCTTTTGAAAAGAAAAGTAGCATGTACATTGTACCTTCACACCAAAAATAACCTTATTAATTTTGTATGAAGTGTTTCCTCATTTCTTCTTGAATTATTATGTCATCATAAGTGCTTCGGAAAGGTTTACGTTATTAGTTTGATTGGCATGCGCTAATTCAAAGCTTAGAATTATAAAATTAGGCTCAATAATGTTCAAAGAAATTCTGCCATAGATATATACAAGAAGGGACGACACTACATGTAATAATTGTGAAATGATTGAAATGTTTGATCAATCGACTTTTGCAACATAAAATTGGATTATAAAGTTGCACAAAGTACAAATAACGAACAACATTTTGTAATTGAAGTAACTTGGTAATTACAGGAATCAAACCCTACTCCAAAAAATTGACCGCGGTGGCCGGGTGGTTAAGGTGTCCCGTCATTCTACTACACACCCTCTACCTCTAAGTTGCGAGTTCAAATCCCACGTGGGGCATATGCCAGGTACTGACCGTAGGTCGGTGGTTTTCTCCGGGCATTCCGGCTTTCCTCCACCTCCAAAATCTAATACATTCTTAAATGACCCTGGGTGGTAATAGGGTGAAACAAAATAAACCAAACTAACCCGAAACTTCCAACTTCTAAACGGACGTTCCAATTGAACTACCTCCCCAACCCCTCCCTACTCCCCTCCCCTCCCAATGGACGGACCCTCGAGCCAACGGTGTATGTATTTTATCCTCCCCTTTCTTCGGCCGTGTGCATTAAGCATTAAAATTGTTGATAAAAACACTGGAAAACTGTAAATTCAGATTTAATAATAATTGTGACATCATCAACGAAACGATATCGAATTGTGATGTCTGAGAGGATTTTTTAAACAAGTTTCATGTGCAATAAATCAAACTAGCGAAAAACACATACAACAATAACATCGAGAGAGAAACAAAAAATTCCAGATACTGAAGTCACCAAACTGTTGGCGGTATAATGTGCTTCCAATGGCGTACATGTTGTTATGAATGTCGGTACGGGTGATATCGTTGGGAAGACCTGGCGCTTATCCAGTAACAACAAACTGTAGGTGTTTGTCTTACTAAGTATTACTCGTTCTGGATGCCTTACATTGTACAGGCTACGCTTCTCCGTGTTACTTATCCGTTAAACGAGTGTGTACAATGTACACTATATGATCTAAATCAGCATTCTGAGTTCCCGACCTCATCTGAGAGGTTCCCAGGTTTTCATGATACTGTAAATACAATCGTATTTGCCATGTTACAGAGGCAATTTAGTAAACCCACGTTTTAAAAAAATCAACTAGAATGAAAAATACCTATATTCAGATGAAGGATAATAAGATAATGTGTAGCCGATATCCGATTTGGTCAGTTTAATTATTGGGGAAAGCCAACGCCAAATATTGCAGCATCAAGATTTAGCACAAAATAACCGTACACCTGGTATATCGGTATGAATAGTTCACAAGGATTACAGAACTACAACTTTATAAAATATCTGGTGATATTATCATTGAAAAAGTAAACAAACTTCACTTAATAGCCTCTTTAAGAAACCGTCTGTTGTTTTGTAATACAAATGTATTTAGTAGGTTGATTTGTATGTTGTTAAATAGTTTAACAGATTAAAACATTCAGGGAAAGGACATGTTTTGGTTAAGTTTGTGAACACCGGAGTACCCATAGAAAACCAGCGGCCTGTGTTCGTAAACGGAGACCACCCAAGACAGGAAACTTACCCGCGACCCAGCATTCTCGATATCCAGAGGTTACGCTCACTTTCGCTCTCTATATCCCTGAACTATGTCATAGCAAAACTGAAGGTTCCGTGTGCGCCACCTTGTTGACGAGGCAAGCAGACTGGTCCGACCCTTTGATGTACCTCAAAAGAATCTCGTGGTAACATAACGGTAAAAGGTGACAGGCTTTGAAGTCGTTTTCGGCTCCTTTGTAATTTGGAAAGGACATGCATACAATCTAGCAATAGTTTTTTTTACCTGAGCGGGCCTTCGGTTTTGCTATGACATATCCCAGGGGTGTAGGGAGAGTAGATTACCCCTGGATATCGAGGATTATTCCAGGGGTGTGGAGAGCGACAGTGAGCGTACATCTTAGTTCATTTAAGGACGACTTCCCAGTGTATGCGATGTGAGTGTATGTAGTGAGTGTGTGTGTGTATTTAGGACGCCACGATATTTTCGTGTAAGCCTTCTTGCGATATTTGAAACTGATGCCGATTTTACTGTGCTACATCAATGAAGTATACTACCGAAATCACCAAAAAGAGCATTCCTTCCGGTTATATTTAACTGACGATTTAGCGAACCAGTTTTTCCGCTTTCATAATGCTAAAAATCAAGCAGGGAGTAGTAACTATATCACTGCTTAAAGGCCCAGTATACGTAACTTTCGGCAAAACATGACGCGAAAATAAAGATTATTAACTTAATTATATTTATAGATTTAGTTAAGATTAACTGATATCAGCAATATCCAAGATGAATTCTTGTGCGGTTACCGGTACAGCAGCAGTTGAAACTCGGTATTTGTAAACACGCGTCCATTTCGAACTGTCTTCTAACTTCGGCTTGTTGTTGAAGTGGGCCACACCTGAACTATTTTCAATTCTTTGGATTTTTCTGTCAAGAGTTTCTTGTAAGTTACCGCTCAGGTTTACTTCGCGTAAGGCTTTTTTTTTTGCATGGTTATCAACAGGAATGTATTTCAGCATATTGGGCCTTTAAGACTTCTGTATGTCTCGACAAAGGGGCATACATATGTAAACCATAGCCTTCGTCACATGGGCAAACGCTCAAATTAAAGATCAAACATTTACTCGCCTCTTTTGATTATGCCTGTACTATTAATTCTTAGCTCTACCTAGCTGCTACAGTACAATGTATTCAAACTATATTTTCAGAACATCGTTAAAACTTATTTGATTTAAACATATATTTATTACCCCAAAGCTGAGTATATATTAGACACAAGTTATTCCAACTTATCAACGCCTTTTCCTGAATTTACTCTAATAGAGCACATATAGATATTTACATGATAACATTTAAAACTCATGCAGGGTATATGCGATATCACATAAATGTAATTGTATATTCGAATGTATTTGTGGGGGGTGGGGGTAGGGAATAATGTACACAATTAGGAGATTTAAAATGTTTGAATAAAAAAAAAAAATTCCGGCACTTACAAGTTGACATTTCACTGATTGATAAAATGGTTTAATTGCTATAGCATTTTCATCTGATAAGGGAAATATAACAGGATAAAACTATACAGTACATAGAAATTATATATATTTTATATAAATCGACCGGTTATAGTCACTTAATGAATACAATATTATATATCAGAAAAAAATATACGTGTTCAACAATATTGATGCCTTTGTGATAGAGTTTTCGCACGTTAAAATATTGAAAGTTTTCTTGAATCCCTATTTTTCCTTACATATACATAACGAAATAACATCAAAATTACAATCCAATAAAAATACTGCCCACTCGTCCCTCTCACTTTTTCATGAGTTTATAGAATACAAATTTAGTTATGAATAGGTAGCAGACCTCTTTATAAGGATACTACAATATATTCTGCCTTCACTGTACACCATCACAACCATTTGGAACTTCTCGGCCGATTTGCTCATTAATTGAAAGAACTGGGATCGGGGGCGAGTTGTTCCGAATGCCATTGCGGCATCAGCAGCCGATGTACTGACAGCAATAGTCCCGTGTTGAAATTGTCGATCGATCGACCCGTACACGAGTTACACCACAAAGGACGTATTAGCGGCGGTGAAAATACGTCTTTATTAGCCAATTAAATAATTTAAAGTGATAGGATGTACTTGCCAAATAGATAATCCATAATTGCAGAGGCTACGCACCAATTTAAGTTAGTCCCATCTCGGGGAGAACGACGTCCTCGATATCCAGGGCCACGTACGATCGCCTTCGCTACGTAGCAGTCGAATTTTCAGCACGCCAGCCAAGTATCTTTACCGATTACAAAATTAATATCTAATATCATTTAGCGCACCGAGATTAAATTCATGCACTTTCAGCCGAAATAGGAACTGGGAAAAATTAGAAAAATATTATTGATACGTTTTATTTAGTTACTATAGGGTTTAGAGTGACACGCGCGTTACAATGAACAACATAATAACATTTTAAAAGTATGTTGTAAAACAGCTGATTTAGCAAATGTTTTTACAGCCCTATAACACACATTGCTATTGATTCATTACTTGTATGCATATATTGATAGAATCATTGTGCCTGAGGCACTGGGTGTTATAGGCGTATGGCGGCAACTGCCTCTTAGCATTGTGTCAATGGGGATATATAAACATTTAAGCAATTAATGTTTTAGCAAATGTTCTTACAGTCCTATAACACACATTGGATATTGATGACGAACTTAATTAAACCTGGTAGGACTTTATGTAAGTTTGTCAGCAATAACAATGTGTGCTATAGGACTGTAACAATATTTGTTAAACATTCATTACTTATATTTACATTTTGATATAATTCTTGGGTTTTATTTAGTTATTTCGAACCGATTTTGAACAGCAAATCAAGTGTAGGCAATATTGAAATTGATGACGTCACAATAGCAAATGTTGTTATAGTATGTGGCAATGGGTGTTATATTTAAAGCATTGATGACATTTTTTTTTACTTTCTTTGGAGTATGAACAAAAATATGTTTGCAAACTGAATGAATCTGCGTAGCGTATTCTTACAAAAGTTTGCAAGCAAATTTTTTTTCCATAACCCTATGAAACCAAAAAAAGATTGACATACACCCTTATAATTACTTTTTGAAACTTATTTTCAAATTTAAAACATGTTTATGTACAATTTGACTGATCTAACAATGGATTCTTTTTTACAAATCAATACGCAACGTACACTTGCCGTATTGTGACGTCACATTTTTCGCGCCATTTTCAGATTTTTCTTCATAGAGGTATGAAAAGAAAATCTCAACCAATCAGAAAGTCGTATTCCGCATACAATAAATGGAAAATTAATTATATAGCATATGGTGGCAACTGCCTCTGAGAATTGTGTCAATTGGAAAATGTAAATATACACGAAAGACGACGTTATAGCCTGCGGTGATTAGAGGGCTGGTTAGTGATGGAGTCCGTTTTCCGTAAGTCAGTATAACAAATATACACGAGTGTATAAATACAGTTAAAGTTTTATTTCGAATAAAGAAAGAAAATGGTTATTTAAAAAGCATTCTGTTCCGTGTTATGGTCCTATAACACGTAACAGGATTGCAGACAAAATGAATAACGCGTGTTAGCGCGTTATGATTACTTGTATGCAATCCTGTTCCGTGTTAAAAGACCATAACACGGAACAGAATGATGTTTAATGCTTTTATTTACATTTTCCTATTGGTTTTGATGATAAATTTATATTCTACATTTAATCTAGCCTACAGCCAGTATCGGCCAGCTATAACCAACGTTATTATTATGACGTTACAATCGTTACATTATATGTATGACGTCATGATAACACGGAATTGGCCTTGGTAGTGTTATATAGTGGCAATGCAGAGCAAATGTAAATATATCTATTAAAACAACTGCTACACTGTATTTGTATGATCCACTAGCAAAAAGCAGTGAGTGCAATACATATTCGGACAAGTAATGCTTTTACTGTATATTCCATGCATTACGACACATTTTAAATGCACTATTGTTGCGTCGTTTTTCAACTGAATTTCTCGAAACTCCATACACTAGTAAACAATAGTTGGGTCTTTCGTCTGATAATTTTTAAATACTTTAACATTGCTTTAAATTCTCCTGAAATAGACGAACATATGCAGTGGTACCAAAGTTTGACGTCGTTTTGTTCTTTATTCATACTGCACAATACCACTGCTTCAATATTAAAACTGTAGCATGCAATATCTCTTCGGCTGTGGAATATTATACAAATAATATTGGAGAAATTGAATGGCAAATATCTTTCTTCGTGTATGTAAAATTTCAATTAATTCCAGACAATTTAAAGTCATAGAAAAACGTTGAAAATTGTCCAAATTAGCTTGAAATGCGTAGAAAAAAATTCCTTTTCCAAATATATATTGCATTACATTATATGGCTAGTCATATTTTTAAATTGTACACTCATGTGAACTATATTTTTTCAGAAATTTAACAGATTTCCGTGTTTAGTTCTACGTGTACTTAACAGCATCACCAAGGCAAATTATTCTTTGGATGCATAACATTAAAAAAACGTATTTACACGCGAATATGTTTTTTTTCGAATCTTAAGTGGACAACAATGTTTTAATAGTCAGTTCGCAACGTAATTCTAAATCATACAGAAATCATGATTATCTTGTGAAAATACACAAATTATTCTACAAACATTCATGTTCAAGTAATCAATTTATTAAGTAACCAATTGATATAAAAACTGGAAACGTTTTCATGAAATTAACTTCAAACGAGACCTCTAAAAACAGAATAAAAATGAACGGAGTGATCTCCCCTACTGCGCAAAATTACAGCATGCTTGCTGTAATCAGAAACATACCGTTGCTTTGTCAAATACGATAGCTAATTTACTAAGAGGTAGAGTTTATATGTATCTTTAATACATGCACATAAATATGTACATACGTAACACCTGTGTGTACAATTAATTTTCTATTTGTCATCATAATACAATTATATGTAGGGAGCGGATTTATTTAAGCAACTGTCCTGTTTTCTTACAGCAATGTGTTTTATTTTCACATTTTGAAATAGAAAACATAGATTCTTCTTTTTCTTTCGTTGAAATAAAGTGGAAGCAAACAGTTATCATTTTTACATATTTTACAGGAATCTAAAGGTTAGAGAACCCGTACCTTTACCAACACGAGTCCAAGTTTGAAAAATGTGTATGTCCAATTTTCTATTTCATTTTTATCAATAATTCAAGACATAAAGACGCCAAAAGGCTAGTGTGATTTGATAGTGCACGGACTGATCCGTCATGCGATATTTCCCATTCTCAATCGCCGTTCTATAGACGAAGGTGGAACGGTATTCGAATGCAGACGATTATATACATAAAAATCGACTGAGGAACAGATTTGTCTCGGCAGATTTCTCCTCCATCTTATTCTCCGTGCAACGATTTGTAAATACTTGGTTTTCCTACTAAAATTACAGTCTGCGTGAAACAGATTCACGAGAACGTCTTGAAAAAAAGGACATTTTCTTGGAAAGTAGTCAAGAATAAAAAAGGAATATCTGAGACATCCCTATTGAATCGGAATGACCAGAATTGTGCTGTTTGCCGAACTCGGTCTCCCTGAAATTGACATCGCCATAAAAAATCCCGATTGCAATTCAAATTTTAACGAAATTGACAACGTTCCGCGTTTTTGAGCGTATTTCGGAAATTCTTTAGACAGTCGATAAATTTGATTCTAGAAGAGAAAAAAATCTTTAATCTGACAACCACAGAAATGTTTTATAGTTTCGGAATGACAAAGCAAGCCATGATTATATTATACACGGATATACAATATATGTGCTCCGAGACACAGACAAATATTAAAACAAATCGATATCAATTTTTTGTAGATTCAAAAATGATATAGAAATCGGCCTGAAATACAATATTATTGGTCTCAAGGGTATGCAATTGAATGGTCGTAAAAGAAAATTATTCTTGATATTTAGATACATAGAAATGTACAAAAATGAATTGATTTTGTCAAAATCAATTTTTGGACTTGATAAAAAATAAATCTATTACATTTTTCAATGCGATACGAAGTGTAGCTATATAAATATGTTAGTATATCTTAAAGTGTTTACGTTGCTCTTTGCTAAAAGCGACAGTTGATTTGTTTTTTTGATCGGATTGTTTTAAGAGGATATACTGAGATTGAAATAGAAAGAAAACTGACTTGAACGTCAATAACGATTTATGGATCTCCGGTCGGCCAAGCCAATTTTTATAATATGTGACCTTGCCCAGTTTGCCTGATTACAAAACACGTACTAGCTTATTCCACTCCACAATAAACTCTTCCCATCACATTCAAGCCATTGGTTGGTTATAGCATTTCTAGGGAAATTAGGAGTAAGCATGCATGAATTTGAAGGCTCAGTATTCGGTACTTATGGCAAAACTTGAAGCGAAAATCAAGTCTAATAACTTTTTTATATATATAGATTTAGTTAAGATTAACTGATAACAGCAATATTCAAGATGAATTCTAATGTGGTTACCGATACAGCAGCAGTTGAAACTCGGTATTTGTAAGCACGCGTCCAATTTGAACTGTCTTCCACCTTCGGCTTGTTGTTGAAGTGGACCCCAACGGAATTATTTTCAATTCGTTGGATTTTTTTGTTTCTTGTAAGTTACCGCTCAGGTTTTCTTCGTTTAAGGCTTATTTTTGTATGGTTATCAACTGGATTATTTTTTCATATTTTTTCAGATTTCTGAAAATTTTCCTGAAGTAACCTTCCCCCACCTCAACACCCGAAAAATCCTGGCTCCGATATAGACAGATCTAGAAATCACGTTTCTATTGGAGCTGATCTGTCAACACGTACCGTCCATGTTATCCAAGGGCAGACGACCACTTCTCATGTTACAAAAGTTAAACGACATGTAATCCACCCAAAATAATTTCTCACTTGCTAAATGGAAATTGGCGGCTTTTCTCGATGTTTGTTCTTCTCATTCCTATGTTATTAAAACATGTCGGTAATATTTTATTTCGCATATTTTCATAAAAAAAAATGATTTAAGGAAATTCCATTAATATCAGGCTCCAGGTACACACTAATAATTTCAACAGGGTTGACGGGAGGTCCCCCCCCCCCTCTCCCTCCTCAACCAACGTGGGTGCGAAAATCTCTCGACTCCTGTCATAGTACATTGTATTTCCACATTTGTTATTGTCATATTTCATATTTTGTTGTAATCACGTGATTGATTTGTAAATTGTTGCCTTATGTATTCGTTGAGGACAGGATTTAACGAGATAATATAATTGTTTAAAAAGAATAAAACATATTTAAACCAAGCACAAACAACTCAAAAAACTGTACATGTATTTAAGGAGGCTCAACCCTTTCGCAATTAACCTCTAGATTTTCTTAAAACTTTCATATGTTGATTATACCACCAGGTAGAGATGATTTTGTGAAAATCTAAGCATTCCTATGACTTGTTTTATTTTTGGTAAAAAAACACCAAAAAAATGATTTTTCTCAAAATTTAATGTTTTTGTAATTTTTATTTCTTGTGAATGTTGTTGAAAATCACAAACATACAATAAAATAAAAAAGAAATCAATAGCTACCTCAAAAATATTGTTTTTGTGGAAAAATTGACAAAACGATTTTTACAAAGTATGTTACTTTTATATCTAGCGGACCAATTTCAGTATTCACAGTCAAATTATTTACATACCATACAGTTACTGTACATAAAGCACAAGCAAAAAATTGAATCAAAACATCACAGACAAGCTTTTTATGCTACTTATTGAAAACTAGATGTAAAACTGTGTCCATGATGGGTTGGCTCCCTTGATGCTATTAGGAAGTTTTTTTAAGTGGGTAGTCTTTTTACATAACATACATACTGTGAATGCGTACAAGCCTAAAACATTTTAGAACATAACAACTACCGGCGTTCTGTGTTATATTTCAACAACATAATAGTGAATATATAATGACACCAGGCACAGCCCTTGTGCAAACGTTCTGCCAACACGGATAATTCTATCACTCGCCGACTCTCTCCAGTTTGAGAAAACATGGCCAGTTGTACCGGTACTAGGCCTATAGGCCTACCTTCCGATTCTGTTTCTATACTGTTGCCGTCGCTGTCAGTGTCCGACCATGTGTCGATATAGTGTACATCTATTTTTGTTGTTGTTTAGCAATAGGAGTGGTCGTGATAATACTTTATTTGCTCGTAATCTTCGGTTGAAGACTTGAACCGTTCCATGTCATCTCGCCATTGTTGACATCGCGACATATCACTGTGTAGAACGAATTTGATACCCCGTTTTCAAATACCAGGTACACAAATAGGAAGCTACGTCACCACAAAACGAGAATCAAAACTTGTGTATTACGTAGGGTCGAGCGTCCTTAATGCAGATGATTCGGGTTAAATTAATAGCTTCGGGTTTGGGGCCCCAGACGCATGCGCAATATCACAACAAATTGTAGGGGCATATAGTTCCATTTCAAAATAAACATATATATTTCATACGTGCCGTATGCTTTTATCATATACAATTAGCACTTTTAATTATTCCTATTAGCATCACATACATAAATACATCGTAGGCTGGTTCACATCGAACGTGAACTTATGACATCATGTGCTTCGTCATTGTAGTGTATCAATACGCAAGGATAAGGTCACCTGTGTTATTTAAAGATTAACTTGAATCTATTTTTTTGTGTTATAACCTCAATAACATGAAAAAAAATCAAGTTAATCCTTATAATCTTATACCTTGCGAAATTCACTTTTTTGGTAGACTCTTTTCTCTTACACATTATTACGCTGCTGCATCAGCCAATCAAATGCGACGTTATAAACGGTGACGTCATTTATTTTACGTTATTTGCTGAAAACATAATTTTCAAGCCAATTGAAATGCTTGTTCCAAACAGGATTAAATTATACAAATATAATAATTATTTTTTTGTCAATGGATTCAAGTACCTGATATACATAAAGTGCATAAGTAGAAGAACTATTGATAATATATACCTGATAAACACATAAAATGGTTAAGGGATGCTCTATAATTTCTTGTAAAGATAACATGCAAATGATAATACCTGGTTTTCAAAACTGCCACAAAAAAGGAAAAAGGAACTTTACTTTGAACCATATTGGTTCTCGTCTTAGACAGACATGCATTAGTTCTATCAAGAACGATGTCAATTTCTGGGTTGTTTAAGGTAAGGTGTGGAGAAATGGTAGGGATTGGAAGGGGACGAAATGGTTAAATGTATTTACACTACCTTTTCGGCCGAAAACTGAAAAATTCTCCGGAAAAGGTAGGTTTTCAGTACAAAGGAAACTGTTCCTCCCGCCCATCCGTCTTTTATCTGCCAAAGTCAAAAATAACAAGTTTCAGGGCAAATAATACTGGGCATATTTATATTTACTTGGCAAATAATAATGGGCATGTATAACTATTTGGCAAAATAGGTTGGGCATTTCCATAATTTCTCGGCAAGTTATACTGGGCATATACACCTACTTGTCAAAATAAGTTTGGCATAATTATTACAATGCGATTAAAATCATGACTTGATCTCCGCGGGCGCGTTCCTTAAACTTCTCTCTGTTGCGTTAAGATCTGACAATATCCCATAGGGGGTCATGTCCCGGTGACCTTTGCATTAGCCAATCAAATTACTACTTTCAGAATCTTAAAGGTGAATTTTTGAGGCGACAAAGCTTGCATAATCGCATTTGTCTGTTCAGTCATTTCGTCACCTAAAAGTTCATGTGGAATAATGTGACGAAATGACTTGCTGCAAGATGACAGGTCATTGGAAATATATTTTAGTGTTAAGTTAAGAGGCGACAAAGGTCATCTGAACGTGACCTCTTATGGGATGTTGTTAGATCCTTGTAAAACGGAGTGAGAACAAGGATCTGTATTTTAATCAGATTGTAATTATTACTACTTGACAAATAATACAGTTACTGGGTCAAAATAAGCTGTGCATACTCATAACTACTTGGCAAATAATTAATTCTTGGCATATTTATATATATTTGTCAAGTTATATACTGGGCATATTCATATCTATTCGGCAATTAATATTGAGCATATTCATAACTTATTGGCAAATTATGGGAGGGGTATTTGTAACTTTTGGCAAATGATACTGCGCATATTCATAACTACTTGGCAAATTATAGGAGACATATGCATAACTTCAATGTTCTCAATACTGTACTGGGCATATATCTGTTACTACTTGGCAATTCATGCTGGGCATATCTACAATAACTTAGCAAATTAAACTGGAGATAGCTGTATCTGCTTAGCAATATATATCGATCATATATATTTACTTAGGCATATCATACTAGGCATAGCTGTAACTCCTGGGCATATTATACCGGGCATACCTAAACTATTGGACAAGTTAATATCGATTATATATATCTACTTAAGCATATCATACTAGGCATAGCTGTAACTCCTGGGCATATTATACCGGGCATACCTAAACTATTGGACAAGTTAATGTCGACCATATATATCTACTTAAGCATATCATACTAGGCATAGCTTTAACTCCTGTGCATATTATACCGGGCATACCTAAACTATTGGACCAAATAATGTCGGGCATATCTAAACTACAGGACAGAAAATAGAATGACCATGCATTGTTCTTTGGCAGAATATGTTATCTATTATCGGGGTTTCTGAGTAAACCATTAAAATATTGGTAAGCCAGGTAAAAACCCAAGTAAAGAATTACAGGGCATCTGTCTGTACAGAGACAAATTGTGACAAGTAACTGTATGTCCTGCGAAAGTTGTACTGTACGGTACATTGTAAGTAAAGAACTTCAAAATATACATATATACAATATAACTGCCCCGTCCAATCCTCACCACAGTTATTCCGAAAACTGCAAGTTTTTGGATCCTCGTATTCAAGGGTATCACTTTTATCAAACAAACTGATGAATTACTGATAATTTTTCCATTACATATTCAGTTTTTGTTTTGTTTTGAGTTTTCTTTTACCCAAATTTCAATTATTAACCCCCGGTATATCTGATTCAATAAAGTTGAAACATCAAATTCATCCGGATCTACAGTATATTATTAGGTACAATGTATAGCCGAACCTCTTTATCTCGAACTTTTGTACCTCACAAACTCCGTGGAATTCGAAGGATTTCGTCGGTCCATGCAAGGCTTCACACTAAGTATTTGAACTCATGATCTTCTAACTCGAATACTCGGATAATTCGAAACCATCACTTATTACTCAGGACGCCTAATAATAGATTTTAATTTAGACACACTTGGTGTTAGGGCCAGAGGAAACTCAGACTATTTTTTTCGGGAGAGAACTGAGATAGTGTTGTTCAATCCCATTCATTGTAACGTCAAAACGAACAAAGTTTGTTGAAATGAAATAAACTATTTTTCAGTTTTGACGTCTTTCAATAGGAATATAAGGTTCATTTCTAAGTAAATTAATTTTGGTTTAAAGGCCCAATATACGTAACTTCGGTTAATTTTTCGTGACTCTGAAAAATTCCAAAAAATAATCCAGTTGATAACCATGCCAAAATAAGCCCAGAACAAAGTTAACCTGAGCGGTAACTAACAAGAAACTCTTGACAAAAAATTCCAAAGAATTGAAAAATATTCAGGTGGGGCCAACTTCAACAACAAACCGAAGGTAGAAGACAGCTCAGAACGGTCGCGTGTTTACAAATACCGAGTTTCAACTGCTGCTGTACCGGCAACCGCGTCAGAATTCATCTTGAATATTGCTGATATCAGTTAATCTTAGCTAAATCTATAAATATAATAAGTTATTAGGCTTAATTTCCGCTTAAGGTTTTGCGGAAAGTTACGTATATTGGGCCTTTAAAGAAGTTTTCCTTATTGTCACAAGAATGTCCTCCTCAGATTTGGGAGTGCCAAACAAACTCCTTCATAAATCACATTATGATAGAAACGTTTAGTTAAAAAAATGAAATATGATCAGAGATTTTGTTAAAACAATGAAATATGATCAGAGACTGGTGTCTAGGATGACCTGAAATTGAAAGCAATCGTGTAAGTGTTTTAGACTTACCTCCCTTGCATAGTCAAAAACCAGATACCATTGGCGACTAAAAATCAGCCAAATCGAAGTATTTCTTTATAATAAAAGCATACATCGTATCATAAAACAATTTCGACAGACTACTTTTGGTACATGTATTTATACAGATGTAAATACAATGATTAGTTTCATATCTAGAGGAGAGGAGTTTCTCATGTTCTGCAACATTGTGTTTTTTGGTAGACGTGACCCTATACGATACAAAACTGCATTCATTTCATATAACACCAGTGCTGTCATATTGATTGTGATTTGGATCACAGGGACCTGAGATTTTATTACAGCTAGTTTTGGACCTAACCTAATGTGTTTAGAGTGAGGTTATACTGCTAGATCAAGTTTCAATCAATGGTCACAAGGTTTTGTACAATTAAAGAGAGAGGTGGGTATCTTCATCGAATATTGATCTAAACTCCTCAAGAGTATAAAATGACTCTTAAGCATCTTAGTTTAGGTCTATAACTACATATGTAGCTGTAACAAATTTTCATGTCCCTGTGTTTCGGATCGTCTCCGTTTTCCAGGTAGCTACACGATAACATAATTGAAATCCCTGGATCTTCAATCAAAGACATGTGTGCGTTATCTAAATATGCTTAATTTCTCATCAACCAAAATAACAATTACGAGCTTACACGCCCAAAGGGAAGATGCATTCCAATACGCCATTTGTTTTAATCATCAAAGTGTTAAGAATGTAATGATTTAAAGAAGACAATTATTAATATTTTCAATACATGTAGCACATAATTAGATCATTTTAAATTTTTCCGTAAAATTTATTTTACTCTATTAATTATGATTGGGAAATATGTTCTTAAACTAAATTTCGTTCTATGAATATCAAGCAATCATTATCAAAATAACCATGCTGCAATAATTGCACTCATGCTTATTAAAACAGATTTATTTCAGGGCCTGTGGCAACAGTTATATAAAAAAGTAATTGTCTTAAACACAAATATGAGTTGGTATTCAAACATCTTAATTATTTATTTTAAATATGCAAACCACAGTAATAATTGCAACTGACAGATGTATAACCATTAGACATCCTACTGTTCGACTCGAGATATGTGTTTAAAGCTTGGTTAGCTTGGGGTAAAAATATGTTACCCAGCAGTTAAATTAACTCTTTAGCACACATGTATACATAATTCATTTAGCACACACGTATACATAATTCATTTAGCACACATGTATACATAATTCATTTAGCACACATGTATACATAATTCATTTAGCACACATGTATACATAATTCATTTAGCACACACGTATACATAATTCATTTAGCACACATGTATACATAATTCATTTAGCACACATGTATACATAATTCATTTAGCACACACGTATACATAATTCATTTAGCACACATATATTCATAATTCATTTAGCACACACGTATACATAATTCATTCAAACAATGTAGTTTGTCATATAATATACAATGGAAAAATAAGTGAAACTAGAAATGTCCGTGAGACATACATTTAAATGCCCTCGCCCCCAGCTGGTTACATTACAATGGGACGGGACGGGACGCGTCGGGACGGACATGGGTAACACTAAATGCCCCCGCCCAGCTGGTTACATTACAATGGGACGGGACGCGACGGGACGGACATGGGTAACACTAAATGACCCCGCCCAGCTGGTTACATTAAAATGGGACGGGACGCGACGGGATTGACATAGGTAACACTATACCCCCCCCCCCCCCCCACCATCCCCATTTCATGGCGGGGGTTAAGCATAAAAAAGTTTTGTTTTGTCAATAATGAGATCTGTATTAGTATTAATCGAAAGTTTTAGCGTATGGACCCCGAAGCTAACTATGCTTTTCCAAGATCGTTGGGACTGATGTCTGGTTTCAGACGGTGAAATGTACATTACTGTTCCATTATATACATGTAGGTGCTTAATCGTGTAGATTGTCTCCCTTATTTACACTTTATCTTGTAGAGTATTTAGGCTACACGACACGTTAGCGTATAGCTGTCAAAACTCGTGAAATAGGTTATCTTGGGTCGAAAGTAGCTGAAATTACATAATGGTTTACTGCAATTGCGTGTTGTTTTGAAACATAAAGTTGATTTATAAATGATTTTTTTTTAGGTATTTGCCGTTTTTCATGTACGTGTGTCCTGTCTCCGGGCTGGCAATCAAATACTATTGACTGCTGCATGTTTTCATATTGTATTCATGATACTTTGCCACAGGCCTTCCGGTGGTAGCTTTCTAAGGGTAATTGAAATACTCAATGGCCTTTCAAATTGCCATTTTATTGAAGTATATGTGTCATAACCTGGATACGGTAGCATATGACAACCAATAAAGCCAATTATTCGGGAAATAGGTATATGGATCAGAAATAGAACTCGATGAGAAATAGCAGAGGGGAGATAATTGTCGTGTATGTATACACATGTACCCGGTAGGGAACTGGGAGGATGGTAGCCAAAACAGATCGACAAAGATACAATGTAAATACCTGCTTCCTATGCCCGGTTCTCCGAATTGCCAATATTTACTTGGTCATATTTTACTGTGGGTAATTCGTTGAATCAATTAGAAATAGAAAAGGGCAGAGGACTGATCCCCGGGAACCACCAACACTTACTTACATATGTATAAAGTCTTCACCTTCATTTTGTGTAAACTAGAACATTGTCATTCTGGAAACAAACTTTTTAGTCTGGAAACCTCAGTTTTCATGTTTGTAAACAACCTGTTGTTTTCAAACACATTGACTACATATAAAGTTGGAACAAAGCGTTATATATAAAGGATTGTACACGAGTCTATAAGAAAGGAAAATTTCCTCTGTGACAGTACGATTTTCACTACCCAGACAATCATATGACGTCATAAAGACATCATTTGTTTATGACGTCACAATAGTGTTATTACACGTGAATAATACCATGTTTATGTCATGGTCGTATGACATGACTGAACGGGTCAGTTATATGATAAATAAATATATTTACACCTCTCCCTTCTTCGGCTTAGTAAACTCTGACTGCGATTAAACTAGCGTAAACGCAATGAAAAAGGGCTCGGCGGATCGATATCTGTTCAAATATGGCGTCGTTCCCGCTTCAGAACAACAACTATTCGCTGACGGTCATTGTTTGGTTTCCTTCAAGATTTTGAAACATGGAACACATATGGAATTCATTCCGTCTGATTATACAATAAACTGTTTCTGGCAAACTTTTGATTCCAATGATGCACATTCAAAATTCTTTGACGTCGGACCGTGTCACAACCAGATCACTGTGTCAATGTATGTACATAACAACCGTTATAGATTAAGAAATAAATTCGAAATGCTAGTAATATTTTAATACCAAATTTACAAATGATGTAATGAAGAAAAATAGTGCCGTTCACTGTGTATTTTCTAAACTTACCAATATATTGATGAAACTCAATGGGACTATATTATCTTAGCAACCACGGCCATCGTAATTACCATCTTAGCAACTCGTTTGGAATGTTTTCTTCTTCGTATAGAACTTGAAAATTAATAATGATGTAAATAGTATGCCCGCAGTTGGCAACGAACATATTCACTATAGAGCGCTAACGCGCACCATAGAATATGTTCGTTGCTAACTGCGGGCATACTGCCGTATACGCAGTCAAAATGTGGTACAATCCTTATATATGTAATCGTTTGTAAAATGAAAATAATGAGGATAAAACGCATCTTATTGGTTACATGCAATCCCCAGTATATCGCCTTTATTTAATACCCGAATATACGTAACTTGGATCACATTAAAGGAGGAAGAAATGTAGGCGACGAGGACGAATTGGTTAATGTAGAATGGACTTTTTATTTCTTCAGAAAATGGCAGTCACAAGTGATGTTGTCTGTATTTGTCATCAACCAGGGACGGTGCTACCTCTATCAGGTCTGTGATCTACTGTACCACAGATCCCGGGGGTCGGGCTCAGTTAAACAATCTAGGAGAGGGCCATTACGGCCAAATTGGTTTGGTATCGAATCTCGGAAAATCTAGACAAGACAAACTTTTGCGTATCAATTTGTTTATTGAAAGGGGAGATAACTTTCGATCAATATTAAAGTAAAACTTACGTCTAACAAATATTATCGCACGCGCATAAGGTGTTAAGTATTGAATTTGTTCATTTGGTCTACAGGAGTTTAAACCCTGTAAATATCCAACATTAACTTCCAAAGGGGGATAGCTTTAGATGCTGCTATATATTTGAATGCATCTTTCAATTTGAAAATGTATTACATGTACATGTTTATACATCTAGGGACAGGAGGTTCTTTGTTTTCCTCTCAGTATTTAATTTGGTCTACTGTTTGCCAAAACTTGTCATGCCTTAACGGGTAGTCACATTTTCTTAGTGGAGGAAAGCCGGAGTTAGCACAAACACATTTACCATATACATTTATTGTACATTATCTTATAAAGAGTTCCAAAAGGGGGGGGAGAGAATTTGACAGATGAAAACAGTAGCATGACGTTTGGACACAACCGAACTAGCAGTTATGTTTCAATAATATACTCGGAAGAAAGAAAGCATCGGTATGAAAGCTCTGTAGTTATACAGACGTGTGACTGTCTATTTATCTCATTCCGTACCGTGATTCCGGTCCGGATTCCGTACCAGAAGTCATTACTAGGCTCACCCCGGACGTTTCTGCAACAATGGCGACTCGTTGTTGTGTTTGCCAGCGTGGTAGATATTATGCCGGTAAATGTAAACCAATGCTCTTTTCGGTTCTTCTATAGTTAGAAGACATACATAGCTTTATTTTCGCAGCAATAATTTCGTCAGATGTGGTACCGCTAAGTATAGTGCAAGCATTCGTCGCCATGTTGTTTACATTGGTGATGACACTTCAGAGTATCTCGCGGGAAATTCAATCTAAATGGGTAAGATGAGAGGAAATATGTCGTTTATGCCTCTTAAATTGTTTATTTATTATAAACTAACGCAGTCGATTTTGTGTAAAAAAAGTTAATAAGAATACGTACATGGTAAACCTGCTAAATGATCAAAAACAGTCAAACAGGGGCACACTGCAGTCAACTGTCGAACCCAAGAGGGCCATTAGGAAACAAACTAAATATAGTCATTCCAAGGAGGCCTTGACAGATTTACCACATGTTCTAACGCCTAATATGTGTGTAACAGGAGAGGGAAAATGGACGGCCAGGGTCGAACCCGTGACCTAGATCAGTTATACTTTGTCACAAGGTACGTGTCTGATTTGGTTTTGAACATCACATGACAAAGGAAATAGAACTTCTCCAATGACCCACCCCCAGGTGGCAACAACAAACACCTATAGGCTGTTCACAACGCACCGGCCTCTGTACCAGTGATGCCATTTAATTATCAAATTCAATACAGGTAAACAAGCGAAACAAAATCCTTTTAAATTCTCATCCTAAAAGATGTACAAAAATAACCTTAAAATGGACAAATTGTAAATTACAATGTAATTGAAAAGAATTCCAACCGTCCGCACTGACCGATGCGTTGTCCTGAACTGACTTGCTAGCTCACCAGCTGCACGTGCCTGTCATGCTCCTACAGGTGTGCCACCTATTGGGCAACCATTAGAGAACACAATTTCGTGCTCATTCCTTGTAGTCAACCGCGCGAAATATGATTTCGTACAGAAGTACACTCATGTGATCATGTTACGTCAATAACTTCCCTTGGCAGGTATATATACATGTATACATTGTACCACAATACTCTGTGTTATTCCACTCTCAGACAGGGGCGTAGCTGCCATGTAAGCACATAAGCCCGTGCTTGCACATCATTATCTAAAGTATGTGTATTAAAGTCGAGAAATTTCATAATTCGACTAATATATTTAATACTCACACTGATACTGTAACTTTTTTTGTGACATAAATAATGCCGACTCGTCAGATTTACAGACCAGGCTGCAGGAAGTTTGTTAGGCAGAATCTGTAAAAGATTTGCTATAAAAATGGCACTTCTTTTATCATTCTAAGAGTAATATTATAAAAGAAGGGCCAATATTTACTAATATTTCGGCCAGTTCAAACAGAATGTCAGGAAATACAATTATTAATGAGCCAGGCCAAAATTCTTTAACTGAAGATTTCCCGTAACTTCTGGAATGTTTTCCTATGGGAATTTTGAAATTCCTTAAATTGAAGAACGTTCGTGAAACTAGGCCTGTTCGAATTGTGCAAAGTTATGCTTCAGAAAACAAGCAAGAGTTCCTACTCTCTGAGTTCACCGTATTGAAGCCAACATTAGGGAAGTAAAACATATCTTATTCCATTTTCGCATTAAGCTTTTGTATAATGATAGGTGAGACATTAATGTTTATTCAAACAAGTCCAAAGGTGACCCCCACCACCCCAAAAGGCCGGACCCCCTCCCCTACATGTAAACGTCGCGGGGCTTGCACATCAAAATACCTCCAGCTACGCCCCTGTCAGACTATTGTATAAACGTGCTGACCACAATACCCTGTGTTATTCCACTATCAGAGTATTGTATAAACGTGCTGACTGTTTGATAAATATATGTTATATTCCACTAGTGGTATATGACCTTCCGGACTTTTGGTTGGTTGAGAAGTTGAGCTTTTACCGGAAATCATGTTTGTTGACGTCGTCACAACTTGGCGGGAATACATGTATATGCGAGATGCTTCGTTTTCGCGTAAATAGTCCGCGATTCACTCCAAAAATCAACACTGACACTGCTGATTTCATTTAATGGTAGAAACAAGTCACACGACTCGTGGTTATTTGATATGAAATTAATTTCCCTCCCGTTAATTTTGTTAAAACCTTAAGCGGCGTCGGGGTTTGATCTGTAAACACTTTGTGTTTTCCGGTTCTTCCTCGTGTGTGAAAGCCTTCTTGGAAATTAAGGCCGCATACGGTCTACAAAAATGTAATTGCAATATTCAACGGCATTCATGTTTACATTATTACACTTATGAAGTGTCATGAATTTTCCGTTTGAAGAAAACATCTTGAAAGCAGTGGAGACATACAAACTATACTAACTTAGCTAATCTAGCATGAACGCAGTGATAAACCCGTTCAAAATATCGCTACGGTTACAATGTATTAAGCTTGCACGTCACTAAAACCTGGCGTCACAAATTACGTGACGTGAATTAAATAATGAAGAAAAAAAAGAGAAGAAAATATCATAATTTTCCGATTTTTTCACCCTTAATACAATATATTATGTATGTGTCAGATTATAATTGTACACTAGTTTAATTCAGATCTATTCCAGTTTCAAGCTAGAGGGAATTTTTCTGTAGCTCAGTGGTAGAGCATCCGACGAGGAACCTATGAATCGAGGTTGCGATCCCCTGTGGAACCACGCACCCTACATGTATTATGTTTCCTAAATATTACAAAAACTATTCATGGCGCTCGTTACTGGAAATAAGAACCTGGCTTGTACTGGTCGAGGACCAACATATTTAAAAGCGGAGTGCAGATTTTAGTGGTACATCAAGCTACTGTACAAGGTGTTCATTTTCCCTCCAGCGCATGATTAGCGGTAAAGCAAAGGGATGTCAAAGAGCCAAGAGTTGCGGATTCTAGCCCAAGCTGGGGTGGCGGGGAGAGGCTGGGGTGATGGGGAGAGGCTGGAGTGACGGGGAGAGGCTGGGGTGACGGGGAGAGGCTCGAGTGACGGGGAGAGACTGGGGTGACGGGGAGATATTGGAGTGCCGGGGAGAGGCTGTGGTGACGGGGATAGGCTGGAGTGACGAGAAAAGGCTGGAGTGACGGTCGGGGTGAGGCTAAGGTGACGGGGAGAGACTGGGGTGACGGGGAGAGGCTGGGGTGATTGGGAGAGACTGGGTTGATGGGGAGAGGGAGAAGTGACGGGGAGAGACTGGGGTGACGGGAGAGGCTGTGGAGAGGCTTGGGTGATGGGGAGATACTGGTGTGATGGGGAGAGCCTGGGTGACAGGTAGAGGCTACGGTGATGTGGAGAGACTGGGGTGACGGGGAGAGGCTGGAGCGACGTTTGGGGAGAGGCTTTGTTTGACTGGGATGACAAGAAGATGCTTGGAGACGGGGAGAGTCTGGGGTGCCGTGGAGAATCTTGTTTGAGGGAGAGAGGACTGGGTTGACGACGAGAGGCTTGAGTACGAGGAGAGAGAGGGGTGCCGGAGAGAGGCTTGGGTGACGGGAGAAGCTAGGGTGACGGGCGGGGTTTGGGTGACGGGGACAGGCTGGGGTTTCGGAGAGAGGCGGGGTGACAGGGAGAACTGGGGTGACGGGTAGAGGCCGGAATGACGGAGCAAGGATTGGGCTGACGGATAGAGGACTGAGGTGACGGAGAGAGGCTGGGGTGACGTGAGGAAGCTTGAGTGTCGGCAGAGGAGAAGCTAGGACGACGGGCAGAGGCTGGAGTGCCGGGGGTATGCCGTGGTGACGGGGAGAGTCTGGGCTAACGGGAAGAGATGCTGAGAAAAAGAAATCGAAGAAACACATGGTCTTTTCACTTTGGTGAAAATTTGAGCAGGATATTTTGATTGTATTTCTTGCGTGTTGTAGGATCCTATCTAAACCCGCACTTTGTTCTGGAGACAGCAGCATATTTATTTTCACTTGTGAAGGAGTATAGCGCCCATCGGTCCATCAATGTACGTCCCAATTTCGTTTGTGCAAGAAAGCCGACAGCCCCACGTGGGTCCTCAGCCTGGGAGTGGGTGTTCCCATACTTAGCAGGAGACACTAACGTTCTCTGCCGTTCAATCCAAACGAATGCTTCTTTCGTTTTACCCCTGTTGATCTAGCCCACCATCCACCCTTTAAGACACTTCTTATACGGAAATTGTGGATATCAAAAACCTTGGTGTAAACTCATTTGCATTTATTGCCTTGTATCAGATAAGACAAATATTTTTAATAAAAAACTGCAAATGATGCTACATATCACGTTAAATTTGGTATCAGCAAACCTCACTTTTCTGTTGAATTGTTGAACCTGAAATATCGGTTTAAATTAAATAGGTTTTAAATTCATTAAATCATTACTTAAATTATTGCCTGCAGTGTTATCTCCCCTGTCGAAACCTGTGAACGTTGGGTGTACGTTTGACTTTAACTATAATTAGTATCTCCCTCGTACGCAAAGTTGTTCATACTGATAAACGGACAGATAACCAAATTTAGAGTATTTTTCTATTACCGCACAATCGGTCATTCTAAATGAAATGGATTTCTACAACGCAGTGTCGGTGAGATTTTAGTCGTTTATAAAACCTGCTATACCGTCATGACGTGTCGCGAAAACTTTCATGGGTTGTCATGTGAACACAGTTCTCATTGTGAAGCTTTGTCTCTCAGAATAAACCTGCTTGAGCACTGTTAACCTATCAGAGAAAACCGTTAAACCTGGTTACAAAATGTATTTACCTTGTGATATTGAAAATCTGTGGTGATGCAGATTATGTATACATGTATATTGCTGATGAATAATAAATTGTTTGATGATATTAAACGAATAATCAGGGGTCAAGTGATTTATAATTTCATAAATAAAAATCAATTTGTGCTTATGAAGCCTAGATTCTAATTTGTCCAAGCCTGTTTCTTGATACAGTTTATAATGTGAAGTACAACGTAACGTGGAGGTACCTGACAATGGTATCTGATGATGTTTTGAAAATCTGATAGACTGGTCCCGTCTCAAAAATAGCATTAACACACATCAAATTATTTCGATAAAATACCGAGCAATTTTGATTACTAGGATGACAGATTCTAATTTAGTGGTAGATAAGCTAAAATTAAATTTCAGTAGAGAACTTTTAAAATAAAAACTTAAGGACTGCCAGTATATGAATCAGACATCCTCCATATCCTAGGGCTACGATCACCTACACCCTCTGCACCCCTGAAATATGTCATGGCAAAGCTGTGCGTCACATTGTTGATGAGGCAAGAAGACTGGCTCGAACCTTTGATGTACACCAAAAGAATTTCGTGGTCACATAACGGTAAGAAATTGACAGACTTTGAAGTTGGTTGCGGCTCCTTTGTATTCTTCAAAGGACAGGCATGAAGCCTAGCGATTGACGCGGTTTTGCCTTCAATTTTGCTCACGACGGGGAAACTTTACATTTACTTGCAATTCTCGTCCATTAAAAGGTTTAATGGGTTTTTTAATTGTCAGTAAGTCATTTCATAACAAAGAGTTTGTGTCCAGCAGCTTTGCTGCATTTTCTTGTTAAAGTTGCAAATGACACTCGCTTCAGCTCGTGTCTTTTGTAACTTTTAAAAAATAATAAAACCTGAGTGAAATTAATTCCATATCCAACAACCACTCGTTGTGTAACCTCAAAATATCGGAACCTTGTTTGAAGGTTTCTCATGCCTGATGCCTTACAAAAAAACGCAACTACGCTGTATGCGTAGAACTAGTGTTTATAACATTCCTTCCACACAAGCCTAAGCAACAACGTCTTCCACAAAAGCCTAAGCGACACCCCTTCCACACAACCCTAAGCGACACCCCTTTCCACACTTGCCTTAGCGACATCCCCTTCAACACAAACCTTAGCGACACCCCCTTCCACATAAATCTTAGCGACACCCCCTTCCACACAAGCCTTAGCGACACCCCCTTCCACACAAGCCTTAGCGACACCCCCTTCCACACAAGCCTTAGCGACACCCCCTTCCACACAAGCCTTAGCGACATCCCCTTCCACAAAAGCCTTAGCGACACCCCCTTCAACACAAGCCTTAGCGACACCCCCTTCAGCACAAGCCTTAGCGACACCCCCTTCCACACAAGCCTTAGCGACACCCCCTTCCACACAAGCCTTAGCGACACCCCCTTCAACACAAGCCTTAGCGACACCCCCTTCCACACAAGCCTTAGCGACACCCCCTTCAACACTAGCCTTAGCGACACCCCCTTCCACACAAGCCTTAGCGACACCCCCTTCCACACAAGCCTTAGCGACACCCCCTTCAACACTAGCCTTAGCGACACCCCCTTCCACACAAGCCTTAGCGACACCCCCTTCCACACAAGCCTTAGCGACACCCCCTTCCACACAAGCCTTAGCGACATCCCCTTCCACAAAAGCCTTAGCGACACCCCCTTCAACACAAGCCTTAGCGACACCCCCTTCAGCACAAGCCTTAGCGACACCCCCTTCCACACAAGCTTTAGCGACACCCCCTTCCACACAAGCCTTAGCGACACCCCCTTCAACACAAGCCTTAGCGACACCCCCTTCCACACAAGCCTTAGCGACACCCCCTTTAACACTAGCCTTAGCGACACCCCCTTCCACACAAGCCTTAGCGACACCCCCTTCAACACAAGCCTTAGCGACACCCCCTTCCACACAAGCCTTAGCGACACCCCCTTCCACACAAGCCTTAACGACACCCCCTTCAACACAAGCCTTCACGACATCTCCAAATCACATAGATTCGTCTTCGTCCTTGAGGCTTATAGTCTGTGTGAATACGACTCGTTAGCTCTATCCACGACCCTGCAAGGAATATTATACATTTACCTAATTACGAGATCACATTGTGAAAAAACTGTTTTAAGGGACATTAATTGGCTTCCATACACTTTCTATCCTAATTATCTTCTACAACATACAAGTTTTTATTCTAACGCGCACATTTACGACAATTTCTTCAAAAAATTCTCATGAAATAAAATTGATACAAAAACTCATCAAGATCCAATACTAATTTAAACTAAGAAACATAATCCAACCCCGCGTGATCCGGAATCCCAGAAAAGCTGTTTCCTTTCACAAAACTTCCAATACGATACAGCTAATAGATTTTTCTATTTCATTGTTTGAATTATTCAACAAGTATCGACCTGTAAACATTAAAGTTTTTAACAACAACGTGAAATCTTACTTTCTAGTTTGAAATAGAATCGTTACGAATAATCAATCTTGTTAGAAAGGAATAACGCATACTTAGATCAAGATGACTGAAGTACGATAAATTCGCCATCAATTGCTATCGATTATTCATCGCCTTGACTTCAAGAGCAAACGTGTCGAATTTTACAACTCTCTTTTCATATGACGTTGTAATAGCGGCGATAAAATTCTTGAATCAACGACTGTAAAACTGCGTAGAGTTACTCAAGTTAAAATGTAATATATATGAACTACAATGGAATTAAAATTAACGCTGATTTTATGTTTAATTTTGATTCAAAATTCTTATTCAAGTCACATTTCATGTATGATGTACACGATGAATATGGGTGGATTTGTTGAGTGGTACAGTTACACTCCGGCCTTCCATGCATGCGGCCGGGGTTCGATCCCCGAAGTCTTCGTACTCATGGAATATTCAGAAAAAATGTTTTTTATTCTGCCCACAAAACTCAAAAACACAGGTGGAGCATAAAATGGTCTATGGTGAATGTTTCGGGATCTGTGCTGTGGTGACACTATAAAATTCAATATCTGTGCTGTGCTGACACTATATGTACAGTGTATATAAAATGATGCCGTTGGAAGCACGGTCCACAGTAGAAAAATGCACAACTCAGCCATGAAATACGTTCATAACGAAATTTGGTTGCAATACATTTCTTTACCTTTTCTCCAGATTCTACCTGGTGTATGTTACGTTATTTCTCTTCTTTATTCTCAAAAGGATAAATTACAGAAATTCAAAAAACTGTATTTCCCAGCGACTAGGCACTGACTAATGTTTATTGAAAAATAATCATCATTTAGCAAAGCTAATTACAGAATAATATCCGTAGTATTTGAAAAAAATGAATTGAACCACCCCAAAAAATGTTGACGTGTGCTCGATGTTACCTGTGTCGCCTGAATGACACGTTTAGGTAACAGTTACCTGTGTCGCCTGAATGACACGTATAGGTAATATCCCAACCAAGTTACACATGCAAATACCAGTATCGCCACCTATTGGTGTATATCTAGACTGGCTCCCGTCTCTAGAATAGTATACAGATATTGAAAAAAATAGTCAAATAATTTTGATCACTTGGATGTCTGATTCTAAGTTTGAAACAAGGGCGAGATAAGCTAATAGTAAAATAAAGTAGAGAAATTATCTATAGAAACTTAGGGGCTGGTAGCCAGTCTAGTGTATATCGTACCTAACAGAAAATGTATATATCCTAATTCCTACCCTCAACCGTTTGAAATTATATACATATTAAGGAGCACATTTATACTTCCGGTAATACAGCTGTAATGTAATCTGATTGGTGCTACCAAATAAATTAGAAGAAATATATTGTTTGCAAATCCTTACTGGGTACATTTTGTATCTAAGGACACAGTACAAGAAATGCAAATATCGCTTTTTTACTGAGGATGTGAACATTTAGCTATGCTTCTACAAATTCACCACTCCTCTCTGCAACAAAAGGGCCTTTTACAAGTTAAAAGTATGATTTTCCCACTAAATAAACAATGTACCACGTGACAACCAGACTACATCTGTTTGTTCCAAAACTTCTTTCTAGGAAGCGCAATAATTATTAATTAAACATATTTTGCTTAAAAATAACAAATAACTACGGATTTTAGTCATCATGCACGAAAAACAGATGTAAAGTGAAAGTTACCACGTGACAACAGGACTACCTGTCTTTGTTCATAAACTTTTTCTCGAAAAAGGCAATATTTAAACACATTTTCCTTAGAAATAACAAATAACCACCGGTGTAAATCATCATGGAAGAAATACAGATGGAAAGTGGAAGTTACGTCATCATCATTATACTTCAAGATACATGTAAGGTCTCGGAACGGAACTGCTATTGCAAACGTCAGGTTTAATGGAGTACCCAAACCCCAATGCATTCTCGGAAATGAATCGCTTAACAGAATTCTTTTGGTTGTTTCATTTATTTCTGAAGGCAAAGCTTCAGTGATTTGATTGGGACATCGGCTTACGAAAGTTTAATACCCGTCGCTTCAATATCCTCTTCACCAACCTAGAACAATATCGTTTCCATGGCAACTCATGGCTGCCATACTGTCGTCTATTTAGCGCTAAGTAGTGTATCAGCTGATAAATGTTGAACTTATCTGAGCTACAGATATCACCAATCAATTATTTTAGATATGGAGTTGAGACTCTCGCGGTATTCACGTCATTGGAATCCAATAAAACCCGTGTGCACCCTTCATTGCGGGATTACAAAGAATTGATGTGATGCACTAGGGTTTAATTTCCAAAGTTGAAATAAAACATTTTCAACGAAGCTGTCTTGTGCGCTGTTCAATAACATACTGTGAAGGGGATTTGCTTAACCAGTATTTATATTAATTTGTTTGTTTACGGGTTAGAGCAATGGATGCTATCTCAGCACAACAGAGCATAATCTAGTTTCAATCTTTATTAAATTTTCGAGCAATATTTCTTTCCAATCATATAAGAGGCACGGCGGTCTAGTGGTAGGACGCCGGACTCGATATCTAAGGGTAATGCTCATATACACTCTCTGCAACACTATAAACATACTCATGCTCTTTTCATCCCTGGAATCATTCTCGATATCCAGGGGTTACGCTCACCTGCACTCTCTACACTCCTGGGATATGTCATGAAAAAACTGATGGCTCTGTGTGCGCTACCTTGTTGGTGAGTCAAGAAGATTTGTTCGACCATTTGATATACATCAAAAGAATTTAATGGTCACATATCAGTAACAATTGACAAGCTTTGAAGTCGGTTACGGCCCCATTAAAATCTTCAAAAGATAGACATGTATGCAGCCTAGCTATTGGTCAGTTTTTTTACCCGAGCCTGCTTTCAGTTTTGCCATGGCATATTCAAGGGAATATCGAAGATGATTCCAGGGGTGTATAGAGTGTAGGTGAGCGTAACCCCTGGATATCGATGATGATTCAAGTGGTGTAGAGAGCGTAGGTGAGCGTAACCCCTGGATATCGAAGACGATTACAGTGATGTAGATAGTGCATGTGAGCGTAACCCCTGGATATCGAGTGTGATTCCAGGGGTGTAGAGAGCGTAGGTAAGCGTAACCCGTGGATAACGAGGATAATTCCAGGGGTGTAGAGAGCGTAGGTGAGCGTAACCCCTGGACATCGAGGATAATTCCAGGAGAGTGGAGAGCGTAGGTGAGCGTAATCCCTGGATTTCGAGGATGAATATCCATATACAGTTTTTACCAGAATTTTGGAGGAAATTCTTTTCGATTTTTTTGTTTGTTTGTTTGTTTGTTTTTGTTTGTTTTTGTTTTTGCACATTTTTACATGAATAATTTTGCATGGCTTTGAAAAGTTTAATCACCGCTTCCCTAGCTTGTTTGTCAAGATACTTATCTTAGTCGATAACTATCCGAGAAGAAAATACAAAATAGAAGCTAAAATCAATTCTTTCTCGAGAATAGAAACAGTTGGGGTTCTAAGAGTGTGTTGATTAAGTTTGCGGCATCGTTACAAATTAAAACCTTACGTAACCCACACATTTAACCAGTCTCATCAGGAAACAGATTGGAACTCCAACTAGTTCTGATTAAAACCTTAAATCGTCAACGATTTATTCGTTCGGAAACGTAAATCAGACCCAAATAATTACACTTTTAGACGATCCTACCTAAAAATATACCTTAAAACTTATTTTTGGAGCTATTAAAAGATAATGCAGCGAATGTATCTGGTTTCCCAAACATGATTCTGCAGTGAATTGATTGAAAAAGGGATCTGTAAACATTTTAATGGACTGTTTGCTTATTCTAAGCAGTCTTTATCAGAACAGGTATAGACACAGGCAATTGGTCTATTTATGGTGCTACAGAAACAATATTTGCTCAATGATATATGAGAAATGCTTTTGGGGTTATGATTCGTGTTTCGGAATTCCATGTGATTTTAATTGGATTTGCTTTCAATTGGAGATTTACACTGATTATAAAATTCAACGTCCATTTTAATTTCCCAAGGGTGCAACAGAGAACTCCCTGATACATGTACGTACAGCTGTGTGCCTTTTGCGTCAATATGGACCGGCGTAACGCCCGTTACTGCAAAAGGATGTAAAGAAGGGAAAATCCCCCCAAAAAATGCAATTAAAGATATAATAGCTTATCAACGCTCTGCATCAGTTTGATGATTTCTCCCATTCCAATTATAAAAATTAGATCAGGAACAGCACTTAGTGATTGCAATTGCTTTGGAATGTTGTCGAACTATGACGTCACAAAAGTGTTGTCCAATTGTGCCGTCACTTACTCTAAACAAAAGTTCTGTTATTATTACACATGCTGTGTAATAAAAAATGACAAAAGTCAGACTTTAGAAACAACCTATGTAAATCTCTGTATAGTAGGACCTTATATTCTAAAACAATCGACAAAATATTATAACACAATCGACAGGTTTTGTTGACAGGCGGTGATACAAATTAAACGGGATACCCCGGCTGAAAATCCCATCTGGATGTAATCATGGTTGAAAGTATCGATATGATTGGCTACTATTTTAATACGAAAACGAGGGTTTCCATCTATTCTAGCCCACGATATGCACGCGTAAAAGAAGTGCACCGTGGATTTTCGACTATGTCTATACAGAAAATGACTGCATATACAAGTGTATGTTACTATTTTACTAAGCGCCAATACATCCGTAGTTGTCGAGGTTTTTATATGTACAGAGGATGACAGCATACAGACTGTATATAACTCAGAGCCGAAACGTCTGAAGAAGTCGAGGTTTTCATCTATACAGAGGATGACTGTATACAGACTGTATATAACTAAGAGTCAATACGTCTGTAGTAGTCGAGATTTTCATCTATACAGAGGATGACTGCATACAGACTGTATATAACTCAGAGCCGAAACGTCTGTAGTAGTCGAGGTTTTCATCTATACAGAGGAATACTAGCTACATACAGACTGTATAGACGTAACCATTTTACCCAGCGCCAGTACATAAATAGCTACACCAACTAATATAAAACTGGTTGGAAACCATCAAAGTGTTATAACCCTAATATCGTAAATATAGCGTGTCTGTCTGGGCGAGAGGCCAGCGATTTCTAATTTTATAGCTGTGCTTTTTGTGTTATTTAAGGCATCGATGTGAACTGGCTCATACCAGGAAAAAGGTCGAAGAATAATGATTTGTGTTTAAAACATACACCTGCATTTTGCGACGTATCAAAAGCCTGCGACTGAATATGACAACAAGGGGTGGTTCATTAAAAAAGAAAAAAAGCCGGGCCCGTATTCATGAAAGCGTTCTTATGCTCAAGAATGTTTTTTTGTTTTTGCTCAGGCACACTTTCTTGTAACTCAGTTGAATTATGTCAAAAGACTTAAATGTCCAACGTAAACATTGGAAATAGTGTTTGACATTTCGTCATTTCAAAGTTAAGTTCTTCTTAAAATTATAGTAGGAAGATGTTTTTTTATTTTTTATTAATGCTTCTGTTGTTTACCACAGAGACCCAAAAGACAGATGTAAACACATTCTACGAATGACCGAGGGATTCAAATTTGATTAATTTATATTCTGGTTTAATGTTGTCTCAAATATACAGACACCAACATAGGAATAGCAAAAAAAAATATAAAGATTGAGACAAACAAACCAAGTGTCGGAATGTGAAGAGCGGATCAATATATGTCTATTCAATATCCCCTTAGCGGATGACACTAACACCGCCATGTTTATGTACAGCTGTCCCCACATTACTCGCTCCTAACACTACATCAGAATTAATATAGTCCAATGTCACAAAAGAGTTCCACACCTTTAACGACACGCCAGGATTAATAGCTTGTGGAGATACAGCGAATTTCCTCGCTTCTAACGACGCAGTAAGATTTTACAGCCAGCGACGAGACAGCAACATTATTTTTTCTGATGATACAGCACATTTTCTACAGTCGTACAACACAAAACAGCTACAAACAAACCTATAACGCTACAATGTATAACGACATCACTCACCAAGTACAATACAGTACAATTTCTCACCTATAATGATAACTCAGAATTCGTCATCTATAATTTTAACGCAGAATTCCTCATGTATAATGATTACGCAGAATTCTTTTCGTCTATAACGATAACGCAAAGTTCTTCATGTATAACAGTAACGCAGACTTCTTCTTCTATAACAGTAACGCAGAATTCTTAATCTATAACAATAATGCAGAATTCTTCATCTATTTCGAAAATGCAGAATTCTTCATCTATAACGGTAACGCAGAATTCTTAATCTATAACAATAACGCAGAATTCTTCATCTATAACGGTAACGCAGACTTCTTCATGTATAACGAACACACAGAATCCAATATCTATAACGAACACGCAGAATTCTTCATCTATAACAAACACGCAGAATTCTTCATCTATTGCGATAACGCAGACTTCTTCATGTATAAAGGTAACGTAGAATTCTTCATCTATAACGGTAATGCAGAATTCTTCATCTATAACGGTAACGCAGAATTCTTCATCTATAACGCTTACGCAGAATTCTTCATCTATAACGCTTACGCAGAATTCTTCATCTATAACGTTAACGCAGAATTCTTTATCTATAACGATAACGCAGAATTCTTAATCTATAACGATACACTTAAACACCTTGCGTCTTATGCATAACAATACAGAAGGATTGTATGCTTCTTACATTACAATTTAACTCTCATTTCTAATGATATATCAAAATTCTTCACCTCTAAAGATAAAGCAGAATTATTGCCTATAACAATTTATTTGATTTATTTCAGACAAAACATTATGCTTACTTAAAATTGTATTTTTTACATGTCATCGACAACAGAGCAAAATCGCCCATACGGTTACAACATCCTTCCTTGTCCTTATAAGGTTACAGTATCCTAACTTACCCATACCGCTACAGCATTCTTACTTACCCATACATTTACCGCATCCTAACTTACCCATACGGTTACAGCATCGTACTTATCCATACGGTTACAGCATCCTTACTTACCCATACATTTACCGCATCCTAACTTACCCATACGGTTACAGCATCGTACTTACCCATACGGTTACAGCATCGTACTTATCCATACAGTTACAGCATCCTTACTTACCCATACAGTTACCGCATCCTCACTTACCAATACGGTTACAACATCCTTCCTTGTCCTTATAAGGTTACAGTATCCTAACTTACCCATACAGTTACAGCATCCTAACTTACCCATACGGTTACAGCATCCTCACTTATCCATACGGTTACAGCATCCTTACTTACCCATACGGTTACAGCATCTTTACTTACTCATACGGTTACATCATTCTTACTTACCCATACAGTTACCGCATCCTAACTTACCCATACGGTTACAGCATCCTCACTTATCCATACGGTTACAGCATCCTTACTTACCCATACGGTTACAGCATCTTTACTTACTCATACGGTTACATCATCCTTACTTACCCATACGGTTACAGCATCCTTACTTACTCATACGGTTACAACATCCTTACTTACCCATACGGATACAGCATCCTTACTTACCCATACGGTTACAGCATCCTTACTTACCCATACGGTTACAGCATCCTTACTTACCCATACGGTTACAGCATCCTTACTTACCCATACGGTTACAGCATCATTACTTACCCATACGGTTACAGCATCCTAACTTACCCATACGGTTACCGCATCCTTACTTAACCATACGGTTACAGCATCCTTACTTACCCATACGGTTACAGCATCCTTACTTACCCATACGGTTACCGCATCCTTACTTAACCATACGGTTACAGCATCCTTACTTACCCATACGGTTACAGCATCCTTACTTACCCATACGGTTACCGCATCCTTACTTAACCATACGGTTACAGCATCCTTACTTAACCATACGGTTACAGCCTCTTTACTTACCCATACGGATACTACAGATACATGTTCTTTTCATCAAACGAAACAGCACACTTTCTCAATTCATTTTGATACAGCAAAAATGTGTTTTTAAAGAATTTACCACTCCGCAGCATAACTTGCCCTTTACTATAGGTATATCTCAAAAGTGTTGTTATCTCCTTTTTTCCTATACCATGGCTACACTGGGAAGTAGTTTTGAAACAAATTGGCCCAGTATTATCATGATGTTATAACGGGAATTACGTCATCCGATTGTCAGATGGCGCCAAATCATCACAAAATATTTTTTCCGGAAGTTCAACTTTTATCTATCATTGTGACCTATCAAGGGGAATAACAACACTTTTGGAAAAAAGGCCTATTCAGCACACTTTACTTTGACATGAATAATTAGGCTTGCGTATGACATATCTCCAGACTAACATGTCACGGAGTTTTTGTTCCGTCAAGCCTACAGGGGAAAGAAAGTCTTACATCAAGCACATGTATAGAGGGGTGCACCTGATTAGCTTGTCAAAGACCATGATTGAGTTCGGCAAAGTTACGTTATGGTCCAAGCAAAATGGATGACGGGCGAAAATTGAATGACCGGCGCAGAAAGTGATTAGATTAGAAGATCGTAACAAGAAAGTTACGTACATGGGTAGACATTGCAGTTTACAGTGTAATAGCAGACGATCACGTCTGTCTATAAATAGCTCAAATCGATAGTCAGAGTCACCTCCTGGGACTTGTCCACGCAGCAAGTTTATATTCATAGTGGGAGTCTAAAATAAGAAATTTCAGGGCCAAGTTTTTCGATCGGCGACTCTTTTGAACGTTTGCTATCATTGTTTTACAAGTTCAATGTATACAAGAATGATCATGTTAAGCCGAGTGCGAATATTTACATTTTTTTAAAGCTGGTTTCAAATATATTTACAATGTTCTATCTTTTAAATTTCTTTGAGAAATAGTTATTGACCATTTTGATCATAAATACTCCGCGAAACTTGCAGTTACGGCCACAGCAGGATTTCGTTATTCAACAGCTTCGTTCGATCTATATTTACAACATGACTACTAAAATGATTGGAGAATACCAAAGCGTCAACAAAATCATAATCTGAACACTGAATCAATTTAAGTAGGGACAAAGTATGAACAAAAGCGAAACGATTTTTATTACATTTTTGCCAGTGAAATATAGAAAATTATCAAACTGATAAAACTTATATTTTCACTGCAGTGATGAGCAGTGAAAATATAAGATTTTGCCGTGAAAATATAAGATTTTGCCGTGGATTTTGCAGTGAAAATATAAGGCTTTTTCAGTGTAACGTGAAAAAGTGACCCGGCAATAAAATACCACCCGGGTCATTATTCTACGTTACAAAAGTTACCCGGGGTCGTTATTTTACAATAGAAATCGTACACGGCCATCTGTAGAAAAATGACCCCATTCGATTTTTCCGTAATTCGTCCCGTGAAAAAGTGACCCGCCGTAGCTTTCAACGGTGGGTAGTTTTCAACTGGGTTATTTTTTTCACGTAACACCGAAACTTTTGTATGAATTGTTCCCCTTGATCGGATCTTGGAGGCTCGCCATTGTTGTCGTCTGCTAGAACTTGTCTCTTGGGGAAAGATGGTCTTGAAGAAATTGCACCAATAGTACATATTGATAGGAACTGCTGCAGGATTAAATATGAAATGAATTGCAAGATGAGAATGGTTTAACTTTTCCGATCAGCTTATCCCAATCAGCTGTGTACTGGACCCGATCGGTTGTGATTTTGACAGATTACAGCTCCTTTGCAGTAGGCAAGTAGACCAAGAAAAAAAATAATGAAAGTATCTTAGTCCTCTTTCGAAATGTAATAAAAAGAAAATTCAATGGTTTGCCGTTTAATATCAGATATATTTCACGAGTATGGCAGATTTTTTTTATATATATTGAAAATATAAAAAAAATCTGCCATACTCGTGAAATATATTCGATATTAAACGGCAAACCATTGAATATCCTCTATATATTGGGACCCATACAAAAGTATAAGAGAATAAGACCAGGTGTTTCGGAAGAGTATGCGTCTTCTGTTTCATCGACGACCCCGTCAGGTAAATCATTGTCACATCCAAGTAACCATCAAGTCTTCAAAATGAGAACCGAGTCATCATTGTTAACCGCAACAAGTAAGCACATGTATAAGCATACTAAAAAAGTCCATCTTTAGATCACCCTTAGATACAAACTAGTTCTCAATGAGACAAAAATGCCGACCATAAAACTTACTCAGAGTTCTGATCTCGAATCCCTCTGTTATATGTTTGATTCACGAAAATCTCGGTTTTACAGCAAACCATAGAATAACGAATCAACTGCGACATGTAAACAACATAGGTTGGATAAATAGGGGATGTTACTTTCAAAAAATTGAAAGTTCACGATCGGGAAATTGAAATTGTCACATTTATTTATGTATAAGTAGTAAGCTGTCTTTATTAGTCATAGCTAGCAGAGATCAAGGTAAGCAGCTGATGTAGAAGAGTATGTTGTGTCCTTTATTTCATGTTCAGAAGGGTATAATACGATCGACATAGTCAGCAAACATCTTGTTGTTTATAGACAATACATAGTCGATATATCTGAAAGTGATTTTAAAGGTTTTGGAATGCTAACTATAGAAAACGTTGGGCGAATGTGAATTTATGATAAAGATCTTTCCCTTTCTTGAAAGTATCATCCCTGCATCATACACATGTCATAGCTACTGCACTGTATTGACATCAGGTGAACCAGTGGTAGTCGTCCCTATCCTTTCATGCTGGGGGTCAAGCAGCAGATACTAAATACCAATTGAGTATACTTTGTTACGTCACCGGCAGTAGCAGAACCAATAGCACCCCTCGCAGGGGCGACCGCTCAACTAAATGCAAAACGTTAGGTAGTGTCAAGAGAGATAGTAGGAAGAAAAGATTGAATGGAAGAGAAATATAAGACTTAAAAAAGATAGTCGCCTCTTATGAATCATGCAATATGAGTAGAAGGTATAATTCTTACGACCCACATGTATATGTAAAATCAATAAGAAACCTCGGTAAGTTATATTTATCATGTTAGAAAAACTTGAATATGATTTCGACTAATCGGGGGGGGGGGGGGGGTAAAAAAATACCGAAGCGTCAAACAAATTCATAATCCAAACTCAAAATCGATAAAACTAGTGGCAAAATATGAACAATGGAATATTTACATGCAAGTCCCTTTAAAAGTACGAGAGAATAAGACCAGGTGTTCGGAAGCATCTGCTTCATCGACAACACCCGCCATATAAATCTAGTTAAAATTTAAAAAAAACCGTCAAATCCTCAAAGTGAGAACCGAGTCAACCATTTCTAAACGCAACAATACAGTTCAAACTACACATCGGTATCCAACTTTACAGTCATGTGGTATGCTGCTTGTTCATTCATTGATTAGGCGATATCTTTCAACACAAAGAATTTAAACGACATTTTTTTTCATTTGTGAAATGGGAACTTGTTAGCACAACTACACTGAGTACGTTACAACCAAAATATAAAATCAATAATGCAAATGAGTTCATAAATGTTTTTTAATAACTAGTAATTTCTTACGCAACAATAAAAACATATTTAAATACAATATTGCTGTTTGTTATAGAAACCGTTAAAGGGGCATCCCGCGAAAGCCTAAATGTCTGTTCTTGAATATACATGGCGTCTGCACTACTAATTATACTTTCCTGTTATTCTCATATTCAAAGTGGACTCAAAATGTCAATTATGACCACTTGCAAAATCGCATTCCTCGGGAAAGCCCAGATAAAAATAGCGGGAATGACGCAACGTGACAGGTGTGCCGCAAGTTCCCTGGTCAGTTTGACGGAAGGGGCCACACGGGAGGGGACGCGTCATGTATACGGCTGATGAAACAGAGACAAAGTCCGTGTATAACCGTGTATAAACTTATTGAATCACATTCACATTAAAAATAGACATCTATTGCACACATACCGATATTCAAATGAAGAATAATTGTCGGCATATCGGCACCATATATCGACACCAGGAATTATCTATATTATATTTACCTGACGGAGGCCGGTACACATGGGTACGGAATACGGCCATGGTACAAACCTTAATTTTTGTAAAAGGTAATATTCACGAACCCAACTTTTCAGATGATTTCATAAAATGTATGTAGCATGCATTGAAAAGTACGAAAATAAAATGACATGAAATTATGCGATTTTTTTACAACTCAATGTCTTGAGGATTTTTTTTCAAACTTTCTTTATATATACAAGATACATTCATATTCATTTAAAATCTAGCCAACTTTCAGCGTCTGCACACGTTAACACGTATCACGGAATGCGAACATTTAAGTCCATACACTCATATAACGCACCACACACTAAGCATGACTACATGTATATCAGATTTGGAACTGTTTAAACACTTAAAACTAACTGTTATGAACATGTTATGATAATTCCGCTTTCTTTTTACATCTTTTTTGTCGTCTTGTAAGGGGACGGTGACCTTTTAAAAAAAAACTGTAGGAATGGAATATACATATAGGTATACATTGTATGTTGTATAACTTCGTTTTTTTCTTTTTTAATTTTTTCCCCCGTTATATATATATTTTCGTATCAAATTCAATACCGGGGTCGCAACCCAATGATATTTGTACCTTCACTTATTTATAGATTAAGTATGAATATCGCCTTTTTTACGCGTGAAAACATATTTTTTTTTTATTCCTTTTGTCCAAATTGAAGCCGTATGTACCTCGGTCGCACGTCCCGTTTTACAGCGTAATCAAACGACTTTTTCTGTTATGGTATATATTGTATTTGAAAATGTCTTTCTATCCAGCAATATAATTAGATCACACTGTTTTCCTGGAACATAAGATTTTATAAAGGGAATATTATAAACACACTTTAAAGTTTCATATTACACACGAATTTTTATGCAACAGAAGACTGAAACAGTTTCCCCTTGGGTAGCCTCAAAACCAAATCAAAGCTTTATTTGTGCATGTTACCGTTACCCAGAAGAAATATGTAACATACACACAATAGAGCAGGTAGTTTCTCCTTTGAATACTTCCCATCTCTCAATATGATTCCGTAACGCAGTCTTGCGTCATATTTTGACCATTCGGCAACTTTTCGCTTAGTAGTTAGGCCTTATCGTGGTGTAACGGTAATACCAGATAGAGTGTTTACAATGGAAGCGGCGCTCGCTGCGCATGCGTTGGCAGGTGGAAATCCCAAACCAAAACGTCTAGCCAGACGTTCTGAAATTCCACTAGTTATTTTGAAATTATTAATTAATGAATACATATATGCAAAATCCGATCGTCACAGTCCATAAGAATACCCACTCGATATGTGTATGTAATATTTTGAAAAAAAAATATGAAAAAAGCTTACTTTCGCGGGATGCCCCTTTAAAGGTGCCAATACAGTATTCTTAATGTTACACTATAAAGAAACTATCAAAGGAATTATACAATTTCGAGAAGGGAAAAGAACCTGGATGGAAGAAAGGGAATTGGACAGAATGTGGCAAAACGTACAACAGATCAATGGATCATATGCTTTTTGCAAGGAGAATCAAAGAAATCAGCATGGGTCTCTAAACAACCTATTCGATATTTCCCGTCAGGCCTACAGCAGAGATGACGTAAGAGGAACACATTATTAGTTGTACAAAGACAATAAATGAGGTGGGCAAGGTTAAACTGTAGTCCATGTAAAAATTGATGGATAGGGGAAATTATTTGACCGGAGGGAAGAATAATTGGATTAGACAAACGTAACAAACAAGCTACGTCCATGCATAGACATAACAATTCTCGCCGTAATAACAGGCGCGTATGTCTGGCTATAAATAGCCGAGATCGATAGTCAGCATCACACCCTGGGACAGGTCTTCACTGATGTCTGTTAATAGAGGACAGGTCTACACTGATGTCTGTTTACGGAGGACAGGTCTACACTGAAGTCTGTTAACAGAGGACAGGTCTACACTGATGTCTGTTAACAGAGGACAGATCTACACTGATGTCTGTTAACAGAGGACAGGTCTACACTGATGTCTGTTAACGGAGGACAGGTCTACACTGATGTCTGTTAACGGAGGACAGGTCTACACTGAAGTCTGTTAACAGAGGACAGGTCTACACTGAAGTCTGTTAACAGAGGACAGATCTATACTGATGTCTGTTAACAGAGGACAGATCTACACTGAAGTCTGTTAACAGAGGACAGGTCTACACTGATGTCTGTTAACGGAGGACAGGTCTACACTGAAGTCTGTTAACAGAGGACAGGTCTACACTGATGTCTGTTAACAGAGGACAGATCTACACTGATGTCTGTTAACGGTGGACAGATCTATACTGATGTCTGTTAACAGAGGACAGGTCTACACTGAAGTCTGTTAACAGAGGACAGGTCTACACTGATGTCTGTTAACGGAGGACAGGTCTTCACTGAAGTCTGTTAACGGAGGACAGATCTATACTGATGTCTGTTTACGGAGGACAGGTCTACACTGAAGTCTGTTAACGGAGGACAGGTCTACACTGATGTCTGTTAACGGAGGACAGGTCTACACCGACGTCTGTTAACAGAGGACAGGTCTACACCGACGTCTGTTAACAGAGGACAGGTCTACACTGATGTCTGTTTACGGAGGACAGATCTACACTGATGTCTGTTAACGGAGGACAGGTCTACACTGATGTCTGTTAACAGAGGACAGGTCTACACTGATGTCTGTTAACAGAGGACAGGTCTACACCGACGTCTGTTAACAGAGGACAGGTCTACACTGAAGTCTATTAACAGAGGACAGGTCTACACTGGTGTCTGTTAACAGAGGACAGGTCTACACTGATGTCTGTTAACAGAGGACAGGTCTACACTGATGTCTGTTAATAGAGGACAGGTCTATACTGATGTCTGTTAACAGAGGACAGATCTACACTGATGTCTGTTAACAGAGGACAGGTCTACACTGATGTCTATTAACAGAGGACAGGTCTACACTGAAGTCTGTTAACGGAGGACAGGTCTACACTGAAGTCTGTTAACAGAGGACAGGTCTACACTGACGTCTGTTAACAGAGGACAGGTCTACACTGAAGTATGTTAACAGAGGACAGGACTTTGACTGTAAAATGATTATGAAATCTATTTTTCATTTGATTCTCAACCAGCATGTCCAATCTTCCGTAACACCCGGGCCTGTATTCATGAAAACATTCAAGCCAGCTTTCTTGAAACTCACCTGAATCATGTCGGAGAGTCAAAAAATCATTTTAAATTTTGAAAACAGCTTTCGACTTCATGCCTCTTTAACTTTTTACTAAAACTTTGACAAAATTAACTTGTTTAAAGAATTTATAGCCATAACAAGAAATAAGGTTTGAGCACAGAATCCATGCTTGAGCATGAGAACGGTTTCATGAATACGGGCCCTGGTCTTATTCTTTTGTACTTTTACGAGGATCTCTCTTCAAATATTTCCTTTGTTCATAGTTTGTCCCTAGTTTAATCGATTTTGAGTTCGGATTATGGTTTTGTTGACTGGTGTGATATTGCTGATATACATGTATATGACATGATTATTACGGCATTGCATCAATGTTTAAATATTGTTGTGTTTTACCTCTTAACCATAACTATGCCGAAAACTTGTGCGAGCGGTATTCACAATCAATACGTACATATTCTGAATGCTGTGTCCCAATGATTCAAATTCCGATATACGAACGGAATATACTGATTTAAAATTCTAAAATGATCGATGCTTTTAAGTTTCGATACCTGTTAACTCTCTCTGATTTGGTGAGATACTCTTTTCGACAAGAAAAATCCCTCGACATCTCCCTCATATAAGTCCAAACTCACACATACTCAAATTTTATTTTATTTTTCAGGTTCAGAAATATGTTTTGATTCCCCAGCTTCTGTTTGGGAGATGCAAGGGTTGGGGTGCCCTGAGATCATCCCTCTTACATCATATCACCTCACACAGGAGGCCTCTTTCCCTTCATTCACTCTTCCTCTTACATATCTTCGCTCGAACGTCAAATCATTTATTCTTTCATTCTAATAATAAACAAATACACATACTCAAAATCTACATTCTGTAGGATGTGTCTAATGACCAATGGATCAAATAAATACGGTTTGAAGTTATTTTGATTCATAAAAGAAAAAAGACAACTTAAGCAATCCAGTTTCAGTCGCATTCCATATACATTGTCCCTCATTGGAATTGCGGAATAAGGGAGATCTTCCTCGTTAAAGGTTTCAGAAGTTTATACATGTTTCTATGAGATATTCCTTTTCAGTAACAATAAAAAGGAATTTTAAATGGCATCATCGTTTGTCATTGCTAGAGCAAAACGCACAACTTGTTCTGTGAGAAATCATTTGCAAAAAGTTCAAAGTTATTGAAAGTTTACTGGTTTCATGGCTATCCATATACAGATTTAAAGTTATTTCTGTAATTTGCATAGCACTATGAAACTTACAAAAATAACTTTCAATCCATATATTTACATTTTTACTATAGAACAATTGCTGAGTTTCATTTGTATTTTCCCCAAATAATTGGCTTATTAAATATGTACCTTCGTTTGTATATGGGTCGTCATTGAAACGACATTGGAAAAACAGACCAATTTGAAAAAAATGGCGCCAATGATAATAATTAGTCATTTGAGTGTTTAAAGCATGGGAGTTCTTCATGTTTTTCGAAGCGGAGCGACAAGACTCTTATTGGACAAGCTTGATCTTGTTGTCATAAGTAAATCACGTGCTATGTCTGGAGAACCATTGCTTTTATACTTGTATGAAAATCATTTCTGCCGGTAATGGTCATATAGTGGGTTGCAGCGCAAATATAAAAATAAAAAAAAAAACTTTTAAACAGCATTGTCGTACGTCACTACTATTGGAAAAACTTAATGATAGCTTTCACTGACTGATGTTTTTCTTTTTTTTAATTGATTAAATTCCAAATCCTATTACTAGACAAATTACTTTTTCAAGATTATTGAGTAGGTTAGCGATATATTGACCTTGACTAACAGACAACTCGCGTATGTAGATCGTCCTTTTGACATTAGTTTAAACCATGTTTATTCATAACAAATGATTATGTACATCAGGTGCAAATTTCAAAACGCATTCTATTCTAATGATTAGGAAACAAGTACTATTGTACATAATTTATATAAATCAGATTATCTGGTTTTGCATATTTAAGGACGTGCCAAGTTTTGAAAATGGAGAAAGCCGGAGTACCCGAAGAAAAACCTGCGGTCAGTTCCTGGCAACTCCCCAATGTTGGTTTCGAACCCGCAATCCAGATGTGGGGGGCTAATAGTAGAATGTCAGGACATCGTAAACATTCGGCCACGCGACCTCTAAATGAAAATAACTTTGTAGTGATGGTTTTAATATGTACATGAGAAGTTGCTTCCAAAGAATGACAGAACATGATATAAGGTAAAAAAGACCGACTGAACTCTACCCAGTTGAATTGGTGAACTAGTTTACATGATATCCGAATAATTTAATCTTGTTTGAAACTAGCATTTTCATGGGCTTAACAAATTATTTTATCAGCCAATAACGTAAAATGTGATGTCGCATTTTATAACGTCGCTTTTTATTGGCTGATGCAGCAGCGTAATAATTTGTAAGAGTCTATCATAACAATTAATTTTCGTAGGGTATAAGTATTACCTTGAACCTATGTTTATGTTATGGGGTTTTAACACACCTAATCAGAGTGTTCCCTCATCATAACCGCTTCGCGGTTTATTTAGAGTACACTCCATTTTTTTAGTTATACCTCCATAACATAAAAAGATAGATTCAAGTAAATTCTTACATAAAGTTGAATTATAACTTGTTATTGCTTGTTGAACATTCTCGATGATTCGATATAATTTGCGCACTGTTACATGTAGCGTAGCACAAATCATGTGCCATTTACGAAATCTGAGATACGGCAAACCCTTGAACTTTGTTTGGCCTCATATTAAATATCTACTCGAGATGAATAATTATTATCAATTTTTGTTCCCACAATCCGCTTGGGTTCTTAACCATCCATACGCATTTACTTACTAATTATTCTAAATGTATACAATTTTGATAATGGATGACGATGCCAACCTCGATGGAACCGCAACTGATACTTATAGAGACCGCCCTTGTAATTTATCTAGGGTATTGTTTATTCCATATCATATGGTAATCAGCTGATTCATAGGGGAATTGGCTTGTCGAAGCCTATACTTACTCTGTGGAAGTAAGGAATGCAGTGTAAATACTGTAAATCACTTATATTTCGCGAGGTATTTATTTTCGCAATAATTCGGGAGGAGATTCATTTGCGAACTCAAATACCTCGCGATCATTTCTATCTCAAGAGGTGCCCGTGTTCATTCTATCGTCATCGTCACTTCTAGATAGACATTCGCGAAATTATGTTTTTGCTTATATGTCTGAAATAGTAAGCTCGCGAAATCAAAGTGATTTAAAGTAATCAAATCTTCAGATACATTTCCGATATATTTTATCTATTTATTTATTGCTATTGTTTTTTATCTGTTTACAACATAATACTTATACGTACAAGAGACAGTATCAAACATCCTCACATTCACATATGGATATCCCCAGACTGTTGTTATTGTCATCATCATCATCATCATCATCATCATCATCATCATCATCATCATCAAACTGCTAGTGCAATATAGCCATCATCATAATAATCCTTATCACCATCGTCGTCGTCATCATCATCATCATACAACTACTAGTACAATGTTGCCGTCATCATGATCATCATCATCATCATCATCATCATACAGCAGTAATATTTGCTCTTATAAACTAATAGTAGCACAGCTCAGAATATACACGTGCACATTATGTTCAATTAAAGTTATTTGAAAATTAAAAAGAAAAATATGAACCATAGAATAAGTGCACCTCCCTAACCCGATATGTTTTCGGTCAGTTTTATTCCCTCCGTCACCTCCTAAACTTCACTTATCAAGCCCGTGCCTAGCATCACTGACGAGTCCTAGAAGGACGAAACAGCTGTATGGTGCAGTTTAATTCATTATTAAACTCGACTGTATCTTATTTTAAATTAAAAAGGTGTTATTCTCATGAGTGCGTGTCGTTTATCCTATTCACTGATATCAGGTGATAACATTTTCCCAATCAACAAGTTTAATGTATGCATAATGATTTTATTACGTTTGTCTCCAGGTAACACATATTTCATATCATCTTGTGTAGGAATTAGGATATCTTCCTTCTAAAGGACTGGCTTAGAATCTTGACCAGAACAAGATCCGACGCGATTATGCAAACATATTCTACAACCAAGAGGTAAATTTCGCAATCCCGTTTCACCACTTCAACCTGGATGTTGGTAGATTGATACAAAAAATGTAGAATATATTCAACAGTCGATCAACGGGTATTTCGGCGGAACAAAATGGTATTTTAATATCGAAATAGTAAGCATATACGCTAAAATCTCGATAATAAGCCTGAATCAAAAATATGCCGGTCTTGAAAATAAGCCTTGGATTTCTTGCAGTCAAATATATCTTGAAAATATGCCGGCTTTTAAAATAGACCGTACTTGTAAGTAAGCCTTGAATTCTTTGCAGTGAAATATATCTAAAAAATAAGCCGATTATTTATATTTGTCATTTTGTCACTAATCATAACCCTGCGTTGTTTTTTTATCATTGAGACCCATTTGTTAACACTTAAAGGATAAATGACTTCGAAAATAAGGCGTCCTTGAAAATAGGCCTGCCTTCGAAAATAAGCCTGGGATTGGTTACCAAAACAAGAAAATAAGGCGTCCTTGAAAATAGGCCTGCCTTCGAAAATAAGCCTGGGATTGGTTACCAAAACAAGAAAATAAGGCGTCCTTGAAAATAGGCCTGCCTTCGAAAATAAGCCTGGGATTGGTTACCAAAACAAGAAAATAAGGCGTCCTTGAAAATAGGCCTGCCTTCGAAAATAAGCCTGGGATTGGTTAACAAAAAACGAAAATAAGCCGCGGCTTATTATCAATAATTTAGGGTATTCATTTTGTGCTAGTTGTATCAATTGATTTTCGGTTATACTATTACCTTGACGTAATTATTTACGACGCCAAATATCACATATGGTGGCGACTTTGACCGAATAAGTTCTAAACATTTTAAATCCTAGCTATTTGTTTTCATTAACTTCTTAGTATCAAGAAAAAAATGCCGTTTCCGAACTTAAGGTCACATAGTGCGGGTATGTTAAATAAAACTACTTTCCAATATGGCTGTTCCATATGAGACGCAAGTATTTGGCACGTGAACACTCTAGTGTGTGATGATGATTGAGTATGTTTTTGCTGCTTAGAATCGTGATCTTAATATCGAGTGTAAATTTATCAATACAAAAGCTTTGGTTCCTTTCCAGTACTAGCTCCCGAGCGTAACTCAACGAGTTTTTCATAAGTCAGTGGTGCCTTTTGAACCTTAATGATCGAAAGAAATGTACTGGATCTGGCGAGAAGCCGTTTTCCGTATCGTAATCACTATCTTATTGTCGTCAGGGAATGTCTTCATTTACTGCTTATAGTACTAAATGCGTAGACAATAAAGCCGTTTTGAATTCCTCGGGAATACTAAATGTATCATCAGAAGTCGATATTTCTTTACCAAAGTCACGAACAAACCGCCGAAACAGCGCCAAGCGTCATACACGCAATATCCTCTGTTGTGTTTTGACGTCACTTGAGCTATTTCCTGATCTGGGTTCAAAATGTTGAAATATTTGTTACCTTAAGATGTAAATATTGGATCAAGATATTTGTGAATATATACTAACTATTCAGATATCAAGCCAAATTAGATAAAATAACAGTAGCAATTTGAATACGAAGAGCTTACTGTTAAATTTCTATTTTAAGTTAAAGATAAGAAAATATTTTAGCATGCATAATGGGTAATGACCCATGAAGCTAACAGAGCTTTGAATGCCCTGGCACATGTTATTACCATGTCGTAATTATTCCATACCAAATCATCCCTTTGGAACAATTGGAGTGAGGGGCGTACATTAATTCAGGGTATTGAATCCAATGTTTTACGCCGCGGTCATCCAACATAGGCACTTTACAGTGGCATACATACATGTATATATCGTAATTAGATACAATCAAGTGATCAAATCCAATCTTGTTCGTCAATTGCAACGCAATATAGGCCCAGGTGGATGTTTTTGTGTCATATATAGGGTTAATTTAGAATTAAGGTCGTTAAGTGATTCGGGTTCATTTAAACATCACGTGACCTATACCCATTGCGATAACAGTTCTTTGTCGTCTGCTTTAGTCTGTGCGACGGGGAATGCTATAATTCAATTTGAACATTGGATAGCTTTCAAAATCGTTCTTCATTCTTGTATGATCGATTGTGGATGCTTAAAAACTGAAATCGTTTTGGTTGAAGATGTTCGCTAGACCAATAACCTCGAAGAAGAGCTTTTTCTATCTTCAATGGATGACGTCAGAGAGATATATGAAGGCAATTCAGTTTCATGATGGTTATTTATGTTTGTATGTTACAAAGCCTGTCGGGGATGTCAATGCGGTAAGTATGGGATTCACCTGTCCTATAAACAAACAATTCGCGAATTGAGCAATTAGAGAATGACATGACAATACTCTTAACTATTCCTACAAATATAAAGTTAGGGTGCGTTCGTGGTGTAATTGATGCCATTTTCGTTCAACACTAACTTATTATCACATTTTAGATAATTTTCAGCTTAAGTGTAAAAGAAAAACTTATTCGAGTAGTTCATTTTGTAAAATGTCAAAATAATTTGAAATTCTCAAAACAAAGAAGATAAGGTTACATTAAAAAAAATTAGAACAGCTTTTGAAAATGTAATAACTATCATAACGACATCAATGGTTGAGTTTATTTCTTAATGAACAGCACTATTATGGTCTATAGCAGCAACAATACATAAAGATAGTGGTACAATTGATATACTTCAGGTACAGTAGGGATAAACATTGTATGATAAACTGATTAAAATCATATCTTGATCTCCGCGCCGTTCCGTAAACTTCTCTCTGCTGCGTTAAGATCTGAGAAAATCTCTCGGGGGTCATATCCCGATGACCTTTGGCATTACTACTGTTAGCATCTTGACAGTGATTTTTTTAGACGACAAAGCTTGCATAATGGCATTTGTCCGTTTAGCCATTTCGTCACCAAAACGTTCATGTGGAATAATGTGAAGAAATGACTTGCTGCAAGATGACAAGTCATTGGAAAATTATTTTAGTGTTAAGTAAATAGGCGACAAAGGTCATCTGGACGTGACCTCTTATGGAATGTTGTAAGATCCTTGTAAAAATCAGATTGCATGGTATGAATATATTTTACCACGTTTTGTATTCGCACAAAGCCATTTCTTTAGATTGAAAAAAAGAAATAATACAAAGTCGGGACATTTATGTTGAACATTATAAAAATAACTGATAAAAATAAATCCAAATTTTATCAAAAGTGTTGTCATTACATAAATATCCTACACTTACATAGTACTCAGTAATTTTAGAGACACTTTCCTGTTAAACCCGTTTGCTAAAGTTCTACGCTGTTGCATTTTAAATCTGTTTTGTTGTAAAATGGGTGAATTATTGACTTTTTCGAAGGATATATTTAGGAGCGATAAAACTGAGAAAAAAAAAATCCCGTCAAGTGCCCCATAATATGAGAGATTTCACGTTGCACCATATTGACACGTGCTCGATCAAGGCAAGTCTCGGTCCAGACGCGTTTGAACGTGATTTTAACCATTTCTGAAAGTCATCCATCTCCTTTATGAATATGATAGCTCGCTAAAGTGTAAACACTATGATACATATTTTTTTATCTTATCGTGCATCAACAGCGGTTCGTGATCGCTATTTATGTCCCAGTGTATTCCCTATATAGCATTTTATAGATTATTTAATTGTGTGAATACCCCATGGAATCTATGGCACGCATGCTTGTATCGATAAATGTCAAATACGTTGCTAAATTAGTGAAGATGCTTGTCTGAATTAAGTGCAATATGTATGCTCATTGATGCTCGTAAAGGACAATGAAGTATATGATTACGTTCGAAGTGCACAAATAACATCCATTATTCATATCCTGTTACCAATGTGTCTTGTTTTGGTTTAATGTAATGATTTGTGTAGTAAAATCGCACCGAAAATCTTGCAATGCAAAGATAACTACAGGCGGATTAACGAATTCTTGAATTCATTTATAGTTCATTTCGTCGATTTGGACTTAACGTTACTACAACAGCGAAAGTCATATGAAAGCATACGCTTTACGACTGAAAAAAGGAGTACGAGAGAAAGAAAAGAAAAATCCCTGGGAAATGATTGTGAAAACAGAGAAATATGGTTCCTTCATTGCCCAAAAGCAGAATAGTCGGGGTTTTTTTTCTTTAAAAGATCCAACGTTTGGCCTTAGGGACAACAGACTAAGTCCTTCGAAATCTATCACCAGAAGATGCAGCATTATTTTCCAGATTTACCAGTACTTTATCGTGATGATTATTTGGAGATTTAAAAAAAGCCTTCATAAGACATAGGACTTCTGAAATGTCAAATATCCTTTTAGATTTATTAAACGTTCATAACATAAACAACAGTAGTATCGTCCTGTATATACCAACTTGATTCTTTGATATACAAATGAGAACATATTTCAGTTTACCACAGGCTGAATATTTCCCTTTAACACAAATACATATTAATGTAAAAAAAAACTTCAAATAAAAGGCAAAGATTTGATTTACCGTCTGTTCTTAGAAATGATAAAGCACCTCTGTTTGAATGTTAAAGAAGTGATACTTACATGTATTTCATTCATAAATATACTGTATATACCCTGTGGTCCCTTCAATGGTTAAGTTTAGAAATTTCAATGTGGTAATTGATATATTGATTATACAATATTAAAGGCCCAATATCCGTAAATTCAGGGAAATTTTCGTCATTCTGAAAAATTCTGAAAAAATACGGTTAATAACAATGCATATATAAGCCTAAAACGAAGTAAACTTGAGCGGTAACTTACACGAAACTCTTGACAAAAAAATCAAAAGAATTGAAAATTATTTAGGTGGGGCCCACTTCAACAACAAACCGAAGGTAGAAGACGGTTCTAAATTGAATAGCGAGTTTCAACTGCTGTTGTACCGGTAACCGCGAAAGAATTCATCTTGAATATTGCTGATATCAGTTAATCTTAACTAAATCTATAAATATAATAAGTTTATTAGACTTGATTTTCGCTTCAAGTTTTACCGAAAGTTACGTATATTGGGCCTTTAACTAAATGGCCAAAACACAGCTGAACTTACTTGACGTACGACTGAACATACTTCAACAAACGATCAATACATAGACTACTGTAAAGTATAAAAGAAAACCGGAGTACGCACGTGGTCGGGCAGGTCATCCCATAACTTTTTACGTCCGGTCTGGGAATCGAACCCTGGCCGCCTTGGTGGAAGGCAAGTGCGCTATTCAATGCACCACCTGACCACCCTTGTAAAGTCTAGAAGCTATTACCACCCCAGATATTGTAAACAAATTTGATCTATATAGTTCAAATAATACGCCATTTTGTTCGCCTACACACAAAATTGACCTGAGTAGCGCGTCGGAACAATAGTGATTATTACAAAACAATCTCACAACAATAGCTTCTCGGGAGGTTGATTACTACAAAACATTCTCACAACAATAGCTTCTCGGAAGGTTGATTATTACAAAACAAAGTCACGACAATAGCTTCTCGTGAGGTTGATAATTACAAAACAAACTCACGACAATAGCTTCTCGGGAGGTTGATTACTACAAAACATTCTCACAACAATAGCTTCTCGTGAGGTTGATAATTACAAAACAAACTCACGACAATAGCTTCTCGTGAGGTTGATAATTACAAAACAAACTCACGACAATAGCTTCTCGTGAGGTTGATAATTACAAAACAATCTCACGACAATAGCTTCTCGGGAGTTTGATTATTACAAAACAATCTCACGACAATAGCTTCTCGTGAGGTTGATAATTACAAAACAATCTCACGACAATAGCTTCTCGGGAGTTTGATTATTACAAAACAAACTCACGACAATAGCTTCTCGTGAGGTTGATAATTACAAAACAAACTCACGACAATAGCTTCTCGTGAGGTTGATAATTACAAAACAAACTCACGACAATAGCTTCTCGGGAGTTTGATTATTACAAAACAATCTCACGACAATAGCTTCTCGGGAACTTGATTATTACAAAACAATCTCACGACAATAGCTTCTCGGGAACTTGATTATTACAAAACAAACTCACGACAATAGCTTCTCGGGAGCTTGATTATTACAAAACAAACCCACGACAGTAGCGTCTCGGGAGGTTGATTATTACAAAACAAACTCACAACAATAGCTTCTCGGGGCTTGATTATTACAAAACAAACTCACGACAATTGCTTCTCGGGAGCTTGATTATTACAAAACAAACTCACGACAATAGCTTTTCGTGAGGTTGATTATTACAAAACAAACTCACAACAATAGCTTCTCGGGGCTTGATTATTGCAAAACAAACTCACAACAATTGCTTCTCGGGAGCTGATTATTACAAAACAAACTCACGACAATAGCTCCTTGAGAGCTTGCTTATTACAAAACAAACTCACAACAATGGCTTCTCGGGAGCTTGATATGACGTGTAGGCGGAAGGTCTGATAAACATCACGCTACATACATTTTTTAATCACGACTACAATATGTGAATGGCCATACATTGAAACGTTTATCACCGAAACCCATTGTTATGATTCTTTATTTAATCATATGTCGAAACATATGTAAGGCACATTTATATAAGAGTATATATTTTTGAAGTGTAGGGCTTATTTCAATCATCATAGTCTCATATTCCATATATTTACCTAGCCGAATATCCCTATCACCTAATTACTGCATCTCATTTAATCACCCACACCTCCTGACCCCCCCCCCCCCCCCTGACACTACGCCGCACTCTCGATAATACAGCCCATCTACTCATACATCTACATGTACCACCCACACCTCCTGACCCCACCCTGACCCCCAAACCCCCTGACACTACGCCGCACACTCGATAATACAGCCCCGCTACTTATACCACCCACACCTCCTGACCCCACCCTGACCCCCAAACCCCCTGACACTACGCCGCACACTCGATAATACAGCCCCGCTACTTATACCAACCACATCTCCTGACCCAACCCCCTACCTCCCACTACACCGCACTCTCGATAACACGGCCTTGCTACCTATAGTCCCCCTCCCTTCCCGGCATTATCTGACTGCTGCTGAAGCTGAGCTTACCTATCTACAACGACAAAACACGATCTTATCACATAACACTGTACGAAACAGGTTGTTTGGAAAACTACAAATCAACGGATTACATAATTTTAGTTTTTGCACGACTCTAGATTCCCGGTCTTCTTCACGCAAGGATTACATTTCTACATGTACCAGATCACATTAGGTTTTACGAATAACCCTATTTAAACCATGATTGATTTATTTAAAAGGAATTTACAACTTCGCTGTTTCTTAAATGAATGGATGTTATTTAATCTGTGGGTTTTATAAATATTCACTACGAAAGTCTACCAAAGAAGCTTCCTAGTTATAAAAAGTACCTTCATTTAGACGATCATAGTTAATTACAATTAATCAAAATGTATATTTGTGCTGTATTTATCAAAATGATGGAAATTCTTAATCGAAAAGAACACAAACAAAGCACAATGTACAGTGTACCGGTATAAGTGTTTGAAAAAAAATTGTCAATGATCTACCAGAGACATGTGTGATAACAATTTAATAATATGTTTAATGATAAGGGGTGGCAGACTCTGCTGGTGGATGTTTTAGTCCCCGCGGTTAGCTGAACCCACAGTTTATCTAATTTGAGAAGTGGCACTGTGCATAATATGCACATTTTCATAGTAGACGATTTTAATTTTTACAGAACTATTTTAATTTTGCTTTTAAATTCATAGCCTAAAGGGATGTTACGCGCCTTACCCTTCTACTTCTACATAAGTTTAGAAATTTTGGATTCCAACCATCACTGAAGAGGCCTATGAGGACGAAACAGCTGTATAGTGCAGTTTTATTCATTTTTCGGAATACTATATCTATTACTAAATCAAAAAGGTGCAGCATATGTGTGTGTCACGTCATCTTTACACACCTTGAGTTATTTATGTGCGACATATACATGCCTAGCACGAATTATGTCCCTTGTTTCTCCTGTCACTGAAATGCTCTATGATGCGAACCTTTTAGTGTTAGCAGTATATACTAAAGACCTTTGTATTTCTGCTTTCTGATTTCATTATATAAATCAAATACTTTGAGGAAATTAGGTACATATAACCGAGGTCATTAATATTTCAATGCCTCGGCCAGGAGTCGAACCTAGAACCTCTCCACCAATTGAGCTAAAGAGAAGATCTCTCTAGCCGAGCGGTATATTTCAGCTAGTCTTTTTACCGGAATTTCATACAAATTATTACAATCTGCCAGAATCCAAACCGGCAAATATCAAATCTGATCGTCAAATGAAGTTTTGAAATGCTTCCATACATCTCTTATTTAATGCATGCAGCATCCGATACACCAGGTTTTGGGTTTTGTTGAGTGCAAATGTAACTGAAAGAAAAACCTGCACCTCGAGACAAAGTCACGGTATTGGAAATGTTTTAAAATTCAAACTCCAGACCTTCCCATTATAGCGAGCTACTCGGACAGCCAGCTTAAATCATAAGCAGTAAGTGCATGTAGCCCTGCTATGTTGATAAACATGTTCGATACCTTGATGAATGCACTTCAAAACAACTCACTTGAAGAATCGTTTAGGTTACGTAACTTTTTCTCTGGAAACATGAAAAAGTATGCAAAAGGTGACGTAACACACACACATGTGCTGCACCTTTTGAATTTAGTAATATATACAATATGCCGAGAAAATGAATTACCCTGCATCATAAAGCTAAGAAACAAAGGTCTATTGTTTAAACAAATATTTCTGTCATATAATCCATTTCATGTGTTATGTATCACATGAATGTTTCCCAAGTACGTTTATTTGGCATGGAAACACAGAGAAACACTTGATTAGCAAACTGATACCAAAATTATTTCTATCACAATACCCTGTGTTATTTCACTCTCAGACCATTGTATAAACGTGTTGACTGTTGGATACATATATGTTATATACCCTTAGTGGAATATGACCTTGCGGACTTTTGATTGGTTGAGAAGTTGAACTTTGACCGAAAATCACGTGTTCAATGCCACGTGCAGATTGTTGACGTCGTCATCGATTGTTGACGTCGTCACAACTTGTCGGGAATATATACGATATGATGTGTTTTAGCGAAAATAGTCCGCAGTTCACTCCAGAAAAACACTGCCACTGCCAACTTCATAGTATTGTGGTAGAAACAGGTCACACGACTCGTGGTTGTTAGATTTGGAATTTATTTCACTCTCGTTAATTATTTTTTAAAAGTTACAAAAGACACTCGCTTAAGCTGGTGTGTTCTGAAACTTTTAAAAAATAATTAACTCGAGTGAAATAAATTCCATATCCAACAACCACTTATTATGTAACCTCTATCTATTGACTGTCATGTTTAGCTAGAAGCGAAAACGTAAACTACTACACAAATATAGGCAACACCACTTCTGCAAAAACAACAGCCCTATGCAGTCATTTTAATTCTACAATAGATTTTGACAATGACGAACACATACGATGTATATGTTTGTTGATCATGAGAAGCATCTTCGATTACGATATTCGGAAATTATCGTAAATACACATTTTTTAATTGTAATTCAATGTCGTCAGTATGTTCGTTTTCGTATCTTCCATGTCCTAGCAATTGTTGTCAAAGCATTCGAGTCATATAATGTGATAGACCAAAATAAATAAAAACTGAAATATTTAACAAGCTTTAGAAAACAAAAGTAAGTTAATGCTAAAGTTAGTTTGACTTTTAACAAAAAGGTCAATGAAATCAAATCGATTCAATCAATTGCTTGTTTATTTATACATTTTAAAACTTTCTTTCCATCAAATGGACCATTTCAAATATAACACACTTTTTGCGATCATCATTTTGAAAATTTTACTATTTAAAAATGAATATATGCCTCAATTCCAACATTGAGGACGTAACATATATTATGTTGTGAATCAGATTTACATTGCGGGTGTATACGATGAAGCAGAAGACGCGTGCTCTTCCGAAATACCTGGTCGCATTCTTTTGTAATTTATCAAGGGTTTACCTGTAAATCTTCTTTCATAATTTGATTTTAATTTTATCCGGTTTTAGTTCGGATTATGATGTTTCTGACGCTTCTCTGATTATTTTCTCTGATCTATTAAATACGGTCTTTAACTATAGACAAATTCATTTCGTTTTTTATTCATCTGAATTATCATAATTATTGAATAAAAGACCAACTCATGAATCTAATTTACCAAGATAAAAAATGCTATAAAAATCAAATATCTGTCGCTAAGTACCAACACTTATGGCATCAATGCGTTTCCGTAGGAACCAATACACCAAGGAAATCTATTTTTGAGCGCAAAGTAAATCCTTGCTGCAGTTTGTAAAGAAATAAGAAATTGGTTTCGTAAAACTTATGCAAAACAAAACAGAATTATGCAACGAGCTTCTGTAACATGTTGACGTACACCATCTGAGATAAGACGAGGTTTGTTGTGTTAGTTTAATAGTGTTTCGCTGTTTGTATGTATACAGCTGTCTGTAGGTTTTACATACACACAGCTATCTCTATTATCTACTAACTTAGCGCAAGATAAGCATGTTTTGGTTTGAAGTTTATCTTTGTCTTCAGTCAGAAAACAACGCCAGACAATTTGGAGCACGCGCGTTCGTTCACATGTAGATGACTATAGCGAAGCATATTAACAGAATGGACAAGTTTTCTCTAATGCTGAAAAAAATGAAATATCGCAAGCTAGGACACATTTAATACACAAGGATACATTTAGGACACAAGATTTAAGAAGATAAGATCGGCAAAAGAAAGATCATGGACATACACTTTAGTGAGGTCCACTGATTTTATAATCCATAAGTCGGGACACAAGAGCGTCCAAGGACATCATCTTAGCTTCCGAAGATTTGCGGAAGGACGTCAAAACGGCTCAATACCCAGAACATTCAAAGTTATGTCCGGATAACTGAATTTTTCAGTAAACAGGATCGGATTTATAAAGAATCATTCACATGAAGTCATGTACTGCTTTTCATTGCCATTAGTTCGAACGCCTTTATGTTCAGAAAATTAGTTAACACGCCTTTAGGTTCAGCGACACCAGTCATGACGCCTACATATTCAGGGATATAAGTCTGGACGCCTCTACGTTCATGAACATTATTTAGGACGCATGCTGGTTCAGACGACATCAGTCATGACGCCAACACGTTCAGGGATATTGCTCCAGACGCCTGCTCGTTCAGGTATATTAGTTCAGCTATGCTAGTTACAAAACGTAGCTAAACGCCTGCTGAATCAGCAGTATCGGCAAGGACGGCTACATGATTAGCGATATAAGTCCGGACGCATTCGGGATCAGCGACGCTAGTTAGGATGCCCACAGGCTCACGGACATTAATCCGGACGCTTGCTGTTTCAAGTTTATTAGTCCGGATGCCTGTAGGTGCATATATATATTAGTCCGCACGCCTTCAGATTCAACTACATCAGTTAAGACACCAGCAAATACAGGGACGTTAATTATGGAGTACGCATGTAGGTTTAATATGACGCCTGCATTTTAAGCAACATGATAAGGTTATCTGCAGGTTCCAGAACATAAATCCGAGTGCCTAGGGACAAAAGCAAAGATGCATTTAAGTTCAGGGACATTAGTAGGGCTTCGTGACACCCAAGGGTATAAGTTTGGTCGCCTGTAGGATTGGTGTGCTCCGACATTTTTGTTTGACACAAAATTTCAGGGACATTTATTAGTCTTGACGCCTAAAGTTTCGTGACAATATTCATTGATAAGTTTGGGTTATTTTTCATTTTGCGTGAGTAATGAAACCATGGTATGGATTTATTTCGGACCTATGCTTTTGTCTTTTAGATATTAATGACACAATATTGTATTGCTCTTCCCATTCCAAGCTATAGGATCTTATTGCTTGCATAACGTTTGTACTCTTCTTTAATGTCTTCTTATTGTTTAATAATCATAAAACATTTCCAACATGAACATAATCTATTTTGCAATTATTATGAAACAGATTAACCGACTATTTATCACTCTTGTTGGCCCTGAGGGTTTTATTTCTTTTCCTAATCAAGTCTAAATGAAATCAATAATGTTTATATAACCAATAAATATATTAAGTTTAAATTCATTTTGCAAAAATCTAATTTCAATATGAAACTTTCCGTTGTTTTACAGTGGTCTATCTTTATATAGATATTTGGATTGATTTTCAAAGCACAATGGCTCCCTCTGGTGTTGTTATTTGCAAAAAGACAATACTGACATACAGAGGTGTCTGGATATAATACCCAAAGCTGTCATATGTAAATTTGTTCGTATATGTGAATTGCAAACAGCTCCCTGACTGACACAATTGGTAAAAACACGAAGCTGTTTTAGATGACGTTTATCGCAAGGTGAACTCATATCATACCGACATAAATTGAGATGTGATCAGGTGTTACGTCACTGCACATATGCATAACGTAATCGTTGTTTTGTCTTTCAAGAGAGTAATACAATTTATTACGTTTTTACCAGTGACATATCGAAAAATGTTCATTCTATAAAAGTGATATTTTCGCTAGTGAGATATATGATATTTTTCACTAGTATGATATCTTTCACTAGTGAAAAATATCACTTTTTCTGATTTGACAAATCAGAACGCTGCTTACTAACGACGTTTGGGAAAATAAGAAGCTGCCACTGTATATTTTCATATACAAATGTAATAAACAGAATATCTAACAGTATCTCCAGTAATACCAAACATATTTCACTCGGTCGGCTAATATTTTGATATTTTTTATTAGCCCTACTCGTGAAATATATTTGGTATTACCGAAGACACTGTTAGATATCATCTATGTATGTAAAAGAAAGAGAATAACTTAACGTCAACAAAACAATAATCCGAACTCAAATGAGTCATCATTGTCAATCACAACAAGTAAGCACACTAACAAGCAAACTCAAAAACGTCCATCTTTGTACTTTTGCAAGGGTCTCTATATAAATCTTTCCTATGTTCAAATTTTGCCCCTGGTTTAATCGATTTTGAGTTTGGATTATGATTATGTTGACGCTTCGGTATTCTCTTATTTTATTTCATATCACACAAAGATACAGAATATCGGTGAGATCAAAATGGCGACAATAAAACGTGCCTATAGTCTTCATCAACCTGCATGTCTTATATATATAAGACTGTACCTTGTAAAGCCAATCTATCGCTAGATGTAAATTAATACAGTCAAACCTGTCATAAAGGACACCTCTATATATGGGACACATGTCTTAAAAGGACAGGCTCATCATTCCTACACAGTGCAATTTACTATATAATTAACCTCTGTATAAAGGACACCTGTTTATAAAGGACAGACTAACATTCCCACACAGTGCAATTTACTATATAAATAACATTTGTATAAAGGACATCTTTCTTAAAAGGACAGACTAACATTCCCACACTCTGCAATTTTACTATATAAATAGAATTTGTATAAAGACATCTTTCTTAAAAGGACAGACTAACATTCCCACACTCTGCAATTTTACTATATAATTAACCTCTGTATAAAGGACACCTGTTTATAAAGGACAGACTAACATTCCCACACAGTGCAATTTACTATATAAATAACATTTGTATAAAGGACATCTTTCTTAAAAGGACAGACTAACATTCCCACACTCTGCAATTTTACTATATAAATAGAATTTGTATAAAGACATCTTTCTTAAAAGGACAGACTAACATTCCCACACTCTGCAATTTTACTATATAATTAACCTCTGTATAAAGGACACCTGTTTATAAAGGACAGACTAACATTCCCACACAGTGCAATTTACTATATAATAACATCTGTATAAAGGACACCTGTCTATAAAGGACATATTCATCATTCTCATACAGTGCAATTTACTATATAAATAACCTCTGTATCAAGGACACCTTTTCTCTGTCCCTTGGGTGTCCTTTGTAGACAAGTTTGACTAGGTATACAAAATAATCACAAATAATCTCCGATTATGTGATTGTATTCACTAAAAATAACTATTATTTAATCATTTAAAAATATGAGGCACTAGTTTCTGAGTGAAAAAATGTGTTAAGGTACAAGTAAAAACTACTCAGTGAAAAGTAAAACGTCTCTTGATGTACATAGGTATTTGCTCAGTTGAAACAATCTGTATATAAGGATCACGTAATACACACATATGCTGCACCTTTTAAATTTAGTAATGGATACAGTATGCCGAAAAAATGAATAAAACTGCATCATACAGCTGTTTCGTCCTCCTAGGACTCTTCGGTGATGCTAGGGGCCACAAGGCAGGAATCCAAAATTTTCTAAACTGATATAGAAGCAGAAGGATCGGGGGCGTAAAACCCCTTAAATTTATGAATTTAGAAGTAAAATTAAACTAGTTCAATATAATTTCAAATCCTGTACTACGAAAATGTGTATATTATGTACCGTGCCATTACTCCTATGAGATTAACTGTGGCTATGGAGGCTCCAGCAAACCTCGGTGACTAAAAAATCCACCAGCAGAGTCTGCCACCCCCTATCATAAAGATCACGTAACACACACATATGCTGCACCTCTTATATTTAGTTATAGAAACAGTATGCCGAAAAAATGAGTTAAACTTCATTATATAGCCGTTTCGTCCTCCTAGGACTTTTCAGTGATGCTATAGGGGCAAAAAGGCAGGAATCCAAAATTTCTAAACTAATGTAGAAACAGAAGGGTCAGGTGCGTAAAACCCCTTTAATTTATGAATTAAGAAGTAAAATTAAACTAGTTATGTATAATTCCAAATCGTTTACTACGAAAATGTGTATATCATGTACCGTGCCACTACTCCAATGAGATTAACTGTGGCTATGGAGGCTCCAGCAAACATCGGGGACTAAAACATCACCAGTAGAGTCTGCCACCCCCTATCATAAAGATGAAGTAACACACACGTATGCTGCAACTCTTAAATTTAGGAATAGATACAGTATGCCGAAAAAAATGAATTAAACTGCATCATGCATCATATGTGTTACCATTCGTTCAGTACAAAACAGCCTTTCTCTAGATATATGTTAATATTTGCTCCGTATAAAACAACCAGTCTATAAATATCAGGTAGTATTTTCACAGAAATTTACAACATGTCTCTTGATATGTGTTAAATGATTTAACAAACTATCCCTAGAAAACAACATGTTTTTAAATATGTGTTAGCATTCTTTCAGTAACAAATAAATTGTCGCTAAATATGTGTATATATAAATATATACTTTATTTATTTTACAACAATTATGAAACAAGTTATCCAACTTATATTAATTACCCTTGTTGGCCCGGATGTTTGCGCGCGAGGAGTTCTTATTGTGGGACGAAACCGGAGTATCCGGAGAAAACCCACGTGGTCGGGCAGGTGACCCCATACTTTTCCACGTCCAGTCGGGGAATCGAACCCCGGCCGCCTTGGTGAAAGGCAAGTGCGCTATCCAATGCACCACCCGACTACCCTAAATATGTGTTTAGTATTTAGTAAAACAGTCTGTCATTAGATATGCTGTATAACGTACCTTTACTAATTAAAAACTGTAACAATAAGTTTTTAAGTACCTACAAATTAATCTAACTTACAATACATCATTGTTAAGGAGAACAAGACAAACGATTCTGTCTTTATATATACGTCATTGTCATATTCAAGAAAAAATTTAAAATACGTATCTATAGGGATATACAACCTTGTAAAATAGATCACTGTAGATACAATTTGACACAGAAACTGTAAACATTAATCACCAACTCCCGGTGTTAGTGTCTACCGTAGAAAATCTCTTATCGCCTACATATACCTGCCCCTCGTGCCCTATATTGATCTAACGCGGATCGGCTTATTGACGATTATGGACTAGTTTAGACTGAATGAAGCATTGCTTCTGAAATATGGTTTGACATTTAGGAGATGCCACAGACGTTATACGGAACAATTTATCATATCTATACAACAGGATCAGTTATCAAAGCCTGGTTAGCTTTTTATCATTATTGAAACAAGTCTTTTACCTTTTATTCGCTCAGAATTATTTCATTTACCTACTCAAGTCAGGCGGATTTTTTAAACAACATGATTTGCTAGGGATAAATAACTGCAACTTTCCAGAATAAAAAGAATAAAACGCAATTTGCATTTTAAAAAAAATTGTCCTTATCTTGAGCCAAGCTTGTCATGCTTTGATTATATTAACACTTTATGTATCGGCTCCGTCAGAATGAAACATCTGATAAATTCGCGGTGGACAATCAACATTTTGGACTATAAAGCAGAACAGCTGATCAAGGTGGTAATATAAAGAGATGCACTGTACTGAAAGCACTGTAACAGAGGTGCTAATAGGAAAACATCGCTTGTCCCAGATAAGTGTTGGATGTTCCTGTTTATATATAAAGTCAATATGGTGGTCATATCATTCGAAATTTTAAATCATGACCACATGGAATTCAAAAGACAATAGAAATTATTATTTGTACCTGACTCTCTATTTAGGTGTATATGAAGTAATTTTGACTGTTTTCATGAAAATAAAGTCAATAAAACGAGTTTCTTTGCAAATTCTACATGGAAATGAGTACAAAGGACGGTAAGTCCAAGCTTTTTAATTTTTATTTCTACAAATTAGCGGGTATTTCTTTAAAAAGAGAGTTGGGTCATAAATCATGTGTTTCATTGATAATGGGGAACAGTCAAATCATTGAAGACCTAGGGAACTGTAGTCCAGGGTTTCAGCATTCCTTAGGCAACAGTTCCCTATGACTTCCCTGCTACCTCGGGTCAATGATTTGCCTGTACCCATATTACCAATGAAACAATCGTAAACTGTTTGATCCGACCACTGATATATAAGATATATTGTTGAATCAGATACAATGAGGTCTTACAATACCGTATCTCGACATATTGTCTTGTCTGACAAGAACGTTTTGTCTAAGAGAAAACAGAACCTGAGATTACTAAATTAAAGCGTCAACAAAAACTATAACTCGAAATCAAAATCGATAAGAGACAAAATATGAACACAAAACATGGAGACCACTGGAAAAGTACACAAGGATAAGACCTGCGCCCGTATTCATAAAACCGTTCCCGTGCTCAAGCATAAATTTTAAGCTCAAGCCGATTTTCTTTCGGGTACAGATTGATAAGAAATGTTTGTTTCTTTCATAAAAACCTTCTCGTGCTCAAGCATGGATTTTGTGCTCAAGTCGATTTCCTTTCGACTACAGATTGATAAGAAATGTTTGTTCAGTTCATGAAACCGTTCTCGTGCTCAAGCATAGGTTTTGTGCTCAAACATGGATTTTGTGCTTAAGTCGATTTTCTTTCGGCTACAGATTGATAAGAATTGTTTGTTCCATTCTTGAAACCGTTCTCGTGCACAAGCATGGATTTTGTAATCAGGTCGATTTTTTCGGCTATATATTGATAAGAAATGTTTGTTCTATTCATGATTTGGGAAAACAATGAAGATACAGTACTTATAGCAGAAAAAATGTTTTTATTTGAGATTTTACCGTCGGATGTGTTTTAAACTAATTACATGAAAGCTGGTTTGAGCACAAAATTTATGTTTGAGCACGACAACGGTTTCATGAGTACGAGCCTAGGTGCTCCAAAAGAATAAAAAATGTCTGCCTTTCATAAAAGAAAATATCTTATATAATATATGAAGGTTTTCGTTTAGTCATTCAATCCATAATTCCACACAAGAATACTTCGAAGGTTTAAACAAGTGGTAAGGGCCACTAAGGATAAAGGAATTGTACAAATCAAAAACGCAATTTGCATCTCTATAATTAAGAATGAGATAAACTCGAGCCAAATAATGAATTTGTGAAAAAGAAACTAACCGTGCTTTGTAATTTATTGCTACAAATGTACAATCAGAAGAAAATTATTAATCGTATCATTCATGCACAACAGTTTTAATAACACAGACTTCAGACTTCAAAGTGGTGATTAATTCCTAAACAGCACAGACGAAATTGCCAAAAAAGGTTGGTTAAAATTGCAATCAACTTGATCAAGGTTGCATAAATTCAGAGAATATCGAATGGTTAACAAAGCCATAATTCGAACTAAATATCGATTGGATTGTACATGAAGCAAAATACGAACAAAATACTTACATGATGCCTTTGAACAAAAAGGATAATAAGATGAATTCTGTGCTCAAGCCAGCTTTCTTGAAACTCGCCTGAATCATGTCGAAGAGTCAAAAAGTCATTGAAAATGTTTAAAACAGCTTTTGACTTCATGCCTTTTCAACTTTTTTTACCAAAACTAACAAAATTAGATTGTTTAAATACTTTATAGCCATTACAAGATATAAAGCTTGAGAACAGAATCCATCCTTGAGCATGATAACGGTTTCATGAATACGAACCCAGGTGTTCCGGAAGAGTAAGCATCTCCCGCTTCATCGACGACACCCGCCGTGTAAACAAACAAATGGCTTGTCCTCGAAGTGATAACTTAGTGATCAATGACAACATGTACGCATACATTTGTACTTATTATTATATATATTGTACAGTGTATATATATATCGGACTAGTAGATGTGGTCTGGCTTTCCTCAGTTCTCATTGGCTAAACTATGATCACATGCAGGTCTATATTTTGTGATATCGACCTGATATTTTCTATTTTTAGAAACCCCAAGTCAATGTTGTATTGATGACGTCATAATTATTGTGACGTTATATTACCCATGCATGAAACTGTAAATTTCATTCTTTATCAAGACACATATAATTCAATTTAAGTCTTTTGCAAACACGTTTCACATCTAATATACTAATTTCAGGACCTTTGATTCGGTCAATATGGTGTTATACCAACCTGGTCGAATCTAAAATATTGACCTCGGGCTAACGCCTTCGGCCAATATTTGATTCTAACAGGTCTGAATACCACCATATTGACCTCAGCAAAGGTTCATGATTGTAGGTTATGTTGACGCTTTGGTATTCTCTTTTTATGTGCATATTCAAAGACGTCAATCTTACTATCATACAAGAATACAGACTATCTTTAAATTGGACCAAGATAGCGATCAATTTACTTACTCTTAATCTCCATCAACCTGTGGCTCCCGAATCCCTGTGTTGTAAAAGTATTTGCCTGCAGCCAACATTTATCATAAACCATACAGATTTACTGAGATAAAAACGACAAGCATAATAGAATCATTTAACCACTGAAAAATCGTCATAAATATGTTTTCGGGAAAACAAGACTTGTCTTATTTTTTATAAAATAGATAAAATGTATCAAGAAAGTCTCAAAGAGCATTTTTTGTCTGAACTTTAAAGCGTCGATTATAGAAGCCTCCTGGGCAACCAACAATTTTCATGACACCATTCTCAGAATGAATCAGTAATCCATAGGGTAGTCGGGTGGTGCAGTGGATAGCGCACTTGCCTTTCACTAAGGCGGCCGGGGTTCGATTCCCCGACCGGACGTGAAAAGGTTTTGGGTCACCTGCCCGACCACGTGGGTTTTCTCCGGGTACTCCGGTTTCCTCCCACAATAAGACCCCTCGCGCGCTAACATCCGGGCCAACAAGAGTGATTTATATAAGTTGGATAACTTGTTTCATAATTGTTGTAAAATAAATAAAATTTATATATTATATATTCTCAGAATGAATCACAAGTTTTCCATCCTCGCGCGAAAGAGCCCCAAAGCCGAGTAGCGCTTTAAAAGTCTACAGTTGATCTTTTAATCATTTTTTTATGATTAAAGAGAGTTGGTTTGAGCAAAAAAACAAAAAACAAAAAAAATCATGCTTTGACATGAAAACTAGTTTGTGAATACGGACCCTTGTCACTATCTGTCTGAACGAAAGTTCAATAAATAAATCTTTATTTCAGCTATCTGCATGAGTGTGTTATCATTGGTCGCAACATGCGCATACGCCGCATAATAATTCACAGTCCACAGAGATGATTTGCATTTTAATAAAAGATTTGCAAATTACTATGAATGATGAATGAAGAGAGAGACATTTTGATAATCACCTTGTCGTTTCAGGATAAGAAGTTTTTGAATATTGTGAATCAGTGGAATACACTAACCGAAATATCTAACCATCTGAAATTTTGTCAAATAAAAAGTGTATCAGAGAAAACTGCGGCGTCAACGATTAATTGAACTAGGGGCAAAATATGAACAAAGGGAAAATTTACAAGATTCTTGAACAAGTTCAAAGGAGTTCTCAGTGAAGCGAACCAAACCAGGGTCGAAGGGGTACCCGTTGTTCCGTCATATATCAAAACAGTTCAGAATGATGTAGACATATTTCGGTCAAGTCGACTGCAATCCGACAAGTAAAATCTGCCACGAATGTATGTATTGATTGGACCCCAGATAGCTGTAAAAGCTCTGTTGAAATCTTCAACAGTTATGTTTTGCCATAAAATTGATTTACAGATCATGGTTGACGGTTAAGAACCATAGTCAGGCTGTACATATACTATTCCTGTCCCTTCCCTTGTCAAAGCGCTTTTACACAAGCAACTATTTATCAAGCAGTTCTGCTATTATATGTTACATACTGGCCGATCCTATGACTTGCAAAATCATGGTAGTTCGATGGGGTTTTTTGTGAGTATGACGGGCTTTTGTCATACATGTAATATATAAATCGTCCCAACATTACATCATATGTAGTATTTATCACATATACGGTCTCTGTGCTCATATTAGTCTGACTTTTTTTTTTAGCAAAAGTCACTAAAGACCACTTTTCTCCTTTAGCAAATAAGAATTTCCTTTCGCATCTTTTACTCATAAGCAGAGTCAAAAATCATATAATATTAATATGTGTTCTGATGTATTTAACATACCATTAATTGAATTGGATCAATTCTTAGTATACATAGGGAGTCAGTGTTTATGAAAATAGTTTATTCAACACATGCAAATTCCATTAGCAAAAGTAGCTAAAGGCATATATTTTCTTTTAGCAAATAAGCATTTCATTTCGTTAATAACGAAAATGCTAATGGCTAGAGTGAGCGCAACCTGTCAAAAAGTAGGACTTGTATTCTAATAACCTTTTATCATCTCTCTTCCCAATTACATACATAAAACATATAGGCAAAGATTACAATCTCTTAATGTGCACAAAACTCATTTCCAAGTGTCAAAACATCATGACAAGTTTACACCGTTCGCTGTCAATGCCCTCTCGCTCCTTCAGTCCCTTGGTGATCGGTAATAGATGAATACGACTGAATCTGACAGGTTATCAATGCTACGTAATCCCTTTAATAGACGAATTGATCACGTGTGTGTATGTTGTAAACGAAATGTTAAATGCATTTATGACGGTATCCAAACTATTTAAAGGAAGAAAGCAACTTTAGTCAAAAGCCAATCTAATTCACATAAAAAGTTCAATTGTACTTAAATTCAAGTTACTGTACTTTAAAAAGTGCAGGTCACATTGCTTCAATTTCAATTTCTGAGATTTTGATAATTCGGTTTAAGAAAGTAAAAAAAAATAATAATTAGGTTTGGTATATAATATAAAATTTATTTATTTTACAACAATTATGAGACAAGTTATACAACTTATATTAATCACTCTTGTTGGCCCGGATGTTAGCGCGGGAGGGGGTCTTATTGTGGGAGAAAGCCGGAGTACCGGGAGAAAACCATCGTGGTCGGGAAGGTGACCCCATACCTTTTCACGTCCAGTCGGGTAATCGAGCCCCGGCCGTCTTGGTGAAAGGCAAGTGCGCTATCCACTGCACCGCCCGGTTTTGTTTTGTTTTGTTTCTGTTTCACGTCCGTTTTACAGATATGGTTATTTAAGGAAGTGCCACGTTTTAATGATTGAGGAACATTATAAAGTTCTATTTAATTTTACTTAAATCACGCGGTTTTGCGGATATTTAAGCTTAGTTGGTAATCATTTCGAAAAAAACAAGAGGTTACCTAAGAGGGGTAAGATAGGGAAATCCGAAGCCAAAAACCATGCAAATGAAAATACGTTTGGACTGGCTACCATTTTGAAAATATCTGTTCACTTTAGTTCTTTTGACGATACCAGCGTTTATATTTGAAACATAAACACTGTTATAACATATACGACAAATATTTCGAATACCTCAGGTGGATTCGAGATTATATACACGTTTGAGCGATTTATTGTTTTTTTTTTATGACGGATTATTTTCTTACACGGACACTTTTGTTAGGATACTACTTCCGGAAATGACGTCATGTAATCGTGAACAGACGTTCTTTTTTGAGAAAATCCGTTCTCAAGTCGTTCTCAACTTCTTCTCACACTGTCAGATCATATTAATATTGAGTTTATTATGATACCAGTAGGTGGTATAAAGCAGTATATAGATGATAAAGATATTACTTACATCCTTTCTATATCTGGACTTATGGAATATATCACCCCTGTATGATGTAGATAGAAAAATCTTAACCCGGAGGTAACATTTATTGATTTTATCACGACGCTTTACCGAGTGCTAAATATCATAAATCTTAGCACATGAGTTGATATTTTTCTGTCTACATTAGTTTAAACCATATTTATTCATGCGTGATATATATATATATATACACAAATTACAAAATGTACTTCTATTCTATGATTAGGAAACAAGTACTATTATACTTATACATGGTCCTTCTCATCTTACATAACAAATTAACAAGCTTAATTAAAACTACACATATAACTTTGCAGTGATGGTTTCAATGTGTACACAAGTAACTGTTTTGAAAGAAGGATAGAACATGCTATAAGAAAGAGAGAGACACTGTCTACATTATACATTGATGATTGATTATTTTTCTACTTCACTTTCCTAACGTAAACTAATCGACAATGTGAACTCAGTGCATTGCGCCATCTTCAACGATATATGTAATTTTTGATGCAATTTGTGATGTTACTCTGGTAACACTGCAGAAAGTGATGACGTGATTGTGTAATATTGACGTAATTTTACAATTAGCGAGTACGAGTCGTTGTCCCTACCCCCGTAAAAGACAGGTGTATTTTCCTCTAGCAAAGATGTGAATGAACCTGTGTAATATGGACGATTGCTGAACATAACAAAAAAACGAGAGAAAAAATATTCATGTTGTTGCGTTGGTACGGCCACAAAAGCGATATGACGTCATCCTTACGAGTTCGAATCCCATATGGGGCAGTTGCCAGGTACTGACCGCAGGTCGGTGGTTTTTCTCCGGGTACTCCGGCTTTCCTCCACCTCCAAAACCTGGCACATCCTTAAATGACTTTGGCTGTTAATAGGACGTAAAACAAAATAAACCAAACCAAACCAAACATGAGACACCAACAATGACGTCACTTATCCCAGGAAAGTATGTTTGTGGCCAGAAACCTGCGTAAGTGTAGTTTAAAATTGGATGTGTATTTTTCTATAAGCGTGACGGGTAGTTTCCATTGACGAGCATCATATACTCTAAAATGCTACTTTAAAACATGTTTCCATACATCAAACATTCTAAATTGCTGTATTGCATGTATTTTTTTCACATTTCTGGCATTCAAAAATACAGACATTTCTTATCATTAACTGCGAATAGAAATTCAAATCTTTTAAAACCGGATATACATCCAATGTTAATTGTCTATTGTCATGCAATACCATAAACTGCATATTTAACACTTTAAAAATGGTGTGGTTTGCGGGAATAGTTTTACCTTCACAGTTTTTGTTTTGTTTTTTTAAATAATGCTTTTAAAATGACTTCAGTCACGTTCGTTACGTACAGACTATACAAGTATATCATTTTAACAAAAGATAATTATGAATAGTTATTGGTTCTTAACATTTTGAAAATAACATTACGCACATTGTTTGAATGAAAGTGTGAACTATTTCCAAGTCATCCATCATTATTACGTAGATTTGTATATTCGCTTCAATGTTCTTTTAAAAAGAAATGCAAAAGTTTAAGGATAATTACATCATATATCATAATTATCTTTTCAGGTATTGCTGCGGAATAAGACATTTTTTTTTAAACACTGTTTATAAAGTGAGCGGTGAGTACATTTGTATGACAGATATGTACTTGTATGTATAAGTATATGTTCAATGGAAGTGTGAACGTTGAAATTATCTCTAGGTTCAAACGACCATTAAAAAAGACATTTTGTTTTTCATTCGATATATGTATTTGTAGTTTTGAAAGTAAATAAAGGATATCTAACAATGTCTTCAGTAATACCAAATATATTTCAAGAGTGGGGCTAATATTTTGATATTTTTCCCGAGTGCGCAGCACGAATATTTTTATAGCAAAATCTACTCAGACAGCTTCTTATTTTCCTCATTGTATTATGAAAGAAGTCTTTGATTTGTCAGCTGAAAAAAATGGAGTTTTTCCCCCCTATGTATTACACTTAATGGAAAATATCATTATCATCAGTGAAAAATAACACTTATATAAAATTCATACTTTTCAAATATGTACATGTAACTGGTAAAAATGTGTGACAGAGGTCATTATTTATCTAAATGCCTCCGCACGGGCTATGAAATGAATTGTCTTATCTGTAATATGTAGCACTGGATTTTAATATATTCTTGATTACATAGACTCACCTTGACTCCTAAACTGTTATAACCCGTATCGGAAAGGCCGAGGATCTCCAGATATAGGGGGGGGGGGGGCATGTTTACAATATTAGTCTCCAAATGTACATGTCGTAAAGAAGACTTACACTTCGGTTATGTGGACACATATGTAGTTTTCAAAACAGGAAATATCTTCTTTTCTTACTGTCTTTAGGCCTCCTAGCTGTACAGAAGGTTTCTTGAACGTCTTTTGATAATTCTTCGGAAACCACCATCAATGAAACTTCATTGGTCTAATTGCTGGCGACGTGAATGTCGAAGTTCGAACAGTAGATAACCATCACTCTAACATGGATGTTTTGAACCTGTTCCACCTCACAAAAGTAAACGACAGACCGACAAGAAATGGACGCACGTGCAGCACACTCCATGACCCTATTTTTCTATCGGACACGTGTATTCACACAATCGACATAGCCCGTGACAATTCAGTACACCAAGCGATGATAATAAAAGACTAAACTTTATTTATTTTACAACAATTATGAAAAAAGTTAAACCACTTATATTAATCACTCTTGCTGGCCCTTTTGTTAGCGCGCGAGGGGTTCTTATTGTGGGAGGAAACCGGAGTACCAGGAGAAAACCCACGTGGTCGAACAGGTGACCCATAACCTTTTCACGTCCGGTCGGGGAATCGAACCCCGGCCGCCTTAATGAAAGGCAAGTGCGATATCCACTGCACCACCCGACGACCAAGCGACATCAGTAGAACTGACTAAAAAGAGGAATATTACTTAATGTGGCAGTAACTGTGTATAAACGGATTTTTTTTATGTTTAATTAGGCAAATATTGATTTTTAAATAATAGCTCAAGTGACCGACCGGACATGTTTCTTCAACATAAAACCGTTGACAATATTTACAATTATTTTACATCTGAATATTTAGAAATAACCAGTTGACAAGAAATCCTGAAATGGACGATAACATTAAAACAAATATACTAAATGACTACTTCGTTTCTCTATCAATGGACGTCACTGGGACTGACATTTACACTATGGAATCAGCACATCCTGGATATCCAGGGGTTACGATCACCTACGCTCTCTTCACTCCTGCAATCATTCTCGAGATCTAGGGGTTATGGCAAAACTGAAGGTTCCGTGTGTGCCATCGTATTGGTGAGGCATGAAGACTGGTGAGACCCTTTGATGCACAAAAATCTTCAAAAAGACCAGCATGCAGCCTGGCGATTGGCCAGGATTGTTTTAACTGAGGGCGCCTTCAGTTTTGCAAGGGCATATTACAGGGGTGCAGTGAGCAAAAGTGATCGTAATCCTGGATATCGAGGATGATTCCAGGGGTGTAGAGAGCGAAAGTGATCATAAACCCTGGATATCGGGGATAAATCAAGCACTGACATACCGGTACCTTTTAACAATAATTTACATCATCAGCGTTCCAAGGGTCCTGAAAGTGTTGAATGTATTGGAATTTTTACCATCAATCACATTATACTTCCAACACAGCTAGTTCGGTTGCTTAACTGTCTACAATCTTCCCGTACAATAACTGAAACATTCTCTAGTAATGCCAATAAAAAAATTATATAAGCAAGGACATTTCAGTTATGAATATATACGTTTCCGAGATACTGTACAACATTCAGGAAGAAAATCATCTGAATTTGGCGGTCACGTGGTAAAGTAAAGGTGGATACAACTTCCGGTGTTATTTTCTTATTTCTATAAATTTATATATGTACGCCATTGTGCCAGTTTAGGTCATATGACGACAAAATGAGTGGGAAACTGTTACATGCGAAGTTAATGGGGTATTTTTTATGTTTTAGGACAGCGGCAGCGACTTGCTCTTTGTGTTGCTAAGCGACACAGTACCTTCTTGACGGGTCCACACTTAAACCTGTATATATATATATAAAACGTTGCTACTATTAGAGCGCCATCTACAATATCGCCAATGATATCGATTACGGAGTTACTTACAATATTCCTTGACAATGTTACCCTGCGGTTCACAACCAGTAATGGATCCTGGTGTGCCAGATTACGTTGTCCTAAAATGTTTGACGTAACGTTTCATTTTACCGATTTAAGTCGATAACTCGGCTTATAGCTGTCGCCCCGAGCAGTCACCGTCGGAATGTTTTTTCCGTGGTTCAATTTCGTCCCTACTTCTAGAACGATATAAGGACGGGCGCCTGGGGAGACACCACCGAAATATATTTGTAGGAGTAGTTAAAAGAGAACTAAAAGATTAAGGTTTTTAGACAGATAAAGCACCACCTATCGGTATACTCGTATCTTAATGTCTGAATCAGATACGAAACTAAAGTAACGTAATCTAGTCGTATTACAATTGTGTAATGGAGATTGCAGAGTCATTTTAGTTTCGTATTTGGTGGAAAGCCAGTTTAAAGAATTAAGCAATGACATCTGGTTGACCAACATACTGATATCTGTTATAATAAAATATACGATGTTTTCAAATATATTTTCGCGTATTTCGCGGTTGATTAAAATTCGCGAAAATCAATCACCGCGAAAAAGTTTCAATCATAGTTACATTGTATGACAACTGTGATACATTGTAGTACATATGTACTTACCGTACATAGGCTTTATGACCGTATATATCACGAAATAAAATCGTCGAAAAATAGTCATTTCATAGGAAAACTCGAAATTAACTCGCCGCGAAACTAAGTTGGTTCACAGTATCATTATGTCGAGACCAATAGATATCAATGATTTATTGCATGGTTTTGTTTGTTTTTGCTATTTTGTTTCACGTCCTATCATCAGCCAGGTTCATTTAATTAAGGACGTATCAGGTTTTGGAGGTGGACGAAAACCGGAATATATGTACCCGGAGAAAAAATACCGACCTAGGATCAGTACCTGGCAACTGCCAACGTGAGATTCGAACTCACAACCCAGAGGTGGAGGTCTAGTGGTAGAATATCGGGATAAAATCGCATGGACAAACATCGCAGAGGTTGCATATCGGTATATTAATGATGCATTGAAAAAGGCATATTCTCATTTAAAAATTAAATTAAATGTCGATATTGAGGAAAGATGTGGTGAAAAGAAATAGAAAACCTAGACTGAAAAACACGACACTGCCAAGAAAAAAAATATAATTAAAGAGATAAGTAAAAACAAAAAAATACAATAATAAAAACGGGAACTACAATTATAGTCACTCACACCACATTTTATATCTGCTGTTGAATCCAAATAAATACAATGTCTGTTTTGTTGAGTTCATTCCGACTGACTCTAACCGTTTTTTTGAAAAAAAAAAAGAATTCGGACTCCAAAGAAGACTGAAAAGGAGAGTTTAAGCTGAAAAAACTTTGTTGTGTGAAATAAACTAGTCTAAGAGTCCTGGTTGCGTTGTACCGGATCGACTTGAAAATATATCAAATGTAGCGGATTTGAATTCACGTCAGGACGCACTGCAGAGCTACAAATGTTACACAGACGTGCGAAAATTGCGTTATTTGTTGAACAAAACTACCTAACATTTTGTTTTCGTTGGTTAGGGAAAAAGAACTGCTCTGTATACATTGATTATTCCGTGAGTGGGCGGTGTGCTTACTAATTAGATTCCGCTGAGAACGGTTTTACTTCGTGACCCTGGTGTTTTTAGTCGGAGGTTTAATTATAGAATTCCTGAAGGTTGTTTCGGTATATTTTTTGTAGCATAGCCTGAAGTTGGACCGGACCTGATAGAGCAGTATCTACAAATGGCTGGGGAAGTGTTTCCGGTTTTACCCAGTTTGGACAAATTGGGCCGTCGGTATTGATTCTAAAGTAAATTGTGAAGCAATGCATTGTAAGAGATTACATAAATTCTGATTTACAATGTATCTGTTTTATTTGTTGTGTCTTAGCATTATATTTTTGTTAAACCTTTGGTTTGATTTCTTTGCACTTTGTGTCCTATAAACAACTATGAAAGCAGGCGTTCCAGGGGAAAACAACCCAACAAATAATATCCAGCGATTGTCCCACGTAGGTCTCGAACCCAAAACCCGAAATTGGAGGGCTAGTGGAAGCAGAATGTCAGACAACTTAATAACTTGGCCACTTGGACATGTGTAACATGAATCGTCAACCACTCAATTTCACAGACAAGGCATGATGAAGTGGTAAATTCGGGTAGTAAAATAAATTAGAATTGAATAGAAGTACATTTATTTTTATATTATTTTTGTCAGGGTCAAAACCTTTCGTTCAGAGAAAACCACAGACAAATGTTTAACAAAGCAGTCAAATAATCTCCATATTATTGTCGTGTATTTCAAGATAAATATGTATTGCAAAAAATCAATTGATGCAAATGGTAATGATGTAAGCAAGTTTAAATCAGCTATTTCATCCTTATCACACAGTATACCATACTTCTATCGCTGTTTGTTTGATGTCACAAAATACGCAACAGATATGCAAACAGGTAATTTGCTGACAGAAACCATGAATAAATGGATTGACGAATTAGAGAATTGGGTGTTCAATCACAAACACCGTTTAGAGATTGACTTAAACAATACTTTCATTTCAAGTACCCCCTTATCGACCACACGCGTCCGATACTTTGTACATGTATATACATAGCCTTAACTATCGTTGTTACCGACGATTACCGATTTGTGATTATCAAAACGGTCAAGCCGCAAGCATTGTGATGGAGCACACCCGTGGCACGGCTACTTAGTGACGGGAAACTGTGTTCCGGCATTTGTTGTGCCTTAGGGGCGATCTGTCTACAGAAACTAATAATAAAGGAATTTCTGCTTGTGAATCTTTCCGGAGCGTTTTGGAGTCGTAATAAAATCTGATAGCAAAGTCTACATGCAGACAGTTCTGAAATGTGCTATGATTTTGAGAAATCTGAAAAACAGCAAGGAAATATTGCAAGGTGAGCAAAGAACAAACAAACAAACAGAAAGAAATGTTCTGATTAAAATGAATCATTTTGCTACAAACGTATCAAAATTATGTTCAGACGCCTGCTTGCATTAAGAACCTGTCATTTTCCATAGGGTGCAAGTATTATGTAGAACAGAACAAATATCAAAGAATACGAAAGTTGATAGTGTCTTAAAAAAAAATATTGAAAACAAAAACCAAAAAATCTTTGAAGTGCCTTTCCTGATTAATTACTTAACATTTTCCGAGAAATAAAAATAGAATATAAGAGCAAAATGAAATAAGCAGAATATATCGCTTGGATCAAAAGAATTTTATAAAACATGTAAATCGTTTGAAATTTTACGTCATCGTAACATCTAACATCATATAAAGACGAGCTCCCGGGGGACAAGATCGTGAAAACAGACAAGGTACAGCAAGAGGGACAAATAAAAGACAGAACAAACGTATCATAAGTATCGCACTCCTTTTAGTTTCAGACAACAAAGCAAAAAATGATTACGGTGTATGTGTGTCGTAGACGGGGTATGTTGTGTATGTGTGTCGTAGACAAGGTATGTTGGTGTATGTGTGTCGTAGACAGGGTATGTTGGTGTATGTGTGTCGTAGACAGGGTATGTTGGTGTATGTGTGTCGTAGACAGGGTATGTTGGTGTATGTGTGTCTTTGACAAGGTATGTTGGTGTATGTGTGTCGTAGACAAGGTATGTTGGTGTATGTGTGCCGTAGACAAGGTATGTTGGTGTATGTGTGTCGTAGACAAGGTATGTTGGTGTATGTGTGTCGTAGACAAGGTATGTTGGTGTATGTGTGCCGTAGACAAGGTATGTTGGTGTATGTGTGTCGTAGACAAGGTATGTTGGTGTATGTGTGCCGTAGATAAGATAATTATGTTTGTGTATGTGTGTCGTAGACGGGGTATGTTGGCGTATGTGTGTCATAGACGGGGTATGTTGTGGTATGTGTGCCGTTGACAAGGTATGTTGGTGTATGTGTGCCGTTGACAAGGTATGTTGGTGTATGTGTGTCGTAGACAAGGTATGTTGGTGTATGTGTGTCGTAGACAAGGTATGTTGGTGTATGTGTGTCGTAGACAAGGTATGTTGGTGTATGTGTGTCGTAGACAAGGTATGTTGGTGTATGTGTGTCGTAGACAGGGTATGTAGGTATATGTGTGTCGTAGACAAGGTATGTTGGAGTATGTGTGCCGTAGACATGGTGTGTTGGTGTATGTGTGCCGTAGACAAGATATGTTGGTGTATGTGTGTCGTAGACAAGGTATGTTGGTGTATGTGTGCCGTAGACATGGTATGTTGGTGTATGTGTGCCGTAGACAAGGTATGTTGGCGTATATGTGTCGTCAACATGGTATGTTGGTGTATGTGTATCGTAGACAAGGGGGGTATATGTGCCGTAGACATGGTATGTTGGTGTATGTGAGTCGTAGACAGGATATGTTGGTGTATGTGAGTCGTAGATATGGTATGTTGGTGTCTGTGTGTCAAATACATGGTATGTTGGCGTAAGTGTGGCGTTTACAGGGTATTTTGATGTATGTGTACCGTACACATGGTATGTTGATGAATGTGTGGCGTAGACAAGGTATGTTGGTGTATATGAGCCGTAGACAAGGTATGTTGGTGTATGTGTGGCATAGACAGGTGTGTTGATATATATATGTATCGTAGACATGGTTTGTTGGCGTATGTGTGCCGTAGATAAGGTATTTAGGGGTATGAGTGTCGTAGACAATATGTTGGTGTATGTGTGCCGAAGACAAGATATGTTGGTGTATGTGTGCCGTAGACACGGTATGTTGTGTATGGGTGCCGTAGACAAAGTATGTTGGCGCATGTGTGTTGTAGATATAATATGTTGGTGTATGCGTGGCGTGTACAGGGTATGTTGGTGTAGGTTTGTCGCAGACACGGTATGTTTGGGAATGCGTGCTGTAGAAGGATATATTGGAGTATGTGTGCCGTAGATGTGAAGTTTAAAACTTGCTGCATAATTTCTGCAAACCTGATAAAATTTATATGATAAAGTTTATATTGCTAGAACATATTATTTTTTCAACATTGTAACACTTTCACAAAAGGAACATTTTAGATTGCTTACCAAATTAAGCCCAAGCTCGTATTTAAAACTTGAAAAATTAAAGTCTTCACTTCAGGTTATACTTTGTGCATTCACAGTTGTTTGAAAATATGACTAAACTTTGTAAGTCCGTTGCAGCTGTCTAGTCTTGACATAAGATGCGACAGGACAGACCTATCTCGTGAAGTAATCAAATCTACTGCACAACAAAATTCTGTAAAGCGACACTTTTCACTCTTTCTAGCTAGGATTATTTGAAAACTTTTATTGAAATTTTACGGGCGGATTGGTCGAGTGGTTAACACTCTGGCCTTCCATGCAGGCGGCCGGGGTTCAATCCCCGTAATCGTCATACGCATGGAACACTTGGAGAAAGTGTTTTTCTCCTGCCCACACAACTCCCAACAACCCAGTTGGAGTATAAAATGGTCTGGGGTGGGTGTTGCAGTATCTGTGCTGTAGCATTCAAGTGAGGTGGCACTTTAAAAGATGCCGTTTGAAACACGTTCCCACTACAAACAGAACACAATTCATCTCAAGCACACACACATACATACACACGCATATGGAGATATTAGTCAGGTGGTATAGGACAAGTAGTAAGCGCCTTATAAGTCATCTCCTGCGAACTCATCAGAATTGTATATGAACTATATGTGTTAATTGTATTGATTGTATATCTATGTACTGTAAAACGCCTTAGAGTGGCTTATGTTAGCTAGATAGGGCACTTTATCAAATGTTGTATATGTTATTATTAACAAAAACATGAAAAACTCGTTATAATGCCCCATATTGCATTTGTCGCAATATTTACTGCCAACATAATTCTGGGTTTCTCTTTTTCATGTTTTTCAGACTTTCTTTGTATATTTTCCTCCTCTTTATTAAAAACCTTCTATAACGTCCAAAATTATCTAAATAATTGGGAATTTATAGTTAGCGCAAAAGTAATTACAGTACTTTGTTTCTGTTAACTCAGCATTTACCGAATTTATTTTTAAATGAAACGATTCAAGCTATCGCAAGAAGGCTTACACGAACATACCGCAACCTTCCAACTACAACCGCTCTCACTACATACACTCGCATCGACTTAAAACGTCATTAAAACAAACCAAACCACAAAACAATAATTATATTTCCATTGATTGTATGCAGAATACGACTTTTTGATTTGTTAGGATTTTCTTTTCATACCTCTATGAAAAGAAAATCCGAAATGCCCCGAAAAATGTGACGTCATAATGTGGCGATTGACGTTGCGTATTGAATTGTACAAAAAATCCGTTGTTAGATCAGTAAAATTGAACATAAACATGTTTTTTATTTGAAAAATCAATTATAAGCGTTGATATCAATTTTTAATTAGTTTTATAGGGTTATGAAAAAAAAATGTTTTCAAACTGTATGAATCCGCGTAGCGGATTCTTACAGTTTGCAAACAAATTTTTTTTCACATCCCAATGAAACTAAAAACAATTGTCATCAATGCTTAATAACTTTTCAGTCTTTTTGTAACGCTCATGAATTAGATTATATTCTGTAAAATTTGTAACACCGATTCTACAACCCAATAAACCCCGACTTTATAATGTAAGTTGATGCGCATGTACCGACATAAATAGAAAAATGCTAAATGACTGAAAATAGACTTTCTGTCATTCGTCGGACAGCTGGGGTACTAACTACTTGGCCTGATACGGTCTCTAGACGAAAACCATAGAAAAAACACACATAATCACAGCAATGTCTTTGATAAAGAAGTCGGTGTCTGCCGCTGTGATTCGATCACGGAGACGCTTGTACCATCACGCGAATAGGCGTCATTAGACCTTCCCGGGTTACCCGGTTCAAACCCTTGATCACCTAGACGCTTGTGTTATCACGCTCTGTTGATAATGGTGAAGCGTGGTAAGTGGCTAGATCCCCTCAACCACAAATGCGTGGCCTTATCTAGTGTACATCTGGATAATTCTCGAGGAAATTGTTTCAGACAGCATGATGACCTTCCCCTTCCCATTCAATTCGTCCAGTCAAAGTGATTCGGGTTATCAATAATCGAAAAGGTCCAAGCGCAGACACGCAGACATAGATAAGGTTGTGACCTCTATACTCTGGTTTATTGAGTAGATCACGAGGTGTTCCGAGTCGATATCAATAAATGCAATTTATAAACAAACACGAATCAATTCTTCCCCTGGCAGTAGTCCAAGCAGGTGTTGCAGGAGTCTAATATAAGGTTACATATTTAAGCATTGATGCCATTTTTTTTTTGTTTCATTGAGATATGAAAAAAATTGTTTGCAAAGTGTATGAAAGCTACGAAAGTTTGCAAGCAAATGGTAAATATAAGTTATGAACTGCTTTCTGTTGGTATTAATTTGGCTTATGAATGCCAACTGAAAACAGTGCAATGTTTAAATGTACTTTAACTAGTTAACTTTAAAGATCAAACAAATAGGTGTAATATTTCAAAATAGTATGCCAGGTATATTTCAAAGTCAATATCACAGATCACCTGTTCACTTCATAATGTATAACTTAAGTCACGAAACTAATTTTTAAGATTATGTACAAAGGATTGAAGCCAACTCCCACGTAATATATCGACTTTTCGACAACACAGGACTGATAACACGCTTTTAACATCGAGTTCTGACATGGTTAATCTTTAACTTGTTTTATGAAACATTTAACAACGAATTATGAAATATGATATTGTTATTGTAAGCGCTGCATGCTACAGCGTTGTATATGATAACAATATCTCTCTTTGAAGTACTGCCGATAGAAATCGTATTGAAGTTATCTTAGAACTATTTCGGTTTACTCTGAAGCATTGTATGATCGTCATAACAAGTTAATTTCCGATTGTTTGACTTCAATGGTTACAATCGTGCTCGGTAAAAATAGTTTGTTTATTAGACATGGCTTGAAATAATTGCATATTTCAAAAAACAAATACAGAAAAAAATGAAAAGTCCTTCTTCCATACTTGTAATAAAATTATTCAAAACAGCTGTTTGTAATTCGAAACTATTCATAACAGCCTCTGATTGATTTTCGAAATGTTTAAGATCATTCTGCAGTTTAAATGGTCCTTTATAGTCATGAGCGAAACACAGCAAAATGGAACCCATCATTGATACAATGACATTAAATTTATAAGGTATTATTTACAAATTTGTTTTATAGGAACCACAGGTCTTGAATATCTGCCCGTCCATCTAACGCTAAAATAACACTTTCTCGTCAGGACTTGTTATAGTTCTTTATTGAACAAGAAACGCGATATGAGGAGCATGTCTGTCTCAGTTAACGTCTATCTTCGATGAGGCACGGTGGTCTAGTGGTAAGCCGCCGAGCTCGTGATCGAAGGGTTGTGAGTCTCGGTCATGGCAATTGTGTTGTATCTTTGAGCAAGATACTTTACTCTGCTTGTTCCAGTCTACTCAGCTGTAAATAAATACGTGGTTGGACAGTGCTGGAAATTTTAAATGCTAGCTGTGACCGCCGAAATGGTAGCACCGGTTGTACTTGTATGCTCCCGGGGAGTTGAGAACAGCCTTGGCTGGATGCTAAGGCCTATAACCACGAATGGTAATTTGTGAGCACTAAGATTACCGCTAACGTTTATAGTACTTCGTTGTCAGAATTTTGTTTAGACATCTTGTCTCTTAGACATCTGAACATTAAACCATGCTTGAAGGTTTTTCTAACATTCAAAAACGTAATAACGCTTTTTTTTTCATAAATACCAATAACATGTCTATTTTTAATTTCCATTCCCGACCATTCTTATTTTTTTCACCTCGATTTGCCTGAAGAAAATTCAAGGATGGGCGTTATTTATTGTCCGATAATTCACGTATACGTCACCCCTAGATAGCTCTTGTGATCCTTACTATATATTTTATCGATGGTCTAGACTTCACAATTACCAATTGATTCGACTGACAAACGCAAAACACATTCACGTTATGATGAGTGCCAACATCATAACGAACAAGAACATACAACGAATCACACCCACGCACTACATCATATATGTAAGAAGAAATTCAAAAGCACATGTTGGGGGGAGACTTGTACGTAAGCAATCAACGCAACTTTAAATTTATGAAGATGGACGTTTTGAGTAAGCTCATTAGTGTGCTTACTTGTTGAGAATGATGACTCGGTTCTCACTTTGAGAACTTGACGTTTACTGGGATATGACCAAAATCTACATTGCGGGTGTCGTTGATGAAGCAGAAGACTTCACTCTTCCGGTACACCTGGTCTTATTTAGGACCCACACAACTAAATCAGCCTATTACGAAGTGTTTCATACGATTCTAGTCTCTACCGAAAATTTGTTCCGGCTAAGTACAGTGAATCTGAGTACGTTAAATAGAACATTGTTGACATAGTCTGCATTGAATGGAATCTATATTTAACTTTACAAAAATGTATACTTTTGGTAGATTTTGACATGTGATTGCGGATTGATATGGGGTCAAAAGTCGGAGGTTGTTCCTATCCAATTTCACTGGTTTGACATGTAAATTTCCGGTTGTCCGAAGCAGACCCCTGTTGCGAGCTAAAATGCCATGAAACTCTTGATAAAATGCACTTTGAAGCCTTTGCCATGTATGTATTTGTGCATATAGGCAGTTGTCATTAGTGTTGAACTTCAAATATTAAATTTATTAGCTCAAAAGCTTAGTAATAACATATTGTAAATTATTCAGTTGTGTCCTTTACACTCCTCATGAACACCTGGTCTTATTCTCTCTTACTTTTGCAAGGTTCTCCATGTTAATTTTTTCCCTTTTCATATTTTGTCCCTAATTAATTCGATTTTTTGTTCGGGTTTTGCTTTTGCTGAAAATTATGTTTTCTCTTAATATTCCGCAGTTCTTCTTTCTTAAATGATTAGCTTGTATATTAAATTTGACTTTTAAATTTGATTTCCTTCTTTCGCCAACATGCTACCGCTACATGTACATTTAAGCTTACCTGGTGTAGCACTTCTCCCAGAGAACGTATTTAACAAATGTGCATGTCATATTTATTTGTAATATTGCGGAGGAAACTCATTTGGATGATATTGCTTTTTTTGGCATATCGGGGATAGACAAGTCAGTATACCTGTATGGCAATTTGTGGTCATTTACTTCAATAAGCATCAATACACATCAATCAAGTACGCAACAGCTCAATACAAATAATTGAATTATCTCGGTCACCTTTTTTATCGTAGACGTACATTGTGAAAGATGACCTAACATACACATATGCTGCTCATTTAAATTAAGAAATAGAGTATGCTGAGAAAATGAATTAAACTGCATCATACAGATGTTTCGTACTCCTAAGACTCTTCAGTGATGCTAGGGGCCAAAATGTGGGAATCCAAAATTTCTTAATTAAGTAGAAGCAGACGGATTAGGTGCGTAAAACCACTTTAATTTATGAATTTAGAAGTACAGTTGAACTAGTTCTTTATCATTTCAAATCATATACTTCGAAAGCGTGTATATTATGTACCGTGTCATTGCTCAAATGAGATAACTGTGGCTAAGGAGGCTCCAGCAAACCTCGGGGAGTAACAAAATCCACCAGCAGAGTCTACCATCCCCTATCCTGAAAGATCACGTAATACACACATATGTGCTGCACCTTTTTAAATTTAGTAAGAAATAGATATAGTATGACGAAAAATTAATTAAACTGCATCATACAGCTGTTTCGTCCTCCTAGGACTCGTCAACGATGCAAGTGGAAAAAAACTAGAAACCTACAATTTCTAAACTAATGTAGAAGAATAGAAAACAAATATTACAAATCATTTGGTAAAACAAACATATTTAAATAAACAACATTTTGGTTTTTATTCAAGTTGGATTATACACCTCGTGATTCGATATCATTGGTAAAATATTTAACTCAGACCACAAGCCTTGGTAACTGCGATTTATATGTTTTCCATCATTTTTACAACCTCAAAATACATAAATGTATCTTCATCTTTGTTATTTGAATATTCGCTGATTATAATTTTAAGAATCACATTCGAACTGCTAGTATTCAGTTCACTTTGCGGTTATAAAAATTAAAAAAAAAAAACTTCGCTCAAGAAAACCATACACAAGGGGGGGGGGGAGATGATTGCATAGTCAGCTGAGAGAGGTAAGGAACAAATTAGATGTTCCAGTAAGCTCAACCAGCCTCTTTCCTGCAAAGGGCGGGGTATGGCATGATACGCGTTAATGATGATAAATACTTAAGACAACATGTGACTGATATCGATCCTTCATTTGATTGAATTTGACAAAGAAAACTTGAATTGAGTACAACTACCATATGTAGGCCTTTGAGACAAGTCATCGAAATGTTACAATGGAAAACCTATCTAGCGTTAAATTACATCTTTTAAGCAAGAGCAGACGATTTATTTATTTTGTACTTCTCCTGTCAGTGTAGCCAACAAAAAAAACCAATCCCGGACATAAAGTTCTACGAAACATAACAATTTATTTCCCATTTGATATAACACAATCCTCTAGATCTTGTCGTAAACCAAAAGCCGGTGTCGCCAATCTATTACGAGTTTTCGCGACGGTAATTACCCGACATTCGTGTTATACAATGAACGTGAATCTGGTGATGACAGGGAGTGGTGATGTACTCTTCGACGGTTTAAATGACTTTGTTTGCTAGATTTCTTTGTCTTTTCGCGAAGATCAGCGATCCAACGCCATTTGATATTCTCCAGAAATACAATTTTCTAATTCAATTTTAAAAATCAGAGAATATTAAACGTCAGCAAAACCATAATCCGAACTCAAAATCGATTAATCTAGGGGAACTATATGAAAAAGGAAATATTTATATCGAGACCTTTGTAAAAGTACAAGAGAATTCCGGAAGAGTAAGCGTCTTCTGCGTCATCGACGATACCCGCCATGTTAATCTTGGTCACATCCTCGTAAACGTCAGGTCCTCAAAGTGAGAACCGAGTCATCAATCTCAATCAAATACAAAGACACTGATGAGCATACCCAAAATGGAAGTTGTGAAAGATGACGTATCACACACAAAGGCTTCACTTTTTGAATTTAGTAAAACAAAGCGGAAACAAATATCAGCTTTCAATTGCAACAAAACCATAATCCGACCTCAAAATCGATTAAACTTGGGGCAAAACAGGAACAAAGGAAAGATTGACATAGAGACTCTCGTAAAAGCACAAAAGAACGGGACCAGGTGTTCCGACAGAGTAAGCGTCTTCTGCTTCATCGACGATAAAACGATAAAAAGATAACAAAGGAAGTATAAATAGTTCATTAAGAGAATACGTGTACAATAGAATAGAAAGTAATATGATATTAAATTGTTTGACTGGGTTGGATCACCCGCCCTCAAAAACTGGGTCGCAGGTTCGAATCCTACGTTAGGCAGTCCCGGGTATTGGTCGGATGTCGGAAAATCAATGAAGATAAAAGAAATTTTACTACATTTCACACAGAAGAGAAAGAACAAAAATGACTCATTTCAAACTTTTAGAGGTAGTTTGAAATTCATAAGTAAAGGGAATATAAAATGAACCATATAACTGCTCAAGAGAGATTACGATGGCGATGTGGGGTTATGGCAAATTTCTGTGACTATATTTTTCATCACCTGACTGTAAAAGCATAAGACGCTTACTCTTCACGAACGCCTGGTCTTATTCTCTTGCACTTTTACAAGTGTATCCATGTAAATCTTTCCCCTGTTCATATTTTGCTCCTAGTTTAATTGCGTTGAGTTCATCTTTTTTTTTTTTGCTGACGCGTCGGTATTCTCCATTTCTTTTCAAAGGTTTCCGATAATTTTTCAACAGGCACTGCGCCTTACGTATCTTGTTTTGATATTAACACAAATCAACAGGCAAATCGTTTACCGTCAAATATATTTTGAAATAGATCAGCGTGATAAAATATCAAAGCTTTTAACGCTCGTGATAAGCGATGGATTTATGAAGAACAATGCCAGGAAAATCGACTTAAACCAAGCTTTAACTCTCATTTCTCTTGACTTTTAAAAATCCAGGTTATAAATTTATGATCCCATTAAAGCTTTAAACCCATATCAGAGGAAAGGGGTACCAAAGTGAGTGGTAGAGAACAAAAAGGAAGTAATTTCAATTAATCTATGAAATTAATATCCAACTGACGTTAGAACATTAACGAAAAGTCATTAGAGGCTTATTTTATTTAACACTATTGAATACTTTGTGTAGCCCTGCTTAGTTCTAGCTGCAATGCAATTCATTCACCACCTGGCGAGAGATTTTCTCTTTAGCTCTATCAGTTGAACGTAAGACTAGTAGCTAGATGTCACAGTTTCGACTCTCGGTTGATGCATTTGGCATCAATATTAGTCTCTGTTACAATTGGGTGATCTTGGAATTTATTGAATTTTAAGGCTAGTGCATCTCCATATATATCCAGCATTTTGACATTGCTTTCGGCCGGTGTTGTATAGTGCAGTTTAATTTATTTTCGGCATACTGTATATATTACTATATTCAAAAGGTGCAGCATGTGTGGGTTTCGTCATCTTTGTTTTCTCCATTTGCCAAAAAGGCTTTAAGGCTTGACCTTTTAAGGTCGTTGCTTCGCATCTCTGACGAGTTAAGATGGGACAAAACAGCTGTATGATGCAGTTGAATTCATTATTTTGCTCGACTGTATCTAAAAGTGATGTTTTGTACAATCTTTTTCATAAAGACGCCTGAAACTTGCTGGAAGATGAGACTAGGACCCGCATTCATGAAACCGTTCTCGTGATATATTAAGCGAAGTTTGCATCTATGTCTTAGATTTAGTGAAAACCAGTGTCACCTTCCTGACAACGTGGTTTTTTCCCAGCAACTCCGGTTTATAAATTTTTAAGATTAATATATTAAGTTAAAAACTTGTTTCATAATTGTTTATATTTTGTAATTTTTTAGGTTCATATTTCTGACATTGGTTAGTCTTATGTCCTAATACCATTTTCGATATTTCAATTTGACGTAAGATCCAAAATGGAGAGGAGAGGGATAAAAAGCAAAAAAGAAGTTAGTGCCTTTCTACTTAATGTATATCAAAGTTTATTGTAAATCATGTTTATGTAGTTATAATGTGTAGATGATAATGCACTTGTCTTTCACCAAGGCTGTTTGACTCGATTCCCCGATCAGTCAAGAAAAGTCTTAGAAGCATAGGTCATCAGTCCGAATAAATGGATTTTTCATAAGATCATCTACTTAGATTCGTTCTCATCTATCCTTTAAATTGAACACGTATGGAACGCATATTCTCCAAATAAATAATACATATATACATGTACATGTACTACCGATGTAATTGAAACTAATGTAATTATACGTTAATAAAACTGTAGGAAAGAATGCCCCTGAGCGCTAAATTATACCTGCGCGTTAAAACTAACACAGCGAAAATATAACGTAACTGTACGTCAACCATACATGCCATTGATGTCATAAAGTGCTTTTATACTTGGGTAGTAAGCCTGACTCGCGGTATTCACGGACTTCACGTTTCACGGCGATTCTGCATGTGTTTACGACCTCGGTGCTGTTCTGGTACATGGTCACACAGATTACAAAATGTCACCAGGATAATTATCAGCAATGATCGATACCTATGTCGTACACAAACACACAGTGAACGTGACCTTGTATCTACCTTGGAGATTCAACAAGAGAGCTAAGCAATCATAAAAGTGACACGATTTTGAGTTGTTGATTTTTGCAAATACTGAATTTTGTTTATATCTTTGCAATGTACGTTTTTGCAAATGGTTATCATGAATAATTGCTACTGTTGTGAATGCTTATATTTGTTGAAGCGTTTCTGTAATTACGAAAACGTTTTCACTCATTTGTCAGGAATCAACCTTTGGTGAGGTCAATATCGTTTTATGCAGACCTGGTAGAATCAAATATTGACCGAGGGCAAAGTATTACGATTTTGTTCTCTAGCCCACACAACAACAACAACCCATGTTGAAAATCAATCGGGTCTGGCGTGGATATTGCGATATTTTTGTTGCAACATTCGAGTGAGGTGGCATCGTGAAATATACAACTTGAAGTACGGTCCCGCTACAAAACAAACACAGCGCATCTCCAGCACACACACACACACACACACACAGACTATGCACATAGTTGTCAAATAAAATAAAAGTAAATAAAAGAAGTAGATTGTGCCTAATAAAGCAGATCCTTCAAATGTCTTAAAGAATATATTATTAATGCATTATGTCATGGAGACAATAGAAATGTGTGTCAATTATATAATATTGTATTGTTTATATACATTGTTTATGTATGTACTGTAAAATGCTTTAAATGACTTCTTTTCATAAAAATATATGCTATATTGAACGTTGAATATCTTATTCTTGATTTTATTTAAGAAATGGACTTGATATATACACAGGTTGTTAAAATAGATAGTAAAGTTTATATCAATCTTCGTTCTTTTCATATATTGATCTTAGTCTAATCGATTTTGAGTTCGGATTATGCTTTTGTTGATGCTTCAGTATCCTTTTTAATCTGCAAGATATGTCAAAAGAGAGTAAATAATCGTGATTTAAAGCAATCGTATTTGTTGTTCGTTTTTAGAAAATGCAGATTTTCATTTTTCATCAGCTTTAAGATGTGCTGCTTTAAGTAAGATGTTTGGCTAGGTTCATAAGACCTATTGCAGGAGGCGTATATAAACATATCGCAGCCTTCCTAATACGCAAGCACGCCGGGGTGGCCGTCCTTAAATATGATCCTAGGTGTTAATAGGACGATGAACCTATCAAAACTAAAACCAAGCTAGTCATAATATCATAAAGGGTCAAGTTTGGACTAACTGATACTGACCATGTCTTACGTACGTACCACCTTTACGCGGTGTAACCGATGCTCTTTGATTCGATGTACTTTTAAGAAGTATCTGCTGTTTCTACTGTAGGATTCTAGATCAATAGGTCCCTGTCGTTTTGTTAGTACTATTTTAATTCTTCGGTGTTTCACTAGGCAGGTCTAATTCGACCGTCGTAACAATAACGAGACAAAGCGGGTAGTTATTTTCAAATGGCTAGAATGTCACATTCTAATGTCGTTACCGATTGAATTGTCCTCGGGGTGTCCTCATGACCACCGAGAACTGGTTTCGTATGCATTAGTTGTCGCAACGAACAAAGTCCCTTTGAAAAACATCTGGATCCGGATTCATGAAACTGTTTCAATGCTCAATAATGTTTTTTGTGATCAAACTAATTTCGTATTCAGTTATAAATGAATAAAAACATTCTCATTTGTCTAATGACAATGATTTGGGAAAAACCTGAAGGATCTTTCAATGATTTGGAGATAATATTGAAGAAGCATAAAGCCGAATACTGCTTTCAATGTTTTACGGTTTGAGTTGCGTCAAAGAAGCAGATTTGGTCACAGAACCCATGCTACATGTATAGCATGATAACGGTTTCGTCAAAATGGAGTCGGATTTTTGACACTTACAATACTTAAATGCAAGCTTATTTGAAAATTTTAGGCAATCAGAAAATCAAATCTGCGGTACGCATATACAAGTTTACTTTTTTTTTTTTAAAATATGCGTTCTAAAATGGTTATTTCTATGAATGGTTTTTTCTTGTCAATTGTATGGAATATAATATTTACATTAGTTAAGAAATGTTGGACTCCCACCTTTTGGCCACAAGCATCACTAAAAAATCCTAGGAGGACGAAACAGCTATATGGTGCAGTTTAATTCATTTTTCTGCGTACTGTCTCTAATACCAAATTTAAAAGGTGCAGCACATGTGTGTGTTACGTCATCTTTAATGATAGGGGGTGGCAGACTCTGCTTGTGGATGTTTTAGTCCCCGAGGTTTGCTGTAGCCTCCATAGCCACAGTTAATCTCATTTGAGTAGTGGCACGGTACACAATATAGACATTTTTGTAGTACACTATTTGAAAGTATACAGAATTAATTGAATTTTACTTCTAAATTCATAAATTATAGGGGTTTTATGCAACTGACCCTTCTGCTTCTACATAAATTTAGAAATTTTGGATTCCCACCTTTTGGCCCCTAGAATCACTGAAGAGTCCAAGGAAGACAAAACAGCTGTGTGGTGGAGTTTAATTAATTTTTTGGCATACTGTATCTATTAACAAATTTAAAGTGCAGCACACATGTGTGTTACGTCATCTTTGAAAGTGCTTCCTTGCGAGTAAACCTTTTTTTGTGTTTTTTTCTAAATCTCGTTTAATAATAACTGTAATTATACACTTTTTAGCTAATACTTTCATTTGTACTGTTGATGGCTATTGTTCTTGCATATTGACCTTGCCAACGTTTGTATGCAAATACGAATCTGAGGACAATGAAGAAAAAAACACCATTGTATGAAAACGACCCTTTAACAACTGGTACAGACTGAGGTACTTTAGTAGACGCCGCCAATTTCTAATTTTACGACATCATTAAAGAAACGGAATGTTTGCATTCTTCTGGTTGAGTGTATTTTACGACTTTTGATAAAAAACGGATTCCGCTAATTGTGTAGCAGACACGAAATGTCAGAAACAGAATTACAGTCTTTTGTCTGAGTTTGGTACAATTGTATACTTCTCAATTGGCTTCAATGATTTGCAACAACATCACACAGTACATCTGATCAAGTATGAAGCTATTTGAAGTTAAGTGAACAGCAATGCGTGCTTAGCGGTATTTAAACTACCTATAGTCATAAACTAGCAATTCTGTTTTGTCGACAGTTTTCCTGGGGAAACCGCCATAACAAGATGGCGAAACTTGTATTGAATCAACATTGTTTATTTTTGAATGTCCATTTATCTATTACAATTATAAAGCTTTGTTAAATCTTCCATTCTATTCAATTTACATCTTACCTATTTTGCTAGTTATCATGATTTTATCTTGCTGTGCAATTAATTTCGGTAACTTTTGTTTTTATATGTGAAAGAACTTAAAAAACAGTTTTATAGAAAATAAACCCTTCTTCAATCCGCTTTAGATTAACATAATGGATAATGTTGTTTAGTTGTAACGTTTTAAGGTACTTTCTGATCAATGAATAATAAAATATACAATCGCAGTTTATGTGTACACCGTAGGCAGCATTCAGTTGTTTGTTTTTGTTTACGCCCTATTATATTTAACTAATTTACAGCTGTGTTCAGAAAAGCACCTGCCATGTGGGGAAGCCGGAGTTCCTGAAGAAAACATCGACCAACGGCCAGCACTTGGCGCACACCTCACGTTGGTCTCAAACCCGCGACCAAAAGGTAAATGGTTACTAGTAGCAGATTGCCAATTTCCTTAAACACCTGGTAACCGCGGCCCCGAAGACCAAAAATGGAACTCTTCAGTGTGCAATGTTTTTCTGCAGTGGGATATGGAACCTTAAGCTACGAAAAACTTAACGAATCTGAATAAAATTTGGATATTTGCTTACAGAATAACTCAAATAGAAAATATAGCAAGTATGATACCATTTTAAAATGATAGCCATCAAATATTAGATTTGATAAAGATATAAATGCACATATTTACAAAAGAAGAATATATTTTAAAAATCTAACTCAGACATCAAAAACCTGAAATTGTTAAGCAGCATTGCCCGGTGCTCCATATGTTGTTAGCCTTCCTACTTACGCCGGCGTATTTAACGATATCTGTTAACACATGGTTATCTCTGTAACACAGTATTTTATCACGTATTTTCATATCTGTTATCGCTGCATGTTTTACATGTTGCATCTGTCGTTATGAAACGCATGCATGCATAATGTGAATATGAACATTCTTATTTGTTGAAATAGGCACGCTTTATCTCATTTGAGAAGTGGCATGGTACATAATATATACATTTACGTAGTACACGATTTGAAATTATACAGAAGTAGTTCAAATTTATTTTTAAATTCATAAATTAAAGGGGCTTTACGTACCTTACCCTTCTGCTCCTACATTAGTTTAGACATTTTTGAATCCAATCTTTTGGCCCCTAGCATCACTGACGAGTCCCAGAAGGACGAAACAGCTGTACGAAATAGTTTAATTATTTTTTTTCGGCATACTGTATCTATTACTAAATTAAAAATGTGCAGCATATGTGTGTTACATCTTCCTTAGCCACATAATTATATTGGGTGCAATATACGAAATCCTCTGAATGCGTATTAGTACATGTCAATAATACATCTGGTCGATACGCAGTGGTATTGATTATCAACTACAGTCTAACCTCGTTATCTCGAAGTATGCGGGACCAGGAAACAAGGAATTGTTATCGAAGTATTCGAGTACTTAAAGTGAGGTCTTCCCGGGACCAACGAATTACTTCGATTAACACAGGATCTTCGACTTATACGAGTTCGAGATAACGAGGTCATGCTGTATAGTCACCTACGTGATACATAAGACAAAAAAACGTTTCCAAGGATACATAGGAAGTCAAATGTAAAAAATAAGTAAAGTGAGAAGATGGGATATTTATATCTCAAGTATTGGAAATTGGGCAGCAGGTCCGTTTGGTTTCCTTGAATATCTGCTATACGTACAGGACACATCGAATCAATGACTTGGTCTTCACGTGATTTGCCTTATATGGTATATCCCCGGACATCATTGCCAATTCGTTCTATGCAGGGACGTAGAGAAATCACACTATTTTCCATTATTTCGACCTTCTGTGTGCTTTCTTTTTTCACTATACATCCAGATCCTGTTTTTTACTTTAAAGGTTAAGCCGTCTATTTGTGTGTTTATCGTTAAGTATTGAAGCGATGCTTAAAGTACAGTAATATATATTTGCCATGCTGTATTTATTGCCTGCTGTGTTAAGTTTATCGCTGGAATCTTTAGAGAATGAATTTATTTCTTAACATTCCATATATGATATGAAGTTGCACGTTTTTTATATGCTCATTGATATACCGCCTTGTTGTAATTAGAGTAATGCCTTGATTCTCACTTTGAGAATTCTCTTTAAAATGGCATTAATTTACATGCAGATGAATCAAAATACGATTACTCTTACGGAGCGCCCGGTCTTGCTCTTTGGTACGTTTTCAAGAGTCTCCTTGTGAAACTTTCCATTGATTGTATACTATTCTTTGAGTATTCTCTTATTTTTCCTTTTTAACTTCTGTGACGAATGCTTTTGCAATATTCTAAGGAGAGTAAATATTTTGGCAGCATTAACATATAGCTGCAACCGCGTGATCCGTTGTAACATATCTGCATACGTAAACGCTGAGATCAGCAAAATTGCTGTGTTCAGAATTAATAACTTGCCCTTGAATCCAATGCAGACTGTATTATTTGTTTTTCAAGAATATTGACGTTGAAATTTAGGAGAATTAATAGGGGGTTGGTTCGGAGGAGAAATTTCTATTTGGGCGAGCCACTTGAAGTATTGTCGGTGACAATTATTCAAAATACGAAGTTAATCCAGCGGTATTCGCCACACTACATACAGTCAAATATGCTCAGGAGACAATCGCTATTAATCACAGCGTTCTTCAGAGACAATCATATTCTCATAACAAAGAGGACTGAATATTTATATTCCCAATTCAACAGCACATGTTTTATATAACCATTGTGAATTTTCCCCAGTGTGCTGAAAATATGAAGCAACATTCTGTTATGTCACATTATACATTTACATATATGTAGCTGTGTTATTTAAGTGACTATCGCTGTTTAACAAAACGAAACATGGTCAGTAAAACACAAATTTTTGAATATTTGATTTTCTAACAACTTAATTATCAAATTTCATTTAATAGCTATTTTTGTCTTTTGGTTGATTTTCCTTTTAGATGTTTGGCGACAGTAATCCGAAGATCGACTGCATAGATCAGTCATAATAACGAACTCTTACATTAAACACTTAAATTTGCCTTCGTATTATCAACAGCAGTTACTTCAATTCGATGCTGTCATGGGTAATCTTCATCAACGAGTTCATAGGTTCACCAATTAGTAAAAATAAGTTCGATACACATACATTTTCCAGTTTTTTTTTCAGTACTTATCATCCACGAGCTCATGTATCTATGTGATATTGTTTTGTCTACCAGCCATGAAATGAAGGCCCTACCGAAAATATCTGATTTAACAATAATAAATGAGTGTCTAAACCTGGAAACATGTATATTCAGCAAAGCGGCAATTACCGTTAAATACACAGAAACATGTCAACAAAGTACTGCATATAAACATGAAACGAGCATGAATGATGTACTTCAGGTGCATATTGTAGACAGACATGCATATTTTGTCTCCTGCTTCACTTAGAAAAGACGATGATTGGCGAGCATAGATGCACTTGTATTAAAGGTGCAAATGCGTTCGAGCATGTTTTAGACATTTTGTCATATTCATACTGCAATACCACCGGACCTAATCGATTTTATTGCTGGGTAAATCCCATGCAGTCTCGAAGAACATAACCCTCTCATGCAGACAGTACAGGGCACCATTACCTTGACTAGTGCGTGATTTTTTTTCAATCCATTTCCTCAAATTGCCGGACATTTGAACGTCTCAAAGTCATAAAATCGACTGAAGTAAATTTTTGTTTGATTATGTTTGTTTGCTTTTCATGTTTTATTTTAGGAAAATAAAATCATAATCCGAACTCAAAATCGATTAAACCAGGGGCAATATATGTAGAAATGAAAGATTTCCCGCCATGTAAATCTTTGTCACATCCAAGTTAACATCAAGTTCTCAAAATGAGAACCAAGTATCATTGTCAATCACAGCAAGTAAACACACTAATGAGCATACTTGAAAACGTCCATCTTCATATCACTTCAAGATACAGAATATTTTTCAATGAGACAAAGATGGCGACCATAACACTTGCCCATAAATCTGAACAACCTGTATATCTCGAATCCCTGTGTTGTAGGACATTCTCCACATCATTTTTGATAGTTGATCCCTTCTCTTTGATTACGCAATGCTCTATTAAGCAAGGCCAAGCAAATTGTTATAACTGATTCAATGTATGCTTCATTTGAACCATGCAGCAGACACGCTTTTAGCTAAACATGTTTTATCATCTTGAAATAAAGTATGTGTGTTTATTATTATAATAATTTATGTTAAAGGTTGAATTTCCTTCATTCAGACTGTATGACGATGTTCAACTTTGATTATAACGTTGTATATCAAATGAATACATTAGTAGTATCTAAGGAAATGTGATTTTCAAGTGTGCAATGTGGAGGTCGGTGACTTTAATGATGTTTTTTTAGTATATTTTGTAATTTAGTTGTTGCTTCCCGAACTATTGATGCGACAGCATGAAACAACTTGAAATTGATACAGATATTCATTTAAAGGACACGACAGGCTCTTCTACATCAACTGCTTATCTCGATCTCTGCTTGGACAATGACCAGCATAGGGAGCTTGCTGCTAAGCTGTGCGATAGGCGTGGCAGTTTCCGTTTTCAGATCGTGAACTTTCCTGACTTTTCTTGATGGTAACATCCCTGTTTCTTAAAATTATTGTGTTTGCAAGTCGCAGTAGGTTCGTTTTTCTAGGACTTGCTCTAAATATCGTGATTTTCGCAATCGATGTCGACTGCTGACAAAAAAACTAACAACACAGGGATTCGAGAGAGGCAGGTTGATCAGAACAATGGGCGGGTTTTATGGTCGCCGTCTTTGTCTCGTTTGAGACGTTTGGTTTGCGTCTTAGTGTGATGTTGGGAGGGACATTTTGAGTACGTTAATAAGTATGCTTACTTGTTATGATTGACAATGACTCGATTCTCATTTCGAGGATATGATGTTTGCTTGGATGTGACCAAGATTTACATGGCGGGTGTCGTCGATGAGACAGAATTCGCTTACTCTTCTGGATTACCTGGTCATTTTACAAGGGTATCCATGTAAATCTTTCTTTTGTTCATATTTTGTCACTAGTTTAAGCGATTTTGAGTACGGATTATCTTTTTGTTAACGCTTTGGTATTTCACTATTTTTGTTGTATATAGCGGACGCTTACATTTACGGAATACCTGGTTTATCTTGCAGTATGCTTATAAGTATGATAACTTGTTGTGATTGACAATGACCCGGTTCTAAATTCGAGGTCTTGCTGTTTATTATTAACCAGGTGTGATACAATTTTGAGTTCGAATTACATTTTAGTAGTCACTTCCATCTTCTCCGAGGTGTGTCATACTATTATAATTATTGTATGACAATGGCGGTTAAAAATATCCTCAAAACTAACATCAGCAGATACATATCTATGAGCATTAATATATGACAATGAATGAAACTGTTTAACGTTGTATATTCAATAACAGGCCAATCAAAGCACAACTAACATTGTCACTTTATAAGGACCATTTTAAACTATCATCCTGTTTTTCATATTTAAGGTTCGACACCTTTGCAACTTGAATGACTCTGTATTCTGATGGTGAAATATGGTTTATTCAGGGTATCTGTACTGGCAGGAATATGATATTATATTGGAATGCCTTCACGGTCATGACTAGTAATAAACCTATATGGGCATTTATTAATTGCTTGTTTTCTTGGGAAATAAATAGTATATCAAACGAATTCAGTACTACCCATACTCTTTGATCCTTCGCGGATATATACTCTTTCATCGTAAACGGATATATATGTACATATACTTGTCGAACATTGCGTTCAAATAAATAATTCAACATGCCATTCCTTCCGTGTTATCCCATGTTTAAACCAAAGCTCCTTTCTAGATTTTACTGATTCACTATGGAGAGATACATGTAAGAGAGATTACATTCCAAATGCTATATACATGTAGTATCTATTCTTAAAGTCCCTTTCTTTCCGACGTATTTGTTTAAGTTTACTTCTTTGGATTTCATTTCAAAAGGGTCTTTTATCATTCTTTTATTTATTCAAAATTTTAAAACGTATTCCCAAACCAGGCTTGAGGGGAAGGGGGGGGGCAAAACTGTTTTTCAATGAAGCGACGATGCGCCATTTTAATGCATCACCTTCAAAAACTGACCGCATTTAATTTAATACGTATTTTCATTAGAATAAATCGGGGCCTACATTGAACAATGAATATGCTTTCCGCAGAATATTTTAAAATGTGCGTATGCTTTCTTTGCCAGTAAAATCGGATTCTTTGATACGTCTGGCTACGTTTCCCTTGAATTAGTATACAGTCAATGACGTCAGAGAAGTATATTTCAAGCAATTTACTTTGGCTTGAAGTAACAACATATTCCTTCAAGACAGGAGAAAGTGGTATCTCAAAATATCGGCAATCCATCGTATATATCAGTTGAGACCAGTCTCAAAGGGAGATCAGATGTACGTCCCTTTTCATCATTGAATGTTTCATATGTGCTTTATAGTGATGTAAACGAGAAATATTATTCAATAAATAGATATTATTTGAGCTTAACATGATTTTCTATTCCACGGATGGTATATCATTTTAACCAAAATGCATGGAACCCGCTCGATTTTATTGTTTATACATATGTTGGTTCTTAGGTTTAACGTTTTTGAAATTTGAATACCACTGACTGGTTTTGATTATATATGGATTCGATGTTTTAAAGTAAATCATGTTAGAATCTTTAAAGTATATTTCTATATCAGACATATACATCTATGTATAGATCAACAATTTCATCTCTTCGTGTTCTTCATAGTGGTCTGCAAGTGTGCCTTAGATACATTTCTATATAGGTATGCTTATTCTATTTTATGATTTGGTGTAGAGAAAAATGCTTCAACACTTCATGTTTTATGAAAAGTGAAAAAAAAACTTTCCAAATCATTCAAATAGATCTGTAAAACGAAACAGGAAACACGATATATTATATATTTAAATGTTTTCACGTGTAGGTCGGCGTTTTGTCTTAACAATAAAAATATGTATTTCGTAATTTTGCGGAGTAAGAACCACTCGATACCATATTACATCGAATGTGAACAGGTATTTGCATGAGATATTCTTCGTGTTAATTGTGTCGGTTACATATGTAAGTAAAAAATACGGAACGTGAAAAGAGAAATTTGTATGAGGTATCCTTCGTGTAAATTGTAACGGTTATATATGTTAGTGAAAAATATGGAATGTGAAAAAGTGCGAAAAGAACAACTCACCTGATCAGTTCCGACGACTTGCAGGGCGTCGTCGGAGGGGGCCCTCCATCGCCCACCCCCTCCCCCTGCTCCTCCTGTACTCGAATTCATCGCGTCTAGGATAATCCAAGATACTGTGTCTTCGTAAAACAAATTCCGTATAAGATGTTTAAGATTCCGTAATTTTAATTTTCCGATGTACAACTTCCCACTCCGGAAGTGTTCTTTAGACATGGACACGATATGAATTATGGGTAATATCTCAATCAAACTCACTTACTCTTCCAACGGTTCATCACAAATCATATAACAGAAATTGCTGATTACAAGCACTTCAAAGAAAATCATCAGACGTGATATCCCCAATTTAATTACTCAAGGACAATTCAAGCCGTTTTTTTTTTAGTTTTTAGTAATAATATTCCAATGGTGTGAAAGCACATAAATCATTCTCTATTGATAACACACAGTATCCACTAATACAAGTTTCCTCGACCCCTACGGAAAATGTTGGGTTAACATTTGTGATACCATAACCTAGGAAAACACATGTTTAGTGAACACATTGGCCGTTTTCCGTCCGTTGTAAGAAGGGCAATATTACATGGAAATCATTCCCTCTCACGGATTAACTAGAGCTGTAATAATTATACTTGGATTCCATAACGAATATGAAGAAACAGATTTACGATTTTGAGACAAGTGTTTCAGATTTCTTAGGCTCTGTATTTCAATCCGATGATAATTTCAATTTAGTAAAAGTCCATGTGACCTTTATACACAAAACAAAAAAATAAACAAACATCAAACAGAGCTGTGCTTTGCAAAATTTCGAACAGTTTCCGTTTGTAAAAAGATCCAGTCTAATTGCATCCATCCATTTGGCGTCTATAACAACGAGACTCTACACGTGATATGAAAAGCACGTGCATAGTTACATGCATATTCCCCTTTGCGTAAAATTACAGCACTACTTGCTTCATAATAACTGCTCGTATACATAAAAACCAAGGGATATGCAATTCAAACTGACTAGCTGTCAGAATGGTGCAGCAGTCCCAGAATTATCAGGTTTTCCGCACAAACCTGATAAATCGAACGTTTGGAAGACCTCCCTGTACCTGCGAATACCGAGCAGTCAACTCAACGGCAGGCTATCAATGCTGAGTATATGTATATCAGCCTCACTCACCCTCATACAGATTTATAGTAAAGTCAGCAGAGACAAACTGCAGTCCAATCACCCGCAATCAATCTGCCGTTAACCCTGTACAGATTTATGATAGTATTTGTAAGCTGTGGGCATCTCACATAACGCCAAGCTTCATTGCAGGTCACCACTACTTTAACACACGATCTAGATAGCGTAACAATTTACGTATGTTTTGCCACTGTCCAATGCAACAGCAACTGCAGAAAGGTACAGCTACACAGAAACGTAAACAAATCAACACTGCACTGCACAATATGAAAACAAATCTTATGTTGTATGTAAACAAAGCGAACTGACCGTTACATAACAGAGAACTTGATGAACGTGTAACGATTCCATAGGTAGCGAAACATTATGGAAACTGTATATTTTGCTTGCCTAAACATTTATTGAGCATGCCCGATTTCGGGGCGAGCAGCAACAGTGTGTCCCGTGATTTCCCCTGCCTTTTATCTTGTTACCAAAATCAATGAACCACGATCTGGGACTGGGATCCAGCTCTTTAATTTGTTGACAATAATACACTACAACATGACTGGGTTTTTTGCCTGCCGATGCAATGCAACATGTGTCTTGGGCACAACCGGTCCTACCACAATCTCGCCCGAAAGCTATTTTGTCAATATATCTCGCAGGGGTTCCCATGATGGTGTGCTACCGTAATAGTCTAGGCTTTTCTCTCTGCCATACAGGTTTAGTATCAGGGAGACTATATAGTGTCTGGTCCTTCTATCTATATGTATGTATTAAATACCTAGGTCTCAAACGGTGAATCTGAAAACGACATGTGTAACAAAAGATGTGGATCTGGTCTGGCTTGGTCGTTCAAATGACAGTAAAATGTTTTCCTACAGACATTGCTGTTATTTTGTCAGAGCTTAAATCTATACCTTACCGATAAACGAACGACAGTACATTGCAAAACACAAATACGATATTCTGATATAACAAATGTATCAAAAACACTTGTTACGTTAAAACAAAGCAAAGTGGAGAAAACCAAAGTCAAAAATTAATATAGTTTAGATACAGTTGAACCTCGATCGTTATCTCGAACTTGTAAAATTGATGGACTTTATATAAGTCGAAATTGTTTGTCGGTTTCATTTAAACTTCATGCAAAACATTTGACCCTGTTAAGCTCGAAAACTCGTATAAATCGAAGTTTACGGTTCCGTCGACTTCGAGATAACGGGTTTTTACTTTAATGTTGTTTATTTGTTGTGCTTACATCAAGTTTCAGGTGCAGTTGCCGACATGATTTCCTGTCCGCGATGATTTAGATAATACATGTATATATATGTGTGTCAATTGGCATACACTTGGTATTATTCAAAATTAATTACACTAACCAACATATTTAAAAGGAAATAACCTATCTGCATCAATTATTTTTCTCCATCAGCATATTACACTCGTGTTATTCGCAAATTAAAGTTAAGTGTTTACTTTGGTTTCTTTATAGCAGACATTATATTTTTGTAGGGTTTTTAATTAATGCCAGTTTTTTTTAGTAGTCATCACTAATACTTTCCTTTCTGTGTGTTATTGTGTCCCTAGTCTCTTGGTTCTAGTCTATATGCCTAGTTAAACCTAGTCTAGATTTCTGGCTACATCTAGTCTATATACCTAGTTAAACCTAGTCTAGATATCTGGTTACATCTAGTCTATATACCTAGTTAAACCTAGTCTAGATATCTGGTTACACCTAGTCTATATGCCTAGTTAAACCTAGTCTAGATATCTGGTTACATCTAGTCTATATGTCTAGTTAAACCTAGTCTAGATATCTGGTAACATCTAGTCTATATACCTAGTTAAACCTAGTCTAGAAATCTGGTTACATCTAGTCTAAATACCTAGTTAAACCTAGTCTAGATATCTGGTTACACCTAGTCTATATGACTGGTTAGACGCTGTCTATATACATGGGTTCAACTTTTATGAGACCGTATGAGAATAGTTTTTTTCAACGACATTTAAACAAATTCTCGAACAATATTATAAAAATACAATATTATCACAATACAAAAAAACCCACAAATATTGGTCAATATTTGAATCAACCGGGTTGGTATAACACCATAAGTATTGACCTCATCAAAGGTCCTTAATTTTTATATCACATTTATATACTGTAGATATAAAACTTCTTTGCAAATGACTATAATGTTTTATATCTATCTTGATAAAGCATGGAATTTACAGAGATGCATTGGACGTCACAATGATTATAACGTCATAAATACAATATTGACTCGGTGTTTCTAAATGAAGACACATTAGAAGAACCATCAGATCAATAACACAAAATATCGATCTCTAAGTTTTAGTCAATCAAAAGGGAAAATATCAATTGATGATAAAGCTGGTTATACCTAGTGTATATAACTAGTTACCCCTAGTTTAAATAACTGATTGTACTGTACCTAGTTTATATAACTTGGTTCAACTAGTATCTATACCTAGTTAAATCTAGTCTAGATATCTGGTTGCACGTAATCTATATAACTGGTTACGCCTGGTCTATATAACTTATTACGCCTTGTCTATATAACTGGTTACGCCTAGTCTATATGACTGGTTACGCCTAGTCTATATAACTGGTTACGCTTAGTATATTTAACTGGTGGTTACACCTTGTCTATATAACTGGTTACGCCTTGTCTATATAACTGGTTACACCTTGTCTATATAACTGGTTACGCCTAGTCTTTATAACTGGTTACGCCTTGTCTATATTACTGGTTACGCCTGGTCTATATAACTTATTACGCCTTGTCTATATAACTCGTTAAAGCAAATCCATATAACTTGCTTGGCCTAGTCTATATAACTGGTTATACCTATTCTATATAACTCATTACGCCTTGTCTATATAACTGGTTACGCATTGTCTATATAACTGGTTACACCTACTCTATATAACTTGTTTCGCCTTGTTTATATAACTGGTAGCATCTACTTTGTATAACTGGTTGTATCTCGTTTCATAAAGTCTGTATAACTGATTACACATAATCTATATAACTGATTACACATAATCTATATAACTGATTACACATAATCTATATAACTGATTACACATAATCTATATAACTGATTACACATAATCTATATAACTGATTACCCATAATCTATATAACTGATTACCCATAATCTGTACAACTAGTGAAATCTAGTCTATATATTATTTCATACCCACAGTTTTTTTACCTGGCAGCGCCTGGTAAAACGAATATGTTAACGATTTTATTTCTGTGTATTATTTGTCAATATTGATCAGCATTCATTACATTGTAGTAGATTAAGCACGGCTCAAACCTAGTGTATCATGAGAAAGACATACAGGCGCACAGCAGGTGGATTAAGACTTGTCACACTTGTTAGTTGTGGGCGGACGTCTGTTACATCTCCTATCTCGACTAAATCGCAGTTATGAACAAGCTTTAAGCAGGACATCATTATCACTTAAGCGCTTTGATCTGTAATTTGATCAGGCGAAATCATTATATATGTATCTATCTGCAATATACGTGTATGTATACTCTATTTCCCCTTTAATGTCTTAGTGGCGCACACTCAGCGATGTTAACAAACATTTTATCGATCTAGCAACTTGATCCAGCACAGTAACCGAAATCATCTGCTGTTGAGAATGACTTATCAAAAAAGCTACATCATCAATTTTTAGAAATCGGTGCTGATGAATAAAGCCCTGTTAAGACTAGGTTAATTGCTGCTTTGATCTGGTAATGTGATTTGGTGATATTTAGTTCTGAATCAAATGCTTGGCAAACAACACCATCTTCATACAATGTAATTTCAGTGTTTGTTTAATCAATTTTGAGTTCGAATTATGGTTTTGTAAACGCTTCGGAATTCTCTATTTTTTCAGGTTATACTTTGAAGATTCTTATTAATTGTAATCATTGCAAGAGAAAAATATTAAAAATTGAAAACTGAAATATGAAGAGATCCTCAAATAGCGGATAAATATGCTTGCAAAGCACGTTATTGGCTGACAAAGTCACATTCAAATAATGTGGCACTGTATAAAAAAGTTGCCGCTGGAAGCATGGTCCCACTAGGAACAGAACACAATACATCTCAAGCAAATTAATGTGGTACTGTATAAAAAAAGTTGCCGCTGGCAGCATGGACCCACTAGGAACAGAACACAATACATCTCCAGCACGCACGCAACCATACACATATAGGGAGGTATTAGCAATTAGGCATATGACTAGAGTAAGCGTCTAATGCATTTACAATGTAGTCCAGCTACTGCGAAGTCCTCTGAATTGTATACCAGTGTTAACTATATTGAATGTATTAAATTGTAGATCCATGTAATATAACATCATATTAAAGAAGTTTGTGTTATTTATTCATGTATATTTTTCACTTTACCAAATGCTGTATTTTTATGTTTTATCTTGATTTTAGATAAACACTTACATATGCATATGTCAGTAATTTCGATTCACTTAATCCTCCGCCCTATTTGTCTCCACGTTGGTTAAAACAGATGACGGTTAACTATGAAGGTAAATGAATTGTTACCAAGGGTTAACATCCACAGGCTTATTTGAGAATAAACACGTTTGACTCCCTTCGAACAAGCTATATCTTTAAATAAAATACTAATTATTTTTTATTAATAATTCGATATTCTTATATACTGCTTTATCACTACCTATAGGTTGTTTCAAAGCGGTTCAGAAAATATTATCTGTATTAAAGGGCCTTAGCAACCAGCAATTATCGTTCTTTTCACCCTGGGGAGAATATAATCGGTGCTGCCATTTAGGCGCTCAACAACGTACTCATTTACAGTTGAGTAGAGTATATATATAGCAAGTCGCCAACGCCATTCTCAACTCCCACAGGAGCATACAACGGGTGCTGCCATCTCGGCGCTCACAGTTAGCATTCTACAAATTCTAGCATTGCCAAACAACGTACTCATTTACAGTTGAGTAGAGTGGAGTGAGCGGGAAAAAGTATTTTGCCCAATGATACAACACAAGTGACGGGCCGGGCTCGAACTCGCAACCCCTTGATCATGAGCCCGGCGTCCTACCACTAGGTAATGCCGCCAACGTTGTGTAAAATGTAATACAAAAAAAGGTATTTAGTATAATGTTGCTTCTAGTTATTGTGCGGTATTCCCTAACTTCGTTTTGCATCAATTATTAACTACAGTTTCTTTCTTTTGCGTAGACGTGTTATTTTTGTTTTTTAAGCAACATAGACGATAATAACCGTAAGTTAGTTACGATCGAACTATTTGGTTTATCTGTGATGTACATTTCTATTAATATATAGAGGACATCCAATGGTTTGCCGTTTAATATCATACATACTTCAGGAGTATGGCTTTTTTTATATTGATAAAAAAAATCTACCATACGAGTGAAACATATTTGATATTGAACGGCGAACCATTGAATTTTCTTTTTATTACAAGGTGAAATGATATAATATGCTGTGGAGTTTTAACATTAGTTACAGACTGTCAGACACCTTAACCACTTGGCCACCGTCAACAAGGTGAAATGATATAATATGCTGTGGAGTTTTAACATTAGTTACAGACTGTCAGACACCTCAACCACTTGGCCACCGTCAACAAGGTGAAATGATATAATATGCTGTGGAGTTTTAACATTAGTTACAGACTGTCAGACACCTTAACCACTTGGCCACCGTCAACAAGGTGAAATGATATAATATGCTGTGGAGTTTTAACATTAGTTACAGACTGTCAGACACCTTAACCACTTGGCCACCGTCAACAAGGTGAAATTATAAAATATGCTGTGGAGTTTTAACATTAGTTACAGACTGTCAGACACCTTAACCACTTGGCCACCTTAACAAGGTGAAATGATATAATATGCAGTGGAGTTTTAACATTAGTTACAAACGGTCAAACACCTTAACCACTTGCCCACCGCCAACAAGGTGAAATGATATAATATGCTGTGGAGTTTTAACATTAGTTACAGACTGCAAGACACCTTAACCACTTGGCCACCGTCAACAAGGTGAAATGATATAATATGCTGTGGAGTTTTAACATTAGTTACAGACTGTCAGACACCTTAATCACTTGGCCACCGTCAACAAGGTGAAATTATATAATATGCTGTGGAGTTTTAACATTAGTTACAGACTGTCAGACACCTTAACCACTTGGCCACCGTACACAAGATGGAATGATAAAATATGCTGAGGACGTTTATTTTACTTACCTCATTGAAATTGAAATATAACGTACATTTATAACACGGTACATGTACCCATTCTGACACAGAAATAGATAAACTAAAGAGAGAAATTAAATCTGTCTCACAGAGTATGTAATAGAGAAAATTTAAAAATGAACACTCCCGTTTTGCTTGAAAAGAAAACAAAAGAAAAAAGAGGAAAAATATCACAGAACAAAAGAAAAGTAACTTTGTGATGACCATTATCAGAACTAGTTTATGGCCGAAAATGACCACACGACACACAACCATTAACTACACGTACTTGATAACGAGGCTTCCTGTATTTAATGCCCGATGTCTATAAACAAAATTGCTTTCAATCGTTTGTTGTATGTCATGCAAACACAGCCTCGAAAAACAACAGAATCACAAAGTTTTCTCTTTCACGATTGCGTGGGAAGTATTGCGCTTGGTTTAGAAAATGTCAGTCGCTTTGAATAAAATCTTCGAGAGCGGATACGTGGAAACATACAGCGGAAAGCTCCAGGGGAATTTCCATTTTTGTCTCAACGAAATAAAACCGTAGCTTCAGATATTGAGGTAATTATGAACGCAATTTTGCTTTCGAGCACATGCTCGCCTCCCCGTTCTCAAACTGATGACAAACCCGTGTGAAAAAATGAAAACTTGCATTAGTGCACGTTGGCAGCGCTAACTACACGACATCTATGCTGATTCCCGCGGTCGCTTAATTAGTTCTGTTCAATCCAAACCTTTAATGACAAGTTGACAGGCATAATGTCTAGTTTGATAGAAACGTCGTTTGATTATAGATAGCGAGTCTAATTACAAATTGCCATTCATCAATAACAAACTAATGCGGAGACATGCACCAATATAGTACACATTGTTTGCAATGGTGTTTAGGCTACAAATGTACATAGAGTATCTTACCGGAACATTAATGAAATATAGAATTCATCTACATGGGGGTGCCGTCGATGAAGCAGAAGACACTAACTCTTCCGGAACACCTGGTCTTATTCTCTTGTACATATACGAGGGTCTACATGTACATATTTTTTCTGTTCCTTTTTGCATGTAGTTTAATCGACTTTGAGTTCGGATTATGGTTTTATTGTAATCATCACATCATTCATGAACAAATATTCCAAACATCTAACATTCATTTTACTATAAAACTCTTTTAAAAGGACAAATAACTACTTTAGCGGTACGATTTGAATACTGGGACAATCATATACATATATTTACATTTGCTTTGCATTGCCCATTGACACATTGCTAAGAGGCAGTTGCTGTCATACGGCTATAACACCCAGTGCCTCAGACTATAACCACATTTGCTATTGTGACGTCTTCACTTTCAAAAACATTTGTTCGAAGTAACTAAATAAAGCACAAAAAATCTATCAATATGGTAATAGAAGTAATGAACATTTTAGCAAACTTTGTTACAGTCCTATAACGCACATTGATATTGCTGACAAACTTATATACAACCCTACCGGGCTTTATTTAGTTTGACATTAATAACAATGTGTGTTATAGGACTATAATAACATTTGTTAAAACATGCATTCCTTAAATGAAGCAATAAAGAAGATATTCATTGGTGCCGTCACAATAGTGTTATTACACATGCATAATACCGAATGTACTCGTATGACATGAGTGAACGGTTCTTGGGAAAATAGAGTTGTATATTATATTAACTAAATATACGTTTTCTAATATGCGTTTGCATTTGTAAGTATTATTTGCTTACCGAAGTTTTCTACAACCGGTGAAATTGTTTCAAAAAATGAGCTAAGATGAAATTATGCATACTTGAAAAATGTATATCGATCGGATGAACACACTTTTTTGAGATAAATATCATTATTACACCTCATCTCGATTCCTCTTATTCCTCTTAACGCTGATTCGTTAAATCACGTCACATGACGGTGTTACAAAGTATCGTGTCTTCCCTAGGGCTGACAAAACTTCTTATCTCCCTGGAGCATGTGCCCCCATGACAACCCTCTTAAATGTAATCAAAAACATTTTGTTTGTTGATTCTATTTGACTTATACTTGTTTTTTTTCGGTATAATAAACAATATATGGCCCTCGAGGGAATATGACTGCTTCGGGTAGACAAACTTTCATATCACCCTACCAGGAGGGCCATACATGTATGTTATTATACCTCATTTCTACTCCTCTAAATCTGATTGGTTAAAACACGACACTGGACGGTGTTACATAGCATCTTGTCTTCCCTATCATTGACAAAACTTCATATCTCCCTGGACCACGTACTCCACGGCGACCCTCTTTTTTATTCTCGCAAGAGTTGTCGTACTTTAATGTTTCATTGTGTAAACAAACATAGATAAATTTATTTTTTTTAAATGTGATCTAAAGATTTTTTTGTGGATTGAATTTGACCTTTGGTTGTTTTTTGGCATAATAAACAATTTATGGCCCTCTTGGTAGGGTGATATGAAGTGTTGTCTACCCTTAACAGTCATATTTCCATCGGGCTATGCCCTCGGGGAATATCTCACAAGTAACTTGATAAAAAAACAATGTATATCAATGGATAATCAACTTAGTGTTTTAGGCTGTTAGCATTTTACATGTATCGCAAATGTGATGATATTCGGAGCTTATAAACGTAACGTGTACGTTAATTATAATATTTTACCTATGCCTAAATAGCCAATAAAAATGCAACATCTGAAACATGTTTTGACTTGACTTTTACTTGGATGAAGCAGAAGACGCTTACACTTCCGGAACATCTGGTCTGAATTTCTTGTATTGTTTCCCAGGTTTCGATGTAATTCTTGACTTTGTTAATATTTTACCACTAGTTTAATCGTTTTTGAGTTCGAAAAATCGTTTTGTTGACGTTTCGGTTTTGTTTTTTCATCGTTGTTTTTTATAAATCTGATGCAAATGTTTTAGATATCGCCACAACCTTTGTTGATGCGTAACCGTTTACATGGGGCCACAAGTATGGGGAGACGGATTGCGTATTTCTCGCTTTTGTCAACGACAATTCTTTACCGAATTCTGAAATCAAAGCTTCTCTGAAGAATACCCATTAATTCTGCCAAATTCAAACGTCAATATTCCAGGAAAACTAATAAAATCGTCTGCTTTGGTATACAGCATTCTCTGTCCTGGTCATTAATTCCCAACAAGCAGCTAAGCTGCTGAGGTTGGTCTAGTCCGACATGTAACGTTTATAGCGCTGTTGACAACAGGGACCGGAAATTTAAGATACCAAAAGTACTTTGAAACCTTATATCTGAATGGTATCATCAATCGTTTGAGATCTTTAAATAATCAAACATTGAAATGAACTCCCGTGGATTGCACTACTGTGTATTTTGTGAGGGGATTAAAATATTTATTTTCAAACAGACTCCAAAGAATTGTTTACGAAGGGTTTCGCAGGTTTCTTCGTTATATTATTATTTATCGAGAGATAATGCGTAAAAATGTCCACTCAAGAAAAACGTCTTTGATGAATTATTAGTTTTATTTAAGGATTAACTTGAATCATTTTCATGTTATAGTGGTATAACACAAAAAATCCGGAGTGTACTCTAAAAAAGCAGCGAAGGAAGTTATGATGAGAGTACACTCCGATTTTGTGTGTCATAACCCATAACATAACACATGGATACAAGTAAATCATTATCATTTATTCTATACCCTGCCAAAATTCACTTTATTGATTGACTCTTTAATCTGACAAATTATTACGCTGTTGCATCAGCCAATCAAAAGCGACGCTATAAACGTCATATGTTACGTTATTGGCTGATTCCATAATTATTAAGCCAATGAAAAATGAAGAAGCGTAAAAGCGTAATAGTTAATGAAAATGTTTAAAACTGACATTCGCTGATATTACACTTAAAGATTAGTCTTCTCAAAAACTTTTCTGGCTGTAGTTCCATAGAATAGTAACAAAAAGCATAAACAACATAGAAAACGGTCTATTTTTCATTCTGTCAGTAAATCTGCGGTTGATTCAAACATAAATTGCATACCCGTAGTAAAAGTAGAAGTTTGCTATTTCTAGAGTACACTGTACTTACCCTGTTGGTGTCATTGTCATTTTAGTCCACACACCTTTGGCTACTCAACAGGTAACTCATGCTTTTTTCACTCTACATGTTCATGGTTTTCTCCGCCAATAAAAGCTGGTGAGTCTTTGAAAGGCATTACATGTGTAAAGGGTGTAAAAGACAAAAAAAACAAAAACAAAAAATTAAACCTCCTCTTTGATGGACGTTTTCGATTATGCTTACTTTTTGTGACTGACATTGTTGACTCGGTTCTCATTTTAAGGACTTGATGTTTGCTTGGATGTGACCAAAATTCACATGGCGGGTGTCGTCGATGAAGCGGAAGACCCTTACTCTTCCAGAACACCTGGTCTTATTCTCTTGTACTTTTGCAGGGGTCTCCATGTGAATCATTCCTTTGTTCATATTTTACCCCTATTAATCGATTTTGAGTTTGGATTATGGTTTTGATGACGCTCTGGTGTTCAAAATTATTTTCATATCGGTAGTTTTGATTTTGTTTAGATTTTTTTATGTTGAGTTTGATGTCTTATACCATATGTAATGTGTATAAAATTGACTTTGTTCACATCGTACAAGTCATGGAAAATGACAAGTTTTATGATCATTATCATTTTATGATATAAAGATTCTATTTAATATGCCTTTTAGTATGCCTACTTGTTGTTATGGAAAACATTGACTCACTTTTTACTTTGAGGAGGTGACATTCGCTTGAATGTAACCTACAGTTACATGGCGGGTGTCGTCGATGAAGCAAACAACAGAACACTTGGTCCTATTATCTAGTTAATTTTCAATGACTTCAACGTAAATGTTTCCTTTCATCATATCTTGTCCCTGTTTTGATTTATTCAGATGGGATCAGGAGGTGTTTGACGCTGAGGTTTTTATCATAAAATGTCACAATTTCCACTTCTATTTGTTGTCAAGTGCTGTATGAATCTCTACACAACATCTGGGTTTTTTTGTTGGAGTTTCCAACATGACTCTGTTTTTTGCATGTATTGGCACCATACGTACTGAGCTTCCTGTAGATGTCTGTGATTCTAAAAGTGATAAATCTATTTTTGTTGCTCATTTTAGATAAAAATATGACTTATATGCATAATTAACTTATTGATTGCACATATGCCAGACAGCTATGTAGGTAGCCTTGTCTTTTGCACTGTAAGCACGCAATGCTTCCATACATCCAATGAGATAGCCGGTTATGTACATCGTAAAGTAGTATACATTATGCCCAAACTGACCTTATATAGCCTAAACATGAAATGCTTGTGCACCGTTATCCTTTTTTTTGCCAACGTTATTTTGTACTATCTCTTTAAAATGAAGATACTGAAATATCCAGTTGTGTGTCGACTAAATTAATTATTTTTATACATGTATGAGCGAAAGCTTAATCATCCAAAGCCTAGGATTTTACTATATAAGCAACCGCGCTATGTGTCCTATAAGTAATGTAAACATGCTCAATTATTTTCAGATTTAAAAATTTCATTCCGCGGATATTTTTAAATAGCTCTGTTTTTTGTTATGAATTGATATATGTATGTGTAGACATTCAGTATAAATGGAGTGAGGTTGGAGAAAACCGACATATCAGAAATGTTGCCATCAAATCAAGTCCATTAATACGTTATACTCAATAGAGACCAGTATGGATTTAATGTATTTTCTTTGTATCTCAGTATATTTCCCTTTGTTCATAATATTGAGTTTTTCTATAAGTATCTTTTTCTGTATACATTTACTGAAATTTGACCTAAACTTAATCGGCATTTGCCTTTGAAAACCCTTAATGAACATCGGCAGATTTGTCTCTGAAAAATCTGAAATTGAAAAACAATTTATGCTTCTTATGCAGAGGCGTTTTATCGAATTATTTATAATATAATATGCTTTAACAATGCTGGATGCAGACTGTTGCATGCACCTAAACATCCAGATCGTTTGTTTCGTCAAGACTCTAGGCTGATACATGAATGCTGAATAGGCTCATGGAATTACCTGACAATGTTTGCAGCTGATCCAAATCTTCTTGTAGGTTAACATCATAAATATAATTTATTATGCATATTTCTGTGAATGTTATATCTATTAAACTCGTTATATAATTTGATATACCCCAAAACGCGTTTGATATCAAGTTAATCAATTCCTTCAAAACATTCAACATTACATGAACACTCAAAACATGTTTTACCATTGGCATGTCCCAACCCAGGAAATCCAATGTACAATAAATGATTCATTATTCCCGATATTGTTGATTTCTCATATGTCTTTCCAAAATTAGGTACCAATAAAATACTCTTGTAGTACATCGCAGAACTAATTCTTACATACAAGAAAGTATCGCTTTAGGACGTAAACACAATGCACAAAAGCCCTATTTTAGGTTCATTAGCATTTTGCATAGAAAATTTCAAGTCAAGAGATGATGTAAATTCCGTTTTTTAAACATTGCATTCTTTAACTCTTGAAAGACATGCAACTCGTAAAAGCTTTGCCTCAAAACTGCAATCAAAATTGTTTTTAAAACGTTACGTCGTAAGTCAGTATTGCGTAATTTGGAAAATTGAAGCAAGGAACAATCCAGCAAATCTGATTTAAGCAGACTGATAACAGGTTTGACGTTCTGCTTATCTTTCTCTAAGAGTTAGTAATTCACTGACATTTGTAGTTATGTATGGTTTATTTGGTTATGGTTTATTTTATTTCACGTCTTATGAACAGCAAGGTTCATTTATGACGTGCCAGGGTTTGGAGGTGGAGGAAAGCCGGAGTACCGAAGAAAAACCTCCTACCTACGGTCAGTACCTGGAAACTATCCCACGTGGGTTTCGAACTCGCAACCTAAACGTGGAGGGCTAGAGGTAGAATGTATGGACACCTTAACCACTCGGCTAACACATCTCATGTTTGGTTTAATAGAACAAGATGCTAGTAGAAACTTAAATGAACTAAAGAAAACGTAACGTTTTTAGAAATTCCTAAGAATCTATATGCAAAATCAGCAACCCCTTTGTTGAGAGACCAACGGAGATTCATCCAACCACTGAGTTGCATAATGTCCTATCGATGACCGCAGTACATGATATGATTCTGAAATCTGATTGGTCAATTTCATAGTAAACCCCGCAGTGCAATATGACAGTGTTAACGAAAGCAATGGAATATTTTATAATTACATATACATGTATATATGTTAAACAAGTCACGATGGTGTAATTGAGTAAAACTCAAAATATAAGTTCATAGAAATAATATGTAATAACAATAGTAATATGACCTTTTCCGACTGCGCACTTTATTTTACTGAAGTCCAATCTGATTAAAATAAAGATCCTCACTATTAGTATCGTGTGTATGATCTGACAGCGACCGATAGAAGGTCATGTGCAGATGACCTTTATTATTTCCCTATCTTGGAAATGAACAGCCAATCAAAATGGTTTTTTCTAAACGGCGGTTGGTAGATGAACAAAAATGGCGGCGGATCGAAGCGAAGCAATGTTTTGATTCTTTGTGAAGAAAGTTTCAACTTTTGATTTGTAGATTTTCTTATCATTTCTTTTCCTTAAGCAGTTATTTCTTTTCGGAAAAACGAAAAACTACTAATCAAACATATATTGTCTAAAAAGTCCACCCGCCTTGGCTTAGAGACACCTAAACTGGGAGCTGCCATTTTTGTATAAGGTCTTCGGGTTTCTCGCTACTTTACTCTTGACTAACGACGAGTCTAGAAACAAATCGAAATGAGCTTTCTACTTTCTGGATCTGGTAAGCTGTGATTTGATTGGTCAATACACAGGTCATCTGCACATGACCTTCTATCGGTCGCTGTCAAATCCTACACACGATAGTTATAGTGAGGATATGTATTTTAATCAGATTTAGAGAAGTCATGTCTCAATTTTTTCCTCGGAAATGCTAGTTTTTTTTTCATAAGCCCTAATGTGTCTCTGAATTCATATGGCCTTATCATTTTTGCCATCTGTTATTTCTACTTGCTTTTTGTATTTCGCAGGCAAAATGTCTACACATCCATTGCACTAGAATCTTTCGTGAATTTGTCATGGAGGTATTGCTTATATTATGACGTAGATTTCACATGAATTTAACCTGCATTTCACGTAAATTTAATGTAAATTCCACGTTATATTCACATGAATTTGTGTAAAATGATATTTAAATTTGTTTTTACATGGTTTTTTTTCACTGAAATTTCAAGTGAATTTCACCAGAGGTCCACTTGTAATAGTTCATATAATTTCAAGTGAAAAATGTTTCATGTTAATATGAAATTCACTTTAAGAAACATTGGCTATGTAGCCCCGTCTCCGCTGGTACTCTGGTTAGCCTCAAATCAAGTATCAGGTTAAGTAAATGCTGTCAGACATGATGGGTTAATCCTTCACCACTGTAGACCATAATACACCCATCAAGATGAACATATGGTAGACTTATCTTACGAAACACAGGGGTGAAAGGTTTAATCACCTATTAAACATTACGATGTGCTGGTCCTTTGTAAGGCCGCTGTTGATGGAACCCTATCGTCAGAAAACATGTTGAGCGTTTGCCGTCGTGAGAAAGGTTTTGGATTCTGTCCCCTGCCAGAGACATTTCTGCTTCGAGCCATCGGCGGTTCACTTCAGCGTGGTAGCACTTTAAATCGGCAAGAAACTCAGGACTATTGCAAGCAAAGCTTACACAAGCATACCACCGCCTCCTAAATACTAATAAAATCAACACTTACACTCACATCGCATAGAACGAGGGGCGTCTTAAAATGACTTTAATTGGTAACAGGACGTACAACAAAATTAAACCAATTAGAAACCATATTCATCTTATAATTCAAACAGTAGTGAAACGTTGATCTTTATGAAAAAGTTTCTTTTTATATGGACCATCAAAGAGAGGGCATTTCCTTTTTAAACGCGTCGAATCCTAAATCAAGAAGAGTACGATAAACTATGAACAATAGAAAAGGGTGTTTCTCTTCTCACTTTGAGGACGTGACATTTATTTGGACGTGACCTAGATTAACATGGCGAAAGTGGCCGTCGATAAAACAGAATATGCTGACTTTTTTTCTCGAACATCTTGTCCTATTCTCTTGTACGTTTTTAAAGGTCTTCGTCTTAAGTCATTTTTTTGTTCATTCTTTGTCTCTCGTTTACTTGTTTTTATTGCCGCTTCGGTATTGTCTGACAAATAACTCGCATCCTCAAGTTAAGTAGAATAACGATACCGACAATGTAACATAATGGCCCACGAAGGAGTGGAGAATACTGTAAATTGTCGATAATTTTCATTGAGATCATGATGAACACCATATAACTGTTCGTAACCTTCATCCAGTTGCATCTTTTGAAACACTGAGTGATAAAATTGCTAACAACTTCTGACATATAACACGGAAATTGTGATATCTTTAGCAAGCTCTTTAATATCGAATTAAATGCAATGTGATTGCATTGTTGATAAAAATCATACTCATGTCAGATAACAACGAAGAATGCATTCAATCATATGACAAATGTTTGTAAAATCATTTTCAGCATTTGAATGGGTGTGCTTATCAGACTGAACAGCCTAGTGATACCATATATGGATAAGGGATAGTATCACCATGGAGATATCTGGCCCTATATAACATATGACAATACACGATCATTAACCGGTTATGAAATTATCAGTAATGCATTCCTCAAGGATACACCTCTACTTGTAATCGTGTCGCAATCTTACAGGCGCAGTTCGAAAACTGTCATACTACACGTCGCGTGTGCAAGTTGAATATCAAGTTATTCCATTAATTTGAAAACTGACATTCTTATTATTTTAAAAAGTATCAATGTCATCAGTAATTGTTTTCAAATTCATATTTAATTGATAAAATCGTATTTTAACAATGTTGTAATACGTGCATTGTGTAGTGTCGAGCTTATCCCGATTTCCTGGACTATGTATGGCATGTACATTGAAACAAACATTGAATGTTTTGATCTAGTGTCGTGAATTATTCACATTAGCCTGACGAGAGCCTGATTTATATATGGTTATTTACGCTGTGTCACGATCCGTCTTTCGTGATTGTTTTTTTACTTCGACGAAAGAGAGCTCTACAAAGGGACGTCACCTACTGGTAGTCATGAATGAACAAGATTAATTACATTATGCTATTTTCTTCTGACGAGACATATCCCTAAGTCGAAATAAGGTTTATTTATCCACAATGCTATTAATTGAATTCCCGTGATCAATTGAAGTTTGTGATCGGACTTATAAGAAGAATTGCGCTGTAGCAATGCGATTGATTTATTTCTAGTCAGTTTAAACTACTTAAAACGTCAATAATGCATAGAAGTCATTTATTTCATTTCAACAAATTTTATTGACATATAGATGTTAAGTTGTCAAAGGGATTGGGCAACAGGCACAGCCTATGTTAGCCCTCTCCATATAAACAATACACTGGTGGCAAAATTGTATATGGAAATATATATATTAATAAATTAAGCATGTCATAAAATAGCCAATTAATTAAACAGTCAATGGATCCAATAGTTTTTGAATGATAATTATGATAAATATTTACTGAAATGAAAGTTACAACAAACATATATACAGCAGCTCTGTTATATCTATTGGTTATGGAAATATAATCTTATAAATTTAGGCTTATTAATTATTCATTATGAGATCAATATAATTTTGGACCAGCCAGAAGACAGAGTGTAGGCCGCACTGTCCATGGTTTCTCTTAGACCTACTACATCTGGTCTCTGGATGGCAGATACAAAAATAGCTATTAATATACCAAGACATAATTAGGAAGAATTTCATTTTAAGACTTTCCATTAAATATATAATAACATCATAATTAGTGTGAGCTGTATAAGAATAGATATAGCACAACCTGTCCAAACCAAAAGTCAGTGGGATCAAATACTATGACCAGTCCATACAGGAGTCTCGACTGCCAAGGCAGAATAAGGTTAAATTAAGGGAAAAATGCCCGGATTATTATAAGGCCACTACATATAGGTTTTCGAATTGTAAAAGTTTCGGTTTAGACAGGTTATACTGTAACATAAAGATTGGAACTCAAGACCAACATCCAAATATGTAAGATAACTTTTAAGTATGATTGTGGGCAGATGTTGAGAATGTTTTGACATAAATAGGGGAAAAAAATAACTTAATAGATTACAGCTTAAGTTCTGGAAATCTTCTAGTGTTTTTGATGTATGCAAGAATATGTCTGAATATTGAGATCTTTATTTCATTGTCACACAGAATGCAACCATATAATAGGAGTCATTTATCATGGGTTCATTAAACCAAAATCATAAAGAGGCAAGAATCTGCTAGTATAATGAGGGATTATAAAAATTAATACCATAATTAATTTGATATCATGTCTTCGTCCTGTATTACGTTTCGTATTATTCCCTTTTGTCCTAGTTTTTTTTGGAATTCCACTTTACGTTTCCAGATCACCTGGTCATATTCTCTTGAATTCCTCCATCCAAATTTCTCACCATGTAGATCTTTTTTTGTTTCTTTTTATCCTGGTGCGATCGGTTTTCTTTTGAATTATGGTTTCATAGACACTCCGTTTCTATTTCGATTCATTTTTGTTTTTCGATTATCATTATTATTATTTATCAATTTATTTACATATTTCATAATCTTCAATGTGTGTATCATGTGAACTTTAAATGTTAACATATAAAGTTCATGTTTCTAGCAAAATAATTATATTTTCCTCTTTATGTGGTTTTTTCTTTTTTTCTTTATCCTTATCTTTATTTATTCTATATTACATTAATTGAAATGTGCATATCATGTGAACTTTAAGTGTTAACATTTCAAACTTTGTGGTTTTCTGACCAACTTTTGCCTTACATTTTCCTGTTTTTGTGCATCACAACACTAGCAACTAATTAATCAGCATATTGCTTTGACTTGTACACTTTGAAGTAACGACCTGCCACGTTAACATTCTGGTTATCGGTTTAGCTGGCAGTATTCCAGGTCGTACTCTCCAAGCCTATTGTTGTCACAGAGTTGTTTTGGGGTGAAGTCGTGCAGAAAAAAGCATCCTAACAATGAACATGTCCAGTTAATCATCGTTCCATGTATACATGTAACAATAAAACCAACGGCAAAGCAGTTTAATTCGTATGCTGAATACTCTCTACATAACTACATTACTTGATCAGCCTTCATCGCTTCTCTGAATCAATACATCTCTATGAGTTAAAATTTTAGCAATTTAAGTTTTAAATAATTATGTTTAATAACTAGCGAATTCGACCATATCAAATTGACTTTTTCAAACATGAACCATAGAATGAGGCAGGTTGTCCATTTGACTTCCTGATAGTTTCTTATAGACGTTTCTGCGTACAATAATGGATAATTGAATTTTAAGATTGGTTTGTTTTACAAACACAAACGCATTATTCAGAGAAGACAATACAAAAAAGTCATAAAATGTGCATCATAGATCTGTTACACAGTTGTTTGTTTTTTGTATATTCAAATGTATTCAGGACTAGCTCATATCAACGCCTATGACAAAAAAGAAAACAATTCGAAATTACCTGTACTTATATAATACCGAAACCTCGCCAAAGGCCAAAACTTTCGCAGTTATTTGAAGGTCATTGTTTGCCCTCTTAACTCTCAATATCAGCCCATTGTTTAAGGAGAATACAAAAGCACCAATAAAACCATAATCTGAACTTCAAATCAATTAAGCTGGGGACACATTTGAACAAAGAAACGATTTAAGGAAAGAGACAATTTTAAAGGTACAGGAAAACAGAACCAGATTTATCGAAAGAGAAAGCGTCTGTCTTCTGCTTCATCAGCGACATTTGCAAAACCATTCACCGTCATATCAAAGAATACTGATAATAAGACCAGGATTGTGATCGTTTAACTTGCTCATAGTCTTCATCATCCTATATTTACATTTGCTCTGTAATTTTTCATTGACACAAAGCTAAGAGGCAGTTGCTGTTATATGCCTATAACACCCAGTGCCTCAGACTATAACAGCAGTTGCTATTATTACGTCTTCAATCTCTGTTGTGATGTCAACAATTTCCTTGTTTTGGTTTGGTGCTTAAAATCGGTCCGAAAAAACTAAATAAAGCACATAATTCTATCAAAATGTAAATATAACTAATGAAAATATTGTTACAGTCCGGTTTTATTTAGTATGTCATCAATAGCAATGTGTGTTATATGACTGTAACAACATTTGCTAAAACATTCATTGCTTATATAACTCTATAATTCGTTTGCTTAACGTTTGTCCGTCAGCAGTCAACATCAATTGCAAAAATCTCAATACTTAGAGCCTGCCCTAAAATAACGAATTAACTACGGTACATTAACACACTATATTGGAGATCCAGGGATGTTGCTCTCAAGAAAGAGAAAGTCAACCAAAATCAACTGTTAATCGTCACATTTATCGTATATAGTTGCAAAATGTCAATGTTGTCATAGTTGATGAGTATCTGATGCAGAAGCGTCCATATTCCTTGTTTCTAGAATAGGGTTTATAATCGAATCGACCAAGTCAGCAAACTTGTTGGCGCTTGTCAATAATAGACATATCGACAATATAACTGAAAGTAACAATTAAAGAATTACCTATGTAAACTACAACCAATTTAACATATACCTTTGCCCCATCAGCACACAATTGATGATTTCTGCTTGTATTTGAGCAAAACTCTCACACGAAGTATGGTGATAGATTAACTACTTAAGAATAATGTCTTAAATTTAAAACTACATTTTGATGTGGCCACCCCAGAGGTTCAGATAGCTATGTTTTATTCCTTCCAATCGTTATATCCATGGAAACAAGTAAGATTGTTTGCTCTTTTTCTTATCGGACTTGAGAAAACATCATGTTACTTAGATTATTGCATTGCAATCCTTTTTGGAGACCAATCTTTGTGATTGCTATACATAACAGTACTTTAGAATTCAAGTTTAATTCCGCAAAGACCGTCGTAAATCGGAGATATCGCCAAGACCTGGTACCTAAAACATTTTAAAAAAGACAATTAAATGGGATTTTACGGGAAAGCATTTGACTCCAATCAAATCAGAGGATCTTATAGGATCAAAGAGGTGACCAAAGCTACAGAGAAAATTCAATTTGGAGCATAACTTGAATACACTTTTTAAAGAAGCAATACTCTTTACAAAAGAGAAATTTTATACAATCGTAGCATGTGATAGTTTAGGGATTTTAACAAACAGTTACTACAACATCAAGAATATATTATATTATTATTTCGTTAAGATAGCATTTCGGTAGATATAACTCTTCCCCTTTTTGTCACGTGACATTTGTGTCTAACGCATGTATGAATACTTATGAAACAGTTATTATAATATGAAGCTTTTAGATAGCAAAGAACTATTAAAATACATCGATACTGTTCCTAATCATCGACACAGCGTACTCATAATGACTAGCCCTCGAGAATCGTTAAATTGCGGTATATTGCTTTAGATTGTAACGTATAAAGACAAAATCCTCGGAGGATACACCGAACTTAAAACAACTAAAATTGCCATCCGTAGGATAACTACATGGAATACCCGACAAATGTTGGTTGTTTACATATTAAGTAACCTTAAAAGACAAACCATTGACCTACGGTTAGTACCTGGCAACTGCCCCACGTGGGAATCGAAATTGCAACCCAGAGGTGGAGGGCTTTTGGTAGAATGCCGGAACACCTTAACCACGCGGCCACTGTGGCCCAGAGATGGAGAGCTAGTGGTAGAATGCTGGAACACCTTAATGACTTGGCCACCGCGGCCCAGAGGTGGAGGGCTAATGGTAGAACGCCAAAACACCTTAACTACTCAGCCACCGCGGCCCTGAGGTGGAGGGCTAGTGGTAGACTGCTAGAATACCTTTACCAGTTGGCCACCGAGGCCCAGAGGTGACATCAAGCCTAAATGCAAGACAAAACAAACGGAGGAGAAACTCTACCAAAATGTTAAACATCCTCACTTTTATGAGACCTGACGCACGTGAACATCAACAAATCCATTGAAACCACCCATAGCTATGTTTAGTTCTAGATAAAACGAGAAAGGAACAGAAAATCCTACTAAATTTACTAAAAAGAGATGAATTTATCAGATAAATCAATTTCATGTTCAACTATTGTTTAATCTATTAATCCACAACCGTTCGGGAAATTGCTTATATTTTCGGCATGACCAGTAATTAAACCACATAAATCATAATATTCACCTCGAATGACTCCACAGCAATATATTAAATGCCCTTGTCAGGTTGCTGGTATATAACCTGACGTTTCCAAATGGAAGAAATCATTTCAGAATTGAAAAGTCGATTTCGTAAAACTACGCCAAAATGCTCCAGACTGCATATTTATGGCATTTGACCTCCCTGAGTTAAAGCAAAGGACGACATTCGAGCAGAAAAATGATCACTTTTCGTCTGCATCTATCCATTGGTCATTAGCGATTCTAGAAAAATCCATTTAGGGAAATAGTTTATTAAAAGCCAACGCGTCTGGCACTTTGTTGGAAATTTGTCAATATCTTTTATACAGCTCTCGTCTATTTTTCAGGAATGGATTTACCAGGGGAACTGTCGTATACAAAACCGTTTTGGCAGACGACCGTATTGTGCAAGTGACAGCATGCCTCGAAGGCCACCTTATGACGTAATAGCAAAGCAGTTGTAACAGCAGAGAACTGAGATTGGTGCAAGACAGTCCGATAACTTTTTTAGTTTTTGAACATGAAAATGTTTCTGCCATTTATCTTTAAAATTTTTAAAATTTCAAATTTAAGGCCTCAAGCATCAATGGCGAGATATATTTAATCGAAGCATGCATGTCCGTTACTTTGCCTCTGGTGAGTTTTGACAAAGAAAAAAAACCAAAAAAATAATGTTCAAACTGCATATGATGATGAAGTAAAGGACATGCGTACAATATAACCGCATTTGTCCACTGATCGTGGCTAAAATGTCATATTTTGAATCATGGCTTCTCGCAGACTATAACCGACATTTGCAGTGTCCCCGAGTGAGATACACTACATGCATTAACATCATCTGTGGCAAAGAGTATAACTTGTTATTAATTTCTCGCTTTTCATTACAAATAAATTAGAAAAGGGGATACTTAATGAAACGAACACACTACAATTGCGCTTCCGCAAACAAGAATAATACACTTTAAATGTTCACATCTAAACTTGCCAAAGAAGCCTGCTTCTCTAGATTGACAGGACTATCTTCCTGCAGATACGGATGTTCAGGAACGAATAACCTAATACAAATGTAGTTGCAAAACAGTTGCGTCAGTAAATAAGGTTTCTCCAATCTGATTAAAATACAGATCCTTGTTCTCACTCCGTTTTAGAAGGATCTGACAACATCCCATAAGAGGTCATGTCCAGATGACCTTTGTCGCCTCTTTAACTAACACTAAAATAATTTTCCAACGACCTGTCATCTTGCAGCAAGCTAATTCGTCACATTTTTCCACATGAACCTTTTGGTGACGAAATGACTAAACGGACAAATGCGAATATGCAAGTTTTGTCACCTCAAAATTTCGCTGTCAACATCCTGACAGTAGTACATTTTTGTAATTGGATTGGCTTATGCAAAAGGTCATCGGGACATGACCCCCTATGGGATTATCTCAGATCTTAACGCAGCATAGAGGAGTTTACGGAACGGCGCGGAGTTGAAGATATGATTTTAATCAGATTGAGGTTTCTCGAGATGTTATGCAGATTCACATTTTACGTACATGTAAATTGCACTTCATGAATCATTCACCTTGTAGTATACTACTGATGTCGTGATTCTATGTTGTTTTAATGTCTGTTCGGATTTATTTGCATTCCTTTCTATCATGTTTGAATTTCGATTTTATCCTTATGTGCTGACGTTACCTTATGGATGCTATTTTTTTCTTTTTTACTAGGCAGGGACCCAGATATACAGTATAGTTGGGGCTGACAGGTGTCGCTTTGATGTGCAGCAAAAAGCAGACGCCGTCAATATGTTGCAATTCGCCCGATTTGCATATAAATAGAAGATAGGGAGATGAGCGATAAACACGCCTCCTACTACAGAAGATTTCCAATTAAAGCTGCGAGGTTGTTATCTTCAAAATGCGTGCACACACAGCGAAATCTATTGTGTATTTTTTGAGCTGGTCATCTGGAAAACGTATTTAACGTACTGTGTCCGGTTTAAATCTATTTCAATGATGCAATATTTTCGCGATAGGAAGAAGATTTGGAAAACAAGATCACCTAAGTTTGTATTTATTTTGAGCAAGATGATAATAAGTGACACTTATTAGAGCTCCACTAGATATTGTACCTCCTATCTACAACGCTACAGGAAGAAATGCAAGTGCCACGTCGTTTTAAATATCGATCTATACAACGTAACAAAGCTAAAAGGAAATAATTACTTTTACATTCATGATTAAAACCCACACTTTTATTCGCAGAATGGGAAAACTATTCATTTTAAATTGAACACGGAGTTATTACCACTCCAGATTTACTGATGTATCGACCACACAATGTCAATAAAATTCGCCAAGTGGTCCACAAATAAGTTAAGATGTATTTATGTCTATTTTTATTTTTGCAATTGTGGTTAATGTTGTTAAAGTACATGAAATACAATGATTTTGCTTCATCATCAATATGTTGTAAGGAGCAGCTATGATAATAGATTTATAAGATAATATAATAAATATGAAACAGAATGAATAGATGTATATTATTGCAGCGATAAATCATGCTGATTTTTGCTCTTAGTCCTAAACAAAGTCTGCGTGTTCGAGCACTCAACTCTCCATTACTAGTCTTTGTATATAACCTCAAACAATAGATTACAATCAAATACAACCTGTTGTTTGTCCGCAGCCTCATACGATTATTTACATAGCAACGGGGTTATTATTGGGCGTGCGTATCTAATAAAAAAGTATGTTTTTATCGCCGACTTTTACAAGCTTAAATAATCGTTTAATGCATACAATACTTGCTTGCACTGTTTGGCCTGTTTATGCTATACGTAAATGACGTCCATTTCCAACACAGCTGATATATATTATGCAATAGATTTCCTTCCCTTCCTGATGTAATAAGAAGGTACTTTTGAAGAGAACACGTGACTAGTGATTGAGCATTTAAAGTCAGGTGACAGGCTAAAGTGAAATCTGTCCATATATGACAATAAAACGTAAATGTGTCTTTTCTAGACAGGTGACATTCATATACAGGTCGTTTATACTATAAATTGAGGGGGCCTAGTGGGACTGTCCTTTATAAACAGGTGTCCGTCATACAGAGTATATTATATTGCACTGAGTGGGTCTGATTAGTCTGTCTTTTTAGACAATGTTCTTTATATAGAGGTGTAATTTACAAAAGGTTTGACATCATTAACAAAACGTGGAAAACACTTTTTATCAAAGTGTAATATTACCGGTAAAAACTATCAACTTTATTCAAATTTTTTTAGCTTAATATTAACGATATCAGAATGATATATATTCATAAATTTGACTTTGAATTTTGAACGTTCAGAATTATGGTATTTAAATTAATTGAATTGATATTCGCAGATGAACTGATAGTTATAAGAGCGCAGTTTTGGCGCCCCAATGAAGTTCTTGAATGGTAACACATTCATGCGTAAACAGAGTTGTTTCCCATTGTCTCTACTCTTTGCCTTTGATATTTTTCGTCCGGACGTAGCCCTCAAGTGGGGAATCCGGAAACACGTCACACAATTACTGTCACATTCGGTCTTCATCGGTTATTTCCGTAATGTTTAAAAATAACCGGAATATATTTATACTGATGTCTGTTGCATTTATCTCTGTCGTTGCTTGTTCGACCTGCCGACTTTATATTATGGAAATTCTATCTCTTTCTGAACCAGTACATGAATGATTCTCAGTAAATATCAAAGATTTACTAAAGCTTCGCTCTTTTAAGGCTTTGACTTTATCATATTATACATTTGTAAGTACTTATTCTAAGATGTTTTATAACAAATTCAGTTCAAAAACAAAAGGAAATCGTAACTGTTAGAATGATATTTATTAAATCCGACTTCGTTTGTTCTTTACATGTTGTTAAGCATGATGCCATAGAATTTCACATACTACCCCATTCCGGATATTACAGCTACTTGTTTGTTGCTTTACATTTCAAAATGTTGTGCCAAGAAAATTGAATTGTTGTCCCCTTTAAATATCGACATTTCGCCGTACTCTTAAATTAATGAACGATGCAATGAAATATCATTCACATATAGGTAACTGTGACCTTCATATCTAGATCAAAGGTCAAACAAGAACAAAGCAAATATGTATGTTGGCTTAAAACACAATGTTATTTTCAAAGACAACTACCGTTGGTTATCTACTACAGTAAATAGCTTAGTAACTAAATATAACAGGATAGTTCTTAAAGATATTAGGTATCCCAGTATTTCAACCTACAGATTATCGGTTATCAGCGCTACAACTGATCTAGATCTGTTTACCCACATATCAAGCAAAATATTCTATGTTTGTCCAAAAGTCCAGACACAGCTTATCTATTTGTTCAACTACTCAATAATTTTTTTCCCATTATCTAATCTATCTTTTTCAGACTTTATACTGTATATCTCTTTCGGCGCCAAAGTCGACTTTTGTCGACAACGAGGACGAGCGCCAAAGTCGACTATAGTCGACATTTTGAAAAAATAATCTTAAGATTTTCATTAAATTTTGGAAATCCAAGATGGCTGCCAGGGTCGATTGATCTTGACTGAATGTGAACAATGTCCAAAAGATACAGCGCTTGCTTCATTTGAACTTTATATCCATCAAGTAGCATGTTCCTACACCAACTCAAACACTGCTATAAAGTGTTAAGCATGAATCTATATTTAGCAATAAATATATATATTATGTCAGAATTACATGTTTTGGTAACTTTATTTCCTATTGTAATATATGCCTGCCACCACTTATATTCTTCATTATATCAGTAGATATATATACAGACACTCATAATATAGATTGAAACCTACAGATAAGTGAAAAAAAGGAAATATAGCTGTAAAATCAACAATTTTATCAAATTATGAAAATCCAAGATGGCCGCCAAGGTTACATGACCTTGATTGACCTCCTTGAATGACCTGTGATGAGGTGCATTTGGTAAAGCATCATATGAACTTTATATCCACCAAGCAGCATGTCCCTACACCAACAAATAAGAAAAAACATACATTGTTAATTAAAATTCCTTTAATTATTAAAATATTAGTAATTAATATTTGGCGCTGGACCAATATGTTAAAAAAGTAATTTGGCGCCGAAAGAGATATACATGTCACTTATCTATTTGGTTCGCCCGTCGTCAGTTTATAATGACCGAGTGAAGTGTTCGGCTGGAGGACTTCGGGAGTATAATTCAGTGTCTTAAAAATAGTGGCAGTACCTTAAATCGGCAAACGATCTGGACTATCGCAAGGAGGCTTACACGAACATACTGCGGCCTCCAAATTTTACACGCATTCAACACAAACATGTACATCCAAATAAAACACCCCGGGAAGTCGTCCTTAAATGACCCTAGCTGATAACGTCAAAAAATCAAACTAAACCAAACCTGTTCAACTATCCATGCCACCACGACTTATCGATTTGTTCATCTACCCAGCCACACGTTCTTCTGTTCATCCCTATGGCCACAACGTATCTGTTTGTTTCGCTTTCCCACGTTGTTGGTATATACGCTACATTTATCTGGCTGCCTCACGCCAAAGACCCGTAGATTATAGATCCATGCTATACTTTTAGGTGTTTACAAACAAATTTAGATTGTTTTAACAATATTTTTTCCCAAACAGACTTTGATGAAAATCATTTTTTTTATTCTCATTAAAACGATGTCTCTGATATCATGTCAATTAGGGGTCAGAAACTGCTGTAGGTATTAGTTTAACATTCTTCCAGCCAAGCCCACCGAAAAATGCCCACAGCACATCCTCCTTGTCTACACCTATGGCCATTGTCCATTTTGTGTCTGTGTGTATGATTCTGAGGAACTCACCGTGTCCATTGATGAGTAAGACTTGATGGTTGTTCCTGTCGCCTATGACGATGTTACCTAAGCTGTTGTATGCCACACCGTAGGGGTTAAATGGTTCAGCTCCCACATACGAAGATTGCGCATGTGTTATAGGAATGCCACCCATATATACAAACAATTTCTTTAAGCATGAGTTCACGACAACGACATGTTGTACCCCATCACCACCATCATTCACATCATTCCAGTCTACAACTGCGACATTGCCAGTTTTAGGACACTCCGAGATCCGATACGGTGTACACACTAAAGGCTTCCCAATCCCTGTAGCACTTGTAGTGAGTACCAATTCACCTTGTGTAGAATATTTCGAGATATGTTTGGTCATCCCCAAGATGACTTGGTTACTGGCAGTAACACAGATACACTTCGGTTCCTTCTTAGTGCTGAATCTGTGTGTAAGTCGTCCAGACTCGAAAGCTGTGATCTTGTTTTCTGTATCACAGACCCACAGTGTTTGTGTTTCTTGTGACCAACTTATGTCATTGATGTTATGGTTGTTTGGAATCTGCTGTATGACATTCCCCTTCCTGTCCAATAGAACTAATGAGTCACTGTAATGGTAACTGGTCCACACTTGGCTATCATTGGTGGGGCATAAAGAAGTTATAGCAACATGAGATCTCCACTGCGTCAATGTTTTAGTCTGTGGCAGTTGTTTGTACAACGTCACTGCCTCCCTCACATTTGGTTTTGACTGTTGTGATGTAGAGGATTGTTCCCGACAACCAGATGTCCTCTTTGATCCGTCCTGGTTTGTTGAAGCTTGACCTTGATCGAAAGTTTCAATTTTCCCTAAAGCCTGTACTAGGTAACGATGCGGGAGTTTGTTTGGAGTGAAACTGGCAGCACCCAGGACCGGTTTTACAGGTTTTATCACAGACTGAATTTCACATTGTGTGTCGTATATTTCTACATGAGAACCACGCTGGATTGCTGCTTTGCATTCTTTGATCTGTTTTCTGAGTTCCCTGTCGTACATTTCTAGGTCCAGTTTGTATGTTTGTATCAGCTGGATATTATCTTCCTCCATCTTATGATAACGAGACAGTGTCTGTGCCGTTAGCAAGTCTAGCTGGTGTTTTAATTGTTCTGTTTGGGTTTTTAAGTCGTGTGAATATTTATCAAACTTGCTTGTGTTGTCTTTCAGAAGTGAATCGGTAGATGATATGTATTCCCTGAGTTGTAACAGGTCATTTTGTTCAGTTTTTTCAATAAAGTTTTGAATTTCTTGTTTCTTTTTTGGAGTAACATGGCTGAGTGCACATACAGTGTGGCCTTTGTGAGATGTTGATAAACATTTTAGACAAATAAGTGTGTCACATTTTTCGCAGTAGAGATCTAGGTTCTTCCCTTTGTGTTCAATACAGGTAGTCTGTCCTTTTTTACGTAGAGGAATTTGACAAAGTGGTGTTGCCATGTCGATGAGGCGAGAAAATCTATAAATAGACCAAACAGTATGTATATCATAACTAGTATAAAAATCACGTAACGCACACATATGCTGCACATCTTAAATTTAGTTATAGATACAGTATGCCGGAAAAATTAATTTACTGCATCATACAGCTGTTTCGTCCTCCTAGGATTCTTCTGTGATAAAAGTTATTAAATAAAGTTTATAATATGTCTTTTAATTTTGACTTAACATCGAGTTATTCAGGCGTTAATATAAACATGAATTAAAGACACAAACATAGCTACCTGGCGATTACTGATTAGGTATCCACGTTTTCCGTTCCAAACCATAGAGTATACCCGTCAAGGAATCACAGGAACATAGCAAGGAACTAATTTCCATTAACATGTTTTGATAAATCTTTAGTAGACTCAATTTTGTTCCGATGATAATTTTCTGTATAAGCAGTGTCTAAACTAGGTACACATAACCAGCAATACAAAGTCTAAACTAAAATATGTCCTTTTAAGAATCTACCTGTGCAGGTGTATATCTATTAAGTACCTGTGCAGGTGTGTTATCTTTTAAGGTAACCTTGTTTATCTGTTGTCGCGTACCTGTAATATACAATTATAGCCTTTTGAAAAGGTCGATACATGGTTTTATCAACCGGAGAACAAATATCGACCGAGGACGAAGTCTGAGGTTGATATTTTTTCTCATGTTGATAAAAACATGTATCGACCGAAATCATAAGGCAATAATAGTTTTATTAAAAAAAAAATTATTTGAAGACTACAAGAGCAAGATTTTTCAAAAACATTTAATCAAATTCTCGAACAATATTATAACAATACAATATCAAATACTTCATGAACCCTTCAACAGCTGTTGATGTTTTCCGTTTGATACAGTTAGACTCCACGCCGTCGAGAATAGCATCTTTTGGATTATTTGAAAGAACGGTGAAAATGGCGTCTGCCATTACTGTTGTTGTTGTCAAGCAGTGCCAAAGTCTTCGGAGCTCTTGACGTTACGTCATATTTCTATTTTTAGAAACACCCAGTCAACCAGTTTTTTTACGAGGTTTTTTGCACGACTGGTCAATATGACTTTTTATCGGGAATCACGTGGCGCTATTTAAGCCAATCAGAAAGTGTAAAAAATATCAATTTATAATAATGTATAGTGTACCTGATAATACCGTCACCTGATCATGACTTTAGGATAGCCTGCATTACATAGTAAAACCTGACTTTACTGATACAAAACATGTATGACACCCTGAAATGTACAGTAAACTTGACTTTACTGACAACAGACTGTACGTACATCATGTACGATGACGTAACACAATTCAACTCGAACACACACACATACATACACACGCATATGGAGATAGTAGTGAGGTGGTATAGGACAAGTAGTTATGATAAGGCAGCTCCTGCGAACTCCTCAGAATTGTATATGATAGGAGAGATATGTGTTAAGTGGATTGATTGTATACGAATTGTATATCTATGCACTGTACAGCGCTTTAGCGTAGCTTATGTTAGCTAAATAGGGAGCTATATTAAATGTTGTATATCAATATTATTACAATTGTGCTGCACCTTTAAAATGTAGTATAAAACAGTATGCCGAAAAAATGAATTAAACTGCACCATACAGCGGTTTCGTCCTCCTTGGACTTTGCAGTAATGCTAGTGGCCGAAAGGTGGGAATCTAAAATTTCTAAACTAATGAAGAAGCAGAAGGGTCAGGTGCGTATAACCCCTTTAATGTATGAATTTACAGTAAAACTTAACTGGCACCTGATTTGAAGGACAACCTGTACACTACAGTAAAAGCTGACATCACCGACTCCTAATTACAAACGACTCTGAATCAGAACAACCCGAGTTTTACTCAAGAGCATACTTATTATTATATTTGTCATATATTCAGCTCACTTGCCCGAGTTTTTTGTTCTTCAAAACCAACAGAGGTATTGTATTTGCCTGATAGCATGCGATCGAATTTGAATTTCAAGGTCGTTGAAGTGACTTAAGTGTTAGGTTAATTTGCAGAATAGGTGAGCGATTCAAATCTTTATGGACATCACTTGATATTTCTGCGGGGCTTCATATCCAATCTGTTGAAATGAAATTAATTCATCTTAAATGAATTGCAACACACGTTCCGCCGATGTGCACTACAATTTCTCATTTGAACCTTTACGTTTAATTAAATGCATTCTTACTTCTTATTAGGTTCATAGTTTAACGTTGGAAGGTCCGGTTTGTTGTTGCTATAAAGGGTGTAATGTCCTTCTAAATATGTGATGTGTTTACGTGAATGATGCATACATATTTATGTGTATCTTCACTTGTGCTAGAAAAGGGTATATTGGTGTTATTAACTCCTTGCACAGATCTGAAACCGATGACTTTTAAAGGGATATTCTACTATATCACCTTATAGAGGGTATCCAGAGCAGTATTTCTCCCGGTCACTTTTATTGGTCAGTATTTGTCAAATTGCTAAGCGTTTTGCAGGAAAAACAAATTATATTTTAGCCATTAGGTATCTTTGGTGGACGGCACAAATTAGTAAAAGTTCTCACCTGGAAGACCGTTCAAACGTAAAACATGTATGCCAAGAGGAAACAACAGACCCCAAATTCTTGGTAAGCAGTATTTTTCTTAACTTTTTACAGGGGCAGTCCGATGTTAGTTGCCTTTTGTATATGGTACGTTGGTGTACTTGCCTCCTAGTGATAGTTAGGACCTTATGCCGAGTGTTGTCTCACTGAAATACCATATCAATGGCATTTAACACTGCTTTCCGCCTGGTCATATTATACTGACAACAGATGACAAATTCACGAAGAATCAAATCCTTTCATTTCTTTTATCTATTTCATCTGCTATTTGAAACATGATTGGCATTCATTTGTACTGTTTCATATTCAGCATACCTGTTGAATGTCAAATGGACTTAAAAAGATAAAACTGCATTCAAACGGCACACTAATATTAACATAAAAGTTATCTCTTATCGTGACAATCTTTCATTTGCTTATAATTTGCGACTTGTTTAATCGATTTGGAGTTTGGGTTTTAGTTATGTTGACGCTTTGGAATTCACAAATTTTTGTTTTTATTTTTATATTTACATATTCATTGGCTAGATATAATTGTCATTACTTTGGAAGGGAATGATGTTTTAACATTTTGACGAATTCGATCAATTTACGATGGTAGCATTCGCAATGTCCTTTGGGTTCGCGCTACATACAAACGGGATATCACCGGTTCTCGTGCTGCAAAGCTGATGTATACGACAGGGGAATTAGTTCAATCAGTATAATGTAACATGAATATTTAAGAACAGGCTAGAAGTTTGTCGTCGATACAATGCAATGCGTTAACGCATTATTACCGAAAAATTCCTTGGTATTGATGTATTTTATATGCTAGGAAAATCTTACATAAAATGACGAGTCTTTAAAATATGGGGAAATATATGAATAGTGGTCAAGCTTTTATGTGTATCCATAAATACGACCAAGTGTCTCGGAAGGGAAAGCGTTTTCTGCATTGTCAACGACACTATACGTATTGCAAACGTAAATCACCGCCATGCGAACATTGTCCTCATAGTTTGAAATTTGTTAACTTTATACAGTACAATTTATCTTTCATTTCCATAAAATGGAATCAAAATGGTCAGTTTTTTGTAATTGAAAGTGCAACACCATCATGTGTATGAATATGAAATTCTGTGAAAGATTTAAAAAAACTAAAACTGAAATCGCAGAGATTCCTTCCATCATGTGACTGGAAGCTTTGACAAATCTCCCTAAAATTAAGAAGTGACCAAAGCCGGAAACGCATATCAATAAAAATGATGCCAACAAATTTCTCGGTTATCATTTTTTAAAGATTGGAAATGCCCCTTTCAAAATCCTACTCGATGACTTATCAAAACGACAGTAGTTTAAAAAATGTCGATTTCGACATTTTGGCCCCTAGCATCACTGACGAGTCCTAGAAGGACGAAACAGCTGTTAGATGCAGTTTAATTAATTTTTGCGGCATAATGTATATATTAGTAAAATTAAAAGTTAAAGAACTGTGTGTGTAAGGTTCGACTTACATATATGTACATCAATGAGGATACTCTAGGAGTATCTAACCCCTCCGTCCCCTTTTCTCCTCCTATCTTCTAGTAAGAAGTAGTAGAGAAGTAGTAGTAGAGAAAGAAGACGCTTACTCTTCCGAGACACCTGGGCCCGTATTCATGAAACCGTTCTCATGCTCAAGCATGGATTCTGTGCTCAAGCCAGCTTTCTTGAACTCTCCTTAATCACGTCGAAGAGTCAAAAAGTCAATGTAAATGTTGAAAACAGTTTTTGGCTTCATGTCTCTTCAACTTTCATCCAAAACTTTGACAAAGTTAGATTTTTTAAATAATTTATGGCCAGAACAAGAAATAAGGCTTGTGCACAAAATCCATGCTTGAGCATGAGAACGGTTTCATGAATACGGGCCCTGGTCTTATTATCTCGTGCTTTTACAAGGGTTTCCATGTTAATCATTCCTTTGCTTATATTTTTCAATTGATTTTGAGTTTGGCTTATGGTTTGTTGACACTTTGGTATTTTCTGGGTTTTTTTTATCAGAATAGGTGAATGTGAATGTTTCTTTATATCTATTCATCTCACATAGAAGCGTTTATTTTATTAGTCTGTTACATCTAATGTTTCTTTGTTAGTTTGGACATCTACGCATTGCGATATTAAGGCTTCAAGTTCCATCCTCATACATCATTGATTTATTTGGATTTTACACCGTATTCAGAATCTTAGCCGAGAATCGTGTGTAGAAAGTACAACTTGTCTTTTGTTATACGCTGCAAAGAAAATTAAACAGGACAGGGACTGCCAAAACGTTATTACCAACAAGGAAGGAATTACATAATACCACTTTCTCTTTTTTTAAGTCAACAGCAAAACTCTGTAATGTATTGAACATAACTATTGCCACGAAAAGTACACCCATTTTACAATTTTAAAATCTTTCTTGGGGAAAAATATGATATTTGCAGAAGTGTATCTGACGTTGGCTGAACTCTGCACTGAGACTGCGGTTCTGTGCCTATCAAAACCCTTCAGCATTTTACCAGATATCAGCTTTACTAGTTATCATTGCACGTTTCTTTCATCTTTAATGAAATCATATTGGACAATACTAGCTTGTTTAAGCCTTATCTTAACTGCATTATATCAGATCTAATCACCAGTTTGTTTATTAATGAGCGTTTTTTAGTGTTGTTATTATTTTGTTTAATGTTACTTTGTTTATTTTCAAATATCATCGTGTTTTGACCGGCGTCTGTTTATTCATTTTTTTCCAAAATCATTTAACTTTCGTAATAAACCCTAATAAAATATGAGAACACAAAATATGTTACGCACAAAGGGAGAAATCAAATTGAAATAAAATATAAGCGCCTTCCTAAGCTCTAAGAGTATTTTTATTTTATTTAGTCGTAAAAAGTCATGGAAATGACCTTCATTTCTTATCTACTTAAAGTCTGCCCCTTGTTTGTCAGAAGAGATTTCCGTGTTAAAATCCACTGTCATTTTCCAGAAATTATCCATGATACGTTGACAGTTTTATCCGATTATTCATGACACACGACCGGACCTGTGACCTTGGCATGTCCCTTCAAGATTTCCCATAGTTACAGGATAAATGTGTTTCAGCGTTGGAGGTGTAATTTGTGTTTATCTCCAGCGTTCCCATAGGATTCTAGGTCAGGATTGAGAATACCAATTGTCTCGAACAGTTCGGCAGGTTTAGCTTAGCTGTATGTCATGACGATGAAAACATATCTCGTATATTGTTATTTACGGCGCAGGTTGACCTTGCAGAATGTTTAAGGGCGATCAACCAAGGAAGGCTGAGGATGCTGAAAAGACAGGGCTTAAATTTACTGTCACATATTTGAATAATGCTAGGAATGCTATGAACCAAATGCTTCCGAACAAACCAGCTTTTCTTACGAATATAGTATCAAGACAAGAACATGGACATTTACATATTATAACATATTTATAGATTTTGTCTCTGGAAATGAATATTTGAAAAAAGATAGCTGGAGAGGGAGTTTGTTTCTTAAAACCAAGTACAGGCAAAAACATCTTGCTCATATCAAACACTCCGTACACCTAACTTATGTTTTAATAACGTGTTTTATATGTTGGCTTTGCCTTTAAAAATTTGTCAGTTCCTTTGACAGCAAATCTGCCCAGTGATCCATATTTTTCATTTGCAATGATATTATCGAAATACAGGTTTGAACACAATATTTCAAAATGTTTATTATTCCTTCCCATTTTTTTAGCTCATAAAAAGCAATTTATGCCAAATATTTCTAATAAAAAACTAGAGGAGGTCTTTTCTTGCCAATTTTAAAAACCCTTATATTTTCACAATGAACCCAGTCACTTACAATATTGTCAATATTGTTGTTCATTTCTGATGTATTTATCACATATGGTATTAAAAATGAGCTTTCAAGTAAATTGAATTACATCCTTACGATTCTACTTTCCTATGGATCCTTGTCCTAACGTAGACCTCCCCTAGAGTCGGGAAATTTGGTCGGTTATTATAAGGATATTACAATAATCGGAGGCCCCGAGTTCGAACCCGGCTCAGACATCGTCATATTTTCCAACCCATGATACGCTTGTTCGTTTCATCTGTATATTGCTTGCGAAAAGATTATACAAGATAACTATTTTGCAAACATCATTTGGTTAAGCGACAGATGAATATAGAAGTCATAACGGGAAGATAGTTCTAATGAGCAGTTACAGTTTCCGTAAAGGATACTGAATTTGCTTTACAAACTTTTAGATGTTCCACACGCATGTCACCAACAACTTGTTGCAATGACATTTCAAACTGGAAATGAAAAAGTTAATATTTTAAATAGTAGGGAAGTGAAAATATGTCAATTACCTTGTATTCAAACCATGTTTGCTACCACGCAATGCATTGTACATGAAGCAATCTTATTAAAATGTAAACACATTGTCGCTCCGTTACTCTTCGCATACATAGGATCTGACAACATCTCATAAGGGGTCATGTTCTAGTGGACTTTTGCATCAGCCAATCATATTGCCGCTGCCAAACAATTTGAATGTGCATGTTTAATGGCAAAAACACTTGATGAAGATGACAGCGTCAACTGTCATTGATTAGACAATTCTACTAGGGTTTGAAGTTAAGAGGCTACAAAGGTCACCAGAACATGACCTCTAATTAGAGTTAGAATAAGGATCTGCATTTAAGTCACTATGTGAATTATACGAGCATATTCGGTACCGTACACACAAACTTAAAGTTATGTTCAGCTATGCAGATTCACTCAGAAACCGACAAAGGGTTTATTTTCAACAAGTATAAATTGAATTGAATTTAAATTCAATCCATCATACGATAAATTGCAGCATTTGCAACAAAAACACTTCACTTTGTAGAGATGAAATCAAATTTAGAAATTGCATAACGGCTTTTTCTTCAGAAACAATCACTCATATCAGACAATATTAAATAAATTGGTGTCACATATTCCATCAAGTTTGCCCTTGCTCGACACATTTGGCATTTAGCTCATGTAATTGTCTTTTTTATTTTTCTACATTAGTTTTTGATGCTTTTATTAGTTTCAGATTGTCTGTAGCTAAACGTAATGGCTTTGGGATTCGTGGAGAGATCGGTCAAGGTCATGTTACATGGTTGTTGTCGGAAGTAGTGTTAGAGGCGAGTAATTAGTTACCTGGTTCTGTTTTTCAATCGAACAGTATGCCTTATCATTAAATATACATCTTATACCTACAAACATTTATGGTTGGTAACATGACCAGAATTGAGGGCAGACCAGCTAAATATAGTAACTTTAACGAATAAATGTAGAGCTCTTGATTATTTTTTGTCGCACAATAGAATTAGTAGGTAGAAATGTACTATATGATGTCAGTCGATCCGAATGAACCTTATTAACGTCCCTAATGCATGATTAATTTACTACATCGCGTGATACGGGAATTACACTGCTATAGTGAATCCAAGATTAGGATTGCTCAAATAGCACTATCGCTTTGTATCGTTGTGTGATATGAAGATGGACGTTTTTAATTTTGAGTTTGCTCATTAGTGTGCTTACTTATTGTGATTGACAATGATGGCATGGTTATCATTTTCAGGACAGAGTAAGCAACGTGTAAATATTGTATACATCTGAATGAACCTCAATGAGAACAAGACTAGGATCCGTATTCATAAATCAGTTACCATGCGTAAGTATGAATTATAAGCTGTGCCTTCCCTTCTTTTACCTGGCCAAGCCGCAAAGGTCACAAACACAATATCCACAATGTTCAGTAATAAAATGTACAGATGAAAAAGTAACATGTAACGAAATGTTCTACTAGATAACAAATACCGCCAAAATTCCTTAAACGCATACTTATAAAATCTTCCTTAAAGAAGGCAACAGAAAACGTTCGGTTCCCTTTGTCCGTATCTCTTTCGGTCATTGGTTAGACTCTCCTGTTTAAATATTGTTCAACAAAATCTATTTATTGTTAAAGTCAATATCGCGCGTGGGTTTGTTTGTTTACTATAGGTAGCCTCTAAACTGTTCACGATGTGGAAATGTTTGTGCTGTAGTCATGCTGTTTTGCACTGTGTATATGTAATACTGTTATACACTCTTAAAGTTTGAATGGTATTAAATATGTTCGCGTGTAGATATATTCGCGGATATTTAGTGCCAACGAAATAAGCGAAAACTTCCACACCGCGAAAAATGCCACTCTTACAGTAGGCTTACTGTTCTTATTAATTTTACTGATATGTGACTTCTTTCTGTGGTATTTTTACATGATATGAATTTTCATTGGACTTACCAAACAAACGAGGGCAACTATTATTCATTAACCAACCGAAGATTTATAAAGCTTTTAAGAAAAAATCCTGGTCTGTGATAATCAATCTAACCAATGAAAACAAGCATTATTGATGAGTAATTTTAATATATTAGGAAAGATATTGGTAAATATTTAATGTTAGTTTCGTTTGGTTTTCAATTCTTTTGAATATCGGAGTGCTTACCTACAGCTGTGATTCATGAAATGTTTATAAATCATAAAATTGACCCCAACTATCTGCAAGATATCGACAAGGTAAATATAAGTTGCATGTGTTGGAGTTTTGAGGTGGAATATAAAGGTTTATTGTTTTTCGTTAGAAGTAGAATTGATATCAACAACAGTATCGCAGGTGGTACTGGGTATGCTCTCTCCTCTATATCACGTTGACAGTAACACATGTTTGCGAGGTGGGGATTGGGGATTTAACTCCCCGTACAAACAGTCTAGGTTATATAAATGCTTCTCCGCGATTAACTAAGGGCCTTTCGTTTTTCAACTCTTACCTTGAATAACAACATTCTACTAGGGTAGATATTAACCATTTATTCAGATATGAATATCCAGGTTTACGCATTAGATAAGAGGGTCCTTTACGAGCCGAGGGAGAAAAGGTGACTTTGCATCAAATTGTTTTGACAAAACTGTGGTCTATCATAGAGAAACAAAGTATGATGTTCAAAATTCGAACTCCTGACTAGGACCAATGTATGGTGACTTCATATCCAATAGGTTTGACTCGTCTCAATGTCCGGCACTTTAGTCTATCACAAGGAAATGAAGTATAATGTCCATAAGTCGAATTCCTGATCAGGACCAATGTACGGTGACTTCTTATCCAGTATTTTTGCCTCGTCTCAATGTACGACACTGTAGTCTACCACAAACAAATAAAGTATGATGTTCATAAGTCGAGCTCCTGACTAGGACCAATGTATGGTGACTTCAGAGCCAATAGTTTTGCATCGTCTCAATGTCCAGCACTGTAGTCTATCACAAGAAAATGAAGTATGATGTTCATACATGTAAGTCGAACTCCTGACTAGGACCAATGTATCATACACGGCACTATCTACTTGCAGGGTTTAATCTCGTCTGGTCTGCGCAGGTTTGCGAGATGTGACGGAAATATACTGGCCGCATAATGGTAAACACGATTTATTGGTTGATTCAAAGTCAAAATTTATGTCAGGCAATCAGTCCGTTTGTTTACGGAAATTGAAGTGAATTAATGTAGACCTTTTTGCTACCCTGACCGGTTTTGTCATATAAACATGCAATGATATATAATGTTTGGTTCTCGATAAAGCTTATTCTCTTGTACTTTTACAAGAGTCTCCATGTAAATCTTTCCTTTAATCCTTTTAATTTCCCGTAAATCATATTTTGCCCCGATTTAATCGATTTTGAGTTTGGATTAGGATTTTGTTAACGCTTCGTTATTCTCTTATTTATTTACTGTACACATTGACAGTTACTAAAAATATCTCACAACGAGTTCCTTACCGTTTTTCACTAGAATTAAACATTAATATAGACCTAAATATTGTCACCTTTTTAATTATGATACAATTATTTACATGTTTGGATCACGGTGTACAAAAAAGTTTGCTACTAGTTATAATACTTAGAAATAATCTTAAACTATTTATTATATATTAACATACTTAAGGTATCACAGTTGAAAACAAACTATATTGATGATATAAGCAGAAATTCAACAAATACCTTACGAACTGTCGAATATCGTAGAACTAAGGCAGGGCAACTATAAATATTCAAGAAATAAAAGTTAAAACATTGTCAACAACCGTGAATTGAAGTGAAATGTGTACTGAGTTTTGAATAGTTTGTAAAATTTGTTCAGTTTACAAGAGGACAAGAAAGGATACCTAAGTCTGCCAAATTATTGGAAAGGTATAATTTTATGTTATATCTCTTTTTATCTTCTATGGTTATCTTGTTTTTCTCACTTCAATATAAAAACGATCACGTAATACCAATCAACAACAAAACCACAATTCGAACTAAAAATCGATTAAACCACACTAAATGCAAATTATTAACAAAGGAAAGATTTACACGGTGACCGTCGAACAAGACTTAGTGAAAGAATATAGAATTGGACGCCATGGCGTATTTTGCTTCATTGACGACACCCATCATGTAAATCAAGGTTAAATCGAAGAGAAAGTCACGTCATCAAAATGGAACAGGTAGACATACTTATGAACATGTTCAAAACACCCACCTTCAAGTCATACAACATACAGAATATTTCTCGATGAGACGAAGATAACGACCATGAAACTTGCTCATAGTCTTCATCTAACTGCATCTCTCGAATCCCTGAACTGCAATTTTGTTCGTCAGCAGCCAACATATATCACTTCAACCTTGATATCCAGAACAAGTCCTTAGAATACCGAATCAACTGCGACAGTTTCACATCTTAGGTGGGCGTAGCAGAGATGTTACTTTCAAGAAAAGGAAAGTTCAAAATCGGTAGATAGAAATAGAGAATATTACATGAGTGTCAATGTAATACGGAATTTATTAAACGAGTTCAATAATTTCACATGTCACGAGCCTTTAGGCGAGTGACATATAAATTTTTTTAACGACACGAGTGTAAGATTCTATTTATGACATAACTTATATTTATGAGAAAATACACTGAAACTCTCCAATTCATTCTTAATAAGAAAGGCAAATTTCTTCTTTGACGTTACGATTTTCACTATCGAGACAATCATATAACGTCATAAAGACGTCATTTGTTTATGACGTCACAATAGTATTATTACACTTAAGCTTGTGTAATATCTATGACATGGCCGTATGACATGACTGAATGGGTCAGTTATGTGATAAAAACGTTTATCGTATGGTTAGAAGTAAGCTGCCAGTGTTTGTTTCATTGAAACGTCATATTTAAAGAATATTTAATGTAAAAGTATCTGATGTATCCAGAAGGTTGTGTACGATAAACGCAATACACAAATGTGATTTCACCTATAGTATAGGGACATAAGCGCGCCAAACATAGATTCATACTTAACCGTACAGCTGTTTCGTCCTTCGATGACACATACGAGATGAACTTACTATATGAAATTATTTGAATTTTACTTTATTTTTTTCTTCATAATTAAACATAAAATCATTGAATATGAGATATAAAGGTAGGACCTGTGATATAAAATGGATTTAGAAGGAACATACTCTCTTTGATATACATGTATTTAAGCATTGATGACATATTTTTTTTAGCTTCATTGGGGTATGAAAAAAGTTTGTTTGCAAACTGTATGAATCTGCTACGCGGATTCTTACAAAAGTTTGCAAGCAAAATTTTTTTCATATAATTAATTTTTGAAACTTATTTTTAAATTTAAAACATGTTTATGTACAATTTTACATATCTAACAACGGATTCTTTTTTACAAATCAATACGCATTGTGACGTCACATTTTTTGCGCCATTTTCGGATTTTTTTTTATAGAGGTATAAAAGAAAATCTCAACCAATCAGAAAGCCGCATTCTACATACAATCAATGAAAAAATTAATTATATACCGTATAACTCTCAAACATTGTGATAATTCCCAATCTGATTAAAATCATATCTTGATCTCCGCGCCGTTCCGTAAACTTCTCTTGCTGCGTTAAGATCTGAGATAATCCCATAGAGGGTCATGTCCCGATGACCTCTCGCATTAGCCAATCAAATTCCTACTGGCAGAATCTTGACAGAGAAATTTTGAGGCGACAAAGCTTGCATAAACGCATGTGTCCGTTAAGTCATTTCGTCACCAAAAATCTCATGTGAAATAATGTGACGAAATGGCTTGCTGCAAGATGACAGGTCGTTGGAAAATTATTTTAGTGTTAAGTAAAGAGGCGACAAAGGTCATCTGAACGTGACCTCTTATGGGATGTTGTCAGATCCTTGTAAAACGAAGTGAGAACAACGATCTGTATTTTAATCAGATTGGATAATTCCTTAAATGATTTTAGAACAAAAAGTATATTACTTCAGACGCCTCCAGACGATGTACTTACTGACCTAAAATGAGCGACACAAACATATCACCTAATGCTGTACATCTTACTTATCTGCCAAAAAGAAATTGGAAACGTGGCTCATCCATTTTTACTGAAGCTGGTAATGAAAGTATTCGGTCCTTCTTTATTAAATTGCACATAACTACTCGATGGAAAGTTAAAGAAGGACAAAAGAGTCATTTGGTACAGAATAATTCGTTTTATGGATTCTCTTTCCATCACCTGTATTATCAGGGTACATGTATCGTGACCAAAATTTACAATGTCTTTTGATCGCTGAAATATCTATGTAATCCCAATTTTCATATTTCATTGGGTCGTTTCAAAAAATTTAAATAATCATAATTAAAAAAAATATATATATACATGTTTGTTGTATGTTAATTTACTTGACGCTATTCACAATAAATTGCGACCTAGGATTGCCCCCCCCCCCCGCCCCCTCCGTCTGTAGTGTTTTGTATCTGTGTACTATATAATGCTCAAGTTTGTTTTGATGTCGTATATTATAGGTATTGTTCTCGTGTTGGTGTCTCGTAATGTATGTTCGTACATGGTGATTTGGAGAATAGTGGTTGACAATGATAATGGTAGTTGTTAATTACTACTTATGTATATGTTGATGATGACGATGATGATAATGATGATGATGGTGATATGATGATATGATGATGATGATTATTATGATAATGATTATGATAATATGATCATTATACATTGTGTATGATCTATATGATGATGATGATGATATAATGATTGTGTGATGATGATAATGACATGATCAAATGATGATGATTATGACGATGAGGATATGATCAAATGATGATGAGGAGGAGGAAGAGGAGGAGGAAAATAATAAATAAAATGTTCCTGATCATAAAAAAAAAATCATATTTCATTTAGTCGTTTCATTTATATATTCATTCAGTATATGCTAATGTTAATTATTTTCTTGTTTTTAAGCACACCGAAGTTTAATTTAAAATAGGTTTTTCTAATGGCATTAATAACTAATTGTAATGAGGACCATTACAGAGGTCCCCCACACCCCCGCAGTTCGGTCCGCTGTGCTGAAATACATGTACAAACAAACTTTCATGAAAAACGGACGATATTTAAATTTCAACCAAACAGACGCCTGAAAATGACGGACATGTTGTTGAATCGCGAAACCAATGTTAGGGTATGGTTCGTGGAGTCATAACAAATATACATACACATTTTGAGCGAAATCAGTAAATATCAAAATTTCGACCAATTAGAAGCGAATTTTACGCGGTCATTTTGTTATATCGCCAAACTAAAGTTACGGTAATGTTTGTGAAATCATTACACACATATTTCTAAATTTGAGCAAAATAGGGCAACATCGATATTTGACCAATCAAAATCAAGTATATAGCAGCCATTTTAGATGCAACAACTGCGCAAAAAAAGTCGTTTGGATCATCCACGCAACCACCATAATGAAGAAAAGAAGAAACAGAGTAAAACCAATAAGTCCTTCACTACGTTTGGGGTACTTAATTAAAATCGGGTGTAGGTCAATTTGTTCTTGTTTTTCTCATTGGGTTGATGCATAGGAGGAAAATAATTTGAATTGTAATAAAAAACGAAAGGAAGCTCATTGTTTGAATTGGTCAATTTAGAATTTGGTCTTTCCTTTGCTTACCACTTTTAAATGCACATATTAAACGATAATTTGAGTCCAATTTTATAACCATTAAATTGACAGAAGGTTGAATTAAATTTAAGATTTTTGCGTTCCGCCAGATCTCATAGAATTCTAAAACTTTCGGAACGAATGAGTTTTGCTAAGCGGCGCGACGGAAATCGATGTGAAAATTCTTAGATGACAGTCACCCTGGACTGCTGCGGTCAGTATGTTCGGACCAGACACGACAGCTTAATACTATGGTAACTTTGTCAATTTCCTTCAGACAGGATCAATCTGATGGTCACGAATCTAAAACTGTGCTTTCGGCCTTGAACTATAAGTATTTCTAACGTCTGGCAAATATTCGTATTGGACACACAAATAAAATGGACTTCTTTTTTTCCAGGAAAAAAACCGAAGAAAAAAAAAAATATAAAATAAAGAATACCGAAGCGTTAACAAAGCCATACGAACTCAAAATCGATTGAACTGCAGGCAAATTGGGAACAAAAGACCGATTTAAAAGGAGACCCTTTAAAAAGTGCAAGACAACAAGGCCACTTGAGTAATCGTCTTAGGCTTCATCGACGACACCAACCATGTAAATCTTGGTCATATTTAAGTACGAGTAGGTGCACATGTATTATACTTCTAAAAGATATTCTTCTTCAGTGATAAATCTAAAATTATTTTTCATTGGTCCTTTTCATTTGTTTTTTTGTATTGCAAAACAACAATGGCTTCCAAAATGTTCAATTTAACAGTTTCTGAAGATTCAGTGAGTACTTTCGAAACTCTATGAGTACAGCATCCGGGATGGACACTTAAGATTGATCACTGCTGCTTCTACAGCGTGTAAACCTCCTGTTTGATACTACACATCTACAGTCTACTTCATTGAAGAATCGTCTACATAACTTCCTAACACTATGCTTGTACAAACAAGTCCCTGTTGACCAACAGTGCGTGTTGTAGGCCCAAAGCCGATCCCTTATCAATGGAACCAGGAAGGGAATAGTCTGATCGGTAGTAATGGTGAATCCCGGGGGTTTTCGAACACGCATCAACAGCCTCTGTCTTAGAAACATAAGTTATAAAGGAAGTGTGGATCTAAAACCTTGACCGATTCTGATGGATAAGTTTAACGGCTAGCGCGTGCGATATCAACACCATATTTGGTCAACACGTATCCTCGCTCGCTGGGAATAGAGACTGGACATCGCAGTGACCGGTTGAACAAATCTCCGAGGGGACTTCCGTCTGCGTTGTAGATTTGACCTTCAGATCGCGTGCGCAAGGACAAGTTGACGGGCCAAAGCGGTCGGTGTCTGGTGCTCGGGGATCTATACAGCTATACAGGGATATTAATTCATGTTTAACATTATATCAGCGACTAGCATACGTATATTTGTGAAAACATTCTTCAGGTTGGAAAGTATGATTCATGTAAAGATTATTTTATACAACCAATACATGTTTTATGTGACGTTTCGATGACTAGTAGATATGTAACATGTCACTTTCGTCAGACTAATGACCAACAAAGCGTATTCACACAACAGGTGTAAATTGTGTACGTTTATTGTTGGCGACGTCACACAATTGTGTTTCAAACTGGAGGATTTGCATAGCTCCACCCATATGTATTGTTGGCGGCGTCATAGAAATCTGGCACGTGTTTGGTTTGAGTAGAGTTATGAGGTGATAATGACGGTCTGAGGAACAATGGTTATCGAGTGAATTTCAGTGTACACTGTAAATATTAACGGTTATTACTGCAGCTACTGAAGGTTCTTTGCTACAAACACTAAATAAGTGGTCATTAGCTCAATAAAATCGCAACGGATTACAATTACGATGTATGAGCTCTACACATGCATATTTAGATATTTTTATTTTTCGAATATTTAAAGTTTTATATGCATTTTTAATGCTCTTTTGGTATCTTAAACTAGTAAGTATATATGTGTGTACACCTTTTTCCAAGTAATGATAAATCTTTAAATCAGGTTCAATCATTAACCAAGTGCGAAAAACGTTCAAAGTTATCTAAAGTCGTGTTTCATTCATACACAATACGCCTTTGAAATACAACTAAAACCTGTCCACTTCCCCCGTTGGGTCAACAGAAAAACAGTTCCTTTATTTGACTAATTGTTTTATCGTTAAATAACAATATTTTATTTATTCTAATTCAAATAGTTTAATTATAGAGTCACACATCTGTTTCGCAATACAAATACACGGTATAAAAAGCGTTATAACAACCATTTAACAATGCCATTCGTCATTAATAACTAATTGGAAATTATGACATGAATTGATAGATAAGGGCAACGTAGAAATTGGTTAATGACCGCGGATCATGTGTTCAAGTGATCCGCCAAAAGGCGCAATACTAGTGGATCTGCTGATATTGAAGCTGTAGACGTGAACACGTTATGAAGTAAAGTTATTGACAAATGTAACAAAGTAGGCATGCTGATATGATATATCACGATTGTAACAAAGTAGGCATGCTGATATGATATATCACGGTAGCTGTACCATCTGGAAGTATTAATTAGCCTAGATGCTGTGATTTGTTATTAGAGTAAACTAGTGGTTAATTAGGTCTCTGTCTATTACATCAGTAAACCGGGGCAGGATGCAGTATTGGTCAGTTGATTAACACCAGCTGGAAATTAATTATTAATGCAGACGGCACTACTTTGCACACGAAGGGGGTTAGTAATTATAAGTATGAGCTAGTATTGGATAGTCAGTCTGTACTGGGAAACGACGATATAGAGTACCAGGACTTTGAGAGTCTACACGAGAGACTGCCAGGAGGGCTACAGGCTAGTTCTAGTAAAGATGTAGAAGACTTATAAGTTGACAATTGACTTAGCTAGACTGAGACACAACGCCGAAGTACTAACAAGTTTGATGATGTTATAATACCATGAACACGTACTTGTGATGTCGGTGTAATTTACGATCACGAATAAACTGTCTATTATCCAACATTATGTGTCGTTGCTGAATTGTGTCACAGACGTTGTTATTTTGGTGACCGTGACCAAGGATATCGAACGGGATAACCACACTACGAAAATAATGGATTCTGAAGAAGAAAGTGAAGAAGAAGACGCCAACATGACGGACAAGCGAAACCTACAGAAAAAACAGGGACAGAGACAGAGTGGGTGAGTGATTTAGTTTTATCCTTGACACTAAAGTAATTCTCATTATGGCAAACATTGATGCAAGTTCTGTTTTTCAAGAAATTAATTTATAAGTTTATGTTCTATGGTAGGAGTACAAAATATTACCCAGATAGTTAAACCATTTTCAGGAAAACCAGAGGTATTCAAAACGTGGATAAAAGATATAGAAAAATATGCTAATTCAGTAAACTTACCAAAAGATAAATTAAACCTGGTAGCACTTCAAGCTATTACAGGGCCAGTAAGTGATTTCATTCAGAGGTATTTAAACGTAAATAAATCTACCGATTGGAATTTATTAAAGAAGGAATTGACATCTATTTTTGATGAAATAACCGATCCCCATCATGCTTGGTTATCATTAAGAAATATAAGAACTCAAATGAAAATGTGCAAGTTTATGCAGAGAGATTGCTAGGAGAATCAGAATTACAAAATGTAGTTTTAAAAGGGCAAGACAGATCAGGAGGAAACGTTATAGAGAGTCAATTGATAGGGTTATTTATTGATGGGCTTAAAAATAAAGATATCAAATTTAAAGTTATGAGGGAAAACCCCAAATCATTTCAGGAAGCCTATGATTACGCAGTATCAGAACAAAATCTTTTATTAAGGTTCAAATTAAGGAATGGAGAGGATAACACACTATTTGATGGACATAAAACAAATACTGAGGACAGGAAAGATCGTCAAAAAGCAAGGGTTAAGTGTTGGGGGTGCAAAAATGGGGACATTTAAAAAAAATTGTCGAAACACAATATGTTGGCATTGTGGGCGGGCAGGCAGGACATATACAAAGAAACTGTAGGGAGAATAAGGCGCAAAACACTATAAAGGGAAAAGTAAAACACTCTGGTTATAAGATGACAGATGGAAGGAATGAAACAGCTAAGACGTTACCAGAAAAGAAAATTAGGAAATCAATTGACGGGAGGAAAGGTACTCCAAGGAAAAAGGGAAATAAAAAAATCAAAATTCCCAATTATAAGATAGAACTGGCAGGTACCCCAAATTCATGAAGAATTAGAATTCAAAACCAGAGACTTAGGGTACTCGTTGATTCATGAATGTATGTGTAATTAATACATTGGGATATTTATAAAAGTTTTAAAACAAAAAACAAAGATTTTGAAAGAAGACAATCAGTTGTAAGTAAATAGTATTTAATAGAGATGTTCATCATAAACATGAAGTTCACTATATAGGCAAGGAGGAGTGTTTTCATTCATTATTTTTAGTATCAGGAATGTACAGAAATATTATATTAGGCAATAAGATTAGTTTTACATGTAATGAAATATGATTAATTATGATTTAGGATGTTAGAGAGTTGAGGATACCTATATGCTTTGTTTGAATACGATATTCATGTAGTCTCTGTTGTAAGTCTCACATAAACACTATAGTATAGTAAAGGGTAAGTCAATAACTTGATTATGGATAGCGAATATCTCCCAGATGGTGAGCAATTAGTTGGAGTATGCCGAGAGAGAGCGGTGATGCAATATCATAATGAGAACATGCGTATGAGTATCGATAATATGTGTATGTCTATTGATAACATCATTTTGATTCAGAGGCAAGCTCAGATGATGTTGAGTTATGCAAACGTTTAATAGATAGAAAATCTAGATTAGAGTCGCAATTAAGAACAGAATAGTTCAAGTAACACTATGAAGCAAGATGCTAACCAAGATGACCAAATAAGTGAAGATAGTTCAGATTATATGTCAGTTGATGAGGAAATTTAAAAGTTTCTTTATTTGGAATCAAAGTAAAAGAAGCTATGGAATAAACAGAAAGAACTCTCTCGTACCAATCGCGTACGGCACGTGAGATTCAATCTATTGCTCAATATCAGTATGATGAAATTAAAACAAAACAAAACAAATGATATGATGTGTAATGATAAAAAGTAAAAAATAAAAATAAAAACTAAAACGTTAGGTAAAATTGAAAGAATAATAAAAGAAAAATATTAGATGTAATCACGAAAAATCTGATAAAAAGCTTGAGTGAAAATATTAATTTAAAAAAAACAGTAAAGCAAGAATGTGTAGTTTGAGATAATTCATGAAGAACTGAGCGCATCAATAATAATGCATATGAGAATGAAAAAGGTCAGGTAAGCTAATCACTTTGCTGAGTTACACATCGGTGTCGGCTAAAGCTGAGGATGGGAGTACATCTTTAGAGAAGTTTCCTCTACACCAACCATTAGATCAAAAGACAGTCTACGTCACTGATCAACGAGAAAGGGACGGTTCCATGTTTTAGAGAGACAGTGAATCCTTGTTAAATTATAAGTTGTACGAACATTCCATCTGCGGACGTCAGAAGCGGATTTTCTATTAAGGAAGATATATTCTGAAATTTCTTTTATCTGACGGGAATTAGTAGTATTTGACTGGAACTAGTTAATGATGCTATTTGTACCAGGAACTGTTATATGTGTTATGCACATATATACGTGTACGTGTGCCAGACTAGAGTACACACCATCGGTAATGGGTTTAATTATACGGAGGTTGATCTGAAAACTTATTTATCCGACTGGAGAGAGCACAAGAGACTATAATGTCATGTGAAAAGAAGGAACATTGCAAAGAAATATGTGACACGATTTTCTTTTTAATTATTCGTGCAATTTGTGAAGATCTATACGTATTGTGAACACTATAATGTATACCTTTCAGGACGTGACGTAACCCAAAGGACATTCATTAATCATTTTTAAGTGAAAAATATCTTTGATAGTGAAAGACATTATTAATGAGACAATCGCGATAGTGATTTAGTTCACATTATCATCATATTTGATTCCCCGAACATTATTTTGTGTGATTGAGTTAATGAACAGTATTGTGTGAAATTGTAATGTCGGACGCGACATACGTGTTTAAATGAATATGCAGATACCATGGACATTAACTAACCATGTGGATTCGATAATGATTTTATTATTTTGATTCTGATTTGTACATATATATCTAATGGGTTAATTTAAAGAAGCTATTGTGTTTAATGATTTGTATCTGTAAATATGTTGTTATGAATATATATGTACCCACTATTGACTTTTACGACAAAAGTAGGTGACCTTGAACATTAAAATAAGACTATATCATGTTGTCATTTAAGGGGCAGTATAAGATATTAATAGATGCTCAACGGGGAATTGTACGATGTCGGAGGTTATTTAGTCTAGATTAATTGATTTTAGAATTATCTGAAGTGGGAATGGAGTGAAATTAATTAATTAAAAAAAAAAAAATTGGGATAATATTGGCATATTATTTAAAGAACTATAATTGGAAATTAGATTTCCTTGAGGAGAAGGGACGAATAATGAAACAAAAAAGTGTGCATAACATCTTTAAGAACTATAATTAGAAATTATATTTCTTTGTGGAAAAGGGACGATTGTAACAAAGTAGGCATGCTGATATGATATATCACGATTGTAACAAAGTAGGCATGCTGATATGATATATCACGGTAGCTGTACCATCTGGAAGTATTAATTAGCCTAGATGCTGTGATTTGTTATTAGAGTAAACTAGTGGTTAATTAGGTCTCTGTCTATTACATCAGTAAACCGGGGCAGGATGCAGTATTGGTCAGTTGATTAACACCAGCTGGAAATTAATTATTAATGCAGACGGCACTACTTTGCACACGAAGGGGGTTAGTAATTATAAGTATGAGCTAGTATTGGATAGTCAGTCTGTACTGGGAAACGACGATATAGAGTACCAGGACTTTGAGAGTCTACACGAGAGACTGCCAGGAGGGCTACAGGCTAGTTCTAGTAAAGATGTAGAAGACTTATAAGTTGACAATTGACTTAGCCAGACTGAGACACAACGCCGAAGTACTAACAAGTTTGATGATGTTATAATACCATGAACACGTACTTGTGATGTCGGTGTAATTAACGATCGCGAATAAACTGTCTATTATCCAACATTATGTGTCGTTGCTGAATTGTGTCACACAAATAAACAAACGTGCTAAATGTTATAGATTTAGAAACAGAGTCAAAAGTAAATATATTCATGTATATACATATATACCAACGGAGGCACGGTGGTTTAGTGGTAGGACGCCGGGCTCGTGATCGAAGGGTTGCGAGTTCGAGTCCCGGTCACGGCACTTGTGTTGTATCCTTGAGCAAGATACTTTACTCTACTTGTTCCAGTCTACTCAGCTGTACATGAGTTCGTGGTTGGGTAGTGTTAGACATTGTTTAATGCTAGCTGTGAGCGCCGAAATGGCAGTATCGGTGTTATGCTCCCCATTGAGTTGAGAACGATATTGGCTGGTTGCTAAGGCTCTATACCCACGGATAATAATTTGTGAACCGCTTTGAGGCGACCTTCAAGTTGTGAGAAAGTGGTATATAAGAACCTCGAATTATTATTATTATTATAACTAGCACCAAAATTAATTGAGTGCTTCCCATACACACACCCAAAAGCATCAAAATAAATATATATGTACATGTACTTTAACAATGACATATTCTCAGACGATTTTAAAACCTGGGTACTCCAGATAAACACGCTATTACCTCTAATAGATACCACTAGGCTCACTTACAAGAGAAAAACGTTAAGACATATGTTTGATGCAGCTTAATTCAATTTTTCGACATACTGTATATATTACTAAATTTAAGAGGTGCAGCATATGTGTGTGTGTTTTTAGTCGCCGAGGTTTGCTGGAGCCTCCATAGCCGAGGTAAATCTCCGTTGATTAGTGGCACGGTACATAACATACACATTTTCGTAGTACACGATTTGAAATTATACAGAACTAGTTTAATTTTTCTTCTAAATTCATAAATTAAAGGGGTTTTACGCACCTGACCCTTCTGCTTCTACATTAGTTTAGACATTTAGGATTCCTACCTTTTGGCCCCTAGCATCACAGAAGAGTCCTAGGGGGACGGAACAGCTGTATGATGCAGTTTAATTCAATTTTTCGGCATACTGTATCTATTACTAAATTTAAGAGGTGCAGCATATGTGTGTGTTACGTCATCTTTGTTAACTACTTTTGTGTACAATGATTACCTGCGATACCCGGCTTTCCAATATATGTAATATACCTATTCGTTTATAAGTTTAGAAATTCTATCAGTACTGAGAATAACGGAAATATTATTGTGAAGTCCAATGCTATTTACCAAGAATATGAAAATAATAAATTTAATCTTTGTTTGATTTTATAATAATGGAATTTTTCGTTGAATATATTTCATGCCATTCCATAAAAACTGGCAATGACGGAAAGGAAACAGTTGCATTCCATGCAAAAAAAAGTTCCATACCTTGGTTTAAAAATAATGCAAGCTGAATGTCTGTTGATGCCGTATAATGCATCCTCGGTACAAGACAGTACGAGTTATGTCCCTTCCACCCTCCTCGGCAAAATGATCAAACATCAATAACGGCACGCCACGTCATTCTAATTACATGAATCGTTGTTTGTCTAGACTGCACAAGTTCTTCACCAGTGTCATCAAACGTACATGCAAATTATACTCTACCCCATGTTTCTGCAACCAACACAGTCATAAAAGCATTCGTTTGATATTTGTTTTAAGATTAAATAGTTGCAATCCGTAGTCTCTCATGACAAATCAATTACCTCTAATTGGTAGGCGCCAATTTAGCGGTTCGAGGTGACTGAGATTCAAAGGTTGTCACGTTACTGCGTGTCTGCTGATAAAGGACGACCAAGTGTGATCCTAATTATTGTGCCACTGTTTTAGTCGCGTTGTTCATAAATGTATGATATGTTTTAAATTCCGGTGATTACAGGGAAGAAAATTATACCAAAAATTAACAACTGGTTATAACTGTCTATTACCAACATTACCAATAGCATTTATACCAATAATTCATTAAGTTGTTGGTTGTAGATATATTGGTGGTGATGATGAGTGACATATTTAAGATGATGATGATGATGATGATGGTGATAACGACGATGATAACGACGATAATGATGATTGTGAACGGTAATATTGAAAGCGATTGTCATTTAATATATTATGTGATGATGATGATTTGTGTTCAGTATATGCTGTATTATGTATAATGTGATGTTGATGGCGTTATCATTTTCAGGAGGAGGAGAAAATCCTGTAGCGTATTCTATTCAACGGAACGTTCCTGATGTGCCTGAATGAACATTGCGTTCCGCTAAATGTAATGCGACGTTCCGCCTGTTGTCAAGAACGTCTCAAGTTGGATCCAATATGGCGGCCGGGGAAAGGTTTTCGTTTTAGCTGTTCGATATAACTTGTAAATAGATGAACATGTATCCATTTAGACTTTATTTCAGCAGGAAAATATATCGCCACCAACTCCATGTGACACTAAAGTAAATAACTATGATAAAGTAAATAAAAACGCTAACTCGCAGTGATTTGCAAATTTTACTACTGAACCGTTTGGGCTATTTCCGGAAATGTTTTTTTTTCTTTCGATTTTTAGACATTAACCCAAAGGAACGGAATTCGGAACGTTTTGTTCCATTAAGCAGACCAGTTCCAATTTAGCAAAACTGGAACGTTCCGGCAGTAGAAATACACTACATGTATGCATGTTATGTCTTCTTTATATCTATATTAAAATTCTTGGAAAAAATCATCTAGAAAATATAAATTTCTATATTATATTATATATTGTAGCTTCCGTGACGCTGTGCGGACAAACACGCATAAACAGAACAACTGACGGTTTACTACCGTCCAACCTGACTGATCTACTTCCACCTCGTCAGATTGATAAACATAGACGCAAAGCACAAACATTCCTTTGTAGTGTTACCGACAAAGATGCTCTGAATACAGTGCGCCAATCATAAAACAGTTTTCTTGCTCAAACTCAAATGAGCCAATCATAAAACAGTTTCCATGGTCAAACTCAAATGCGTCAATCATAAAACAGTTTCCATGGTCAAACTCAAATGCGTCAATCATAAAACAGTTTCCATGGTCAAACTCAAATGCGTCAATCATAAAACAGTTTCCATGGTCAAACTCAAATGCGTCAATCATAAAACAGTTTCTATGGTCAAACTCAAATGCGTCAATCATAAAACAGTTTCCATGGTCAAACTCAAATGCGCCAATCATGAAACAGTTCCCATGTTCAAACTCAGTTTAATTTTCAAGTCTATAACTTATGAACAAAATACACATTCTTACAAATATAGAGAGAAAAAAGAAATTATTCTGTTTCATGTTAACACATGTCGATTTCACCGTTTCAAAATATTTTAGTGCATTTGAAAGAAAATTCCATTCCCGATATCCAGGGGATAAACTTTATTATAAAAAGTACTGAGGTTCTTTATTGCATTCTTGGTCGTCTCAAAAAGTGTTCAGAAGCCGGTGCTGCTATTTTGGCGCTCACAGCAAGCAATCTAAAATATATCTAGCATTGCATAACTGCGTTCTCATTAAACAGAAGAGTAGATTGATACAAACGGGGTAATGTGTTTTTCTCATAGATACAACACGGTGCCGCATGGTGGCTCGAACATTTAACTATTAGGTCACGAGTCCAATATGCCTCCTTCTTTGTGGAAAGAAACAATGTGAGCGTAACGCGAGCCCTGGTTTTTTTAGCACAATATTGACCCATGCAGTACCAGGCAGAGATATATCTACCGTTTGTCGGCAATCTAAGTAACTCATCAATGTGTATAAATATATTACATGACGGATATTAAATATAGATGTATTTGCAACTTTATTTTTTACTTTTCGTTGTTAACAATATATATTTATTTACCTACATTTCTCCTGGCAGTCTAATTAAGAAATATCGCCCTGTCGTCCTCTCTAAGACGTTATTACGATGTCAAAAATAAGCTAAATGGATGATGTAACACACATACGTGCTGCACCTTTTAAATTAAGTAACAGATACAGTATACCCAAGAAAATAATTAGACTGCATCAGACAGCTGTTTCGTCCTTCTACATGTATAATTCAGTGATGCTAAAGCCAAAAGGAAGGAATCGAAATTATATGAACTATTTTACAGGCCGAAGGGTCGGTTGAGTAAAACCCCTTTAATTTATGAATTTAGAAAATAATTTTTTAAATGATTTCTTATCGTGTACTACGAATGTGTGTATATAACTGTATGTACATGTACTGTGTCACTACTCAAATGAAATAACTGTGGCTATGGCGGTTCCAGCAAACCTCGGGGACTAAAAGACCCATCAGCAGAGTCTACCACTAGTAGCAGTTTCAAAATGTCGATTTACGTCAAAATAAATCATCTGCATGTAGTATTTTTTACGTTGAGACCAAAATTTTATTGATAGAAAGTATGAAACGGAATCCGGAGATGTACGTTTCATGTTATGAAATAAAATGACCTTCCTTTTGGGAAAAGTATTTCAGATGTTTGCTCGTTCAAGCATGAAATAAATCTATCATATAACTGCAAGCTGACATCAAAATGGCGTCGTGCAATCTTGTAAAAAAGATAACTTTTATGTGATTTAATATTTCCCATGAGATATTGTGAAACGGTAGGACTATTTATATTTGGATACAATAACAAAATCATTACTTTAGAGCTCGATCAATGTCGGCAATTACATTCATCGGTCCGTGCAAACAAAAAATTAAATATGTAATCCCTCTTTTATTAGATGAAATAGTACGAAACATGATTCTATTGATAATTTATTATTTGGTTTTAGAAATGTATTCCGTTGATTGGTCATGTGATCAATTTTAATTAATTACTGATTGAATCAACAGTGTTCGACATTACATGCAGTGGAATGGTTTGTAGAAGTGTTCTGAAGTTACCTACAATTGATAATTGTAAAATGTTTACAAAACTAATGGCGGTGGTTCGCTCTATAGTGCTTCGGTCTAGAGGAGTTAAATGACATTCACTACAAACATTTTAACGTGTTTTTGAAGAGATGATGGGACATCATTACTGAAATCGGATAAGTCAACAACACCATATTACAATCAGAACACTCAGAACCACCGTGCTGTTTGTGATACGTACATATGTAACGGATCTAGACCGGGTCGACCGTCAGCGACCAGATAGCTCAATTGGTTCGGAAGGATCCTAACTAAATAAAAGTTAATTATCAATAAAATCTCCATTGGAAAACACAACAGAAATTAAGGAAAGTTCCTTAATATATATCCACAGGAAAGAATTATTGAATTTAAGGAAGATTTTTTCCTAAACTTCTGTAATGTTTTCCTTGGGATATTTTTAAGTAAAGTAATTTCCTTTAGTTAGGAAAGTTCATAAAATAGGGCCAGACCATAATTTAAACACTTTTACTGATCATTTTTAAAACAGTCCCTCATATCGACTAACATACCTGGTCACCGGTGATTTGATGCTTTTTAGTATTTAATTTTTTTTTGTTAAATTGACTTGATATTCAAATATTCCATCCCCCGTCCTCATACTTATCAGTACAGTACAAATCTTACCTATAGACCCGTAGTCATGAAGCCTCAAGCGTGGTATTGTGTTCAAGTCGAACAACCTGTTCTTGCAATGAACTATAAAGTAAATCTTATATTGTCGATGATGAAGGGAAACCTTGTTGAGACTTAAAGCAGAATTTATATATGTTTATTTTTGACATTTTATTCGTTTAGCTGTAAAGGATTTCAAATGAGGACTTCATGAATGCGGGCCCAAGGTCTTAGAAATATTTGTCAGTTCCAACGTACAGTGTATTAACATTTGTCATAAATTGAATTCATAGATCTAAATATTATTTCCTTGGACAATGCACACGTCTTCGTATGGAACTCTTTTTGAAATGAGATACAAAAGGACACGTATCTAGCGTGGAACTCTTTTTAAATGGAGGTACAAAAGAACGCGTATCGAATGAAGGGTTACACAGCTGTGTCTGACACGAGAAAAGGTCGGGGTGACGTTTCCGAATACACAGTTCAGTGTTATCGCCAGCAACTAAGCCACGTAATCAGAGTCCCTAGGGATTCAGCTACGCCGTCCGTCTCTTGAAATATTCATCAGAAATCTTAATCCTGTGGCTGCTATCAGGTTCAGGTTTTCGTCTTGTTCAGGAAATTGCGATACACAATGACTCCATGCCTCGAGAGTATACCTATATTTGATCAATATGAAACTTCAACAAGTCTTGCAGGAATTTCTGTTTGTGTTAGTATCACACGAGCAATGTTAATGGTGTCCATCAGATGACGCTTTGTGAAACAGTTGTTGTGTTGGAGTTTTTTCCGTTACTATCATTATTTTTTTTACATTTCTATTTCATTTGACATTTTTACAATTATATTTTAAAAAAGGAAACAGCAAGTATGCTTTTCATAGCCTTTTAAGTAACCAAGTAATTTTGAGAAACTGTCTTCCCTTACAAACTTAGTGTTTATTTGTTTTTTAAATAAAGTAGGGGGCAACTATTTGATACATAGTTTCATTCATGTTTAGCTTTCAAAAACAACATGTGAGTATGGGAATATAATTAATTAATAAATTTGTGCTATCTATAATGTTGTAGTAAAAAATTACCAAGAGGCCAAATTGCCCTGCATTGCTCACCAGGTGTCAACATCTTCCTTAAAGCCCTAAAGTCCCCTGAGGTCTATTACTGTAAGACATTCTGAAGAACAGGTTAAGATTTAAAAATGTTTTAACCTTGTGACCCTTAAAGTAAGACAAGGTCATTTTCATTACCAAACTTTGTGCGGCTTCTTCCATGAAAGCTACCAGCCAAATATCATGCGTCTATGGCTTTAGGCATTTCAGCAAGTTGTTTAAATGTTTTAACAGATTATACCCCTGTTCCCTCAAAAATTAGTCAAGGTTTTTTTCTTTTCAAAACTTTGTCGGGCTTCATCAATGGTGTCTATCATTCAGCAGAAGAATTCGTCGTTAAAATATTTTACAATAAGATTTGACCCATGTGACCTTGAATATTGGCCAAGGTTATTTCTTGTCGCACACTTTGTCAGGCTTAATCGAAAGAAACTTTCAGTTTAATTTCATAATTCTAGGCCTTTTGGTAAATCAAAAGAATTTGTGTAAATTTTTTAACCGATTTCACTCCTGTAATCTTGAATGTGGATCAAGGTTATTTCTTTTCGTAAACTTTGTCGGCATTAATTGAAGGAACATTTCAGCCAAACCTATTGCTTCTATGCATTTTGGTTAAACATAAGAAGTCAGGAAACTTCAGGAAAGTTTTCGGGTTTCTGAAAAATATGACAAAATATCTTGAATCTTGACTTAATCTATAAATATAAGTCATTAGGCTTGATTTTCGTTTCAAGTTTTGCCGAAAGTTACGTATAATGGGCCTTTAATAGGACGTAAAAACAATCAACCAAACCAAACATGAACATTACGTGTATGTTGTGTTATGGCTTACGTTGACTCTATTGACAAGACAAACCTAAGTATATAATGAAATGTCGTTTTGATATCGATTGGGTCGTGTATATTTACAGTGGTTAGGGATGATGAATTTTTATATAATGTTACGCTTGACCAAAACGCGGCTAGGAAAACTAAAATCCAATCTAAAACCACAATCTTTATTGGCTTGCCGCCCCCCTCCCTTCGTTTTTAGCTGATTGGAACAGTTGAGATACATTACCCACCATTAACCAAACTTTAAGCGTATACATATAAGCTTCAACGATTAGTCTTTGGGTCTGTCTCTGTCCATGGGATCTTTTTATGAAAATATTTCACCATGGTTACCTAGATACCAAATATATCCAGGTGAGTGATACAGACCCTCTGGGCCTCTTGTTAAGGTAAATTTAAAGAGGCCGAGCACTGTGTACTCGACGAAGACGTGTCGGAAAAACTAGGTGCGGTGCCCGGATAACGTACATGCAAAAACTGTATTTCTTAGTAATTATGTTTCATTGACACATACAACAAGAAAAGATGGCGGACTTAATGATACACATATAAATACTGCATGCATTTAATTTTTTTCAAAGCTTACATTTATTTGTCGAGGGAGGGAGAAGTCGGGGATGAGGGAAGTGTTACAAGATTCTGTTTGCGTCATAGAGTTATTTCTCAGTATATGCATGCACATTGTTTTTTTTCCTGTTCTATGAGATCGATTTCATAAAATAGAAATAGATTCAAATTGAAAGGCATGTATTCATTCAGTTCGCTATAAAGCTTGATTATTATCCCTACGTAACTTTTAGAGGAAATGTGTAAAAGAAACGATTCTTGTCCCCGTTAGAAAAAAACATCTTATGTTATCATATTAGAACTATATCTTATAAGAATTTCAAAGATAATTACCACTTGCTCCGAAAACATATTAATAACGACAAAAGGCAAGTGATTGTGACGTCACAATGACACTTGATAATTGGCACTCATGTTGCTTAACATAAAGCTTTGAACTGATTTGGTTTGGCATTCATAGGAAAAATGAAAGCGAATGGGAAAAGACAAATTATATAGGGCCTATAGCGCGCTATTCAAATAATATTCAGTCATTGTCTGGGAATACAATTGGTATCCATTGGAGACAACTATGACGTGATGAAGACAATGACGTCAACAATCAGTCCATAACGCTTATAGTACAACGTTGGTGATCGGTAAGGCACCTCGACCACGTTACAAATATGTCAAAAAACTTTCTTTCCGTTCAAACCTTCAGAAAACAAACAACTTCCGTCGATCCTCAATATATTTCCCTTTTTGATTCTGTGCCTGTGGTAGTAGAAGCTTTCGTTGAATTATATAAATTTTCCAAAAAAAAAAAGCAACGCAATAGTGCCATCTTTGTTTTCAACATGAGACAAAAACAATTTCCATATGATATTCTGGTTTCCGTTAGATTTCCCAATATACAACATGGTATGTCGCCACACATTAGACTTCATTAAATAACGATGGTTCACTAGCTCGCTTACAATAAAAATATTGATGACCGTAATGCATTAACAAGGAAGGCTGCTTTGTGATCCAGTATGGTATTCAATCCCCTGGTCAGCAGATTAAAAATCGTTAATTTAATCCGTAAAACAGAATATCTGACCGAGCTGTACAACAAAAACACTAAATCCCTAAGGACTAACGCCATCATATTTCTACCGAACATGAGATAGTACTTTATACATGTATTGTGCACAATTTATTTGCAATACTTGTTGGATTTCATATTTTAGATTTCGCGGCGCACTTATTTTTTTATTTGCAATACTTGTTTTATTCCACATATAGCTTAATAATAATAATTTTTTGTTTACATTTTGATGTTTACACTGCCTTTAGTTTATCTGTATCGACAATATCAATGTAGTTAAACTCTTAATGTGCCTTAATTAATCAAAGTAATTTAAGAAACCGCGCGCACTTGAACTAATCAGGAAAAAAAGGGTTCTTTTATATTTCAAAAATATTTTTTCACCAGTTTCTAAAAGTTGACGATCAAAATTGTATTATCTCATTCACCAATATATACTGAATTATTCCAATCTTTGAAATGGACGAGTTCATATGTATGTTTTTGGGGTTAAAAGTTTTAATATGACAAGATATTTCATATTTATAACATTGATTTAAGCATAAAACAGAATTCTGTTCCGTGTTATAGGATAATAACACGGAACAGAGTGATGTTTAATGCTTATATTTACATTTTTCCATTGGTTTTGATAATTAATTTATTCATTTTTTTCTTATATTCCACATTTGTTCTGAAATTTAAGGTAGATTTCTAATAAATAAAACAGCCAAACAACCAGTGGCCACCTACCTCCAACGTTATGATTATGACGCGACAATCGTAATGACGTCATAATAACCAATCCAGTGTTATGGTATCATAAAATGGAACTGGCCTTAGTAATGTTGTATAGTAGCAATGCATAGCAAACATAAATATAATATAGCAAATGTAAATATAATACTATAATTGATAGTATTTTCAGTATACCTAAATCTGAATGAGAATCAAGATGATGTTTTAAGGTTATCATAATTGCTTTGCATCTGCTTATAAATACGAAAGACAAAATTTCTTGGTATATAGAAGCACAAGTTGAATAACTAGTTTCATAATTGTTTTAAAATAAACAAAGTTTATATTTCTTTTGAAAGAAACAACTAATCCCCTTTAAGCCAATCGGACGCAGGCTAAACATTCATTCCTGAAGATGACCCTACAAATTGGAACACGTCAGTCCGATTACAAATAATCGTTTATGACCGAATCGACCGACGAATCCCAAATGATTCATGTAACCATTGGTTGGCGAAAGTCCATTGCACTATTCTTGGGGCGAGTTGTTCCGAACGGCGTCAATATGTTCGATCAGTAACGCCATTTCATGATTTTTCTACCCATACATTAATGTCGCCAAGGATTATCTCATCTCAGGAGAGAAAAGTACACGAACGCGACAAAACAAACAGGTTGAGGTAGTGATAAAATAGAAAAATCTATTCTATAACTACTGGAAGTCTCTTCGCCTCCATAATGATGTAACATAATATTGTTTGGTTAATAAAGTAAATATAAAGACGGGGAGGACACACCTTTAACATTATTTGTAAAACGGGTTTAACACGCCTAGGTCCCATCAACTGTTGATTTAAATCATTTAAATGCCGCTGCCAGATTTCCTAGACGTAAAAAGTAATTCTCTTTTTACACATTTATGGAAATGATTTGTCCATTAAAGATGTATGGGCCAGATGTCGAAAGCCATGTTAGTTTAATTGCAACTTTAACGCACAACATTTCATTCCAAACTTAATTTTAAATTGTTGAAACTCAAAATTACAGCTACAAATAAAAAATTTCAAAACTATCGCCAAAAGAAAAAAAAATATAAAAAATACCATCTTTAACAATTCCGTGTTAAAATGTTTTTTATCTTACTGATTAGTAAAGCTAACCATGCTTTGGATTGTCGACGGCTAACACATTTTACTGGTGCGTGATAGAGAGGCAAGGAGTGTTGTGAAACAGGAAATAATTTGTCAAGTGTGATTAAAGAAGACTCGTTGTCATCGAAAGTAATTTAATTACAACAATGCAAACAACTGCGGACATTAAAAACATCCAGAACAAGATCCAGGTTTGAACAAAATAAAAATAAAATGAAAATAAAAATTGAATAACATGTTCAAAAAATGCCAGCACGATAAAAAAAGAAAATATGAGTTGCAATATTTCAGATGGGAAAGGCTCTATCTAAGTTCAATTTTGATTGAAGGTAAAAATGTCCAGGTTTCAATATTTTGTATAGATTTATAAAAATCATCATGTTTTGGGGGTTAATGTTCTTTACGAATTTGATGTATTGTCATATCTCGCTAGCATTAACTACCCTAAACCGCTTTACATTCCTTACATGGGTGTATCTTGGTTGTAACTGTAAACATTGTGCCAAGTTATGTGCAATACGCCAGGTAACACAACCAACGCGGAAATCAAAGATTCAAAGAGACCACGTTGTATGATGTCTAACTCATCTACTCCTCCAGAAACGCTACACGAAAATAAAAAGAATAAACTTGACTGTGTTCACGATTTGTCAGTTTCTTTTTCGGGTATCCCGACTACCCCCAACATGGACGACTCCGTCAATATTAATTCTGACCCTCTCAGTTGTCGTCAACTCCCATGACGCAATATATTGAAAACATGTAACCGTATCAGCAACTACAAACTCTACCACCAGCCCATGGTTTCCATCAGCTCCAGTCGCAAGGTAACTTTACCATCTCTGATCACGATATCATCCGCATCAGCAACGCGGTCAAAAACTCTATCATTAACCATATAAAATTGGAAATTACCAGATCAATCGCCGAGTTACACTTTCAAATATAAACACTGTACATGTTATTGTATCCTCCTCTACAAGGGTCGTTTAACACTGTCCAATACACAGGTGCAGTGTTAAACTGTCCAACATTTGCAAACGTTAATCTTGTCATGTAGTTAAATACCTATTTATGCTATTGTACCATACTTTAAAAGGATTAATTAAGAAAAATATTCATGTCATTATCATAACGTTTATCAAATTACCATCCAGTCGTTGCTATGCTGTTTAATTTTCACTTTTGTTATGAAAGGTTCAACAAATGTCTTTCGAATTTTCTGTACAGCCTTATTTTACAGTTAATTTCACGAATCCACCAAATGAATTATTATTCAAAAATGTCATTGAAATGTGCAACATGATATTAACCCTTATGACTCATTGTGTGTGCATGTTATGTATGCATGGCTGTATGTATGCGTTGATTGCGTGCATATGTATGTGTATGAGTGCGTGCGTATGTATATGTAAGTGCACGCGTGCGACGTACGTACGTACGAAAAAATGATAATCCATACATAAATGCTAACATACATAACTACTAGGTTACATGCCCCTCTTATTATGAATAATGTAGTCATTACTAGTCATCAAAGATATCACCAAAAATTAACATTTTACGTAAATTCAGATCTCTGCAAACTTTGGATTTTACTCTTATTTGACCCATATTGGAGTATGGTGATATAATTTGGGACTGCCTTACCAAATCCCAATCTGACTTACTAGAAGACTTCCAACTGGAAGTAGCACGCATAGTTACAGGTGGTACTAGGCTTACTAGTAGAGTTAAGCTTTATCTCGAAATCGGTTGACTTCCTCTCGAACAAAGACGTAAACATCACAAGATAATCCTCTTTCATAAAATGGTCCATGGTTTAGTCCCAAAATATCTAAAAATATGCTCCCTCATCGTAACAATAGCATTCATGCCCGCAATACCCGTGTCAGCAACAATTTTCGTCCTTTATTATGTCGTACTAGTCGGTATAGGAAGTCTTTTCTACCTTCAGTAATTGATCTTTGGTACTCCTTGCCAGACTCTATAAAGGATGACCCCTCTACTTCAAGATTAAAAACTACATGTATTAACCATCTCACAAAGTCCCATCTTTCTATTTCATTGGTAGTAGGCTAGGCCAAATCAACCAAGCTAGACTTAGAATGGAGTGCAGTTCATTTAGATTTTACTTACATCGTAGAAATCTTATTAATAGCCCTTTATGTTCATGTATGAAAGAAAACGAGAACAACGAACTTTACTTGCTTTACTGTCGTCTTTATTCCCCATTCAGTGAACATACGTTCACGGAGATAAATCGTCCAATTTCATGCAAACTACTGTTGTTTGGTGATGATGATTGTTCAAATGAAGAAAATGCACTAATTTTCTCTTGTAATCAAAATTTCATTATCTTCTGTTCTTCCACATTTTTATTTTTATATAAAGCCTACCTGTCGTTTGCAGTAACAACCTTCACGTACTTAGCTGTTTACAATAGCTGAATACAGATTAAATCTTGCATAATTCACTGTTTACAATAACTAAATAAAGTGTTAATCTGAGCAACTGTCTCTGCTTTATCTACCCTCTGTCCCTTCTCGTTCCCCTTTCATCACTCATTTTCCTTTTATACTCAACGTACCGTTAATTTTTGTTTCTTTTTCTCAATATCATAATGAAATGTAGTCCCCAATTTTCAAGCGTAATTATGTCACTGGAGATGGATTAATACAAGTTGCAAAACTTGTTTCCAAATCCAATTTTAAAATTTGTGTATTCGCTCTTCACTATGCATTGAATTAAAAAAGAAATAAAATAAAGTTTATACTAAACCGCTTTACAGTACTTACATTTGTAGACACTTTTTTTTATATAATCAATACAATTAACAGATACAGTTCTACATGTAACAAATACAAATTTTTAGCAATTCACAGGAGCTACCTTACAACTAGGTGTATGTATACGTGCGTGCTGGAGATGTATTGTGTTCTTTTACTACTAGGACTGTACTTCTAACGGCATCTTTTTATATAAGGACATCTCCCTTGAATGTTACAGCACAGATACCGCAACACCCAACATATGTGTATATTTGGTACGGCGGTGTACTGGATATACTTTTTATCCGCGATAGCAAATATCAAATTATGGTTGAAACGTTTGTGTTATAAATATTCACAATTGCAAGGTACTCCATGCTTTTATTTAGAAGGGTTTTAGTTTTCGCGAATTGTGATGCATTCGTAAATTAAGCGGATTTTAAACCCTCGCAAATATTAGCAACTATACAGTATTTAAGCTTTCATGATTTGAGGGAAATAGTGGTAGCGTATGTAGTCATTCTATTGTATGAGAGCCTATACGAGTGAATGTTAATATCACATGCATGACTGTGTACGGGAATGAATATCCGGGTGTTTAATGTGAGCGACTTCTGTGTGTAAATGAGAGCTGCATGTTGATTGGCTAGTGCGAGTGAGAGTATGGTTTGTGTTAGCCGATTGGTTGGGGTGTTCGGGTATTGTGTTCTAAACATACAAATGCATGTGATTTTCGGTTGTAGGGTAGAGAGTGACAGTAGAACCAGTCGTGCGCCCCCCCCCCCCCCAACGGCCGATATTATACCTGTTTAGGTAAGACGATTGGGGTGATAAATGTAGGGAGTATATCTATTTCTACCACAAAACCCCGTGTTATTCCACTCTCAGACCATTGTATAAACGTGCTTACTGTTGGATAAATATATGTTATATACCACTAGTGGAATATGACCTTCCGGACTCTTGATTGGATGAGAAGTTGAACTTTGATCGGAAATCATGATTGTTGACGTCGTCATCGATTGTCGACGACGTCACAACTTGGCGGGAATGTATTCGAGATGATGTGATTTCCCGCAAATCCGCGATTCACCCCAGAAAACAGCACTGCAACTGCCGACTAAATATCATTGCGGTAGAAACAGGTCACACGACTCGTGGTTATTGGATATTGAATTTATTTCACTCGAATTAATTATTTTTTAAAAGTTACAAAAGACACTCGCCAAAGCTCGTGTCTTTTGTAACTTTTAAAAAATAATTAACTCGAGTGAAATAAATTCCATATCCAACAGCCACTCGTTGTGTAACCTCTATATATGTTACTGTAGGCGTCGTGCGAGTGAGTGTGAAAGTCGTTGTTACCGTTATATTTTGTTGTTTCTTTCTTACATGTATGTAATAAATATATTTAACTGTCAAACCTGTTCTTGCTATCTATTCAAGTAAACAATACAACCAAATCCTCGACCCCGAGGGACATGTGTGAGCCACCTGTTACACTGTATACTGTCTGTTTTTCAAAACAAGGGTACGTTATCTTGTAAAACAATATACTTACGGGTCGATCCCAAGTTTACTTCCGGTACAATATATTGTTGAACTAGCCCATGACTTTAAAGAAATGTCATCATATGTACGGTGTCCCGGAGTAGGTCATGGACACTGTAGTATGTCACAGTTACGATCAAACGTATGTGGCGGGTTCTGTTGTACATTGTAATACACTTTGCTTGTATACGCCAGAGTGATGGCACTCTAAACTCGGATTCAGTTCTGCAGTATCACAAGAAGGCTTACATGAACATACCACGGCCTCCCAACTGCACGCGCTTACAACACACAAACACATATCACATACATCGGGAGGCCGCATTTTAATCACGCTAAATACGTAGGGGTCACTATTATATCTGACCTGAATTGGGACGCTAATATTAGTAAACTTGCCAACAGTTGCCTTGGGTTTTTGAGGCGAAACCGAAAGATGTCCTCTTCAAAGGTCAAGGAAAGGGCCTACAAAGCTCTATACCTATTCTCCGTTAAGTAATTGCATTGTCGTTATATAAACTTATACATTTTCAATAGAAGCATCATTCGAAACAACTTCCTTTAATAAAACATACCTATATATTTACCGGAAACACAGACACATCCCCGGATATTGTGAAAACATATGACATAATAACGCAAAACGTAATGTGAAATTGCACCAAACTGTATGTCGCTTTACAGAACATCATATTTGTGTAGAGTGTAGAAAATAAGCATTCGATCAAAACCAATGAAAATGCAGCGAATTATTACGCATATGACCTTAATTGTCCGCCCTGAAAAGTTTATCAAAATCGGTTCATAAATATAGAGCATATGGCGTCTTATGTAATGTCGCTAAATTTCAGTAAGCTACGTTACCACCATAATATTATACACGAAAACAGTATAGACTTATCTGTTATACAATTCATTTTATACTTAAAATAATGCTGAACGACCATTTTACTTCATACAAAAACACAACGATGTCTAAAAGTGTGGATACTGGAGTTATCCGTCATCAACACTCACTTTTCCGGTAGTTTTTTTAAGGATGCAAGCTACGTTCTAGTTTTCTACCCAACACTATGTAATGGATGGTGAACTAATACCTTTTACTTAAAGCACCAACCTATGTACCTGGCACATATATATATAAATCAATGTTCTGTTATGTTTAGTGAATAGAAAGCCTAGGGAAGAAGTAAAACGTAATTTACGTTACGTAACTTACGTTACCGTAATTTACGTTACTAGTGATCTAAAACTGATAATGTGATGTATAATATGTATGTACAGACCAATTATTGCAAGGATTCCGGAATTTATGACATTGGTGTGGTTCCTATATTACAAACTATTGTAATTTTCCGGTTATAATCAAAGTGGCAGGGCGCCAAACTCTGAAAAGTAAACTCATTTCAAGACGAATATCGCTGTCCCACATGCTTTAATTAAACCTGGAATTTAGACGTAAGTATTTTATTTGTATATTTTCCTTACTTTTAAGTTATATATAACTCAAATATTTGATAATATGTGTATAATGTGAAAGGAAATCTGCATAGACAAACTAGAGGTCATTACGTTAGGTCGAATAATTCCATGTTTATGGATGATTATAATGCTATTTGTAATCATATAGAGACTTTGAAATATCAGAATAGGTATTTAGCCTAACCACCATCGCAAATATGAACGGGTTTCTTACATAATAACTAATTTCAAATGGTAATTTTATGTAACACAAGCTTTGTAAATATAGGTAACGTAGCTTACATACATTCTGAGTTATTGTCAAATTAAGTCGTGCAGCTCACCATGAAATCTTGTCATGATTGCATTATAGCCATATAACATATCATCATCGTATTGGTAATGATTCAAGACACACAGAAGTAACAAGTATAGCACTGTATTGATCAGCATGTTGATTTAAGTATGGTAACGTAGCTTACCTTTAACGGTAATGTAGCTTACATATAACTGTTACTGCTATTTTAGGATGGCACTGACAAAAGCGGAGAAACAGAAGGCATACAGGGAACACATAAAAGTGCAAAGTATTGCTTCATTTCCTCCAGCGAAATCGAAGGTGTCAGTAAAGACATGCACAACTTCGTGTTACTGAGAAGAGTGCCTACATGGGAACTTGCATGGATATAACGAAGGCCTTTTGACTAAATCTGTTCGTGTGTCTGCTGCCCAGGTATTAAATACCAACATAGAAAAGGATAAAGAAAATCAGGTGACAAACGGAGACAGGGATGTCGAACACGACACAAGTGCTGAGACAATTGGCCAGGATAATGAAGAAAGAAGAGATGATAAGAAGGAAAAAGAAGATATAGGAGATACTGAAGAAATCAGAAGAGTTTTCGCGGATGATCCGGTCAAAGTGATTTCCGAGCAAGAGGTTGTGGAAAATGACTGGTTAGCTGTGTCGAACGAGGCAGAGTGGCACATCGGAAAGGTTGAAAGTGTCGATGATGATGACGATGAACTAGAAGTCACATTTCTGAGATCCACCAGATCCCTGAGCTCCAAAAAGGACTTGTTTAAATGGCCAACGCCTAAAGACGTAATGTTCATCAAAAAGTGTGATATCATCTGCTCAATAAGTGAGCCATACCTAGTTGGAAGAAGTGGTAGAAGTTACCATATTACAGAAACCGATTACCAAGAAATACAGAAACGTTTCGTCAAGTGATCACATATAGGCTAACAGATTTGTGTAATCTACGTTCTCAACAGATAACATACTATTATTGAAAATGAGTATGTCTAGATCGTTATCTAAAGTACATGCTAGAGTTGATGAGACTAAGATAATAGAATGCAATAGATTGCACCGTGCCAAAAACAAGAAAATGTTGCATTTGTAAATATGTTCTATGTTCGGGTTTTCGCTTTTTTTTCTTGATTGCTTAGGAATATTGATGAAATAGATTGGTTATTAACTAATTACTAAATGCATTTACCGATCCATAAACAGTATACGGTCTTCAGGAATGAAAACGTATCGATATTTGTTGAAATAATGACATTATTTAGGACATTTATGTAAATCTAAATGATGTAATATACGTTACCGGTTTTGGTAATTTACGTTACCATGGAACACGCTTACAACAGAAACAGTAGCTTATATATTACCATATATGTTGATGTAAGTTTAAATCTATGACAAATGATAATACGTACAAAAGAAATAATATGACTATCAGATGCAAACTGAAGTTTCTTTAGTAAATGTTACCCATATACTCTGATGAATTGAGAATCTAAAAAATGTTAAAAACATTTGATGAACCTGTTAATCGTACATATAGTTTATCCTGTACAATCAAATTGATTATACTGATTTATATTGTACTTTAATCTAAAAATTCAAACACGTGTGCACTTTTAGATACTTAATTTCTTATTTTAAGTGGATAGCAATATGTCTATATTATCGGAACGTAGCTTACATCTACAGTCATGGAGTATGTGCTTGCATACCTGTAAAAACACCGTTAATTATCGCCGAGTCCTGAAAATTGACATGTGTATTGTTAAATGTTCATGTTTTGGAATAAAACTAATTTCGAAGTGTTTTTTGGACTTCTTATATTTTTTCGGAATTTCCCCGTGTGGCATTATTAACGAAGAATACGTGTCTAGTGAGACCTAAGCTTGAGTATGCTAGTGTGGTTTGGGACCCATATCTTGTTAAGCGTATAGACCAAATCGAGACAGTCCAGCGGCGAGCTGCCCGTTTCGTCACAAATCACCATAGAAATACTTTCAGTGTGGGAAGTAGAAGTAGAAGGAGTAGGAAGTCGCACTCGCATGACCAAACAAAAGCCTACAAAGAGCAGACGGCATACTAGTAAAGATAACTTTTGTTGCGCCGGTAGCGTCGGGTGTTGGGAAGATAAGTTTCAAAGTGAACCGGTTGGTCAGTTTTCAGCATTATCAATACAATTTTCTTGTTGAAGTCGTAAAAGCCGTTAATTACAAAATTCATTTCTTTTTCAGAATGCAGGGAGTGTAAAATTGGCCTTCTGGTGGCTATCACCGATAAGTTCTATTTGACATGACATCAAAATAAGGTCAGGGTGGGGGAGCATTAAGAGTTTTGGGGGTTCAAATTTATAATGGTCCCATTTTGACAAAAATATTTTTTGGAATCTTTCTTAGAAAAATGAAATTGATTATACAAAATGTTCAAGATCGAAAAGCAGGTCCCAGTGACCAAATTATATAATAGCTTATTATACTCAAAACTTAATTTGCTTTGTACCTAAATATAATGGAGAAAAATGCATTGCGAATATATTTTGAAAAAACATGAAGGGGATCGGTTTGCGGGGAGGAGGTTTTTTCGAAAGTACAACGACAGCGTTAGTTAAATAGGTCAAAATTGTCTACACGGTGATATATGATTGAATTATACATACAAATGTATACTGCAATAATACAGTATTGAAATATAAGCAAGTGAACAGGGGCTTACAAAGATATACCCTCATCTTCACAAAGCTATCAAGTGTGATCTTTGACTTCAATATTGACTGATGAGTGTGAAAATGAACCAAATCGGACCACGAGTTCATGAGATATTTTGTACTCAAAGTATGGACGCGCAGGCGATTTCTATATACCCCCTTTTCATAAGTGGGATATAATAAAATTATGCATGTGGAAATATTTTACACTGGTATACTACTGTGTTTGTATAGATTTATGGGGGGTATGTTGCCCTCCCTTGACAAATACCTTCAGTAATCATTTAGTTGGTGGTATTCAACTTCAATGTAGCTTGTGCTGTACACCTTGCCTAAGAATCCAGTCATTTGATTCTTAGTTTATAATATGCAATACCTGTTTTCACCATTTCAAATTACCTGAGCTGTTGCTTTATTGATATATCTGTCCGTCGTGTTGTCTTACAGGTACAGTGTTATTCAGATAGAAGTAAATCAGCTGTTATTATTCTTTTCATCCTAATCCCAGGAAATTAACAGTCAGTGCATCGGTGCAAAATCCAGATTAGTTTCGCACCATTATAGCATTGCCAAAATGTAAGCCTACAAAATACAGACTTTCCATCCCGTATTTCGTGAAAATCAGTCTACCCATATCAGCACGGCAGTCGGCAAATGCATATCCCGTAACATATGACCCATATCAGACAATCAGACAAGCGTTCGGAAATGCATATCGAGCAAGTGTCGTGATGAACTAGCTGAACGGACAAGTCACTGATTGGGCTGCCGAATTTGTCAAATGATGTCCATATTTGTGTTTTTTCAAGAACATTATAAAAGTGACAGGTTGGATATTTTAAGGAATAGTCATCATCTAAGTTTCCGATAACAAGTTTGTATTACCCGTTGTATTTATCTGCATATTTGTACGTGTATATCAAGATTGAACGGGATTATTTTAACATTCATGCCGGTATGAACGCGACTCTGTTACATCCATATTAAACATGAATCCCTGTATCCCGTTCTATATATATTTGCGATTTCACTATTGACAAATTGTTTGATTATATTTATTTTTTCTTGAAATGATTATTCTATTAACTGCGCTTGTATAGGTTTCCTTCTTTAAACAACATTTGTGGAACATCCCTTTGAAAACAATTGACGCGTTTGACGCACGGGAATTCTCTGTTATACGAATCGGTGACAACACTCTCATTGAACAAGGTGAATCTATGACGTCAAAAGCTAACCACGCGCTACGCCAGTGAACGTTTGCTTTCATACTCAAATAAAAACATTTTATGTTGGTAATGATCATATGTTGGGATGCAGAGCAAATGTAAATAATGTGGTACTGCACTGAATAATGGCGGAGAGCGAATTACAAGTGAGATGACCAAGGTGACTAAAGACCAATGGTCAAGAAATCACGCAAACAAGCCAGATATATATACCCTTGAACATCCGGTTTTCGATGGGGTAATCAATTATCGAAGATAGCACACGAAACAACTCTGTATATACAATTATTATTTATACAATAGTCTATCTTTAACCTTACCTGTACAATTGTTTCTCTGTCGATTCGTTATTTCCTCATTACAATGTCGGCACTTTCCTACTGCAACTCGTCATGGCGGCCGCCATGACACTATATTGTGTTATCGACGGTAGTGCTCCCTAAAGCGTTTCCAAGACATTGAAGACCACACCAGTCGAGTTTTTTTACAGGGAAACAACATTTGAGTTTAAAAAAATCATCCTTCCGAAAATTCACATTTTGATATAAATAACTTTTAATATTTTTTCAACGGAAGCATGGACGTATATGCGAGGACTTGCATAATCTAAGTCACCTTTTTTGTATCATTTTCTGTTTAAAACATCGCATTGCCTACCATTACATTCTTTTTATTGAAATCGTAAACTAGACTCTTCACAGGGTCTGATGTAAAAAAACAACATTATTTTCCATTTTTCTACAAGAAAATAAAATCTGAAATATGCTCTTTCAAAGCGTTTTATTCATAACACAACAAAAAATTGTACCAGATGTACATGGTAAAGTTATCATTACATTCTTTTTATTGAAATCGTAAACTAGACTCTTCACAGGGTCTGATGTAAAAAAAACAACATTATTTTCCATTTTTCTACAAGAAAATAAAATCTGAAATATGCTCTTTCAAAGCGTTTTATTCATAACACAACAAAAAATTCACGTTAATTGAAATGCAAAATTAATTTTTCCTGGTTGTAAAATGTCGCTAAAAATCAAATAATCAGACTCGGGACATCTGGTATCAAATTAAGCGTTGCTAATTTGACTGAGGCACAGAACGCTGAAGGTAAGGTTTTAAAGATGTATGTAAAATGGGCTTGAGTAAATACTTGATTTTACGTGAGTATATATTCAATCTGTGATAAAATTACCCGTTTTAAACGCAAAGTCTACTTTTCTTTGTAAAAACATTTCTTGTTGTGTGGGCGTTAGGCAGAACACACCTGGTTCGAAATCACGCGAGAGTTTACGAGATATTTACAAAATGGCAAAGGCGTCGGAAAATCCATATATTTGACCAAAGAGCACCAGATAATTCGTCCCAGACAGGTCCGAAGACGTTTTGACAATGTTACTCACTAAAAGCAGAATTCAGATCATACATAGTGTACATCTGGGCACAGCTTAATTACTATTAAACGATAATGTTCAACCTGGAATAATTCTGTCAATAAACAAGGTGCAATTTGCATGTGAATTAATTATAAAAAGATATTTATTATCTGGAAAGTTTTAACTTATTCAATGTTTGAGTTTTAAAGTTACAGACGAGTGTCAATTTGCGCTAATCACTGATTCAGCTAATCACCTTCAGAACAATTAGGCTCTGGTATTGACATTAATGACACAATTAACCGTGCGATATAAAGTCATGTATTCATAAATCATTTGATTCATCCTCTAGTCCAACCAGTCGTATGACTTGAACCTCAAAATTGAACAGGAAGTGACACGCTATATCAACAATGACGTTATCGATAAACAAATTTGTATAAGATAGTCGGAGATTATATTAAGACAACAGAAATCAGTCTCCGAGTTGGAAATAATGTTTAACTCTTGAACGCAAAATTGTACTGAAAGAAAATAAAATTAAAGATTGTTTTGAGATTCAAAATTGAAACACAGGAAAAGAATCACCATGATCAAATAACCATCCTTGATGAGCACGAAAAGTACTCTCGAAGAACTCGCCTGACGTTTCTTAATGTGTCTGTTCCAGAAAGGGAAACAACCGAAACTTTTGACCAACAATTGCATCTATATATTCTCGAGATTTGTGAAAAATCCCTTGGTGTCAGGATTCCTGATAGTGCTATATCCCGGTGCCACACCATGGGGCTCATCAAAGAAAAATAAAATCACTGCCACTGATCGATTTAATATGACTTGTAATGCGAGTTTTTCCATGTAATATTCTCAATCTGAAATTAATGATATATCCATAAATTTATCCTTTATATTCACTATCGCATCACCAAATACACCAACGACGTCTTGTGAGACTTCCAACGCATCACTTGAATCCGTCTCAATCCGGAATTGAGATAGAGTTATCGGGATATTTTCCGATTGTTTGAAAATATATGCACTTTATATATGTTATTTTCCTGGAATGAAGATGTATAGATAAAAAAAATGTTGTACTTACCAGATCATCATACTTGGCCAGTTTCACCACATTTATACAGTTGTCCGAGGGTGCCCGCCACGGTCCAACAGCTACTCCCGTCATCTTAAATTGGTTTATCACTTCCGGTTCCGCTTTGAAACTTCCGTAAAGTAAATTCACAGATTCGAAACACCACACAAACAATTGTTAATTTATTTCACTTTACTTCAATAACTGCGATTAATCCACAGGAAGGAAACACGATTGTTCTTGATTCTGGTAAATCCGAGTATTTGTTTAATGACGTTTATTGACAGAAACGCTTCATTCAAGTATTTCCGATATCAATTGATTGGCTATTTATCTATAACCACATTTGTTTATTATATATTTAACTGCATATTCAATATAATCCTTGATTTTAGGTTAATAACCTTTACCCTACGTGACTACAACTGTCGTCTAGTAAGCAAGGTTTCTATTTTCTGTTTTAAGCTTCATGCAATTTCTGACAAGTGAACTGTTACATATAGTAACGGATTAAAAGTGACAATAAAACATTAACACTGCAATCCAATACATCCGAATTCCAACATGGACAGATATTGAATGGAAACAAAGCCAGCATTATAGCACTTACTACTGCTACAGTGATCTGGAAATGATAAATGACGTCTGGATAGCTAAACGCTTTCATGCAGCATTAAACACTTAATTAATGAAGTTATTCAACCGGTGACACTGCATACACACAAACGATAGTATGTGAGCAAAGCTATATACTCTATATAATTCCAAACAGAACTGCAACACTAGCCAAGTACGGAACACACATTATATAAAAGCGAAACACACATGCCTCATAAGTGTCAACCAACTCTGTCTCGCGTTCCGTTGGTAAAGCTCTAATCCTTTCCAATGCTGTCATCCCTGTACCTTACATATATCTGGATTAGACGCTACCGGACATACTGTATTCCATCCAACGTGAGTTTTATGACGACCCGGTTATACTAACATTGAGTTGCGTGTTAGATTCCTTTGTTTGTTTGCTTCGTTAATGATTGGTTCCGATTTTTTTATTTCAATTTCCTTTCCGTTTGAGCAGACAAGTGTAATTTGAATCTATTTTCGAACTTTCATCAGTTTACAATGTAGATGCATGCTAAATTTGCACGCTTTGATGTTGTTATTGTTTTTCCTTTGAAGTTGTTTATTTTGTCTTTTTTATGTTGTTTGCTTTGATTTTTTTGTAATTGCGTCAGTGTAAGAAATCAAGTCGTTAGATAGAAAATTAGTTAGCAACGAGATCGAACGCTGCGAAATATATACTGTATATGCTGTGTTTGTACTGTTTTTACTTCTGACGGGACTACCACCGCCACCTTTCCCCTTGAAATAAGACCAGAAATTTCACCTGTTATGAAACACGATTTTTCTGACTTAAACAAACTACCTTTGTAATAGGTCAAACCTGTTTATTTTATGAAATTAATTCGCGGATCAAGAGGTTTTGTTTGACAGCTGCCTGGCAGAATTGGTGTTGGTTTCTTAATGCTGAACACTTGGCAATGTGATTTTCGCTAAAGTTTAAGAAACATGAAATTGTTTATAGAAACGTTTTCATGGGTAACATTTATCTTACTTGTGAGGTTTTTTTTCTTTAATTCGTTTATAGTTTGATTTACAACATATAATTTACGGACTTGGCTCAATTAATGTTATATACCATGTAAGCGTGCATGTGTGTGTGTAAATCGTCTGCTGAATAACGTACTACTCGAAGTGAAGCGGACGTAAACATTTTAAAACAAATCCGAGAATACCAAAGCGTCACCAAAACCATTATCAGAACTCAAAATCGAATAATCTAGAGGCAAAATAGGAACAAAGGAAATAATTACATGGAGACCCTTGTAAAAGTACAGGAGAATAAGACCAAGGGTTCCGGAAGAGTTAGCGTCTTCTGCTCCATCGACGACACCCGTCATGTTATAATCAATAAATAAACATACAATAAATGCTACCCGAAACATGTTGGTTTATTTGCCTCCTCCGCCGATCTCAAGCCATTGAATGCTAAATCCCCGATCAACAGTGGTGTCCAGATTAAGGGTAACGATAGTGCATGCATTATCTTATACCGTACTTATGAATGTGTTATCCTTCTAATTTTGGATTCCTAGCATCACTGAAGAGTCCTAGGAGGACGAAACAGCTGTATGATGCAGTTTAATTCAATTTTTAGGCATACTGTATCTATTACTAAATTTAAGAGGTGCAGCATATGTGTGTGTTACGGTATCTTCTTAATTTGCGTTCATATTTACTCAATGATAAAATACGTGATTGATATATAGAGAAGTAAAAAAGGATAGCACTTTGTCCTCATTTATATCGGGAACATAACTATCTAGATGCCAAAAAATCAGTTGCACCAATTCTATCATTTGAAATTTTCTGTAAACAAAAGATTTTTTATGCAAAGTTAACGCTACGTTTATCTCAAGAGTTCAATCCGATTTTTACCTTCATATACCCTTATTATATTAATTACTATTCTCTGTCAAACATGGCCAGTATATACATATTATGAGATGTTGTACATGTACTATCATACAAGTATTATACCTTCAAGATTTAATTTCAGTAAAATGGCATTTTAAAGTCTAAATAATCGCAATCCAGCACATAAATAATACATTTGATTGAAAGCTTTTACATATTGCCAACATACCTCCGGATATTTTAACCAAAGATTTTACACAATTTACATGCAAACTTTTGAAATCATTGAAATTCAGTTGTCAATGATGGAATGCCTTCTTGAACACTATTGCATAACTCATATTGTGGTCCCTTATTATGTTTCTTCAGTATTTCGCTATGGCAATTTTAGTTCTATCATGCTTTGCATTATAAAATATAAAATACATGTCTTTCCACTAAAATAAATGAAAACTGAAAATATGCATCAATTTTGGAACGTGTTTTGATTACTTTTATTTAAATTTTGATAATTCATTAATCGAATGCATTAAAGCGTGTTAAACATCACACTTGCAGTTTGAATAGAAATTACAGGCTCCTCATACGCCCAAGTTCTCCTATTCCCGTCCTCTAAATGTGGTCTCCTCTCCGGCTCCACTCTCGCACCCCTCGTCCTTTATCGCTACTTGAAACAACAAGAATAGCATCCGCTTTCCCCGTTTATATCGCAGCATCCCCATCTCATCCCTGTCCCATCCTTATGTTTTTTATTATAAGAATTACCAAACCCCAGCTCTAAGCCTTATCCATCTCAACGTCTTCTGGTAATTGGTTAGTTCGCCGATTGTTTCTGTTTTTGATTCTATTGACAACCATTTAAGGACGCTCTCCCGGTGTATGCGAAGTGGGTGTGTGTGTTGAAAGCGTGTTTTTGTTTTTGCTTCTATTAACAGCCATTTAATGACGGCCTCCCGGTGTATGCAAAGTTGATGTGAGTGTGTTGAGAGCGTGGTTATTTGGGAGGCCGCGGTATGTTCGTGCAAGCCTTCCCCGATCAGGCAATCGGGGCAGCAGGTACAATTCTTACGTCCTACCTGTCTCGTGTTAATAATACAGCGATGTGTCCAATCCCAGATTTCTCTATTTTTCTGTCCACTGTTTGTATTGCAGCGAAAGCTTATATCAACAGTTATTTATTATGTATGACTCTAACTTCCCTTACAATTACCAGCGTTGAGTTATCGTAAACATCCATCGAACGAACGTCAATTAATGTATCTGCAATTACAGAACGAGCTTCCCATTGTGTTTAGATAATCAGATGTGAATTCATTGATAAGAATAAAAATATAAATATCATTAATGGTGACAAAACTCTAGGCTTGTTAAACAGACTATTTGTTCTGTCTGCACTAAATGAAGTATTACATGGAAATCGATTTCCATCTGTTGATGTGAAGTAATGAATGTTAATGTGTGGTTGAGTGGTAGTTAACAAAGCAATAACACTAATGAATTAATTAACTAATTTCCTTAATTATCCTTCTGCACTAGTCGCAATATGCCAAAATAATGAAGAGTGTTAGACTACGTATTCCTCTCATACATTATTGCAGAAATAAACTGTCTGTGCTGTTATCTATTGCAATATGTATTGATATGTCAAAGTTTCAATGAATTAATTTGCCAACATTTAACAATGCACTAATGATAATGAATCTACTTTCACAGTCTTCAACAAGAACCTTTTCCCAGCGTTGGGGCACTTCCTTTGGCAAAAAGATTGCTTCAAAACATGTTGTATTTGATATAAGAAATCGATCGATTATTTCATTTCAATAATAATGATCAGATGTACGGGTTGTTCAACTAGGGGGATAGGATAGTTATCAATCAATGATGCGAGTCGTATCATAGCATGTTTGGATACGAGATTTTAGACGAGATTTGAAGTTGTATCAACTATTGCTGTTTTTCTCTTTTGGTAGTAATTTAGTTTTTGTCGTTAATATCATATACCGAAGTAAGCTACAAATCAACTGATTGAGAAAAGATGACGTAACACACACATTATGCACATTTTAAATTTAGAAATAGATACAGCATGCCGAGAAAAATGAGTTAAACTGCATCACACAGCTGTTTCTTCCCTCTGGGACTCGTCAGTGCACAGTGTATACTGTGCCCAAAACGTTATATAATAAGAATACTTTCTTGTAGTACGTCACTTTCAAGCTCAGGGAAGTTTAAAATTTTCGTTTGACAAGATCTTTTAAATGATAGTTGGTTAATAACCTTTAGCATCTTAAGCATACAGATCGTTCTGGGCTTTGATTAGTCAGCAGTAATGATAGTGACTTCATTCCTGGTCTAGATCATCTGTGCGCTTCAACAGACATGAAACACGACACCGATTGAATTGTCAACACGACACCGATTGAATTGGGGAATTTCCCATGTTACGTAAACGGTACGTTTAGGGAGAAGAAATGGTGTGTTACAAAAACAAAGAAAAACAAACAAGCATTGCCGGGTTTTATTCAAAAAAAAAGAAGACAAATTAAACGTGACTAACAAACAAGATACCTACCGACTCTTACTGGTACAAACGACGGTGAAACAAAGGACGAGATTTTGAAAAATCCCGAAAAAACTTTCCTTGAAGTGAAAGTAAAACATAAAGAAATCAAACTGATGTTACGACAGACGAGAAAGGTTCATCCTTAAAGAAACAGAAATAAGATTTGATTAAGTACATTTACAATGACAATCACTTTTCATGGATAATGTAAAGCTTTAATTTCACACTCAGATCCACTCATGACTTGAAAGTACAAGTATGACCATTGTTAAATAAAACAAACTTGAAATTGATGTTTTAATGATATAATATGAAGAAATTATAATGATAAAACAGATCGAAATAATAATGATGAAAATCAACAATGATAATTATTGGATTTTATTTCAAAATGATGAAGCTCCAATCATGATTTGAAAGTAAAAGTATAGACATGCATGTAACACTGGGCAGCTTGAAATGTAAAACAATAATTAATATAGGAAAGTGTCATCTTTTAACGATATTATATAATCTACACATTTTATATCTTTTAAATCAATAGAAACATATTCCAATACATATACTATATATACTATAATAAATTTAATTCCAACAAACAATTTGTTGTGTTTGATATACACTGTATGTGGTGCCGGGTGAGTTTTTGGAAGCCAGCTAGGCACAGTGTTTAGTGGAAGAAAAATATTAATCAAAGCCCTGCCGGTTCATTAGACCAATATCAAAATACTATATCAGTAAGGGGCAGCGTGGCATGAGTGATCTCCTAAGACGAGCGAGCCTGTGAAGATGCCCGGAAAGTAAGCAGTGACATTCGTGCTCAGGTCCGAACTATCGGAAACAAATTTACAAAGCATGTTGAGATTTCTGCTCAGGAGGCTGCTTAAATTGCACTACAACTGCCAATGAGGAGGTCAAGTAGAGTGTTTCAGTTCATTAACACAAGTCCAGAAGGGGATCGTTCATTTATTCTCAAAGATGAAGAATTAATAGAACAACTACCTTATGATTCTGAGGGCATCAAGTGTGATAATGTAATCACAAGGTACACAAAACGCCATTCTCAACAGGAACATCTCTGTCTGGCAGAATTTTGATATTAGTCTAAGGACTTTTTCAAAATCAAAGAAGACATTTTGAATACTTATAACAGCTAGTTCAAAGGGTTTCTGCATTTGTTTATTGTCACCACAGACATGATTTTAAAATATTCAAATATTAGAGGCTGTATACCAATTGAAGCATCGGTACAATGTATCATCATAATATAACGCTTTCTAAGCGACTCTTATACTTAATAAGTCAATAAGTATAAGAAACTAGAAGGAAATTTCCCATCCATATCCTCTAAAGGAACTGTAACATACTTGTCTATTGTATCATATCATCTCACATATCATAGTGTACCATACAGAAGCGGCCAATTAGCCTTTATTCCTCATTTCTGCATCCCTTTTATAGTCTGATATTCACAAGTTTACCCATCGTCGGATACCCACGGTACACTTCTCTGACGTTTGCATACCGTGGGCTAAAATCGATAGAAACTCTCCTTTTCGTACTGATATAGTAGCCAATCATATCGATAGTTTCATCCGTGACTACATCCAGCCGGGGTTTCCCGTTTAATATGTAGTATCGCCTGTCATTAATACATAGTGATTGTGCAATAATTGTGCCGATTGTGATTAAAATATAAGGTCCTGCTATATGGAGATTGACATCGGCATCATGCCTACAGAAATATACTCGTCGTGGTTACGGTAAAATGATCTAACAGAGTGTCACAAGAAACGATCATTCTGATTGGTCGAAATCTCCGAATAAACTTCTATTCGGGTAAACGAAGATTTATATCGATTCTGGCCCACAGTATGCAAACGTCAGAGAAGTGTACCGTGGGTTTCTGGCGATGAGGTTTGCCGTTCAGAGCAACAATTGAAAGTTAACGATATGAAGAAACGTACTCGCCTAATATCCACGAACTTATAGATAAGCATTCTTCTACTGACCCAAAATCATACTGGAAACTAAATGGCAAATATCTTTGTTGTCTACGATAGGCAAAGTTTTTGAACAGGTTATTTCTAAATGGAAAGTTGTTTTTTTCACAATCTGATTAAAATCATATCTTGATCTCCGCGCCGTTCCGTAAACTCATCTCTGCTGCGTTAAGATCTGAGATAATCCCATAGGGGGTCATGTCCCGATGACCTTTCGCATTAGCCAATCAAATCACTACTGGCAGAATCTTGACACAATCTGATTAAAATACAGATCCTTGTTCTCACTCCGTTTTACAAGAATCTGACAACATCCCATAAGATGACCTTAGTCGCCTCTTTACTAAACACTAAAATAATTTTCAAATGACCTATCATCTTGCAGCAAGCCATTTCGTCACATTATTTCACATGAAATTTTGGTGACGAAATGAATTAACGGACTCATGCGTTTAAGCAAGCTTTGTCGCCTCAAAATTTCACTGTCAAGATTCTGCCAGTTGTGATTTGATTGGCTAATGCGAAAGGTCATCGGGACATGACGCCCTATGGGATTATCTCAGATCTTAACGCAGCAGAGAGGAGTTTACGGAACGGCGCGGAGATCAAGATATGATTTTAGTCAGATTGAATCTTGACAGTGAAATTTTGAGGCGACAAAGCTTGCATAAACGCATGTGTCCATTAAGTCATTTCGTCACCAAAAATTTCATGAGAAATAATGTGACGAAATGGCTTGCTGCAAAATGACAGGTCATTTGAAAATTATTTAAGTGTTTAGTAAAGAGGCGACAAAGGTCATCTGGACGTGACCTCTTATGGGATGTTGTCAGATCCTTGTAAAACGGAGTGAGAACATGGATCTGTATTTTAATCAGATTGTTTTTTTCAGTTGGTGTGGTTAAGAATATCTATAAAAAAAATTTCCGATTCTGGTGATATTAAAAAAAAGGTGTTTAACAGGGTTCCAAACTTGGTCCATTACCGATTTAAATTGATAGATTTCTTGACCTTTCCTCAACGATTTATTCTTGCTTATATATATATGACTTTAACGATGTCTGAAATTATCTTTGAAGTTAAGTTTCTATATTTAAAAACATAATTGGTAGGATTTTCTCCCTTCTCTATTCATTTGTATTATTAGATAAAGACGTATTAACATTACTTTTGAGTTATGTAGTCTGATAATTTCTAGTTCTCTCTTTTTCGTTTGTGTCCCTTATTAATGCCATAAACACTTTTAACATCTGATTTTATACATGGAATTCTTTTATTTTCTGTTGCTTTTTTTACCCGATACGTATGACACGACCCTGCCTCTAATTACAATAAAAAGTTTCTCTAAAACGAGTTGATCGTCAATTTGAAATTGTACTTCTGTACAGTATCCGATATGTTATTAAGATTGTCAAAATTATATATAGGTAAGGCATAATGTTTCTTCACAATTATATATAGGTAAGGCATAATGTTTCTTCACATTCACACTAATTAATCAGTTCCACAAGGACATGTTCCCTAACATGCTCAAACTTGCTTGCATGGCCCTAATATGTCCAGTAAGTTTGTTTGCTTTTTCTAAATAATCAGAACCATGTAGTAGAGAGTTGTTAAATTTCCAAACCTTACCCGTTTTGATTTTTTAACTGTGTTTTATTGTTGGTGTCGATAAATCCGATCTGTATCCTGGAATAATTTAAGATTCTGTTGAAAACTGGATAAAAATATTTCGCATATGAGACATGCTTGTTTAATAAGAATATGTTTGCCCAAGGTATACATATTGTATATAATATTCTCTAAATATTGCTTTATATATATCTATGATTATTAAATCTTGTATTACGCTGCATCTCAATTAAATGTACTTAATCTCTAGTTTAGGATCGAGTACAAGGTTCAAATCTCAAAATTAGGAAGAATCTTTACTAAATGTATTAATTGTGTTTCTCATAATATCGTTTGAGTTGATGTTATCAGCGTTCGGACCGTGTAAATAAAATCAAAGTTATTGTTCCCCTTCAGTCTCTATTTCTGCCGTTTTTATTAAATACCTCTCTAAAAACCTAAACATCCAAATTATTATTGAAACATACAACTACAGTTGTGGTATCGCACAACGCACCAAAAACTGCATGCGTGCATCGTACATACATCGTGCACACATCGTTCGTTCATGGTGAGCACAACTGGGCGGTCTAAAGATCGTGCGTTTATGTGTGCGATTAGAATCGCACACACGCACGATTTGGTAAAATTGGTCATTACATAATATTACGGAATAAAAACATATGGAACCCTCTTGTCCAAAAACTATTTAAATTCGCATCATATTTATTAGGATTATGTCAATTTTAACAATATACAGCAAACAGTATTACAGTGACCATGAGACAGGCAAGTGCGGGTTTAGCTACCAGGTAACAGAATATGTAAATAACATGCCAGATTTTTACCTGTCCCGTGTGCGGCGATACGCTACGACAGCCGTTACCGAGCGACCGTTATGAAAACAAACTGGACTTATAATTAGTTATTTGAAAACCACCTCCCCTTCCCACCACTTTACCTGTGTTTTCACACCTAGGGGAGTTTTGTAAGTGCCCCGGGCCAGAGACATCTACATATATTGTCCATGTACCGGTGCAGCGTATAACTTGTAAACAAGAGGCCCATGGGCCTTAACGGTCACCTGATGTTTGATATGAAAGAGAAATATGGGAATGTTGAGATGAATATTTATAACAATACATTGTAGCATATCTGGGAGTGAAAAAAGGAATTTTTGAAATTATGTCAATTTGACCCTTTTAGGCCCCACCCCTCAGGCACCTGGGGGTCAGTCAGTGTCAATATGTGCGTACTACTCAAAAGTCATGTCATATTGCTAATTTCAACCAAATTTGCATCATTTCTTATGGCAATTAAACAAATAATGCAAAAAAATGTTTTTTTCTGCCAATATACTTTAGTAAACTTAACCCCCTCCACAGGGGGAGATGCAAGACCCCAGAGTCATGAAATTCACACTTTTGGTAAAGAACCTTAAAACTAATCCATCTATGAAGAGTATTTGATTACAGCATATCGGGGAGAAGAGAAGAAGATTTTTGAAATTTTTGTAAATTTTACCCTTTTTGGCTCTGCCCCGCAGGCCCCTGGGGGTCAACTAGGGCCAACATGTACATACCATCAAAGTGTCATCCCATGCTGATAATTTGATACAAGTTAGAATGAATTCCAATACAAATCCAACAAATAATAGTCAAAAATGTGATTTCCCTATATACACTATAGTAAAGTTTACCCCCTCCCCAGGGGCAAACGTGAGACCCCAGGGTCATGAAATTCACAATTTTGGTAAAGCACCTTAAGACCCTTCCATCTATGAAGAGTATTTGATTCTACCATATCTGAGAGTAGAGAAGAAGATTTTTGAAATTTTTGTCAATTTGACCCTTTTTGGCCCCGCCCTCCAGCCCCTGGGGGTCAACTAGGGCCAACATGCACATACCATCGAAGTGTCATCCCATGCTGATAATTTGATACAAGTTAGAATGAATTCCAATACAAATCCAACAAATAATAGTCAAAAATGTGATTTCCCTATATAAACTATAGTAAAGTTTACCCCCTCCCCAGGGGCAAACATGAGACCCCAGGGTCATGAAATTCACAACTTTGGTAAAGCTCCTTAAGATCCTTCCATTTATGAAGAGTATTTGATTCTACCATATTTAAGAGTAGAGAAGAAGATTTTTGAAATTTTTGTCAATTTGACCCTTTTTGGCCCCGCCCACCAGCCCCTGGGGGTCAACTAGGGCCAACATGTACATACCATCAAAGTGTCATCCCATGCTGATAATTTGTTACAAGTTAGCATGAATTCCAATACAAATCCAACAAATAATAGTCAAAAATGTGATTTTCCTATATAAACTATAGTAAAGTTTACCCCCTCCCCAGGGGCAAACATGAGACCCCAGGGTCATGAAATTCACAATTTGGGTAAAGCACCTTAAGACCCTTCCATCTATGAAGAGTATTTGATTCTACCATATCTGAGAGTAGAGAAGAAGATTTTTGAAGTTTTAGTCAATTTTACCCTTTTTGGCCCCGCCCCGCATGCCCCTGGGGGGTGGGGACCATATAATTCACACTTTTGGTTCACCCTCAGCCATGGAAGCTTCCTGTAAAATTTCATTGAATTTGGTTCAGCGGTTTTGGAGAAGAAGTCGAAAATGTAAAAAGTTTACGGACGCACGACGCACGACGGACGACGGACGACGACGGACAAAAGGCGATTAGAATAGGTCACTTGAGACTTTGTCTCAGGTGACCTAAAAACTGGCAATATTTACTTGAATGAGAACTTGTCAATATGTGTTGAAAGATTACATGTATCTATTTGGTTTGTTTCAAAAACTACAGAAAGACTATTCCTAATTTTAAGAAATATATAGATAGAACTATCAGCTAATGTAAATAGTTAAAATATAGAAATATGTTTAAAATAACTAGCGCAAAACCGTATATATTGTTAAATCATTTCTAAATTTACATCAACCACGATTGTCATCGCACAATGTTAGTTTATCGTGCGCCAACATGTGCGTTAGAAATAATCGCCCAGGAACGCATCGTTCGCACATCGTGCGTACACCGTGCGCCCACCGCACATCGTGTAACAGTGTGCGATCCCACAACTGTACTTCTCTTACATTTGATCTATAAGACCTGAAGTAACAATCACACACCCATTTTGTCCATACAAATTGTATATGTCTTAAGTAAAATGGATGTCCTTTTGCTGTTAATATAAATTGTTGTCTCTCTGTTATATGAAAAAAAAACATCTTTTCGCCGCCTATGTTTATCTCTTGGACTCTCGACAGTTTGCTGACAATATCCTTATCCATTCCGTTATCCTACAATTTCAATATATTATACACTTTAACCAACCTTGCCGTCTTTGCAGTCTGAAAAATTCCAATTTTTTTTTATAATTTCTTCTGTGCGAGTTGCGGGGGTTGCTTTAATTTTCTTTGAATCTAGACACTTTTTCTTGGTCTATTTCCATGAAATAATCAAGTGTGAAGGTTTCAAATATTTTGGACCAATTCGTTACATAATTGCAAAAAACATACCTCTGGTTAACGCTATTTACGTATAGTTAACGGCAATGAATTTCAAAGTTTCATATATCGTTAGTAAGGAGAAGAATTGCTGTAACTTGTTTTAGTTTTAAGTTTAACAATATGTCACAGGGTGTAGAACAGGTACTTATATATAACTAACGTAATGTGTACATGTATATGTTTAGCACACCTGTCCTGTTGGGGAAATCCCCGTGTCTATTATTAGCGTCCTGTCTATCAGTAGTCGTTTCTGTCTAGTCATGTCACGTGTATGTCCATATTTGGTTGCGTTTGTAATTGCCTGTCCTGTGGTGTTACCGTGATGTCCTTATATGGTAATCTTTATATTAGTGTACGTGTCCAGGTATGCCAGGTAAGAAAGTCGTGCGTAAATGTGTGTGTGAGGATAATAAAACCCTTGTGAGGACCGCGCATTGCGCAGAAGGCCATTTTATATAGGATCGACATACATGTACTAAACCTCCTCCGGAGTTTAGACATACCCGGTTACCGACATATATATACTGGACACAACTTGACAGTTGCTGAAGGTAATTATTATATACCGTAGTCATATTTTGGGAGTAATGTATATCTATTTTATATTAATTGGTTATTATGTAACCAATGTAATAGTATATATCTAAGGCCATTTATATTATATATTTCAGGGTTTTTTTATCATTTCGTCGGTATTTGTAGCAGCCGTTACAAGGGGTCAATAAAGAACTAATCCACACAAATGCTGCTTCACTGGTTTTATTTGCTGTGACATTTGGCGCCCACGTAGGGACCCCGATGGTGCAAGACAACGAAAACCCCAGCGGGAGGAGGTACCAAGATTCCCCGACGACGGACCGAGATTGAGCGACGTCTTGGAGATTCTGGAAAATCCGCAACGGTGAAATGCGCGCAACAATTTATGTATCCTATTCATCGTCCGCGAAGTGTTATTTGTGTTAGCTATGGCTATATAGAAAATGAAAATAGCATTTAATTCCATGTGGAAACAACGAGGATATCCACTACAACGCTTTTACGCTAGCTACGTATACGTATAACTCTGCTATCTACAGTACTGTGAAGCGAACGCGCCTTGAATGACACAAGCGTCTATAAGACCTGGACCCAACCGGAAACGTGAAGGAAGAAATTGATGGACACACATTTGACATTTGTTTTTTTGGTGATGAATTGCTCAATAATGTAAAATATGTATTTTGATTATGGTAGGATGTATCTATTGGGGTTGTAGTCGATAGGTAGGGTGGTAATACTTGCAGGAATTGACGGTTTACTGCTATAACTGACTCGACAGGTGTTGACGCTACTGTAGTTTACCGCGGACTCTGTAAGGCCGGTACGGGAAAAGCGGGGATACGTCTAGTGAATCGCGTTATTTGAATGAAAGGAATGTGAGAGCGACAGCGAGTTATTTATCTGTTTATATATTCCATGTTATACGTTCTATGTTATATATTCCATGTTTATTTGTTATATATGTTTTTCGTTTTATATTTATATACCATTGTTCCATGTTGATAGTTTATTTAGTTAACATTAAGGCTCAAAATGATTTTCTATACAAGTTTTGATTGTTCTTTGCAGTGTAGAAATGTTATGTAGGTATTATTTGCAGTTGTTAGCGGTGTTGCTGTTGAGTGCAGTAGATTTAAAACCTGAATTGCATTGTAGCCTAGTTTGTTGTTTACCTGCATACCAGGCCAGCAATCTTTTCATACCAAACATGACGTCTGAAAACGTGCAATTTTGTAACGAAAGTGCCCCCCCCCCCCTCTGTTTGAAAGTCAATATAATTCGAACCAGTGCATATTGTAAATTACAACTTGTTTTAATAACAAGAAGAATAACGTTTTTAACAACAACAAAAAGCAGAACTCTCTATTACCAATATAAATAGAGCAAAGTTGAAATGCACACAAACAAAAATTCCCTGAAATGTCGTATTTTTCAAGGTGCAATTTTGAGGTTGTATTTAAAAGATAGCGTAATGTAATTTTGTTCATTTGTTAAGCGCCCGTTTCCCTACACTTGGTCGGAAATAGGCTAACACATAACAATAAACACGTCGGTTACAAAGTGTCATTTTTGGCAAAAAAATAACAAAACATTTTTATTAATGAAATTTTTGCACATCTGAATACATCCATAAATCATATCTTGATCTCCGCGCCGTTCAGTAAACTTCTCTCTGCTGCGTTAAGATCTGAGATAACCCCATAGAGGGTCATGTCCCGATGACCTTTCGCATTTGCCAATCAAATTACTACTGGCAGAATCTTGACAGTGAATTTTTGAGGCGACAAAGCTTGCATAAACACATTTTTACTAAGATATACTAATAAAATTACCACACTGGTAAATACAGTTACCAATACAATACCTATTTGTTGTCCTGTCTATACTCGTTCACAATCTAATGCTCTCTCGGATATCTCAGGTTCAGCCCCTGAAGAGAAGACACGAGGATATTAGAACAATCTATCGAGCATGATAGTATTTGTGAAGTACAAACTAACGATGGAAGTCCTAGTTTAGTCATGAAATGGGTGAAAACTGGTAAAAGACAAGACTGGAATGATATATCACACCTCGGTGAAGAATGTTAATATTAATCGGTGAGATTTGACTCTTTGACTATAATAGACAATATTCTTTGTCATAAATGGGAAGATGTACAAACCAAACTTCAAATGGTTCTTCCTAAGAGACTTTATAACTTAGTCATAAATGAGCTACACAACAAAATTGTTGGTGATCATTTAGGATATAAGAAAACTATCTAAAGTGCGTGACAGATATTTCTGGTACCATATGTCACAAGATGTAAAACATTGGTGTATGAAGTGTGATCAATGTGCGTCCAGAAAAACTCCTTACAAGAAAGCAAAAGCACGATTACAAAAGTACAATGTAGGAGCACCTATGGAGCGATTAACCATAGATGTCCTAGGTCATTTACCTTAAAGCAAAAGAGGTAATTCTTATCTCTTAGTTATTGGTGATTACTTTACCAAATGGGTTGAAGCTATTCCAATGAGGAACCAAAAAGCTAACACTATTGCCCAGAAATTGGTAGAAAGAATTATCACAGTATTTGGTGTACAATGTACCTATGGAGTTACACTCAGATCAAGGTCCAGCCTTTGAGTGAAGTTTTCAAAGAAATGTGCCAAATACTTGGCATAGAAAAAACACGTACCACCCCATACAGACTTCAATCTGATGGCATGATAGAATGTGCTAATAGAACGATTGAGAATATGCTCATTTGTCAATGAAAACGTGAAATATTGGGTCGAACACATATACCCCCTTATGATGGCATATCGATCCGCAATCCATGAATCCACAGGTATTTCGCCATGTGAGATGGTGTTCGGGCACCCTGTAAATTTGCCTGTCGATCTCATTGGGTCGTGTAAAACCTGTAAATGAAACACAAGAATTAGCATCAGAATATGCTTACAAACTTGCACAATCAATAGAAGTTATTCATAACTTTGCGAGAAACAAACTAAACCTCTCAGCCTCAAACTTGCTTAAAGAATACAGTAAAAAGATACACAAACACCTGTATCAGCAAAATGACGCTGTCTGGTTATATTATCCCAAATTAAAGGGTTGGGAAGAAAATTGAATTGTCCATGGAAGGGACCATATCTAATAACATAGAATTAATTATGTTGTACAAAATAAAGAAAAGCCTAAAAAGTAAAGTTAAAGTGGTTCACCATGACTTACTTAAACCATACAAGGGAGATAACAAACCCAAATGGTTCTAAAAAGAGAAATAGTATCTTGGACACTTGATAGTATACATAGTCCACAAAAATTACCACTTTAAAACAAAACTTACCTTGGATTCTTATTCTGTCTTTCCAGGTTCAAAGATCTCTCTGTGGAATTTGTGAGAATTTCCAGAGTCCTCAACGTATCAACCTGGAGCGCCATATGACGGGGCAACATTCAAATTTTGCCTTCATGTGACACAAGTGCAAACGGCTGATGGCGAGACCAGATACGAAACACGGCTGTCGAGCACTTTTTACCACTGTGAAGAGGTCAAACATGCTCTTTTGGCCGGAGGAACAAAAGGAATTCCAGGAATTCCAATCATCCAGGACAGACAAAATGAGGGTTGTTATGAGAGAGGTGCAGCCTAGCACGGAAACCACTTTAAAGAAACGCCCCACCAGCTTCAAACGCTAAATGGCCTTGTATACAGACATTCCAGAAAAGAAAAGGGCCATTCCCAATCCCATCGCAGAGTCCGTCAACCCTACGGCAGCAGAACAACCTCCTCCCACTACGCCAGAACCAACTTCCATTTCCACCAAGCCCCAGCCTATCAGACCTGTAATCACTGTGAGGGAGAGCTCTAGCTGGATCCCTATCCGAAGAGCTTCACTCAAGCTTCATCTTCATCCTCCTCCTCTTTTTCCCCGTCTGCCAGTCCTTCTGCAGCGTCGCAATCCATTCTTAGCTGCAATTTCGTTATCTCTACCCCCATCTCCTCTCTGCCAACAGAGAATGTAGAACCGACCACACAGGAACTCGACACCAGAGATGAAGATTTCTCTTCTACTGGCAGACCAGAGGAGACGCGATCCATTGATCGAGGAATATGTACCACTGAACCCTATAAGTGATGCTTCAAGAATGTCTTATAGCCCAACAAATAAAAACCTTATTAAAATTCAGAGCCTAAAAGAAAGCCAGGACACAAGATGTCTTCTCAACTTAGGCGGACGTAGGTTCGAGACCAGTCGGACCACCCTCAAGGTGGATCCCTCTTCAGTTTTATCCCTTATGGTTTCTGAGGGATCTCCTATGTCGGCATATCAGGAAGGTGATGTGGAGGCATTTTTATTGATCGAAGTGCGAAGATGTTCGACTTCGTTCTTTGTTATTTGAGGAATGGACCCACTGTAACCAAACGCAATCTCCCATGCAATGTTTCCTCAGCTTCGGGAACTCTTGACAGAGGTTGAAGGAAATGAAAGAGATGGTAGAACAGAAGATCAATTGAAAGTCTCCAATGCTGGACTTCAGTGATGACTATAATGAGGGATACCCTAGCCTGTGATAAAACCATGGACAACCATCATATCAATGACATTAATAGATATAATCATCTTTTTTTCATGGTATACTATTATGATACATATGTATTCTTTGATAAAATATCCATGAATCCTCATCATACTGAATCCTGAATCAGAGAATGTTAAATTATTATTCTCATTCCATTTAAAATATGAAATGTCACTGTTCAAAGTTATCAAGTTTATTATATGTTAATAAGATTTTGATGTTTACTAATTGTCAACTTTGACACTATTATCTTGTTTAAAGTAATTTTTTATCATCCACTGTCTCTACTATTAATAATTCATACTTCATCATACTTACATGTACATGATAAATGTTTGGATAGCCTGCCTAACAAATAATAATCACATACTATGATGGGTGAATATATATATGATAATGAATATATATTATACAAATATATCATGGGTGTCTGTGCAATAGTCCAGAATATTTAATTGACACGAGGTACTGGTAATCGACCGATGTTCTATTGCACGAGGCCGAAAGGCCGAGTGCGATAGAACTTCGGTCGATTACCAGTACCGAGGGTCAAATATTCTGGACTATTGCACAGACACCCATGATATACTTGTTTTATTACATAATCACTAAAACACACTTCGAATCACTAAAATTAACATGTTTTTTATTAACATGCTTTTGAATAATAATAGATCAATTTTATAATGTATCGCGTGAACTCTAGTATCAAGAAAAATAAATAGGTTATTATTTAATTATCTGAGTAATAACCACAAAAATAAAAATCAATTCGAATTCATTGGCGATCTCAACTTTCCCGTATAAGTCGCCATGCCTATTTTCTGGCATCATTGACACCTGACTGACGTTGACGCTTGAAAGGGGGGGAAACGTCACGCGGTGTTCAATAGTTCGCATGTGACCGTGCAATAGTCATTTTAGCCGTGCAATATTTTATTTTACTAGTAAATGGTTCAAAATATAGCTTAAACGTATAGTAAAGGGAAAACAAACCCATTATGTAATAATCTATATAATCTAATATCACTGATATACAATTTGATTTTATCATGAATATCATAACTATATTCTCCCATCACTATTATTTGTAAATATACTAAAAAGGAAAGTATATTTAAACTTCATATGTAAATATCATTAATTACTTACCTACATCAAACGTAATTTGTACTGGTACTAGCATAAAGCAGTACCATGGATAGTATATTATATCGCCATTATGCAAGAGTGTGAAAGAAATATCTTTATCTGCACGTAGTACAGCGAGAGAGCGAGAGAAATTACATTTTAGAAAATATTCATGTGTAAATAAGTGTCATCTCATATATAGACTTCAGTTCTAGATGTCATTTACTGGGTGGCTAACTTGCGGTAGGAAGTGCAAGTTTCAACAATTACTAAATGTTTTGCACGATATGGTTTTATAACCCCCCAGGAAAAAAGTGACACAGACCCCCAAGATGTAATTGAAGATGATGATGGAAGATCCCGACGATGATGTTCAACTCGCTGCCATGCAGATGTCTAAGGAACTCTTTGGTTGTGACTTTTAAGATCTTGTGGAAATCGATAACAGTATTCATACCTGTGATGTAGAAAGTGTGGACTGGGCAGGGAATGCCGGAGAAATTCTTGAGAATATGGGACTAGCACAAAAAAGACCCAAGTTTCTGATGATGAGGATGACGATGATGTAGATCACGTACAACGTACTACTGCAGTGTGTTCCACATCCGAAGCAAGTGCCATGATCAACAAATTAAAACATTTTGCAATTCACAACAATTACATGGACCTTTTAACTCTTGACAGAGGTTGAAGGAAATGAAAGAGATGGTAGAACAGAAGATCAATTGAAAGTCTCCAATGCTGGACTTCAGTGATGACCATAATGAGGGATACAATATAGGTACCCTAGCCTGTGATAAAACCATGGACAACCATCATATCAATGACAATAATAGATATAATCATCTTTTTTTCATGGTATACTATTATGATATATATGTATTCTTTGATAAAATATCAATGGATCCTCATCATACTGAATCCTGAATCAGAGAATGTTAAATTATTGTTCTCATTCCATTTAAAATGTCACTGTTCAAAGTTATCAAGTTTATTATATGTTAAAAAGATTTTGATGTTTACTAATTGTCAACTTTGACACTATTATCTTGTTTAAAGTAATGTTTTTATCATCCACTGTCTCTACTATTAATAATTCATACTTCATCATACTTACATGTACATGATAAATGTTTGGATAGCTTGCCTAACAAATAATAATCACATACTATGATAGGTGAATATATATATGATAATGAATATATCTATATGAATATACCAGTACCGAGGGTCAAATATTCTGGACTATTGCACAGACACCCATGATATACTTGTTTTATTACATAATCACTAAAACACACTTTGAATCACTAAAATTAACATGCTTTTGAAAAATAATAGATCAATTTTATAATGTATCGCGTGAACTCTAGTATCAAGAAAAATAAATAGGTTATTATTTAATTATCTGAGTAATAACCACAAAAATAAAAATCAATTCGAATTCATTGGCGATCTCAACTTTCCCGTATAAGTCGCCATGCCTATTGTCTGGCATCATTGACACCTGACTGACGTTGACGCTTGAAAGGGGGGGAAACGTCACGCGGTGTTTAATAGTTCGCATGTGACCGTGCAATAGTCATTTTAGCCGTGCAATATTTTATTTCACTAGTAAATGGTTCAAAATATAGCTTATACGTATAGTAAAGGGAAATCAAACCCATTATGTAATAATCTATATAATCTAATATCACTGATATACAATTTGATTTTATCATGAATATCATAACTATATTCTCCCATCACTATTATTTGTAAATATACTAAAAAGGAAAGTGTATTTAAACTTCATATGTAAATATCATTAATTACTTACCTACATCAAACGTAATTTGTACTGGTACTAGCATAAAGCAGTACCATGGATAGTATATTACAGACCCGTACACGTTCGCTGTTCCATCTTAGACGCAAACGGTACGGAAGTGCTTCGGAAATGCTACACAAATGTTACGGAAATGCTACGCAAACGGTACAGAAGTGCTACGGAAATGCTACGCGAACGGTACGTAAGTGCTACGGAAATGCTACTCAAACGGTACGGAAATGCTACGGGAATGCTACACAAACGGTACGGAAATGGTACGGGTGACGCTTGCAAACGGTCGATCACATTAACGAATTTTTATAAAAACGGATCCACACAATCACACATACAAACGAAACGAAATACCCATAATGCATCGGGAAACGTGTGCTGAAACCGAAAGTGGAGATCCAGCGTACATGCGTACGATTGGTATGAGAGTGAAACAAACAGACATGCCTTAAAAGTAATTGAGAACAATATCAAATATCGGTAATATTGGAACATGTATTAATTTTTTCCGTCAAGAATACTGGCTGGGGCATATGACCTTGATATTTTATTTAATTCAATTAAATTTCATGTTAAATTTTGAGAGATTCATACATATTGATAAAAGCCCTTTTTTTGTTTTGTTAATTTTTGAGACTGAGATAATTTACAAAATTCTGAGTTTATGCAGCTTATAAAACATGAACTATTCGTTTCGTCAGATTTATTCCGTAAAATTTTCAACCGAACGTTTCGCAAACGCTTTGTAAATGACGCTAATGCTACGGAAATGGTACGGTAGTGCGACGCAAATGCTACGGTAATGCTACGGAAATGCTACGCAAACGGTACGGAAATGCTACGATAATGGTACGGAAATGTTACACAAACGGTACGGAAATGCTACGGTAATGGTACGGAAGTGCTACGGAAATGCTACGCAAACGGTACGCTTAAAGTGGAACAGCGAACGTGTACCGGTCTGTATATCGCCATTATGCAAGAGTGTGAAAGAAATATCTTTATCTGTACGTAGTACAGCGAGAGAGCGAGAGAAATACAGTTTAGAAAATATTCATGTGTAAATAAGTGTCATCTCATATATAGACTTCAGTTCTAGATGTCATTTACTGGGTGGCTAACTTGCGGTAGGAAGTGCAAGTTTCAACAATTACTAAATGTTTTGCACGATGTGGTTTTATAACCACCCAGGAAAAAGTGACACAGACCCCCAAGATGTTATTGAAGATGATGATGAAGATCCCGACGATGATGTTCCACTCGCTGCCATGCAGATGTCTAAGGAACTCTTTGGTTGTGACTTTTAAGATCTTGTGGAAATCGATAACAGCATTCATACCTGTGATGTTGAAAGTGTGGACTGGGCAGGAAATGCCGGAGAAATTCTTGAGAATATGGGACTAGCACAAAAAGACCAAGTTTCTGATGATGAGGATGACGATGATGCAGATCACGTACAACGTACTACTGCAGTGTGTTCCACATCCGAAGCAAGTGCCATGATCAACAAATTAAAACATTTTGCAATTCACAACAATTACATTTTAACAGACATATCCTCAGCAGATGACAACCTGACAAAAGCTGCGTGTGTGAATCAGCCTTGCAAACAGTTAAAGATCAGTGACTGTTTCATTTCCAGATCAAATGTGTAAAGAGCCAGTTCTACATACTGTATATACATTTTACAATTTACTCCTTTTTTATGATTTGGACATTTTGTTGACTTTCTTTTATTTCAGGTATGGTTGTTTAATTAGAGACTTTTTAAAAGTTTCCAGGTATTTTATTTATGAATATTAATAAAAATGTTGTACATTTGAATAACTTTCGTTGTACTTTTTTTTTTTTAGAAAATCTGAACCTGTATTAAGTGACCACCTGTCTTATGTGACTTTTTTCCTGACTCCCGTCAAGTCACATAAGACAGGTTTGACTGTTATTATTATTGCATTACACTTAATTTTAAATTGAATATTCGGTGTTTGTTGAAGTCATTTACGTCTGTAGTCAGAATCTCGAACCAAGCCATTCAAAACGCATTGCACCCTTTGCACGGGCACGGGCTTCAACGAACATTATCAATGGAAATTTCCAATCAATTAATTACGTCATTCGGGACGAATGCTTGACGAAGAAGGGGGCAATGTTACGAATTTACCATCTACGATATGTAGATTTCACCCATGTTATAAGACATGAGTTGGTATGTGACGTAAATACGTATAAGTAAGAGAAATTTCCAATATTTATCTACTAGCTACGAGTAAAGCTCGAACATGCTGTTCAAAATGGCGAGACTCGTCAACTTCGGTTCAGACTCAGGTTTTGTACATTTTAAACAGCTGGAAATAGCATTATTCCGCGAAATTCACTCCGGTAATTTCGCATGTTGTTTATTAATTGGCGGACTTTGAAGTGACGTCATTGCTCGATGCTGATTGGCTGATGCAGTTCCGGCGCCAAGTATAAAAGCCGGTGACTGCAGACAACAGCGACTCATTCTTCGACTGACACTCGAGCAGATCGAACCAACGGCCATTTCCAGTGCAGACTGTTTAATACTGTTACTAGAATGTCTGCAGTACCTCAGGAACGATGGGTAGGTATTTTAGACTAATGTAATAACTCGATTATTACCGATATTTTGGATACTTGAGGTAGGCCCCACTATATAATCATATGATGACTGTTTGTTTACCTTCGCTACCAATGGGTACGGTGCATTATGGGATGCTCCCAAATTAGCCGATGAACCCCCGAGAAGTGCATTATGGGATGCTCCCAAATTAGCTGATAAACCCCCGAGAAGTGCATTATGGGATGCTCCCAAATCAGACACAGTAGCGGAAATGAAAGAGAACGTCTATAGAAACGATCTATGTTGAAGCTGATACATGTACAGTTCACGATATAAGGGAAGCAACTCCAGCTAAGGATAAAATTTTTTATCATAATTACTATGGATTATTTAGAACTATTCAGAGATTCTGAATAAACAGATTTCTCCCAATAATAGTAAACATACCGTCAGTAGTGTTAACTGACCGTCACATTAATTTGTAACTTACAAACATCCATTTCTCAATATTAAACATCCATTTCTCAATATTAAATGATCTAAGTATTTGTATTTAAGTGTTTGTCAACTTCTTTCAAATATTCCACGATACTGGACAGGTACGAACCTGAATTTATGTAACCCACTCTGTTTCTGTATTTCTCCCATAAGTGATTATCACCACACATATTGGACAAGAAATACGGTGACGGGTGAAAAAGTTCACAATAGCTGCAGTTGAGTGTAAACTAAAGGTTACATCCAAGTGCACTCCGTTTGGACTTGGAGTGCACTCCATTTGGACTCCAGGTAAACTTGGGAGTGCATTCCGTTTGGACTCCATATGAACTTGGAGTGCACCCCTGGTCCACTCTGAGTCTACCATTTTTAAAGACATGAAATTCAATTATACTTGGGGTTCAAATTCAAACACTATATAAAAGACATGTAGTGCTGTTTACAATAGATAAAAGATAGATATTAGAATCAACATTAAATTTAGTTGTTTCGTGTACAAGGAATAACTATCTCGACCATTATTACATAATTTTATAATACACTTGTGTTGTGAACACATTAAACCAATTAACCTACATGTATTTTAAGATGTATAAAAGACAGTATAATATCAAATTTTTATAAAAGTTAATTGTTTAATATCTAAACAATCTGATTAAAATCATATCTTGATCACCGCGCTGTTCCGTAAACTTCTCTCTGCTGCGTTAAGATCTGAGATAATCCGTACCTTCAAGGCCTACTACAGGAAACAGCTTGTTCGTCACTGCATTAACTGCGCCGAGAACGACGACCCACAGAAGGTTGACCTCAGTCAGGCACTACAGAGGGTGAAGACAGCTTTGGGCACTGTTGCGCCGACTACAATCAACAACTGTTACAAGCACGTGCAGATAATACCAAAGCTCACCTCAACTATGGACTTCGACGAGGAGGATGAACTACCACTTAGCAGATTCTTAGATGATGAAGGCGACGACGATGACGACATTGCGATCAACCAACTTCGACAGCTGATGAGGAAACTTCCGACCAAACCAACTATGTCTGCGCAGGAATATCTGAACATCGACTACACTGAGGCAACAGGAACCAGTCTTCATGATGACGACATCATCGACCTGGTGAGACGCGATGAAGTGACCACAACGTGCAGCGATGAGGAAGATGACGACATACCAGAACCATAACCCGTCACCGTAAAGCAAGCGAAAGCCAGCTTATCAGCTTTGATCACTTACTTCTAGCAGACGACCTCTACAACTCAGGAGTCCCAATCTGATTTAAATACAGATCCTTGTTCTCACTCCGTTTTACAAGGATCTGACAACATCCCATAAGAGGTCACGACGTCCAGATGACCTTTGTCGCCTCATTACTTAACACTAAAATATTTTTCCAACGACCTGTCATCTTTTTGCAGCAAGCCATTTCGTCACATTATTTCACACGAACTTTTTTTTTGGTGACGAAATGACTAAACGGAAAAATGTGTTTATGCAAGCTTTGTCGCCTCAAAATTTCACTGGCAAGATTCTGCCAGTAGTAATTTGATTGGCTAATGCGAAAGGTCATCGGGACATGACCCTCTATGGGATTATCTCAGATCTTAACGCAACAGAGAGAAGTTTACGTAACGGCGCGGAGATCAAGATATGATTTTAATCAGATTGCAGGAGTCCGAGACCAACATTCGAGCCCTTGACAGTTTGATCCCGATGCAACAACTTCTGTTGGACCGAACCATGAACGAAGGCAGACAAACGACGCTGATGGACTTTTTCAAGAAATAGTGCGGCATTAGAAAGTCAATTTGTGTTAATAATGACAATATCTAAAACTGATAATTTGAAAATTTGTTTCCGTTTACAGGTTTTGTTTCAGAATGATAATGATATTGATATTATATAGTACTGATAAATTGTATTAATGTTTCATGTTTTTATAGAATGACAACGATCTTTGATAATGTTGCAATACTAATATTGTTTTAATGTTTAGTGCTCATATTGCGAATAATAGAGAAAAAGAACATTTTATTATTTTAGTATAATATAGGAATGGTATTTGATGCAGTGCTGATATTGTTTTGATATTTAGTGCTTATGTTGAAAATAAAAAACACATTTCTTTGCAGGATTACAATGATATTGAATTTATGCAGTGCCTGTATTGTTTTATTGTTTAGTGCTTCCAGAAACAAAAATGATCTAATACTGTATTGCAAATTAAAAATGAAATGAAAAAAAGACACACACGTGACCAGCCACGTGTTTGTTAATATGTTTTGTATGTTTCCCATTTTTATCCGTTTGAGTTTTTTTTTATTTAAAATGTGTTTTATTTAAGTCGAAAAACCCATGCAACTTACATTACATATGAATAATGTTTTATTCGATTCGATGCCTGAATAAATACGTAACTCTAAACCAGTGTTTCCTGCTTTCCATTTCTCGTCATTTCCAATCAGATTATCACACTTTCTACATTCAATTTGGCCGGTGTTTCCCCAAGTCGCTAAAAATAGAATTTTAATGCAGTGCAAGGGAGGCAACTCGAAAACAACACATTACTTACCTTCGTCGACATGCGGTGAAATTGGGAATCAGTTGAGCAAAATGCGATCAGTTTGACAAAAACAAACACTATCAAAGTTGAGATCATTCTTTTATTGATAAAATACAATTATTTCCCAACAATTAGATGCCAATTTACAAAACAATAAACGTGTTACTCAACACATTTTTATATGTTACACATTCAATACCGTGTGTACAATTTGTATACAGTAGGCTTACCAAACGATCTCTAACGATCGTCAGGGGGCAGGATTCGACAATCCGGATGATTCGCAATCCGGACAAAATTGTGTCCAAGGTGTCCGGATTAACGAGGTTCGACTGTATATGTAGTTGTATGAGGATATAAGACGCATATCAGGTTCTGGCTTTAAGTAAACTTAAACTAACATAACATGACTGACATTGGAGAGCCTTGTCTCAGACCAGTGTATATTTTATTTGCTTGTATGGCATTTGAGCACCAACAGCTTTTTGACAGAAAATAGTGGCAAACATTACATCATATGTTACAAATACAAGTATGAGTAAAAATTTACAATGGTAATCAAAACCACAAAGTTATACACTTTTAAATTGATGAAAAGCCTTGGAATATTGGGATGAAACTAATATGTGTCAATATCTGTTATTATTATAGTGGCCAACTGACATTTCTAAATATGAGAAGAGTCATATTTTAAGTTATATATGATTTTGTAGGATATTTCATTATGCAATCAAAGTTAATACAATATGTTCCATATAAGTCAAATAATACCCGATATTCAAAAGTATTGATATATTGCATAATGTAATGTATGTTGACCAGTTTTAGATCAATCAGAATTAAACCATTTATCGTTTGTGGTATGTGAGAATATTACTTTTGTCTTGGCTATTATATTATCTATTATATGTATGTGTTTGTACTTAGGTTTCAAGTTCATAGAAGATACAAGATCTGTTGTCTTCCCATATTATATAATTTAGTCCATAAATTATGTAGGGTTCGGAGTTTATAATTAGCGGAGTTTGATCTGCTTATAATTATAATAAATTATGGTTTTGCTGACGACTGCAGATACCAGCAACACCATAGTCAGAGGTTTTGGAAAATGTCCCACTCAGCCAATATTATATATATCCTTGTATTTTGGTAAATAGGACACAGGTACAGGGTGAGAACAATGGGTACAAATTACAGATAAGGCTATAGTATAGCCTGTTTTTGAAAAGTAATTATAATTCTCAGGTAACAACTCACCTGTGGAATGTTTCATCGTATTTAATTTATTCCTTTTACAATGTTAATTAAAACATTTTTCATTTTGTAAAGTAAAAAGTATTTTCTAATGAAGGCTAAGTTTAACTTGAAATAAATGAACAGGTAATAATTAGACTTGTAAATATTGAAAAAGACTATACTCGGTTTGTCCAGGTAAAACTACAGGTAATATATATGAACCCTGCAGGGTCTAGACTGTCAGCAGTCTGTACCTGCAATTATAAATAAAGTCATACCTGTATAAGGTGTGATGACCTGTTGCCAACTAACAATCAGGGGCCCCGGGTTATTATCTCAAGATCTTCACACCTTGTATCAGACCTAGCTGATACAGGTAAATTTTGGGGGTTGAAGCCTGAGGGGGTCATTATCTAATTAGATGGCCAAGTGTAAGACTGTCCAAGTCTTCAAAACTGATCTGACCTGATACAGACAAAACATTGAATAGGGAGGGGATGGGCAACACCCAATTAACAAAAGCCATTCATTATTTATTGTGTTTTGAAGTTGTTGTTGTTTGAAAACTTTCAAATGTGAAACAGTAACTCTTCTTAACATTATACTTTAATGTCTAATGTTTCAATTAAAATATAATGTTTTATTATAATTGAATTTATCACTACCTGACATTTAAAATCCACACACAGATCTAGACTTCACATATTGTAAGACACAAAGAGTGGAAGATTGCAAAATCCATCATTAATTTAGACAATAAAAATAATGATAAGTCGCCATTAGAAGTGAATGGGAACACAATTATTCACCTAGTAGAAAAAGCAGAAATTCTGAATAATTACTTTTCTTCAATTTCTTCCTCAAATAAAACAGATGACGAGGTACCGGCCACAACTGATGATTCACTATGTACTTTCACTGATATCAACATCACGGAACAGGATATAAAAGATCAATTACATTTAATAAAAACTAATAAGACTGCAGGACCTGACAATATCTCACCATACTTTGTGAAAGGTATATCCCAGTCATTAGTGAAACCTCTATTAATACTCTTTAATAAAACTATAGAGACAAGTTGTCTCCCTCACACTTGGAAAAGTGCTAATGTTATCCCTATTTACAAAGGTAAATGCCAGAAGAGCGACCCCTCTAATTATAGACCAATATACATTACTCCTATTTTTGCCAAAATATTAGAAAAAATAATTTTCAAGTATCTCTACAACTATTCATCTTTGAATAACATTATATCCAAAAATCAATCTGGTTTTCTACCTAAAGATTCTACTGTTAATCAACTTATGTCACTCTATAATACTATTGTAAATGAACTTGATGAAGGAAAAGAAATAAGAATAGTTTTCTTTGATGTAAGCAAAGCCTTCGATAGAGTGTGGCATAAAGGTTTAATTTATAAATTAGAAAAATACGGTATTAAAAATAAAATGTTAAGGTGGTTTGAAAATTATATAAATGACAGGAAACAGAGAGTGGTATATGATGGGTTCTACTATAGCTGGCAAACTCTAAAAGCAGGAGTACCGCAAGGTTCTGTTCTGGGACCATATTTATTTCTTCTTTATATAAATGACCTTGAGGAAGAGATTGGGTGCCAAATAAAGTTATTTGCTGATGACACATCAATATATGTAGTAATAGATAATGATCAACACATAGCAGCTAACCAACTTAATGAAGATCTACGAAAAATTTCAAATTGGGCAAATAACTGGGGAATAATATTCAATCCTGAGAAAACAGAATCCTTGCTAGTATCTAGAAAATTGAACTCCAAAAACTTACATCCAAATTTGGTTTTTGAGAATGTCCAGTTCCGGCAAGTTAGTCATCACAAACATCTTGGAGTATATTTAAACGATCAAGGTAATTGGGTTCATCATATCAACTATGTTTATGAAAAGGCATGTAAAAGAGTAAATATTTTAAGAAAGTTGAAATACAAAATTGATAGAAAGTCACTTGAAGTATTTTATATTGCATTTATTAGACCTGTATTAGAGTATGCCAGTATTATATAGGATAACTGTACTAAACATGAAAAGGAGCTTTTAGAATCACTACAACTAGAAGTAATTAGAATAATTACTGGAATCAGAAAGGGAACTAGCCATCAAACATTATATCAAGAAATTGGATGGGAAACCCTGCAGACTAGAAGAAACAACCAAAAACACATTATTTTTTAAGATATTACATGATATTGGACCAACTTATCTGAATGGAATTCTTGAAACACACATTGTAAACCCAGATGATAATATACATACACTAAGGCACCCCAGAATGTTTAATATACCTAGAACCAGAACTACACTTTATGCAAATAGCTTTTTCCCATTTATGATGAGTGCATGGAACAGACCTGATTGTACTTTCTCAAAATTATCAAGTTTAACTGTTTTGAAAAAAGAACTTCAAATAATTTCAGATTGTGGCAGGCTAGTTAGTATGTGTACAACTATATTCAAATATGGAGGTAATAGAAAAATTAATATTTTAATGTGCCAATTGAGAAATAATGCAAGTCAGCTAAATTCTGACCTATATAAAGATCATCTTTGTGATACAGCAAGCTGTCCATGTGGTCATGATAATGAAAATGCAACACATTTCTTTTTAGAATGTCCACTTTATTCAATTGACCGCAAATCTTTGTTGCAAGATATAATGTCCAATAACCTTAATATTAATGGTATCATTACATTAGAACTACTTCTAAATGGAAGTGAAAATAATACAGATAACAGAACACATATTTGATGGAGTGTGTACACAGGTATATTATGGCTACAGGAAGGTTCAATATTTTATAATCTTGGAAATATATAATAATGTATGTTTTATTTATCGTATTATTTACACTGTGTAGTTAAACTTTAATTATTACCTATATATCATACAAATATATCCACTGATATCTACCTGGGTTAATTGACTAAGGTACAAGTGTTGGCAATGGACTTTATTTGGTCAAAACACCTATCGGTAGGAAGTGTAAATAATAGTATACATGTATAAGTAAATAATTAAAGTATGGTGCCCATTGATAGTCGGGTTCATCCTAGCAGCACTATATTTCTACAGTAATGATGTATAATAATTAGTCCCGTGCCATTCAGAGAACATGCTCCAATAACATATGTTGTGTAACCTGTATAGATCAGTTTTACAGGCTACAACAATATATAGTGTGAGCATGAACGTAAAGGGGGAGGGGGGGTAGTTGTTGTGTTATATGTTGTAAGTGTGTCTGTTGTATACGGGTGTGAATGTCTATATATTTATGAATGTCAACATGATTTTTGTCTCGCCTGGACGATAGTCGAGAAAGCGAGACTTAGGTGTTACTTTTCCGGCGGCGGCGACGTCAACATTTGCGTTAAAATTCACTCTTCACAGTGTTATAATTATCCAATTGAATTGAAAGATGGTCACATTGCTCAAACCATCATACTTAATACCTTACCTCAATTTAAATGAAATCGTGTAGCAGGTTTTGGTGTTTTGGGGCAAAAACATGGGAATTTTGAGAATTTGCGTTAAAGTCCACTTTTTATTTGTTACAGATATCCGATTGAATTGAAAGTTTATATAGTTACTAACATCATCATACTGAACATCTTAGTGAAATTTGGAGGAAATCTATATACAGGTTTTGCTGTTTTGGGTCAAAAACAGGGGAATTTTGAGAATTTGCATTAAAGTCCACCTTTTATAGTGTCACTGATATCAGATTCAATTAAAACTTGCAGTAAGTTACTGATATCATCATACTGAACACTGTAATGAAATTTGGAGGAAATTCATTTGCAGGTTCCGCTGTTTTGGGGCAGAAACATGTGAATTTTGAGAATTCACGTTAAAGTCCACCTTTTATATAGTGTGACTGATATCGGATTCAATTGAAACTTAGGGTAGTTACTAATGTTGTCATACTGAATACCTTACTGAAAATTGGAGGAAATTTTTGGGTAAAAGCATGGAAATTTTGAGAATTGACGTTAGCATCCACTATTTATAGTGTTATTGATATGTAATTAAATTGAAACTTGGCTATGTTACAGATATAATCTTGCTGTGTATATTTTGCAATACTAATTTTTACGTTGGTACTTAAATATTATCGGCAAAGCGGGAAGGGTGAGACATACAATTACGCGTAATTCTTGTTGTATGTATTTGTATTTCAAATTACTGTATGTATGAGTGTATATATATGCATGTAAGTTTGTATGTTAGTACAAGTATATATGTTTGCATAAAAATATGCATGTTGTGCCTGTGATTGTACATATGTGTAGGGTGATCTAGAGTATGAGTGGATAATGTATGTGTGTTTATGTCCAGATATTACAATATACATGTATGTAAATAAAGGAAGTTAAGGAGAGAGCTGATATAGGCTACGCCTGTTGCTCAATCCAATTGTTAAATCAATAAAATATATCTGAAACTGAAAAACACAAAGGACAATCAAATACATGTTGTGCTTGTTCCGAAATCCTTCATTGCACTGTAAATCCTCGATACTAATTCAGTTATTTTGTATCTGTTATTGTCATTCAAAGTTTCAAATACAGTAATGTAAGTATACATTTTAAGGTTTTTATTTCAAGTTCAACTGATTTATTACACAAATTATACAAGTCTGTATTGCTTGTTAAGCAACTAAATAACGATCCTTTAATGTATATAAACATTTACAGCAACACAAATATGTATTAATAAATATTGATTGATTGATTTATATGATACATGTATATATATATATTGTACGATCTACAATTTAAAATGTAATATGAATGTGGCCCTTATATGTAGAGGTATTAATGCCTGATAGGACTAGTACTTCAGGTAGACTTCGAGTGGACCTGGAGTGCACTCCAAGTTCATATGGAGTCCAAACGAAGTGCACTCCAAGTTTACCTGGAGTCCAAACGGAGTGCACTCCAAGTCCAAACTGAGTGCACTCGGAGTGCACTTTGTGTAACCTTTAGTCTACACTCAACTGTAGTTGCTGTGTTCGCTCAAATTCGTCCCATTTATTCCAATCTGACACCTAATCAAAGTGTATAAGGAAATCTTTTATGGTTGTACTGCACCCATTAAAGGATTTGGGTTCCTTTTCCCTCCTTCTAGGCCCTCCTACATATGTGGGAACCTCACATGAACCCCGCACCGCAGATGTTGTCTGGTGACCTTGGTTAAACCCTTCTGCTGGGTAATCCCACATTGCTCTAGGGGTGGATGAGGTAAATTTATCGAAACCTGGGCCTTGGTGAACAGACTTGGAACCCCAATTGTTTGAACCTGAACCCCGCTCCCTAGGAACTGATTGGATATCACAGTGTGACTGTGTGTTGGTCTGGCTGTGAGTATATGGGGGGGGGGTCTTTATAAGCCTGTCTATTGGACTGACTGTGAACAGATGAGATATCCCTATATGAACATGAACCAGCCCGCCTATGAACAGATAGGGGACCTAAGTAGGAACTGGTACTATCCTGTCTATGAATAGATGTGGGACCCACGTATGAACCCGAGCGTTCCTGTCTGTGAACAGATGCGGGACCAAAGTATGAACCGGAACTCTCCTGTCTATATGGTTAAAGAGTGCTTGACATTTGAACTAGACCCTGATAGTTCTGTTCTACCCCAAAAAATGAATGATACTGCCTTACCAAATCCTGTCTCCCTTCCTTCTACATACGAGCTGTGGTGAACTGAATCTACGAATTCATTTTCAACTGAGTGTTGTACCCTTTGTACCGATTCCGAATATCTGATGGTGACTACGGGTTCGATAATTAAACAATTAAACACGTGTATCCCGCTATCCCTTTTGTTTCTACTGTCAGACCCGGTTACGTTTGGAGTTGTGTTAATATTCCCTTGATTACTAAGTGTACCGGAAGCTGATTCTGTAATATCAGGTTAGTCTACATGCTCTATATCCCTGCTGTTGTCACTAGTACAAGATTCTATTGACATGTCATCATTTTCCCTATGATAAATGACCGGTTCCGATCCCATCTCTTCAGTCGAAGCGGGCCTAACATTACTGCTAGTGTTAGTATCTATGCATACCTTGGGAGTACCTCTAAGTCTGTCCCGTAACCCACTGAGAAAACTAGCCATATTTGACGATATTTAGATCTACGAAATATTTATCAATTCTTCCCACCAACGAAAAACAAGCTCTGGTCAATACGGCACCACTTTTGTAACAGGGGCGTAGACCCCTTTGCGGATACTTCGCGCAATGCATCATGGGACAGTTTGCGGTCTTTTGTTTTGGGAGTTGTGTATTGCCCGAGTGTAAACACCGCGTAATTCGAATGCCGTAAGAGTAGACTAGGCCCCTACACAGGACACGGTCACAATGTCGCATCGCTGTGTAGTTTGGGGTTGTGATAATAATTATAAACAACCAGACAAGTAAGATATCATTGATTATTTATATTATACAGTAATTTGGTTTTCCAATCATTTTATTATACAAATACAGACTTTGGTTGAGGGCAATCCATGGTTTTACGGACCTGACCTGGACAATATTCACCGAGGCCGAAGGCCGAGGTGAATATTGTCCATGTCAGGTCCGTAAAACTATGGATTACCCGAAACTAAAATCTATATTTACTTTATTATATGACTTTACTGATTTGTCTTTAAAAAAAACAAACAGAAATAAATTTCAACAAATTTATCAACAACATTGAAAATTCATGTCAACAATAAAGAATAAGCCAAGGGAAATGTTGTCAGAATCAGAATATTCTCAGAATCGTGTCTTTTTGTATGGTTCCCCATTCTCCTGTCGAATTTCCACATAAAATTTTGTTAGAACGTCATCGAGATGTTGATAGCGTCTATCCCATCACGAATCCTTCTTAATTCTTCGTCGTTAGCACTGATAAACCGGCGCTTTATTGTTTTAACTTGACGTCTGCCATCACGTCGGATATTTTGACAGTGTTTACAAACAATGCGGTAAATCGAACCGAGTAATTTGATTGGTCGAAGATATCTCTGCATTGATTACATAATTTCTATTTTTAGCAGAAGTCTATATAACATTCCGCGGACCTGGCGATACGTTATATTGACTTCTCGGTGATGCTGTGGGGTGTTTCAAAGGAAATATTTGATATCATGTGATCTCATTAGGACCAATGAGTAAAAGTGTTACATACCAGTCATATAATAATAAATAATGTATGAACAAACATTTACGTGGAGACTGTCACGATTGAGACTGACTTAGACCTACTGTGTGTAAGTTATGCAGATCGCCATGACAGTACAAGACAGGCAATATTTGTTTTTAGTTTCTAGTCATGTTGACAGTTCACATAAACAAGAGGCCCATGGGCCTTAACGGTCACCTGATGTTTGACATGAAAGAGAAATATGGGAATGTTGAGATGAATATTTATAACAATACATTGTAGCATATCTGGGAGTGGAAAAAATGAATTTTTGAAATTATGTCAATTTGACCCTTTTAGGCCCCACCCCTCAGGCACCTGGGAGTCAGTCAGTGTCAATGTGCGTACTACTCAAAAGTCATGTCATATTGATAATTTCAACCAAATTTGCATCATTTCTTATGGCAGTTAAACGTTTTTTTTCTGCCAATATACTATAGTAAACTTAACCCCCTTCACAGGGGGAGATGCAAGACCCCAGAGTCATGAAATTCAAACTTTTGGTAAAGAACCTTAAAACCAATCCATCTATGAAGAGTATTTGATTCCAGCATATCTAAGAGTAGAGGAGAGGATTTTTGAATTTTTTGTAAATTTTACCCTTTTTGGCCCTGCCCCGCAGGCCCCTGGGGGTCAACTAGGGCCAACATGTACATACCATCAAAGTGTCATCCCACGCTGATAATTTGATACAAGTTAGAATGAATTCCAATACAAATCCAACAAATAATAGTCAAAAATGTGATTTCCCTATATACACTATAGTAAAGTTTACCCCCTCCCCAGGGGCAAACATGAGACCCCAGGGTCATGAAATTCACAATTTTGGTAAAGCACCTTAAGACCCTTCCATCTATGAAGAGTATTTGATTCTACCATATCTGAGAGTAGAGAAGAAGATTTTTGAAATTTTTGTCAATTTGACCCTTTTTGGACCCGCCTTCCAGCCCCTGGGGGTCAACTAGGGCCAACATGCACATACCATCAAAGTGTCATCCCATGCTGATAATTGTATACAAGTTAGAAAGAATTCCAATACAAATCCAACAAATAATACTCAAAAATGTGATTTCCCTATATAAACTATAGTGAAGTTTACCCCCCTCCCAAGGGGCAAACATGAGACCCCAGGGTCATGAAATTCACAAATTTGGTAAAGCACCTTAAGACCCTTCTATCTATAAAGAGTATTTGATTCTACCATATCTGATAGTAGAGGAGAAGATTTTGAAGTTTTAGTCAATTTTACCGTTTTTGGCCCCGCCCCGCAGGCCCCTGGGGGGGTGGGGACCATATAATTCACACTTTTGGTTCACCCTCAGCCACGGAAGCTTCCTGTAAAATTTCATTGAATTTGGTTCAGTGGTTTTGAAGAAGAAGTCGAAAATGTAAAAAGTTTACGGACGGACGACGACGGACAAAAGGCGATTAGAATAGGTCACTTGAGACTTTGTCTCAGGTGACCTAAAAATGTCATTAGTTTACTATATATGATAGATAATTTGGGATTTTGATCTATTTATTTCATATATATCTGTATAATACTTTTAATTCTGACATCTTTATAATGAGTCGGCACAAATGCAGGTCTAAATGTTAGTACAGGAGAGGAGGATCACATGCACAAGAAGGTTCACTTCTAATATGCTTGTACCAATAGATATTGGCTGAAAGTCTGTCTAAAGTATAGACCTTCATACATGAATTATAAGTTTTGAAAAATTTCAAAGAGATCAATTTCAGGTCTAAATGTAAGATACAAAATAAACCCAACAACCATAGACTACACTTTTCCCTTTGTTACAACTTCCAAAACAGTTTAATGAATTTTCAAATGGGTTATAATGCAATCTGATTAAAATCATATCTTGATCTCCGCACCGTTCCGTAAAAACTTCTCTCTGCTGCGTTAAGATCTGAGATAATCCCAAAGAGGGTCATGTCCCGATAACCTTTCGCATTAGCAAATCAAATTACTACTGGCAGAATATTGACAGTGAAATTTTGAGGCGACAAAGCTTGCATAAACACATTTGTCCGTTTAGTCATTTCGTCACCAAAAAGTTCGTGTGGAATAATGTGACGAAATGGCTTGCTGCAAGATGACAGGTCGTTGGAAAAACATTTTAGTGTTAAGTAAAGAGGCGACAAAGGTCATCTGGACGTGACCTCTTATAGGATGTTGTCAGATCCTAAGGGTAAAACGGAGTGAGAACAAGGATCTGTATTTTAATCAGATTGTAGTTGCCTGTACCCCTTGTGGCACAGTATCATATGTGTAGCGGGGGACATAACATATGTTGTATGTATACATGCAAGCTAACCATGCTGTCATGTTTTGGTCTATATGTTGTGGCTGTATTCGGTTTGTCTGTACTTAGTGCCCTAGTGTCACCTGACCTTTGATTGTTACAGTCTGTACACGTGTTCTATCGGTGTCGCTGGTTCTCGTGTTGGTATTTGTCCGTGTTTCTTGACTTGCTGTTGATGTCCGTGTTTCTTGACTTGCTGTGATGTCCGGTGTGTCTGTGGAGTCCTCTGTTTTGATTGGTCCGTGTTCTCATGTCTGTGTATAAGTTTCAGTGTTACTTTCATTTCGAGGCAGACCGTTGGACTGAGTTCCTGAGTGCTGCCACTTAGCTTAGGTAATTATGTCCCCCAAACGAAGTGGGGGGACATATTGATTTTGCTTGGTTTCTTATTATTATTCTTGTTTCTTCCACTTTCTTCCGCCGCGGAGGTTTCCGACCGTTTTCTCAAAAACTACTGAACGGATCTTCACGAAACTTCACACACATACTCATTAGGGGCGGGGTGTGTGAAAACGGGTTGTTTTTTCGCGACCGAAAGTCCAAGATGGCCGCCAGAGCTAATTTCCGGTTTTCAAAATTCAGTCTCCGATTTCAGTAAAAATTGGTACATGGGTGTTTTAAGGGATGCTGAATAACATGGTAACATTTTCATAAAGTTTGGTTGCCACCGAAACGAAAATGGAGGCCTCTGATTGGTCGAAATTTATATATTGTCCGATTTCAATGAAATTTAATATATATGTGTAGTATTACACCAACAACATTGTCGTAACCTCCGTTTCGTGATTCGTCAACATGGCCGCTATTTCCTGGCTTCTGATTGGTCGAAATTTATATATTGTCCGATTTCAATGAAATGTTATATATAACTGTAGTAGGACACCACGGACATTGTCGTAACCTCCGTTTCGTGATTCGTCAACATGGCCGCTATTTCCTGGCTTCTGATTGGTCGAAATTTATATATTGTCCGATTGGGGTAGTTTGGGGGACATCTGTAATGGTACCCCATTACAATTAGCACTTGTTTATATAGTAATATTAGGTTAGATATTAAGGGACTTAGATGGGGTGGTAATGGGAGGACGGGGGTTGTTATGAAAATGTTATTTTGTTTATGTTTGTGTGAACATGTTCCATTTATATACGTTGTAAATATTAATGTTATCTATGTAATAAACCTGTTAAGTTTAAAATCCTCTTGGTTGTCTTTCCTCAACAAGCAATTACAAGCAGGAGTGCCCATTCGAACCTGGGTTGCTTCTTACAGGGAGAGTCGGGTGTAGTTTGTCGGAACACAAACTGGGCCCGTCTCCCTCCTGTTACATGTGTCAGATGTTTGTGGTGGCGACAAATATATCCGGTGTTAAGATTGTGCGCCGTTCTGGTTTACTTGATAAAGTAAAAAAAGATGACAATATAATGGCAGACAAAAGGTGCAAATCTCATTATACCCAATCAGATTAAAATACAGAACCTTGTTCTCACTCCGTTTTACAAGGATCTGACAACATCCCATAAGAGGTCACGTCCAGATGACCTTTGTCGCCTCTTCACTTAACACTAAAATATTTTTCCAACACTAAAATAATTTTCCAACGACCTGTCATCTTGCAGCAAGCCATTTCGTCACATTATTCCGCACGAACTTTTTGCAATGTGACGAAATGACTAAACGGACAAATGTGTTTATGCAAGCTTTGTCGCCTCAAAATTTCACTGTCAATATTCTGCCAGTAGTAATTTGATTGGCTAATGCGAAAGGTTATCGGGACATGACCCTCTATGGGATTATCTCAGATACGCAGATAACGCAGCAGAGAGAAGTTTACGTAACGGCGCGGAGATCAAGATATGATTTTAATCAGATTGCATTATACCAGAAATCTTAAAGGATACCAAGTTCACAGCATCGGAGAACATTGTAAATGCACAAATATCAAATGCAAGAATTCACATAGAGAGAGTTATAGGCCGTATGAAGGATTTCAAAATACTCCAGGGACCAATTCCTCTGACATTTGCATATATTGTAGACCACATATTTATTGTCTGAGGGTGTTTGGTTAACTTGATGGGCATACTTGTTCCTCTGAAGCCAAAATGTAAACCAAGTGATTGAATAATTGTAGAAGTGTAAGCCAACTATCATTATGAACCTTAATTCAGTCAATTTAAACCTTGTTATCTCAAACTCGCATGAATCATGGTAAATCAGATTTCATTATTATTTGAATAAAGTGCATTGGAAATGTTAACTGTGAAGTTCTGAAAGGACCAAAAATACTTTGAATTAAATAAATGTGAGTCTTCAAGTTAAACAATTGGAGGTAACAAGCTGAACTAACTGTACACTGTAGTTACATGTAATAGATAATTTAGTCTTCACCCAACAGTGACAAAGCTTTTTCAACAACATCACAAAGAACTTTCTCTACAAACTTCACATTGAACTCATGTTTACATTTCCTTTGAAACATTTAAGGAACAACAATTTTATGAAAAACATGATATGAACTGTCAATCATTTTTAAAATGAATTCACTGTCTGGCAGTATTTTTTCAATGTGAATATTTTCTGTTTACTGCCTATGCAGACTATGCAGACAACAAAATCTGCATAAACTGAGCTTGTAACATACATTTCAACTTGTATTTGTGCATAATAATCATGGTTTCTTTTCAACATGACTTTATCATCACTGATACAAAGACACGAGTTTTTAATTTCACATATTCAGATATTGAACCGTTCCTGGCAGAGTAAGGATTTTTAACCTCTAGTACGCCTTTCAAACAGGTACATGAAACAGTTGCATCTGGTGAGCCAGCAATCTATAGTGTTTCCTGAGACAGGGATCACTTCGGGGCGAGATTTGGGGATTTTTACCCATGTTTTTCCTAAAAATCTCATAGAAGTGAACAAAACTTTATATAGAAAAATCTCATAGAAATTTCACTGATCTCATAAAATCCCTAAAATTCTCCCATAAGTTTTAAGAGCCAGAATTATCCCTGCTGAGATATGTGTAGTCCAGACTTCATAACTTTAAGACCTTGATGACTTTCTGAATGACAGTGTACTGAAAAATTGCTGTGTCCTCCATAGTAATACCCCATTTCATCTCCTTTGTCTGCACCGATTCACTTTGACACAACACTTTCCCCAGGAAATTGGTGTTACGAGATGAAATAGATCCATTTTCATGAACTTTCATGATACTTGATGTTATCCTTCCTTCCCGCATGCGATACCAGAGAGCAGACTGTCGTTGCTCTTTGGTAGTATCAGAAATGTAAATAATCTCAATCTGATCAAAATACAGATCCTTGTTCTCACTCCGTTTTACAAGGATCTGACAACATCCCAAATGACCTTGTCGCCTCTTTACTTAACACTAAAATATTTTTCCAACGTCCTGTCATCTTGCAGCACGCCATTTCGTCACGTTATTCCGAACGAATTTTCGGTGACGAAATGACTAAACGGAAAAATGTGTTTATGCAAGCTTTGTCGCCTCAAAATTTCACTGTCAAGATTCTGCCAGTAGTAATTTGATTGGCTAATGCGAAAGGTCATTGGGTCATGACCCTTTATGGGATTTTCTCAGATCTTAACGCAGCAAAGAGAAGCAATCTGATTAAAATCATATCTTGATCTCCGCGCCGTTACGTAAACTTCTCTCTGCTGCGTTAAGATCTGAAATAATCTTATAGAGGATCATGTCCCGATGACCTTTCGCATTAGCCAATCAAATTACAACTGGCAGAATCTTGACAGTCAATCTGATTAAAATCATATCTTGATCTCCGCGCCGTTCCGTAACCTTCTCTCTGCTGCGATAAGATCTGAAATAATCCCATAGAGAGTCATGTCCCGATGACCTTTCGCATTAGCCAATCAAATTACTACTGGTAGAATCTTGACAGTGAAATTTTGAGGCGACAAATTAAAGCTTGCATAAACACATTTTTCCTTAAGTCTTTTCGTCACCAAAAAATGCGTGCGGAATTATGTGACGAAATGGCTTGCTGCAAGATGACAGGTCGTTGGAAAATTATTTTTGTGTTAAGTAAAGAGGCGACAAAGGTCATCTGGACGTGACCTCTTATGTGCTGTTGTCAGATCCTTGTAAAACGGAGTGAGAACAAGGATCTCTATTTTAATCAGATTGCTTGACAGTGAAATTTTTTAGGCGACAAAGCTTTCATAAACACATTTTTCCGTTTAGTCATTTCGTCACCGAAAAGTTCGTGCGGAAAACTGTGACGAAATGGCTTGCTGCAAGATGACAAGTCGTTGGAAAAATATTTAATTGTTAAGTAAAGAGGCGACAAAGGTCATCTGGACGTGACCTCTTATTTGCTGTTGTCAGATCCTTGTAAACGGAGTGAGAACAAGGATCTGGATTTTAATCAGATTGCTGGTACTTTACCTCCGAAGCCTTAAAAGTACTGACTGCCCTTTTCTGTATAGCAGTAATGCATATTGCCCCATTGGCAAGTACCTCACATCGCAGTGCCATAGTTTATAATAGGCCACATGGTAGCGTCATATAGTTTGGTATATCCGTTTTATATTGTAGGCGACCGAACGCCTTAGGCGCTCATCGCAATAAGTAGTGCATAGTTTGCTTGCTACACATGATGTTCCGACAACCTTCAACCCAGATATCTGTCCTGTTCCATAAATCTAGGGTAGTGTTACCGCATGTGAACGTCTTCGTGATCTGTTAAGCTGACTTAGCTCTAACATGTATCACACCAGATTTAGAACCTTTGGAAGACATCTTATTTGCCATTTATTGTCAATGTATAGAAACCGTTGAGGAGTTTTTGGTCATGCTCTTTCCGGCTAGTATAACTCGATCGTAGAGCACACTTATTTTCCTCTCGCCAATTGCAATATCAAGGCCGGTTTCAAACCGTTACGGTATATTACTAGGTCGTTGATTTTGAGGTTAGAAATTAAGACGACAATAAGCATCCTTGTTTTAAACCACGCATTACGTCGAACCACCTTTCAAACGTACACAATATCTTACCACTTTATAAATGAATACTAATGGCATTAAATCTGTCTGGCGACACCAATATCCGCTAATTTGATGTAGCTCAACATTCTATCTACCGTGTCGAATGTCATACGGAAGTCTGAAAAGGATGCGAATGTCGATTGTTTTCCCAACTTCCGGTTCTGTAAAGCAGAGGTCAAGGACGAAAAATGATCGATAGTAGATCGACCCTTCCTGAAATTATTTTTTTCTTTCACCATGCTGTGGGACGATTGTTTATACCTCCCCAAAGCACTTTGTATACAGCTAAGGCTAGAGCTATACCCCGGTATATCCCAGATTGTTAACTGCAGAATATTTAGTTACTGGTACAATAATGCTGTCTTTCCATCTATCCGGAATAATAGCTTTACTTATAATTTATAGCAATATAATCCAAAGGTTATGACTTCTGACGATAAAGGCCTTAGTCCTACACCGCTGGGGCCTTTCACCCAAGGAAACCTTGGATCCCTGTCTTACAAAACAAGGAGATTTATGGTTATAGCATATATCTCGAAAGATTCATAATTTCCATCAGCCAAAGTCATCATTTTATCATACTCCCCCAACCAGCTGCATTCATATTTATATTTTTGTTCATCGAATTATAAAATGATACTTTTCTTGGAAGTCTTGTAAGCAGCATAAATTTATTTTACGACGTACAAAATAATTAATTGTGGTTTAAGAATATCTTTGTATTGGCGATAAAGACTGATATATTTTCAAGTATAGAAACATCACTAACAGGTTTATTGTAAGACATTTATTTCGTGATATGTATGGTTTTCACTCTGTAATGAGTTCTTCAGAATACGCCTTCGGTTTTTAAACCTTTACAGTCAAAACATGATACGGATTTCATGATCCTGTCTGCAATCCCGAGTAGGTGAATGTAATGTTATAGAAGTGAAAACGTTATTGACCTTATTGCGCAGTTGGCATCAAATCATAATTTGTCTGCATTCAATCTAAAAATCTAAAAGATGAAATACCCTTCTATCTATGAAGAGTATTTGATTCTACCATACCTGAGAGTAGAGAAGAAGATTTTTGAAGTTTTAGTCAATTTTACCCTTTTTGGCCCCGCCCCGCAGGCCCCTGGGGGGTGGGGACCATATAATTCACAATTTTGGTTCACCCTCAGCCATGGAAGCTTCCTGTAAAATTTCATTGAATTTGGTTCAGTGGTTTTGGAGAATAAGTCGAAAATGTAAAAAGTTTACGGACGCACGACGGACAAAAGGCGATTAGAATAGGTCACTTGAGACTTTGTCACCAAAAAGTACGTGCGGAATAATGTGACGAAATGGCTTGCTGCAAGATGACAGGTCGTTGGAAAAATATTTTAGTGTTAAGTAAAGAGGCGACAAAGGTCATCTGGACGTGACCTCTTATAAGATGTTGTCAGATCCTAAGGGTAAAACGGAGTGAGAACAAGGATCTGTATTTTAATCAGATTGTAGTTGCCTGTACCCCTTGTGGCACAGTATCATATGTGTAGCGGGGGACATAACATATGTTGTATGTATACATGCAAGCTAACCATGCTGTCATGTTTTGGTCTATATGTTGTGGCTGTATTCGGTTTGTCTGTACTTAGTGCCCTAGTGTCACCTGACCTTTGTTTGTTACAGTCTGTACACGTGTTCTGTCGGTGTCGCTGGTTCTCGTGTTGGTATTTGTCCGTGTTTCTTGACTTGCTGTTGATGTCCGTGTTTCTTGACTTGCTGTGATGTCCGATGTGTCTGTGGAGTCCTCTGTTTTGATTGGTCCGTGTTCTCATGTCTGTGTATAAGTTTCAGTGTTACTTTCATTTCGGGGCAGACCGTTGGACTGAGTTCCTGAGTGCTGCCACTTAGCTTAGGTAATTTATATAGTAATATTAGGTTAGATATTAAGGGACTTAGATGGGGTGGTAATGGGAGGACGGGGGTTGTTATGAAAATGTTATAGATACTGTATATGTAGCAGCTAGGCCTACTGTAGTTTTGTTTATGTTTGTGTGAACATGTTCCATTTATATACGTTGTAAATATTAATGTTATCTATGTAATAAACCTGTTAAGTTTAATATCCTCTTGGTTGTCTTTCCTCAACAAGCAATTACAAGCAGGAGTGCCCATTTGAACCTGGGTTGCTTCTTACAGGGAGAGTCGGGTGTAGTTTGTCGGAACACAAACTGGGCCCGTCTCCCTCCTGTTACATATGTGTCAGATGTTTGTGGTGGCGACAAATATATCCGGTGTTAAGATTGTGCGCCGTTCTGGTTTACTTGATAAAGTAAAAAAAGATGACAATATAATGGCAGACAAAAGGTGCAAATCTCATTATACCCAATCAGATTAAAATACAGAACCTTGTTCTCACTCCGTTTTACAAGGATCTGACAACATCCCATAAGAGGTCACGTCCAGATGACCTTTGTCGCCTCTTCACTTAACACTAAAATATTTTTCCAACACTAAAATAATTTTCCAACGACCTGTCATCTTGCAGCAAGCCATTTCGTCACATTATTCCGCACGAACTTTTTGCAATGTGACGAAATGACTAAACGGACAAATGTGTTTATGCAAGCTTTGTCGCCTCAAAATTTCACTGTCAATATTCTGCCAGTAGTAATTTGATTGGCTAATGCGAAAGGTTATCGGGACATGACCCTCTATGGGATTATCTCAGATACGCAGATAACGCAGCAGAGAGAAGTTTACGTAACGGCGCGGAGATCAAGATATGATTTTAATCAAATTGCATTATACCAGAAATCTTAAAGGATACCAATTCCTCTGACATTTGCATATATTGTAGACCACATATTTATTGTCTGAGGGTGTTTGGTTAACTTGATGGGCATACTTGTTCCTCTGAAGCTAAAATGTAAACCAAGTGATTGAATAATTGTAGAACTGTAAGCCAACTATCATTATAAACCTTAATTCAGTCAATTTAACCTTGTTATCTCAAACACGCATGAATCATGGTAAATCAGATTTCATTATTATTTGAATAAAGTGCATTGGAAATGTTAACTGTGAAGTTCTGAAAGGACCAAAAATACTTTGAATTAAATAAATGCGAGTCTTCAAGTTATACAATTGGAGGTAATAAGCTGAACTAGCTGTACACTGTAGTTAATAAATAATTTAGTCTTCACCCAACAGTGACAAAGCTTTTTCAACAACATCACAAAGAACTTTCTCTACAAACTTCACATTGAACTCATGTTTACATTTCCTTTGAAACATTTAAGGAACAACAATTTTATTCAAAAACATGATATGAACTGTCAATCATTTTTGAAATGAATTCACTGTCTGGCAGTTTTCTGTTTTACCGCCTGTGCAGACAACAAAATCTGCATAAACTGAGCTTGTAACATACATTTCAACTTGTACTTGTGCATAATAATCATGGTTTCTTTTCAACATGACTTTATCATCACTGATACAAAGACACGAGTTTTTTAATTTCATATATAGAGGATCTGTCATTCGTTTCTCTTCATATTGTATTTATGATACGAGTTTTGAATTTATCATTTTTGCGAGCCTTTGGCGAGTAAAAATGAAAACTCTAAACGAGTATCATAAATTCAATATGAAGAGAAACGAATGACAGATTCTTTTTATCATATGACGTTAGATCGTCTTTCCCCGTCATAAACAGATTTTGTCTTTGCCGTTCTCGCCAACTGATTTCAATGTCAAACCAAATAACCCATACCTTCGAAGTAGGTCAAATATACCGGCGAACGAAGAAGTAGTCCAACACAATTGACTCCTGCAATTGATTCATTTTATAAAAAAAAGACACCAAATTACAAATTTTCAGACAGTTTCAACTTATATTAAGACTGTAAATTGTTCCTAGTGATTAGAAACAATAAATAAAACTTAAAGTTTGATTGTGTTGGGCGAGTGTCCTCTGGTATTCCATTCATGAATCCGGCCGGATGTGACGATATCGTGACGTCATTTGGCGCGACAATGACTGGTACGCAACCGATGTGTGGCGTTTTCCTACATATGGAGAATTATCCTTATCATCGCGGGAATCAACAGTGATATTGATTGTGCACCGAAAATGTTTCAAATGAACATTTTCAAACATCATTAAAAGACGCCGTTTGAGGTAGATTTGTTAGCAGTGTTTTGGATTGTGTAAGGCATGTTTGTTGACGTCAGCTTATCCTGTTTATACCGTTGTTGGGAAAGGATCTTCGGATCGATATATATTTTGTGTAGATAAGGCCTAGAACTGTTTCTTTGTAATTATTTACGCTTTATAACGACCCTTGTCTTCGTTGTCAACCTTAACTTCATCGACAACTCCGAACTTCATCACTCTTCTAGCAAGTTGTACACATCGTAGTAAAAAGAAGTAGACCGTTCCGGTGCGTATTAATACTGTTAACAGAAACCAGCCAATCAGCGAAGCGGTGGTGCTATTACACGTGTGTAATATAGAAAATTTATGTAATGGCTTTATTACACCGCATATAACGGTAGTCATATGATAAATTCAGATATTCAACCGTTCCTGGCAGAGTAAGGATTTTTAACCTCTAGGACGCCTTTCAAACAACAGGTACATGAAACAGTTGCATCTGGTGAGCCAGCAATATATGGTGTTTCCTGAGATATGTGTAGGCCAGACTTCATAACTTTAAGACCTTGATGACTTTTACTCAGAATGTCAGTGTACTGAAAAATCGCTGTGTCCTCCATAGTAATACCCCATTTCATCTCCCTTGTCTCCACCGATTCACTATGACACAACACTTTCCCCAGGAAACTGGTGTTACGAGATGAAATAGATCCATTCTCATGAACTTTACCCATGCACTCTTTCATGATACTTGATGTTATCCTTCCTTCCCGCATGCGATACCAGAGAGCAGACTGTCGTTGATCATTGGTAGTATCAGAAATGTAAATAATCTCAATCTGATTACAATACAGGTCCTTGTTCTCACTCCGTTTTACAAGGATCTCACAACATCCCATAAGAGGTCACGTCCAGATGACCTTTGTCGCCTCTTTACTTAACACTAAAATATTTTTCCAACGACCTGTTATCTTGCAGCAAGCCATTTCGTCACATTTTTCCGCAGGAATTTTTGGTGACGAAATGACTAAACGGAAAAATGTGTTTATGCAAGCTTTGTCGCCTCAAAATTTCACTGTCAAGATTTATTTAAACTGTTTAAATTTACAAGTATGTTAATTCCTCTATATGCCTTATCATAAGTTTTTTGTGTGTTCAACCAATATACTATCTTTACTGAAAGTCAGACCAAGATGATTTTGTAATCTACTGTTAGAAGTTCATTCAGGAAAAAATAGATGGGTAATTTGTTTTTATTTATTTTTTTCTAATAAACACTTGCAGCATTTCATTTCAAACCCTTTTGCCTATGTATGTGTATATATATTCTGAAGATCATTTGTAAAATTTTCTGCTGCTTAGAAAGCATTATTATCAATAATTACGCTCAATATGTATACAGATGTATCATCGGCAAACAAATAAATATTGTTATATAACTTGGTTCTTTATATCATCAATGTAAAGTAAAAATAAAAAGGCCCAAGTATTGATCCCTGTGTAACCCCGGCATTACCAACAAAACAATTTGAATAGTGTCCCTCTATAAATTTGAGGTTTTTCAAGTAAAACAAATTTTCATGAGGTAATACTTCCCATAACTTTAGTATGCAATAATCAAGAACTACAACAAACTTTTTGGGTCAAAACAAAAGATTCAAATAATCCTGCCCTCATACCCTGACTACCCCACACATGCACGCCGAAAACGCACAGCGTACTTACTTCCTCGAAACTGCAACGGCGCCTTAATAACAAGGCTATTGGACGAGGAATATAAGAGTGGGACTCTATAAAGTTATAGAGAGTATTACCACATGAAACCGGGTTTTACTTGAAAAACCTCAATTTCATTTCAGTAATAATTACCATAACGTTAGTATGCGAATTCGTCTTACCGCAGTGGAAGGTCCAGGAAGACTCACGGCTGACGTGGCGACCAGACTCACCAAGTTTTAGGGAATGAGAGGCCAACGGGGAACCCCAAGAAATTGCCCCAATGAAAGAGGTGGAGGATTCAAAGGAAAAACCCTTGTCGTGAGAGGAAGTGGTGTACCACTAACTGCCGTGTCTCATGACTGAGAAAGAGCCTATTAAGGGGGCATAGCCACAGACTGTGGACCCAGTGAATACAGCCCATCAGAATGGGATGCCAGGGACCTCAAATAGAAGTCCGAGAAGGTATTCCTGCCCCGCCAAAAAGCAGCAGACATAGCCTCCTGGAAAGAGGCAACATTGAGGAGAGCCAAGGAGAAGCAAGGGCTCTTACCTTAAAATGAGCCCTAATCTCATCGTCAGAATGCTCATAAGCATACTTAATGACTTGACAAATCCAACTCGATACTGACTGAGTAGAGATATCGTGCTGACCCTACTTAATGGGCAGGAAAAGCCGGGAACGAGAACCCCGCCCCCTGGTTTTCTCAAGGTAAAACCGAAGAGCCCGACAGGGACACAGAAGCTTATCTAGCTGTCAGTACCAGCGCTACTGAAGGTAAGAATGGTATCTTGATGGATTCGGGCGAAAAGGAAGGGACCTGATTCTTGGCCAAAAAGGAAGGATCAGTAACCAAGGTCACAGATGAAGGGTCCCTAGCCTAGCGCAAGCAAGAAGGGAGAGCATGGATCTCACTCCTACGCCCAGACGCAAGAGCCACCAGGAAAAATAGCCTTGAATGTGACCCATTTCAAGGAAGCATTAACCATAGGCTCATAAGGAGACAACAAGAGGTAATCTAGTACTAACGCCAGGTTCCATTGCGGGCCCAACTTCCTAGTTCTAGGCCTAGCTACGGCTGAAGACACAATAGTGCCTTCTGGCAGTGAGCGGTCTGACTGAGCAGACTAAGTGGAGCCACGAAAAATCCCAACAGGGTAGTGGACTCCGGAGCCGACGAAACTGCAGATGGTGGGCAGACCTGCTCCCCGAGAAACCTGGCAGCGTCAGCCCGCAGGGCACGCATGCCAGAAAGCACTTGCTGCATCGGCTGCAGCCTCGGAGATACTATCGTCCTGGACCTCATCATCCTCTTCCTCAAGAGGATCGTCCTCGGAATAACCCTGGTCGATTTCACCCGGGGACAGGTGAATAACGTCAGGCTCCTCTGCCGAATCCGCGTCCTCATAGTCCATATCCTCCGCCTCGACACGGGGATCCGTGTCCGAGAGTGAAGAAAATGGGCCAGCCAGAGGTGCCACCTCAAGGGAATTATCCCTGTGGATGCTCACCAGACAACATTTAGGAGTAGGACGCCTAAACGCCGTGGCTGGGGGTTTTGGCTTAGAAGGCGAAACCCCATCCCTTGATCCAGAGACAGGAGGGACTGCGAGACACATAAGTCCTGAAGGTCCGACAAACCTTCCTAGGACCGGCCAAAGGGACCCCAAAAGCAGCAGAACGTTGGTGGGGGGCAACGTTCCCACTGCGTCTCCGTGAGGGAGAGACCATTCCCCATGGATTCCACAAAGGATAAGCCATGGGATTAACCCAATAACCCGGAGGAACTGGGGACGGTCCCGCGGGCTGGGAGTGACCTAAGAAGTGTAGGCGTATTGCCTATTGCACACCTGACCCAGGTTCTGGCTTGGGCTTTCGGTAGTTCACGAAAAACGAAATTAACATAAACATTTCTCTAAAGTTTATTCTCCAGTAATATACTGAGTAAATATAACAATATACCAGTCGCTGGGACAAACACGCACATACTACGGACAAACTTACATGATGACATATAACAAGGGGCCAGCTCCCGGCTTTTCCCCGACAATGAATATATAATATAATACACAGACACGTACCTTACAGCCCCCACCCAGACAACACGTTGACAGCTACCGACGGACTCCCGAAACACACGTGCACCCGATATAAATACCCTACAAAGGGCCAATCAGTGGCGCCGAACCAACAACACACAAACTCATATACACCCAACCAATCGCACGACAACTAACACTCGACGGAAACATTCGCGTACATACAACATGGCGGACTACAGACTTACCAGCGACCGTAAACAATAAAGGTATTTACATATACATATACTACCATCCCATTCTCACATCGTACACATACACAGTAGATACAACAATCGAGTGACACTTAAATAGTTCTCGCATACACCAGTCGACAGGCCTATCCACACACATACGCACATCGATCTATACCAGACTTCCACACACCACCCTTTCTTTTTTAGGAAAATAGTATTTTCCTACACCACACTCTGGGAAGGGATATATATAATATATAATAATAACAGTCATGGCCTGTATACCATGTTTACAAATTATCAATTAACAAATATAACAACCTATATATTTTGTATAGATATTAGATAACTGATTTGAGGTATATTTATGTACAAATACTGGAATTAGTTCCTCAAATGACTTTTATTTTTATAATGACACATATAGATCTTCCTCTCATTATTTCATCCAACAACAATATAACAAAAATGGTATGCACATGTATACTTACAGGGCTAGGCAATCAGGTCAAAACTTGACATAAATGTATATATCCAAAACTACAACAAACAGGCCAACAATACAATAAAGATACATGTAAATATTCATCAAAAATAAAGCCATGTATATATAAATTCAACAACTATAAAAAAAATATATAAATACCCAAATGTCAGGTCCCACACTCCCTGGCATCAGAGTTTGTTTTCCATTTACAACAATAATTTCACAATACAAGTAACAGCTCCTCGTCCGGGACAACAGGGTCATTGCTAGTGGCCGCTCCCTTAATGGGGATCCGTACAGGTCCTGGGGGCACATACTTGGAATTCACAGCCCGTTCCTCTCGTATGTCCAGCCCAACGGCTTCCAGCCTGTGTATCCTTCCCATGTGCCTGCTGACCTGGTTTCTCCTTACATTGTAATACGTGCATTTGGGGCACTTGAATTTCGTCACTGTGCGGGCATGGACCGCCACCCAATGCCGAAGCATTGAAAAATAAGTTTTATAAATCCGAGTCCCACATTGGTCCACCGAGCAGGGCATTACCCCTTCCACCCATGCTGGACGGGTGTCAGTATTTATGCATCCAATCTCCTCGTCTGGCACGTTTAATACAAGAATGTCTGACATCTGTAAAAGAATGGTATCAAAACACCTTCCGGTTTTACTTAATTCCACCATATGGTTCTGTCATTTTGAATTAAATTACATGTTGGACACACCCACCATCCTATTATAGATTGATGCATAACTCCTAACTTTACCATTGATGATTTACTAATGATTTTCAGTATCACAGAATAAAGTGAAAACACCAGACAAGACATGTGCAAAACAAAAGACACAGACAAGTCCTAAGTGGGACTGAAAGGGTTTTTTGGACGGGAAGAACAGTCTAGCACTCCTTGGAGTCTTAGGTATAGCACCTACACCAAAGGTTCTACCTGGAACTCCGTTAGTGGCCATTATAAACATAACAGTTACATAAATAGCCAAATAAACAAGTTATAAACCAGTATAAAGGTTTTTCTATCAATAGTGAAGGGAAGTCCGCCCTAAAATATACGTGTAACACCAAATGAAACATACAACACAAACAAACACGTGACGTTCCTCACGACACCATTTGTAGGCGTATTGCCTATTGCACACCTGACCCAGGTTCAGGCTTGGGCTTTCGGTAGTTCACGAATAACGAAATTCACATAAACATTTCTCTAAAAGTTTATTCTCCAGTAATATACCGAGTAAATATAACAATATACCAGTCGCTGGGACAAACACGCACATACTACGGACAACTTACATGATGACATATAACAAGGGGCCAGCTCCCGGCTTTTCCCCGACAATGAATATAATATAATACACAGACACGTACCTTATAGCCCCCCACCCAGACAACACGTTGACAGCTACCGACGGACTCCCAAAACACACGTGCACCCGATATAAATACCCTACCAAACCAACCGAACCAACTAGGATACACCCAACCAATCGCACGACAACTAACACTCGACGGAAACATTCGCGTACATACAACATGGCGGACTACAAACTTCCGAGCGACCGTAAACAATAAAGGTATTGACATATACATATACTACCATCCCATTCTCACATCGTACACATACACAGTAGATATAACAATCGAGTGACACTTGCATAGTTATCGCATATACCTTGCACAAGTCGACAGGCCTATCCCCACACATACGCACATCGCTCTATACCAGACTTCCACAGAAGTGACCAAAATGGCCTGCCTGAGGCTGGGGTTGGCCACCCTCACCACCCTGCCCATAGCTGCCGGGAAGCTGGGGAATCCCAAAACCAGTCGCAGGCTGGATTTGATGGATCTGGGTTGGGTGACCGCAGGCACCCGTACACCCAAAACCAGGGGACGTAAAAAGCCGGGAACCGGTCGACTGTACAGGAAATCCATAACCGAAAAAAGGAACTTTCGGATCCCTTGTCAACTTAAAACCAAATCCAGACCCAACAGGGTTGGGGTAGGATAATTGACCGGAGGGAAAACCTGGTCCAGTGGAGGTGCGGGGGGAAAAGCGCTGCGCTGCACTCCCCCGGAAGGACCAGACATTGCCGAAGCAAAGGCAGTCACCACCGAGACCTGACCCCGAAGGGAAATGCCTGGCACCAAACACAATCCACAACCCCAACACCATCTGGGACGCCGGGGTCACCGATGGGTTGATGACCGGCGGCCAGATATCCTTACCCAATTTGACCCTAGTATAAGGCAAACTAGGATCAGGCTTTCCCCTTACTCCAGGTCGAACCTGGACAGAATAGACCTGTCCCGGAGACGGGCTCGCTGAGACGAGGGTCTCCGTGACAGGGGAAGGGAAGGAGCCGACAAGGTCCAATAACAAGCAGCGGGCTTACCCCTTGGTCTCCCTCGCTTCCCTGACACACCCCTCTTACGACTAAGTTACGAGAGGGTAAGGAAAGCTTAGGAACACAAAATTCCTTGTTCTGAGGGAGGCCTGAGAACATAAGTCACACGGGGCCTTCCCAGAACAAGGACGACAAATGGAACATCCGTCATGGGGGTCGCCGTCCTCAGGGAAACGCGTGCACCCATACGATGAACACCTACGAAGACTATACGACATAGTCAAACAGTCAACGAAAAGTAAAAGAACAAAATATATTCAAAAATAAACGAGCTAATACGAAAAACGTCAAACAGTTTACAAAAACATATTATTAAAATACAAATTAAGAAACAAAACGGTCAAAACAAAACAGGACCGCAGCAAATAACAAGTACGAAGAAAATGATGGACAGGTGGTTTACATCACTTACGTGACCCGTCGAGGAATAACCGGCCGTGAACGGTAAAAACCACGACGACAGTCAACACAAAGTAAACAGTGGGGAAGATGGGTAAATGTACGCCAACTGCGCACTAAAAAAGAATATGGAACATTGAAATTTGTTACCAGCCAAACCCAAACCGTCAGTACAGTGCAGGCGCCATTGAAGAAAAGGGAAGCAAGACGCTGTGCATTTTCGGCGTGATGTGCGGGGTAGTCAGGGTATGAGGGCGGGATTATTTGAATCTTTTGTTTTGGGGCTAGAAAGATTGGTGTAGGTCTTAATTATTGCATACTAAAGCTATGATATTATTAATAAAATGAAAACTTTTTTTTCGTTCAAATAGATAATCCTTGAATCAAGATAACAATTTTCCTTGTATTCCAAATGTGACTCTATTTGAACACAAGGCCATCATGCCTTAGTTGGTGATGACGTAACACACACATATGCTGCACCTTTCAAATTTAGTAATAGAAACAATATACCGAAAAAAATGAATTAAACTGCACCATACAGCTGTTTCGTGCTCACGGGACTCTTCAGTGATGCTAGGGATCAAATGGTGGGAATCCAAAATTTCTAAACTAATGTATTAGCAGAAGGGTCAAGTGCGTAAAACCCCTTTAATATGTGAATTTAGAAGTAGAAAAATCTAAATTAATAACCATTGTGTGATACAGTCGTGTCACATGGTACACATTCAGATTAGTGTTTTGATATGATTTCACAATTAATAAGGTAGTTATACACTTGTTCAAATATAATATTTTCAGTAATATTTGCTGACCTAGTCGATCATATATCCCCTACTGAACTTGAGATTAAAGACACAACATACTCTCCTGCATCAGCTTCTTACTTCGATCTTTATATAAAATATAACCAACACGGGCAACTTGCTACTAAGCTCTATCATAAACGTGACGATTTCGCTTTTCCTTTCTTGTTGTAAATCCCTGCTTCTCCATCCCATGATGTTTACATGTCGCAGTTGATTCGTTATTCTAGGGCTTGTTCTGAATATCGAGATTTTCGTCATAGATGCTGACGATCAAACTTACGGCACAGGGATTCGAGAGATGCAGGTTGATGCAATCTGATTAAAATCATATCTTGATCTCCGCGCCGTTCCGTAAACTTCTCTTTGCTGCGTTAAGATATGAGAAAATCCCATAAGGGGTCATGTCCCGATGACCTTTTGCATTAGCCAATCAAATTACTACTATCAGAATCTTGACAGTGAAGTTTTGAGGCGACAAAGCATGCCTAATCGTATTTGTCCGTTTAGTCGTTTCGTCACCAAACACTTCATGTGGAATAATGTGACGAATTGGCTTGCTGCAAGATGACAGGTCATTGAAATATTATTTTAGTTTTGAGTAAAGAGGCTACAAAGGTCATCTGAACGTGACCTCTTATCGGATGTTGTCAGATCCTTGTAAAACGGAGTGAGAACAAGGATCTGTATTTTAATCAGATTGCAGGTTGATGAAGACTATAGGCAAGCTTTATGATCGTTATCTTGATCTGATCGAGAAATATTCTGTATCTTTGTGTGATATGAAGATGGACGTTTTGAGTTTGCTTATTAGTGTGATAACTTGTTGTGATGACAATGATTACTCGGTTCCCATTTTGATGCTTGTTGCTTACTTGGATAAGATCAAGCTTTACATGGCGGGTGTCGTCGATGAAGCAGAAGACGCTTACTCTTCCGGAACACCTAATCGTATTCTCTTGTGCTTTTACAAGAGTCTCCATGTAAATATTTCCTTTGTTCATATTGTGCCTCTAGTTTAATCGATTTTGAGTTCGGATTATGGTTTTGTTGACGCTTTAGTATTCTCTGATTGTTTTGTTTCAGTAAATATACTAAAGCATGATGTGATTGGTATTGGTCTGTTTTTGGTATCTTCATTCTGTGACCCTTTATCCTTATAAATAGCCGTTATAGTTGCCAGTTTCAGGTACTTTGCGAGTCTTTGTTACATTGATGTATTTCATAAAATAACAATTGTTCGTGTAAGTATCATCTCATCCGGACCTGGCGTTTGTTTGTTCGTTACGGAATTGTAACTGGTCTAACGCATCTTGCTTGAAAATGTAAGATATTATCTAGTATAAAAAGATGATTCACAACAAAGGGAGGTAATTTGTCTAGATGATGAGGAAAATAAGTTACTATAGAAGAAAGAAAATTAAATATAAAGAAACACAGCTTTATCAACTTGATGTTGAACACTCCTTCCTTAATCATATATCAGTGGTATACTTTTAGATTTATTAAGATAACTCGAAACAAATTAGGCAACATTCCATTGTGTATTAGAATTTACAATTATCACAAAGATTTCTAAAGATTTTCGGGATAAACCTTCTCAGTATTTCTTAAATCAACTGCTTCATTTCATATCTAAAAAGTTCCCAATGAATCTGGCTTTTATTAGATTTTGCATTTTTTTCGGATCCTATTTCTCCATTTTTATATTAATTTAATTTTCTTGATCCTCCATGGTTTATCGTTTCGCCGGACAGTCACTAATTTTGAAGATTTACATTTCAAATCAGAAATAGCTGAATAAAGTATATTGCTAAATTCTTCAGTATTTTCTTGTTGGCCAGTCAATTTCTTTCAAAGACATTTTTCACTTTCTCCGATATCTGAATGTACGATTTATCTCCCTGTAAGCGATACATGTCGCTTTCAGCTACATATTTGTCGATTACTTGGGAAGCAATTTTTGTTTGTACAGATTAGTAGTGTTATGTGATAGTGACAAAAAAAAGGTCAGTTTCTTCGAAAAATGCAAAAGAAAACAAAAGGATTTTTCATTATTTATTCAGAGATGAAAATTTAAAATACACGTGATGCAGTACTTCCAACAAATCATATATCCAATTCGGCGTATTCTTAGCTAACCTGAGCTGATGCCTTACCGTGGCGTCCAACTTTTGGTCAGACGCATCTCTATGGGTTGGAAACTCAAAATTGGGGGCGGGGTCAAGTTAAGCTATTTTGATATAAATGACTTCTTCTGTGAAGGCAAACGATGGATATCGCTCATTTACCTGATAGCATCAGTATGGGGTTGGGATTCAAAATTGTGCAAACGGTGCGGCTGAACCCCCAGAGGTCCATTTGGCATACACTTCTTGTTCCCTGGATGTGAGTAATGAATGATATTTATATTTCAGTGGCTGCATACCTAGGTGGCTGGGACTCGCATTTAAACAAACGATGGAGCTGACCTGCCAGGGGCCCGAGTAGGAATAACCAAGAGGAGTTCGTTAGGCAATATTGATATAGCTTTTAATTGATTGCGATCCTCACCCCAAAACTATATATACAGTTGCTAAGCATAAAGAGCCCATCACAAATAGGATTTTAGATTTAACTCCAGGGTCTGTCATGCCCTTGCAGGCTTAACTATTGAATCATAACTTTAAAACGGTTCAAATCCCCACAAAAAAACACCTTTACTATTGCTAAGCTTAAAGAGACGATCACAAACATGTTTTTAAATTTGATCTCGGGGTCTGCCATGCCCTTGCAGACTTAACTCCTGACTCATAACTTTTAAAAACGATTGAAATCCCCAAACAAAACTACACAAACCATTGCTGGACGTAAAGAGACAAAAACAATCGTGATATTAGTATTGATGTTGGGGTCTGGCACAGATAGTTTCTCGATCAGTTGAACTCGAAGACAATATACGTAACTTTCGGTAAAACTTGAAGCGAAAATCAAATCTAAGAAACTTATTATATTTATAGATTTAGTTAAGATTAACTGATATCAACATTATTCAAAATAAATTCTTCCGCGGTTACCGTTACAGCAGCAGTTGAAACACGCTATTTGTAAACACGCGTCGAGCCGTCTTCTACCTTCGGTTTGTTGTTGAAGTGGGCCCCACCTGAATTATTTTCAATTCTTTGGATTTTTTTGTCAAGAGTTCTTGTTAGTTACCGCTCAGGTTTAATTCGTTTTAGGCTTATTTATGCATGGTTATCAACTTGATTTTTTTCAGTATTTTTCAGAATGACGAAAATTTCCCTGGAGTTACGTATATTGGGCCTTTAAAGGGGCATTCCGGGGAAGTCTACAATGAAGTTCTTGAATGTACATGCTGTTTGCATTACCAGATACATTTTCCTGTTATTTCAATATTCAAAGTCCACTCAAAATGTGTTTATTAGCCACTTGCAAAATCGCATTCCTCGGGAAAGCCCGATAGAAATAGCACTGATCACGCGTCAAGTGAAAGCGTTCTCGGTCAATTTGACGAAGGGGCCCAGGAGGGGGCGCGTAATGTATATACATGTACGTCCGATGATGAACCAGACACAAAGTCCGTGTATAAATTTATTGAATCACATTCACATTAATAATCAGACGTTAATTACACACGATATTCATATGAAGAAATTTATGTCGACATCTCTGGATCATTTATCGACATCAGTACCTGACTGAAACCGATGCAAATCGCCAGAAACCCACACGACACTGCACTCTTACATTGTTCGTTTAACAGTGTTATGTGGGTTTCCGACGATGACAACCATAGGGCAAACCTTAATTTCTGTAAAAGTTATCTTCACTAATCCTCATTTAGAGGCCCCCAAAACCAAATCAAAAATGTGTCACCGGCTATCCAGAAGAAAACTGTAACAATGCAAACAATTGGGCTGTTAGTCTCTCCCTTGAATACTTCCCATCCCTCATTATGCTTCCGAAATATAATCCTTACGTTAAAATTTGACCATTCGGCCACTTTTCGCTTGATACAGACCCGTACACGTTCGCTGTTCCATCTTAGACGCAAACGGTACGGAAGTGCTTCAGAAATTCTACGCAAACAGTACGGAAATGCTACAGAAATGCTACGCGAACGGTACGGAAATGCTACGGGTGACGCTTGCAAACGGTCGATCACATTTACGGATTTTTATAAAAACGGATCCACATGATCACACATACAAACGAAACGAAATACCCATAATGCATTGGGAAACGTGTGCTGAAACCGAATGTGGAGATCCAGCGTGTACACATGCGTACGATTGTTTTTTAATGTTTGCTTTGCCATTAAGATAATGGTATGGAAGTGAAACAGACATGCCTTAAATGTAATTGGGAACAATATCAAATATCGGTAATATTGGAACATGTATTAAATTTTTCCGTCATAGAGACCTGACGTACGCTGACAGGTAGCCATGGGCATCAGTCGGAACACCTCGGGTATTCTCTTCCGAGCTTGCCGGAGAGGCCCGATGTTGTCCGACTGGCTGGGGCATATGACCTTGATATTTTTATTTTATTTTATTTAATGTTAAATTTAGTCAGATTCATACATATTGATAAAAGCCTTGTTTTTTGTTTTGTAAATTTTTGAGTTTATGCAGCTTATAAAAACATGAACTATTCGTTTCGTCAGATTTATTCCGTAAAATTTCAAACCGAACGTTTCGCGAACGCTTTGTAAATGACGCTATTGCTACGGAAATGGTACGGTATGCGACGCAAATGCTACGGTAATGCTACGGTAGTGCGACGCAAATGCTACGGAAATGCTACGCAAACGGTACGGAAATGCTACGGTAATGGTACGGAAGTGCTACGGAAATGCTACGCAAACGGTACGCTTAAAGTGGAGCAGCGAACGTGTACGGGTCTGTAGTTACATGTAGGTCACGCGGATCGCCATTTTTTGTTTAACGAAGTAGCTTGTTATGCGCATGCGTTATCATATGTGATGCAAACAAATTTACATGTCGCAATCGTTGATCAACGAATAGTGATTCCCTTTTTTAATTATTAATTAAAATTTTTGAGAACATATTTCAGCGTAAATCGCCCATTAATTTATACATTTAATTCGTATATACAATAATTCTAAATAAGCATAAAAAAAATATAGTTTTACCGTGATACCTCTTTAACCAAACTTTTGATTTATACTGATATGCTTCAACGATGAGCCTTGGGTTTGTTTCTGTCCTAATGACCTTTTTGGAAAATATTTTACCATGATTACCTAAATACCAATGCATCCAGATGAGCTATACAGGCCCACAGACCTTTTTGTTTCTTCTTAACTTCGCTACTTGTCATGACGGAAAAATCGTAAAAAGCCCTCTCTTTCTGTAGAAACGATTGAATTGTGTCACAATTTGGTCTGAACCATCATTTGTCGACTGGTATAATTTGTTGCACAGGTAACAAATGTTTCCTATTGAATCCAAGACATTTTATACGTTAATCGGCAATAAAATATTGAAGATGGTCATCAAAGTTAACATAGAATAAAAAATACAAAAGAAACATTCATATGATATTTCACAAATAAGATCAGCGGTTTAATGAAATAGTGTTCACATATACAGTGACATAGATCACAGGTACAATGGCATTAAATCACATCTACAAAGGCATACATCACAGGTACAATGACACATCACAGTTATAATGACATAGATCACAGGTACAATGACACATCACAGTTATAATGACATATCACAGTACAAGGACTTAGACATCAGGTACAGTGTAATAGATCACAGGTACAATGCCAGATCACATGAACAATGGAATATATCACAGGTACAATGACACGTCACACGTACAATGACATAGATCACAGGTACAATAACATAGATCACAGGAATAATGGCATAGATCACAGGTACAATGGCATATATCACAGGAACAATGGCATATATCACAGTACAAGGGCTTACATCACAGGAACATTGGGATATATCACAGTACAAGGGCTTAGATCACAGATACAATAACAGATCACAGGTAAAATGACAAAGATCACAGATACAATGGAATAAATCAATCACAGGTACATTGACATAGATAACAGGTAAAATGACAGATCACGGGTACAATGATATATATCACAGTACAAGGGCTTAGATCACAGGTACAATGACATAGATCACAGGTACAGTGTAATAGATCACAGGTACAATGACACATCACAGGTACAATGACATAGATCACAGGTACAATGGCATATATCACAGTACAAGGGCTAAGATCACAGGTACAATGACATAGATCACAGGTACAATGGCATATATCACAGTACAAGGGCTTAGATCACAGGTACAATGACAGATCACTGGTACAGTGGCATAGGTCACAGGTATAATGAAAGACTACAGGTACAGTTGCGGGATCGCTCAAGTTACACGATGTGCGGTTTGCACACAATGTGAGGACAATGGGAGCCTAGGCGATTATTTCTAACGCACATGCGGGCGCACGATAAACTAGCATTGCGCGATGCCAATCGTGGTTGGTGTTAAATGAGAAATTGCTGAGCAATATATACGGTTTCGCGCTTCTTTTTTCAAGCAAATTTCTATTTTTTGTCTACATATAATAGCTGATGTTTTTATCTATATAATTTTTAAGAATTAGAAATAGTATTTTTGTAGTTTTTTGAAACACATTATCAGACACCTGTAAATTTTCATCGCTTACATGTGTATTGACAAGTTCTCATTCAAGTAAAAGTTTTTTAAGGTCAATATTTTTTTATTTTCAAAGACACAAACATATACAAATAATGTCTTCATATGAGGGCTGTCATTCACCATACTTTATTCATACACTTCCATTTTCATTCAAAAAGTCATTCCATTCGTGCATTCACCCATTCTGTATACTCTCCGGATAATAGTTACGGTTTTTGTCAAAAAATTGTATTATTACAGTTTACTTCCGGTGATGGTTTTGCTGTTCTACACGGATACCGTAAACGTATAAAGTATTATGTTTCAAATCATGTTTGGTTTTGATTGTTACATTAAAACATGGTTGTTTAAAGGTTTCAAAGACATGTAAAAATTGATCAAATACACTTTTAATAATTTATTATTTACCTTATTAAGATTTACATGGCGGGTGTCGTCGATGAAGCAGAAGACGCTTACTCTTGCGGAACACCTGGTTTCATTTTCTTGTGCTTTTACGAGAGTCTCCATGTAAATCTTGTGTTCCTATTTTGCCCCTAGTTTAATCGATTTTGAGTTCGGATTATGGTTTTGTTGACGCTTTGGTATTCTCTGGGTTTTTTTTAAATACATGCGATTAATGAAATTTGAGATTGTAGTCTCCCTACCAAGTGGTGGGGAGAGCCCCAACTCGGCCAACGTGTTCCAACTCACCATGAGATACAATTTACATCTAGATTTTATATAAAGAGGGAAAACATTTAACTCGTAGTTTGTGTTACATACCTTACAGAAACCATTAATATGAGTTGATTCGTATTAGATATCTGTATAAATTTTGATTTTGGCTATGACAAAATTGATCCGACACGATAAGCATGTTGTAAATCAAAGGGAGATAATCCAATTTTAAAAGTACATTATGTGATAGTTCAAAAGGATCCTGAAAAAGATCTATGTTGGACTGTGAAGCAGTATACAGTGCTGTTTCCAGAGATATTTTCACAGTAAAAAATATGCGAAATATAACTTTTTAATATTAATCTGGAGGAATTAAAGAGAATATACATTTGTAGTACTGAATAACTTCAATGTTTAAACTTCTCATGTCTTTACCTGTGCAAAATTATTTGGACCCAGCGGGAAGACATAAGGTGATCATGCCAGTTAAATGTATGTCATGAGAGCCACCGTAAGGTTTTGGCCCAAGGATCATGAAACTATCTTAAGTCTAAATTTGTCCTAAGTTTTGACTTAGCCAATCACGATTAACGTTACAATAAGTAACGTCATACGTAATTGGCTAAGCACAAACTTATGTCTAAGATTGTTTCATGATATCGGGGCCTGGTCTCAGATTTTCACCTGTTAATTAGTTTTAAAAATCCACAATGCATTGTTTTCTTTCAGGCATACTTTATTGACGCTGTAGTCAGACATTTGTACCGTAAAATGATTCTGTTCTATAATCAAGGTTTTAACAGTGTTGCTGACCTACTTAGATTCAACCGAACTATTTTCAACGCCATTTTCTACATGTATGGTTTGATAACAGTGTGGTGTGTTACAAAATACTTTTTCTAGTTGAAATGATGTGTTTATTTACGACTGTAGCTTTTAAACCGAAAGAATTGACAAACTATCTCGTCGAAGGGCAATTTATGTTAAGTAGGAAGATAACTGAAATATTATGGTCATATGATTTCATCAGCGTCGACTTATCTAAAAAAAAGATCATTTTGTCGCGACAACGTAGTAATAGGAACAAGAGTCTGTAAATCCATAATCTTCCATCGTTCCAGCTATTTCAAAATATAATTTGATGTCATATCCGGTTTCCTTTATTGCTGTCTGGACTTCCTGTTTGGTAATGGACAGTCCAGTATAGGTGTAGTTCCCTACTTGGTAGTGTTCTCCTCCTAGGTCACCAGTGACGATAAAATACCCGCCTTTATTAAGTAGAGAGTAGATATTCTTGATGCACCGTTGATACGCTGCAACGTCCTCAGACGCTGTCTCAATACATCCGCTCGCGATTATAACGTCAAATTTTCCCCCGTCATAGTCACATCCAAGGGGTTGTTCTGATCTCACATCTATGGGTAGGATTCCTTTCACCTTTTTTCTCACTTCATTTTCTCTTTGCTCTGCTGTCATTCTTTGGTTAAAAAGAGAAAGAATATAAATAAAATTGAATTTAATTTAAAATCGATAAAAAAATGTTTCTATATAGGATTTCCGTAATACCCAAAAGTGCAATAGATGAGTGTGTTCTTTTCTTTTATGGTTTCGTTTGTAATCTTATGTCATATCATCAAATGGGGAACCAAACGGTGAGCCAAGATTACGTGACAACGAAAAATAATGTCAAACTAATTAGCACAAGAGATTGAACCAGGTTAGGGTAGCGACAACGAAATACCAAGGCAAAGTAATAAGCATAAAATATAGAACTAAAGTATAGTAACAACAAAATACAATATGACGGCAAACTAATTAGCATCAAAGCATCGATATTTACATCACATAATTTAAAATTAGAGCATATTATATTTTGTACCAATTGTGAATTATGGATCTTGCTTAAAAAAGTGGTTCTTACTCAGATTTCTCACCATACAACTTTAGATTTTATCACGTTATGAATATTTTGAACAGTAATTATATGAAGCGTTATATACATTTAATTTATTGGCACAATAAATATATTTATGTAAGTTGGTAAATTGTTAATTGTACTTTAATTATAGTATGTATTATGCTTTGTTTGTGCACTTTGTAGGTTGTACAGGCTCTCAGCCAATCTGATTAAAATCATATCTTGATCTCCGCGCCGTTTCGTAAACTTCTCTCTGCTGCGTTAAGATCCGAGATAATCCCATAGGGGGTCATGTCCCGATGACCTTTCGCATTAGCCAATCAAATTACTACTGGCAGAATTTTGACAGTGAAAATTTGAGGCGACAAAGCTTGCATAAACACATTTTTTCCGTTTAGTCATTTCGTCACTAAAAAAGTCGTGCGGAATAATGTGACGAAATGGCTTGCTACAAGATGACAGGTCGTTGGAAAATCATTTTAGTGTTAAGTAAAGAGGCGACAAAGGTCATCTGGACGTGACCTCTTATGGGATTATGTATGGGCGGCCGTTTTAGGATAAATTACATTATCTACTTAAGTGCAAAAGTTTTTGCACTTAAGTGCAAAAGATTTGCACTTAAGTGCAAAAAACTCGACATAATGCCAAAAAATCACATAATGGCAAAAACTTTTTCACTTAAGTGCAAATCTTTTGCACTTAAGCATAAAAAAGACATAATGCAAATAACGTCCTTAAATCATTATGTGGTTTTCTTTTAACATTATGTACCTTGTTACTTAAGTGCAAAAGAGTTCCTCTCTTCCCTCCTGTCGTAATGGGTCGGTTCCGCTTACTGCTCTATTGCGCATGCCCCAACATTCAGCATGGCGGCGAAGGTAAAGACGTGATTGCGGTAGGATTTTTCTCAAGAACGTTAGGCTACTACGGTAGTTATCGGAATTGTCATGTGGGGAGAACTTGCATGTCAAAAGATATATATGTTACGTGGGTCCACGACAGAAATGCGATGCATGACAATGTGTTGATTGCAATTGGCAGACTACACAATCTCACAAAAGCCTCGCTAACGAACAGACGAAAACATCACTGATTCAGTGATTGGCCTAAGTCACACGAACTAAGGTAGGTTATAAGCAACAATTCATTAAAAATTATGGCAACTTGTATCGATATCATTATCATAAATGTACATATACTGCCCCATGAGGACCCTGATTTGATGAATAAACAACTACACTAGAGCCTCGTCTAGATCACAGGTGCTTGTGGACGTGAATGGTGACTAATTTTTCATTGAATTTAGTAGGTTTTTATAAGGCTACTCTGCATAGGTTGTTATTGTAAATTTAATAATTTAGCATTTAATTTTTATGAAACATCGTATATGTAGTATATAACCTTCTACATTCAATGAAAAAAATCATTGAAAAACCTAGGTTTTTATAAGGCTACTCTGCATAGATTGCTATTGTAAACTTAATAATTTAGCATCATATATATATATTATTATGAAACATCGTATGTATATGTTACCTTCTACATTCAATGAAAATATAGTCACATTCATGTCCACAAGCACTTGTGGTCTAGATATCTCATGTGATTTTGACATAACCATTCAAGATATCTCACAGGGAGTGGTCTTAATCAACAGAGAAATAATTTTCCTAAATTTGGTATATAATTTACTATGTATCATGCCTTAAACTTTTCTGTAGATGTCATGAAACTCCAGAAAACTGTCAAACTTCAGTTGGTTGGACACTTCTGTCCACAGGCACAGGGGGTAGGCACGGACCTATGTCACTATGAAATAATTGTCTGATGATTATTTCACTTCACGGGACTGACACCCCTCCCACTACTGTATATATATACAGAGTAGTGGGAGGGGTGTCAGTCCAGTGAAGTGAAATATAGTTATGGGAGAGGGTCCCAGTCGAGTGAAGTGAAATAATCATCTGACAATCATTTCATAGTGACATACATGTAGATCTGTCCTAAGTCCGAAGGATTCTGACTGTCTGACCCGCTAAATATTTGGACGACAGGCGGATGCGACCTGCCTGTCATCCAAATTTTTAGCGGTTTGAGAGTCATAACCCTTCAAACTAGTCTGTCCTGTGTCCACAGGGGCTTGGTTTCAGGATTTTGAGCATAAATCCTTTGAATTTCACTTTACAATAAAGGCATGCACACCAGTAAATAATATAAACACTTTGTATCCGCTGTTTATACACGTTCTTATACCTTATGAAAATTGGGGGTATCAAGGTATTAAAATCTGATTTCTTTTTTTATGCAGGTGGAGGGTTCATTTACCAATGGCTACATGGATGGACAATCTTCAATAAATTTCATTATGTTTTGGACATCTTGACTTCTCTACACTTTGCAGCTTCAGTTACTTCTGTCATATTGAGTCGATAACTAAGTAATGTATGTTTCTGTGACATTGTTTGGCAACTCGAAGAGCGTCTGTGACTGCTCATGGAAAGTGGTAACCATAAATTGACTGTCTGAACTTGGAAATTATATGTATGTGAACGAGTCAAATATTTTGTCATCTCAGAATGTATGGTCCGGAGTGAACTTTAACTGATTAAAATTGAACAGCTGGTAATGGCATACCCTTTAATTTGCGAATGCTAGAATGATGTGAGGGGTTTTTATTTAAGTCTAGCTTGGGTATTCATTGAAGACATTCGGGTAAAACACAATAAAGGGCCAACTAGAAAAGCTTAATGTTATAGAGGCTTCAAAATAACACACATCATTGCATAACTTTTGTTTTTATTTCAAACTTTGTAGACTTGCTTGGTGGATATTGACACAAAATTTCAGCTATTTCGGACCAAGCATTTTAAGCCAATTTTACTCCTTATTTTTTTTTTAGATTTTCATAGGCATGCTATTATAGGGGTTATTCATTGTACAAAAATATCACCCATGGCCACAAAAGCCTTCTGTACATTGCTACCTTATATCGTCATATAGAACTACATTGGCACAAATTTATATCTGAAAATAGTTATTGATCTGCTTTTGCCGCATGCCATTCCAAATGGAACATTAAAGAGTTGCTCGATCTCCAAAAACAGAACAATATGGCGTTATCTTTGAGAGAAATATATATCGATTCGGGACGTTTGTATTTTAAAGGGTGTGGCGGATGGCGGTATGCAAGGTGTGGTGAACTTAACGAGAGAATTTTATAGGACAGAAATCCTTTCTAGAGGTTTAGGTGGCGGTATGCGAGCTAGGATGGCGGTAGATTCGGGTGGCGATAGGTCAAGGGCACACTGTACATTTATTTGTATTCAAGTGTTTAATATAATCTAATACTAAAGAGTAGCATTTTTTTGCACTTAAGTGGAAATAAATCTTTTGCACTTAAGTGGAAATAAATCTTTTGCATTTAAGTGGAAATAAATCTTTTGCACTTAAGTGGAAATAAATCTTTTGCACTTAAGTGAAATAAAATCTTTTGCACTTAAGTGGAAATAAATCTTTTGCACTTAAGTGGAAATAAATCTTTTGCACTTAAGTGGAAATAAATCTTTTGCACTTAAGTGGAAATAAATCTTTTGCATTTAAGTGGAAATAAATCTTTTGCACTTAAGTGGAAATAAATCTTTTGCACTTAAGTGAAATAAAATCTTTTGCACTTAAGTGGAAATAAATCTTTTGCACTTAAGTGGAAATAAATCTTTTACACTTAAGTGGAAATAAATCTTTTGCACTTAAGTGGAATTAAATCTTTTGCACTTAAGTGGAAATAATTTTTTTGCACTTAAGTGGAAATAAATCTTTTGCACTTAAGTGGAAATAAATCTTTTGCACTTAAGTGGAAATAAATCTTTTGCACTTAAGTGGAAATAATGTTTTTGCACTTAAGTGGAAATAAATCTTTTGCACTTAAGTGGAAATAAATCTTTTGCACTTAAGTGGAAATAAATCTTTTGCACTTAAGTGGAAATAAACACATACTAGCAAAAATAAATACGCAATTATAAATGGAAGCATGGGATCTAATTTTGGAAATCAGGTAAAACTCCATGACGGTTTATCACTTAGTATTAACTGATTGATGATCCATCATTTAATGGATTTATAATGTCTGTATTAGTGTAAAGTTAATCATAACAAGCATACTGTAAAGCAAAATGTAAAAATATTAAATATAAAACTGTTTTATTTTAATTAAATGGAATTCACGATTGTAGGAGTTTGTCTGTTGCCATGCAGGCCTGAATAGGGTGATATAATATGTATGGATGTGTGCAGATAATATCCATTCCACATAAAATATTATTTTACTATCTGTTCAAGTTTCTCTGCCAAAATCATTTTCTGTGATCAATATCTTAAATACCCCATTGGAAATAAACTTCTGAGTTTTCATGGGCTGTCCACAGGAATTAGACCTTTTTGCACATTTCATGCATACTTATCTTGTACATTTTAGTTCTTTCATGCCTGCATCTTAATTATGATAATATTTTGAAATAATTATGAAGCAAGTTATTCAACTTATATTAATAATTCCTGTTGTCCCGAATGTTAGCCTGAGGGGTCTTATTGTGGGAGGAAACCTTTCCTTGAGTACCTGAAGAAAACCCATGTGGTCGGGCAGGTGACCCCATGTTTTTTCACATCCAGTTAGGGAATCGAACCCTGGAAATGCAAGTATGCTAGCTATCCATTGCACCACTCAACAGATGATAACAGATGCCAATCATTATCATGAATATTAAAAGCATGAAAAACATAATGTACACCATTGATTGTTGTATTATTTTTTTAGCTTTGTCTCCTTGACAACACAGATTTAGTGTATTATAATGAAATAAAAACTGAATATAGGCTAAATCTTCCCTTGCCTGTTAAAGACTGTTCCTGAGACTGCAAGTTTTTTTTATTTCAAATTGTGGCCACAATTAAAGGTTAAATTATGATTACAGTTTAAATCTTCATTTCATATAACTGGTGCTAGAACATTCAAATAGTTTTCAATTTTTTTTTTCTCATTATACATATATATATATAATAGGAAGATTCATTTAGAGTCTATTATGTTCAAAAATAAACATTAAAACTTTAGTGTTGCTTTCATTGTATAATCCTATGTAATTGTGGTGTCTTCTAACTTTGATATGCAAATCAAACATTGGTTTCTTACAATCAAGAATTGAAAAGATACATTGCATGTCTTTGTAAGCAAATTACTAAGATTTTTTTAAGGAATAAATTGATGACTGTCAAAACAAAGTGTCAAAGAAATTAAAAATGTTGGCACAATCACAGGTGCTTACTTAGTGTACACATGTACCAGAACAGCTGTCCCTGACACTAATGAAAGTGACAGCTATTGACATTTATTTAACTAAATTGTAGTGTAATAGGACGAGGAAAAGTGATAAAGATAGTGCCGCCGCTTGGGATCGAACCCGCAACTATTGGCTCTCCAGCCCGATGCTCTACCGACTGAGCTAAAGGGAAATTCCCTACAGCTCACGCTTGTAAGGCAACCTAATCAATGCACATCTTTTACAGTAGTAGTACACACTGATCATTGTTTCCAAGAGTCAGACTGTCTTATTGTATTGTAACAATTTATAACTTAAAACACCTGATAATTGGGCACAAAAGAGATATATATAGTAAAACATTTATTTATCAAAATTTGTTCAAAACCTAAAATAAACAAATTTTGAAGGAAAGTAAACTAATATCTTTAATTTCACAGTTGAAATATACATGGAATTCATGTTTAATTTTATGACTGAAGATAGAATTAAGGGGAAGAAGGTAGACATAAAAAAATTATCTGACTTAAAGGACATTCTCGAATAAATTACCTCTTTTGAGCCACATTGATACACATATATTAATAGATTAATTATTGTTCCACTCAGGTGATGATAATGATAATTTCATTTAAATGATAGATCAACTATAAAATATATGCAATGCAAAACAATTCAGTGGTATAATTAACTAATGGACTATTAAAAAAATTATACATATCATTTTTGAAGTTCATAATACAATTCCACCTCTATTGCTATCAATCAAGTTGACGTTTGGATACAATTCTTGCAAAAGCCTATATACAAGTTCCTGTGTATATCACGTTTTATGGCAGCCGCCATATTGTTTACGCATCGCTAGGACACACTGCGATAGTACGCACGATTTGATTGGTCGAGATTGATAGATAGAACACTGGTCATTGGTCGACCAATCATTGAGCTTAATTTTGGATCAGTCGAAAACGAATTTGTCGGTGGGTGTTATTCTCAAAATCATATCGGTGTTTTTTGCACTTAAGTGCAAAAAAATGTTTTTGCACTTAAGTGGAAATGTTTTACACTTAAGTGTAAAATGTACATGATGACAAGTTGGGTTTTTTGCACTTAAGTGTAAAAGTTTTTGCACTTAAGTAGATAACGTATTTTATCCTAAAACGGCCGCCCATAATTATGTCAGATCCTTGTAAAACGGAGTGAGAACAAGGATCTGTATTTTAATCAGATTGGCTCTCAGCTTTCCAATGATCCAATGGTATATCTTTACGGTCAGTAGGTTTTCTGTATGACTATCACGTAATCGCAATTTTTAATCTATCACGTGAACTAAGGATGATTTTCACACCCTCCCGGGACCTTTAGAGCTTACCTACGCGTGATCCGCATGTGACGCGGTCAGCTATACGCTGGACCAATCAGCGTCATGCGTTACTCCCCTTTTAACCAATCGGTGCATCGCGCACTGCTGGGGACTGGACACTGTCCGAGGGCCCTTCATTACTTTTACATTTTCTCTGTAGCAGCTTCATCAGGATATGTTATGAAAAAAGCCTTTTTTACGGACACCATTAACCTGGCGAACTATTTCCCCAGGCCGGAGGCCGCGGGAAATAGTTCACCAGATTGGTCCCAACTTGTCAGAAAATGTCTAACAGTCAGTAAAAGATGTCTACCGTCAGGAAATGTTGTCGGCATATAAATATAACGCTTTATATTAATCAAGATCACTTATACCTTTTGGCACAATTCTTTCCAAGGAAACGTGTATTAGTTCATGACGTCACCAGGCAAATACTTTTAACTAATTCATGGCTGTATATGAAATGCATTGGATTAACCATGAACATGGTCAAATTTATTGAACATCTTTTTATATAGAGAGCCAGGTAACAATCTAGATTGATTTCTAATAAACCATTAACTAAATCGAAGTCTGAATAATTATGCAGGTATGCAATAAAATCAATACCCAACATAGTAAATAAAAGACCTCACGAATAACAGTATTTTTATCACAATGTAGAATGATATTTATTAAAGCACCATTGTATAATATACCACAATAACGACAAAGTACCTTTTATCACATAACTGACCCGTTCAGTCATGTCATACAGCCATGTCATAAATATGGCATTACACACGTGCAATAACACTATTGTGAAGTCTTAAACAAATGACGTTTTTATGACGTCAAATGATTGTTTCGGTTGTGAAAATAGTACCGTCAAAGTAGAAATGTCCTTATAGAGAATGAATTTGAGAGTTTTGGTGTTTTTTCTCATAAAAATAAGTTATGTGATAAATAGAATCTTACACTTGTGTCAATGTAATACGAATTTGTTTTTACTGGTTAAATAATTTAATATATGTCAATCGCCTAAAGGCTCGTGACATATTGAATTATTCAATTCGTTTAATAAATGCCATATTACATCGACACTCGTGTAAGATCCTCTATATATGGTCAAACATACGAGAAGTTGTTCATAATCTTATGTAACAATATATGTTTTTTAATACTGAGGATATTTAAAGGCCCAATATACGTAACTTCAGGAAATTTTTCGGGATTCTGAAAAAAAAACATTTTGTTGATAACCATGCAAAAATAAGCCTAAAACTAAGAAACCCTTAGCGGTAACTAAAAAGAGACTCTTGACAGAAAAATCCAAAGAATTTTAAATAATTCTGGTGGGGCCCACTTAAACAGCAAGCCGAAGTTAGAAGTTTACAAATACCGAGTTTCAACTGCTGTTGTACCGGTAACCGCGTAAGAATTCGTCGTCAATATTGCTGATATCAGTTAATCTTAACTGAATCTAAAAATATAAAAAGTTATTAGGCTTGATTTTTGAAGTTTTGCCAAAAATTACGTTTATTGGGCCATTAATAGCTTATTTCCATAAATAATGTGGCTAAATCTTGGAATGAAGAATGAATAAATTTAAATCTGAAAAAAAGTGTTTGTCGTTGTGCACAAGTTCTAACCGTGCGTTTTCCTCGTAAGATCAGGTCTATATACTGAAACAGGAATTTCTCGCCGTTTATTTAGGGATTGAAAGTCATTTTTTGTACTTTCATAGTGCTATGAAAGGTCAGCCGTTACATTCATATTGAATGAAGCCCGCTAGGGCTTCAGGTTAAATATCGATGTAACGGCTGACCTTTCATAGCACTATAAAAGTTAAAAAAAATTACTTTCAATCCATATATTTACATTTTTACTAATTGCTTAAGTTCATTTATATTTTTTCCTATTGATAGTTTATTACCTGCGTTTGTACATGTGTCGTCATTTAAACGACATTGGCGGAACAGCCCAACTTGAATAAAACTGGCGCCAATGATAATAATTAGTCATTTGAGCGTTTGACGCAAGGGCATTCTCCATGTTATTCGAAGCGGCGTGACAAGACTCTCATTGAACGAGCTTGATCTATGACGTCATAATGAAACCACGTGCTACATCTCGAGAACTATTGCTTTCATACTTTTATGAAAGGCATTTCATATAGTGAGTTTGTAACGCAAATGTAAATATATAAGTATATTTACACCTCTCCCTTCTTGTGCTTAGTAAACTCTGACTGCGAATTTATTAGCGTATGCGTATACGCAGTGAAAAAAGGCTTGGCGGGTTGATATTTGTTCAAATATGGCGTCGTTCACGCTTCATAAAAATAAGTATTCGCTGTCAGCCATTGTTTGGTTCCTACAAGATTTTGAAACATGGAACATATATGAAATCAATTTCCTGTGATTAAACAATAAATAGCAAACTTTTGATTCGTAATGATGCGCATGGCGGCGCCCTGCGGTTGTGACGTCTGACGTCGGACCGCGTCACAACCAGATCACTGTGTCAATGCGTGTACGTTATGACTGTTATAAATAAAGAAATAAATTCGACATGCTAGAAATATTATTTAATACCACATTTACATATGATGTTATGAAGAAAAATAGTATTGTTCAATGTGCATTTTCTAAATTTACCAATATATTGATGAAATCCAATGGGACTATATTATCTTAGCAACCACGGTCATCGTAGTTACCATCTTAGCAACCCGCTTCGAATGTTTTTTCTTCGTATAGCACTTGAAAATTAATAATGGTGTAAATATAAGGATCGTACCTCATTTTGACTGCGTATACAGTAGTATGCCCACAGTTGGCAACGAACATATTTACTATGGAGCGCTAACGCGCACCATAGAATATGTTCGTTGCAAACTGCGGGCATACTACCGTATACACAGTCAAACTGAGGTACAATCCTTAAATAAGAAACAAAGCTTAATTTTGTTCTTTCATATCTCGCCATGTTGGATAGAGTTTGCCCATGTAAGAAAGCTATGTAAGAAAAATCTTTCTCTCATATCTCGCCATGTTGGATAGAGTTTGCCCATGTAAGAAAGCCATGTATATCTTACATATAGCATATCACGCGACGTGACGTAGCAATGGCTCAACAATGACGTGACGTCATGAAAACGGTAATCTCTGATGCCGGAAAAAGAAAACGACGGCGTGATGAAATCAAAACCTTTCATAAAAAATTGACTACATGTATAAACAACAGAATGGTGCGATTAAATGTTTCTGTGCAAACTATGTTTGCAAATACAGGGTATGCTTAATCTCGCTGTCTAATTTGTTTTCGTCAAAAAAACTCAAGGAAAAGGTTAAAATTTGCAAAATGGTAGTCAGTGAAAACGTCTTTTCATGGTTTTTGAGCTGATTCGGGTAGATGATGTGAGAGAAAAAGACTTTTTCATGACCAAAGCCTCGGGTTTTACACAAATTTGACCACACACCCCCGGGTAGAATTTCCCTATCTTACTCCCTGGTAACGAAAGAGTCTTATATTCTTTAGGAGGTATTATATCACACAATGCACTAATGTTTTTTTTTTTAATTTCAACATATATAACGAACACCCACACTATTATTCTTTTCTCTTGTCGCAGTCTTATTGCTGTCTTCCTTATACATGGTGTATCTCTCTTCTATAACATACAATGTAGGATCCTATATATAAACAATGAATTGACCAACTAGGTATATTTGTATATGATGGGAATACTGCCTAACTGGCCAGCTACATATATACAATGTATATGTAGCTGTATAACCCGGGGAACCTCTCACGCCAGTTAAGAAACAGTGATGAGAGTGCACGTGGTCAGTATAGCTGCATAGATGGGTGACGGCCTGCATGTTACACATAATTGTATTATCAACACACATATACAGTGACGTGCCAAAAGTCTTTCAATTTTTTTTAGTTTGCTATATATTCTTTGTATTTCCAACTTTTTTCAATAAATTTTCCTGACTTCGTTTCGGGATCATTTTTAATGAAATTTTGTGTACTTCTAGAGAATTGTTTCTTGTTTCATCTCATACTATTTTCACTGTTTTCCATTATGTATCATTAGAGAAATCATAATTTATTTACCGCATCCAATTTTCGGGACGCCATTTTGACGTCAGTTTGGTAACGTTATAAAGAGAAATGGCGTCACACGGAAATTAGCAGTGTAGATAATTCTGTATAGCTCCATAAATACACAACGGAAAATGAAATAAATATTATGAGAGGTAACCTTGTACATTTCTGTACCAAATGACAAAAGATTGTCAAAATCCATCCATAAACGAGGTCAGGAAAATTCATTGAAAAAAGTTGGAAATACAAAGAATATATAGCAAAATAAAAAAAAATGAAAACTTATGGCACGTAACTGTATATATATTTATAGATTATGTGACAACCGTCATAATACACTTTAAATTTCATAAGCCTTTTTCCATTGAAGCCTCTCAGGAAAATATCTACATTCGTATACATTTTTTTGTATGTGAGACACATATACGTCCCTGATTTTTAAAACCTTTTGAAATTAATAAGGAACAAATTCGTATTCATTGTAATTTGTATATTTGAAATGCGTTTTTATGTCTATGTCTATAGGGTATACATTTTTAATTGGCAAGGAAGAGAGCTACAATGTAATTAAAAATACTGGTTAAAAAGTGGATACAAAACTGAAAGGCATATTTTTGTTTGGGGGGGGGGTTAAGAAGATGTACACATTTGATGACTATGGGACATTTTAACGTAGAAAAGTTCATTGCAGATACAGTGTATAGAAAAAAATCCAAGTTTTCAAGCGCCTGTGTAAGTACTGCGTTGCAATTCGGAGTTACCTCCCCTTGTGTAGCTCTTCTGACATATTCGCCGGGTGCACGAGGTCATGTATACGTAGGACAACATATTCAGCATCATCAACTTTCTGGAAGTGACATGAAACGGAACGACCAACAAACTTGAAGTAACATTGTTATATCGTACTTACATTACAGTTAGAAAGTCAAGTGTGCATATGTACTGGCGTGATAGTGCGTGACAGCGGACCGAGTTGGTTGTTGCATAACCCAAGTAAGCTGCTCACAATCGCCATAGGCATAGGCCTAAATTGGGATCAAAACACAAACTAAACTTTATAACAAAGTTAGGCCTACTTGGAAACATACAAACAATGAAGATAGAAGATTATCGTGAATACAAACGCTGTGCAACATTGACTGAAAAATGCCTGAAAGCAGGTAGGTTATCAGCGATCAATTTACAATTTATTTTCAAGGGTCCTTTTTGTAAATATTGCCGAAAACTATATGGGTCCCACAATGTTAAATTGAAAATTTCCAAAATTTCTATGAGTCCTTTCATAATTTTATGATAACTGAACTCGGGGCTCGCATGAAGATTGATCACTGGGTTATGATCAGTTGCAATTGTTGATAATAGAAATGCATGCAGACAGAGGATGGATTAGTCCGAAGGGTTCTAACTCTCTGACCCACTAAATATTGGCCCTCCAGCCTCCCAAATATATTAACGTGACAGAGTCAGAACCCTTCAGACCAAGGGTGAATCACTGTTCTGGACTCGTACGTGTCATCTGATTGCATGTTATATATATACAGTACGTCCATCTACAATGTATTGTATACAAGTGTATGTACGTACACGTGACGCTGACTATACAAAGTTCTGACCATGCAGACTGTGTGATACGGTTGAAATATCCAAGTAAATTCAGAAATTTCTCTTAGATTTGGAAAACTTATATCAAAATACAATGCGCAATAAAGAGGTTTTTTTTGTAATGTCATCTGAAAACAAAATGAAATAAAAAAAAAATATAGGAAATGTTTGAGGTGTAATAGGATAAGAAAAAGGATGATAAAGATAGTGCCATCGCTGGGGCCTAAACCAGCAACACTTGGCTCTTCATCCCGATGCTTTACCAACTGAGATAAAGGGAAATGCCATGCAGTGACAGCACTATCTTTTTAATAATTTTCCTCATCCTATTACAAACTGATGCTGTGACCTCTCTCCTTTTTCCAAGTCTTTGCCCCGCAAGACCTATAGTTCCAGTATCCCATTGCTTAGTGTACTCCCACTCCCAGTGCTTTAGACAAGGGTTGGCAAGCTTGCTAATTTTGTAGCAGGAGAAAGAGAAAATGTAGTTGTCAGACCGGGGTTTGAACCAGGGACCTTCCAACCTCTAGACGAACACTCGACCAGGCTGAGCTACAATGTACCAGGTCACTGAAGATCCGTCTGCTACATTGGCATTTTGGTCCAGTGGTAGGACTTCAGGCTTGTGATCAATGGGTTGCAAGTTAGAGTCCTGGCCACAGCTAGCACTCATTAATACATAGATATATAGATTTATTCTGACAGCATACATAAAAATATATGTATAGGATTTACATCCTTTGATTGTCAGCTCGTAATAAATAAATGTGTTGTCCTTTTCTCCGCTTGTTTCAGTTTACTCAGCTATAAATGATTACATACAAAGTGTGTTTAGTTGGGCAGTGCTAGCTTGAAATAATAGTTTGTGAACTGCTTTGAGATGACCTTAAGTTTGTGATAAAGCGGTATATAAGATATAAGAACCTCATATTATTATTTGGGAAGATATTGCTACAATTTTCATTTGGAAATGAGTCTGTGTTCCTGACGCTTATCACTGCCAGGGGAAAAAAGGAGTAAACAAAGTACATTTATATAATTAATACTTTTTAAGATACTGGTTTAATTAACTTCTTGTTTTACAGATCCGGTATTAAGCTTTTTAGTGGAAAAATTTTCGACATCGAAGAACAGGTAAGTGAGAATATAAGACATACCTATGCAGTCAGGGATGTACTGGAAAGGAAAATTCCAATTAAGGGTGATCAGTTTATGTATAACTTCATTCTTGATTAGTTGATATCCAAGGATTACTCCCACATGACATATTCGATAGGTGTATAGAGAGCGTAGGTGATCGTAACTCCTGGATATGGAGGATGGGTTAGCTTATGCCATGGGGCGGCATCCACCCATTAACATTTCCTATCAGCCCCTGCTAGTGATGAAAAACACATTTTTAGTCTTTGACCAAATTTGGCAAGAAGCATTCTTGCAAGGGAGGCAATCCAATTGTATATAAACGATGGGTCTTGGACCTTATGCATGGGATCATTAGTGCTGGGAATTGGTCAGAGTCTGAAGATCGATTAACAGACTTTCAAGAACAATCAACAATCAATTATTGGTTGAAATTTGCTCAAAGATTACTACACATGTGCATGCCATTTGAAAAGTGAACGTACATTTTGGAATTTCTGCATATAGCTATCTCCTAATCCTAACTTATGGTGAGTTATGATGATAGCGATCGTAACACAAACAGGAGGTTTTGTTTTTTGTGAAGTATTTGATATACAGTGTATGATATTTTATTGTTGTGAATTCCGATTGCAACAGATTGCAATAAGAAAAAAAAGTGTTTTCATTCTGGTACATGCCTGCCCCCCCCCCCCCCCCCCCCCCATTTGCTGTACTTCCGGATTTCATAATACGCTACACTGACTATGATTAGGTAATGACGCTGTCGCTACCATGCTTGAATGCCATCATGTTTCAAGCTAGGACTATAATGAAAGGGAGGTTTTATTTTGGATTTATTATGATAAGCAACTATATGTATCTTCAGAATGTCTTTATGGCAAATCTACAATAATTATCTTCTTCATGAGAAAATTTCATATGAATTGCTGTAAAAGCCGATATTTTCGCTCTTGGAGTTTTTCGCTAAGTCAGTCTCCAAACAGTTCGCGATGTGAAAATTTTCGTGGTGCAGTCATGCTATATTGCACTTTTACAGTATCATATGTTAAGGATGTACTCTTGTGAGGGTTCAGTCACGTTCAAATCTTGTTTATGTCTCATTTAAAGATTTTATGTTATATTGAAGAAAGTATGATCAATTTTAATATCATATATGCATCTGAAAATTGTTTCAAAAATATAAGTGTCTGTTGCTTGTAGAACTTTTTTTCCATGAATTTAAAAAAATTACCAATTTGGCGGCCATTTTGAATATGTGTATTTCTGTCTATTTTATGCACTTCCCGAATGGGCAAAATCTCACCATTTTGATGCTAGATTGATCTCTTAAAAACATCAGTGTTTAGCCATTTTAATCATAGCAAGCTAATTTATGCTGTACAACTTTATAATGTTCACTTTTATAGAAATATTATGCTACAAAGTGGATTATTATACAATTTTTATATTTTTTTCATATATGTAGTGTAACTGGAGCAGTTTTTATTTTTGAAGCCGAAACTGTGAAAAATAACACAAATAATAAAGGGACAAAAAATTAAGCACACTATAACCCCCCATTTTTATGACGGTTTTAGAAAGAGAAACCCATTTCCTTTAATCCACAAAATATTATAAAAAGTTTGGTATCAGAACTTTTTTTATTAAGCGTTAAATCTGCAAAAAATGGTGAAAAAATGAGGATTTTCTCATTAACAAATAAGGGGTAGAGGTAACTCAAATTGCTTTCCTGAGTAAAAATATAAAGTTAGAGAAATTTTACCTCCATAACATAAAAGAAAAGAATATTTTTGTCATTTCTGCAAACATTCATACATTTCAAATTACAAATTCGGAAGATATTGTATGAAAATGTCCCGCATTCGGTCAAAAATACAAAATTGACCTAAAATCCCTTATTACGTCATATTGGTATCTTTGACCGATCATAACACAAAAACGAGCACACTGACATATCATTATTTTTGCATTTTCTGGCATGCATTGATCTCCCTTATCCCAAAATGTATATTAGAAAAAAAGTTTGATACAGGAAAATTTTGACTTCTCAGAGGTGTACATCCTTATATTGATTATCAAATTGATCCCATGGCAAGCTCGATTTGATCAATGTTTTTGGTTCACTACTAGTGCCCATGGCAATTGTCCTTTCCAGGATTATCTCTGCCACCACAGAGGTCTGTGTCTATAAGCCCCGGCTGTTTGCCACTGATCTAGAGAGCACCTGTTTTGCTTTGATGACACAATACATTAAACTGCCCATGCTTTTATGTGATGACAAACATGTGAACACTATAGGCCTTTCCCAAAAGCGTTGTTATTCCCCTTGATAGGCTACAATGGTGGATAACTGATGCACATCTCTGAAGTGTTTTTGTGGTGACAGCCACGGATGCAGGATTTCGAAAGGAGGGGGTCCAGCTGAAGCTTCAATGAAAAACGGAAAAACTTCCATTTTTAAGGCTATAACAATTTTCCTCAACCAAAAGGGGGTGGGGTCCTGACCCTCAAGACACCCCTCTCTGGATCTGCTAGTGGATGATTTGACAATCATATGACAATATGACATAATTCTCATTTTGACGTCATACTTACATTGCACCAATTTGTTCCAAAAACACTTCCCAATGTAGCCTTGATAAGGGAACCAAGGGAGATAACTTCATTTTTGAGATAGGCCTGTAAATTAATAGTTTATAAGAGATCTAGACCTGTCACCATAAGAAAGTGTTATTTTAACAGATGCAGATTTCTGGGATTTAATTTATATGCCTGATTTAAGAAAACATTATTAACAATTTCTCAAAACAAAAAATTACAAACAAAAAAATGGCAGAAATATTATTGTATATTCTAGAATTGTATAAAAAATGTGTTTTAATCTACATTGATTGCTTTGAACTAGCTGTGTGTATATATGCATGTATATCTTTGTTTCAGCAAATTGAAGGAGAATGATGATATTGTAAGTTTGATGTGTGGAAACCCAAGAAAAGCAGCTTATCAAAGTCGGCCATTAAAGGTAATATTTATATAACTTGAAGATCAAAGTATCTTAAATAAAGTGTTACTGTAACTTTCCAGAATCTATGGACCAAGCTGGTCAACTATTTCTATGTTATTTGTCTATTTAAGCATGGCAAGCAAAATTATTTTCATAATTCTATGAAACTAAAAGATAATTGACATCAACGCTTATGATTAATTTTAGAAACTTATTTTTCAAATTTAAAACATGTTTATGAACAATTTGACTGATCTAACAACAGATTCCTTTTTACAAATCAATACGCAACGTCAATTGTCCCATTGTGACGTCACATTTTTTGCCCCATTTTCGTTTATTTTTTTCATTATAAGATGGTATGAAAAGAAAATCTCAACCAATCAGAAAGCCACATTCTACATACAATCAATGGACAATTAAATATTTCCCTTTAAAGCAGACATTTTGTTCAGAAGAACATCCGATACCTATGACTGGATGTGACATTCTCAACTTAATTTAACTTGTGTGGGCATTAAGCATCAGAGCCCTTTGTGCCTCTTATTTTATGATTTGATCATTTCTGATATTTCATTGGTAAAAATTCAGTAAATTGAAGTGTTGCTTTTTTAAAACTGAATACAGTTGAACCTCGTTATCTCAAAGCCAGCAGGAGCATGGTAAAACTTCGAGTTATCCGGGTTTTCAAATGTTAAGTGGTATTATTGGCTGGGACCAACAAAATACTGCGAATTAAATGGGTCTTTGATTTTAACGAGTTTGAGATATTAAGGTTCAACTGTAGTTGGTCAATTTGTAGATAAGAAGATAAGTGATTAAGAGTGGTTATGATGTTCTAGATTGAATTGGGGTGAAATATCAAATATTGTTTATTTATAGATTTTTCTTGGTTTTTTTAACAGACTGTCATTGGGCAAGAATCTGAACAGAATGAAGCAAAGACATTTTGCACTTCATTACGCCATGAACTGTTACAGATATATGACATGAGCAAAAGTGGCCTATTTCATTTATTTGACACTCATGTAGCATGTACAGAGGTGAGTCTGCTAGGTAGGAGACATCCAGGTAAATACGGACATGTGGGTAAATTAATACAATGAATTGTATTAAAAAAAAATAACGAACCCAGATTCACAAGTTTTTTCACTTGCTTCTGCTCAAACCTCTTCAGGTAAAGGAATGATTTGATTAGTGACGTCATCAATGTGCACTATAGTTACATCAAAACAATGATAGATGACAACATAAAAGACAAATAACCAAAACTATACAAATTTGATGACTTCATCTCGAAAAATTCAGGAAATATTATATTGAAATTAACCACATGAGTTAAAACTAGGTTTCAATAGATTCATCAACATATTCTCTTTTGATTTTTAGCCCACCATCATCAGATTGTGGGCTATTCAATTTCTCAAATTTCATATGCAGGTTCTCCTTGGTCCCTAGTTGAGTATTCTCAATTTTTTTAACTGATCCGAAAAACAGTATGGCTGAGTCAGCCATCTTGGATTTTGTATTAATACTTTGTGATCACTATTTCTTGAGAAGCACTGGATAGAACCTTCTCAAATTTCACATACAGGTTTCTCTTGATCCCTAGTTGTGTATTGTCAAATTTGAGCTGGACCGAAAAACAATTTTCTTTAAAAGGATGCAAACACACAAATTATGTCATGCTTTATTCAGTAATCTAAATGTTTTGACATACAAACAGTAAAACCCCACTTACTTGAACTCGTGGTGACCTCATCAATAAGTTGAGGAATACATGGTATTAAAGTAATCAGAGGTTGGTTTATTGATATGTTAGCACTCTGTCAAGACCAAACAAACTGTTGGATGAATGAAGGGTTTTCGAGTAAACAGTGTCTAAGTAAGTGGGGTTTTGCTGTATAATTTAGTTTGCAGTAGTGGCAGTAGTTCATCAGTATACAAATTTGAGGAAGAACTATTTTATTGGAGTCGTCCATAGATTCCTCTGTTTCCTAAACGGTTAAATGAGAACAAGTATTTATTGTACTGCATGCTTTAACTTCTTCTGAGACTGCATTTCACATTAGTCATTGTGGGATTCATTATTTTCTGAGGACTTTCTCATTTTCTCAACAAAAAAAAACATAATAATTTACCAACCATTTTTTTCAGGAATTATGCTTGAAATTCATTTTTTTTGTACTCTCTTTAGTGAAGATTGTCGTTAAAATCACTGCTAAACTATGATCATTTACAGTACATTATATAGGTTTAAATGTAGAGTAACTCATTAAAACCTGAAGACATATTTGGACTCTTCCATTTCAAAGTTTGGAAGAGATTATTATAAAATTTAAGGGGTGAATGATTTAAAGAGAAATCTAAAAACCAGGTCAGTTGATTTGTGTCATGTATTGATGAATTTTTTTCAACTTTTCAGATTCATGCCTATGACATGTTTAGTTGTGATGAGGATGAGGTAAAAAGGCTTGCTCCAGTATTTGGTAAAAACGCCAGCAAAAAAGAGGTAAGATAAAATAATTGTATTGTCACAAAGGGCTGCTGTGGCCGAATGGTTAAATTGTTCAGACATTCATGCAACTGTTAGCCCTCAACCTCTGGATTGGGACTTCAAAGCACACGTGGGGCAGTTGCCAGGTACACTGTACTGACCGTACATTATTTTAGGTCGTTGGTTTTTCTCCAAGTGCTCCGGCTTTCTTTCACTTCCAAAACCTGGCATGTCCTTAAAAGAACCTGGCTGTTAATAGGATGTAAAATAAACTAAATCAAAGTAAACTTTTGTCACAAGGAAGTCGGTCATTATTCATTATGTATAAACACAGGACACAAAACAAAGTTCATTTGTAAGTTCCACTTGGTGCCTAGTTTTGCATATTCTATTTTCGGACAAAGATATACAATACGGCCGCCAGGCAGCCATCTTGGATTTGTTGGTAAAAGTTTGTTATCACTATTTCTTGAAAAGTGATGGATGGATCATTTTCTAATTTCATATGTACGCTCCCTTTGGTGCCTAGTTTTGCATACTTCATTTTAGGACAAATCCGATAAACAATATGGCCACCAGGCGGCCGTCTTGGATTTGTGAGTTATAGTTTGTTATTGCTATTTCATGAGAAGTACTGGATGGATCATTTTCAAATTTCATTTGTCGGTTCCCCTTGATGCTTAGTTTTGCATATTCAATTTTGGGACAAATCAGATAAACAATATTGCTGACAGGTGTCCATCTTGGATTTGTGAGTAAAAGTTTGTTATCGCTATTTCTTGAGAAATACTGTATTGATTTTGGGACTTTAAGAAAAAAAAGACTGACATATGACCATCTTGGATTTTGATGATGAAAATTTGTTATTGTTATTTCCCCAATTGCATATGCAGGTTTCTGTTGGTTGTAGTTGTGTTGTATTAATTTTGGGACTGATCGGGGGAAAAATGGCTGAAGGACGACCATCTTGGGTTTGATAATGAAAATTTGTTATCGTTATATCTTGTGAAGTATTGGAGGGATCTTTCCTAAATTTCATACGAAAGTTGTCCTTGGTCATAAATACAAAATGGATCTCTCTTAAAGTTTTGGATTTTGGAACTTATCAGGAAATAGAATGTCTGATTAGACACCTTATTTCAACTGTTATTAATTTTCACAAGAAATTTCAAAGTTTATAGCACTAGGATAAAATACATGAATGAAAAAAAAAGGATTTAGATTAAATACATAAATGAAAGTTAAAATAAGAAGGTAAAAGATCCATCTTTCTAAGAATGAATGAAAAATCATCAATGGTGGGCGCCAAGATCCCTCTGGGATCTCTTGTCTCCTTAACCCATTCTCGATATCCAGGGGTTGCTCTCACCTACACTCTCTATACCCCTATAATTATCCTCGATATCCAGGTGTAACGCTCACCTTCACTCTCTATACACTTGTTATCATCCTTGATATCCAGGGATTACCCACCTATACTCTCTACCCCTGGAATCATCCTCGATATCCATGGGTTATGCTCACCTACTCTCTCTATACCCTTGGAACCATCCTCGATATCCAGGGGTTACACTCACTCACACTCTCGACACCCCTGTAATCATCCTCAATATCCAGGGGTTACGCTCACCTACACTCTCTATACCCCTTGAATCATCCTTGATATCCAGGTGTTACACTCGCCTACATTCTCTATACCCCTGGAACCATCATCAAAATAAAGGGGTTACACTCGCCTACACTCTTTACACCCCTAGAATCATACTCGATATCCAGGGGTTACACTCACCTATACCCTTGGAACCATCCTCGATATCCAGGGGTTACACTCACCTCGATCTGCTCCCTATACCCCTGGAACCATCCGCGATATTCAGGGGTTACATTTACCTATGCTCTCTATACCCCTGGAATCATCCTAGATATCAAGAGGTCACGCTCACCTACACTCTCTATAACCCTAGAATCATCCTAGATATCTAGAGGTCACGCTCACCTACACTCTCTATATTCCTAGAATCATCCTAGATATCTAGAGGTCACGCTCACCTACACTCTCTATAACCCTAGAATCAATCTAGATATCTAGGGGTTAGGCTCACCTACACTCTCTATAACCCTAGAATCATCCTAGATATCTAGGGGTTAGACTCACCTACACTCTCTATATCCCTGGAATCGTCCTCGATATCCAGGGGCTACGCTCATCTACACTCACCATACCCTTGTAACAATCCTCGATATAATGGGATTACACTCACCAATGCTCTCTATACCCCTGGAATCTTTCTCGATATCCATGGGTCTCCTTCACCTACACTCTATGCCCCTGGAATCATCATTGATATCCAGGGGTTACACTCACCTACACTCTCTATACCCCTGGAATCATCCTCGATATACAGAAGTCACGCTCACCTACACTCTATACACCCCTGGAATCATCATCGATATCCAGGGGTTACGCTCACCTACACTCTCTATACCCCTTGAATCATCCTTGATATCCAGGTGTTACACTCGCCTACATTCTCTATACCCCTGGAACCATCATCAAAATAAAGGGGTTACACTCGCCTACACTCTTTACACCCCTAGAATCATACTCGATATCCAGGGGTTACACTCACCTATACCCCTGGAACCATCCTCGATATCCAGGGGTTACATTTACCTATGCTATATACCCCTGGAATCATCCTAGATATCTAGGGGTCACGCTCACCTACACTCTCTATAACCCTGGAATCATCCTTGATATCCAGGGGCTACGCTCATCTACACTCACCATACCCCTGGAACAATCCTGGATATCATGGGATTACACTCACCTATGCTCTCTATACCCCTGGAATCTTTCTCGATATCCATGGGTCGCCTTCACCTACACTCTATGCCCCTGGAATCATGATTGATATCCAGGGGTTACACTCACCTACACTCTATACACCCCTGGAATCATCCTTGATATCCAGGGGTTACACTCACCTACACACTCTATACCCCTGGAACCATCGTTGATATCCAGGGGTTACACTCACCTACACTCTATACACCCCAGGAATCATGCTCGATATCCAGAGGTCACGCTCACCTACACTCTCTATACCCCTGGCATATATCATGGCAAAACTGAAGGCTCACTCTCAGGTAAGAAAAAACTGACCAATCACTTGGCTTTTGAAGATTACAAAGAAGCGGCAACCAACTTCAAAGCTTGTCAATTTTTACCGTTATGTGACCACAAGATTCTTGTAATGTACATTTAAAGATCAAACCAGGCTTCCGGCCTCATAAACAAGGTGGCACACACATGGAGCCTTCAGGTTTGCCATGACATACTCTAGGGGTGTAGAGAGCATAGGTGAGTGTAACCCCTGGAAATCGTGGATGATTCCAGGGGTGTAGAGAGCGTAAGTGAACGTAACCCCTGGAAATCAAGGATGATTCCAGGAGTGTAGAGAGCGTAGATGAGTGTAACCCCTGGATATTGAGGAGGATTCCAGGAGTGTACAGAACGTAGGTGGCCGTAACTCAAGAATGATTTATACCAGACTAAACAGGATGATACTATTTTTGCCCTGAAGAAAGTTTGTACATATGTATGTAGTCCATTACTGCATATATATTGCTGTTTGTCTTTTTTTTTCAGCAAGCAAGAGCTCGTATACCAGAACAACTGCATCAGGTATGAATACAGCCAGTACAAACAGTATAATTAATAATTAATGAAAGATGCAAATAAGATATTTGTGTTGCTATAGGCCTTTCCCAAAAGTGTTGTCAATAAATACAGTTATTCCCCTTGATAGGCCACAATGGTGGATATAAGATACACTTCCAGAAAGTGTTTTCGTGATGATTTGGCACCATGGGACTAAAAGTGGGATGACATAATTCCCATTATGACATCATAGTTGCATGGCGCAAATTTGTTTCATATGGCAAACAAGGGAGATAACACTTTTGAGATAACTGGGCTATATGAATGAACGTCAATTATAACATAAAATTATTAGACCAAATCATAACAAACTTTATGAAGTTAGCAACACCATTGTCTAACAGTAGATGCTTACATAAATTATGCTCTAAACAGCTTATATTTTCACAGCAAAATTGGTTAAAAAAAGTTGGATTAAATACTTTCATAAAGTAAAACAGATTACAGAAATACTGCATTTCAAATTGCAGATATCTACGAAAAATTCATTACAAATCTGTCTTTTAAGCAAGTATTTCCCTGGGACCATCAAATTTAATAGATTTAGGAGTCCTAGCTGCGAATTCCATCACAAATAGTATATAATAAAATTTCATCAATTCAGGAGTCCTTTATCAATTTTAGGAGTCAAAATGCAGGTTTTTGTGGTTCATGGAAAACCCTGTTTTTAGTCATGTCTTGAAATGCTTAACCAATTATAAAGCAGTAGGATGATGCTTTTAAGCATAGCAATATTAACAGTTCTTATCTTCTTTTTCTGTTTCAACAGAATTGTGTGTGGCAGCTGGCTGTGAAATCTTTAATGAAAAATAAACTCTTGTCTAAAGAAAAAAGCACTAAGGCAGTGGAGATAGTGTGGAACAGGTGCTACAATAACATGGAGCCTTTTGGAGAAAGAAAAAGACTTGGACCATTTGACAAAGAATAAAAATTCTGTGAAGGTTAATGTTGTACATTGACTGTAATTATTTTCTGTAATTGATAATATTTATCGAATATTTGTGCAGTTTGATGAGAATGATATCAAGCTGAACAGTTTGTATAAAGTGTTGTTACTCGGGTGTCATCTTCTTCTATTTTCTTTCTTGACTCATGGTCAGTATACACAACTCTTCAAATAAATTGATGTACCATATTTTCAGGTCACAAGTGACAAAGTCTCAAGTGATCGCCTTTTGCTGCCGTCACCCGTAACTAATTTACATTTAAAAAAATTAAAACCCTAAACCAATTTGAATGAAATTTGGCAGGAACCTTCTCTTAACAAAGATGCACCAAAATTGTGAATTATATGGTCCTAACCCCCTAGGGGCCTGAGGGAGGGGTTAAATTACTTAAAATTTATAAAATCCTCTTTTCCAGACCCAGATATGCTGGAATCAAATACTATTCACCAATGGAAAGGTCTTAGATGCTTTATCAAAATTGTGAATTTCAAGCCCTCTAGACATCAGGTTCCCTCCAGTGGAGGGGATGAATTTTACAATAGTTTATATAGGAAAATCATACTTTAGATTATTTTTTGTTCATTTGGAGGTACAACCATGAGATGGGCCTGGGCTGTAAGTAGGGGCTCAAAAGGGTCAAATTGACTTCTTCAGACCCCAGATGTGCCCATGGGCCTCTTGTACTGATGAACATTCTGAAATGACATTGTGAAGCAAAGTTGATCAGAATCAAGCAAGAAGTCAACTAATTGGACATCCAGGTCAAAGGTCAAGGTCAAATTATATCTTTTCATTGATGAGTATTTTGTTATGACATAATGAAGCAAAGTTGTTTGGTTAAATAAGGATTCAACTGATCAAAAGTCAAGGTCACTGGCTCAAATTTCAAGGTAAAATTTTATAGCTCTTTACTGATGAACATTTTGTTATGACATTGTGAATAAAGTAGACCAGAATCAAAACAAGGAGTCAACTGACCAAAAGTCAAGGTTAGAGTCAAGATGTCAAAGGTCACTGATTCAAAGGTCAAGGAAAATTCTTTAAATTTTAACATGTTGTTCTGAATGTCTTACAGCAGAAGATTTTAGGTGACAAGTCGGAGATTAATACCAGGTGAGCGATGCTGGTCCATTGGGCATCTTGTTTTTAGCTGTCCTGGTCCAAAGGACCGCTGAATAGAATTTGAACAAATTTTGTCAGAAGCATCCTTATGGGGTGGGTACTCAAAATTGTACAAATGGTGGGGCTGACCCGTCTGAGGTGGGGGGGGGGTCAATTTGGGCTATATGGATATAAATGACTTCTCTAAAACCAAACACAATGGATTTCACTCATATTTGCCTAGTATCATCAGTATGGGGTAGGGATTAAAAATTGTACAAATGGTGGGGCTGACACCCAGGGGCCTGAGGGACTGGGTCAAAAGTGTTCACTTTGAGCTATATTGATATAAATGACTTCTCTGAAATCAAAATTGTACAAATGGTGGGGCTGAACCCCCTGGGGTCAATAGGGGTCGATTTGGCATAATTGATATTAACAGTTACTTCTCTTGATCTAAGCAATGTATAGCATTAATGTTTCAGTGGTACAGTAGCTTACATATAGGTGGCTGGGATTCAAATTTATACAAACAATGGAGCTTACCCCCCAGGGGCCTGATGGGTGGGGCCAAAACGAGTCAGTTTTGCAATATTGATATAACTTTTAAATGGTTAAGATCCCCATCCCCAAAACTATATATAAAAATGCTGAGCATAAAGAAATGATCACAGATATGATTTTAAATTTATAGAGTTTGCTAGGCCCTTGTATACTTAACTATATATATTATAGTTTAAACTTTTGAATAGTTGAGATCCCCACCCCAAAACTGTATATGCTATTGCTGAGCATAAAGAAACAATCTCAATTATGATTTTAGATTTCATCCCAGGGTCTGCTAGGCCCTTGTATACTTAACTATTGAGTTTAAACGTTTAAATGGTTGAGATACCCACCCCAAATATATATATATACAATTGCTGGGAGTAAAAGAGACAATCACAAATATGATTTTAAATTTTGAACCAAGGGTCTGCCACGCCCTTGCAAACTTGACTCCTTATGCATACTTTTTAAACAATTGAAATCGCTACCCAAAACTATATATTTACATTTGCGCTGTTATTTTCCATTGACACAATGCTAAGAGGCAGTTGCTGCCATACGCCTATAACACCCAGTGCCTCAGACTATAACAGCAATTGGTATTGTGACGTCATCAATCTCTATTGTGACGTCATCAATTTCATGGTTGTCTTCACTTGATTTGCTGTTCAGAATCGGTCCGAAGAAACTAAATAAAGCACAATGATTCTATCGAAATGTGAATATAAGTAATGAACATTTTAGCAAATATCGTTACAGTCCTATAACACACATTACTATTGCTGACAAACTTACATAAAGCCCTAACGGGCTTTATTTAGTTTGTCATCAATGGCAATGTGTGTTATAGGACTGTAACAACATTTGCTAAAACATTCATTGCTTAAATAGTATACCATAGTTTGGGGTAAAGACTCCACTTAATATCACTCCTGTTAATATCACATTCCTCTTTATATCATGTTTTTCCCAAGCACCATTTTTCTCTCTATATAATCTATGTAATTTTATTTGGTTAATATCATGTATTTTGAGGTGAATTCCTCTTAATATCATGTTTTTTTAACCAATCTCATAAAATATCAAGAAAAAGATGTTATTTCCATTGATTTCAGATACGACTTGTACAAAATGTTTCATAGAAAATAAAAAATAACCCCAAAAATGATTTTTAATTGAAATATTGTTATCAATATATTGATACATCTACATATGTACATTTAATATCTTACTTTTAGTTATGGGGATTGGAAATGCACTAGATTTAGTGGAAAAAAACTTGTTTCTGTTAATGTCACATTCCTGTTAATATCATTTTTTGTCTGACAAATGCAACATGATATAATGAGGAGTGCACTGCAATAGCATTGATGTTAGGGTCTGGCACACAGATAGTTACTTGATCAGTTGAACTCGAAAACAGATGAGATACCAACCAATTTACCAAGCTTTTAACTTATAATGATATGCTTCAATTATCGATCTTTGAGTCTGTTTGCGTCCAACAGATCTTTTTGGATATTTTTTACCAGGATTACCTAGATACCAATGCAACCAGGTGAGCAATACAGGCCCTCTGGGCCTCTTGTTAATTTAATAACGATCAGATTATGAGGTTGTTAAGGCAGAATATTTTTCTGTCCTTACCCCTCTGAATCCCCAAACCAGGGCCAGGAAATCCTGCAAAAATAAATTCTAATCAACAACCCTTGTATCCTTTTATACCCTTGACCAAAATGAACCCCCCTCCCTATGATTAATTTCATTTATTAATTTTACACAATCTCCTTACATGTTGTGGACTTTTTACAGGCTGAATACTACTTATTTAGTGGTTTTTTTTTAAACTATGACTTTTTTGTAAGATGGTCAATGAACATACCTGATATTCCCTCATCTCAGCATACTTTCAGCAAAATAGCAGTACCCTGGGACCATTTGTTACGGAGGAGTGTTAGAAATATTTCAAGACATTTGACCTTTTTGAACTTGAAAGAGGCCTTATGGTTAGTGAGAAGATTTAAGACATTTAACCCCTGTGACCTTAACAGTAAGTCAAGGTTATTCATTTGAACAAAGTTTGTATTCCTTCATTCAAGCATACTACAGGCCAAATATCGGTACACTGGGCCTTTTGGTTATGAGAAAAAGTTTGACGTTTTTAGCTCACCTGGACCGAAGGTCCGATCCGCTTATGCCATGGCGCAGCGTCCATCCGTCGTCTGTCCACATTTGCTTCAAATCGCTTCTTGTCAAAAAGTCTTGAATGGATTTTGACCAAATTTGGTCTGAAACATCCTTTGGGGAAGGGGAACAGATTTTGTATAAATGGTGACTCGCACCCTAAAGGGGCCAGAGCCCAATAGGGAAAATAGAGGCAATTCCTTAAATCTCTTCTTGTCAAAAAGTCCTGATTGGATTTTGACCAAATTTAGTCAGACACATCGTTGGGGGAAGGGGAACAGATTTTGTGTAAATGGTGACTCTGAACCCTAAGGGCCCAGAGGCACAGGGCCCAATAGGGGAAATAGAGGTAATTCCTTTAAATCTCTCTTGTCATAAAGTTATGAATTGATTTGGCCCAAATTTGGTCTGAAACATCCTTGGGGGAAGAGGAACAAATTTTGCATAAATGGTGACTCTGACCCCTAAGGGGCCAGAGGGGCGTGGCCCATTAAGGGAAAAAGAGTTAATTCCTTTAAATCTCTTGTCATAAAGTTATGAACAGATTTTGTCCAAATTGGGTTAGAAATATCATAGGGGGAAGGGAAACATTGTTTTATAAATGGTGACTCTGACACCCAAGGGGCCAGAGGGGCAGGGCCCAATAGGGGAAATAGAGGTAATTCCTTTAAATTTCTTCTTGTCATAAAGTTATGAATAGATTTTGTCCAAATTTGGTCAGAAACATCCTTTGGGGGAAGGAACAGATTTTGCACAAATGGTGACACTGACACCAAAGGGGCTGGGCCCAATAGGGAAAATAGAGGTAATTCCTTTAAATCTCTTCTTCTCAAAAAGTCCTGTTTGGATTTTGACCAAATTTGGTCTGAAACATCCTTTGGGGAAGAAGAACAGATTTTGCATAAATGGTAATTCTGACCCCTAAGGGCCCAGAGGCACGAGGCCCAAAAGGGGAAATAGAGGTCATTCCTTCAAATCTCTTCTTGTCATAAAGTTATGAACTGATTTGGCCAAAATTTGGTCAGAAACATCCTTGGGGGAAGGGGAACAGTTTTTGCAAAAATAGTGACACTAATAACCAAGGGGCCAGAGGGGTGGGGCCCATTAGGGAAAATAGAGGTAATTCCTTTAAATCTCTTCTTGTCAAAAAGTCCTGATTGAATTTTGACCAAATTTAGTCAGAAACATCCTTGGGGGAAGGGGAACAAATTTTGCATACATGGTGACTCTGACCCCCAGGGGCTAGAGGGGCATGGCCCAATAGGGAAAATAGAGGTAATTCCTTTAAATCTCTTCTTGTCAAAAAGTTATGAATGGATTTGCCTAAATTTGGTCAGAAACATCCTTGGGGGAAGGGGAACAGCTTTTGCATAAAAGGTGACTCTGACCCCTAAGGGGCCATTTTGGCGACTTTACGGTCGGAGATTAATTCCAGGCTAGCAATGCAGGCCCATTTGGCCTCTTGTTTGAGATATTTTTCCCACGTTACCTTGAAAATAGGTCAAGGTTATAACAAACTTGGTAGCCATTCATTCAAGCACCCTGTTAGTGCCTGGGCCCTCTGGTTATAGAGAAGAAGTTCTTTGAAGATATTTGACCACTGTGACCTTAAACATAGGTCCAGGTTATTCATTTGAACAAACTTTGTAGCCCTTCATCCAAGCATGATTCCAGCCAAATATCAGATCATTGGGCATTTAGGTTATTGAGAAGATGTCTGAATAAAAAGTTAATGCAGTGTGGTTAGCAAAAGACGGACAGGATGGCTATAGATCAGCCTGACCTTTGGAGTCTTATTACCTAAAATACCTATCGACGTAAAAAAACAATGTCTTAAGGTGCAAAGGTCAAGGTCAGTTTTTGTAGTTTTTAACTTAGGAACATTTTGTTTGCTTCATTAAGCAAACTTGGTCAGAATTAAACAGTGAAGTCAACTGAAGAAAATTCATGGTCCCCAGGTCAACATAAAATTTTGTAACTTTTCAATGAAGAACATTTAGTTATAAGATTAGGAAGCAAACTTGGTCAGAATGAATAAAAAGGAGTCAGCTGAGCCAAACTCACGGTCGTCATGTCAAAGGTCAAGGTAATATTTTTTTCTGATTTTGTTGTCATTATGAAGCAAAATTGCTTGTAATTAAACAAGATGTCAACTGACCAAATTTCAACATCTCCAGATCAAAGGTCAAAGTGAAATTTTGTACCTTTTTACTTGTGAATATCTTGTTATCTCATGAAACAAAGATGGTCGGAACTAAACAGAACAAGAGCACCACAAGCGGATGTATAATGGTATGGAAACACAAAAAAAGTTCTGACACTTTCTACATAATATTCGAAAACTACATCAGATACAAAGACCTAAAGGGCCACAACTCTCGTAAATATTGTGGAATTAAATTGTCATTCAGGAAAACACAATTTCATGCCATAATGATTAAACCTAGCAAGTTTGAAAGATATCGGTTGAAAACTGTAGATCTCCGGACAAATAACAGTTTACAACAGAAACGCATTTTCTACATAATTCCTGAATTTTGCAATTGCAATTTATGCAATGCTGTTACGCGAAAAGTTGAAATAACTCGATAAAACCCGTAATATTTGTTGAATATTAAAGCTTTTTGAAGTACAATACAAAATTGTATAGGAATTAAAGGAAAAGGAAAAAAGTTCTGACATTTTTAGCTCACCTGGCCCAAAGCCCAACAAAAGTTTGTGAAAAGAAATGACCTTGACTTTTATTCAAAGTCACAAGGGTCAAATCTGTTTAAACCTTTAAACAACTTCTTCAGAAATATCAAAAGCCCTACAAGTATGATATTTGGCTGAAAGGTTCCTTTGATGAAGCCCGACAAGGTTCCCGAAACGAAATGACCTTGACCTATATTGAAGGTCACAGGGGTCAAATCTGTTAAAACTTTCAAACAACTTCTTCTGAAGTACCGAAAGCCCTAGAAGCTAGAAGTTAGCAATATTTTCCACTGTTATGACATAGATCACACTCTATGTAGCTCTCCCTTTATTAGTAACCTGTGCTACTGCATGCTCAGAATGCCCTTCTTTAACAATGTACTCAAGTTCTTTCCTCTGAACATCATAAGAACATCTTTCTTGTTCTTATCACCTAAGAAATGGGAAATTGCTGAATGGCAGAGGTACTATGCAAGGTATGAATTTCCTGTTGCACTTTTGTCTTGTTTTCCCTATCCGTCATCTCTTACACGTTTTCCTCATCTGTCAAGACACGATTCTTCATCATGTCTGGAAATCTGCAAGGGTATCAAGCTTCGTTTAGAATTTAGCACCTTCCTGCTCTGTCATCTCATCTTAGTCCGCTGTGGTATATGGAATAATCGTACAAAGTACAAAATCCCAAATGAGTAACATCGAAATTCACAAATGTAAAGCAGATGTTGAAGCAACAAAATGTAAAAAAAAGTCAAATAAGACGAAATAAACTTCAGTTTAAATGCTGAAAAAAAATCAGTCCAATCATAAAAAAATCAACAAAAAGACAAGCTATACTGATAATTTACATTCTGTATTGCACTTGCCTATATGTTGTAAGTAAACCAAATTGTATTCATAAAACTATTTACAGTGATAAGGCCAGTGTATGAATACAGCTGATAGCCTGCATGGAAGTGTCTGCATGTAAACAAACATGGCCGCCGGCCAGTTACAATAAACAGAGCTAGCATACACATCAACACCAATTAATAAAATAATTTCATTTTCAGTTTTATATTTCTATTTTAGAGTCAAAATTCAAGGTGACAAAAAAAAAAATTTAAAATGAAATGAAAATATTATAAGAAATAAAAGCATCATACTAAAATCAACATTGGCACCATGCCAGATACGAAATTGCCATATTTAGCATTAAAAAAACGTCGTCTGCTACTGCATTGGTTAGACCCTGCAGGTCATGGATTCGAGTTCCGATTCCTAGATGTCTCTATCAACACCTAACAGGGGCGAATTTAATCTTAAATTCCCTGGGGGATTTTCGCCTGAAATTAACGACACAAATGCAGAGCTGAATATTTTAGTTGAAATTCTCAAAAGTAGTTTGAGCGACAGCGAAGAAAACATGTTGCTATCAATGGGCATGGACGACATTGAATACCTAGCAGAGAATTCTGCTTCACATGTTTTAAGTAAGATAGATGTAAGCGAGATGCAAATGAGCTTACAAAATGATGTATTTTAGGAGTTAACACCTGAAATGCCGTGTGTACCAAAAACGTCTGGCAGGTTCCATAAAGCTTCGACGGAAGAGTTGGAGAATATGTTCCAAGGACGCCAGTCAAAGAACACAAAAAGGAACACAACATGGGGAATGAACGTTTTTCATGGTATGTAAATCTGTTTGAAGTCAATAATATACCATATAACTGAGAGGGTCATACAAGTATTGACATGGACAAAGGGAAACAACTCGGTGTTACCAACTATTTCATTTTTTTTAGATTGGAATATGGAGGTCAGGGGACATCCTATGGACTTAGCCACGGTACACGTGGATACTTTGACAGAAGCCCTCCTATAGTTCAATGCCGAAGAGAGGCCCAAAGACTCAGAAGACATGCAGTACCACAAAAACACACTCATAAACATTAGAGGAGCAATAAATAGACATTTGACGGACATATATAGAAACATAGATATAATAAGAGACAAGCAATTTAAACATGCTAATGGTGTCTTAGACGGGCTCCTAAAACAGCGTGCGCGATGTGGCACCCTCAAACCTACAAACCATAAATCTATTATAGAAACACAACACCTTGACAAAATATCCACTTCAAATGGCGCAAATAATCCAGTTATACTCCGGCAAAAAGTGTGGTTCAATTTAAGCGTCCACTTTGTTACGCGCGGCATGGAATTCCACCACCAGTTGTCCCCAAAGTCTTTTAAATTTCACAAAAATGAAGCACTGGATGATGAGTACAGTTGAGTGTAGACTAAAGGTTACACAAAGTGCACTCCGTTTGGACTTGGAGTGCACTCCTTTGGACTCCAGGTAAACTTGGAGTGCACTCCGTTTGGACTCCATGTGAACTTGGAGTGCACTCCAGGTCGACTCCGAGTCTACCTAAAGTCCTATCAGGCATTAATACCTCTACATATAAGAGCCACATTCATATTACATTTTAAATTGTAGATAGTACAACATAACAACAATTAAATGCAAAGTATTTAATTGCATTTATGATGATGGTTACGGTTTTTCATAGGGAACTATTTCTTTTGGCCAGTGCATATATTTTCTAGGTGAGTCGGTTATAGACCTTGCTCACGGCGGAGGAAACTGTGATCACGTGACTAGGTATAGCGTCAATTGGAAGATTTTGCATGGGCCAATAGGTAAGGCGCCATTTTAAAGATGTATTTCTTGTTGACATTGTTCTAATTACGAAGATGTACGTCCAAGTACATTAAGCGATGTTATTAGCAGTTGCTTATTTGCATACAATATAATTATTTGCCTACTCTGATCCTGCACTGGCTTTTGCTACATGTCAAAAAAGGTTGAGCTTTACAAAATTCTTAATTTCTAATTTCTTTGTCAGGTTATGAGATTCATATTATTATAGTCAGCAGCGCTGGTGGGGGTTGCTCATTGAGCCCTTACTTGGTAGGCTTAAGCCGTCCCGTTAAGGGCTCCATATGCAATGTGGCGTTTTTTGACCCCTCACCTACAATAGTCTTGAGTTTATATTTATAGTACACCTTCTCGGGAGGGTGTACAATACATGTATTGTAACATGTATTTGGATGTTATGTAATGCATGTGTTGTAACATGTGTTTTGATATTATGTCGTTTAACAAGCAATATAGACTATGCCTGCTGTTAATCCTTGTTTAATTTGTGTAATAAATTAGTTGAACTAGATATAAAAACCTTAAATATATACTTACATTACTGTATTTGAAACTTTGAATGACAATAACAGATACGAAATAACTGAATAAATCTCGAGGATTTACGATGCAATGATGGATTTTGGAACAAACACAACATACATTTGACTTGTCCTTTGTGGTCTTACAATATGTGAAGTCTAGATCTATGTGTGGATTTTAAATGTCTTGTAGCGATAAATTCAATTATAATAAAAAAATTATTTAAATTAAAACAGACATTAAAGTATAATGTGAAGAAGATTTACTGTTTCACATTGAAAGTTTTCAAACAGAAACTTCAAAACACAATAAGTAATGAATGGCTTTTAACAATTCGGCGTTGCCCGTCCCCTCCCTATTCAATGTTTTGAGCTTTGTCGCCTCAAAATTTCACTGTCAAGATTCTGCCAGTAGTAATTTGATTGGCTAATGCGGAAGGTCATCGGGACATGACCTTCGATGGGATTATCTCAGATCTTAACGCAGCAGAGAGAAGTTTTTACAGAATGGCGCGGAGATCAAGATATGATTTTAATCAGATTGTACTGTCAGAATATTTGAGGTGACAAGGCTTGCGAATAGCACTTGTCCGTTTAGTCATTTCGTCACCAAAATGTTCATGTGGAATAATGTGACGAAATGGCTTTCTGCAAGATGACAGGTCAATGGAAAATTATTAAAGGGGCGACAAAGGTAATCTGAACGTGACCTCTAATGGGATGTTTTCAGATGCTTGTAAAACGGAGTGAGGATCTGTATTTTAATCAGATTGCAGGTTCTTATGAACAAAATAAGAGGCAATACAGTTCCATTGTCTTCGTTTTGGTGCCATTTCTGAACCTTACCTCACACCCTTACTAAATGTCACAACGAAGTCCATAATTGACACTTGTTTCAGAGGAGTATGCTGTGATACAATATATCTATCACCTAGGTTGGAATACATCGGGTCGTAGGCATAAACACAGCTTCTGCAATACAAATGTACCTAGATAATATTAAAAGTTAAAACGTTGTACATTGCACTGTTCTTCAGATGGAACCGCCAGAAATTCAAGTGATGACTATGAGATGTGGCTTTACCAGCTCTCCCCAGACCTTCTCCGATGTCGAATACATTCTCGACACAAAAGCCAATCGAAATATAACGTTTGGATACGGTTCACCGTTTTACTCGATGATGAGGCCCCAATAAAGGACTACTACTGCCAGTCCAGTTGGAGAGAGAACGATGGGAATGTGTGCGCATATCTCCAGTATCTTTTACTAACTTGGGTATTACAGGGCGCTGGAAAACCCTCGACCATTACAACCACAAGTGAAGAAATTCCGACAAAATTTGAAAAAGTTTTCCATGCGGCAACAGAGTGCATATGTCGAAAGTTTGTTTAGGGCTCGATATGAAAGATCCCCGTTACCATGTGACTAACCAAACTTATAAATAGAGGTATTTTACAATCGCCTGTAGCTATGAACACTCCCGTAAATGCGAAAACCAACCAAAATCATAAGGAACACGTTTTGTTTGTTGTTCTGTCTATTTGTAAGCAAGGTCTTCATTCACGGGGATTTGTGAAGTAGCCGTCTTGGATTATTTTTATGAAAAAGTGTACATATTTTCAACATGCCGAGCAAATACTCTCGTGTTTTTGTTAATTATCTAAAGAAAGTCGAAAATCGGCAATTCAACCATAGGCTAATTCAACCCAAGATTTGAAAATGTTCCACCACTTGTGTTTTGATGATTTTTCCTCTCATCAATAGCATATTACGTACTGTTTAATAGGATAAAAAATGGTTTGCATCCAACGTCCATAAAAGGGTGTATTCTTTTAAAAAACACAGTTTTGTGTCTAAAATGTTATCATCGAAAATGGTATTTTTGAGATTGTTTCTTCCATAAAACAGCCAAATGGCGCGATGGAAACATGATTTTTTTTGTCACAATCATGCCATGCATGTATTCTTTACGGTGACTATCATTTGATTAGATTTTCATTAATATTTTTCATAACAAGCACATTTTATCAACACTTAGACAGCTACTGAAAATTACAACTTTGAGGAGCCATAAAACACAAACCAAATGACCTAAATCTTTATACTTTATTGATTTGTGACCATAACGGCATTGGCAATGCAGCACCAACAGTAAATGTGAATCGGAGAAGGGGCCATTTTGGAAACTGGTTATTTCAAAGAATTTCAAAAACACACAAAATGCCGCCATCTTGGAAGGTCCATATGGATCACTTAATTGATAAGAGCACAAATAAAAGCCGAAGTTCGTTCTTTGTCTAGCAATATTTTTATCTTCGGAAAGCTGCGACAGCTTCATTTTGTGCTTGCTTGTATTTTTAGCCCACCATCATCAGATGGTGGGCTATTCAAATCGCCCTGCGTCCGTGGTCCGTCGTCCGTCCGTCCGTCAGTCCGTCCGTCCGTCCGTAAACAATTCTTGTTATCGCTATTTCTCATAAAGTACCGAAGGAATCTTTCTCAAATTTCATGTGTTGGTTCACCTTGGTCCCTAGTTGTGCATATTCCATTTTGGGACCGATCTGAATTCAAGATGGCCGACAGGCAGCCATCTTGGATTTTGACATTTGAACTTTGTTATCCCTATTTCTGAGAATGTACTGAATGGATCTTTCTCAAATTTCATGTGTAGGTTCCCCTTGGTGTGTAGTTATGCATATTGCATTTTGGGACAAATCCAAAAACAACATGGCCGACAGGCAGCCATCTTGGATTTTGACAATTGAAGTTTGTTATCGCTATTTCTAAGAAAGTACTGAAGGTTTCTTTCTCAAATTTCATGTGTTGGTTCACCTTGGTCCGTAGTTGTGTATATTCCATTTTGGGACCGATCTGAATTCAAGATGGCCGACAGGCAGCCATCTTGGATTTTGACATTTGAACTTTGTTATCCCTATTTCTGAGAATGTACTGAATGGATCTTTCTCAAATATCATGTGTAGGTTCCCCTTGGTGCCTAGTTATGCATATTGCATTTTTGGACCAATCCGAAAACAACATGGCCGACAGGCAGCCATCTTGGATTTTGACAGTTGAACTTTGTTATCGCTATTTCTGAGAATGTACTGAATGGATCTTTCTCAAATTTCATGTGTAGGTTCCCCTTGGTGTGTTGTTATGCATATTGCATTTTGGGACCAATCCAAAAACAACATGGCCGACAGGCAGCCATCTCGGATTTTGACAATTGAAGTTCGTTATGGCTATTTCTCAGAAATTACTGAAGGTATCTTTCTCAAATTTCATGTGTTGGTTCACCTTGGTCCCTAGTTGTGTATATTTAATTTTGGGACAGATCAGAAAACAATATGGCCGACAGGCAGCCATCTTGGATTTTGACAATTGAAGTTTGTTATCGCTATTTCTAAGAAAGTACTGAAGGTATCTTTCTCAAATTTCATTTGTTGGTTCACCTTGGTCCCTAGTTGTGCATTTTCCATTTTTGGACAGATCGGAAAACAACATGGCCGACAGGCAGCCATCTTGGATTTTGACAATTGAAGTTTGTTATCCCTATTTCTGAGAATATACTGAAGGGAACGTTCACAAATTTCATATGTAGGTTCCTCCTGGTGCCTAGCTATGCTAAGAATAAGGAAACGACAATGTAATTCACAAAAAACACCAAAAAAATGCATCTGTGTCCCACCAGAGTCTCTGCTCACACTTAATCAACACCTAAGAGACAATCGAAAGAAGAGAAAAGAACCATCTTTCAAAAAACAAACTTAGATCATTTGATGGTGGGCGCCAAGATCCCTCTGGGATCTCTTGTTGATTATTTTCATTCTCAAACGACCAAAACATTCGCGAATGTTCTCGCTATCGAACGCACCTCAGGTGCATCTATACTTAATTTTTTCACTAAAACATAAACTTACGTCTACATGACAGACCAATGAACAGTGCAGAACAGTACACATTTATATCGCACTGATTTAAACTATGTCGCGGCGATTTATTCAAAAAGTGCATTGTTTGCAGTAAACGCTTGCGAACGCATTTAAGGGGTAACTCACCGGAAAACCAAGAAGGCGGAGTGGTCCCACAGGGGTTTGTGTGATGAATTATGCATATAGGTTTCGTTTTTATTCATAATCATTAATCATCTTATCCTGTGCCGTGAATTATATAAGCCTATCTTAAATGATGATTTTGTCATTCTAAAATGACTCTTGAATTCTACCAACGAGTACTGTGCCGTGAATTAATTCACGGCACAGGATAAGATGATTAATGATTATGAATTGGTGTTATTGGGATAACTTCAAAGTAATTGGGGATCCGTGTTGGGTCCTTGCTATCATGTTTTATTATTAATATGCAAGCAGTATTCGTTCATCTTAAAACTGCTGCCAACACATTTGTAAACGAGTTTACAGTGTCGTCTGCCACCTCGTCAAAAATCAATTTTCTGATTATGTCCCGCATATTTGCGGCCATATTGAAATCGCGAGCGCTGCGCAGCGTTCAGTGAGCACAAAAAGCTCGCGAACGTTCTCGCTACCAAACGCATCTCTGACGTTTGAGTAATAATTTCATATATTAAAACTAATTTACACACCGCAATAAAACATAAACTTAACTTCCTTTGAAATACAAAATCATCAATACCGGAAGTGACGAAACGTTTACCTGTTGCAGCTGTTCACAAGGTGTGCAATCAGCCATTTACTAATCTTGAAGTTAACGGCTAGCCCTAAATTCTTTTATAACTAGTAATAAATTTCCGGATTAACAACCGCACTTTTCGCAAAGTTATTCGCCGCGAAATCGTCGTTTCATATGAAAATGCGAAATTAAGTCGCTGCGAAAATAAGTTTGTATAAGTATAATTATAAACTGTATTTTACAACAATTATGAAACAAGTTATACAACTTATATTAATCACTCTAGTTGATTACAACTAGAGTTACTACAATGTTAGCGCGCGAGGGGTTTTATTGTGGGAGGAAACCGGAGTACCGGGAGAAATCCACGTGGTCGGGCAGGTGACCCCATACCTTTTCACGTTAGGTCGGGGAATCGAACTCTGGTCGCCTTGGTGAAAGGCAAGTGCGCTATCCGCTGTACCACCCGACCACCATAATTGGTTTACAATATCCTGTAATGTTACAGCAGGATGTGATGGTGCAGTTTAGGTACTTTAACGTACGTGGACTTCACGTTGTCAGGCGCCTTAAGTCGTCATGTCAAGTTCTCGTGTAATTTCTGTTCCATTCCCAGTCCGAAAAGTTTCAGCAGAGTCAAAAAATTTGAAAGCAATATGTTTATCTTTGATACGTTATTAAAGCGGTTCTCCTAGCCAAGAATATGTCGGTAAATCGCTCTTTCAAGAACAACAAAGACATGTCAATGTGTATGATGGGGCGACAGCGATACAATAAAACGATCATCCCGCCATTCAAAATGGCTATTCGTCACGTCACGCCACAAGGAAAAAGATCAAACTATGAGCAAGAGTGATTTTTTTGTCATTAACTGCTCCTGAGCCAATTTTACTCTAATTTGGACTGACGAAATGAAGGTCACGTGGTCCGTTTGGCAATATCCATGGGGATTAAATGACATTTCACTAGTTTATGAAGAACAAATATTGGTATTTCTGTCGGCCGTAAAATTTATAAGAGAATACCGAAGCGTTAACAAAATCATAATCCAAACTCAAAATCAATTAAACCAGGGGCAACATATGAACCAAAGGAAAGATTTATATGGAGACCCTTGTAAAAGTACAAGATAATAAAACCAAGAATTCCGGAAGAGTAATCGTCTTCTGCTTCATCAACGACACCCGCCATGTAAATCTTTGTCACATCCATGTAAACATCAATTTCTCAAAATGAGAACATAGTATCGTTGTCAATCACAACAAGTAAACACACTAATGAGCATACTCAAAAACATTAATCTTCATATTACTTGAGGATACAGAATAATTCTCAATGAGACGAAGATTTAATCAGCTCACTCATTTATTCATTTACACAACTGCAAATGATTTGCAGAAATAGCTTGTGATTTTGTTTAGCGCTTTCATGTTGCTGGTTATGCGTACATTACCCAATGCAGTTTTGTCTCTAAGAAGCTGCAGTAAACTGTCCACACACCCCTGCTATATGAAAGCAGTGGATGAAGAGAACTCCGTGTTCTTTTCGTTGGTCAAATACTCAATGCTTTTGCATATGCATGCCAGAAAAAAATGAATGCTCTAAAATTGTCTGTGGTAACTTGCTCATGTTCTGCTAATTTTTGAAGGCATTTCACATCTGACGAATCGCAATTGGCATTGTAGTTCTCTTCAACGAGATCTTTAACAAGTGATGACTGAGTATATGTCGTTCGCTTTGGCCGAATATCCCGAAACGGTTGCAAGCTGGCCACGAATCCATTGTCTGGAACAATTGAAGGACAAAAAAATGCTGTACATTGTTCAAGACTCTCGTTCAGTGTAACAGATGGAAGTTTATCACTGTATCTGTATAGACAATTGCTGATCATATGGAATCCTATAATTTCTGTGGCTTTCTTGTGGATAGGAACAGTTGGCGTAACAAAGCACTCAAAAGTAGCTTCTCTGTGGGCTTCTGCAATCTGCGATTCTGTTCCTAAAATTAGAACAAAAATCAGAATAAGGTTATACGGTATTTATCCGACAAGAAGCCCACGCCTGGTAACAAACCCACCTTTGCCAATTGCAGTTCAGTAGATATGACAACCAATGATATTTCATCGTCCTGCAAAAATCCCACTCGCATACGTTGACAAGAAATATGACTGGTCTGATTACGATTGGGTAAGATTTTCAGTGTAAAAGTAAGCTTGCCTTTGTCCTGGGGTTCAGATTATAATGGTAAATACTACACAATAGATCATTTGCATTTCAAAATTAAGTAAGCGGGATATTTGTAATGATGTTTGGAACACCTGACAAAAACCGCCCTTCCTGTTATACCCAACATGCGAGTCAACATGGAGAAGCCCCGCTGTCAGAGTAATTGCCGGAGTGGAAACTGATATAACGATGAGGAACAGGTGCAGTATATCATTTTCGATTACATGACTTCGTTATTTACTTCATGCTGATTGGTGTAAACAGCCCGCAAAGGTCAAAATAAAATGCGATATTATTCTGCAATTACGAAAGTCTGCACGAGAGGTTAACATGGAAATCCAAAAACCCCGCTGCTATCCTTTGTTATCATTATTTTCTAATATTTGCTATATTATTTATCAACTTCCTTGTTCATTCAGCCATTTATTTGGATACAGTGTATGTGTACTAGGATGGGTCAGGAGATGAGAGTTTGCCACCACAATTGACTTCACGTTGTGTAATTCTAAATGTGGTACAAAATGTACCGGACCGTGACAAAACCAGTGGCCAACAGTCACCTTCTAAACCCCCCTCCGGTTATATTCCCTTTGATTAGTCGAAGTGTTAGGAAAGACCCACAACAACACTAGAATAATGTTCCACAAGTTGATTAAGGAGTGACGGAGCACTAATCTTTAAACAATAACGAAGGTATAAATATAACAAAGGAGACCAGTTAATTGAGGTGTAAAGCCAGTAGAAAAATATACCTAAACTTAATAAAATGGTCAACGAAATATAAACTAGGGATAACGGTAACAAAACCAAATGACTGACAATAACTAGATGAAAGACATGACTATGTATCCCTATTTAACTCCTGCGGCTCTATGCCTAGGTTTTGACAACTTATACAACTGGACAATACTCATACCGGCCTAGCCTAACCATCATACAACCTTCCAGTATAATAACTTTTTGCCTCCGAGACGGGCGAAATATCCAACCCCTATTCTACAGAAAACCTACATACTAAACACTACTTATGAGACCCATATTCTGTTGACAGTCTTAACATTACACCTATACTACATGATATAGCTAGCCATTGGTATAAGTAAATACCCGCCCTGTGCTCTGGTTACAGAGCGAAAACCATCTAAAGCTACAGTATTAGACTTATGTCATAGTCAATAAGCTACCCTGTTTTCAGAGTATTAGGTGTCTAACCATGCATTAATTACACCTCTTTTCCGAAGTGCGTGTCTACGATAGCCCCTACATCCTATGGTTGCCTTGGTTTCAGAGCATCACCAACAGCCGCTCTGTTTTTAGAGTGTCAGGTATCTAATAAGACTTGATCATGCATAAGCCACTCTGTTTTCAGAGCGCCAACTATCTAAATAACACATAACCATGCATAAGGCACTCTGTTTTCAGAGTGCCAACTATCTAAATAACACATAACCATGCATAAGCCACTGTTTTCAGAGCGCCAACTATCTAAATAACACATAACCATGCATAAGCCACTCTGTTTTCAGAGCGGCAACTATCTAAATAACACATAACCATGCATAAGCCGCTGTTTTCAGAGTGTCGGCTAGGCCTAAACATGCATAAGCCACTCTGTTTTCAGAGCGCCAACTATCTAAATAACACATAACCATGCATAAGCCACTCTGTTTTCCGAGCGCCAACTATCTAAATAACACATAACCATGCATAAGCCACTCTGTTTTCAGAGCGCCAACTATCTAAATAACACATAACCATGCATAAGCCACTGTTTTCAGAGTGCCAACTATCTAAATAACACATAACCATGCATAAGCCACTCTGTTTTCAGAGTGCCAACTATCTAAATAACACATAACCATGCATAAGCCGCTCTGTTTTCAGAGTGTCGGCTAGGCCTAAACATGCATACGCCGCTCTGTTCTCAGAACGTCAGTTATATTATCATCTAACCATGCACGAGTCAGCTATACCTAACAAACCCTTAGGTACATAATTAACACTACATTCTCGAAACGTAAGTGCCTAAGTTAAACTACCCGTCTAAACGACCCCCGAAACTTGTCAAATCTCCGCCAGGAAAAGGCACCGATTCCAACACGTGCGTGACCTATACAGCCCAAACCCAGTGAACCTACCCGGATAAAAACCGAGAGTAACTAAAAGACTCAACGAATGGCTCCGCCGCCGAAGCCTTTGACCAATCACAGTGCGTATTACCACTGCCCTCGGCCCACCCCACAAGATGGCCGATATAACAACCGGAAGCAGACAAATATCAATACCGACACGATGTCTCTCCGTAAACCCTAGCATGTACCACATTGGAGTACTACTGTCTCGCGACCAAGGGTGCGTACACATAGAAAGAGCCAAAACCACTACAGGATCACCTGTCATTAACGTATTACTAGCTAAGTCACGAACGATGGAAAAAACAACTATACCACATACCTCCCACCATAAGATCAAAGTGATTTCTCTAACAATTACCTTTGTCCAATACCTGCAAACAGATTTCCTATCGAATATTCCCTACCGAACAACTCTGGCTTAGGACTACACTTTGCCTAGGACAATTATATATGTCAACAAAGTACTTTTACAGATCAGATTTACAGAATATAGATGTATATATTTTTTTATGGTATGGCGTTGTCCGTCCGTCCGTCGTATTTGTCCGGGGATCTCCTCCTACAGTTTTCAACCAATTTATTTCAAACTTTCTAGGCTACACCACCATGACATGAAGTTGTGTTTTGCTGAACGACAGTTTGATTCGAACATATTCACTAGAGTTATTGCCCTTTGGGATGCAATTTTGGGCATTATGTAGAAAACGTGTCAGCAAGACATGAAATTGTGTTTTCCTGAATGACAGTTTTATTCGACAATATTTAAAGACTTATTATGGCCCTTTGAAACTTCATATTTAATGCAATTTCGGGCATTATGTAGAAAGTGACAGAATTTTTTTGTGTTTTCTTCGATTTCACTAATAAAAAATGGTACGATACTTTGAAAAACGATAATATTGAACATATATTACGGGTTTTGTTGGGTTATTTCAACTTTTGGCGCAACAGCATTGCATATTTACAACTGCAAAATATAGGCATTATGCAGAAAATGCATTTCTGGTGTAAACTGTTGTTTTGTCCTGAGATCTTCTCCCTACAGTTTTTAACTGATATCTTAATCATCATGATACGAAATTGCTTTTTTCCTGAATGACAGTTCAATTAGACAGTATTTACAAGAGTTATGGCCCTTTGGAACTTCGTATCTGATGCAATTTCGGCATTATGTAGAAAATCAGAAGCAATTCCCAATTTTTGCGCCAACTTCTGATGTGTTGCAGTAGATAATGGGTTGAAATTGAATAGTGTCGGTCCTGATTCACTTTCAAACATAACTTCCTCCTCATCCCTAATATACTCGCAATCATCTAAATCATCAACTTTCCATGTTTTCTGACTTAGTGGACTGGATAAAAGTTCTATTCTTTGTTCTACCTTCTTTTTCATCTCGTCATTGATCAACAACACAACATTTTCATTTTCCACAGATTTCTGTTTCTCAACACATGACTTGTTGAACATTTTGTCAAATTTCTTACCTGGTTTCTTTCCTTCATATTTGTCATTGGTGATCATGGTATCATTTGCTTTCTTTGCAGTCCGAGTTTGAACAATATGTGTTTTCTTTGCTTCCCTCACACTGTTCTCGTCAGTTTTCTTTGCACCTGCTCGTCTTTTAGAGCGTGTTCTGTTCACGTCATGTGACGTTTTCCTTTTTTCCGTACTTGTTTTTAGGTCATCTGACCCGAAGGGTCAGGATGACCTATAGTCATCATGCTTCGTCCGTCGTCGTGCGCCGTGCGCCGTGCGCCGTCCGTAAACTTTTCCATTTAAACATCTTCTTCTCATAAACCAAAAGGCCCATAGACCCAATATTGGGCTTGTGCCATGCTGGGATGAAGGGGTACCAAGTTTGTTCAAACAAATGACCTTGACCTTCATTCAAGGTCACAGGGGCCAAAAAGGTCAAAATCTTTGAACGACTTCTTCTGAATAACCAAAAGGCCCAGAGACCTGATATTGGGCCTGTGGCATGCTGGGATAAAGGGGTACCAAGTTTGTTCAAAGAAATGACCTTGACCTTCATTCAAGGTCACAGGGGCCGAAAAGGTCAAAATCTTTTTAAACAACTTCTTCTGAATAACCAAAAGGCCCAGAGACCTGATATTGGTCCTGTGTTATGCTGAGATAAAGGGCTACCAAGTTTGTTCAAAGAAATGACCTTGACCTTCATTCAAGGTCACAGGGGACAAAACGGTCATAATTTTTAAACGACTTCTTCTGAATAACCAAAAGGCCCAGAGACCTAATATTAGGCCTGTGGCATGCTGGGATAAAGGGCTACCAAGTTTGTTCAAACAAATGACCTTGACCTTCATTCAAGGTCACAGGGGCCAAAAAGGTCAAAATCTTTGAACGACTTCTTCTGAATAACCAAAAGGCCCAGAGACCTGATATTGGGCCTGTGTTATGCTGGGATTAAGGGGTACCAAGTTTGTTCAAACAAATGACCTTGACCTTCATTCAAGGTCACAGGGGCCAAAAAGGTCAAAATCTTTTTAAACAACTTCTTCTGAATAACCAAAAGGCCCAGATACCTGATATTGAGCCTGTGTTATGCTGAGATAAAGGGCTACCAAGTTTGTTCAAAGAAATGACCTTGACCTTCATTCAAGGTCACAGGGGACAAAACGGTCATAATTTTTAAACGACTTCTTCTGAATAACCAAAAGGCACAGAGACCTAATATTGGGCCTGTGGCATGCTGGGATAAAGGGCTGCCAAGTTTGTTCAAAGAAATGACCTTGACTTTCATTCAAGGTCACAGGGGCCAAAACGGTCATAATCTTTAAACAACTTCTTCTGAATAACCAAAAGGCCCAGAGACCTGATATTGGGCCTGTGGCATGCTGGGATAAAGGGCTACCAAGTTTGTTCAAACAAATGACCTTGACCTTCATTCAAGGTCACAGGGGCCAAAAAGGTCAAAATCTTTTTAAACAACTTCTTCTGAATAACCAAAAGGCCCAGAGACCTGATATTGGTCCTGTGTTATGCTGAGATTAAGGGGTACCAAGTTTGTTCAAAGAAATGACCTTGACCTTCATTCAAGGTCACAGGGGACAAAACGGTCATAATTTTTAAACGACTTCTTCTGAATAACCAAAAGGCACAGAGACCTAATATTGGGCCTGTGGCATGCTGGGATAAAGGGCTACCAAGTTTGTTCAAAGAAATGACCTTGACTTTCATTCAAGGTCACAGGGGACAAAACGGTCATAATTTTTAAACGACTTCTTCTGAATAACCAAAAGGCACAGAGACCTAATATTGGGCCTGTGGCATGCTGGGATAAAGGGCTACCAAGTTTGTTCAAAGAAATGACCTTGACTTTCATTCAAGGTCACTGGAGCCAAATGGTCATAATCTTTAAACATTTTCTTCTGAATAACCAAAAGGCCCAGAGATCTAATATTGGGCCTGTGGCATGCTGGGATAAAGGGCTACCAAGTTTGTTCAAAGAAATGACCTTGACTTTCATTCAAGGTCACAGGGGCCAAAACGGTCATAATCTTTAAACGACTTCTTCTGAATAACCAAAAGGCCCAGAGACCTGATATTGGGCCTGTGGCATGCTGGGATAAAGGGCTACCAAGTTTGTTCAAAGAAATGACCTTGACCTTCATTCAAGGTCACAGGGGACAAAACGGTCATAATTTTTAAACGACTTCTTCTGAATAACCAAAAGGCACAGAGACCTAATATTGGGCCTGTGGCATGCTGGGATAAAGGGCTACCAAGTTTGTTCAAAGAAATGACCTTGACTTTCATTCAAGGTCACAGGGGCCAAAACGGTCATAATCTTTAAACAACTTCTTCTGAATAACCAAAAGGCCCAGAGACCTGATATTGGGCCTGTGGCATGCTGGGATAAAGGGCTACCAAGTTTGTTCAAAGAAATGACCTTGACTTTCATTCAAGGTCACTGGAGCCAAATGGTCATAATCTTTAAACATTTTCTTCTGAATAACCAAAAGGCCCAGAGATCTAATATTGGGCCTGTGGCATGCTGGGATAAAGGGCTACCAAGTTTGTTCAAAGAAATGACCTTGACTTTCATTCAAGGTCACAGGGGCCAAAACGGTCATAATCTTTAAACGACTTCTTCTGAATAACCAAAAGGCCCAGAGACCTGATATTGGGCCTGTGGCATGCTGGGATAAAGGGCTACCAAGTTTGTTCAAAGAAATGATCTTGACTTTCATTCAAGGTCACAGGGACCAAAACGGTCATAATCTTTAAACAACTTCTTCTGAATAACCAAAAGGCCCAGAGATCTAATATTGGGCCTGTGGCATGCTGGGATAAAGGGCTACCAAGTTTGTTCAAACAAATGACCTTGACTTTCATTCAAGGTCACTGGGGCCAAAACGAAACTGTTGTTATTTTTCGTGTAGTCAAAAATCCAAGATGGCCTCCACAGCGGCCATTTTGAAAACACATTCTAAACTTCTCAAGTTCTACCAGTGGAATTGAGCTGAAACTTGCCAGAAATGATATCCTGAGATGGTCCCAACAAAGTGTTGTTATTTTTCAAGCCCATCAGAAATCCAAGAAGGCCACTATCTTGAACAAGGCAATCTATACAGGCATATTATAACTTGATTTAATGACTACACGTATTTTCATAGTGATTTTACAATTGGTAGTCAGATGACCGTTAAGGCCCGTTGGGCCTCTTGTTATTTTCATGTTTTTTGTTTTAATCCTTGTAGAGTGTGTTGCCTTGTCACATGAATATCTTGTTTTGGATATACGGATTTTTTTACTATTGCGTTTTCCCTTTTTGTGTGGTGTATTCTTGCTTTTTTCACCCTTGAAGCTTTCATCAATATCAACATCATGACTTTTTCTTGCCTTGCTTCTATCTTTTCTATCTGCTTTTGCAGTTATAAGCATTATATTATGGAGTCTCTTCCGGTTGCAAGTAGCTTTTGTGGTATTTTTATTTACCTGCTTTTTTACAGTGGCTTCTTTGCTTTTTTTTGTAGACTTCCCACATGTTTTAAAATGTTCTCACCAAAAAGCTGGTCTGAAGGTGTTTCTATACTTGAAAGATGATAAACAGTTTTGTGACTTGAAGGTTCATCAACCAGACGCTTCAAACTCGAAGGCTTTTCAACAAGTGACTCAATACCCGAAGGCTCATCTGTACTATGCTCAACGCCCGAAGGCTCATTTGTACTATGCTCAACGCCCGAAGGCTCAGGTGTAATATGCTCAACGCCCGAAGGCTCAGGTGTAAAAGTCTCAACGCCCGAAGGCTCAGGTGTAATAGTCTCGACGCCTGAAGGCTCAGGTGTAATAGTCTCAACGCCCGAAGGCTCAGGTGTAATATGCTCAACGCCCGAAGGCTCAGGTGTAATAGGCTCAACGCCCGAAGGCTCAGGTGTAATAGTCTCAACGCCCGAAGGCTCAGGTATAGTATGCTCAACGCCCGAAGGCTCATTTGATCCTGTTTTAAGGAGGGCAGGATCCTCACAGTCACTCATCCTCTTTTTTCTGAGGCCAGGATCCTCAAGTCCATCATTCGTCAAGTCACCAATCCTCTTTTTAACGAGGCCAGGATCCTCGAGTCTCAACTTACCCACACCTTTCTTCGCCAACCCTTTACGCCAGTTCTTCTTGCGGGGCATTCTCAGTCTGCAAAGATAAATGTCATTTAACATCTAGCTGCATCATCCTTATATCAATCCATCAGCATTTTATGATAGAAATAATAAAGCTCCCATCATCTGTTCTTGTTAAGGTTTGTTATATATGTACAGTACTAGTACTGTACAAAGAAATTGATCTGACACAATGACCTAAATTAAAAATAATATATTAATGTCTAATATGTTTTGGAGATGTTCCCTGTTATATATATATATATCCTCCGGTGACTGGTTTCCAAGGAAGTGGCAGACATTTTAGTTTTAGTTTGCTTGGATAAGAGACAGAGCACAGGTGCCTATAAAAGAGCGACCTTTCGCACCGGTTGTCAGTTCAACATCGGAAACATCCCGTGCAACTACATGTATACCTGTGGAGTCTTGTGAAAAAATATGACCTGGCGACTTTCTAAAAATATATGAGTGCATGCATTCACCTGAGAACGTCACAGTAGGGTGAAGATGGCCAGTACTTATCAGCTATATCCCAAATTATGTTCAAAACAAAATAAATGGCACAAAACAACTGAAATACAATGACCTTGACTTTTGACCTCCAACATTAAAAATCCATAGGAACCATTCACTGTTCATAAGTAACATGTCGTGTACCAAGTTTGAGCCAAATGGTTTGGTCTCTATCCTGTTCATCAAGCTTAAGCTGGTGGCCATGTTGTTTTTTCAGATCAGTCTCAAAATATAATGGACATAAATAGGGACCAAGGGAAACCTACATATAAAATTTGAGAAAGATCCAGCCAGTTCGATCCGAAAAATAGCGATTACAAACTTCAACTATCAAAATCCAAGATGGCTGCCTAGCAGCCATGTTGTTTTTCAGATCAGTCTAAAAATGTAATGGACATAACTAGGGACCAAGGGAAACCTACATATAAAATTTGAGAAAGATCCCGCCAGTACGTTCCATGAAATAGCGATAACAAACTTCATCTCCCAAAATCCAAGATGGCTGCCTTGTGGCCATGTTGTTTTTCAGATCCGTCTCAAAATATAATGGACATAACAAGGGACCAAGGGGAACCTACGTATGAAATTTGAGAAAGATCCCTCCAGTACATTCTTAGAAATAGCGTTAACAAACTTCAACTCTCAAAATCCAAGATGGCTGCCTGGCGGCCATGTTGTTTTTCAGATCAGTCTAAAAATGTAATGGACATAACTAGGGACCAACGGGAACATACATATGTTGTTTTTCAGAAGATCAGTCTAAAAATGTAATGGACATAACTAGGGACTAAGGGGAACCTACAGTTTAAGAAGTTTAAAAAAAAAAAAAGACCCTTTTTGGCCACGTGCACGCCCCTGAGGTCAGTCGGTGGCAATATGTGCATGGTACCCTAAAGCCATTTCATATTGAACTTTATAACCAAGTATGCATTGTTTCTTTATGGCAATTGAACAAATGATGCTCAAAAATGTTTTTTCCTATATAAACTATAGTTAACTTTACCCCCTCCACAGGGGTAGATGCATGACCCCAGGGTCATAAAATTCACAAATTTGGTAAAGGACCTTAAGACCCTTCCATCTATGGAAAGTATTTGATTCCAGCATATCTGGGAATAGAGAAGATTTTAAAAATTTTAGTCAATATGACTCTTTTTTGCCCCGCCCCTCAGGCCCCTGCGGTGTACATGTGGGGACCATATTATTCAGTTTTCGTCTCAGGTGACCCAAAAATCTTGAATTTGTTTACCCAATGCGCATATTTAGAAATATCAAAGGGGCATATCTCTGCTAAACCTAATCGCAAAATTCTGTAACACAAAAATTATTAGAGCTATTGTGGTCTAGAATATATTTTGTAGGAATTTCAAGGTTCATAAAAATTCATTGATAAATTAAAATTAGAGAGAAGTAACAAGGAAATGTTAAATAATGGACCTTATTCTGGAAAAAGTACAATGCTGTTATGCAAAAAGATCAAATATCAGCCAAAAACCTGTAATATATGTTTAACATCATTGCTTCTGCTTGTACTACGAGAAAGCTTAGAGGAATTTAAGAAAAAATAAAAGATCTTGCATTTTCTACATAATGCCGATATTTGACAAAAAAATTGGCACCAGGCCATCACTTCGGTAAAAATAATTGTGAACTATTAATGGGCTGAAGAACATTAATTTTGTAGCAGGTTTCATGAAAATCTTTCCATATATTAAGGTACGAGAGCACTAACAACGAATAGTTAATGGACGGACAGTGCAGGGTATATCATATGACGACCGACCCATCATCGACGTGTGTATAAAAAAGACCAAACTGGGATTTATTTCCAAATTTGAAAATAAAATTCAATTGCGAAATTTCTTGTATTAAATTTCATTTTGGGAATCGAATAAAATAAGGCTTAAACATATTGGGAATGGGTTCGTTTGGCATATACCCAGTCATTCAGAAAAACACTGCGTGTGGTGAACATTTTGCGTACCAGGTATTTACAATTTCCTACAAAAATAAATAAATATCTTGACATAAGATATTATTGGAAATATTTGCAGGCATTTAATTTCGCGGACAGTGAAAATAGCAAAATAATACCCCTCGTAAATAAAAGCATCTATAAACGTACATGAATTTTGACGCAAAATGTGCACGTATAAATACAGCAGGCATCTGAAATTTAATACTGTATTTGGAAAAAATAAAGCTAAAATCATCTTTATTATAATATTGAATTTATAGGATCTTGATATCTATATTAAAACAAACCACAAACTTCCACAACCATATTCTATTAGTTTATTTTATATAATCATAATAATGCATATCTCGTGTTTTCATTCAACTCCAACATGCACTTTACTTTCTAGAGTTGACCGGGTTCCTTTTGTACTGCAGTAGTCTATACATAATATTTATTATCAGAGTTCAATTTGAATTGTAAATAACAAACCATTAGGCCTAACCTCCACCAGCTGCAGCAAATTATATTTGTATGCAAGTCTATATTCCATACTTAATTGTTTTACAGCTCTTTACTCGGGTGTGTTTCTTATTTTATTCTGGTGGTGCACAGTTAAGATACAGCTTTTTTCGTACACTATATAACTCTAGTAACTTTTCTCGAACATGGCGGCCATATGCCTACTGTGTGACGTCAAACGAAAGCGATAGGGAAATCAAGACTTCTCCACGACCTATCATTAATCATATTTATGAAAATTCAAATCAGGGAGATTCGCAGATACAATCAGTCATGCATGGTTTACCAATCCATTGCACAACAGCAGCGCTATTTCTACTAATCAGTTTACATTTAACGTAGCTAGGCCTAGCAATTTTTGTTCTGACATCTCACCTCGCTGTCTTCCACCGGAAGTGACCGGACGGAAACACTGGCATCAGTAACGGAAACACTTCAGAATGAAGAATGACCGGCGTAACCAAAACTTCGTTGTAAATATGGAGTAATTTAGCATCAAAGAAAATGTTTCAAAAACTGTAACTTTTCATGCCCTTTTAAAGGCCAATAGATTATTTTGCCGTTCACGGAAAGTGCCGACAATTCAGGGTTGGCACAACCTCGTTTTCGATACCATGTTCCCGCGTTAACTTACAGGTTTGACAGCAGCTGTACGCGTACGTCATGGCGTCTTCAAGTTTAAGGAAGTCGGAATCCAATCTGGATCCATCAAGTATAGAACAGGAATCTGCAACTGGCTACATACACTGTATTTCTCCCATTAAAGTTTCCAATAACACAAAGACCCCGTATTTCCAATGCGTCCTACAAAGCGATGGTAATACCTACAACGACGTCGTGTCTTTCTCACCAGAGAAAAGGTCGGTGTTTGTACAAGCGGCGGAGAGGAAAACCCCTGTTAAACTGGTCGATGTTGGGAAAACTCTCAGTAAGTATTTTTGTGAAGAAGGTATGTTCAATTGGTATTGTATTTTCATGTATTCACTACTTATATTTATCCATTTTTACACTCAATAAAATCTATCCTCTACGGTAACAGTTTTGAGAAAAAAATGTTTTTAAAATAATTACGGATACGTTATAAAACAAAATTTCAGATAGGTCATTGATTGTAAACTTAATTTTACACAAACCTTACTTAAACTATTTGTATCTTCAAATCGAGAACAACACGTGCACGAGACCAGATGGTCTTGTTGCAAGTAGGTCTATAAAACGTTCATCGATCGTTTGTGTTATACCATAGATCAATATTCTATGAAATATACTACGAACTACCCGACGATCATTCTATAAAAAAAATCTTCATTCAAAATGAAAACTTTATCCTGCTTAGAAAGTATTAACGACTGCTGAACTTCCTTACAAGTATTTTAGCCATATAGAAAACATGTCACATGTTCATTAATAATAAATATTTAAGACATAATGAAGTAATATTTCCAATAGGTTTTGGAAGTAAGAAACACCTAAACATTCATTGTTTACATTGAGACCAGACGATGTCAGTTGTGTAATGGACCAAAATCTATTCAGTTAAATAAGTGACCTTATCACTTTCCTTCGAACAAAAGAATCACTCGCTGAAATTCACTAGTTCCTTATTTTAATTATTCAATCAAATTTAATGAAGTTCACAATATTGTCTGATATTTTTGATTTCTTGTCAGTTTACATTCCATATTGTAAAATCCCTCACAATGAGTCAATCTTTTTTTAATCCGGAATTTCCTTCTCTCTTTCTGATTCAACTATTAGCATTGAATGTTGACCTAAGTAGCAAGCGTCTGATTGATAGAGGCTATATAAGTGATGGTTCAAACTAAACATCAGTCTTGAAGTGCATGTACGGTTTACACAAAAGAGTATATAAGATAGGTCAATACTGCTATTATAGCTAGGTCTTTACAGCTATTAATCAGAAGGGTTCTGGCCCCAATTTCTTGAAACAAAAATTAACTTAAGTTAAAACTTAAGTCTAGTACCATAAATATAGTGTTAAACTTAAGTCAGAAAATGAACTCTAGTTCAATTTTTGACTTAAGTTCGTTTCGAGAAATGGGGGCCAGATGTTTCATTTAGCCTTTTAAAAAAATCTGACATGGTAATCGGGTTTGTGGAAAAATAATCGATGGCTTGGTGCATGCATATTTTTTACCCACACAATGATGTTTAATATAGTTTAAAACATTCGAAGAAGCACGTTTGTGGGACCCAAGTCGCAGCTCTGATGTTAATCGACCAAAATCTGATAAAAGGCAGACAAAAGATCGGAACATTCGGTTTAAATAGCTCTATTGACAGAGAGTGATGGACCTGTATAGAGCTGATATCCTGACCTATAATTAACTTGTATATGGACCATGCGGACCCTTAACTCGGTCATTAGCATTTTATAACCTACCATATGATAGTTAATTATATATAATACCATGCTTCTTTCACGTAGGTGGGAGAAAACAGCAGATTGAATCATTTTAACAAAATTATTGACCCATGCAGTGTGCGCAATTCACACAGCTAGGTCACAAATTCAAACTCGATATTTAAGTTTTCCAATGGATTATTTTAAAAGGTACTGCCAGTGCAAAAATGAATCTGTATTTTTACATTCCTATAAGTACTTATGTTATTAGTTTGTCTATGAGTTTGTCGAAAACCACATCGAATTCCATCAATTGGTTACCAATTAAGTTACAACTTGTTAAACTTCAGCTTTTATCTGTGTTTCTAAAAAGCTAACAATGCGTAGCAGAGGCAGCTGAAAGTCGTGCACACAAATCGGTGACATCACAACGGTGTTACCAGGTAACAGCAGAATGCGACAAGTTTTCGACCATATGCAGATATCGGCGTGTTATCTATTATTGGTGTGCCGATTAATCGATTTCATCGACAATTGATCATTTTTTGTTTTCAATCAACTGATCTATCAAAACAGCGTTATTGATTTTTAAGGGGAAACAGCAGTTTTTGAGACTCGGGGGTCAAACCTAAAAAAAAAATGTCTCCAGTGACACAAAATTTTCACCCATATTACCATATTTTCATAAAAGATTTAGTTTGCAGATTATTAATTGATGATTGATTTAATACTTCATTGAAACCAATTGATTAAATACTTCATTGAAACCATTATGAAATCTTAACCGCAATAAACCGATTCCCTCCACTGTTATCTTTGTGAATATTGTTGGATCTGCCTGTGATGTTTCTGATTGATAACGTCTGGCTACATAATTTCTGGCAAACTTCGGAAAAGTTTCAGATGTTGACATTGGCTGCTCGATGGATCAATTGCTACCGGAATCTACCAACGAGTGCCAAATGAGTGTTGTGCAAAGCGGCGTGTAAAATTATTTTTCAAACCACTTGCCCTTGGCAAGTACAGATCGAAAACTCGCTTGCCCAAACATAAATTCTCATAATTTCCTTATTTGTATTTGCCCCAATAATGCGACTGACAAAGGAATATTTTGAATCATTTTCTACACTTTTTGCAGTACAAGTGTTAACAGAGTTATTTCAATCACAATTTAGAAATTTATACAATCACTATCAGTATTTTATTTCTTCAAAAAAAATTATCAAAAATTATTAATTTTCCATTTTTTTCATGGAGAATGTTTTTTTTTTCTTTTTTCATACCTCAATGGGGGGAAAATCTGACAACTGCACAAAAACTGTGACGTCACAATATGGAGATTGAGTTGGCTATTCATTTGTGAAAAAGAATCCCTTTAAAACAAGATCAGTTAAAGATGCTACGTCGCCGACAAAGCGTCAATAGCGTCGATTGAAAACTAGAATAGGCCATTATATAATTTGATAGAACAACAAAAGGTACAAACTTTGTGATATTATACCACCCTTCAAAAAGTTTCAGCTTCTCTTTTTATTTTTCTATTTTCAACTGAAAAAATAATTTTGTGCGTCCCGGCAAAATTCCTCCTCTATATCTTGTATTCGAAAGTATTAGTTAAGTTTGCGGTGATTTTACGGACTTTGTTAATGTTTTTCATCTGATACCTTAATTTTATGCATTTCTGTACAATGGGTGTCAGTTTTGTCCATTTCTGTTCTGTGACAATTCAAGCAGTAGTTACGCAGACGTAGCATCTTTAAATTGCATATAAAACGTGTTTTAATTTCAATTTTTAAAATTTACTATAAGCTCAGTGCTTAATTAAAAAAAAATAATTTTATGAGTAATTGTGAACTACAATTAAAATTTTACAGTTTTTCTTTATTTATTTTTTTAATTCCGAAATTTTTGGTCCGGATTCCATCATCATTATTAGTTGCCAAATTGTACTTCCAGTATGCATAAGCAAAGGTCGTTTTCAGATGTTAAAACTTTTTGCTGCTGTCTTAAAAGAACATTTAGGCATACCAGGTAGATTGCAGTAAGTAAACTATTCCATTACTATTTCATACTTCAGATGCTGTTTCTATTATTTTTTGTCTTTGAACTGAATGACTGCCTCTGGCGACCTTGTTTCTTCTGCTTTCGATTTTTCATTTCAAACACGAAAATCAAGTAGTTTCAATAGCTAATTGGTACGTTTATCTATTTCAAAATATCTAATTCCACTAAAATAATTCTTCTGAATCGCATATAAAACTGGATTCTGGAAATTAAATTCAACATGGAAGTTAAGATAGAGACAATATTTTTGTCACATGCATATATCAGGTCGGGGAAACCCCGAGAACGAGGTATAATACACAGATTGAGGTTTAATTTTGTTACTAAACATAGTAACAAATGCTTGATTTTTCATGTGATAATTTTTTCATATTTTCGCATTGATTTAAACCATATTACAAACGAATTGAGTAAAATATCTGGAATTTATCATAGCAAGACTTAGAACGTCGATGTGAAAATTTCCATTTTTCTGCATCAAGATTCAGAGTCACGGAGCATTATATATCTGGAAAATTTTGCCACAGTGTTGTTTAAATATCTAATTAGATGCGAAAAATGTTGAAAGTTGACTTGAAATAGTTTTTAAAGAAATTTTACTATTTTTAGGGACAAAATTATACCTCATTCTTAGGGTTTCCCCGACCTGTATATGCCAAGGGCAAATACATCAACAATTTTCACTTGGCCGAACCAAAAAACTACTTGTCCCGGGCGTTTGGCAAGTGAATTTTTCCACCCCTGAGCGTTCCGTTGTCATGTCACTTTGAAAATTGGACATTTTCAGAAACCTGACCCAGATTCGACCACAATTTGAATGATAAGTGCAATTAATGGCGTAGAGAATACTTACTCTTCCGGAGTATCTGGTACTATTTTTGAAACATTACGATGACGCGAAAGCACCATTTAGCACAACGGTCGATTCTTCATTGGAATGAGAAGTCAGATTTGTTTTAGTTTTTCATTTAGTAATTAGTAGGTAGTAACTCGGTAACTGATCGACTAATTTTCATGCGGTTTTCAACAACATATTGATAGAAGCACAAGAAATGTATTAAAATGGATTTATTTTTGCACTGGAATTGCCGTTGTTGGATATTTAGGTATGATATTTTCAATAGATTCTTAGTCAATTTTGCAATATTACATTTACAAAATACATTATATTATTATAAATTACACAATTATACTCTACTCAATTCTGCTATAGGTAAAACAGAATTCAGAAATATATCTAAACTAATAATATGAATGAGTCTAAGGTTACTAAAAAAACAAAAAAACTTCTTGTATTACCGGTAAATACAGACTGTCCTTATAATTATAAATTCTACAAATAGATGATCAAGTGGTCCATTACACTATAGGCTGTAGTCGTACTGTCGATTGTTTTTTGTTACAGGGTAAAGACTCCTCAAACTTAGAATTAAATGTGACTGGCCAAGGATTTCCAATTCAAATTATTTGTTCTCTTTTTTTTTCTTTTTATATACAATGTATATATATATATATAGTAGTGTATATATATATCTATATAGTAGTGTTTGTCTCTATCTGGCAAGATGTTGGTTTCCAGACAAGTACTTGAGAAATTATCAATGATTTCTAATAAAACTTAATATAATGATAACTTTATATATATAGGGTAATACAGAGTGGGATTGAATTACCGGTGTACATGTAGCATGGTATTTTGAATCATGGTGAATTGACCCCGGGGTCAATATACCATTATGGTAATTTGACCCCCCCCCCCATATATTTTTTTTTTAATTGATTTTTCCAACAAATCTTCCTCAGATAACTTCACTTTACCATAGATATATATATGGCCAAAAACATCAAAAATTGTGATCATATATGCAAGTTAAAGTTAAGGTGTGGGATTGGGGGGGGGGGATGTGTGGTCAAATTACCATGGCCATGGTGAATTTTAATAAAACTTAATATAGTGATAGCTTTATATATATATAGGGTAATACAGAGTGGTATTGAATTGCCGGTGTAGCATGGTATTTTCAATCATGGTGAATTAACCCCTGATTTGTTCAAATGAATGAACTTGACCTATAGCTAGTTACAAGGTCAAAGGGATCCAACATGTTAGCCATTGCGTGTGATACTAGTATAATTAACTCATGGTAGTCAGATGACCGGTAAGGCCGATTGGGCCTCTTGTTTTTATATGTCCGTCAAATTTTGACGGATGTATAATGGTATGGCGTTGTCGGACGTAAACTTTTGTTTGTCCGGAAATCTACAGTTTTCGACCGATTGCGATTTCTTTTAAACTTGCTTTTTGGTATACTTCATAATTATATAACCATGACATGAAGTTGTGTTTTCCTGAACGTCAGTTTGATCCGACAATATTTACCAGAGTTATCGGCCCCTTTTCAGGCTATTTTCGGACTTAGTTAGAAAATGCAAGAACTTTTTTGTTTCTTCCTGAATTTCACCCACATTTGGTCTACAAAATACTATAATGTTTAACATAATACGGGTTTTGTTTTCATCGTTTAGGTTTTTGAGTTACAGAATTACACATTAGGCCTTAACTAGTCATTGTGAATCAAATATATGTGTTTTGTCTGGAGATCTCCTCCTACAGTTTATAACCAATTTCTTTTAAACTTAGTATGCTTAATAACTATGAAATGAAGTTGTGTTTTCCTTAACTTCAGTCTGATTTGACAATATTTACTACAGTTATGGCCCTTTGTGGAACTTAGCTAATTTATATTAGGCATTGTGTTTCAAATTGATGACCAGTTTGTCCGGAGATCTCCTCCCACAGTTTACAACTTCTTTCTTTTAAACTTGGTTTATTTAATCACCATGACATGAAGTTGTGTTTTCTTGAACGTCAGGTTGATCCGTCAATATTTACTAGACTTAATATGACCTTTTGTGGAACTTGATTTATTTGGGTTATATATATATACATTTTGGAAATCTTCAATTGCAGGTTGTAACTGATCTCTTTCAAATTTCTAAGCATGATCATCCTGAAAGGAAATGGTGTTTTCCTTAATAGCAGTTCAATTCGTAAAGATTTCTTAGACTCTAGAGTTATGGCCCTTTGTGTGTTAAATTTGGACTTGGTAATAGAATCGAAGAAGCAAGAACATTTTGATCTTTGCTTGAATTCTGATGAGATATTTTGAGAATATCAATGCAACAATTCAAGAATAATTTGCAAATATCCTTTATTTTTGACTATATTCATTACAAGCAAGGTAAGGGCATATATGTTGTGGAGCCCTGTGCGGTACTCTTGTTTTTAAGCACATTGTACTGCAACTTTTGAAATATTAACTTTTAACCAAATCACACATGCACACATTTTTAGTGGCCATACAGGTAATATCTTATCGGTCAATAACTGGTCACCAAAGGGCATTGGTGAATGTATTATGGAGCCATGGTCACTAAAACAGGCAACACTTTGAATCTTGAATTATAACTTCTTAACATGAATTTTACCAGAAATGCAAGACCAAAAAAAGACAGATTCAACAACAAAATTGATGTACACTGGTAGACACTTCAAAAGCAGGGATTGAATGATATAAGGCCAAATAAAATTATAGTTGTGTTTCCCATTTCTGCTCCCAAAAAAATAGGGTAGGTAGGTAGGTAGGACAAATATTTTATTTTGATTTTTTTTTTCTCTGTCAAAATACAATTCTATGTCATAATCAGATAATTGGCAGCTAGCTCACCCTGACATATATTATAAAGAGTACTATACAATGTATATGATCAGGCATGACCATAACTGAAAATTACATGCTGGAAACCAGAAAATATTTTTTAATTGCGGAAAAAGGTAACAAAACCAGGATATCTGGCATCTGACCCAATAAAATGTGTAAGGGTCGGCAGAAAAAATTGGGACGGTCGGGAAAGGGGAAACACAACTATTATTTTATTTGGCCTAACACAAAATGTCACTAAATATGTCTCCAGTCCTGAAAGGGTGTGCATGGAGAGATGGTTCCAGTCCCACAACTTAATAACTTAGTGTAAGATAACGTATCACTAACTAAAGGTTACTTTTTTCCAGATTACAGGTCACCAAGTGGAACCTCTATAACTTGCAGAAAAAGAACGCTCATACAAAGTGCTGAAGTTGGCTACAATCATAAGGTACCACGAGAAAACCACTTGAAGAAAGAAACTAAAGATATTGTGGTAAAACAAGTGGAGAGCCAAATGATTGGTACTTATGTAAGTATATTGAATTGCAAGTTCCACTGTCCAGTGGGATTGAGCTGAAATTCTCGTAAGTGTTCTTATTTTTTGTTTCAGTCCAAAATCAAAGATGAAAATCAAAGATGATCACTACAGCTGCCATCTTGAAAAACACATTTTAAACTTTTTGTACAGTTCTCTATCCACTGATACCATTGACCTGAATATTTGTAGTGTTGATAAGGAAAGGTAGCCCATGAACTACTACAGCAAGTATTGCCATTTTTCAGATTGAAAAAAAAATCTTTTGGTGTTTAGGGTCTTATATAGTATAACACACTCAAGGTGATATAGTGAGAACTCTGATTACTATAAATTATAAGGCCTTAATCCTCTTGTACCTCGTGTACAGAATCCGCCATTTCTGCCAAAATAAAATATATCCATTTCCAGTTTTCTACAGTGTTGGAGTTACTGATCAGATGCTGAGCACTTTACCATCATTTGGAAGACTTAAACTCTTTCCTTAACTTTATGTACTGTATAACACTAGTAATAATTATTCCCGTGCCAGTGAAAGGATTTTTGTCTCGCCTTCGACGATAGTCGAGGTAGGCGAGACTAATATAATTATAGGTATTGCTTTTCCGGCGGCGAAGGCGTCGTCGTCAACATTTGCGTTAAAGTCCACTTTTGACAGTGTTAATGTTATCCGATTGAATTGAAACTTGGTGAGGTGACTGATACTAACCTACAAAACACACATGCAAAGTTTGGAAGTAATTGATTATCAGGTTCACCTATTTTTTTGGGAAAAACAGTGAATTTTGAGAATTTGCGTTAAAGTCCACTTCAAACAGTGTTATTGCAATTCGATTGATTTGAAACTTGGTAAGGTTACTGATACCATCATACTGAAAACCTATCCATGATTTGGAGAAAAAAATTAACAAAGCGGGAAAGGCCAGACATATGATTACGTGTAATTCTTGTCTCTATCCGGTTGTTGGTTTGCAGGCAATAACTTTATATAGGATGCATGGATTTTAACCAAACTTAATAGTTTATGGGGCAATACAGTGCGATTTTGGGTAAAAATGTCTAATGAAAGTCACTTAATTACTACAAATACACATTTATGGCCAAATGTGGGATTCCAGACATTAACCTATGCTAGTGTTCACCATTTACCGGAACAGGCCTTTTTCTATGGATCCCAAGGCAAGGGGCAGATAATGCCCCCAATCGATTTAAATTGTTTCAAATTTTAGCCAAATTGCCCGAAAAATCCTGCAATTTTTGTTTCCAAATGAGGTTATAAGGCACCTTTCAGAATCATTGAGAAAAAGCCTGATTTAGCCACTGGCAAATCTTGCTATACATTAATGGCTAAAGGAAATGTCATTTTCATTAGATATTTTCCCAATTTGTTGTTAAACGTCGACAAATTTTCCCAATTTAAGAAATTATTAATAAGGTCCCATTCTCAAAATACCTGGCAAAATTCCTGTTCTCAAGGGCTCAGCTAAGTTTGATTGTCTGTTTTACCACACTCTATTTCATGGAGTTGTGTCCCCTTGATTTATGGAAAAGATATTTTCTATGCAATAACTACAGCAATAATTATATTCATGTTGAGTGATTTTCATAAACTTTCTGTCAAGGAAAATCATATGTGCCTTGAGGGCTGAACTAGATAGGTTTCCAATTTCGTTTGACTTGGTAAGGATTTATGTCCCCTTGATGAGCAAAAATGTAGTTTTCCGTTTTCTTCAAAATGTGGGGAAAGCAAGGGATATAAATTCCATGAATTTGCTTGGTTTTTTTCCCAATCCCTTTGTAAACTTTTACACAGCACTTTAGAATTATGATAGAAGTTATATATCACAACCAGTATCTTATATGACTGTGACGTTTAGATGACTATACTGTCACCTTCATCAGACTAATGCAGAGCGAATCGGCACCGATATATGCCGTGTCCGAGATGGTAAGTTTCAACTCTGATTGTCACACTCAAATAAGATACTGATTGTGATATATAACTTCTATTATACTTACATTACCAACATGTAGAAAATGTTCCAGAAGCACTGTACAATTAGTAAGTGACATGTTGCTTTACTCTTTTTACCCTTGTTTTACAGGTAAATGTCACTGCAAATGTAGTGAATTTATGTCCTGTTAGACACGTGTTCACAAAAACAAGCAAAGGAGAAGCTGATGTTTGCGACGGGGTTATTGCAGATGAAGAGGGCTCCTGCAAGCTGACTCTCTGGGGTGACCATATTGGAAAGGTTGAGCAAGGGAAAACATATGATATCAGTTGTGTTGTTGTCAAGGAATTTTTAAATGAACAGTTTCTTTCCACATGCTCCGAATCTTAATTTGCTCTTACTGATGACATCGAGGAGATCAAGGCAGATGATCATTTTTCACCAATGGAACTGCAAGGGAGGCCGGTCCTTATAAAAATGAACACGGTCAAAATGTGTGGTCAATGTAAATCAAGACTAGATTTGGTTCCGGCGGACTTGCGGAAAAAATCCTATAAATGTGTATTTTGTGACACGAGGCAATTAATTCCTTCTATCAGATCTAATTGTAATGCTAAAATCAAACTTGACAGTCACACAACGATGTTGGACATTCCAAACGAGTTATTGGAATCTTTCTGTGAAGAACACAAAATTAGTGGTGAGGAAGAAGTAGAAGAATTTTTTCTTGAAAACAAATTCAATATCAAAATTATGACCCAAAACAGCACATTGGTGTCCAATATTGCTCTCAGTTCTGATTAGGCTATATCAAAACGAGTAACAATTAACAAAAATGGAACATTTTTAGGTCATCTCAGAGAAAGTCTCTGTTGACCTATTGCGAATCCCTTTTGTGCAGCGTCGTCACTGCTTGGTATTTAAGCTATTTACAATTTTTGAAATTTCGCAGGAAGCTTCCGTAGCTAAAGGTGATCAGCCAAAAGGAGCCATACCAAAAACAATCCGTACAGACAGTCTCAACCTCTGTGAAACATGTGGTGCCACTTAATTCAAATCGCCCTGCGTCCGTGGTCCGTCGTCCGTCCGTCCGTTAACAATTCTTGTTACTGCTATTTCTCAGAAAGTACTGAAGGGATCTTTCTCAAATTTCGTGTGGTGGTTCCCCTTGGTCCCCAGTTGTGCATATTCCATTTTGGGACCAATCTGAATTCAAGATGGCCGACAGGCAGCCATCTTGGATTTTGACAAATGAAGTTTGTTACCGCTATTTCTCAGAAAGTGCTGAAGGGATCTTTCTCAAATTTCATGTGTTGGTTCACCTTGGTCCCTAGTTGTGCATATTCCATTTTGGGACCGATCGGAATTAAAGATGGCCGACAGGCAGCCATCTTGGATTTTGATAGTTGAAGTTTGTTATCGTTATTTCTCAGAAAGTACTGGAGGGATCTTTCTCAAATTTCATGTGTAGGTTCCCCTTGGTCCCTTGTTGTGCATGGTCGATTTTGGGACTGATCGGAATTCAAGATGGCCGAAAGACAGCCATCTTGGATTTTGATAGTTGAAGTTTGTTACCGCTATTTCTCAGAAAGTACTGAAGGGATCTTTCTCAAATTTCATGTGTATAGGTTCCTCTTTGATTTTGACAATTGAAGGCCTATTCTGAAAGACTTTTTGACTGACATAGATCATTCAATGGTGGGCGCCAGGATCCCTCTGGGATCTCTTGTTTTCTGATGCTAGCCAAATCTGTATTCTGTTACGTTATAAACGATTTAAAGCACTTACAATATATGAAGAATATGCTTTATTTTGCAGTGGTAAGCCTTATTTGTTTGTTATAACTTGAAAACAATCTAAAACTAGATCCATCATTACTATAAAAGATGGATAAAGGGAGGTATTTTTTTAAGGTATGCTTGGAAACATATCAATGTTTAAAATTGATTACTAAAGAAGTCTGAATTGAAGAACATTTACGAATTATATCAAACTAAAAATAACTACTTATATATAATTCGGTATCCCACAATCCATATAGCCTCAATCCTGATTGATTTTAATTGGTTAAGTATCTCGTATCCATGGAAACATGTAGCTATAAAATATAGTATTATTTTGGGAATTTTTTGGTGAAATTACCATTTCCCATTGAAAAGTTCCACAGTTTGTATTTGCATTATATCAAAAATACCGCAAAGTTAATTATTACCGTTTCTTTGGTTTTTGGAAAGCTTGTTAGTCCAAAAAGTATACACCCAACACCCTTTGAATTCAGTTTATACTTTCAGTAGAGTTTTAGAAGTGATGTTATGGCAGTATTATGCGGGAAAACCTTTGTAATTATTTTGCATTTTACTATTTTGTGGACTTAAAAGTTTTTAGGTCATCTGACCCACAGGGTCAGGATGACCTATAATCATCATGCTTCGTCCACCGTCCGTAAACTTTTCCATTTAAACATCTTCTCATAAACCAAAAGGCCCATAGACCCAATATTGGGCCTGTGTCATGCTGGGATAAAGGGCTACCAAGTTTGCTCAAACAAATGGACTTGACCTTTATTCAAGGTCACAGGGGCCAAAAAGGTCAAAATCTTTAAACAACTTCTTCTGAATAACCAAAAGGCCCAGATACCTGATATTGAGCCTGTGGCATGCTGGGATGAAGGGCTACCAAGTTTGTTCAAACAAATGACCTTGATCTTTTCAAGGTCACAGGGGCCAAAAGGGTCAAAATCTGGAAAAAACCTCTTCTGAATAATCAAAAGGCACAGAGACCTGATATTGGGCTTGTGGCATGCTGGGATGAAGGTCTACCAAGTTTGTTCAAATAAATGACCTTGACCTTCATTCAAGGTCACAGGGGCCAAAAGGGTCAAAATGGCCACTATCTTGGAACACCACATCTTAAACTTGGCAATCTATACAGGCATATAGTAACTTGATTATTTCATAGTGATTTGACAATTGGTAGTCAGATGACCGATAAGGCCCGTTGGGCCTCTTGTTGTGTGATACACTCATCACCTGTTTAATTTAGTCTATAAGTTCATTCAACGTCTGATTTTGATTTTTCACAATACATCCATCACAAGCAATTGTGATTAACATAATGTGTGGGGCTTTTTGCTGATGATCAATCTATTGTTGCAGTTATTCAAGCGACAGGGGTACATGTATTATAATCCCCCTTCACGAGCTCTTGTTTAGCATTATTTTATTGAATTGCTACAAGAATAATACTAAACAATATCAGAGTAGGTCTTTTAGATAGTTTGCATATATTGGCCTTTGTTGATCCTTATTGATCCTTTGTTGATCCTTAGCGTTGGGGCCAGAAATGGTCAAATTAACTGAAATTCCACTAATCTTTTATGAAAATTGTAGATTTCAGGTCCCCATGGTCCCGCATTTTCCTCAAAGAGGTGCATAGTTTATTATCAAACTCAGGTGACCGTTAAGGCCCCTTGGGCTCTTGTAGTAATCTCTACGTAATAAATGAAACCTTTACAACTTGAATTATGAACATTCCATGTCTTACTTGTACACACTTTAGTTTTATCTACACTAGGTTGTAAATGACTTCAAGACTGGAACACTGAACATTCCATGTCTTATTTGTACACATTTTAATTTTACCTTAACTATAGGGAGTAAATCAGAACTTTAACATTCCATGTCTTTTTTGTACACATTTTAATTTTATCTACACTGTAGGTAGTAAATGCCTTCACCTTTTTTTTTGTACACATTTCAGTTTTATCTATACTGTAGGTAGTAAATGACTTCAAGACTGGAACGCTGAACATTCCTCGTCTTATTTGTACACATTTTAATTTTATCTTAACTGTAGGTAGTAAATGACTTTACGACTGTAACTCTGAACATTCCTCATCTTATTTGTACACTTTTTAATTTTACCTTAACTGTAGGTAGTAAATGACTTTACGACTGAACACTGAACATTCCATGTCTTATTTGTAAACATTTTAGTTTTATCTTAACTGTAGGTAGTAAATCAGAACTTTAACATTCCATGTCTTTTTTGTACACATTTTAATTTTATCTACACTGTAGGTAGTAAATGCCTTCATCTTTTTTTTTTTTGTACACATTTCAGTTTTATCTATACTGTAGGTAGTAAATGACTTCAAGACTGGAACACTGAACATTCCTCGTCTTATTTGTACACATTTTAATTTTATCTTAACTGTAGGTAGTAAATGACTTTACGACTGGAACACTGAACATTCCTCGTCTTATTTGTACACATCTTAATTTTATCTTAACTGTAGGTAGTAAATGACTTTACGACTGGAACACTGAACATTCCATGTCTTATTTGTAAACATTTTAGTTTTATCTTAACTGTAGGTAGTAAATCAGAACTTTAACATTCCATGTCTTTCTTGAACACATTTTAATTTTATCTACACTGTAGGTAGTAAATGCCTTCATCTTTTTTTTTTTTTGTACACATTTCAGTTTTATCTATACTATAGGTAGTAAATGACTTCAAGACTGGAACACTGAACATTCCTCGTCTTATTTGTACACATTTTAATTTTATCTTTACTGTAGGTAGTAAATGACTTTACGACTGGAACACTGAACATTCCTCGTCTTATTTGTACACATTTTAATTTTATCTTAACTGTAGGTAGTAAATGACTTTACGACTGGAACACTGAACATTCCATGTCTTATTTGTACACATTTTAGTTTTATCTTAACTGTGGGTACTAAATGACTTAACGATTGGAACACTGACCATTCCATCTCTTTTTACACATTTTTGTATTACCTACAGCATTTTGTACAGTGTATTTAGCAAATAAAAGATGTTTCACTGCAACACTAAACATTCCGTCTTATTTGTACAATTTTTAGTTTTACCTTCATTTATGCAGTGAATTATAAGTTACGGCTGTGATCTGAAAAGCAGCTGTGATAGATGATCTTGATCTTAATTCAAGGTCACAGATTCAAATAGCTAAAGTAACACCTTTAAACATAATCTTCTCAACAACCAATAGAAACAATCTTCAAAACAACCAAGAGGCACAGAGACCTGGTATTGCCTTTATAGGAAGCTTATAGGAAACAGTCCACTAAATATATGGGGAAATATGATTGGCGGAAAAAGTGTAGGGAAAGAGGAGCTATTGTTTTGAAAGTAAGATGGAATCTGATTGGTTTAAAAGAACATGATTATGTTTTAAATATAACAATTTGAAAATGAATACATTTTTGAATATTCAAAAACCATTCCTGGGTGATTTTGGCTATATTTTGGTGATTTAAGGGTTTTCTGAGTTTTTGAGGTTATTTTTGGAAAGTGAAAGTAGATTTAGTGCGAAACTGTGGTTACCTTCAAGTTTTTCTTTCTAACAAGTAAACAAGGTACTATAAGGTATGTCTTTTAGGTATAACTGCAATTGAAAAAGGATGTTTTTTTAATTCAGAGACAATTTTATGTCCGATAAAGTATACGGAATGAGTACTATCAGGATAAAGTTACTATAATTACTACTGGGAAGTATTTAGTGGACACTAGCCTTGAAGGACAACAGAATAATTTGACAGAAACGTCCTTCACCTTCATTAAATATCACAAAGGTCCAATATAAAAAAAATATAACACATTTAACCCCTAAGCTTTTGTTACAAGTGTTAAGGTGTGAAAAGCCCGTCAAATTGTCAATGACAATTTCTAGTATTAACATTATTTCTTATCCTAATTGCTAAAACTTCTGCACATAAAATAAATAAATAAGGAGAGATAGGATCACCTTGCCTGCATCCACGTTTGATATTGAAAAATGATGATAAATTTCCCCCCTGATTTACAGAAGAATTTGAACCCTTTTGAAAGACCCGAACCCAGTTCCTTATGTCATTCCCAAAGTTAAAAAATGCAAGCACTTTATCAATAAAATCCCAACTAACAGAGTCGAAAGCTTTTTCAAAATCGACAGTAAGTAACATACCAGGAATATCATTCTCTTCCGCATAATGCATAATATCATATATAATTCTAGTATTTTCACCTATATACCTACCTGAAATAAAACCAGACTGATCATTACTTATAAGTTTATCTAAAACATTCCTTATTCTATTAGCAATTGTACCTGAAGCAATTTTATAAATTGTATTCAGAAGTGAAATGGGTCTCCAATTCTTCAAAAATTGTCTTGGCTTATCTCCCTTTGGTAAACATGTTATGATTCCCTGTTTTTGTGTTACAGATAAATTATTAATAGAAAATCCATACTGAATAGATCTTACCACAAAATGACCTAATTGCTTCCAAAAACATTTTAAAAATTCCACTGTGAAGCCATCAGAACCTGGACTTTTACTATTTTTCATATTTTTTAAAGTGCGAGATGCTTCACTTAAGGTTATATTACCCTCCAGACTGTTTGTTTCCATAATGTTTAATTTTGGTATATTATTGTCATTAAGATATTCATTCAGATTTATATTATGCAATTCATTGTCTTCTGAATACAACTTTTCATAAAATTGTTTCACTTCATTTAAAATTTCTTCTTGATTTCTAATTATTTCCCCATCTTCCTTTTCTATATATAACAGGTATAATTTTTGTTACAAAATTCCTATTTTCTAGATTAAAGAAATATCTGGTAGGTTTTTCACCTTCTTCTACCCATTTCACTTTAGACCTTAATATACTTCCTTTAAGTTTATGCTTTCTAATTGATTCTAGTTTTGTTTTGCAATCTTCTAACTCTTCTAAATCTACATTCTCTTTTGATTCTATTTGTTTGATTTTATCCTTTAAATCTTGTTCTTCAGAATTTCTCTGTTTTTTCTTATACGAAGCATACGAAATGGTTTTCCCCCTAATTTCACATAAAAGAGACTCTAAAAAGAGTTGATCATTTATTGTAAACTGAATATCTTGATTTGAAATATCGTCTAAACTATTCAAGTTATATATAGGCGGAGCATATCGAATTTTAACATCAAGAATATGGTTATTTATTAAATTCAGATAATCCAAATCATGTAGTAGAGAGTTGTTAAATTTCCATAAACCTTTGCCCTTCTTAAATTCATTAAATTTCATTGCTATAAATGGAATGGAGTGATCAAGATATGATTTTAATCAGATTGACATAAATTTCTTCATAAGAATATCGTGTGTAATTAACGTCTGATTATTAATGTGAATATGATTCAATACATTGATACACGGACTTTGTGTCTGGTTCATCATCGGACCTATTCATTACGCGTCCCCTCCCGTTGGGTCCCTTCGTCGACATGCGACAAAATAGTCACGTGATTGACGCGTGATCATCGCTATTTTTATCGGACTTTCCCGAGAAATGCAATTTTGCAAGTGGCTAATAAACACATTTTGAGAGGACTTTGAATATTGAAATAACAGGAAAATGCATCTGGTAGTGCAGGAGCATGTTCATTCAATAAATTCATTGTAGACTTCCTTGGGATGCCCCTTTAAGACATTAATAAACTACAATCGAAGAGAATCGCCCTCGAGGCAACGACAACACGGATCAAACTGAAAGCATAGCATTTTGGCAGAGTCAAACTTCCTTACCAAATTCTTTGTCAGCCTCCATGATTTTAGGAAAAGCTGGGGAGCTCAAGATGGCATCATTTGTTGGATTCTTTTGCTGGTGTACAGCTGCTTCACTGCGTGTCAAAAACACTTTCAGCTTGGTTTTATTCTCCATACTCCTCGCATAATCCAGTATTCCATTCATTGGAGTTTGCGGTCCTCCTTTAAACGGAAAAATGTGTTTATGCAAGCTTTGTCGCCTCAAAATTTCACTGTCAAGATTCTGCCAGTAGTAATTTGATTGGCTAATGCGAAAGGTCATCGGGACATGACTCTCTATGGGATTATCTCAGATCTTAACGCAGCAGAGAGCAGTTTACGGAACGGCGCGGAGATCAAGATATGATTTTAATCAGATTGTCTGTGTATGCACGTGAGAGAGAGTTGTTACGACACCTGACAGAGGACGAACCATATGATTGGTCAGGACAGATGCTTAAGTTTACCTGGGTAAAGGCTTTGGCCACCTTGGGCACTCTGCTCCTGACCTTCATCTGAACAACAGCTTTTGACATTATGGGGAACCTGAACAAATTAACTCTTGGGTAAGTTTTTACTTTAATTTTTGTAATAGATTTTTTTGGATATCTTATATTAAATAATGTAGGAAATATTGTGTTTTTTAAATTTAATTGAGGTTATACAAGTTTTATATTTTCTATACGAGTCATTATCAAAAAAGTACAAAATCGCTGTCCGGCATATTTGACATTACTTCTTGTACATTTTACATGAATTAAAGTAAATGTTTTGATATTAAACTATTAATTAGGAATCAAGTCAACATATTTTAAAAGAAATGGTCTTCAAAATTTCAATAAGTAATAGACTACCTCCCTAAAGTAGGTGTGTCCGAGGGCAAACCATTGATATTCAAGCTCATCTAAAACACATTTTTTGAATGGATATTGTAAAAAGTATGGAAAAATGGACTTCAAAATGATTAAACAATGTAAAAAGAATTGGTATAGATTTGTAGATAATTACTAATACTTTTGATAAATAAAACTTTTAAGCAGAAAAAAAAAATGTTTACCTGTCCCATGTTTTTATGTCCGTGGTGTTAACACGATTATTTTGGTTCAGTTGAGGACTTTTAAACCAACTGAGTACAATCACCAATGATGCATTTGTTGCATATATACTTCCTGTTCATTCACACATGGCCTTTGGAAGTTGAAGGAGGGACATTTTTGAATCAGAAGCGATCAAAGGTAAGCCATACCAGTTGTCTACATTCAAATTGTCCATGTTGTTACCAGGTATGTTAATATGTATACCATTTGTTCAGCAAACTGTTTTATTGTATTTAAAAGATATTATAAAACAATGTGCATTCACATATTATGATTTGCACTAGGATCTATGGCTAAAATTGTAATCTAAAAATATCTCCAAATTTCCTGTGGTGTTACTGTCTGTGGTGTTTCCAGTCAAATGATAACACCACAGACAAGATATTGGTAACACTACAGACATCATGTTTGCTCTTCAATCAGTTTTATTAAAAGAGAATTAAAACTTTGCAGTTTGAATGAGTAATTTAAACTCGCCTGGCTGTGAAAGGATCTATACATGTAGCAAATTTAAAAATAAAGATGATTGTTCTTTTTTAACTGAACATGTCTCTTAAAATCAACATTTTATTAGAACGGCAACACCAAAGACCTGTATAGTAACACCACAGACAAATCTTTACATCACAAACCAAAAAAGAGTTTACTTAAATTACTGACATATTTTATTAATATGGATTATAAAGCTCTGTAATCAGTAAACAATTCTCAATATAGAATATGATAATGTGAAAGAAGATGGTTGTATTATGTTGCCATTAATTGAATCGGTAACACCGAGGACACGGATATTGGTGTTACCATAATACATGGTAACACCACAGACAACATGTTATATAATGAAAAGATACAGATTGTGATTATTACAAAGCAGAGAAATGATTATATAATGCTACGAGTACAACATAATATACACTAAATTAATGTAACCATTATTATAACATGTATTCTATCAAGGAACAATGTCAAAAATGACTGTACATTAGTAACACCATGGACAATTCGGTGACAGGAGAGGATACATAACTCAAATTTATATCATTTGCAACCAGTTTATAATTGGGTTAATGAACTGACATGTAAGTTTTTGTTCATGACACATAACAATAAAATGAATATGCAACTTCAAGTTGATGAAATAGAATTCAATTACGAAATGCACTACATGACAACAATGGTAACACCACAGACATTCAATGATGGTTTTATCTTATTCATGTATAATATAGCAGGAATAATCAAGAATGGGCCTCTCGGCAGCTGAAAAACAACAGCGCTATAGAATAAAAAGGGATGCAGATCCTGAAAAAAAGAGAAATATCTGAAGAAAGGAGAGTACAAAGAGGATTTTGAAATGGGAAAACGTACGCATGTCAGCAATCTAGGTGTACGTGATAAAAGAGCATTGAGACAGAAGTGCAGAATAGAAAAGAGAAGTCTACGAGCTAGAGAACAGAATGTAATTACATATATTTGTATTACAATTTTAATTATCTGTACATAATTTTTACAATATGAAAAATGGCACGAACACCTTCATAGCTTATCATATGTCGTCTAGATTCATAATGCATTAAATGACTAACCAACTTTAACAAAATAGGAAGAAATATAATTTTTAATTAACAGTTTCTAAAATTGTCACAATTACATCTCCGGTAAAAAAACCTAGTGACTCCTCCCCAATCACCAGAAACAGCAGGACCAGGTCCATCTAACTTGCGACCAGCCCTGAAGAAGCGCAATAGGACAAAATGTCTCCGGGAACTGGCCAAGAAAACTGCAGAAATAAGTGTGATGAAAAAGAAACTGGAAATGTACAGGAAAAGACTGGAAAGGTCACTGTCAAAACAAACAAAAATGCAGATAAATACACACAACAAGAAAAGTAATTAATGAGAAATTCGAAGAAAACAGTCAAACGGACACTGGTGTTACATCATGCACTCCTTGCACAACTCAAGCAAGATAAACAGAAGGGAGAAAAATACATGGAGAAGCTATTGGCAGGGAAACATTTGCTAAAATATCAAGTTAAAACAAAATTAATGAAAGAGATTGGGATATGGAACAAACAAACAAAAAAAGAAAACAAAAGGACATTTCGAAAGCAGGTTGTGGCATTTCTTGAAAGAGATGGTAACTCACGGATATTGTCTGGAGTAAAAGCAACTCTTACAAAGAAAGGAGTCAAGAAACAAAAGAGACTTCTTTGTGACACTCTACAAAATATTCACAGAAAGTACATGTCCGAGAATGACAAATATGCTTTTAGTTATTTGTTTTTTAGGTCATCTGACCCGAAGGACCCTGAGATGGTCTAGACCAAGTTTTCTTATTTTTCGGGCTGGTCAGAAATCCAAAATGGCCGCCATGACCGCCATTTTGAAAACACATTTTAAACTTCTTCTCAAGTTCCACCAGTGGGATTGCACTGAAACTTGACAGAAATGATCCTGACATCATCTTGACCAAGTGTTCTTATTTTTCGGGCCGGTCAGAAATCCAAGATGGCCGCCATTTTGAAAACACATTTTAAACTTCTTTTCAAGTTCCACAAGTGGGATTGCACTGAAACTTGACAGAAATGATCCTGACATCGTCTTGACCAAGTGTTCTTATTTTTCGGGCCGGTCAGAAATCCAAAATGGCCGCCATTTTGAAAACACATTTTAAACTTCTTCTCAAGTTCCACCAGTGGGATTGCACTGAAACTTGACAGAAATGATCCTGACATCGTCTTGACCAAGTGTTCTTATTTTTCGGGCCGGTCAGAAATCCAAGATGGCCGCCTTGACCGCCATTTTGAAAACACATTTTAAACTTCTTCTCAAGTTCCACCAGTGGGATTGCTCTGAAACTTCACAGAAATGATCCCGAGATGGTCCCGACCAAGTGTTCTTATTTATCGGGCCAGTCAGAAATCCAAGATGGCCCCAATTACCGCCATTTTGAAAACTTATTTTAAACTTCTCAAGTTCAACCAGTGGGATTGCACTTAAACTTGACAGAAATGATCCTGAGATGGTCCCGACCAAGTGTTCTAATTATTGGGGATGGTCAGAAATCCAAGATGGCCGCCATGACCGCCATTTTGAAAACACATTTTAAACTTTAGTTCTCAAGTTCCACTGCCATCTTGAAAAACACAGTTTAACTTTACCCAAGTTCCATCAGTGCATTTTAGCTGAAATTTGGCTGAAATGATGCTGGAGCTGACAAAGAGCTGTTAATTTTTACTCTCATTTTTGTTGTTCAACACGCACTAACCCATTTCCTTTAACATTGAAAATGGCTGATGCAAGTAAGAAAATTGATTGATTTGTGTTTTGCATAATTATTGATTGTGACTTAAATTTATAGTCAGATGACCGTTAAGGCCCCTGGGCCTCTTGTTTCAGATTGAGACCGTTTTGGATAGTTTTTCCAATAGAAAAGGATAGGCAGACATGTCTCTGCAAGCTATGTGAAAATGCGAAGTCAGCCGAGGCAATGTTCCAGGTCAAACTTGTAGAAACTCATGATCTGGAGAAATCAGCATCTAGCATTGTGTGTAATACAGAACATGTAGGATATGTATGAAGAATGAACTTGGTGGCTCTGAAACTAACACGGATGAAGTAGCATGGATTCCGTGGCAAAAGGTTAAGGAGAAACGAAAATTCCAATCGTGAGAGGAAAAAGAGATTACTATGGTAAGAAAGGTGGAACAGAAAGGAGATTTATCACAGATTGGAGAACAAGGATCTGTATTTTAATCAGATTGAGGTTTGACCGAGACTGGATTGAGTCGAACCCGCACGAGAACTCGATTGATTGATTGATCGTCCGTTTGTAGTACGCAAGGTCGCAATATATATTCCATTCTTATTACTACAGCATAACAATGGGAGATCACTTTGCTGTTCTATTGTCGAAATATGGGTTACGTGGTCGGATTGAAGCTGGGATTACTTTATTTTTTTTATTTATTTTTTTTTGTTTTGCTTCAAAGATTGGTGTAGATTTGTTATATGTAACCTGTAGGCGGTCTACTGGCCTCGCTCTCCATTGCTTAGCAATCGCGAGCCAATCCCTGGTTAAACTGCATGAAAAGCTAGCTTTTTGTCATGCGATAGCGAAAATGGTGATACTGACCTAGGATGCCCTGCAAAAGTATGATTGTTCTAATAAATATGTAGAGTTTCAAGTAAGTACTTTTTCTTAATACGTACATTTAGGTATATATTATTGGAACAGTGTCTTTGAACAATCAACAATAGTTTGCTTTAGTTGTTTGTACTATGTATTTACGATTAGACTACCCCAAGTGACTGCCTCAAATGTACAGTATTGAGTACTGTTTTCGTTGTCAAGTACCATCTTGGAACAAATGTTTTCTCATCTCTGTTATGAAAACTGTGACGCACTGTCCTAAATTAAAACGAAAAATCGGCGAATATATCAGTCCAGACTCTTTAGACTTCACTTCCCGACATTGAGGGAACCGACAGGGATTGCATGCCACCATTACAAGCCCTGGTTATATCGCAAGACTTGTGCCTAGTTTAACAACGGCTTTAGCGCCAGCCATAAGTCAACAGATCAACACAGCCGTGACGCTTTTCAATGCTCATTTTCAACAGCTAACCATTAGCATTACCAGCTCCTAGTAAAATATGTAGATTTTTCCTAGCCTCTCATAGTTTTAAACCAATACGGAAATCTTGAACCATGTTAATTATGAGTTCTTATTCGTTGTCTTTATGTTTGTTCATTCTGTCTCCTGCTTACTTTGACTTGTCTATCGTCTGCTCTCTCCTACCCTTTTATCCCAGATTTACCTGTTCATATACTGTAAATTCAACCTAATGACAAGCCGTTGAAGACGTCTGAATTGCAAAAATGTATTAGATTACGCGATATGTAGCACAAAAATAGTCTTAAAAATAATATAATGAATCGTGTAAGAGGACCATTTTATGCTAATCTAGACGGTCTTGTTGATAAGTATGTTGTATCAGATTGGTTAGTTGGTTGATTGTTTGTTTTTTAAAGTGACGGATCTCCATGATATTTTTTCATTGTCATTACAAGACTGGGTTTCCTCTGATCTCATCAATCAAGTTTTTGACATATAGACTGAGGTGCCTACACCTCACATGTCTCAGTATACTTCGCAATACACACACTTTCATATCTCATATCTCGCCATGTCGGATTGAGTTTGCCCATGTAAGAAAAACATATCTTAAATAGCCCATCACGCGATGGGACCTCACAATGGCTCAACTATGACGTGACGTCATAAATACAGATAACTTTTGATGCCTAAAAGAGAAAACGACGACGTTATGAAATCAAAACTAAAAGGCGAGATTATTATATCTTATCGAGCTGTCTGATTCGTTTTCGTCGAAAAAAATTCACGGAAAAAGTTGAAATGTTTAAAATGGTAGCCAGTGAGTCTGAACGTATTTTTATGGTGTATGAGCTTATTTAGGTACATGTATGTACATTTAGTTGGTTAGGGAAAAACATACTCTTTCATGACCGAATGTGCAAGATAGGGAAAATTCGCCTTAGGGGTTCTCAAATTTAGCAATACCCTCGGGTGAAATTTTCCTAACTTGCATCCCTGGTCATGAAAGTGTCTTCAATTATTTCTAGGAATGGACTGATACCCACTGCTACTTATTTAACAGAAACTATTATTACAGCAAAATGTTCAATTTTCTGCGAGCCCACACAAAATCAGATGTTTTGAACATAATACAGCATGCAGTTGACATTCAAAGTATCTTCCTGCAAAATATTAGTTTTATCACCGATAGGCCGCAGGAAATGAAGATAGACGCTTTTGAGTTTGCTTATTAGTGTGTTTACTTGTTGTGATAACAATGATGACTAGGTTCTCATTTTGAGGATTGATGCCAATCTGATTAAAATACATATCCTTGTTCTCACTCCGTTTTACAAGGATCTGACAACATCCCGTAAGAGGTCACGTCCAGATGACCTTTGTCGCCTCTTTACTTAACACTAAAATAATTTTCCAATGACCTGTCATCTTGCAGCAAGCCATTTCGATACATTCATTTCGATACATTATTCCGCACGAACTTTTTGGTGACGAAAGGACTAAACGGAAAAAAGTGTTTATGCAAGCTTTGTCGCCTCAAAATTTCACTGTCAAGATTCTGCCAGTAGTAATTTGATTGGCTAATGCGAAAGGTCATCGGGACATGACCCTCTATGGGATTATCTCAGATCTTAATGCAGCAGAGAGAAGTGTACGGAACGGCGCGGAGATCAAGATATGATTTAAATCAGATTGGATTGATGCTTACTTGGATGTGACAAAGATTAACATGGCGGGTGTTGCCGATGAAACAGAAGACGCTTACTCTTCCTGAACACCTGGTCTTATTATCTTGTGCTTCTCCATGTAAATATTTCATTTGTTCCTATTTTGCCCATAGTTTAATCGATTTTGAGTTCAGATTATGGTTTTGTTGACGCTTTGGTATTCTCTGATTTTTTCCTACCACCAAATATGTAACATGTTTTGGTAAAAGGTTGCAAAATTTATGAAATAGATAAATACAAATGTTCATGTACAAAACAATTATACGACATCCATTTGCGCCAACAACTGTTTCCCGTTCTTATTACTGAATTAGTTCGGTGTTTTACTATATTTTTTTTCATGCGATTATCATAATTACAAATAAGAGGATAACCTAGTGAATGACCCAAAGTTTATATTCAGTGCCACAAAGCTGCGGGAGCTTATCTTTAGTCAACAGTGTTATTGTGGTAAACCTATTGATACCGACACTATGTGATGGGGGAGGCACATTGCTGCACAACTGCATGGTAAGGAATATTCAACTTATTAACATCAACAAAGCAAACTATATTTTCATCATATATAGATGTAAAATTTCCACCTTATAATTATAGGGGTTTTTGTTATTTTTAATTTGATGGTAAAATTGCTTAATCATTTTCGCTGTATGTCTGGTGATTTATGCTTTGATTGTCAAACACCAAAACCATAATCCGAACTCGAAATCGATTAGACTAGCGGAAAAATAGGAACAAAGGACGGCATCCGCCATGTAACTCTTGGTAACATCCAAGTAAAAATCAATCCTCAAAATGAGAACCGAGTCATCATTGTTATCACAACAAGCAAACTCAAAAACGTCCATCTTCATATCACAAAGATACAGAATATTTTTCGATGAGATCAAGATGGCAACCATAAAACTTGCCCATAGTCTTCATCAACCGGCATCTCTCGAATCCCCATGCCGTAAGTTTGTTCGTCAGCAGTTGACATATATCATAAAATGATTACATAGATTTGTTATCATTGAAATTTATGTATCGACAACTGTAGTCATTTTGTTCATGTTTTTGTTTAGATAAAATATACCTCATATATGAACATAACTTTTCAGTTATAATGTTCTGTATGTGTGTTACGTCATCCTTCTGTGTTGTATTTTTAGCTCACCTGGCCCGAAGGGCCAAGTGAGCTTATGTGATGGTGCAGCGTCCGTCGTCCGTCAACTTTTTCCTTTAAACGACTTCTTCTAAAATACGGAAAGGCCCAGCGACATGAAATTTGGCTGGTAGATTTCTTGGAAGGAGCTGAACAAAGTTTGCGAAAAAAAATCACTTTGACTTAATTTGAAGGTCACAGGGGTCAAAAATGTCGAAATCTTCAAACAACTTCTTCTAAAATATCGTCAGGCATAGAGAATTCGTATTTGACCAATAGCTTCCTTGGATGAAGCCAAATAAAGTTTGCGAAAAGAAACGACCTTGACCAATATTCAAGGTCACAGTCAGGTTAAATCTATTTTAACCTTTAAACAACTTCTTCTGAAATACCAAAAGCCCTAGAAACATGGTATTTGGCTGAAAGGTTCCTTGGATGAAGCCCGACAAAGTTTGTGAAAAGAAATGACCTTGACCTATATTAAAGGTCACTGGAGTCAAATCTGTTAAAACAATTAAACGACTTCTTCTGAAATACCAAAAGCCCTAGGAGCATATTTGGCTGAAATGCTCCTTGGATGAAGCCCGACAAAGTTTGCGAAAAGAAATGACCTTGACCTATATTAAAGGTCACAGGGGTCAAATCTGTTAAAACCTTTAAACGACTTCTTCTGAAAAACCAAAAGTTCTAGAAGCATGATATTTGGCTGAAAAGTTTCTTAGATGAAACCCGACAAAGTATGCGAAAAGAAATGACCTTGAACAAATATCAAGGTCACAGGGGTCAAATCTGTTAAAACCTTCAAACGACTTCTTCTGAAATACCAAAAGCCCTGGAAGCATGATGTTTGGCTGAAAGGTTCCTTGGATGAAGCCCGACAAAGTTTGCGAAAAGAAATGACCTTGACCTATATTACAGGTCACAGGGGTCAAATCTGTTAAAACCTTTAAACGACTTCTTCTGAAATACCAAAAGCCCTAGAAGCATGATATTTGGCTGAAAGGTTCCTTGTATAAAGCTTGACAAACTTTGGGAAGGAAAATGAGCTTGACCCATATTAAAGGTCACAGGTCAAATCAGTGGTTAAAAGCTTCGAGCGACTTCTTCTGACAAACCAAAATGTCTAGAGACATGATATTTGGCTTGTAGCCTCCTGGGATGAAGCCAAACAAAATTTGAAAATGAAAATGATGTCGTCTTTTAAGGTCACAGGGGTAAAATATGTTTAAATCTTAAGATGTTCTTCTAAATGTCTTACAGTAAAAGATGTTATGGGACTTTAGGGTTACACTATAATATAAGTCAGATATTGATATCAGGTGAGCGATGCAGGCCCATTGAGCCTCTTGTTTCATTCTCACAGTTCCGCTAAGTTTTATAAGGTGAAGCGTGTCATCCAGATACCGCTCTATTTGGCAGTTTTATTTTCTGATCTGACACTATTTTTGTTAGATTTTCGGGATAAAAATTGGATACAAACATAACAGAACAATAATGACAATGGGTCATTCGCTATATTGTAATGGGTCAAATATGAAAACCGTGTCATTTGACCCATTTTGATGGACCGAACATCAGAAAAATAACATTTGTATTGCCATGGATACCCCTGGTATGTGAATACCACAGTAAAACTGGTATTTTTGTTAAAAAAGAGGCATCATCAAAGACAAACAAAAATTGTCAGTTACAAAAAATCAGAAACGAAAATAGTGAGCTTGCACCAGGGATCGACCCATGGAAATGGGAAATTCTCTCTTGCTCGAAGCTACAGTAACATTGTTGTATTCAATACAGGTTTTTCTGCCAATAAAGCTACAACCATCTAAGTATGACAGAGCTGATGTTATTCAAATGGAAATCGGTGACTCCAGAGAAGTTGCACGTAAATCATCCCAGCTGGAGTCCCCGATCATCAATAGGGGCATGACAGACCTGCAGTTCAATTGTGTGCAAGTGGTCGAGTTGGTCACAGATGCAAATAGAGCCATAAAATAATTATTATATTCCAGTCTTTATTATTTGATATATATCAAGGACGATTGTTTTAGTGCTCCACTGGTAAATGCATTCATATAAGTTATAGCACTTTGCTTATTTAACTCGTACATCATGAAAATACATTTGAATCTTTCCGATTTTAAGGTTAAAATTGTTGGTTGGTTAGTTGATTGTTTCAACGTCCGGGCAATTTAAAGACGGTCTCCCAATGTATGTAATGCGAGTGTGTATTTGGAAGGCCGCGGTATGTTCGTGTAAGCCTTCTTGCGATAGTCCGAAACTTTTGCCGATTTTAAGTGCTACCACACTGAAGTATACTGCCCAAGGTCCCTGCAAAACATCCCGGTTACACTGGACCGACAACGAGCTCTGCTGGTAGGACGCAAGAATTATTCTGTACATGCTGCCCCCATTGCATGATCGTAGAAGGCGATTAAACTTGTTATCGTATCTTTTCCATTCTATTTATAAACAACTTTCTCTTTCCTAGTGTCTCCCTCGACACAACCTCTCTTTTGGACTTTAGTTGAGCGTTTGCCCCTGTGAGGAAAGCTATGGGTTCTGTTCCCAGGCCGAGACATACCAGGGTCTTTTAACAATGGTAGTAACTACTCACTTGTTGACGTTCAGCATTGATAGTGGTGATTGTGTTGCTTGGTGTCGTATCTACGCATCTGCAAAGATCACGTAACACACACATATGCTGCACCTCTTAAATTTAGTAATAGATACAGTATGCCGAAAAAATGAATTAAACTGCATCATACAGCTGTTTCGTCCTCCTAGAATTCTTCAGTGATGCTAGGGAGCAAAAGGTAGGAATCCAAAATTTCTAAATTTATGTAGAAGCAGAAGGGTCAGGTGCGTAAAACCCCTAATTTATTAATTTAGAAGTAGAATTAAACTAGTTCTGTATAATTTCAAATCGTGTACTACGAAAACGTGTATATTAAGTACCGTGTCACTACTCAAATGAGATTAACTGTGGCTATGGAGGCTCCAGCAAATAATTCCGCCAATATGTTTATAAAAGAAAGTGGTTAATAAATTTAAGTTGATAATGTTTACCTTTTTGAGACAAATAAAATACCATAACGCCCCTTTCCAATTAAAAGACGCCATGATGGCCCGGTTGACCCCAACACGCCATAAACATGTAATATGCATGGAGTCACGAACAAAAGTAAAACCCTTAAAGGTCAATGTTATGCAGCTTCACTTTTAATACTCCTGATTGTCACCTAACCATTATTAAGACACTGGAGTCTAAAGAAAACAGACAATGTCATACAATGTAAACGTTTTTTAATATGGTAGTCTTTTGACGTGTTAACTTGGTATGAATTAAATGGGGATAATCCTGCTGCATTTTGAAAGTTGCAGATTAAGATCGATCGTTTAACCATTTCTACAATTGTACAATATACCGCCTTTAATAAGTATAAAAAGCGTTTCCCGAAATGCTTTATAGATGAATTATTTTTCATTTTCTTCCAGCATTGTAATAATACGAATTGAAATCTAAATTTTTGGCGTCTTCCTCACTTCCTTTGATTTCAATTGTAGTTATGACGTCATATCCGGCTTCCTCCATCACGGAATCCATCTGTTCTTTGTTGATAGTTAGTGCGGGATACATGTACTCGCCGACACGACAACTTCCTCCCTCCAAACAGACCGCAAGGATCATATATCCTCCCTTGTTTAGAAGACTAGATACATTCTGTAAACACTTTTTATATTCCGCAACATCGCTCGCAACTACTTCGAAGCAATAGCTGGAAATTATGACGTCATATTTTGCTCTGTCATAGTCTCTTCCGAGGGGTTGCTCTGACGTCACATCTATGGGTAGAATTCCTTTAATCTTTTTCCTTACTTCATCTTCTCTTTGTTCAGCAGTCAATCTTTACAAAGAAAAATACACGAACTGTAAGTTAAATGATATAAATTTCATATTTAAACGCCCAATATAAATTTAAAGGCCCAATATACGTAACTTCAGGGAAATTTTCATGATTCTGAAAAATTCTGAAAAAAAATTCAGTTGATAACCATGCGAAAGTAAGCCTAAAACGAAGTAAACCTGAGCGGTAACTAACAAGAAACTCTTGACAAAAAAATCCAAAGAATTGAAAATTATTCAGGTGGGGCCTACTTCAACAACAAACCGAAGGTAGATGACGGTTCGAAATGGACGCGTGTTTACAAATACCGAGTTTAAACTGCTGCTGTACCGGTAACTGCAAAAGAATTCATTTTGAATATTGCTGATATCAGTTTATCTTAACTAAATCTATAAATATAATAAGTTATTAGGCTGGATTTTCGCTTCAGGTTTTGCCGAAAGTTACGTATATTGGGCCTTTAAGTCCAAGTTGTTATCCAAATTTCTTTGTAATATCATAAAAAAGTTTAAGCACACACAAATCAATAATTTGATTAATGTTATCACACACCAGCGGCTTGTCGGGCACACGAGGTAAATTTCGTAAAACGTGAAGCGTTTACGTTAATATCCGAATTCACCATTGGATTTATGATCTCAAAAAATAATTAAAAGCAAAATAAACTGTTAATTCTTATATATACAGTATTTTTCTGTAAATATTTTATGACTATTCAGCATATGCGGACATTAAAACTAACAAACGTGAGGATGGCTCGTTACAACTAAGAGCATGACACTTGCAAAAGCCGTAGTTCACTTCAAATGTGGTGATGATAAGACTTTCTTTGTTAATGAATTAAAAGAAATATTTCCCACCTGTTATGCTGCGCTTCAGAATAATTTAAAAATTTAAATAGAGCGCTATATACATGTTGAATACATTATTATTACTACACTGTCATCCTCAAGTTTCGTTAGACACTGAATGTATATTTTATAAATATAAAATTGGTAATGTCATTTTCTGAAGAAAGTCCATTTTTCAGTGACAATTACATTTTACAAGTCCTGGAAGTTAGAGTTAGGGTAGGGTCCAGATAGGGCCTTGTTTCGAAAATGGTCAAAACTGAATAAAACAACATTGATCTACTGTCAAAACATAAGAAGCTCATTTTTATTGTAAAAACAAATTTTAATTATTGGGATTTAAGATGAATCAACACCCAGTGTTGAAAAATATCAAAATACCAAATTCAATATCAAAACCATCTTCAGAGAATTTTGCACAAAAAACGTGTATCGGAAATTTTGTATATCTAACTTCCAATTGTCAAAGTTGAGATGGTTCACTAACTTTTTAAGGCATACATTTGCTATCAGTCGTTGTAAATCGATTGTGATTCCTTACGTGCGACCTTCCAGATGGGTAACGTAGTCAATCATCATTTCCGGGTGAGCTATCTCCCCTTCTTGCCATTTCCCCAAATAGTCCAGGTTCGGTTGGGCGTAGTCTGACAGGAAAATCTCGTCCACGTGGTTACTGGCCGTGATCACGCTATGTATGGACGGACCGGTACCAACGTCAAGGAGACGCTTACCGCAGATATTTTCTGTAAGAAAAGGGAATCAACAAAAAAAGTACTTTTGCAAAAAGCATATTTCTAATATAACTACTGAAGATCATTTCAAATCTTAAATAATATAATTGGTGTGGTTTGATATGTCACGAAAAATAGAAAAATAGTAGTTTTTGCATAAACAAATATGATAAGCAAATCTTCATAATTATTGGTAGTTATGCATAGGACATTTTTGGCGTGTTCAAAAACGCATTTTACCTGTTTTGAAATTACATTATTTTCCGTCTGATTACAACAGAAGTTTGAGAAGTATAACAGGTAGACTGGTCAGAACAACACAAATGAAGTTGACAATGTTGGATATATTCTTTGTTTTATGAAAAATTCGCATATTTTTCTAATTAAAGGTGTCGCTACACGTACTTCGTGTATGCCAATATAAAATTGTTGATATCACATGAAGTGTATATTTATACACTACAATTATTTCAGTTATTCGAAAATTTAAATTCACCTGTGACTAATATCAAGCGTTTTGTTAGAGTACCCCGTCACTCAATCTGGTTTTATGCAAAGAGGTCCAGTATAACTACAGTAGCCGTAGTGATAACAACTAATCCTTTATGGAGTTATGGTCTATTTCCTATTAGGTCTCCCATTCAGAAAAGAATAAGCAGTTTGCGATACAAAATGAAAACTAAACACAAGTCGATATTTCTTGACCCCGACACTCAACGAATTATATGAGAAGTATGTGGCTGTGTCTGCAGACAAGGCATCTAATAACCTGATCCTTGTTTGCAAACACTATTATATTCATTGTTTGCAAAAAGAACCTGGCCTGCTTGATACCCAAGGTAACTTGACATATTGGATACCGAAACTACACAATGATCCTTGTAAGCAAAGTTTTATCGCTGGCTCGTCTTATTACTCTACCAAGCCAATATCAAAACGTCTTACTATCATTCGTAGTACCGTTTAATCAGGGCTTCAGTCTTTTTGTGACACTGTATACTCCAGAGGTGGCATAAATGGGATGTTGGTTTTGATCAGTCTTCAGCACCCCTTCTCAAAAATGTTTCGTCCATCAAAACATTTGATTTTTCCATCTGGTACACTACCACCATACCACATACCAAATTGAAAGAACGCCTTCGATCTCTCATTATGAGAGCGTTCTTTTCCCAGAAAGGTGGACGACGATACAAATATTTGGTAGTGAGCTTTCTTGGAGCATACTTTGTGAAAAATATGGGAAAAGCTAAGAGGAAATATACTGAAGACGATATAGTAAGGAAGGTTGAGTTCCTGGTCGACAATATTTTTGGATTCAGAGGAAATATTTATCAGCAGATTAATTGCCATTTCCCAACAGACAGCCCCACTCATGTTTTTGTTTTCATACTTCTACATCAGCTGCTTATCTCGATCTCTACTTAAACTACGACCAACATGGACAGCTTATTACTAAAATATACAATAAAGGTGATGATTTCAATTTTTCGATCGTGAACTTTCCATTTCTTGATAGTAACATCCCTGCTTCTCCAACCTATGGTGTTTACATGTCGCAGTTGATTCGATATTCTAGAGCTTGCTCTGGGTACCGTGATTTTCGTGATCGATGTCGACTGTTGACAAACTAACAACACAAGGATTCGAGAGATGCATATTGATCAGAACTACGGGCAAGTTTTATGGTCGCCATCTTCGTCTCATCGAGAAATATTCTGTAACTTTAAGTGATATGAAGATGGACGTGTTTACTCGTGTGATTGACAATGATACTCGGTTCTCGTTTTCTCGTTATGAAAACTTGGTGTTTACTTGAATGTGACAAAGATTTACATAGCGCTGTTTACTTGGATGTGACAAAAATTCACATAGCGGGTGTCGTCGATGAAGCAGAAGACGCGTACTTTTCTGGAACACATGGACTTATTTTCTTGTACTTTTTCCGAGTCTCCATGTAAAATTTTCTTTTGTTCCTATTTTGTCTCTAGTTTAATCGATTTGAGTAATAATAATTGTTTTGTTGATTGACGCTTTGGTATTTTCGGGTTTTTTTATGTATCTACATATGAGGAAGACATGAAGGAACTTGATGAGGGGGCCAAATGTTGGCCAAATGATGACCAATCTTTGGTGAAAATCACATTATTACTTTGCATTGGTAAAGGTGTGTATCTAAGGAGACGCATATACTTTATAGTTAAAATATGACTTAACAGTAAAGTTCTTTCAACTTTGGTAACTGGTTATTCAAAAATTTGGATCTGGTTGTCGGAATATATAACCAGGAACGCGTTTTCTTATGGATAGGCACATGTGTTTTGTGGTTTTAAAATGTCGGTAGAGAGGTATATTGTGTGCTTTGATGGAGGAATAACGCGAAACAGGAAATCGAAATAGCAGAAAATATCAAGTCGTTATCTCTAATTCCGGGGGACCGTGGGAAAAATTGAAATGATCAGAGTACTCATGTAAAGCAAGTTAAAAAAAGGGGGGGGGGCAACGGAATACTAAGAATTAAAAGGGGTCCTCGAGTAATACTATTTTGAGAAAACGAGGTTCGACATTAATACAAAATAGTAACGACGTACATTGGTTGAAGATTTTGTGGAGGGAATCGAGGTCAGTCCTCATGTTGATCGAGGCTTCTTCCGTGGCTACATAGTTCGCAATATACCATTCGGGATCGAATTTGGCAACATTCTTCGTTTTCGGCAAAGTGGCCATCTTCGATACGTCCTCTTGCTCTATAGATATAAAAATAGTATGAATATGAGTGTGATGCATGGCAAAACGAATCCTGGTCACGGGCACCGTTTAATCCATCATGTGGCACGATTGGTCTAAATTAATGTCAAGAAATCAAACTCAACGTTCTTATCAAATATCTATTAATTAAGATACATTTACAATTTTTTTATATACTTCCCAACAATAAATCTATACTTTCAAAAATAAATTCGGCCCTTTCGAACAATTTTTGAATAACCTCAATTATTTTTTACATAACAGATTGTATTGCTTTTCTTAAATAAATTCTTATTTTTTTTTAAAAAAGGTTTCTTGCCCCTTTTTGACTTGAAATGTCTGCTACCCCTACATGCTTCCTGATTGTGAGCAATGCAGTGCCTGATGGGCCAACCTTGGGTTTCCACATCCTGCCTCATCTGTGTCATTTCTCAGTACGTATGGTATTTGTAATATGATGTATAAAAGAAAACTACGAATGTGAAAACTACGAATGTGAAAACGGGGGATTTTATCAATAAATGTAAATGTGGCAGTGGTGGTTTTAACCGTAAAGAATTTCGGAGTTATAAAAAAAGTTCAAAGATACATTTGGAAGTCCTTTTGACATTTGAGGTTTATGATCTATGACCTTTGAGCAAGGTTTTATTGTTGTTGCTTCCCTAGAGAATTTGCCTGGTATCTTTAGTGTGGATTTCCTTGAAAATCACAAACGTAATTAACTCATTAGTAAACAGACACTTAAGACTCTAGTAGGCGAAGTGGAGCTTAACAAACATAAGCCTAGCAGTTGTACTCAGATTAATGTTGTTCAAGAAACAATAGTTCCTGCCCAGACAGGAAGTTAGAAACATATACAGAATATCATGCTGTCGAGTCAACACTTAGCTCAATAAAGCAAGATTTGTCTGTTAGAATGGACTCGTCATAAACCAGAGATAGACGTATACATTATAATCGTGGGAAAAAGTTTAGCACCTTATATAAGTAAGGCCCAGCTTGCTATATTTTTTCTGACGTGACTGGGAATTATCAGGTTATACTTCAGGCAAGATGTCTGTGTGAGACACCTGGCTTATTACAACGACAAGTTCCACTCCAGGTTTTGTTTTTCACACCTCTCGTCCTCCACAGTCAGTTAAGAACAATAGATCGGTCGTCGTTAAGTCTAAAACAAACAACATCCGCGTTATTAAAAGGGTCGTCTTAAATACAGTATCGTTATAGCTAAGTAGCATAACAATAGTAATTTGAAAGTAAAAGTAGAATCTTAGAGCTGATAATTACGAAGGCAAAGTGACTTTAAACCGGCAAAAGGTCTGGACCATCGCCAGGAGGCTTACACAAACACACATTCAACATATATACACTCGTGAAATACACCACCGGGAGGTAGTACTTTCAAGACCACATCTGTTAAATGGAGATTTTGCATTAAGCACGAATCCGAATCTCTATCCGTATCGAGCGGGAAGAAATCATTATGCGACCTTATCGCAATTAATCTGTCAAATTATATTTTTCACTTTTCCCACTGATCGTTAGACTTGTATCAATGTGTCTGCCTGCTATCATGATGCACGTTTGAATATATTTCACTGGAATCGTAAACTTCACATATATCATGATACAAGTTAAGATGTATTTGACTTGAAAGTTAACTTATTTAGAAAGTGGACGAAATCCTGTCTGCCTGATCGTCAAAGATTTTTTCCACCTTCTAAATACATTCAAACTTGCATCATGATATATTTATGTGTAGTATGAGAAGTTAAAAAGGAAACGGGTATGGTATTGTTTTTTTTAAACAACACTGTTGATATAGTTGTCCGACATCATGGCTTACTGAAAGCTTAAATGGCAATATTTATAATTGGTTAAAAATACTGCTAGTGGTAGATTCACATACACTACATCTAAAGGTTGGTGTTCAGCAAGGTTCTGAACTTGGATTATTCTTTTTCTCAATATATATTAATTATATATGTGTAAACATGCAACCTGATTAAAATCATATCTTGATCTCCGCGCCGTTCCGTAAAATTCTCTCTGCTGCGTTAAGGCATGATCCTTGTAAAACGGAGATAGAACAAGGATCTGTATTTTAATCAGATTGGTGACATGGTGCCTGTATCAAGGATAATTTTACCTGCATGTTTCTCAGATAGGAAAATGGAAATTGAACATGATTACAATCATGATTTAGCCATTACAGAGCACTTGTCATATTAATGATCCTAGTAAAACTGCTGCAGATACAGTTGACATTTTATAGCAGAGGATCTGACAACATCCCATAAGAGGTCACGCTCAGATGACCTTTGTCGCCTCTTTACTTGACACTTAAATAGTTTTCCAATGACCTGTCATTTTGAAGCAAGCCATTTCGTCACATTATTCCATATGAACTTTTTTGGTGACGAAATGACTAAACGGACAAATGCGATTATGCAAGCTTTGTAGCCTCAAAATTTTACCGTCAAGATTCTGAAAGTTGTAATTTGATTGGCTAATGGAAAAGTCTTCGGGACGTGACCCCCTATGGGATTTTCTCAGATATTAACGCAGCAGAGAGAAGTTTACCGAACGGCGCAGAGATCAAGATATGATTTTAATTTCAAAAAATATTATTGTCAAAAAGACAGATTGATCGGGCAGCAGGCATAGCCTATTTAAGCCATCTGCAAACTAGAGCAATTTTGCGATCCGTGTCGATGTTTCAAACAATTTACACCTGTACATATTGCAGAGCACCTAGTTCAATTTTTTTACTGGTATCGGGTAATGATATTATATCTATTACTTGGGTTACAGGGAGTGACGACCGACATCAAATACTTTGAGTTTTACTGTTACGAGAATATACGATATTATTTTGATAATTTCGTTTAACAATGATGTAAATTTTTCAAGTTTGGTTGTGAGCGTATCTCTTAGAATTCGAGGATGAGATGTAAACAAAAAGTAGAATACCGCAGCGTCAACAAAACTATAATCCGAAATCAAATTCGATTAAACTAGGTCCAAACTATGAAAAAGTTAAAGATTTTTATGTAGACCTATGTAAAAGTACATATTGCACAAAGATACAAAATATTTAGGAGGTCGCATTATAAGAGTGATAAAAAGATCACATTAGTCCTCTTGAATCAACACATGGTTGCACGAACGGAGCATTCGAGGTGCAGAGAGTAGACATCGGTATGACGCATACCCCGGATTAGGGTCTATTGAGTCGGACATATACATACCGACTGAATAGACGCTTGAAAAAAAAATTAAGAATCAATATAAGTAGTAAAGCGATAATAAAACTATATGAAATACACCTACCTGTTGTCATAAATGATGATCAATTTCAAATCTGGATATGGTGTTATCAATCTGCCGGTAATACGTAGCCTGGATATAGATAATAAACTCAGCCAGTTGTGTCGCTATCTTTGTGTACCAGGCCATCGTACTCGACATTTGATCCGTATTCGGTGTACGGTCGGCCCTTCACACAAACTGAATGTGCATCTCTGAACTTCAGCTTTATCTGAGAAATTGTATGCCGATTCATTTTGTTAAACTTGTACACAGGCACTAGCCTCGTTGTCAAACTCCTATAATATAAACAAGGTTAATTATGAACTCCATCAGCCCGGCGGCACCACCTAAGTATGGGAAACATTATTTGGTAAATAATTTACCATGTATCATGCCGTAAAATTTTCCGTAGACGTCACGAAATATCAGAAAACTGTCAAATTTCAGATAGTCGGACACTATGCTGTTCACAGGAAACACGCTCAATTCCTAGGCATGTACAAAGTTCAGCCTCAAACCTACTTGTGTGTTTGATCATGTACTTAAATTATCATGTCAGACACTTGAAACAAAATTTCAAGCTGGTCAGACTGGCAAACGGAAAACAGGCCATTTGCTTCCATTTTGTTGAATAATTGTGATCTCGGCGCTGCTATTGTAACTGGTCAATCTGCGCCGAAAGGTCAGCGGAAAATTCCACTCCTAAAACAGGTCTATATTCTACAGTCCCCGAGTTAAGTTAATGATGGTCATATAAACACCATGCCTCCTTTACCGAATTTGTCAAAGCTGAAAAACATTTCATCTGATGAGCAGTCCACGGATGACTCTTCTCCCTCAGATACCCCATCTCCAAAGGAAGCAAACAAAGTATGTTTTAAATAATTTTCTTTGAAATGCGTTTTTAAGAAAATTTGAAAATTTAAAAAAGTCCATTGAAGAGGGCTGAAATTGAGGTTCAGAAATGTAAAGAATTCTCTTCTTCTACATGTGAAAAATGACGTAACACACACATATGCTGCACCTCTTAAATTTAGTAATAGATACAGTATGCCGAAAAAATGAATTAAACTAAGTAACCCAATGCAATGGTGGGAGAACATCAAACATGGTTCCTCTTCTCTCTCGTATATTGCAAAAAGATTGCTGTGCATCCCATCCCCATTACTAGTGCTCAGTTTTCAACACAACAGGAGACATACAATGTACATAGCCAGCACACTGACTTCGAGCCGATGTTGGCTGAATCCTGAAGGGCGGAATATCGGCAAAGTATTTCTTTATCGGGCCGATGTAAGACCGATATTTGTATTTCAGTGTCTTACCTCTATCGACACCTTCATAACTAGCGGCCATTTTGTATTCGTGTTGCTCACCAACTGCAAACCACGTGATTCCCCACCGTGACAGAGTACTATCTCGTAACTGAATTTTTTAAATTACTGAAATGACTAAAAAATAAAAATATACATTTCACACAATTTTGTCACAAACATGACTAAAAATATATTTCACTTGATTATGTCAAATGTAAAACAAACATATGCAACTCATTTTACCAGCGGCTACAAGGAGGTGTAATCATTGCAATATCGATCACATAAAGGGTCATATTCAGGTAACTTTTTTCTTTTGCCAATCAAATTACAGCTTGCAGAATCTTCGGAGTGAAATTTTGAGGCGACAAATGTCATCAGAACATGACCTCTTATCGGATGTTGTCTACATTTTAATCAGATTGGTGGACCAGATATTCTGAAGTGTAATTTCAAGAAAGGCGTTTTCACCCTAACCCTTCTGCTGATACATTAGTTAAGAGTGTTTGGTTTCTCACCCTTTGGCCCAAGCATCACTCGACGAGTCTCAGAAGGACAAAACAGCTGTAAATTGCAGTAAAGTTATTTTTTTCGGCATACTGTATCTATTGCTAGATTTAAAAAGTATAGCTTCCGAGGGTGTTACGTCACTTTTCAAAATTAATGCTTAACACAATATAAACAAGTCATTATTTATTATTGTTCCATGTTTGTTAAGTTTTCAAATCCCGAGTGATAAGATAAGTACCATACTGGCCGTCCAGAAGATTGTACTGGACTTCGAGCGAGAAAAGTGGAAGGCCTGCAGTGAGCTGTTTCCGGGAATGACGTTTATATATCTTTTTAATTCTCGGTATATTTTCATTGATGTAAACTGTTGAACCACTCTCCTATGTTCTGTGGTAGTCTCGGTCTGTACACACTTATCAGACTCCTGTGTAAGGAGGTACCCCTTCTTCCCATGCGCCAAAAGAAACAGGTATACATGTTATACAATTGACCATGTTCAAAAGAAGATTTACTTGATGTTATACAAGTTTATATAAGCATCATGGTAAGTGTATGTTGTCGTAGCCCAGCTCTTCAGTAACACAGTGGTAAAACGACTTTTGTTGCATATACATACTCACTTCTTCATTTAGTCGGTGTGCATCCAATCGTCCGCCATTTTGTAAATGTTCTGGTATAAGTATTAAGTTTAATATCACTATTTTTATAGGATAAGAAATATTTTGTTTAAAAACTGTTATTTATTGGTACATAACATTATACTTATCAAACGACAGTCTGAAGAGTACAGATACACAAGAAAACCCAGGGGGAAATGTAATGCCCCATACTTTCCACAGGCACCAAACTGGTCCGAGAGGCCAGTCTTTCATTAAAAATGATGAATCAACAGCATGAACATTGCATGTTTCAACGTGACCTCCATATATTTTACCTACAATATGATCATTACGAAAGCGGGGGTATTTGTTACACTTTAACTTCTTTTAATTGAATAATGACAAAAAGTTTATAAAACGTTGTTAATGAATTTTGATTGTACTACTTCGCCCAACTCAATAATCAAAAAAAATTAAATGTGGTTTTAGACCAAACATTTACAATGCCAAAAACTATACATTTTTTTATTCATAAACAGTAAAAATTATTGTTGTATGATTTTAACTCGCAGATTGGAAACATGGCTCCTGTTTGCAGATGCAAAGAGGAATGAAGAGTTTTGTACAGGAAAACCATTTTGTATATACAAAATTTCATCAAAAAAGTTTCACGCAAAAGATGTAAGCGCTTTAGTTGACAAAGAACTACTTTCTTCCCGTGCAACATATTAATGTACAGCATGTGCACCGTCGTGCAAGTCAGAAAATCTATTTTGTGATGTGTATCTCTTCCGAAGAGAAAACTGTACGAAAACAATATATAGGTGTGGTTTTGCATTTTTTGGAGAACAGTTTTGACCCTTAACAACATGTGTAGAATTGCTAGTGCTTTGGGGGAAATTACAAAAAAATGCCCTGAATGAGGAGTGTGTTGAAAGACAAATTCACTATAAAGATGAGAAATAGTTAAAATCTTTTGATGCTGTTCATTGGGTAGAAGAAACAAATTCAGTTTTAAAAACATTCCTGAAGGAACTGCCGACGGGGTACCAATCGGAAAAGGACCGAAACTGACCGCAGTTTTCAAAACCCCTTCTGACAGGACCAAGTTCCTCGATATTTCAAAACAAATCTATACATATATCAATCTAACAGCCAAACCCAAGAGAAAATAACGGGCATGATTAAGGAAAACATCAGGGACCTGAAAACCGGCATTATGAGAAGGAGGGAGAATTGGAGGCACAATGGGAAAAGAAGGTGAGGAAGCAGACTAAGTCACACATTCTATCGACAACTAGTGGAGGCACAAACTTCCGCCCTCGCGCCAAAAGGTATATTTTTAAAATGACAACTAGGACACTAGTCTAATATGTATACAAAATTTGATCAAGATCTGTTGAACCGTTTTCAAGTTATAGCCCGGAAAAAACTAAGAAACCGTAATATTGTATTTCTGACTTTGTTTCCATGGTAACGAGAAAACATCGAAATTGGAACCTCACTAATAGTAAAAGGCACAACTAGGACACTAGTCTAAATTGTCTACCAAGTTTGGTCAAGATCTGTTGAAACGTTTTCATGCTAAAGCCAGGAAAATCTCTCGGGCGGACTGATAGGGACAGTGCCCAATTTAACGAGCGTTTCGTTTGGGATAATAACGTCAACAAAAAGTTGCAATTGAACTTGGCCAAGCCCTTATTGCATTTAACCTTGGTTCAAAGTTTCCAGAAATTTTGATAGTTTATTTCGCCGTTATTGCACGGAAACGGCACAACATGATAGTTTTTGTTCATCAAGGGGCCATAACTCTGCCAAATAACGTTCACAAAAAGTTGCGATCGAAGCAAGTCGGATAAATTTTAGATATATATGGATAGTCTGAACAAATATCCTCAAGACTTTGAGTTGTAAAAACAATCGTAAACATTTCATGTTATTATATTTGTGGACTTTTCAATGCATAGGCATTTTATCTTGTAGGCTTGACAAAGTTTTAATGAAATCGGATAATTAATTAATATTTGTTTGCTTTATTGCACGGAAAAGAAGCGTGATAGACGGACGGGACGGACAAATGTCGAAAACTTGCTTTTGCAACTTTTTAAGACACGTAGTTCATCGGACCATGTTAGCACATTGTCCATGTATAACATTACACGTCAGGTGATATGCGACAATGTTCCTTGCTTAGCACAGGTTTAACGAACATACGATATACACAAGTTTGGGCATGCACGGATACCCCTATTACAGGTTGGGTAAAGTCCTCCAACTGCGCGACAAAGTCCTATATGTGTGACTGTCGCACACATACGCGGCTAGATTGTCACGCAAATGGGTGAAAATTTAATATAACCCCGGATAGCACGTGCAATTCGCTTGCGCGCATGTTTTTGTAATTTCGCGAGATACACTACATGCCTTACGAGTGTATAAATACCAGAGTGTGCGGTATACGTGGATGCATTCAGCGCGTTACCGAGAAGGTACCCGTAAGTATTACACTGTTTTCGCCATTTTCATTGCCAAAATATACCGTTTTTCAACAATTTTACCTCGGCTTCTTCACCCGGCAACACACATCATCTTACATCGACGCCATCTTCCCAGAATGCACCGCATCAGTTACTGCAGTAGCCAATGAAACGGCGTTATCTATCTCGCAACTACACATCCTGGCACATTCTATGGAAGCGTCACCGTAGCATATTAGTGAACGTGCACTTTAATGTAAAACTATAGGAAAGCGAAACTAACGATGGTCAGAATAATTAAATTTCGTGCACTTAAATATAAATTATAAAATGCAATGTAGGGTTAAGTATTTAGTTCAGTGTTAGGTTTTTATAACCAGCAAAGTATGGTGTCATACAACTTATCAATTCCAGGTAGAAGTAATCTGGTAGTAATGTATTGTTGTATTCTTTGTTGTATTCTTAATAAGTCACTCGTACATAATTATCTATAAACGTAAAGTCATACACCACACCAGTGATCACATTTAGTACCAGTCCCACAGCATGCTGACAATCGTGAATTGGGTGTTATAAAGTACATGCAGGTTCTTCCTTTACTAACACAGAATGCACATGTCGGGTTTATTATGAAAAAATAAATGGTTGTACAATGTCAGTACGTATTGTAAATTAATTATTGATATTTGGGCACATTTACTTTACAGATTCACAAACACTACCATCTGAGTATGGCGGAGAAAGTGGCAAGTATTTGTAAGGCCAAGTACAAAAAATACAACAGTCCTTTTTTGTGTTCCGGGTGGATAACCATTTAAAAGTGGTTCACATGCTGCACCCTTGGATTAATGAACGACTCATAGTCGTAAAAGTGACTCACATAGTAAGGTCAAATCATAAAACGCTCGTCTATTACTCTTTATACTAACAGGGTATGAAACACATACACTTAGGATCATTGCACCTTCCAGTGCCACTTATTCATATGCAACTCATGACACGGCTGCCAAACAAAAAATGCCATTGATGCAAGATTTTTCTTTTATAAGGATTACATTTTCCTATTTTTAAACATAGCTAAATTTATACCAAACTACAACTAGTCTTGCTTGAATCATATTTTTCCCATGTATTCTTATGAAAAGTCCAGGAGTCTTTTCCCCGCCAAATATTACTTGAATTAAAACCTTTAGATAATTGAAATAAGCTCAGTGACCTATCAATATTGTTGCTTATTTCTGATGTATTATGTATAATACTAATAACAAAAATGATTTCAAGAAAAGTTAATTACTCAAATACTCATGAGCCAGCTTCCAACAAGCGCGGATACAAATACGAAAAGAGTGCTAATGTTATTATTTCTTGGTTTATTTTACAGGCTTTATCCATTGATGTAACGTCTCGGAATGACGGGGATACAGCACCATCGCCATTTTCGCCAGTACCTATCTGCCACACAGATGTCCAAACAAAGACCAGCAAATCATATCTAAATGACCTTATTGCCAATACTAACGATCTGTGCCGCATTTGTGGGGAGGTGCAGATGGATTTCAGGGCGTTTTGGGTTGGTTGCGCTGTGTTCAGGTCTGACATGCAAAACGCAATCAGTATATGTGTCCTTTCCACATTAAATCATTACAATGATATGTGTCAGTAATTTGTTATTATTGTTTCGGATTCGGCGTGCCGTTGTCAACCACATTTGTTGCGGTTTGGCATATTTATAGCCTGAAATAATAATGACAATTGTGTAGCATAATAAAAAAACAATTATGTCTTTTATACTTTTATTTTATTTTTCCAAAAAAGGAGCGGTAAATCCGACGAACAATAAATCAAATTGGTATGGCCTTAATATGAATATACGTTTTAATTACCTATTAATTATCTGTGACGACAAAAGCATCTAAAACCACGAAGGATATATCTGAGAATAAATAAATTTAACATAACATATCAACTGTATGTGTTAAATTGCTTTAATTAGTGATATATAATCGTTAGTTTCGCTTTCCTATAGTTTTACATTAAAGTGCACGTTCACTAATATGCTACGGTGACGCTTCCATAGAATGTGCCAGGATGTGTAGTGGCGAGATAGATAACGCCGTTTCATTGGCTACTGCAGTAACTGATGCAGTGCATTCTGGGAAGATGGCGTCGATTTAAGATGATGTGTGTTGCCGTGTGAAGAAGCTGAGGTAAAATTGTTGAAAAACGGTGCATTTTAATTTGGCAATGAAAATGGCAGAAAACAGTGTAATACTTACGGGTACCTTCTCGGTAACGAGTCAGCGCGCTGAATGCATTCACGTATACCGCACATTCTGGTATTTATACACTCGTAAGGCATGTAGTGTATCTCGCGAAATTACAAAAACATGCGCGCAAGCGAATCGCAAGTGCTATCCGGGGTTATATTAAATTGTCACCCATTTGCGTGACAATCTAGCCGCGTATGTGTGCGACAGTCACACATATAGGACTTTGTCGCGCAGTTGGAGGACTTTACCAAACCTGTATTTTATACGCTTATACCAAGTTAGTACTTTTCTTTCGGCCTTAGTAATATTTCTTAATTGTCGTTCAAAATATACTTACGTTTCCTTTGTTTAATTTTAGACTTTGACTAGACAGGCCAATCTTTTTTCAACTTTGGAAAGACAACACAGCAGGACAGATGAGAAAAATGAATGAAAAACCTTTCCAAGAAAAATGATGACAGAAATTCTAAGCAATTTGAGATGGTGAAAATTAATATGTTCTTTATTATACTTTTAATATCTTTTCTACTTCAACGTGTGTTATTTGTTTTCGTAATTCGTCATTAAATTTGAATGTTGATATACTGCCCACCCGGAACACAAAAAAGGACTGTTGTATTATTTGTACTTGGCCTTACAAATACTTGCCACTTTCTCCGCCATACTCAGATTGTAGTGTTTGTGAATCTGTAAAGTTAAAATGTCAAAATATCAATTTTTAATTTACAATACGTACTGACATTGTACAACCATTTATTTTTTTCATAATAAACCCGACATGTGCATTCTGTGTAAGTAAAGGAAGAACCTGCATGTACTTTCTAACACCCAATTCACGATTGTCAGCATGCTGTGGGACTGGTACTAAATGTGATCACTGGTGTGGTGTATGACTTTACGTTTATAGATAATTATGTACGAGTGACTTATTAAGAATACAACATTACATTACTACCAGATTACTTCTACCTGGAATTGATAAGTTGTATGACACGATACTTTGCTGGTTGTAAATACCTAACACTGAACTAAATACTTTACCCTACTTTGCATTTTATATTTATATTTAAGTGCACGAAATTTAATTATGTCACAGCAGAATTCTGACCATCGTTAGTTTCGCTTTCCTATAGTTTTACATTAAAGTGCACGTTCACTAATTTGCTACGGTGACGCTTCCATAGAATGTGCCAGGATGTGTAGTGGCGAGATAGATAACGCCGTTTCATTGGCTACTGCAGTAACTGATGCGGTGCATTCTGGGAAGACGGCGTCGATGTAAGATGATGTGTGTTGCCGTGTGAAGAAGCTGAGGTAAAATTGTTGAAAAACGGTGTATTTTGGCAATGAAAATGGCAGAAAACAGTGTAATACTTACGGGTACCTTCTCGGTAACGAGTCAGCGCGCTGATTGCATCCCTGTATACCGCACACTCCGGTATTTATACACTCGTAAAGCATGTAGTGTATCTCGCGAAATTACAAAAACATGCGCGCAAGCGAATTGCACGTGCTATCCGGGGTTATATTAAATTTTCACCCATTTGCGCGACAATCTAGCCGCGTATATGTGCAACAGTCACACATATAGGACTTTGTCGCGCAGATGGAGGACTTTACCAAACCTGTATTTTATACGCTTATACCAAGTTAGTACTTTTCTCCGATCTGATAAGTACTGTAACTTTCGGCCTTAGTAATATTTCTTAATTGTCGTTCAAAATATACTTACGTTTCCTTTCTTTAATTTTAGACTTTGACTAGACAGGCCAATCTTTTTTCAACTTTGGAAAGACAACACAAAAAATGAATGAAAAACCTTTGCAAGAAAAATGATGACAGAAATTCTAAACAATTTGAGATGGTAAAAATTAATATGTTCTTTATTATACTTTTAATATCTTTTCTACTTCAACGTGTGTTATTTGTTTTCGTAATTCGTCATTAAATTTGAATGTTGATATACTGCCCAAAGACCCCTACTGTTCATTGCTACGCCATTTCAATAACGTTTGAACAATGACAAATTCTAATCGGGCGGTGCTAGACCGCTGAAGTTTTGTATGTTTTGAGGACTTGACTGACGTTGATAAAGTAGATTGTCCATGTAGATAATATTATATCGCTGGAGGGAAATATAGATTCCATACAATGTGTGTAAAACCTCACTAACCAAGTCATTCCTACCAGAAGTAATTCACAGCCGTCCGGACGATGTTTGCGGTACTCATCGAAGTTGGATGGGAATATATTTACGGCGAATGGTCTGGTCTTAGCCAGGGATCTGTGCCAAAATTAATGCACGTGTTCCGCAAGGAGGTCCTATATCTCTTCTATCATGTTCATAATACTTTTGAAGAGGAGCTCCTCCGCTTTTGTGGAGGAGCTCATCAGGACAGGTAACAAAAACCTTGCCAAATCTTTTAATTTCACTTTCAGATATATCGACGATGTGTTGTCTATAAACAAGAAGTTTGCTGACCACGTCGATCGTATATACCCTTCTGAACTTGAAATAAAGGACACAACAGACTCTTCTACATCAGCTGCTTACCTCGATCTCTACTTAAACTACGACCAACATGGACAGCTTACTACTAAGCTATACGATAAACGTGATGATTTCAATTTTCCTATCGTAAATTTTCCATTTCTTGATAGTAACATCCTTGCTTCTCCAACCTATGGTGTTTACATGTCGCAGTTGATTCGGTATTCCAGGGCTTGCTCTAAATATCGGGATTTTCGTGATCGATGTCAACTGCTGACAAACAAACTAACAACACAAGGATTCGAGAGATGCAGGTTGATCAGTACTATGAGCAAGTTTTATGGTCGCCATCTTTGTCTCATTGAGAAATATTCTGTATCTTTAAGTGATATGAAGATGGACGTTTTTGTGTATGCTCATTAGTGTGTTTACTTGTTGTGATTGACAATGATACTCGGTTCTCATTTTGAGAACTTGATGTTTACTTGGATGTGACAAAAGATTTACATAGCGGGTGTCGTCGATGAAGCAGAAGACGCTTACTCTTCCGGAACACCTGGTCTTAGTCTCTTGTACTTTTGCAAGGGTCTCCATGTAAATCTTTCCTTTGTTCAAATTTTGCCCCTGGTTTGATATATTTTGAGTTTTGATTATAATTATGTTGACGCTTCGGTATTCTCTTATTTTATTTGAACCTCACTTAGGCTGCATTCGATTCGCTTGTCCTTGACATGTCTTGCACTGTTCCGGCACGATTTCCAATCAAAAGGACCGATACCGGAAAATTGTAAAGCAATATGGCGGACATAGCTTCTTTGGCCACTGTTGCAGGAATGTCCATGAGGGAAGAGGACAACAACGAAGATAGCACAGTAGTTACAGCAATGACATATTTTTTTGTCGATCGTGTGTGTTAAGTTAAAGGCCCAAAAAACGTAACTTCGGGAAATTTTTCGTGATTCTGATAAATTCTGAAAAATAATCCAGTTGATAACCATGCAAAAAATAAGTCTTAAACGAAGTAAACCTGAGCGGTAACTAACAAGAAACTCTTCACAGAAAAATCCAAAGAATTGAAAAAAATTCTTGTGGGGCCCACTTCAACAATAAGCCGAAGTTAGAAGACAGTTCATGACATTTTCACTGTTTTCCATTATGTATGACCAGAGAAATCAAAATTTGTTTACAACATGCAATTTTCGGGACGTCATTTTGGTACCGTTATATAGAGAAATGACGTCCAACGGAAATAAGCATTGTAAATAATTCTGAATAGCTCCATAAATACACAATGGAAAATTAAATATATATTATGAGAGGACACCTAGGATATTTATGTACCAAATGACAAATAGATTGTCAAAATCCAACTATAAACGGAGTCAGGAAAATTCATTAAAAAAATGGAAATACAAAGAATGCATAGTAAAACAGAAAAAAATGAAAAGACTTTTGACATGTAACTGTATGTGGCGGAGACGGGAAATCTTCATAGAAATACCATACTGAAGATATCCAGCCCGGTCACATTATACCAACAAAAGTGCTGAACGTTATAAATTAAGTAGAGAATAACCACCATTATTGTTATAACAATTATCATTGTTAAAGACTTTAGTTTAAGAGCTTATTGCCTTCCGCACCTGAGGGAAAACTCATAATTACACCGAAATCGAAGTTATAGTACCGTTAATACTACTAACGCCATTGATGTATTCAATGTACATGTAGTGTCATTGTAGCGATAATGTATCTTTAACGATTGGATTTATAATATAATTCGTGGGTTGTCGTATGTATTTCACATTCATTGGTGTGCAACCTACTTTCACTCACATTGTACTTGCATATTGAATGATGCGTCCTAGTTTTCAGACGTATGACATCTGTTTGAGTTATACTGCCAAGGCTGTTATGTTTCAGCATTTTATCAGTTATCTTTTTTATTAAAGTTCAAGTAGATGACCTAGATTACCAAGATAGCCTTACAGCCGGCTTAGTTTACTAGCTATAGCCAGGCTAAATATTACCGGCAGATTGATAATACCAGTTTTAGATTTGAAATTGATGATCGTTCATGACAACAGGTAAGTGTATTTGAAAAAGTTTATCATCTCTTTACTGCCATACTTATATTGTAGTCTGATTAATTCAAACGTCCTTTCATTCCGTATGCGAGTTTGTATTCAAAGGTTCCGCTTTAAGCGACTTTAATCGGGGGCAAGCGTCACTCCACCATTAGCGCTTTCTGCACCCTTTTGAAATCGAATACTCAATTCGTGCCACTTTGTGTTGATTCAAGATGACTAATGTGATCTTTTAATAACTCTACCCTGCAACATTCCTAAATTACGAATCATCTTCGATATCCATGAGATACGCTTACTACTCCACTGGAATACATATAAATCCCAGTAAAATCATGATATCAAAAGAATATCGTATAATCTCGCGGTCTCGTACCGGTAAAAGTTATAGGTCTGATTTGATTAGCCGGCACCAATAAAAAAACAGTACAATGTAGGTCGGTACTATGTAGGAAACGCTTGCAAGTCGTCGCCCTTTGAACGATCGACACGGATTTTTTTTGCACAAGTTAATTGTACATGTACCAGCAATCTAATTAAAATACAGATCCTTGTTATCACTCCGGCCTATGAAATCATCGCAAATGCACGCATAAAGTAACATGAATTTATAGATGTGTCTGTAGTTCAAACGAAACAACAGTTGTCCATCTGGTACACATGTAATAGTTTGGAATGCGATGAACGAAAACAGCCCTGGTCGGGAAATGTTACATGAATCTAGGGGAATAAACGAAACATTTGCTGAAACACTGTGTAAAATGGCGCGCAAAAATCTTAATATACAGGTGTAACGCTCAATTTCGGTAACTGCATCCCTATTATAATTATGTCATAGCAAAACTAAACATAATGTGTTCGCCAACTTGTGAAACAAGTAGACTTCTGTAGTTAGAACCAAATAATCTTTCGGTCATGTAACGGTAAAATTTGACAGGCTTTGGAGGCTGTTTTTGCTCCCACGTACACTTCAAAGGGCAGTTGTCGGCCTAGCGATTTTTCAAACCCGAAGCCATCTTAACAGCCGTGTTGATGATGAGTGATCAGCGTTGACGAAACAATGCTAAAAAAATAATTATACTAGGCCATTCGTTAAGACAGGATTGTTAAAATTTTGTCGTCATTTGGGCATTTTTATTGAAAGTTAATTTAACTTACCCAAAAATGTAAAGTTGCTCACCTAAGTTTAGGTTTTATCCTTGTAACAAAGTATCAGGCCTTTGTAGTCACGACCAACTAACACCTCGTTATTGGTGTGTACTGAGAACATTCGTGTCATTGAGAGTTACACGCTTTTGTTCTTTGGCTGTGGTCGGTTTATATATATACATTTACGTATGTATTTCAATTAAAGAAAATTTAATAAGAACCCGGATTTGGGCTTGATCTCTTGACAAAAATAAAAGACCTATTGTGTCGCATGACAGATTATTCGGTGCCAGTGACCAGGATTGTTTTTGAGATGCATCATACTCGGACTTTTTTTATATCTATAGAAGAAGAATCAGATGGCATCTCTGCAGAAAACGAAGGATTTCTCCAAATTTGACCCAGAATGGTACGTTGCGAACTATATAGCCACGGAGGAAGCCTCAATATCCATGAGGAGTGACCTCGATGCTCTCCACAAAATCTTCAACCAAAGTAAGTCGTTACACATTTTAAATTAAATTCGAACCTCGTTATCTCGAACAAGTATAACCCGAAGTATTTCTTTACTCCCGGCCAGGCTTCACTCAACTTGAATTCTCAGATAATTTGAATTCTCGCAACGGTCTCACGGACTAAGAGATATCGACGTTCGACTGTACCTGATATGTTCCGCTATTTCGATCTCCGGTGTCCCACTTTTCCTTCACCAATAAAAACATCACCCGGCAATTACATCTGAGCTTAGAAAAGTGATTACTATCAATTGTTATAAAACAATTCATATTTTTTATTCATGAATAACTATTTTTGTCTGTAACAATTACTAAAGCATCAGGCGTTATATTTTATTTCATTTTTCCTACAGACAATATCCGTGGTAAACGTCTCCTTGACGTAGGCACCGGCCCATCCATACACAGCGTGATCACGGCAAGTAACCACGTGGACGAGATTTTCCTATCCGACTACGCCCAACCGAACCTGGACTATTTGGGGAAATGGCGAAAAGGGGAGATAGCTCACCCAAAAATGATGATTGACTACGTCGTCCACCTGGAGGGTCGCACGTAAGCAATCAACAATGATTTGTCAGGACTGATAGCGAACGTGTCCTTTAAGAATCAAACTTCAGTATATTGGATTTGCATTGACAATTGGAACACGGATGATAATACACTGACACCCAAATGTCCCGATACACCATTTATGCAAAATACTTTGAAGATTGTTCTGCAATTTTTGACGTCAAAACTTCCTAGAATGATGTTCATGTTTTGTTATTCTTCAATAGTATATAAGAATATCGGTACAATTCAAATCCTTAAATATTTTTTTTGTTGCAATCTCAGGTTTTTCATGCATACGTTTCAACAATGTACTTCTTTCTAATATTTTAAATGTTGATCGCTGTATAAATGCCATTTATTTAATTTTACAAATGAAAGAAAAACAACTTTTGTGAACATCTTCGAAGCTAGACCCCTCCCTACAACTTCATAGACTTGATTTTGTTTTTATGCGTATATCTCATGACCTCATTTCAAATGGCTGCAATGTTCTGGCTTCTTATTTGCTAATGTGTTTTCGCCTCTAACTTTTGTTCGATACAAGGTATTCGAATAGAAATTGGTATACTGAATAACTGGAACACACTCCAAGATGGTGTTCTTAGAAATGACATCAAATTAACACTGACAGAATTACTGTCTTTATGAAATTGTAATACCTGTTTTCATTTATGTTAGCTAATCGCTTCATATATACATATAGTGTATAACAAAACTTTCGAATTACAGTGTTATGATAATAATTTATACAACATTTATATAGCGCTCTTTCTGTGTAGACGATGATACCTAGTATGCTACGTTAAGGTTTTCCTCGTTTTATAAATCATTTTCGTAGTACCCGATTTTAAATTATACAGAACCAATTTAATTTTACTTCTAAATTCATCATTCAAAGATGTTTAATATAATTTTCCCTTCTGCTTCTACATTAGTTTAGAACTTTTGGATTCCCAACTTTTGGCCCCTAACGTCACCAAAGAGTCCTAGAAGGACGAAACAGATGTATGATGCATTTTAAGTCACCTGAAACCAAGTCTCAAGTGACTTTTTTCAATCACTTCCGTCCGGCGTCGTGCGTAAATTTATTTTACTTTTTCGACTTCTTCTCCAGAATCAGTGGATGGAATCTTTTCAAACTTGGCCAAAATGATTCTAAGTTGATTCAGATTTGTAAAATTGGGATTCCTGCCCCTACTCCAAAAAATTATCTTAAGTTTCAAAAATTTTCTTCTCCAGACTCGGAGTAATAAAGCCTATTTCCCTGCATGGATAGAAATATCATAAGGGGTTTAGTTAAATTTATAAATTTCAGTACCCCCGGGCTTTACGCCCCCAACACCCTGGGGAGGTGGTAAAGTTTACTTTAGTTTATATAGGGAAATAACACGGGTATATTTTGTACATTTAAGTAAGAAATTATTTCTACTTTGACACAATCATTCTTGAAGAAAGATTGAATCAAACTGTAAAATTTGGATTCCTAACCCTACCCCAGGGGCCAGGGCGGGGCCCCAAAGGGAAAATTATCCTCAATTTCAAATATTGTCTTCTCCAAACTAGGAGGTACTACAACCTATTTCTGTACGTGGATAGAAAGATCTTTAGGGGCTTTGTTTAATTTGTAAATGTCAGTACCCCCAGGCTATCCGTTTCCCCTTGGGGTGGGAGTAAAGTTTTCTTTACAGGGAAATAACACTGTGGTTTATTTCGTCCATTTTAAGTAGGAAATTATTCCTACTTTGTCAAAATCTTCCTTATAGAAAGATGGAATCAAATTGTAAAATTTGAATTACTGCCCCTACCGGAGGGACCAGGCTGGGGCCCCCAAGAAGAAATTGTACAGAATTTCAAAACTTTTCTTCTAGGCAGACTCATAGGTACTACAGTCTATTTCTTTACATGGATAGAAAGATCATCATAGGTTTTAGTTAATTTGTAAATTTTAGTATACCTGGGCTATACTCATCATAGAGTATCCAGGTAAAGTTTACTGTAGCTTATATTGGGAAATAATACTTTTGGGTATATTTTGTCCATATTCTTTGAGAAAACCATTCCTACTTCGTGACAATTATTTCAAAAATTTTAGAATTTTATTCCTGTAATGACAAGACAAATGTTATATTTCACCTTGTTAACATGTTGATTTCAACATTAGCTACCATACCTATAATATTACACAGGTAACCACTAAGGCCCTTGGGTCTCTTGTAATTCATTTTCTATCCTGTATCTATTACTAAATTGAAAAGGTCTAGCATGTGTGTTACGCCATCTTTCAATTTCTTACTGCCGTGTACACTGGTGTATTTGTTTATGCATGTGCTTCTTGCAATTGTTCTACAGGACTAAGTATGGCTTTCCTTCTCCTAAACTCCTTAGTCTACATCTAGTACCATATAAGCACAAAAAGCCGCTGATGTATCATAACGTTGACTAAATTTGTTTGTAGTTGTGTGCTTTAACTTTTCTGATGTTACTAAGAATTTTAGATAAGAAAGCGTTATAGAGGAATACTTGGCATACTGTATCTATTACTGATTTAATAGGTGCAGCGAGTGTTTGTTACGTCATCTTCCATATGAACTTATTATCATCTTCCATATAAACTTATTATCATCTTCCATATGAACTTATTATCATCTACAATATGAACTTATTATCATCTTCCATATGAACTTATTATCATCTTCCATATGAACTTATTATCATCTTCCATATGAACTTATTATCATCTTCCATATGAACTTATTATCATCTTCCATATGAACTTATTATCATCTTCCATATGAACTTATTATCATCTTCCATATGAACTTTTATCATCTTCCATATGAACTTATTATCATCTTCCATATGAACTTATTATCATCTTCCATATGAACTTATTATCATCTTCCATATGAACTTATTATCATCCTCCATATGAACTTATTATCATCCTCCATATGAACTAATTATCATTTGACATGCTGTTAATTCATTTGTTTTATAAAGCGTGACTTCTGAACAAAGAGAGAATGAAGTAAGGAAAAAGATTCATGGAATTCTACCCGTAGATGTGGCGTCAGAGCAACCCCTCGGAAGAGACTATGAAGGAACAAAATATGACGTCATTATTGCAAGCTATTGCTTTGGAGTAGTTGAGAGCGATGTTGCTGGATATAAAAAGTGTTTAGAGAATGTATCTAGTCTTCTTAACAAGGGAGGCTATATGATCATCGCGGTATGTTTGGAGGGAGGAAGTTATCGTATCGGGGATTACATGTATCCCGCACTAACTATCACCAGAGAGCAGATTGATACGGTAATGGTGGAAACTGGATATGACGTCGTAACGTCAATTGAAATCAAAGGAAATGAAGAAGACGCCTAATATCTAGATTTCAACTCGTATTATTACATTGTTGGAAGAAAGTGAAAAATAATTCATTAAGATGGTATAAGGGGAAAACTTTTCATATTTTGAAATTTGTGGCGGTATATTGTACAATTGTTGTAACAACTGGTTATACGATCAATCTACATCTGCAAATTTCAAAATGCATCAGGATTATCACCATTTTAATTCATATTAAGTTAACACATTAACAAATTCTATGATTTTAAAAGACGTTTTCTTTGAAATGCCGAATTTCTGTCATGGATTGGTGGCAGCCAGGAACATTAATTTTAATTTAAAGTGAGGCTGCATACCATTGACATTTCCTGGTTCGACTTTTGTTCGTTACCTTATGCATATTACATGTGTATGACGTATTTGGGTCAGCCGTGTCATTAACATCATTGATAAATAGACATCCGAGTTTTTATTTTAATTGGAGAGGGGCGATTTCTGTTTTTTTATTTCTCACAAAAAAAAATATCTTTCAACTTGAATTTATTTACCACTTTCTTTACTAGTGGGGTGACACCTGAAGGGATGTCACAGATGGAATGAGTGTAGAAGGTACACGTATGGAAGTCTAGTGATAGGGCGCTGGGCTCATGATTGAAGGATTGCGAATTCTAGTCCTGACCAGGGCACTTATTTTTTTGCATCCTTGAGCAAGATACTTTTTTCAGTTTCAAAAACAAATAGAACTAAGAACTAGTGAACCTACATAAGAAATAAGAAATTTCCATTGTCAAAACTATTAAGATGGCCGTATGTCAGCCATCTTTTTTTCTGAGCAGTCCCAAAATCAAAATCTGGTAGTTAATAATCCTTTACTGACCTTGATGTTCAACTTACAGAAATGGGAAGATCTCCAAAAAGTTATTTCACGTAAAGGGATGTAACTCCCTTAAAGGAAGTCAACTCTGAAATTAAATGCTAATGCACAACTACAATGTACATACATGTAACATACTGATCATTCATGCGCTACATCAAATCTATCCAGACAAGCTTTTCCCCATGAAGGGCTATAACTCCCTTAAAGGGGTTGAAATCTGAAATAAAACTGAAATGCACAACTATACATAACATACTTCTCACCCATGTGAAGCTTCGGTGAAATGATGATGGCCTGTAAATGAAGACAGATATTCCAGACAAGTTTAATATTTGCATCAAGGGACAGTGATTTTGTTTGCCCATTTTTACAGCCAGGGCATAAGGGTGTTTCCCCTGGTCAAAATTTGTGCTTTTTCACAAAATGAAGCAAAATTCAAGAATATTTTCCCTATTTATCTGAAAATCCTACTTATTTCTCCCAATTCAATAAGGCACAGGTTGCTGTAAAATCAAGGCAGCAAAAACACTGCAGGTACATAATCTCCCTTAAAAAAATTTGAATATGAAATATGAACAGGATATATCAGTGTGACATGAATGCTCCCACTGATATCCATATATAGAGAATTGAACACTTTTGGGTTTGTTTTTTTAATGTCCAATGGTGTATGACAGGGGTCTGCAATGTAGGTCATACCATCTAAATAAAATGCAAAGTAAAATTGCAAATGTACATGTAAGTATGGGAAAAAAAGTCATAACTCCCTAAAAAGGGATCGAAATCTGAAATAAAACTACATGACATATAGATATTGATCATTCATGTTAATTTTCATTGAAATCTACCAGTTAGTTAATTAGGAGGAGATAGTGTATGACAGGGGTCTGCAATGTAGGTCATACCATCTAAATGAAATGCAAAGTAAAATTGCAATGTACATGTAAGTATGGAAAAAAAAGTCATAACTCCCTAAAAAGGGGTTGAAATCTGAAATAAAACTACATAACATATATATATTGATCATTCGTGTTAATTTTCATTGAAATCTACCAGTTAGTTAATTAGGAGGAGATATCAAGACAAGTAACTGCAGACAGTCAGAGTGATTCCAGTATATCCCCTTGCTTCATTGCAAGGAGGGGGATAATAACTTCATTGCGGGAGGTATAACACCACTTTCTGACAGAAACCCTTTTTTTATACATAATGCCTATATTTAACAGATATATTCAATGCTGTTACGCAAAAAATTGAAACACCTCATGATCACCAAACCCGTAATATATGTTAAATATTACAGCTGCTTAATTAAAGTCACATACCAAATTTGAGAGAAATTGAAGAGAATGCAAAAAAAAATTGCATTCCAAAGGGAGGTTACTCTAGTGAATATTTTCAAAACGGACAAAGCCATACCATACTATGTCCTGTCATTTTTGACGGGCATGTAAAAATTATATACATGTAGAATGTACAGACCCGTACACGTTCGCTGTTCCACTTTAAGCGTACCGTTTGCGTAGCATTTCCGTAGCACTTCCATACCATTACCGTAGCATATCCGTACCGTTTGCGTAGCATTTCCGTAGCATTACCGTAGCATTTGCGTCGCACTACCGTAGCATTACCGTAGCATTTGCGTCGCACTACCGTACCATTTCCGTAGCACTAGTGTCATTTACAAAGCGTTCGCGAAACGTTCGGTTGGAAATTTTACGGAATAAATCTGACGAAACGAATAGTTCATGTTTTTATAAGCTGCATAAACTCAGAATTTTGTAAATAATCTCAGTCTCAAAAATTTACAAAACAAGAGGCCCAATGGGCCTGCATCGCTCACCTGGTATCAATCTCTGACTTATTTTATAGTGTAACCCTAAAGTCCCCTTGAAATCTTTTACTGTAAGACATTCAGAAAAACATCTTAAGATTTAAACATATTTTACCCCTGTGACCTTATAAGACAACATCATTTTCATTTTCAAATTTTGTTTAGCTTCATCCCAGGACGTTACAAGACAAATATCATATCTCTAGGCATTTCGGTTTATCAGAAGAAGTCGCTCAAAGCTTTTAACCACTGATTTGACCACTGTAACCTTTAATATGGGTCAAGATCATTTTCCTTCCCAAACATCCAAGGAACCTTTCAGCCAAATATCATGCTTCTAGGACATTTGGTATTTCAGAAGAAGTCGTTTAAAGGTTTTAACAGATTTGACCCTTGTGACCTTGAATATAGGTCAAGGTCATTTCTTTTCGCAAACTTTGTCGTGCTTCATCCAAGGAACCTTTCAGCCAAATATTATGCTTCTAGGGCTTTTGGTATTTCAGAAGAAGTCGTTTAAAGGTTTTAACAGATTTGACCCCTGTGACCTTGAATATAGGTCAAGGTCATTTCTTTTCGCAAACTTTGTCGTGCTTCATCCAAGGAACCTTTCAGCCAAATATCATGCTTCTAGGGCTTTTGGTATTTCAGAAGAAGTCGTTTAAAGGTTTTAACAGATTTGACCCCTGTGACCTTGAATATAGGTCAAGGTCATTTTTTTCGCAAACTTTGTCGGGCTTCATCCAAGGAACCTTTCATTCAAATATCATGCTTCTAGGGCTTTTGGTATTTCAGAAGAAGTCGTTTAAAGGTTTTAACAGATTTGACCCTTGTGACCTTGAATATAGGTCAAGGTCATTTCTTTTCGCAAACTTTGTCGTGCTTCATCCAAGGAACCTTTCAGCCAAATATCATGCTTCTAGGGCTTTTGGTATTTCAGAAAAAGTCGTTTAAAGGTTTTAACAGATTTGACCCTTGTGACCTTAAATATAGGTCAAGGTCATTTCTTTTCGCAAACTTTGTCGTGCTTCATCCAAGGAACCTTTCAGCCAAATACCATGTTTCTAGGGCTTTTTGTATTTCAGAAGAAGTCGTTTAAAGTTTAAAATAGATTTTACCTCACTGTGACCTTGAATATTTGTCAAGGTCGTTTCTTTTCGCAAACTTTATTTGGCTTCAACCAAGGAAGGTTCTGGTCAAATATGAAGTCTCTATGCCTGACGGTACTTTAGAAGAAGTTGTTTGAAGGTTTCGACATTTTTGACCCCGGTGACCTTGAAATTAGGTCAAAGTGATTTTTTTTCGCAAACTTTGTTCAGCTCCTTCCAAGATATCTACCAGCCAAATTTCATGTCCCTGGGCCTTTCAGTATTTTAGAAGAAGTTGTTTAAAGGAAAAAGTTGACGGACGCAGGACGGACGGACGGACGGACGGACGGACGACGGACACTGCACCATGACATAAGCTCACTTGGCCCTTCGGGCCAGGTGAGCTAACAAAAAACAAGGCTTTTATCAATATGTATGAATCTGACTAAATTTAACATTAAATAAAATAAAATAAAAATATCAAGGTCATATGCCCCAGCCAGTCGGACAACATCGGGCCTCTCCGGCAAGCTCGGAAGAGAATATCCTAGGTGTTCCGACTGATGCCCAGGGCTACCTGTCAGCGTACGTCAGGTCTCTATGACGGAAAAATTTAATACATGTTCCAATATTACTGATATTTGATATTGTTCCCAATTACTTTTAAGGCATGTCTGTTTGTTTCACTCTCATACCATTATCTTAATGGCAAAGCAAACATTAAAAAACAATCGTACGCATGTGTACACGCTGGATCTCCACATTTGGTTTCAGCACACGTTCCCCAATGCATTATGGGTATTTCGTTTCGTTTGTATGTGTGATTATGTGGATCCGTTTTTATAAAAATCCGTAAATGTGATCGACCGTTTGCAAGCGTCACCCGTAGCATTTCCGTACCATTTGTGTAGCATTTCCGTAGCATTTCCGTACCGTTCGCGTAGCATTTCTGTAGCATTTCCGTACCGTTTTCGTAGAATTTCCGTATCATTTGAGTAGCATTTCCGAAGCACTTCCGTACCGTTTGCGTCTAAGATGGAACAGCGAACGTGTACGGGTCTGTACCATATTAGTTACATATATTTATATTTTGAAATGATTAAATTATTTCAAGTAATGCTGTTATTTCTACCAGGAATTGAACCTGGGTCTCCCACCACAGAGTGGCAAGTGTGATTACCACTTCACTATAGAAATATATCATAGCAAAACTGACTTTTTCTTGGATATATGTTGCATTTGAAACGTAGACGTTTTTACTTTTAAATTATTATCATCCTCTACTTCTCATGTTACATATTAAGTTAATTAGCACAAACATTTCCAAGGAGGATCTGGATCTGCCACAGCATCTCCTTGCAGCAATGTAATGGGATGTTATATATATTATGCAGTACATGTAATGTTATGGGATCTCAATCATTAAAAGTTATGACTCAAGAGACCAAGCCTGTAAGGGCTTGGCAGACCCTGGAGTCATTGTGATTGTCTTTTGATGGCAAGCAATTGTATATTGGTATCAGCTCCACTATATGTCCACCTCATAGTGATGCTACCTAGTGAGGCAAATAAGAGCAATATCTATTGCTCGGTTTCAGTGAAGATTACTCGTTTTTTATTATTATAGCCAAATTGACTCTTTTTGACACAGCCCCCAAGGTGGTTAAGCCCCGCCATTTTTTTTTTACAATTTTGAGTCCCCAACCCTTTGGGATGCTTCTGACCAAATTTGATCGAATTCAGATCAGCGGTGGCTATAAATAAGAGCCGACTGACGAAAATGTCAAGGTCACCAGATCAAAGGTCAAGGTCACCTGAATAAAGTTATTGGTATTGTAGCTCAATTTCAAGGATGAAATAAACTTGTAAACAAGAGAAATACAACATTTGTCATGTCATTAAAGGATAAATATTCTTAAATTTCTGGAACAAATTATTTTATTATTTGGCGAGATGAGAGGGGATGGTTCAAGTCTATAACTCAAGATTACGAACAAATAAAGTATTGTCACGACCACTCCTATTGCAAAACAATAACAAAAATAGACGTACACAATATCGACACATGGTCGGACACTGACAGCGACGGCAACAGTATAGAAACAGAATCGGACGGTAAGCCTATAGTACAGGTACAACTGGCCATGGTTTCTCAAACTGGAGAAAGAGTCGGCGAGTGGTAGAATTATCCGTGTTGGCAGAACGTTTACACAAGGGTTGTGCCTGGTGTCATTATATGCACTATTATGCTGTTAAAAATATAACACAGAATGCCGGTAGTTGTTATGTTCTAAAATGTTTTAGGCTTGTGGCATTCACAGTATATATGTTATGTTAAAATTCTACCCACTTCAAAAACCTCCTAATAGCATCAAAGGAGACAACCACCCTAGACACAGTTTTACATCTAGTTTTCAATAAGTAGCATAAACTGCTAGTCTGTGATATTTTGATTCTATTTTTTGCTTGTGCTTTATTTAACTATATGATATATGTAAATAATTTGACTGTGAATACTGAAATTTGTCTGCTAGATATAAAAATAACACATTTAATCTAGCAGTTAATTGTGAAAGGGTCGAGCCTCCTTAATGTCGAATGTTTGAACATGTTTTCCCAATAAGTATCGTGATACGTATCGGATCGGGGCATTACTGTATCATCCAAGCCCTAATCGGATCTGTCCAAAAATGGACCATGCATAACTGAGCATCAAATGAAATTAACCTACCTATGATATTTGAGAATACACAGATACAAAGGTAACAAAATTTTCATGGTCAAAATCCAACATGGCCACCTGGCAGCCATTTTGTTTTTCTGATCAGTCCATATATCAATAAAGCGCAACTATATGCACCACAGGGAACCTGCATATGAAATTAGGGAAAGATCCATTCAGTACTTCTCAAGATATAACGTAACAAAATTTCATTGTCAAAATCCAACATGGCCGTCTTGCAGCCATTTTGTTTTCTGATCAAAACAGCACTACTAGAGACTAAAAGGAACCTGCATATGAAACGAGTAGATCCATCCAGTACTTCACAAGTTATGACTGTAGCAAAACTTGTTTAAGGACGGACTACGGACGCAGGGTTATTTGAATAGCCCATCATCTGATAATGGTGAGCTAAATGTAGCAAGCGACCTAGGCCTTGTCCTGGCAACCTTGAGACTCAAACTTGTTCAAAATATATATACACATTGTATGAAGTCCCTATAAACCTGTTAAAGGGGCAATTGAGCGAAGTTTGTTTACTTTTTCATAATATCACCAAATATTTTATAAAGTTGTCGTACAGTAATCCTTGTGAACTATTCATGCAGATATTTTACAAAACTTGATGTTTTCCATGCATTTTTCAATAAATAATAAGGAAATCCTTAATCGTCCAACCCATGCAAATGAGACTATGTTTACAAACATCTCTAGATCTGAGCACTTTGATCCCACAGAGCATGTATGTTTTCAGGTTAACAAATTTCCCTTCAGAGGGCCCCTGTGTGTGTGGAGCTTTCAATCATATCTGTTTTTGGTTAGTTTGAAGTATACCAACACATTTTCTCTTGGGATCTAATAAAAATCATATATATACATGTTTATCATAATTGTTGACAACGTATTTCGTAAATCGTAAATGTGTGAAATCAAACTACTCATGCCCAATTGTTTACAACATTCATATACATGTGGTATATTTTGATGTCGCTATATCTGGCGCAGGCTTTCCCAATAATCAAACTGACCTCATCGGCTACAGAGTATCTAATCATCAAGTTAGGATTCCTTTGTCTGAGTATGGGTATTTTTTATTCTAGTTGATTTTAAAAAACGTGGGTTCTCTAAATTGCCTCTTTAAACTTCAGTGGATAGACAAGCGGATGGACAAGCAAACAGCATAAAGAGAAGCCCCCCCCCCCCCCACCCCCCAATGGTGTATCTGTATACCAATTTCAGTTCAATTTACAATGTTAAATAAGTAGGTGCCCCAATGTATGTTACTTTGGTTTGGTTGGTTTATTTTGTCATTTAAGGATGTGCCAGGTTTTGAGGTGGAAAGCCGGAGTACCTGGAGAAAACCCACAGACCTACGGTCAGTATGTGGCATACTGCCCCACGTGCGATTCAAAATCGCAACCCAGAGTTGGAGGGCTAGTGGTAGAATGTTGGAACACCTTAACCGCTAGGCCACAGTGGCCCATTGTAACTATGTTACATACCAATGAATGTCAAAAACATGACAACCGATACTTACATTGAATATAAAGTTACATTTTTTTGTTAACCAACATACAGTTGATGCTGACACATAAATTACGACTATTAGCCAAAGCATGTTTCAACATCAGGGTTCATCCAGAGAGAGAACAGCCACCCTTTGACAGTGTCCAATACTAGAATTTTTATATCACTATGTCCCAATGTATATATGTTATTTGCATTGAACTGCTTCAGTAGGCATGCATAGGCAATATGAATGCCAACTATACAAATGCAAATTCAATGAAGTACGTAAGCGCTTACCGGTAATGCTGGATTTCCAAATTGGAATTCATATATATAGCCTGTGAATGCGAACTTAAAGCAACTCAATACTTTTTCTCAGTTCTCAGTTTTTAGCTCAAATAATAATAATAATATACAATATTTGATATAGCGCCCTATCTAGCTAACATAAGCCACTCTTAAGCGCTTCACAGTACATAGATATACAATTCTTATACAATCAATAGATATACAATTCTTATACAATCAATACAATTAACACATACAGTTCTATCATATACAATTCTGAGGAGTTCGCAGGAGCTGCCTTATCAGGCGCTAACTTAACTTGTCCTGTACCACCTGGCTAATATCTCCATATGTGTGTGTGTATGTATGCGTGTGTGCTGGAGATGAATTGTGTTCTATTTGTAGTGGGACCGTGTTTCCAACGGCATCTTTTATAGTGCCACCACACTTGAATGATACATCACAGATACTGCAACATCCACCCCAGACCATTTTATACTCCACCTGGGTTGTTGAAGTTGTGTGGGCAGGAGAAAAACACTTCTCTGAATATTCCATGCATATGACGATTACAGGGATCGAACCCCGGCCGCCTGCATGGAAGCTAGTCGGAGTGTTAACCACTCGACCAATCCGCCCATAATAATGTTTGGTTTAATTTGTTTTACGTCCTATTCATAGTCAGGGTTATTTAAGGACATCAGGGTTCACCCTGGACCTTGGGCATAATGAGAGAAAAAATCTAATATCAGAACAAAACTAGATATTCAGAAAAAACAACCAACCCATCCAGTATAGACACTGGATGGTTTGTTTTTTTTTTTTTTTCTCGCTCCTAATTTTCTCCTGATTTTTAATATTAAGACACATAATTAAGTATAAATTGATAGAAGTGCTATAACAATTAGATCTAAGTCAATAAATAAATATCATATGGTACAGTTAAATTGGGTTTCCTAATCTTTTGTTCGTTTTATTTCCCAATGAAAATTGTCCTTGTCTGCGAGTTTTATCCAGTCAAAAAAATTAAGGCCTAATTGAAGTTAAAATTCCTCCAAAATCAACACCTTCCAACATTAAACATGTTACTAACAGCAATAGCGTTGACATCGTCACGGATAGTGACAACTATCAGTATATTGGCCCCAGCAAAGCGGAATCGGCGGAGTCATTTTACTATATCAACATTTGAATTGTTTTTAATGTCAACACCAGTACCTGATTGAGTCAATTGAATAAACTTAAGACATCCCAGGCTGTTTAATCAGCTTTCAATACTGTTTTTGGTAGCATTATATATACTAACTTACATTTTATCCTTAACCAGTCACAAATTTACAGACGACACCTCTCGGTTTGCTTGAGAAACAAGCGCTGTTGAGACTATGACTGGTACACACTATTCTCAGGATTTTGTACAACAGGAATACTTCCGGAACTATGATCAGTTTTATTGCATTTACAACTTTTTTTCGCATAAGAACAATCTTAAATGTGATCTATATGACAAGAGGCCCAGAGGGCCTGTATCCCTCAATTGGATACATTGGTATCTAGGTTAATTTATCATGGGCCGAAAGACCAATAGTTGAACCATATCAGTATAAATTAAAAATTTGGTTAATTGGTTGGTATCTCATCTGTTTTCATTTTCATCTGATCGCAAAACTTATTAATGATGTGCCAGACTCAATGCTAATATCGCGACTCCGCTCTTCTCTTTTATGTCAAGCAATGGTATATATAAGTTTGGGCTTGGGAGTTCAATTGTTTAAAAGTTATGACGCAGGAGTCAAGTCCGCAAGGGCATGGTAGACCCCAAGATCAAATCTAATATCATGATTGGGATTGTCTGTTTATGCCAAGCAATTGTATATATATAGTTTTTGGGTGGGGATCTCAACCGTTCAAAAGTTATGACTCATGAGTTAAGTCTGCAAGGGCATGGCACGGCACGGCCCTGGGATCAAATCAAAAATCATATTTGTGATCTTCTCTTTATGCTCAGCAAACGTATGTATAGTTTTGAAATGGGGATTTCAACCTTTTTTAAAAGTTATGACTAAACAGCTAAGCCTGCAAGAAAGTGGCAGACCCTGGGGTCAAATCTAAAATCATATTTGTGCTCATCTCTTTATGCTCAGCAATTGCATTTATAGTTTTCGGGTGGGGATCTTAACCGATTAAAAGTTACATGATATTAATATTGACAAACAGAAGCATTTTGGCCCCACCCATCAGGCCCCTGGGGGGTGAGCTCAATCATTTGTATAAATTTGAATCTCAGCCACTAAGGTATGCTACCACTGAAATATAAATGTCATACATTGTTTATAGAACCATGCAGAGAAGAAATCGTTAATATCAGAATTGCCAAAATGACCCCTTTTGGCCCCACCCCTCAGGCCTTTGGGGTTTCAGCCCAACCATTTGTACAATTTTGAATCCCCGCCCCATAGTGATGCTACCAGGCAAATGAGTGATATGCATGGCTCAGTTTCAGAATAGAAGTCATTTATATCAGTATAACCGAAATTGATCTCTTTTGACCCCGTCCCTCAGGCCCCTGGGGGGCCAGCTCCATCATTTGTACAATTTGGAATCCCCAACCCATATAGATATTTCAAGAAAAAAAATGAGCGATATGCATTGCACGGTTTCAGAGAAATCTTTGTTTATATAAATATAGCCAAATTGACCCCTTTTGACCCCACCTCTCAGGCCTCTGGGGGATGAGCCCAACCATTTGAACAATTTTGAATCCCCGACCCGTGATTGTAGTACTAATTCATTACCACCCCAAAACAGGGCTCTCGCTGGGCTGTATTTGGGGCCGAAACTCGGCCCCATTCCCAATCTAAAATAGTACGATTTTTTTTCACAATCGCTCAAGTTGATTTTCACAACTGCATCCGTGTTAAGTTACAGAATGCTATTAACAAATTTAGAGCATTAAGAGACAGGGCTTTGGACTTCTGAAACAACAAAAAACTACTTTGAATCTATAAGAGAAGAAATTTTTAGTTGTTTTCTTATATTTGTCGATATCTTAAATTTTCACAATTTTAGTAAATACCGCGATAATTTTCACAATTCTGAAGGCCCTGGCCCCATTCACACTAAAGGGAGAGAGAGCCCTGCAAAATTACGAGCAAGTTTCTAATTTGGTGAGTTTGAATTTAACCCACTAGCTACAAAATGAAAGTTGCTAAAAAGTTAAATTCACTAAATTCTACCCCTGTACCAGAAGAAAAACCACTGACCTATGGTCAGTCCCTGGCAACTGCCCCAGGAGGGTTTTGAACTCACAACCCAGAGGTGGAGCACTAGTGGTAGAATGTCGGGACATATCTTAATCAATCACCCACCACAGCCCAAGGTACATCCAGTGTCATAAAAATGATCGAAATAAGGTACAAATTTGTATGCTTGTTCATTGAATAAAACATGTACACCGGTACCCATCACCCGGAGACGGTCAATGTTATCTAACGTTACAATTATGACATCATAGTATGACATAAACAATCCGTCAATGGCATTCATGGCCCTATGAATACCAATGGAATTGGCTCGAGTTACATTAAGTGCCAATGTCATGCAATAAATAACATACATTGTTACACATTTCTATCGTTTGTGTACAATGGGCTAAAATAGACAGGAAATCTCACTTTCGTTCTAAAATAGTAGAAATCATATCAATTCTTTCATCAGTGGCTACATTAAGGCGGAATCTCCCTTTTATGGATATATACAATACAAACCAATTGCAACATGGCATCGGAATTGTCTGTCAAGAAAACCTATCGGTCGTGTTTGAACAACATTTTTTAAGGGATAATAAAGTCCACTTTGAGATTGACATCAGCATCATGCCTACAGAAATCTCTGAATATACTTCTAATTAGGGAAATCAAGATTTCCTGTCTATTCTAGCCCACAGTACACAAACGATGAAGAAGTGTACTCTTGGCTTCCACAATGTGGGCTCAGTTAAGTACGTTCAATATAGTTTCTGTGCAGTTGAAATGCAAAATAAATATAATTTTCAATTTTGATTGATAATGTAATTGTTCAAATTTGATCATTGTATCGAAAGTCATACCTCAATGATTCAAGAGTAGCTGTGTCAGTTATTCTTGCTCTTTATGTCCATTTCTTTCAGTGAAGTGTGTCCGAGAGTGTGTGTGTTCACTTTGTGTGTGTGTGTGTGGAGGGGGGGGGGGCTTGGGGCTGGGTGGTTTACAGGTATACCACATTATAAAGTTGTGATGGTACGCACCGTGGTACATTAGTCCTGTACCGGTTTTTGGGGAACTTTCATTTAACTTATCAAAGAACTACTTGTTACATAAATCAATTGGAATTCCAATATGGTTTAATTAAATAATTTCCTATCATTTTGTTGATCATCTAGGACAGACATAGGCTAATACACTCAAACAATATTAGAGGATAACACAGCGAGAAACTTATGACAGGCCAGAACAAAAACAGTCACAGACCTTTTTCTTGCTGAAACATTCAATCAAGGTGGTATAATAATACCGTGGTACTGTATTTTTGAAAATTTGGTGGTATAACATGGTACTTTTGATTTTGTGGTACCAGTCTAGGGGAAGGTTTTTGGTCTACTAAGTTGCGATACAACTTAATTTACAGTCTTTTACTAAAAATTACCTATTTCAAGTCTCAAATTCCACTGGAAGTGGTATGGCTAGAGCCAATAACTACCTACCATTAAGACATCTATTAACACATGTTCAACAACTTCCTTTCTCAATTCCAGTATAAGCTTAGAGCCAGCTTGGGATAAGATGTGAGAAGGGGGAGGGGGAGAGATACCCGCATTCATGCTGTTATGCTTTAAGGCTTTCATGAAATTAAAACAAATCCAATTTTAAACAATGTTGGGATCATGCTGTAAAGCTACTTTCTTGAGTCTAGATCTACATCAATATAGGCCAAACAACTTCTGACAGCGACTGACAAGATCACCATTTTTGCATCAAGATTTTTAACGCTACATTCTATGACTGACTAACAACAAAAAAATGAGAATTGTATGTGTTTTAACTAGGGCTGTTATGAGTACCGGAGTACCTGGGCACGGGTCGGGTTGGAGAAGTAAACGAGTCCTAAATGTGTACCCGGGTACCCGTCAAAATAGGAAAAATTTTGTCACACGGCTGTGTCTATGTAAAACTTCTATTAAAGTAGTACAAAATCTCACTGATTTGTGTCAGTTTCACTCACCAAGGATGACACTTCATCTGTTTACAACAAAAATTTCACATGTAACATTGTTTCAAATTTTATTTTCCATGACCGTATTTGATACGAGACGGACATGTGTACTTGAAGTTGACCGGGGTTCACCATAGTCTTATATACGATAACACGAGAGACAGTCCGAATGAAGACTATGTCATGTGATCTGTAGGTTCCGGTTGCATTGTACACGTAATTGACATTGATAATAATAAAGCACCATGTTAATTATCATGTTGTTTGTTGCCTTAATTCCTTGGTTGCAACAAATGCGTATATCGAGTACTTCAAATGCAGGTACGATAAAACAGACAATTACGGTATTGTGCCCCCCCCCTCTTTTTGTACTTCCTATTGCGCATGGGCAGGTTAGTGTATTCATGTGTGTGTGACAAACAAGCGGGATAGCTTTGACAGTCATGTCAGTAATGTCAGCTTGTTATATATTGTTTTATCCAATTAATGCAGCTATAAAATTATCGACTGGTGCATAAAAACCACAATATCCTTATTGAATCATACTCTACTCATTGCATTGAATCTCCCTTGGTAAGCCCGTCACCCCACACAACAAACAAGGTAAACGTGAAGAAAGCTAACTTACAACTATGATTTATGTATGTTGAGTACCCGGGTACCGGTAGGGTACTAAAATCCAGGTACCCAGGGGCAAAATTTAGTACCTGTGACAGCCCTATAGTTTTAACAGTCTTTAAACTAGAGCATGGCTTTTTATATATCGTAAAAAAAAAAAAAATCACCAACACTAACAATAAAACTTGGACACTTGGATTATAGGACTACAGCGGATTGATCAGCAAGGCCTAAACATGAAGTTCTTAATCAGAACCTCTCATCATTTTCTTTGTAACTTTAGAAGACCTGGGTGGGTCAATATATACAGTTACAATCCAAAGTTAGGTCATTTTCATTTTCAGAACAACCGGTTACCCATGCAGGTAACCGATTACAGGTCGGGTTTGAGCGCAACCAGGGTTGGAAAAAATGTACCCCAACCTCAAAACATGTGCTTATGTAACCGGGTGGTCAATAAAGAATCACCAAGTATGAATATAAGTTTAAAGTTCTTTTATTCTCGGACATCGGTTTCATTGGTAGATACATGGTGTAGAACTAGGAACTACATGTTTGCAGAACAATGCAGAACCAAATTGTCACTCTGTAACAAACATAAAACACTAGACTTACACAGAGCCCTTACATATACAATACACAAGATAAAATAAAGGGAGGTAATTCATAGATTACACTCTTAGTAATAACGAAACAAAAGTATCTCTATTCCTAAATTCACGATATTGGTAAAGATATCCGATATACAAGAATTACTAATATATAATCTTATTCCAATTACGCACAATAGATATTATAAATATAAACGGTAACTCTTACTTTTAGAAGCAAAGATATAGCTGGCGCGCCTAAACACCTAATATAAATCTACATTATATTGAACATAGACAAAATCGGGCTTTCCCATAAACATTCAAATATTACACAATTATAACAACATATTAATATAATCACCTGTGTGTGGCACAGAGCCATTCCACAACTTATGTGTCAGGTACTACTCAGGTCCCATGATCATATATCGTAGTTTAACCAGAAATCTAAAATAATACAAAATCCTTTCTTACTTACCTCGTTCATTTAAAAGAGTTAATGAAATACTTTAACCAATACAATATATACTTTTAACTGAATCAAATACCAAATATCCATTTCATAAGGAATTATTCAAACTTACTGTTAAGGTTTTTGAATATAAAGAATAATTTAAATAAGCCAAATCACTCAAGCTTACAGCTCTATACTAATCTATACAAAATACAATCAAAATGAAATAACAATTTACTTGAAAATAGAACTTACTTTGAAATGTCTTTGTCTCTTTGTCTCTGTCAAGGAATATGTCAAAATGGCTTCTGCCCAGCTCAGCGGTAATGAACAAACTAACCTAACAATGATATTCCCGCCAAACTGACCAGAAGAGCTTATAAAAATACCAACCAATGAAAATAAAGTATTAGAACTAAAGACGCTATCACATGCTAAACATGTGATCTATAAAAATAGATATACAGGTATACAGGTAACCTGGAGCACAGATCACTCCCTGTAACCTATAGCACACACATTCTGTTATACACACTCACTGAACAAGCTGGGCACAAACAAATAGACATTTATACATTACTATAACACTAATATACATTTATATAAAATACTTATAAAACTGACCCTGTTACATCCTCCCCTACTTCAAGAAATGTCGTCCTCGACAAGAGATGTACAAACAGGTTACAATAACAATAATTGTAGTAGTAATTGAAATACAATTACAATGCAAACAGTTAATTACAGGATATGTTGATATAATGTACAATATGCAGTTCTAACTGATTTTACCGGAAAGGATGTTGAGCAGCGCCGAAACAACATGATCATCTTGTCCTGACAGAGTTCCTTTGTCTACTAAATCAGTCAGGAACGATGCTCTCTGTCTCCAATCAGGCTCATCCGGTACTATCTGTTGTTTCATGGTGAACTGTCCACTCTTCATCCATGCAGGCTTTTCCGTTTTCCTCCGCGACCTCCTAGGCACAGTGGGAAAATCCTGTGTGGAGTCAATGGCACCTGCCTGCTCCTCTCCTTCCGGTTCCGGTGCCAATTGCGGCGGCTGTGGCTCCATAGTCACTTCTGATTCATCATCAGACTCTATGCTAGCGATAGGTCCGGAGTTGATGCGTTGTCTAGCATCAGTCCTATGCACCAGTATACCTTCCCCCTCTGATGATGAAGTGGTGGACCCTTCATCACTTGAAGGCACCTTCCTCAGAACTTGTTTCCTTTTCCTGGGAGCTGGTTCCGGTCTGTGTGGTGTCGTTTTGGGAACGTATCCAATAGGTAGGAGCAGGTTCCTATGCAAAGTCCTCGGCCGACCCTCACCATTTTCCCTTCTCACCACATACGCGGGAATACCAGGATTCGGTTGATCCGTGACAATGTATGGTTCCTCCTCCCACCTATTGGACAACTTATGTTTCCCTGAAAACGCAACAATCTTCACCAACACTCGGTCTCCAATGTTAACTACAGCTTCGCGCACTCTGCTGTCATAGTGGCCTTTCTGTCGCTCCTTTGCTGTTGAAGAATGTGTTGAAGCTAGTCCATAGGCTTTTGTCAGTCTCTGCCTCATGTCCTCAATATACTTCATCCTAGACCCTGCTTCGTTCCCTGTCTCTATGCCAAAAGCAAGATCAACTGGCAACCTAGGATTCCGTCCGAACATCAGGAAATATGGACTCTGTCCTGTAGACTCTTGACGAGTACAATTATATGCATGCACCATACTGGCAACATGAGCCTTCCAATCCTTCTTCTGTTCCGGTGAAAGAGTCCCCAACATTCCGAGCAGTGTCCTATTGAATCTCTCACATAAACCATTTCCCATGGGGTGATATGGAGTAGTGTGCGACTTCTCAATGCCGGTTAACTTGCAAAGCTCCTTCATCAGATTGCTTTCAAAATTGGGTCCTTGATCCGAATGTATCCTGCGAGGTAGACCATAGTGGACAACAAACTGGTTGAAGAAAACCTCGGCAGTTGTTCTGGCAGTCATGTTCCTAGTAGGTACCGCAACAGCATAACGAGTGAAGTGGTCTGTGAATACCAAGATGTTTTCAATTCCTCCTTTAGAAGTTTCCAAAGACAGGAAGTCCATGCAGACAAGTTCCAATGGCTGGAAGGTGTTGATAGATACCAGATGTGCACAGGTCTTGGCTGGTGTTTTCCGTAAAACACAACGATCACATGCCTTTATCCAATCATCGACGTCCTTGGTCATCCCGATCCAATAAAACCTATCTCTAGCCAGAGATAGAGTCCGATCACGTCCTTGATGTCCCAAGTCGTTGTGCATCATGGTTAACACTGTATCCACTAGTGATCTAGGCAAAACGATTTGTGTCCTGGTGTCTCCATCTGATATTACTTCTCTGCATAGAACTCCATCCTGTATCTTCAGTCGCTCGAAGTTTTTCTGCATGGCTAGATGACCTGATGCTGATGGTATGACGTCCTTCTTTGGCTTGATCCCAGACTCGATGTAAGGAATCCAAAATCCAACTAAGGAATCCCTCCTTTGCTCCTCCCTTAGTCTTGGTATGGATTGGAAACCTGCAGCTGAAGGCTCGTCATCCACAACTTGAGCTGACATTCCGATGGTCTCGATGTATGGAGAAGCTATGGTACCCTTGCTTAATGCCTGGACAACATCCTTCGTTATGGTAACTGGCTCCCCTTCCATCAAAGTCGGATGACGTGACATGCTGTCGGCATCAGCATTGTTGACTCCTGGTCTATACTTGATGTCAAAATCAAAGTTGGCTAAAGCTGCCACCCATCTCTGAGATGTTGCATCTAGTTTAGCAGAGGAGAGCACATAGGTCAGCGGGTTGTTGTCTGTGAAGACGGTGAAAGGACAGGCTATCAGGTAATCTGCGAACTTGTCCGTGACTGCCCATTTCAGTGCAAGAAACTCCATCTTGTGTGCGGGGTACCGTCTCTCCGCTTTCGTCAATCCTCTACTAGCGTAGGCAATGACCCTCTTCTCCCCATTCTGGTGCTGGTAAAGGACTGCTCCAAGTCCTAATCCAGAGGCATCAGTGTGCAGAATGAATGGAAGGGTGAAATCTGGATAGCTGACAATGGGAGGTCCTGCTAGACAGGTCTTTAATGTCTCAAAGGCATCCTGCTGTTCCTTCCCCCATACCCATGGGTGCTGATCCTCAGTCTTCTTCTTGGAATTCTTCCTCTTCTTCTCTGGTGTAGTCATCAAGATGGTAAGCGGTCTGGCAATCCGAGCGAAGTTCTGGATAAAACGCCGGTAATATCCAATAAATCCAAGAAACTTCCTCACATCGTCTGGATTCTGTGGGCATGGCCATGATGTAACCTTCTCTACCTTCTCAGGGTCCGGCTCTATCCCATCTTCTGAAACAATATGTCCAACATATTTGACCTTCGGTTTGAAGAAAGAGCACTTGTCCGGAGCAAGCTTCATGCCACAGTCATCCAGGCGCTTGAAGATAAGATCCAGACGTCGCAGATGTTCCTCAAAATTCCCAGCGAAGATGATAACGTCATCAATGTAGATAAAACAGAACTTGGTGTGCAGGCCCTGCAACGCCTCTTCCATCAGCCTCTGGTACGTTGCTGGTGCGTTGGCTAGTCCGAAGGGCATGCGGGTATACTCATAAAATCCGAACGGGCCTACAGTAAATGCAGTCCTCTCTTTATGTTCCTGTTGTAGCTCTACCTGGTGGTATCCGGATTTCATGTCGATAGTAGAGAAGAACCTGTTTCCTGCTAGAGAGTCCAAAATCTCGTCAATACGAGGTAAGGCGTAAGCATCTTTCACTGTCCTTTCGTTGAGTTGGCGATAGTCAACACAAAGGCGGAGCTTTCCATTCTTCTTACGAACTAAGACCACATTCGACGACCATGGAGAATGAGACCGACGAATCACTCCAGCAGCCAATAACTGATGAAGATGATTTCTCACTTCCTCAAACATGGACGGAGGGATGCGTCGACATCTTTGCTTGAACGGAATGTCGTTGATCAGCTCAATCCTGTGCTTCACCAAAGATGTGTGTCCAAGATCTGTATCACTGACAGAGAAAATGTGTCGATGCTGCTCCAGTAGTTGTTTCCCTTGAGAGATTTCCTCTTGCGACAAGCCATCTGTACAAATCTCTATCTTGTCCATAATGTCAACCTCTGGCTGTAACATCTCAACATTGGAATCCTCCACTGTAACAGGCTGAATCTCGCAAAGTATGGCTCTTGGCTGAATGGTAACTGTCGCCGTCGATAAATTGGTAACATGGACCTTCACTGTATCCTTCATCTCGTAACGATATGGAATCAAAGATGGTGCAATGTCCAAGTCACTAGGGATGCAGGAGTTGGCAGTAGACTGCAGAAGAGCACAAACTGGAGGATAAGCCAAGTTCTTTCCAGTAACTCCATCCATCGTAACTTCCGAGTTGGGTCTGATGGTAATGGGTGTCCTTCCAGCATACCTCACAATCGCTAGACGATTGTTCCTCTTCACTAACTCCCTCTCCCGTAGAACCATACATCTAAATGCCAGATAAAATGGAGTAGTAAGTTTGGCTTTCTGTAAAAATGTAGCTCCATAATTGTCACTCACTCGGTTCATGACGACATTCAGTATGTTGGTACCTATAAGTACTGGTACTTTTAAGTTGTAAGGGCTGTCCGGGACCACAAGAAATATACCAAGATCTAGCGTACTGTCTTCACCACATAAACCTGTTCCTTCAAAAGTGATGGCAGCCTCAACAAGTCCTTCATAAGGTAAGTCCTTCCCATCTGCACACTCAATCTTGAGGACTGTACTTAAAGGCTTGATGTCCAAGTGATGAAGGTGTTGTTGGTAGAAAGTCTTGCTGACTGTAGATACTGTTGAACCAGAATCCAAGAGGGCTTTCACTTGTATACCTTCCATCAGCACAGCAGATTCTGTAGGTGGTCCAAGTAGATCTGGTGGTTGACTGGTGGTGGTATGGTCCCGTTGTTTCTCACGGCCTATCGTCTGCCCCTTGACGGTGGCCGTTGGTAGTTTTCCGGTTTCCCGTTGTTGAGGTTTCTTCTACATCCCATGGCTATGTGACCCACCTGGCCACATCTAAAACACACAGGTTCATCACGTATCTCCTCAGGTGGTGCAGCGTTAGGGTTTCCATATCCAGAAAAATTCTCAAAGTGTTGAGAGTTGTTTCCTCCAGCAGCTACAGGAGGTTGTTGATACGGTTGCTGGTACTGACCGAAACTGTTCTGCGCTGGTTGGCTATGGTGTTGCTTAGGCGCTCTGTCCTTCTGTTGATAACCCTTCTTTTGTCCTTCCTTCAGAGCCTTGACATCTACTGCTAGCTGTTTGATAATGCCCTTGATTTCCTTCATTTCTCCCTCTGCAGCTAAAGGGGTGTCAACAGCTGACTTGGAAGTAGCTATAGGCTTCTTGGATTCAGACTTCTCCTCTGTATGGCGCTGGTTCTGGTCTTCCTCTACGCGACGAATGGCCACCCTGAGTTCATCAAAATCTTGAATCCGATCAGCAATGAAAGCTGTAACATCTTTCAACTGTGGACGAAGACCTTGCCAAAGCATGGTACACAACATGGAATTAGCTTGAGTCATCTCAACTTGGTTTCCTTCTATGGCCTTGTACAGCATATCCTCTAAACGACAACTCCACTGTGAAACACTTTCACCTTGATCCTGTCTTGCACTATAAAACTTGGCCAGAAACATCTCAGTCTTGACTACAGTTCCAAAAACACTGTCCATCTTACTCAGAACCTGTCCTGTCGTTACTGATGCAGGCAAACGTGATCTCGTCTTCAATGCTTCACCCTTAAGAGAACTTCGTATGGCCTGAGCAACTGTCTGTTCTGGATGACCCTCCTTGATAATGCATTCCACTTCCTTCCTCCACACGTCATAAGGAACATCCTTCTTGTCATCATCCCCAGAGAACTTGGAAATCTTGGGGAAATGCTGCATAGATGAAACAATATAACTCTTCCCTTCGGTATCACCTGAGTGTTGACCTGTGCCATGATCTCCCATCCAGGCCTGAAACTCCTCTAAACTCTCCACCTTCGGTTTAACTTTCAGGGTCTTGAGGTGTTCCACCATCTTGTCAATCTCTTCCTGCGAAATCTCAACTTCTGCCATGGTGAATGAGATCACAAATATGCAAAGCCACACAAAGTAGGAACCCACGAGCATGTATACACACACACAAATAACTTAGTCCAATGAGAAAATAAACAAAGTAAAGTAATGAAACAAAACACTGATAGCAAAATGCAAAGTCCTGATCACTGAAATCACTGTAAAATTCAAAGTCCAAATCAGTATTGAATCCTGAAAATAATATTCAAAGTCCAAATGTACACATGAAAATAATAAAAGATAACTCAACAGATCCAAACACAATCAAAGTCCAAAAGGATACTGAAAAATAATAATGACAGACGACACCTGCAATAAATTCAAATGGCAAATAGCTAAAGAACAATATAAATGAAAGCACAAGAAATTCAATGTACTACACTTTACTATATACTTACCAAAGGAATACCGTCATCTTCTATAGCATCATATCAGCAACTGATGTGTGTATTTCTGTTATATTAAACTAATACTGAAACAAACACATGTAAACACAATGCCCAGAAACAAACACAATCACACACACAACATACACTAAATGTAAAAAAAAATATATATATATAGCTATCAAATACTACTTTCCAGATGTGAGCGAGAACAAGTTCGTACTATAATATATACTAAATGTAACCGAACACTAACCGAGAAAATATTATCAAGAAAAAAAAATTGAAGTTAAAAAAAATAATTATAAAAAAAAAATTTACATGTCTAAATAATTAAGAATTAAATTTCAAAGAAAAAAAAAAAAAAAAAGTAGTGAAAGCAAAATCCCAATCTAATTATCCTACAACATAAGAAAATGGTGGGGGACAATGTCTAGGTCAGAGTCAAGTCAATGTCTTAATACCTAGATCAAGCAAAAACAAGCATTAGCCTAGCCAAAAAATATTTATAAGAAAATAATTTGTTTTCTTTTCAAAAATATATATGATCAGGGAAAAAATCTGAAATACCAGTGCTATGACAACAACGAAATAAATGTCAACACATCAAACCCTGAAAAAAAATACAAGAATTTTCAATGCAATGTTATAAATTCAATACATTGTCAACACTATGATATCTATATTGAGGTCAACGGTATGCAAATGAAATCTAACTAGATTCTACCCACGTGAGAAGATGTCAATATAATTTTCAAACCACAAATTTCAAGATATTTAAGCATTTAATGTCAGTGTCAATAATATCAGCAGCTTCTTCTGTCACCGTGCAATGTTTACAGTCTATAAATACCTGTTTCTTCAGCTGGAAACGCCACAACGAGTCAAATGTTGAGTAAAAATTTCCGAACAAATTTCAGAAAACACATGTATAACGCCATCTTGGATGATCTGGATCCTCAAAGCGGTTGAATTTCACACGTATTCACATGATCACAAGAATGAGGAAAATGGTTGCCTCTATCTCATAGACGCTTGGAAGTACCGACCTTGACCCCATCAGCTGATCGCGATCCGTCAAACCATGGTTGAGGCCTACACACGTACAATACACGTACGTACGCGTACACACAACGTCGTATACACAACTTTGTACACACAGCAAACAATCAATGATCACCGAAGTCTAGAGAACATCACTGGGGGCTCCACATGTAACCGGGTGGTCAATAAAGAATCACCAAGTATGAATATAAGTTTAAAGTTCTTTTATTCTCGGACATCGGTTTCATTGGTAGATACATGGTGTAGAACTAGGAACTACATGTTTGCAGAACAATGCAGAACCAAATTGTCACTCTGTAACAAACATAAAACACTAGACTTACACAGAGCCCTTACATATACAATACACAAGATAAAATAAAGGGAGGTAATTCATAGATTACACTCTTAGTAATAACGAAACAAAAGTATCTCTATTCCTAAATTCACGATATTGGTAAAGATATCAGATATACAAGAATTACTAATATATAATCTTATTCCAATTACGCACAATAGATATTATAAATATAAACGGTAACTCTTACTTTTAGAAGCAAAGATATAGCTGGCGCGCCTAAACACCTAATATAAATCTACATTATATTGAACATAGACAAAATCGGGCTTTCCCATAAACATTCAAATATTACACAATTATAACAACATATTAATATAATCACCTGTGTGTGGCACAGAGCCATTCCACAACTTATGTGTCAGGTACTACTCAGGTCCCATGATCATATATCGTAGTTTAACCAGAAATCTAAAATAATACAAAATCCTTTCTTACTTACCTCGTTCATTTAAAAGAGTTAATGAAATACTTTAACCAATACAATATATACTTTTAACTGAATCAAATACCAAATATCCATTTCATAAGGAATTATTCAAACTTACTGTTAAGGTTTTTGAATATAAAGAATAATTTAAATAAGCCAAATCACTCAAGCTTACAGCTCTATACTAATCTATACAAAATACAATCAAAATGAAATAACAATTTACTTGAAAATAGAACTTACTTTGAAATGTCTTTGTCTCTTTGTCTCTGTCAAGGAATATGTCAAAATGGCTTCTGCCCAGCTCAGCGGTAATGAACAAACTAACCTAACAATGATATTCCCGCCAAACTGACCAGAAGAGCTTATAAAAATACCAACCAATGAAAATAAAGTATTAGAACTAAAGACGCTATCACATGCTAAACATGTGATCTATAAAAATAGATATACAGGTATACAGGTAACCTGGAGCACAGATCACTCCCTGTAACCTATAGCACACACATTCTGTTATACACACTCACTGAACAAGCTGGGCACAAACAAATAGACATTTATACATTACTATAACACTAATATACATTTATATAAAATACTTATAAAACTGACCCTGTTACATCCAACATATTTGACCTTCGGTTTGAAGAAAGAGCACTTGTCCGGAGCAAGCTTCATGCCACAGTCATCCAGGCGCTTGAAGATAAGATCCAGACGTCGCAGATGTTCCTCAAAATTCCCAGCGAAGATGATAACGTCATCAATGTAGATAAAACAGAACTTGGTGTGCAGGCCCTGCAACGCCTCTTCCATCAGCCTCTGGTACGTTGCTGGTGCGTTGGCTAGTCCGAAGGGCATGCGGGTATACTCATAAAATCCGAACGGGCCTACAGTAAATGCAGTCCTCTCTTTATGTTCCTGTTGTAGCTCTACCTGGTGGTATCCGGATTTCATGTCGATAGTAGAGAAGAACCTGTTTCCTGCTAGAGAGTCCAAAATCTCGTCAATACGAGGTAAGGCGTAAGCATCTTTCACTGTCCTTTCGTTGAGTTGGCGATAGTCAACACAAAGGCGGAGCTTTCCATTCTTCTTACGAACTAAGACCACATTCGACGACCATGGAGAATGAGACCGACGAATCACTCCAGCAGCCAATAACTGATGAAGATGATTTCTCACTTCCTCAAACATGGACGGAGGGATGCGTCGACATCTTTGCTTGAACGGAATGTCGTTGATCAGCTCAATCCTGTGCTTCACCAAAGATGTGTGTCCAAGATCTGTATCACTGACAGAGAAAATGTGTCGATGCTGCTCCAGTAGTTGTTTCCCTTGAGAGATTTCCTCTTGCGACAAGCCATCTGTACAAATCTCTATCTTGTCCATAATGTCAACCTCTGGCTGTAACATCTTAATCAGAACCTCTCATCATTTTCTTTGTAACTTTAGAAGACCTGGGTGGGTCAATATATACAGTTACAATCCAAAGTTAGGTCATTTTCATTTTCAGAACAACCGGTTACCCATGCAGGTAACCGATTACAGGTCGGGTTTGAGCGCAACCAGGGTTGGAAAAAATGTACCCCAACCTCAAAACATGTGCTTAGTACTTCTAACTGAATACAATGAAATTATAGAAAGATTGCAACATCAACAGGTTTGCTATTTTTAATTAACGCAATCCTTCTGTGTACTTTTCTTTGCTTGTGTACTTGCAGCGACATGTCACTCGATGATACAGTAATTAGGAGCGCTAGCTATAGCCCCACGGGAACAAGATGGATCCAGGATCATTTATCATTATTTAAAGCACTTAAACACCATGTAACTAATGTTAAAAACGTCCTAAGTTGGTGTCTACCGTTACGTTCGTTTAGACTTAGTAGCGAAGCGATACAGGAAACCAATCAAAACATGAAACGAATTATAACATTGTTGCGGTATTACTTGCACTACGTACACTATGCGGTAGAGCCTATAAGAATGCCTCGTTAGCTTTCGGGTAAACATGTATATATGATTTAAACTTACGGTAGAGCGGTTGAAGTTTCTCCTCATCTTCTCCAGTGAATGTCCATATGCTGTAGAAATCGTCTCCACACTGGCAAACCCTACAAAAACACCAACGTTCTCTTGATTTCCTTCACTCTTCCATGATCATGATCAGTGGGCCGCTATTTGTACACGCGTCAGCGTGTTGAAGGTACTTCTTCCATTGTTCTGGTAAATTTGACGTGGTCCAGCCTAGTTCTGTTGGTTTTATACCCGTCAATGCCATATTTTGCTTCTAACACCGTGTACTGTTCGTGGATAAAGGCCTCTGTGTGATCCAACAACCAGCTTACAACAGGACAACCATGACAGGTGGTCCATGCTAGCATGTGTACAGAGTCCCCGGTAGGGGATCGGAGATCACTCCAAACTACAAGACAGCTAACGTCGTACCACGGACTTAAATTCCGTGGTCGTACTAATTAATGCAATGTAGATCTACCGTTACACGCATAGACTAAATAACCAAAAACATGGATCGAATAGAGAAAATATAACACAAGAAACGGAGAATGCTCCGCGTACATCTGTGTCACGTCAACAAACGGGCCGCAACAAACATGTTGTGCGACATATTTTTATTGAGATTCCTCGGTTAAGCGGAAATTTATAGCATATATGATTGTAAATATCAATCGTATAAAATAAACATGACCTATTACATCAATTGTAATACCGCAAGGTATCGTGAACTTTTAAATGTCACTCGTACATTACAGTAAAATCAGTCAAACTCAGCACTGGAAGAACTTGGACGCCATCTTTGTTTTAACACATGCGCTTCACGATAACTAATTAATCGGAACCCATCGTAATTCTACATAAAATTAGAGAACACTGTTCTTGACGTCACTCAGTGGAAAAATACTGGCGAACACTCAAATATTACCCATCTTAAAAGGTCTTTTGTGGTCGTTCTATTAAAGATATCAAAAAACTAATCATACCGTTTTGTTTGGAATCACATGGACTACTTATATTTGGAGTCTCAGTTTGTTAGCTTTAAATGTAAATTTTTCGACATGAATAAAAAAGAAACTAGTGGAAAAAATGCTGATTTTGGCCTTTTTACCCCTAATATCTCCATAAAAAAAATTTTCCCGGGTATAACAGATACACAAGGAGGTAGATCGAACAGAGTTTCACAAATGAGGATTAGTTGTAGAAAAAGTTGTGGGCCAGTTTTCGTGTTCCTCACGTCGCTACTGATATTGACATCTTATCATACATCTATCGTATTGGATCATTCGTAAGAATGAAATGATGAATCATTCCCTTCTAAACTCATTCCATAATAGACATCGCGGATTCATAGCCATAGCAACACAATTACGTTGCTATGCAGAAAGACCAGTAAAAAACATGTTACATTTCAAATGAGTTTAAAAGTTTAACTATTCTTGCAACCATTTTAAGGTGAACCCAAATTACTTTCACATTGAAAACTGTCGATGATGAATGTTATCAAATACGGGATTGAATACATATGTTCATGAAACAATTTCCTTAGCGAAATAAAACAAGAGGCCCAAGGGCCTTAACGGTCATCTGACTACCAATTGTGATACCATTATGGAATTAGTTTAAACAATATTTTATTTCCATCAGTGTACATGTATATTACATATATAGAAATTATACAAATAGTGAGGATTGGAAAACAAGCTAATAGCTTATATAAATTCCTCTCCTCTAGGAATTAGTAATACAATCATGTAACAATATGCCACACAAATGTGGTTTTCAAGATGGTGATGATCATGGATTTCTTCGGAACAGTGCGAAAAATAACATTTGGTCAGAATCATTTTAGGCAAGTTAAATAACATTTGGTTGGGACTATCTGAGGATAATTTTTGCAAGGTTCAGCTCAATGTCACTGGTAGAACTTGAGAAGTTCAAAATGACATATGTGGCGGCCATCTTAGATTTGTGACAATGGGCGAGTTCGATTGCCGACTATAGTTACTGTAGTCTACTAGAGTTCAACCGAACACACTTTAGTTATAATGTACTGCGCATGTGTACAGAAAGAAGGAGTTGAACTTGAGAAGAAGTTTAAAATGTGAAAAGTTTACGGACGGCAATTTTGTTTTTCAAGATGGCGAATCTGGCGGCCATCTTGGATTTTGGACCAACCCGAAATGTAAAAACACTTGGTCAGGACCATCTCAGGATCATTTCAGCCAATTTTCAGCTTAATCCCAGTGGTAGAACTTGATAAGAAGTTGGAAACGTGTTTTTCAAGATTGCGGCTCTGGCAGCCATCTTGGATTTCGGACCGACCCAAAAAGTAACAACTCATGGTCAGGACCATCTCAGGATAATTTCAGCCAAGTTTCAGCTTAATCCCACAGGTGAAACTTGAGAGAAATTTGGAAATGTGTTTTCAAGATGGCGGCTCTGGCGGCCATCTTGGATTTTGGACCAACCCAAAAAATAACAACACTTGGTCAGGACCATCTCAGGATCATTTAAGCCAAGTTTCATCTTAATCCCACTGGTAGAACTTGAAAAGAAGTTGAAAATGTGCTTTTCAAGATGGCGGCTCTGGCGGCCATCTTGGATTTCGGACCGACCCGAAAAATAACAACACTTGGTCAGGACTATCTCAGGATCATTTCAGCCAAGTTTCAGCTTAATCCCAGTGGTAGAACTTAAGAAGAAGTTTAAAATAGGTGTTTTTCAGGAAAACAGTGATTGCGCAATCATGTCACAAAATGGCCACCATGGCACAAATGTCGAGAGTTTTTCGGACCCGAAAAATAACAACATTTTATGGGCTGCCCTTCCTGAACATCCCTACCAATTTTCAGCTCACAGGTACCAGTGGAACTGTAGAAGAAGTTTAATATGTGTTTTTCAAGATGTCGGCTATGGCGGCCATCTTGGATTTCGGACCGACCCGAAAAATAACAACACTTGGTCAGGACCATCTCAGGATCATTTCAGCTAAGTTTCAGCTTATTCCCACTGGTAGAACTTGGGAAGAAGTTGAAAATGTGTTTTTCAAGATGGCGGCTATGGCGGCCATCTTGGATTTCGGACCGACCCGAAAAATAACAACACTTGGTCAGGACTATCTCAGGATCATTTCAGCCAAGTTTCAGCTTAATCCCAGTGGTAGAACTTAAGAAGAAGTTTAAAATAGGTGTTGTTCAGGAAAACAGTGATTGCGCAATCATGTCACAAAATGGCCGCTATGGCACAAATGTCGAGAGTTTTTTGGACCCGAAAAATAACAACATTTTATGGGCTGCCCTTCCTGAACATCCCTACCAATTTTCAGCTCACAGGTACCAGTGGAACTGTAGAAGAAGTTTAATATGTGTTTTTCAAGATGTCGGCTATGGCGGCCATCTTGGATTTCGGACCGACCCGAAAAATAACAACACTTGGTCAGGACCATCTCAGGATCATTTCAGCTAAGTTTCAGCTTATTCCCACTGGTAGAACTTGAGAAGAAGTTGAAAATGTGTTTTTCAAGATGGCGGCTATGGCGGCCATCTTGGATTTCGGACCGACCCGAAAAATAACAACACTTGGTCAGGACCATCTCAGGATCATTTCAGCCAAGTTTCAGCTTATTCCCATTGGTAGAACTTGAGAAGAAGTTTGAAATGTGAAAAGTTTACGGACGGCGGACGGCGCACGGCGGACGGCGGACGGCGCACGGCGGACGGCGCACGGCGGACGGCGGACGACGACGGACGAAGCACGGAAACTATAGGTCATCTTGACCCTTTGGGTCAGATGACCTAAAAAAAAAATCCAACAACTTACCTTTAAGGAGTATGCGATTCTTTATAAATCTCACCCCTTCACTTGATTTTTTTCTACAAAAACTGCTATTTATATGCCCAAAGTATGAAATGGTCGGGGCATATAGTTTTATCCTTGTCATTCCGTCAGTTTTTTTCCGAATCCGCTCATTTCCTGATCAACGAATAATAATAAAATGTTATTTGGTAGGTATGTTAATCAGGATAACAGGGTTCGCACAGTACCTTATAAAACCTCTAAATTTGATGTAAGCCTGAAAACTGATTATAGACTTAAAAAAACCTTAAAATTCAGTACGACGCCGGAAACAAGGTTTTGTATAAGGTTCTATTCTAATAGGAGAGTAAGAATATAAGGCAAGCCCTGGTTTCGAAACCTCCAATCTCGTGATGGATACCCAATCAGTTGATTTATCTAGTCGTCGACAATCGACCAAGTCCCGATACATTCCTCTCTTTTTCTAAATATTCGCCCACGAAAACACATTTATAATGCCATTCTAGAATCTGTTATCCCTTTGCCTGGTTATGACTGAGTTGCTGTTGTGGTAATTCATGGGTCGCAAATTTGCCCTTGAAACTGTGGCAGGGTATAGTACTGCTATTGTTAGTTAAACTTGTTTTTAATTACCAAAGACCAAAGGTAGATACTAAGGGGTTTAGTTTAGGGTTCGGCAGCTGGCTCCACTGTTGAATCCTGCTTTAGCGCGCGAATCTTTAATGTTTCCACACTGTGGTCACTCATAGACTTCGCCTGGGTCAATATCGCTCACCTGAGGTTTGATCAAACGTGTACCCACCTCGTCAACATGCGATAACTGTATAATATTCATTCGGGTCATCATAGTTTCAGTCAGTTTATGACTTGCTATACATCGGATACATATATCACTAACACAAAACGTACTACTTACACATGATAGTTCAAGCTTTGTTGTGAGATTGTGACTGATAATAGTCTTCACATGATCTTATCTGTTATATACACCCCAATAAAACAAACATGATTATACCGCCCAGTAAGTAACAACGAAAACGTACAGTATATACAGTGGCACATCTTTCAACAAGACTAAGGTATGTATTGTGTAAAGCATACCAATATCATTTATTTTGTTATTCTCGGGTTTTTTTCTTCAAATATGTTTAGTTTGTTACTCTCATTTTTATGATGTATATATGTTGTTATATCATACTTATTTTGTTATTCTCGTTTTCCTTTCTTCAAATTTTTGTAGTTTGCTTCTCTCGGGGTTTTTATGTTGTAGCACTTTAGCAGTTAGAACGATAACAAAAAATGTCCGTCCATTCCTCCATTTTAATAAGGTTGTATAACATGTTTCTAAAATCATGATGATAAACCTTCAGTGAATGGCAAGGATACATGTAAATATCACCATTCAGTGCTATGAGTAAGGTTTGTATTGTGTGTAGTATAGCACTATTATACGTATTCTTTTTCCGTTCTTTTTTAATGGTTTGTATTTAGTTTCTCTCGTTTTTATCTCGCCTCGACGATAGTCGATAAAGCGAGACTTGGGTTTTACTTTTCCAGCGGCGGCGTCAGCAGTTGCGTTTAAGTCCATTTTTCACAGTGTTAAAATTATCCAATTGCATTGAAAGTCGGTCACATTACTTAAAGCATCATACCAAAACCTAAACTCAATTTAAAAGAAATTGTGTTACAGGTTTTGGTGTTTTGGGGCAAAAACAGGGGAATTTTGAGAATTTACGATAGCATCAACTATTTATAGTGTTATTGATATGTAATTAAATAGAAACTTGGCCAAGTTTCTGATATCATCTTGCTGTATGTATTTGGTCATTCTAATTTCACGGTTGGGACTTAACATTATCGGGAAAGGCGAGACATATGATTACGGGTAATTCTTGTTTATGTTGAGTAGAGTAAGGTTTGTATTGTGTATAGTAAATAAATATTATACATTTTTTTTATTCTCGGTTTTATTATTTCTATTTTGTTCTCACACTTTTTAATGTTGTTAGTAGCACTTTTTTTAAGTTGAGGTTAAATTGAAACGATGGCAAAAGTTATCCGTCTTTCCCTCCTCCATTTTTAAAAAGGTTGTATAAACGGTTTCTATAATCATGATGATAAACTTTAAGTGAACGTTCTCGGACTATTAAATGGAGTTGGCTCTCGGTAAGGTTCAATTAAAAACCACTGATCAGTGTAAAAAATGATATACAATAATAATAATATACAACATTTATATAACGCTTTATATAATTTGTAGATGATATATGTCGATGATACAGACTGAAATTTTTCTTGAATTTGGTCAGAATATTCCTTTTCTGATAGCGGATGGAAAACTCTGCTCCGACCAAAGTAATGATGACGTCGACTGTTTCAGGGTAAAAAGCTCCCTATGAACTAGGGAGTTGTTTTATCCAGTGCTTTGTATGTGTACACCAAGATTATGTGCTATAACCGGTATCCAACAGATAACCACTACAATGAATGCTGTAAAATTGATATTTTCGTTGAATCAATCTCTAAACCGATGTGGAAATGTTCGCGATCTCAATCGAGCTGTTTTTAATTGTGTGCCTTTGATACTATTATACACTGCAGAGTTTGGGTAGTGTTACATTAACAGAGACTTAATGCAAGCGCATGAGGGAACATCCCACTTTTACCGTATACACTCTTATTTCGAGTTCAAGTAACCAAAAATGCTGCAGTATTATGGCCCCTTGTAGACAACTACTCAAAGGTGCAGCACATGTGTATGTTACGTCATCTTTAACGATAGGGGTGGCAGACTCTGCTGGTGGAATTTTAGTCCCCGTGGTTTCCTGGAGCTTCCATACCCACAATTAATCTCATGTTTGTAGTGGCATGGCACATAATGTACACATTTCTGTAGTTCACTATTTGAAATGATACAGAACTAGTTTAATTTTGCTTCTACATCGGTTTGGAAATCTTGGATTCCCATCTTTTGGCTCCTAGCATCATTGAAGAGTCCTAGGGGGACGAAATAGCTGCATGGTGTAGTTTAATTCATTTTTTCGGCATACTGGATCGATTAATAAATTTAAAAGGTGCAGCAAATGTGTGTGTTACGTCGTCTTTGTCAGGAATACCTCAGAGCAGGGCATTACTATGATCCAACTGCGAGGTAACAAATGATTGCACCAAAATCTTACATTACATACATTTGCAGTTTTAAAATGCCTGTTCTAAAAGTTACAGCATCGGCACCAGTGAACTATCAATGTATACCCCTAGATTTTTAACAGTTGAGACAACCACAAGAGTACTTAACATAGATTTGTTCAGCTTTACTGTCACAGGATAGTAAGATCCGAGGTTGTTACTACATTCTATATATTTCTTTTTATATACAATGTCTACTACTCATTATACACATAAATAATTTGTTTGCAACAAATATTTAAGAAAACCTGTATGTAATATTAATTTATTCCGTTGTAGAATTCCATTATTTCTAGAACCCACATTTCAAATAAGTTCAAATGCAAGAAAAAAAAAACCAAAACTGACTGTGATACCGTGTAATATAATTTTTGTTTTCACCAATGGCAGTTGTTACACCGCTGTTACTATGGCAACGTTACCGAAAACTGATGACTACGGAAGGTTTGATCCCTACTGGTACGTTGAGCATTACTTTGGCACTGACGAGGCTTCCACAAACATGCAGACGGACTTGGATGCTTACCATAAGATTTTTGCCGATTGTAAGTCACAACTTTTATCGATTTAATATAAACTTGATTTCTTTTTACAACAATTTCGAAACAAGTTATCCTACTTAAATTAATCAGTTTTGTTCGCCTGGATATTAACGCGCGTGGGGTCTTATTCGGGGAGGAAACTGGAGTGCCCGAAGAAAACCCACGTGATCGAGCAGGTGACCCCATACCTTTTCACGTCCTGCCGGGGAATCGAACCCCGGCCGCCTTGGTGAAGGGCAAGTGTGCTATCCACTGCACCACATGACCACCTTTGTGGTATCGATTTCCTTTGTTTGGTCATATCAAAACAATTTTCTCACAGCAAATCAATTTTCGATTATTAACACTTAAAGATGTTTTGCCTAATAAATTACCCGTAGAATTTGAAATTTTTCCGTAACCTCGAGATATTGTCCATCATTGTAAGAATTTGCCTTTCATTACATTAAGTTTTTAAGGGGAGGTAATAATTCAATTACATATTTATAAGCCTGAAAAGCAAATGTTTGACATGGGTTTCGATAAAAAGAAAACGTATAATTTACGAGCAAGATTCTTTAACTTAGTTTTGCTATCATTGATATTTATTGCTATTGCATGCAGACAGAAGGGTGCTAATTTTGGCTATTCTGCAGCCTATCGGTGTAAATGATAATATTTTTCAGAAAGATGCATCAAGTTTAGCTGCATAAAGTATTTATATTCCAAACATTTGATTTTGTGTGGGCTCATAGGAAAATGTGGGGTCAAAGCGTGGACGGCGTAAAATAAAAATATGTTGTTAAAGTTCTTATGACCTGAATATTGTAATAAAACTTCTAGTTTTTTTCTGTTAAAAATGTGGCAGAATTCAAGAAAAAAGAAATCAGTATATATCCATCATCCTCGATAAGTAAGATAGCACTTTGACAAATCATGGCAGGCAATATGTTATTTGTTGATTTTGTTTATTTTTGTTTCCCTCTACATTTAAAGATGATATCCGCGGTAAGCGTCTCCTTGACGTAGGCACCGGTCCGACCATACACAGCGTGATCACGGCCAGTAACCATGTAGACGAGATCTTCCTGTCTGACTTCGCCCAACCGAACTTGGACTATTTGGAAAAATGGCGAAAAGGGGAAATAGCTCAACCAACAAAGAATCTTAATTACGCTATCGGCCTGGAAGGACGCCAGTATGTATACATTTGTCGCTCAAATTGAACTTATGTCAAACGTAACATAAGCTGGACCTTATTCTGGCTAGATTCTACATACAATATAACAGACTAGCTGGGTAAGATCCACTTTATTTGAGCAAAATCCGTAATTGACAACTGGTATAAAGTATTGCATGCTTTCCTTTTAAATTATGTGATATGAAGATCGATGCTTTGGTGATAGTTAGTTTGCCGTCATATAGTATTTCGTTGTTGCTATACTTTAGTTCTATATTTCATTGCCTTGGTATTTCGTTGTCGTTACCCTAACCTGGTTCAACCTCTTGTGCTAATTAGTTTGACATTATTTTTTGTTGTCACTTAAACTTGGTTCCCCATTTGATGATATGACACAAGATTACAAACGGAAACCATAAAAGAAAAGAACACACTCATTCATTGCACTTTCGGGTATTACGGAAATATAGAACCATTTTGTATCGATTTTAAATTAATTCATTTTTTTTTTATATTCTTTCTCTTTTCGACCAAAGAATGACTGCAGGGCAAAGGGAAAATGAAGTTAGAGAAAAGGTGAAAGGAATCCTACCCATAGATGTGAGATCAGAACAACCCCTTGGATGCGACTATGACGGGGGGAAATTTGACGTTATAATCGCGAGCGGCTGTATAGAGACAGCGTCTGAGGACGTTGCAACGTATCAACGGTGCATCAAGAATATCTACTCTCTACTTAATAAAGGCGGGTATTTTATCGTCACTGGTGACCTAGGAGGAGAACACTACCAAGTAGGGAACTACACCTATACTGGACTGTCCATTACCAAACAGGAAGTCCAAACAGCAATCAAGGAAACCGGATATGACATCAAATTATATTTTGAAATCGCTGGAACGATGGAAGATTCTGAATTTACAGACTCTTGTTCCTATTACTACGTTGTCGCGACGAAATGATCTTTTTTTTAGAAAAGTCGATGTTGATAGATCAATAACATTCCAGTTATCTCCCTGCTTCACATGAACTGCCCTTCGACGAGATAGTATGTCAATTCCTTCTGTTTAAAGCTACAATCGTATATAATCACATCGTTTTTACTAGAAAAAGTATTTTGTCACACACCACACTGTTTGTTATGAAACCATACATGTAGAAAATGTTTTTGAAAATGTTTCGGTTTAACTCAAGTAGGTCAGTAACACTGTCAAAACCTAGTATTATAGAATAGAATAATTTTACGGTACAAATGTCTGTCCGCAGCGTCAATAAATTATGCCTGGAAGAAAACAATGCATTGTGGCTTTTTTAAACTAATAAACAGGTGAAAATTTGAAACCCGAACCTTACGGTGGCCCGTAATAATGAACCAGTTCTCATGATCAAGCATGATCACCTTATGTCTTCCCACTGGGTTCCGATTATTTTGCACAGGTAAAAACATGAGAAGTTTAAACATTGAAGGTATTCAGTATTATTATTCTCTTTAATTCCTCCAGATTAAAGACAAAATGTTATATTTCGCATATTGTTTATTAGGAAAAGACATGCATAAACAGTGCACGGTGGTCTAGTGATAAGACGCCTAATCTGATTAAAATACAGATCCTTGTTCTCACTCCGTTTTACAAGGATCTGACATAATCCGAAAGAGGTTACGTCCAGATGACCTTTGTCGCCTCCTTACTTAACACTAAAATAATTTTCCAACGACCTGTCATCTTGCAGCAAGCCATTTCGTCACATTATTCCGCACGACTTTTTTAGTGACGAAATGACTAAACGGAAAAATGTGTTTATGCAAGCTTGTCGCCTCAAAATTTCACTGTCAAAATTCTGCCAGTAGTAATTTGATTGGCTAATGCGAAAGGTCATCGGGACATGACCCCCTATGGGATTATCTCAGATCTTAACGCAGCAGAGAGAAGTTTACGAAACGGCGCGGAGATCAAGATATGATTTTAATCAGATTGTAAGACGCCGGGTTCGTGATCGAAGGGTTGCGAGTTTGAGTCCTGCTCACGGCATTTTTGTTGTATCCTTGAGCAAAAGATACTTTACTTAACCGCTTGTTCCAGTCTACTCAGCTGTAAATGAGTACGTGGTTGGGCAGTGTTAGAATTTGTAGAATGCTAGCAGTGAGCGCCGAGATGGCAACACCGGTTGTATGCTCTACAGGGAGTTGAGAACGATATTGGCTGGTAGCTTAGGTCTTATAACCACGGGTAATAATTTGTGCACCGCTTTGAGGCGACATTTAAGTTGTGATAAAGCGGTATATGAGAACTTCGAATTATTATTGAAACTATTTTGAGTCATTAGATACAAGATTGCCTATCAAATTGGTAAAGTTCTGTCATAAGAAAAGCTTTTAAACAATTTTATATGTACACATTTGTAACCATTTACAAACGAATGTGTCTTATGACACAGCAACAGCAAATCCATACTGTTTTGACCCGTTTGGCCGCTAACATCACTGACGAGTCTCAGGACAAAACAGCTAGCTGTATGATGCAGTTAGGTTCATTTTTTTCAGCATACTGTATTATTCTGTATACTATATTTATTACTAAATTTAAAAAGTGCATCATTTGTCTGTGTGTGAATGTTACGCCATCTTATTGGTTAAATGGATGAAAATTTCATTGGGTTTGCAGCCTCATGGAGATTCATTGTTAAAATTCATTATTAAAATCAAAGAAGATAACACAAACACAATACTCTAAATTTAACACTTACATCAAGAAAGAATAAATTAAATTCACCACAAATCGGTAACCAGAGAAAACATCTCTGGCAACAGCACCGTCTTCTGCCTCACAGTCCAACATAGATCTTTTTCAGTTTACTTATGAATTATTACATAATGTACCTCACGATTTTAAGGATAACAATTTTAAATAATACTGTAAAAATCCCAATCTGATTAAAATCATATCTTGATCTCCGCGCCGTTCCGTAAGCTTCTCTCTGCTGCGTTAAGATCTGAGATAATCCCATAGAGGGTCATGTCCCGATGACCTTTGGTATTAGCCAATCAAATTACTACTGGCAAAATCTTGACAGTGAAATTTTGAGGCGACAAAGCTTGCATAAATACATTTTTCCGTTTAGTCATTTCGTCACCAAAAAGTTCGTTCGGAATAATGTGACGAAATGGTGTGCTGCAAGATGACAGGTCGTTGGAAAATTATTTTAGTGTTAAGTAAAGAGGCGACAAAGGTCATCTGGACGTGACCTCTTATGGGATGTTGTCAGATCCTTGTAAGACGGAGTGAGAACAAGGATCTGTATTTTAATCAGATTGTAAAAATCCAATTCATACGCACTTTTCAGTTTTAGCTAGTTCACTGAAGTTAAATACTCGAAAACTGTTTGATTGGTCCCCCTTAAAGGGGCAACTAAGTCAACCAAAGTTTATTTTAATTCAACTAGAAAAAAACACATACATTCGGACAAAAGAATCCGTACTTGATAATAAGATAATAAGTAGCCGATGTCAAGTGTGATCAATTTAAATTTTGGGAAAGCCCGTGTCAAATATAGCAACATCAAATATAGCACGAAAATTGCGCCCCCTGGCGCGAACACGTGTACAGTGTCCATGCGTGTTACATGTATGTAAACAAATGTAACATGATACGTTTGAATCCACATCTACTTCTTTCTATGAATGTTGAATTTACGAAATACGTTGTAAACAATTATGATAGGCGTCGGGATTATTAGGCCCAAAGAAAAAATGTTTGGTTATATTTCAAATCAGTCAGAAACGGATATTATTGAGAGCTCGCACACAAATGGACCCATGCGCGTTTACTGTTGCGTAAAACTAAACTCGTCACGAATTTCAGCGATAGAGATGACGTGAAGAAAGTGCTATGAATACAGGAATACGGTAAAGTATTTGAAACGAACTGTGATAAGTAAAATAATCTTGATAGCTCCGTCACGTGGCTTCGGAAGTAATGTTCATGTATTTACATCCACGAGACAGGTTCCGCGCATGATCTTAAAGGCAAAAGTTTTCAGAGATGTTTGTAAACATAAATCTCTTTTGCATATTATTTGTCTGGTTGGACGATTAAGGATTTCTTGAAAAATGAATTAAAATTAATGAAAAAAAAACATTGGCTTTTGTCTACATATCGGTATGAGTAATTCACAAGTACAGAACTTCAATTTTATACAATATCTGGCGGTATTATAAAAAGGTAAACAGACTTCAAACTTCACTTAATTGCCTGATGAATAGCCGTCTCGACTTAATGACATTATGTTGCTGAACTCTTCTGTACAAACTTCACAATAAAGATTCTGGTAAGGTCCTTGAATAATTGACCTTGGGTGTCGGCGATACATATGTCTATTTTGCAACAAAACTTCAGATTACCAACCACGCCACATTTTTTGCACAATCTTTTACAAATTCAGAGCCTGACACCCTATTAAGCGGTATCTATATATCATATCGAGTTATATTTTTGAAATCTTACTTTTTACTATATCGGGAAAATCTAACAGGACTAAGATGATAAATTATTGGTGTTTTATTGTTCGCCATGAACCTTGCTTAAGACATATAATTTAATTTGTAAAAAAAATGCATGTTCCAGCGGGGAAACAATTAGCTTATGTAAATGATATATGGTGCACAAAACGTTTTACTCACAAGTGTCTATATCATACCTTAGGGGCATTTGTTGGCTGAATATAACGCTTGTCACAAATATAGCATAAAGAGAGGTATTTCAATTATTGAAAACAACTGCGATTTTATCAATAAAGACTTATGGATTAAGTATAAAGATTTATTTAAATGGAAAAGTTAAACATTTGTAGCTTAGGTTTTTTTTCAGAAATCGAAGTCAGCGGTCAAGGTATGTTTCCTGAAAATCGTTTTCTTGCTATGTTCAGGAAGCTCCAAAAGTCAAAAAAGAGCATTTTGATGATAAAAGATACCTCCCTTTATGCTATATTTGTGTGATGTTTTCAGAATCGCCATTTGTATTTCAAAGGCAAAACAAAACCACTGTGCACACTTTATGGATTCATATCCGATCAAATAAATCACCTTATAGTAGGCTTTAGATAATTATGATCAAAGAGGCATGACTGTTTTGTTTAACTTGTGTGATCCACATGAGTGCTACCCTAGAATACGCATGTTTTCTTTGGTTTTGACAAAAGGAACAAGCACATTAGCAACTAACATATCAAAAGCAAGGTATATTGTTAGATATGATACATACCAACAATTGAACAACTTACTTCTGTTAAAGTGATTGATAAGCTTATAAAAGTATATCCTGTACCATGAAGATAACCCTAAAGCACATTATAATGTAGGTCGTCCTGTCTTAGTGCTCAAGGTCATTGCACAGTATCCTTTCGTGCATCTTCTACGTATGTTAAAGATGACGAAACACACACATATGCTGCACCTTTCAAATTTAGTAATAAATACAGTATGCCGAAAACATGAATTAAACTGCATCCTACAGCTGTTTCGTCCTCCTAGGACTCTTCAGTGATGCTAGGGGCCAAAAGATGGTAATCCAAAATTTCTAAACTAGTGTAGAAGCATAAAGGTCAGGTGCGTAAAACCTCTTTTAAAAGTAAAATATACCTAGGTTCCTTGTAACTGTTTTCCAGATCAAAGATTCTGCTGTCAGATTTTCCAATCAGTTCTGCATTTGTCTGTGTTTCCAGAATATGGTACATTTCTCTTGGACTTTCCTCCAAGGACATTCCACGTGTTTTTATACTGAACATGGACGCCCCGGGCTTCATTCTTTTATTGGATACGCAAGACATTACACGAGAAAGTCATCTATATGCATATATATTAAATTATATTTTCACAGTAATAGTATACACAGGTGCACAATGATAAATTTGTCCAAAAACATATTCTTAATTAACTGCAGTGGCGTATCTATACCGAAAAAAAGAATATGTCCAAAAACATGGAAGACGTTTTAGTGGAGCTTAAATTACGTAACGGCCTCGGTCGACGCGACCTTGGCCTTTTTCTATGTTTGCCTCGAATGTGTAACAAGAGAAAGATAAACCTGTATTTGGTTAGATATCATTATTTCACTTCTCGGAAAGACTGTCTTCACAGGAAAACCTTTTCTTTTCGAAAAGTGACATTTCCGACCGCAACCCTGAGGCAGAGTAACAAAAATACAAACAAACAAACGACCTATGCTGGGATACAAATTATTCTGCAATTAAGTATGTATATATCTATGTAGCTTCAGATAAGTGTGCTGTGTTTACATCCCTAAGACATGGGCGTTGTATTTTCAAATCGACAATTTCTTCTGTAATCTGCTGCCAGAATGTGGTTTCCGTGATAAATTATCTGGCCTCTCTGAATGCTTTTAAACTTTTTACAGTAATCCGCCATACTTAATCACCTCCGTTATTTAGCTGTCACCTTCCGCGTTTACAAAATAAAGTCCGCTTAAAATTTCATTTACGGACCTGCATGAATTCATTTAAATGTCATATAATATTTGTAACCAACAGACCGTGCAGATACACACACAGTAAGTAAAACAGTGTATATATATATCGTATATGTCGTCGTGTAAGGGCACGAAAACCTACACATGTATGTAAGAGAGCATCGGACCAGGCATAACATTCACCTGAACAGAAAGGTAGGTCATGTATGCATATGTATTGAAATTGATACTTTGATAAATATGTCAACAAGATCAGATACACATAATGTTAATATAGATATAAGATAACGTCATTAGACAATTTAATGCCAGCCTTTTAAGGGGTATGGACGTGCAGCACATTCAGCTATTGTAGTTGTACAATAGTAACGCAAATGCGAAGCTAATGTTTTTATATACAATAAGCAGGGCGATATATGCTGTCTGATAAACGTCCACACTAGTGTTTTCCATGACAGCCCCCTTTATAAAACAATTGCCGTTTACCGAAAACACTTTTAGACTTTCGCATTTCATTTGTTGTAGCTATTCATTGTAGTTTTGTACTGTTGTTCGCTGCTATGATGACCTTATATAAGTGAACGAAAAGGCTGAAGATACATGACGCTACTGTCAGTTTGGTAACTTATTCAATATTGGGTTAAAGCCATATGCACTCGAAATATCACGTGATGACATTGTTCTTCAAAACTGTATCAAGATACGTTTCAAGACATGCTTGCACATTCACTTATCTATTCATCAGATTCTATATTTAGATCACACTTGCTTGTGTAATCTATACAGATTGCAACAACTAATGAAACCAGTCAAACATAAAACGACTTTACCTCATGCGATAGAGTCATGATCTGTTGCATACAAAAACACTCGTCTTTTCACTCTCGATAATAATTTTTGGGTCCGTAGTTAAATGGTTTAGCATTTTCATTCAGTATGCTTATGTTAGCTAGTTAGGGCACTATATCAAATATTGTATATTATTATTTTGTTTCTTCAAAGTGTGTCCAATTTCAAGTACATTAATCCTATCTTAATGTCAAATAAAGATGATTGCGAAATTTCACAGTCAGTGACGAAAATTACAAATATTTAGCATAATAGCATTTACTTGATTACTGAAGCATAAGTGTAGTAACAGGCTTAAGATATTACAGTGTGGTTCTGAAATGTTGATGAATTGATGAATGGTGAATCCCCGACTGAAGGTTATAGTAAACAATCAGTTTGTTTTTTGGGTTTTTTTTGGGGGGGGGGGGGTAAAATACTGAATTAACACATCAACGTCGTCAAATATTGCATTTTATAAATAATTTCAACACGAGAAATTAACCTGTCGTCGGTTATTTGTCAACCAAAATGACTGATACGATAACATTAGGGGACACAAACGGACTAATACTTTCGAATTGCAACTTCCATGAAACGATATTTATGATAAAAATGTCGAGACTTACATATTAAATCTAGATATATACCATCAAACATTTCACCACCAACATGCCACGAACAATTATAAACCAGAGTTCAGACCCGTGAATGGCCCCTGAATTTCAATCCCGGGGAGGTCGGTCTCTTCCCCTTCCTATGGGCATGAAAAAAAGTCAAGATTCCGAAAAAAAGTCGGAGAAATGAAAAAGAATGAACTTGCAAATTCAGTATATACCCAAAGGGACATATCGTTGTTTCAAGGTAAGATTAAACAAAATGCTAATGTTTTGGCCCATAGGAATCGGTCGAAGTTGTTGAATATCTTTATCCGTGTAGATACCCATAACAAATGCTCTGTCAAGTAAATTTCGTTGTATGTTTGTTTTAAGTAACAGAATTCCATATCTGATATGAGTACGGCGGAAGGAACACGTTTCCACCCATGAAAGGATTTGGTATAATATATATGGTATTACGTTATCGCCGGTATTGAATAACAGCCCGAATCAAATACATAACGCTAAATCAACCCGGTATCGGATGTCCTCTGTCTGAAGATGTGATTTGTAATTGACATAATCGAGGACAGGTCACACGCGGAAATTTGATTGTGCCATTAATATCTAACGTTGTGAAAATACATATCTAGAATGTGTATGGCAGATTTTTTTGATTTTTTCACGAGTGCGTAACATCTGCCATACTCTTGAAATATATTTGATATCAAACGGCAAACCATTGTATATCCTCTATATATGTATAACCTTTTGGTCTCTAGCATCACTGACGAGTCCTAGGAGGACGAAACAGCTGTATGGTGCAGTTTAATTCATTTTTCAGCATACTGTTTTTATTACTAAATTTAAAAGGTGCAGCCCATGTGTGTGTTACGTCATTATTATATTACTTTCAGTGTATCAAAATCTATTTTGCACAAGATTATTATTCTTGCATTTTGTTCGTATCGTTTCAGGTCTGATAAAGATGCACACCCCTTTACATTGGACTCCTCATCTAGAAAATGGTTTGTGCTGATGTCATGGTTTTTCATCATGTTTCTCTGCACTGGATTTCCTTTAAATATGGCGGTCTTGATTCCTGAGATCCTTCGACCCTTTGAGAAAAGCAAAGCCGAAACAGCCATGGTACATTCAATAACGTTGGGGGTGTTGAATATTGCAGGTACATTATATACAGTAGTCTTAGCAAATAGTAAGTGATTATATAATATGGTATAGAATTTGTGAAATTTCGCAATCATCTTTATTTGACATTAAGATAGGATTAATGTACTTGAAATTGGACACACTTTGAAGAAACAAAATAATAATATACAATATTTGATATAGTGCCCTAACTAGCTAACATAAGCCAATCTAAAGCGCTTTACAGTACATAGATATACAATTCTTACACAATCAATACAATTAACATTACAGTTCTATCATATACAATTCTGAGGAGTTCGCAGAAGCTGCCTTATCGGGCGCTAAATACTTGTCATATACCACCTGGCTAATATCTCCATTTGTGTGTGTGTATGTATGCGTGTGTGCTGGAGATGAATTGTGTTCTGTTTGTAGTGGGACCGTGTTTCCAACGGCATCTTTTATAGTGCCACCACACTTGAATGCTACATCACAGATACTGCAACATCCAACCCAGACCATTTTATACTCCACCTGGGTTGTTGGAGTTGTGATGGCGAGAGAAAATCACTTTCTATGAATGTTCCATGCGTATGACGATTACGGGGATCGAACCCCGGCCGCCTGCATGGAAGGCCGAAGTGTTAACCATTCGACCAATCCGCCCATAAACGATATTTATATTTTCTTATATTTACTGTATATTGTAAAATTGAGTAAATGTATGAAAGATGAGTAATCTTTTCGGTATGACGATACTGTCAGACAATGCAGCAACGACACGTAAAACGTCTGTGTTGCTCAGATAACTGCCGGCTAAAACACTACATATAGAGAAATACAAGCCCTTCCGGGTCAAAGCTACCTGGAATCCTCGAAATCTTTTAATTTCACTTTCAGATATTTAAACGATGTGTTGTCTATTAAACAACAAGATGTTTGCTGACCACGTCGATCGTATATACCCTTCTGAACTGGAAATAAAGACTCTTTTACATCAGCTGCTTACCTAAATCTCTACTTAAACTACGACCAACATGGACAGCTTACTACTAAGCTATACGATAAACGTGAAGATTTCGATTTTCCGATCGTAAACTTTCCATTTCTTGATAGTAACATCTCTGCTTCTCCAACCTATGGTGTTTACATTTCGCAGTTGATTCGATATTCTTGGGCTTGCTCTTAATATCGGAATTTCTGTGATCGATGTGGAGTGATAATAATTCCCTATCTATTGCTCTCTCATTGAAGAGTATGGTTGGAAAGGATGTCTACTAATTTTCGGGGGACTTTATGGATCTGTTGTTTTGGTGTATGCAAACTACGGTCAATCGGCCTGTCACAAGCTACGTCAAAGGAATCAGAGAATGAAGTTAGAATCGAAAGCATAAAGTGACAGTTTTATGTAAGCCATTCGGTCCTTGATCACTGATAAGGTGTATTTATCTTACATAGTAGCCATGTGTTTCACACTTCCGGTCATAAACTCATCAATGGTTTTCATGATCGATTTCCCGAAGACGAAATGATTTAAATCCGACACAACAATAAAATTATATCTTTACCAACAACTTGGAAACGCACTATGCAGATTTATTCCTCGTATATGCAAAAAATATATTCCTCACAACCGTTTCTATGACAACCATGAAGCTCGTGGGACTCCAGAAGTACTCTGCTGGATTAGGAGTATTAAAGACGCTCATGGGAATCAGCAATTGCTTTGCGGAACAAATTACTGGTAGGTATGACAATGGGGTGCATTCGCTTTAATGCTGTATACGCACGTTAACGTTCTTAACTAGCTTTCTTGTGATTGACAATTATCCCCCATTCTGTTTTCCTTGAATCCGACCTAGATTAACATAGCGCGTGTCGTCTATGAAGCCGAAGACGCTTACTCTTACGGATTATCTTGTCTTATTGTCTAAGGTTTCCGTGTAAATATTTTAGCAGAAGACGCTTACTCTTCCGGAACACCTGGTCTTATTCTCTTGTACTATTGCAAGGGTCTCCATGTAAATATTTCCTTTGTTTAAATTTTGCCCCTGGTTTAATCGATTTTGAGTTTGGATTATGATTATGTTGACGCTTCGGTATTCTCTTATTTTATTTCATATGTTGCTTCTGGTTTCATTTTGAGTTCTGATTATAGTAAAAATAAAACAATTTCAAAGCGTCCTTAATGACGCTTTGGTATTCTTTTATTTTTTATTTATGAATCCACTGTGTCAGTTTGTACAGGTTGTCCTGCCGTCAACCTAAATATTTTTCAAATTTTCAAATAATCAAGTAATACTTTCAATAATCATAATTGTTAAACTTTGTTGATATTAATGTTTGTCAGTGAATGATCGCCAATCACGTCACAAAGATTTACATGGCGGGTGTCGTCGATGAAGCAGTTCTTTTACAAGGGTCTCCATGTAAATCTTTCATTTGTTCATTTTTTGCCCCTGCTTTAATCGATTTTGAGTTCGGATGATGATAATGTTAACGCTTCGGTATTCTCTAATGTATTTCCAAAACCTCCTTGTGTTACTTGGCATGAAGATTTCCCAAAAACAAATTAAGAAACCAAATATATACCGTATGCATCCCCATTCAAAGTTTCAACCATGCAGGCCAGTAGGTTACATTAATTTCTTGTTGCATCAAAAACATTTCCAGAAGTTACGATTTTTTTCTTTTATTCAAAAGTGCTATTCTATATCACATGGAAAGAGGGAAAATTCAAATCTACCACTCGTGTATTATTTTTGTGGAGAGGTCTAACATAAGCTGCACCTGTTGTCCATTCAACATAGATTCTTGGAGAAAAAGTCCAAAATGCAAAGCTTAAGGCCAACTTAATCAGATCAAAAAAGGTTGCTTGAGCAAAGTTCGGTTGATTTAATACTAATAAATGAGTTCGTAAAAGGATTAGTTGTGGAGGAGAAAGGCCGAAGCCGAAATGCAAAATACCAGGTGTGAAACTGCATGGTAAAGCAATCATGCATATAAGTTTGTTATAATCAGTCCATCAGTCAAAGAATTGTCCGACTTTATTTTCCCAAAACTTTTTATCCACTAGATTAATTGCTGGAGGATAGACGACGCGATTCGATTTCTCGTTCGTGAATTTTCCTTTTCCTTATATTAGCTTCCCAAACCTATTGTTGATGGGCCACATGTAAATCGCTACTCGTGAACTGTTATTATTTCCGTGACTGATGTAGACAGCTGTGTAGCGGAGAACGTTATTATATGTTTTACATGAAACTATGTCTACATGTTAAGTTGACCATGCTTTCATGTTTTGGTTTATATGATGTGTCTATATTCAGGTTTTTCTGTACTAAGTGCCCTAGTGTCATACACATGTTTTGTCTGTGGTCGCTGGTTCCCCTGTTGTTCTGATTTCCGTGTTTCTCGACTTTCTGTTGATGTCCGGTTTTTCTGTGGAGACCTCTGTTTTGATTGGTCCGTGTCCTCGTGTCTAGGTATAAGTTTCAGCGTTACTTTCATTTCGGGGCAGATCGTTGGATGGAGTTCTTGAGTGCTGCCAGTCAGATTCCAGATAATTAGATAGAAATAAGGTTAGGTTAATAGGAACTTAGAAGGGGTGGTAATGGGAGGACGACGGATGTTATAGAATATAATAGGTATGTGTAGGAGCTATGCCTTGCTTTGTTTACATCTTTGAGAACTCGTTCATGTATATGTCGTATTCCGTAATAAATATGTTAAGGTTTAATTTCCTCTTGTTTCCCTTTCTTCATTCGAACCTAGAATGCTTAATTCTTAAAGGGATAGCCGGTTGTAGTTTGTCAAAACAAGCTGGGCCCGTCTCCCTCCGGTTAAATGTGTAGTGAACTAGGAAAGTGATAGAATGTTGGAGGTAGTTTAATAATTAATAAGTGTTAAATAGACTGTATAACATCGTTTTATAGCATAGTATGTAGCGTATACATTACAGTAATTATGTTACTTGCGACTTACCTCCCTTAGGTTTACTAATTTAACTAAATGGCTATAGATAGTGCAATGTTACTAACCGTACAGTTTTCTATATAAACACTTCCAAACAATTGTGCCGTAAGTACTGTCGTTATTCTCAAGCTCCCGCAATAACTCATGTGTACACTCTATAGAATGTATCTATGGTCAAGCGTTGTGCTATGTATAGATTGTCAGTGGTCAGTAAATGGTCAGATAGTAAGAGTTTATGATATCATCGTGAATACTAATTGTAGGGGGTGTAAAAAGAGGTGCGCGATCTGGAAATAATAATAATATACAACATTTGATATAGCGCCCTATCTAGCTAACATAAGCCACTCTAAAGCGCTATACAGTACATAGATATACAGTTCTTATACAATCAATACAATTAACACATACAGTTTCATCATATACAATTCTGAGGAGTTCGCAGGAGCTGCCTTATCGGGCGCTACTACTATACTCCTATACCACCTGGCTAATATCTCCATTTGTGTGTGTATGAATTTGTGTGTGCTTTAGATGAATTGTGTTCTGTTTGCAGTGGGACCGTGTTTCCATCGGCATCTTTTAAGAGTGCCACCTCACTTGAATGCTACAGCAAAGATACTGCAATACCCACCCCAGAACATTTTATACTCCACCTGGGTTGTTAGAGTTGTGTTGGCAGGAATAAAACACTTTCTCTGCATGACGATTACGGTGATCGAACCCCGGCCTCCTGCATGGAAGGCCGGAGTGTTAACCACTCGACCAATCCGCCAACAAAATGAGGATTGAGAAGGTTTTTTTTGGGGGGTGGTTTTAAGGTTGCTAAATGTTAGAGATTTAAGAGCTACGTACATGTATTACTATGCTTTACTGAGTTTTAAAGAAGATTTAGCTAGAGTAAGGAGAATTACACTAAAGGATGTAAATAGAAACCAGATGGAAATTGTGCGTTGATGCGTGTGAAACATGAAGTACCTATACCTTTTGGAATATATTATCTTTACCGATTTACCTCATGCTGTGTATAAAAAATATGTTAAATTTAATTCGTGTGTTGTTTATCGCACCACATTCATCTCGACGAATAATCACGTCTCGTTAATACGTAGCGGACGTTCCACATGTCGTGCTCTTTTACACGATCTTATTTGTAATGAAAAAAAAATCAAAGAATACCAAAGCGTTAACAAAACCTTAATCCGAACTCAAAATCAATTAAACTAGGGGCAAAATAGGAACAAAGGAAAGCTTTTCATGGAGACTCTCGTAAAAGCACAAGAGAATAAGACCGTGTGTTCCGGAAGAGTAAGCGCCTTCTGCTTCATCGACATATCCCGGTAATAACATATGCCATTTTTTGTGTTACATGTACACGAAACACGATCTTTTCATCCATTGTTATTGTGTCTTATCATTGTTTTTGCCCAGCTAATACTGGTCTATGTTTGCTTGATATAGATGTAAATGGTTCCCCTTCTGCAGCGCCTGGTCGTATTTTCCTTATATTTCTTGGTGAAATTCAACTAGATGCTTTACTATTACGTTTCGCAGTACTACAGTATTCTCTTATTTTCACATGTTTGTTGATTTGACGGGATCCTACACGAAGCCTTTCTACTGTATGGCTCGTGGTCTCGGGTTTGCCACTTGCCTGTTCCTTCTAGCTGCTGCGCTAAAACTGAAATCTACTTCCAAATTTTTAGACAAGGAAATTAATATTAGCGTAGCAGACAATCCTACATTTTCCCCATAAAAATCGTAAATTTGAAAAAAAAACCTTCAGGAGATCTACCCGGTGATTCCTAGCGAATTATGTCTGTGTTAGCTGTGGTCAAGAGGATCATATGACAAGGGACACTTTTAATTGGTTGATCAAACTTAAATACCGATGGGTGTTTTAAAGCTGGTGTACGGTTATGTTTGTAATCATATTAAAAACTCAAGAGAACTTAATCGAAAATACGCATTGGTAATATGAAGAAATCCCGGTTTCACTTTTTTTTTAAATTTTTTTTTGTTGGTTTCTCTAATTTGCAGGTCTCGAATATATATTTTGACGTTCTTCAATGAAATGACCACCTTGTCCAAAAAACAACAAAAACAGTTTGGCCCTTAATGACCATAAAGTTGTCGATTGGCAGTAAAACAAACAGTCTTCCTTGATGTTCAGATACGTTGTGGGATAGAATTATTTGAGTTGTGTACCATAACTAAGATAAAACTCAAACAGTTCTAATAGCAAAAAAAAGTGTAATCGGGATCGTTTTATCTGAACATGACCCCCTAAGAAATTTGAGTTGTTAAATGTTTTCATTTTCGAGTAATCGTCAATTTACGACGTCATTTTGGACACACTCGGTGTCACAGAATGGATTTTGACAAAATATGTTCTTTTGTTATAAAATATCCATAGTGTCTTCTCATAATATTAACTTAATTTCTTGAAAGCAAGGACTTTCCTGCATTGTTAATTTCCGTGAATTTGAAAGGTCACCGGGGTCAAATGTCTTAAAAATCTTTGGGCAACTTCTTCTAACAAACCAAAAGGCGGAGGGCACTGATATTTGGCCTGTAGCATGCTTGGATGAAGTGCTACCACTTTCAAGGTCACAGGGGTCAAATGTCTTGAACATCTTTCAAACGACTTCTTCTTGATATCCAGAAGGCCCAGGGTACTGATATTTGGCCAGTAGCATGCTTGGATGAATGGCTACCAAGTTTGTTCAAATCAATTACCTTGACCCACTTAGGTCACAGGGGTCAAATGCCTTGAAAATCTTTGAGCAGCTTCTTCTAACAAACCAAAAGGCCCAGGGTACTGATATTTAGCTTGTAGAATGCATGGGTGAAGGGCTACCAAGTTTGTTCAAATCAATGACCTTGACCCACTTTCAAGGTCACTGGGGTCAAATGTCTTAAAAAACATTTTCTTCTCACTAACCAAAAGGCCTAGGACACTGATATTTGGCTTGTAGCGTGCTTGGATGAAGGACTAAAAAGTTCGTTCAAATGAATGACCTTGACCCAATTTCAAGGTCACAGGGGTCAAATGTCTTGAAATCTTTGAGCAAATTCTCTATAACCAAAAGGCCCAGGGCACTGATATTTGGTCTGTAGCATGCTTAGATGAAGGGCTATCAAGTTTGTTCAAACAAATGACCTTAACCCTTTTCAAAGTCACAGGGGTCAAATGTCTTAAAATCTTTGCGCAACTTCATAAGAGTACAAAATTTCATTTAAAACGATCAATACACAAAGTCAGGAAAATTCATTGAAAAAGTTGAAAATACAAAAAACATATAGCAAAATTTAAAAAAATTGAAAGACTAAAATTGGCACGTAACTGTATGTACAAATCAGCTGGATTTCAAATCAACGTCCAGAGAGCTAGAGCTACGAAGCCCTTGGCCTCTTGTTATTAATTTCAATTAATCATACAATTTACGTTTGAAAAGAGAAAGAGAGCATCGGATACCTTTTTTTTATATCAATGCTTTCTTAATTGGATACTGGTTAAAAAATATTCATCTTTATGAATAATCAAAATTTAGATTATATGATATATCCTTAATAAGTATTATATGCACCTTTGTTCTGCAAGAAGACTGTAAAGCAGACAAGATGCACTTTTATCCTACCAAACGTTAACAAATATTGTGTTTAGAAACAGTCTATCAATAATAAAAAATTAGCTCAGACAGGTGATTTGCATAACTCACAAATCTAGGAAAGATTGTTTTTCAGTTTAGTCTGATATGGAAATTCTTATTGCTTCATAGAATAATAACTGGGACATAAGATACTTTGAACATTTAATCAAGTCCAAAATGTAATTCTTGCTTTCCGAAATCGGATTCAAACAAATTTTAATATCACATTTGATAGATGTAAAAATGTTTTTAGCAAAATCATAATAAAATCATACACAACACCCCATTTTCAATTGATTTCAGTCAACTTTTTTTTTCATTTTGTTTGTTGGTTGATTACGCAGGTCAGCTTTGTGATCAACACTTATACATTAAGTCTATTTCAAAGCCTTCTTAGTGAATAAAAACAAAGTTTCAGAGTCTCTGCACGGAAGCCGGTGATTAATGACAACCGTCACAGGCTATTAGAGAGACAGGTTACCAAAAAATAAAAACAGCTGGTTTTTAATATTCGAAAGTCTTTAATATTCATATTTTAACGTATTCCTCGATAGCCATCAGTGGAGTATTCCCCTTCAGCTGTTTAGAGAGGAGTTCCCGGAGGATCTTTACATTTTAAATAAGTAAATATAAATATTTATCTTTGTTTTTCTTTTTTATAAAAAACATTTTTGATATCAAATGATTTTGAATTGACAAGGAAAAGAGACGTTGTAATGTTTTGATTTATATCTATAAGATTTGAAGTGAGGTCGTGGAGTTTCTTATGTAAATATGTAGCTGAAATAGATAAGGGTTAACATGATGGACCCAAATATCCCCAGGGGAGGCCCCGAGGCAATCAAAAGCACCAACTCGAGGTACAACTCGAGGTAGTATATACACACGTTTCCACTCGGAAGCGCAAGTAATGAAGAAATCTAAAAGCATTATTATTTTTTTCGACTGTCAAAAGGATGATAGTCGATGACCTTTACTCTGGATCAGCAGTTGTCTATCTGCGGTAAAGTTTCGCTGGGGTTTAAAATATTACGCTTGGGTTAAAACACTACCAATAGCTATGTCAAAGTAAGCCAGACAGTCGTTAAACTAAATGTATGTCAGAATAAACTCGTCTAGAGTGTGGCTGATATGAATGCGCATTAACGTTTTTGTTTTCAGACAAAGTTGGCGCATTGATACAAATCTTATTATTTTCAAAGGTATTTTTTGTTAACAATTTCATGAAATAAAAGGAATTGAAGGACCCCGCAGCGAAGATGCGTGTGCCCTATAGTTATCAGGTTGTCCGTGCTGTCTCTCTGTCTGTCATGTGTATCCGTTTTCCTTCTTTTGTACAATATTGATGGAAATAATTGGAGTATATTTTCAAAATTTTACCTGATGAACCCCCATGCATCCTAGATCTGCGTTGATTTTTTTTTCGCACTGATGAGCTTCAGAATAGCTGCTTATCCGCCATCTTGGATTTAATTAAAAACTTCACTAATTTGTTATGCTAACCTGGTAAATATTTTGGTATGACATTATTAAGCAAAGTTGGTCAGATTTAAAAGAGGATTCATCTGACCAAACGTCACAAGTCACCTGGGCAAAGATCAAATCACCAGGTCAAAGTTCAAACCACCAAGTCAGGGCAAATTGTGTTCCTTTTCAATGATGAACATCTTGATATGACCAAACATTAAAGTTACATGATAAGAGGTCAAGGTCAAAGGCCTTTCTATTAATGAAAAGTATTTGATTCCAGCATATCTGGGTCTGGAGAAGAAGATTGTTGAAATTTTAACTAGGTTGTGCCCCTCCCTCAGGCCCCTAGGAAGATAGGACAATGAAATTCACAATCCTTCCAAATTTCCTTCAAATTAGGTCAGGGGTTTTTGAGAAGAAGTTGAAAATTGAAATTGTTTACGGACGCACCACGGACGACGACGGACAAAAGACGATTAGAAAAGGTCACTTGAGACTTCGTCGCAAGTGACCTACAAAGTTATGGGGCAAACTTGATTGTAATTTAACTTTTCATTGACTAAACTAACCACATACTTCATTTATATGTACCTGGTTATTTACAGTTATAACACCAGAGTTGCTTTCCAAGCATAAGGAGTTACATGTGCGAACCAACAATTAGAACAGGCTTCTGTCCAGCTGACGCTGGTAAGGAAGTCTTTTTCCAGGACCATACGTTGACTTGAGGCAACAGTTTAGTTATGCATCTTGCCCCTAAAGTGAGGTCCGTTATCTGTTTTCACAATTACAGAGCTTCCATGGTGCAGATAATTTCCTTAAATAATTTGACGGTTTTATCTGCTGTTTGAAACTTGGTTATGACAAAATCAACCTATCATGAATAACATATACTATTTGTGTAGAAAAAAACTCATATAATTTTCATAAACTTGTTCATGTTAATTATTTTAGCATGATTGTGACCTTTATGGTTATGCATATGTGAGGGCCACCATGGGCGGAGAGCCGGGCACCATCAATTTACAATTACTTTATACAACAAGTCAAATGACAATTGTGGAGCCACATAGCTCCATACAAAACACAATTGTTTTAGTCACATACTATATCAACATAACATGTACATAGAAAATGACATAACACACACATATGCTGCATCTTTCAAATTTAGTAGTAGAAACAATTGGCTGAAATATGAATTCACTGAAAGAATAAGTTCCGAACAAAGCTTACCGAAGCGTTGATAAAATCATAATCCGAACTCAAACTCGATTAAACCATGAGCAAAATATATGAATAAAGGAAAGATTTAAAGAAGTACAATATCAAATCATCTGCTTTGATGTTTAAATCCTTCTCCTTTCATATAGTTTGAATGCCGTCTAGTTTTCCTCTCAGGCCACATCCAATTTTTCGTCTCGGTTCCGTGTCAAACACACCTGTGATTTATTTCGATATCGGTGTAGACATTTATTATCTAATGTTACACTTCACTTACGATGCCCTTTATATATATATAAGGTTGTTGACCTGTCGTGGTTACATTTAATAGAAGTTTAATGACCCGTTAAATCTATAGAGCTTGTGTTGTGTATTAAAGAGGATGTAGAGATGCTGGGTGATTATTTGGTCTTGTCGCTTTATGACCCTGATTGGTGTGATGATATGATTGAATCTTTTATCCGTATTCAGTGAACGAGGTGACCTATCATCAAAACACTGTTAAAATACACGTATGGTGGGCTATTTATAGCTGATAACATGTCTCCCTTTGACAAATCAAGAGCAAAGTGACCATTCGAAGTGTGTCAGTGTTATAACTATGGTAATAGCCCTTATTTTCGGATTTTTGCGGAGATATGTTCTGTCAAGAACAATAATCCTTTAACATTAATAATTAAAGGTTTATGTTCACTTCCACTCTCAATAACGATGAGAAGTATAAGACAAGCCTGACTTTTTGGCTGTACAACAGATGCATCTTAAGTAGTACATATCAACCCATGCAACAAATATCGGACGTCTCTTACCTTCCTTGGTCCATTGACTCTGTCAGCATCTCCATCAACATTTAGTTTTGATTGAAGTTAGTTTTTCTTAATATATATAAACTATAAACAAACCAAACTTGGCATAAACATGAATGGTGAAAGCGCGCAAATGCGATATCAATTGAATTGTTTGCGTTAATGGGTTTCAGAGGTTGGGCTTTTTCAAGACAAAAGGTGGTTCCTCGACCTTAAAAAACGTGTATACAGTGTACACTCAAAAGGAAGTATTACAATCTAGCAATGTGGTATAGGACTAGTAGTAAGCACCTGATAAAGCAGCTACTGCAAACTCCTCAGAACTGTGTATGTTAGAATTAAATGTGTTAATTGCATTGATTGTGTTTGATTTGCAAAAATGAAGAATTCAAGTCTATACGCATAAAGTGTCGATACCCTAACATATTCACCTGCAATCAAAACTGAACGAGATAGAATCTTTGCCGGATCAAACAATGCAATTCATATCTGCATTTTTTTTTATTTTGCTCAAACCTGGATCTTCTTCCTCGCATACTACCACCTGGTGGTGCTAACATTTGTGTCAACATATGTGATTTATATACGAAAATTATTTGTTTTATTCAAAACATTCTTAAGGACAGAGCCTTTGTTTAAATAGTACCATTGCTTTCGTTAATAAAAAACTTTATAAAATAAACGAATATTGTTTTACCATGACGATAATGATGGAACAAACGCTAAATTAAGTTCAGGAATGACTATAGCATTTATACATACTAGGACAGATCATCATTCCCGCTGCTAAAATAAAAGTATACTGTGAATGAAAAAAACTGAAGATTCGACAAAATGAAATTATGGTTTAAATTTAAACGAAATATCACAGTGGAATTGGACATGTTTTTTTTTATTGCTTTTACAAAATATCTTTATAAAATGTATCACTTATAGTTTGGTTTGGTTTGATTTGCTAGTGTTTTATGCTGTTCTAACAGCTATGGAGATTAGGATGTACAAATGTACCGGGTTTTGTCAGTGAAGGAAAGCCAGGGGGAAAACACCGACCCAACGTATCGACCCACAGAATCCCAGATGCCATAAGAAGAAACATTATCAAATGGTTTATAAATTAACAGCTTTGTCTATGTTTTGTAAGTCCAATGCTATATAATTTTCTGTAGAACACATACTTTTATCTAATACATGGCACTTAGGCCCTTAGACAAGCCAATCACTATTACCATTAATGATTACTGGGCATTCATCCCAATTGCATCAGTGAAATCATGTTTAAGTAAAGCTATGAAATATCTATTTAAGGTTGTTGACGTCAAATCTTTCCTTTATTGATAGTTTTCTCATGTACATGTTTGATAAGGCCAATCTGTATTCGATTCTTTCGTGCTTAATTGGAGCTTTTACCTCATAAAAGTTGAAAATAATTCTGTAATTTAAAAAAAAAAGTATTACATTTTGTAAAGGGCCTGTTTCCAAAATGGCCCCTTCTCTGATTCAAATTTCCTGTTGGTGGTGCATTGCCCATGCCGTTGTGGTCACAAATCTATAAAGTATAAAGATTTAGGTCACTTGGTTTGTTTTTAATGGCTCCTCAAAGTTGTACCTTTCAGAAGCTGTCTAAGTGTTGATAAAATGTGCATGTTATGTAAAATATTAATGAAAATCTAATCAAATGATAGTCACCGTAAAGAATACATTCATGGCATGATTGTGACAAAAAATCATGTTTCCATTGCGCCATTTGGCTGTTTTATGGGAGAAACAATCTCAAAAATGCCATTTTCGATGATAACATTTTAGACACAAAAACTGTGTTTTTTAGAGAATACACCCTTTTATGGGCGTTGGATGCAAACCAATTTTTATCCTATCAAACAGTACGTAATATGCTATTGATGAGAGGAAAAATCATCAAAATGTAAGTGGTGGAACATTTTCAAATCTTGGGTTGAATTAGCCTATGGTTGAATTGCCGATTTTTGACATTCTTTAGATAATTAACAAAAACACGAGAGTATTTGCTCGGTATGTTGAGAATATGTACACAGATATGAAAAAAAGTGAGAGAAACACTTTTTCATGAAAGAAATCCAAGATGGCTACTTCACAAGTCCCCGTGGTTGAAGATATTGGCTGACAAATAGACAGAACAACACACAAAACGTGTTCCTTATGATTTTGGTTGGTTTTTGCATTTACGAGAGTGTTCATAGCTACGGGCGATTGTATAATACCTTTATTTATAAGTTTGGTGAGTCACATGGTAACGGGGATCTTTCATATCGAGCCCCAAACATACTTTTGACATATGACATATGACATTTTGACATGTTGCCGCATGGAAAACTATTTCAAGTTTTATCGGAATTTCTTTACCTGTGGTTGTAATGGTCGAGGGTTTTCCAGCGCCCTGTAATACCCAAGGTACAATTGTAGTACAAGATACTGGAGATATGCGCACACATTCCCATCGTTCTCTCTCCAACTGGGCACTGGCAGTAGTAGTCTTTTATTGGGGCCTCATCATCAGGTGAAACGGTGAACCGTACCCAAACGTTATATTTCGTTTGGCTTTTGTATCGCGAATGTATTTGACATCGGAGAAGGTATGGGGAGTGCTGGTAAAGCCGCACCTCATAGTCTCCGTCATCACTTAAATGTTCGGCGATGTAACCAGGAGCCAGACGTATCTGATACGTTCCACACGTAATGGTTCTCAAGTAATCGAGATCGAGACGGGGAAACAGTACGGAAGATGCATCCATCTTGACAAAATCGGACCTTGCCCGTCTAAATAGATCCGGATCTGTCTTGACTCTCTGAGCTAAACCATTCGGTGTTGTCAAACGGTCCTTCATACGTTCAGCCATTAGCCTATCTTTGGCATCTCTCTCTGGAGATCTCTGGTAGATCGGTCCTCTATAACCATTCAGACAGGCTTTGACGGTTCGAAGCAAAGCCTCAATGACATTGATAAAGCTGTCGGAAGAACGTCCAGTGTTTCAGACGACCATGATAGGATTCCACAATCCACCTGGATTTGGTGATAGTTCTGTCAAGATTTGCTTGGACGTCAGAATGTTGACTTTGACCGTGTTTCAGGTATGACGGCATGCTAGCATTGAGGCCAGAGGCTTCGAGAACTTGTAGGACATCTCTAAAACCTCGGTCAACGACAACATTGTCATCTGGTTGTAGCCAGGTAACTAGCTTGTCCATGACATCTTTTGTAATTGTAGCATCATTTTCGCTGCAAGTGAATGGGCCTACTGTGTCCAGAATGTAGCCATCTAGTAAGGCGATGCTAAAGAATTTGAGATAGTTTCTCTTCTTCTGGCTATAGTAGGACATTCTCTGGAGCTTGTGGTTGAAGCTTTTCTAAATATAAATATAGGTACCATCTAATATGGCAGTGGCTTTATCTCCAAAAAATGCTTCTGAAAAGACAGTATTGTGCCCGAGCAACTGTTCTCTTGTCAAGTGATCCGGCCCTAGCAATTGTGGGTCTATCGATGTGTCTAATGCCTGTACTATGGAGTGGAAAGTTTTGGACACACTTGACTTGGAAATTCCAAAAGGAGAAGAACACTGACTCCAGGAAATGTCGGTTTTCAGTTTTACCCAGAACAGTAGTAGAGCATCGTGTGTAGTCTTGGTATATATACCACATGAAAGATATGGGGAACAGTGCGAGTGGATTTCGAGGAACTGATCTTTGGACCAACCTGTCCAGGCCATGCATGCCAAGTCATCAAGAGAAGAAAAGCTTATTGCAAACGCAGACTGGTTCTGTGAAAGGACGTGCGACACTTCTAAGAGGTCATTAATGATTTCGGACGATTTTGATGGTAACTGAGATTCCAAGGAACCTCTACCATCAAGGACTACCTCTGTAGACGGATCTAAGTCGTTACCAATAAGGTGAATGGAGCAGACGCGGAATGAGGTGGGGCACCACAGATTGTGTGAATAGGTCAGGTGATGTCTTTGATTTTGTTCCATTTATTGTAAAGTTAACAAGACAGAGACAGCATTTTTTGTGTATCAAGATGATCCATTCAAAAGATCACGAAGGGTCAGCAACGGCAGGATATGGGACGGGGAGTCGTCTTCTTCCTCTATTTCCTGGTTCATCTCGGTTTCAGGTTCAGGCTGATTTTTGTTCCGAAGATACTTCATGTAGCACTTCTGGCAAATGAGTGCTTGTTCCTTTGCTGACAACAATCCTTGTTGCACCAGCGTATCTAGGAGCCATTAATATTGTGGATTATTAACATTGCGTGCACTTCTGTTCTTATTGCCACTACGTTTCTTGAAGTATAGCTGACAGCCTTCTCCAACACATTTATCCTCCATCTTGAAACAATAACGATTGGTTTATGAAGCGTCGATAAAGTAACAAAATAGCAAGCCACCGATGATTGCTGTAAACAGCTAATACATTGTAGTGTGGAACAATTATGCAAAAATGTGTGATAATAACGAATTGATTGATTCCTTAGAACAAAATAAAGTATTTCATATGGATAATCTATCTTATCGATGTGGCGTGGTCGGCAGGCACAAAGAAAGTTAAACAAGTCAGGGTCCCAACCCTGACAGAGCCACAACGCTTTGGAGATGGGACAATAAAACAAGGAAAGTGAGACAAGAATAGCTAGCGTCGAGTCAATGATTCCGTAAACGTATAGACAAAGACAAGAAGATACGGATAAATGTTTAAGGTCACACGATCAGAAAATTCAGAAGAGGACAACTTGAGATAGAAAAGTATTCATGTATCAGGGTGTCCTCAGTGTAAATCTTTATATCGATACTGTTTATTTAGTCGTTTGATATCATAAAACTGTCAGGAAAATAATCGCTCTGATATTCAATATAAAATTTTGTATATAATACGCTATATAATAGGGTTTCAGACAAGGTTGTTACTCATTTCCCCTTTTCTTTCAATTTACAACCACATTCAGGCGGCGATATGAGAACGTTCCACCACATGGAATTAGCTGATTTTTGGTACACATATGAAACAAGTTAAGCTCTATCCGATTTTGTGATGGAAATTTGCATCCAAAACCATATAACGGGAGAAAATTGCAATTTTATGGCATTTTTTTCCCTAATTGTGTCTCTGCAAGAGCATTTTCATCCGAAATTTTTTTTTTTTATGTTTTATGAATAAACACGATGTTTTGCAAAAAAAAATTATACTATGTTGCTAATTACAATTTCGAGATAACCTTCTTTTATTTACGACCTTGTGTCTTTAAAGCTCAAAATGACAACTTTATAAAAATACATTTTCACTGAAATTATGAAATCCGGGTGTCGGAAAGGTGTAAAATTATTCTTCGGAAAAGAAAAAAACTGTAGTGGAGCTAGATAAGAAATTATACGGGGGCAGGCTCCTATGGAGAATTAACATTACTGGAAACAGGCCCTTTATCAAATTGAGATCTTAACTGTATTTTTTGCCTGCCGTTGTAAAATCGTTTTTACAATCTTGTATATTTTACACCGAACATTAGGCTTCGGTGATTAAGATTTACCGCCTCCTGAAGGTGGGGTTTAAAAAAAAACTCTGTAACCAGCAGACCGTGCATATATTTATACACATTAGAAGTGAAACATGATACATCTTACCGCGTAAAGGCACTATAACCTACTCATATTTTTTTATGAGAGCATCGGATCAGGAATTTAATTTACCTGCACGGAAAGGTAAGTAATTAATAAATTGAAAAGTATTATTAAACAATTATTTTAACAAGAACAGATATATTGACATTGGTAATTGAAAGTTTATTTAACATGGGTTCAAGATATCGTCATTGGGTCATTTGAACCCTTAATGAACGTTGTTAAAATCATATGATAATTTGTTTTTGATATCATCAAATGATTTGACAGCAACAGATAGAGTAGAACTGTCTACATGCATGTCGGTATCAGTCTTCACATTTAATGGCAAATCGTTTATGAAAACTTAAAACATCAAAGGACCTAAAATAGATCTTTGCGGGACTCCATGAGTACCTTTGCAGGACTCCATGAGTTGCAGGCATTTGGCATGTCGAGTTTTTTTTTAGTGAAACAGAATGGCCAACTGAATCAAAAGCTTTTTAAAGGTCTTAGAATATGACTCCTGTGCAAAGTCTAGCATCAATATTCCTAGCCCAGAAGTTTACAGTATTCATTAGTGCAGTTTCACATGAATGTTTTGTGGCGGAAGCCAGATTGAGATGAAACAATTAATTTATGATCTGCAAGATAATTTGTACAACATTCAGTGAACATTCTCATCTCAATAAGACCGATGTTGGCAATGCTCCCGCCTTCATGAAGGGAGTAACTTTAGCTGTTTTCCACTCATTAGTGTGTTTACTTGTTTTGATTTACAATGATACTCGGTTCTTGTTTTGAGAAAAAAGATTTACATGGCGGGTGTCGTCGATGAAGCAGAAGACGCTTACTCTTCCGGAACACGTAGTCTTATTCTCTTGTACTTTTACGAGAGTTTCCGCGAAAATATTTCTTTTTAGTGCCTGTAGTTTATGGATATCTAAGCTAAGTTTTTAAAAAATTGTAATACAATCAATCGATACATTTGGAATAATGAAGTTAGGTTACTTTAACGTTAACTTGCAATCTGATTAAAATACAGATCCTTGTTCTCACTCCGTTTTACAAGGATCTGACAACATCCCATAAGAGGTCACGTCCAGATGACCTTTGTCGCCTCTTTACTTAACACTAAAATAATTTTCCAACGACCTGTCATCTTGCAGCAAACCATTTCGTCACATTATTCCGAACAAACTTTTTGGTGACGAAATGACTAAACGGAACTATGTGTTTATGCAAGCTTTGTCGCCTCAAAATTTCACTGTCAAGATTTTGCTAGTAGTAATTTGATTGGCTAATACGAAAGGTCATCGGGACATGACCCTCTATGGGATTATCTCAGATCTTAACGCAGCAGAGAGAAGTTTACGGAACGGCGCGGAGATCAAGGTATGATTTTAATCAGATTGCACTCTAAAAGCGAAATCATGTTATACTCCAGCCTCAAGGACCTAATTTAGAACCATTCGAAACGAAAATATTAATTTAATTCGTGAAGCAAAAGCAAACTATCTTTCTAAATTACAATCTTCTCTAGTAGACAAATCCATACCCCGGGGAAATAGTGGCTTGTAGCTTAATCTATTATGAATCTTAAAAATGAAAGTGAATCATACTTAAAACACATCCTGTTGATAAAACTGAATATTTCAACAACTATTTCGCATCGATATCTGAAACTGAAAACACTGCTGACGATTTACCCACTGACTGTCACAGACCAGAACACAACTTGACCTTTGACATTACAGAACAAGACATTATTGACCAGCTTCACCATCTCAATACCTATAAACCGAGAGGCCCTGAATCACTCGTTAGTGGACTTTATCCGTTATAAAAAAAATAAAAAAATCAGAGAATACCAAAGCGTCAACAAAACCATAATCCGAACTCGAAATCGATTAAACTGGGGGCAAAATAGGAACAAAGGAAAGATGTACATGGAGACTCTCGTAAAAGCACAAGAGAATAAGACCAGGTGTTCCGAAAGTGTAAGCGTCTTCTGCTTCTTCGACGAAACCCGCCATGTAAATCTTGGTCACATCCAAGTAAGCATCAATACTCAAAATGAGAACCGAGTCGTCATTGTCATCCCAACAAGTAAACACACTATCTTCATATCACACAAAGATACAGAATATTTCTCGATGTTATCAAGATGGCGACCAATAAAACTTGCCCATAGTCTTCATCAATCTGATTAAAGTACAGATCCTTGTTCTCACTCCGTTTTACAAGGATCTGACATAATCCCATAAGAGGTCACGTCCAGATGACCTTTGTCGCCTCTTTACTTAACACTAAAATAATTTTCCAACGACCTGTCATCTTGCAGCAAGCCATTTCGTCACATTATTCCGCACGACTTTTTTAGTGACGAAATGACTAAACGGAAAAATGTGTTTATGCAAGCTTTGTCGCCTCAAAATTTCACTGTCAAAATTCTGCCAGTTGTAATTTGATTGGCTAATGCGAAAGGTCATCGGGACATGACCCCCTATGGGATTATCTCAGATCTTAACGCAGCAGAGAGAAGTTTACGAAACGGCGCGGAGATCAAGATATGATTTTAATCAGATTGAGTCTTCATCAACCTGCATTTCTCGAATCCCTGTGCGTAAGTTTGTTCGTCAGCAGTTGACATATATCACGAAAATCGCGATATTCAGAGCAAGCCCTAGAATAACGAATCAATTGCGACATGTAAATACCATAGGATGGAGAAGTAGGGATGTTACTATCAAGAAAGGGAAAGTTCCCGATCGGAAAATCCAAATAGTCATGTTTATCATACAGCTTAGTAGTAAGTTGTCCGTGTTGGTCATAGCTTAAGTAAAGATCGAGGTAAGAAGCTGATGTAGGAGAGTCTGTTGTGTCTTTAATCTCATATATATCTCATGTATGTAACGTAAGCTTTGGTAACCGTCAGTGCATTTTTCACTTCAATGAAGAAAAAAGAGGAAGATAGTGTGCAGTCAGGTCATAAGATGAGAGTCGAATGTATACCTAGAAAGTACAAGTGTACTTTGTATTTGACTTTGTGATTTATTGTTTTGAATGTTGGAAATTTTTTTTTTTATTTTGTAAATATATCTGTTTATGTGTATAATAAAAGCTATATTGTTACGTTGAGACCTTGCATAATAATATCAGGAAATTACAAACCAAGTCAACTGGTGTACTGTTTTAGGGTCGCTTGGCTGTGAGGAAAGATCTAGAGAGGACATGTGCTTTCTTGTCGATTCAACTTTATTATCTTTTTCAAACAAAAGAGTTCCCACATGGGAGACAATTACCACATTAGTTACTTCCCTTGTATAATAAATAAGGTGACGCATGTGGATGGTTATACAAATATATATATACCATATATACAACACTGGTTCGAACCTTTTGGCCTGGTGGTAACGTCGATCGCGCAGCGCTAGGGATAAGCTTTTGGTGATCATACTCTAAAATATATGAGGATTTCAATAAATTACTATGGTATTCACTAAGGGGCGAGGTTATTCACCTAAAACAACGTTTATTCAACAAGTAGCGATGATATTCAACTAAAGTCACTAATGCTCGATAATTGTCACTAATGTCCCGATAAGAATCAGCAACTGTCCGGTAAAATTCAACAAGGTTCGATTTGACCACGTGACCAAACTGATGGAGCAGCTAGTTTACCTGTACACACGACTGGCAGTGACCAAGATCTCGCCATGGTTACGGCCACGGCCGTACGCCGGATCGCATTGGAGCACACACAAACATGCCAAGTTCCTTTCACAGAGATTTTTTGTTAGTGTAACAAAGTTATGAATGCTAATGCTATCATTATGATGTTTTGATGTACCACGAACTGATATTAGATTGCTTTCTAAGTCCTCGATAGTACATTGTGTAAACAAGTTTTAGGTTACAAAGTTAAATCTTTTGCAGTAGCAAGTACTGCCTCAGGCAACTCACCTATTGAGCTGACGTCTTCACGCCTCACCGCACACGTCTTTGACAGCCACTGTTTGCCTTCCGTTGGTGTATACTGGAGTGCGACACGACAGCCTAAGTTCCAAGTGGTTTTCATTCGTTAACAGTAATTGTAGTTGTACAACGGACTTCGATAGCATAATTCCGTGATTCTGCATATTATTTTGAGCATTTTTATTTAAGTATCACAACATCAAACGTTCCTCTTGAACGTGCTGATTGACAAGAGACTGATTTTTACGTACATTTGTAAGAGGTTCGCAAGATGGAGTCATATGAGAATAATATTTGAGATGGAAATGTTAGATACACAGAGCGGTGTATCCTTAAATTCTGTTTTCGGGTCACCTTCGACCGGTATTAGAACTGACTTAGATAGCATCCAATTCCGTGGTATTCCGACTAAAATACGGTATAATATATATGTCAACGGACTAACGGATACCAAGTAAATCACCCTTGATCAAAAATAACCAGTACCGAGCAGCCAAACACATGAATCCTTATCCAATAATCAATACTAATGACCCTCATGTGTTGAAATCTCAGCGACACTTACCTAAGTATTATAAAAAGTTGAAGGCCTATTACCACGACAAGAGGTATTTCGGTTCGGATCCAGATCATTGCCTAGTTAGTTAGTTAGTTAGTTAGTTAGTTACGAGTTTTACGTCGATGCAGACACCAATTTACGTCGGTGTAACGACCGGCGTGAGGGCAGTTGCCTTCCCTCAGGGGAATGGTGGGGGGGGGGGGGGTGCTCATTGGTAATTCGAAACGGTATTTTAAGGGGGTGGATGAATGGGGGCAAAAAGTGTACATGACAAACAGGAGTGCACATAAAGCTTTATTTTTACATACATTCGTTTAAAATCATTTAATTTTCAACGTATCGTGAGTGTATGTATGTATGCAACTTATCATAAAACAGTTATTTCATATAGGGAGTGGTTACATATATGATTGCAAATTGTTACAGTTAATTCAAAAATATCTTTTTTTCTTGGTCAGGTGATTGGAAAAAGGAAAGAACATACGCCCTCGACACATGCGGGAGACTAACAAGACCTCGCCACAATTTCTTATAAGTACGTACCTGTCTAGAAAAAACGAAAGACTCACCAAACCTATTATGGCTATGCATCAACTTCTCAAACAGTATTCATTAAATACTCCAATAAAAGTCCCGAGATCTAACATTTATTGCTATCGCTATTTCAAGTCAAGTCCCTGTCTAACTGGTCTTGCACTACTTTTAAATCTGATCAGAAAAACAGTTGTGTTATTTCTTGTTTTCCTGTTTTGTTCATAATACAGTGACTGACGTTTGTCACGTTACGTCATCTTCACATTGAATTCAATGTTAATTTGGGTTTCTTTTCGTCAAATCAAAACGTTTACGTCATCGAGCTTGACGCCGAAAGTTTATAGCCATCCTGAGTTGTCCAATATTTCCCCTGTAATGTTTTTTCAAATGTCATTGTTCACCTCAGTATAAAGATTATAATTTAACAAAAATTCACACAAACACCAAAGTACCCACAGGACATGTGTTAACACACATATATATATATGTATTTGTCACAAAATTTTATCATAAGTCTATACATGTGTCCCTGTGGTTTAACGAAATATATAAAATTGGTTTAACCACACAAGGCCATCATGATAACAAATTTTTGTAGTACACACGATAGTAATAGCAAGGAAATGTATTTAATCAGTCTGTAGTACACACGATAGCAATATTGATGATATGTATTTCATCAGTGTGTTGTAACCATAGTAATAGTGGGGATATGTATTTTAATCAGATTGTGTTTAGGCCTACAGAGTGCACTTCCGTCAGATTTTGGAACTCTTTTGTGTTCTTACAAATCTGTATCTGTATGTTTACAATTCAGAGTCCTTGTGGACATATAATGCATTGTGGGGGGGGGGGGGGGGGGGGTTGCATGACACTTAACAGCACTAACAGAGGCCTTGAAGGTCTCAGTTGAGGTACTATTGACGGTTTCCTCGTCAAGCAGATTCCATGCAATGGTGGTGCGTGGGAAGAATGAGTTCTTGAATTCTTCCGTTTTTGCGTATGGAACCCTGAATCTCCTATTGTGGTTGCAAGAACGTTTTTCAATGGTGTTACTATAGGAGAAGCCACAGATCTTTTGGGCGTATTTTCCGTCGTTCCCTTTCTGGTGTTAAAAAGTTTGATGAGGACAGAGATGGTAATATGCCCTCAGCAACTTTGAAATATAGGGTAAGACGTAGCATATGCCTGCGTTCTGCTAATGGAGTCAGGCCAAGGTCCTTTAGCATATTTGTTACACAACCTTCTTCTCTGCTCTTGTAGTCGCCAGAGATAAAACGTGCATCCTTACGCTGGACCCTCTCTAAGTTGGTTATGTTGGGTCCCATACGACACATCCATACTCCAAAATTGACCTAACAAGCTGAGGTAGGCTGACCTTCGACAACTACGTGGGCAGTGTTTAAGGTTGCGGATAATGAAGCCAAGGGAACAGTGGGCCTTCTTGACGGTCTTTGCAATATGTGAGGTCCACCTTAGGTTTCCATTGATGATAACTCCAAGGTAGGGACACTCACTAGTTTGTTTGAGTATCTGACCACCGAGAGAGTAGAAGTGAGGCTTCTTGCTGTCAATACGAAGAACTGTACTTTTCTTCGGATTGAACTTCATGCCCCAGTCAGCTGCCCAACATTCAAGGTTGTTGAGGTCACTTTGGAGCTGACACGTATCTCTCACTGATCTAATCTCTCGGTAGATCAGGCAGTCATCGGCAAAAAGACGGACCTGTGATTTGACTGCATCAGGCAAGTCGTTTATGTAACAGAGAAACAATAATGGTCCGAGGACCGTCCCTTGAGGTACTAAAGATAGTACTGGTGCAAGGGAAGATTGATCTCCATCAACGACTACCTTCATGTCACGATTACAGAGGAGGGAACTGAGCCACTTTTGGATGGAACCGTTGATACCGTAAGATTTCAGTTTAAATAGCAGTTTATATTGGGGAACAATATCGAACGCTTTGGAAAAGTCTAACACTACTATGTCAGTAGGAGTTCCATTATCATGGCTTCGTAAAAGGTCGTGCATGGTTAATCAGCTGTGTTTCACAAGAAAAACCGGCTCTGAAGCCATGATTTAGTTTGGTCAGAATAGAGTTACGACCCAGGTGGTCTAATAGATGTTTACAGACAATGTGTTCAATGATTCTGCATGAAACACAAGTCAGTGACACCGGGCGGTAATTCTCAGCCATATGGACATTCCCTTTTTTGAAGATAGGAGTGACGTTAGCACTAGTCCAGTCCTTGGGCAGTGATCCAGTATTAATGGAATGTTGGTACATACCAGCAAGGCTTGGGGCTAACTCATTTGCACAAATCTTCAAAATCCGGTTGGGAATACCGTCCAGGCCGACCGCCTTGTTTGTTTGGACTCTGGACAGTAACTTTGCAACAGCCGATGTTGTAATGGTGAGTGGTGGTAGTGCATGATTTACTCTGGTTGACATACTAGTGGGCTGTGAGTTGTCTTTACTAAACACAGAGCAAAACTGACCAAGTAAAATTCGTGCCTTGTCCCCGCTGTTGTTCTTTTAGACATGTTTGTGTTTGAGTGGTGGTATACCCATATTATCTTGTTTCTTAGATTTTACAAGAATGGTTTAGTGTTATTGTCATTGAGGCCCTTCTCGATAGTGTTGTTAATGTAAGACACCTCTGCCTTATAAAACCAGACCTGGGAACTCCTACGGATTGTCCGTAATTGCTACGGAGTTTAGTAATAAAATACGGCCTACGGATTGACAACGAGATGCTACGGAAATTAAAAAAAATAAAAATGTGTTTTTATTCTAATTTAAATTGAATAGATTAAAAATTAATTTAAACAATTACGTTTATTTCGCGTTAAATTTCTTATTAAACTACCACATACTTTCAGTGAATCTTTTTCAATCTGTTTTCCGAATCCGTGAGGTCCATAGAAGTGGGGGGGGGGGGGGGGGTCATGTGCCGATGACCTTTTGAATTAGCCAATCAAATTACTACTATCAGAATCTTGACAGTGGCATTTTGAGGCGACAAAGCTTGCATATTTGCATTTGTCCGTTCAGTCATTTCGTCACCAAAATGTTCAAGTGGTATAATATGACGAAATGACTTGCTGCAAGATGACCGGTCATTGGAAAATTATTTTAGTGCTAAGTAAACAGGCGACAAAGGTCATCTGAACATGACCTCTTATGGGATGTAGTCAGATCCTTGTAAAAAGGAGTGAAAACAAGGATCTTTTTTTTAATTAGATTGCAATTATCCCTCACTAAATTGCTTTATAAATCAGTAGATTACTATAAATGGAAGATTTGGGCATGTGGTCCCATTTTTACTGAAACTACTGACAACAGATCAAAACTACTGACAACCAGCTTGAAAACTACTGACAACACTGGAAAGGGTTCCCAGGTCTGTAAAACTCCCGCTTACATTTAAGTTGGCACGCCTTAAAATCCTCCCGGTTGCCTGAGACCATGGCACGTTTATATAGCCTGGTTTTCCTCCTGAACATTCTACGGAGGTTGTTATTCAACCAGGGAACAGATTGTCTCCCTTTCACCATCTTATGGGGTATGGTCATATCGATGGCTACCTGAATCTGTTCTTTGAACATTGTCCATAGTCTATCAATGTCGATGTTATCACCCTGTAGTAACTGTGTGATTGTCTCTGATTGTCTCTGATAGACTCACACACCGGGCTTTCATATCTTCCCAATTAGCTTTCGAGAAAAGATAGCACTTTCGTGGTTTCCTAATCACGACGTGAGGGAGGATATCAAAGTCTGTTACCACCAAGGCGTTGTCACTGATACCTGGGATGATAGTGGATGATTTAACTAGGGATGTGTTCGTGGAAAATACTAGGTCTAGGATGTTATCCTGTCTAGTGGCTTCATGATGGACCTTTGATAACCCGTTCCCAACTGAGAAGTCAACAATCGATTGTTGGACCTCTCGTTGTTGAGCTCATTGCTTGACAGAAAGGGTATCCCAGTTTATGGATGGACAATTAAAATCCCCTACCAAGATGACATGTTGGTCTGGGGAGTTTTCTAACAAATGTCACGGGACAAGATCGCCTGCTATCAAAATCGCCAAATTATCCGCATTGTCTACTGAATGGGGCTCTATGAAGAACAGAGATGTAAATTGGGCTTGTCTTTCGGCCTAGTCTGGCCCATGAACTTGTTAAGTTATTGCTTGTCGGACAATAACATCCATCAACGAGGACATGTTATGATTCTGCACTAATTCCCCGTTGTTGCATTGTGATTGGCATACCCGTGTCAACACTGTAGATGACAAACATCATAGGCAGTCAGCAGCCCTAACTAATAAACAGGGCGAAGTAATGGTTTTCCCTACAAATACGTTGGTAACATATGTCTCCAACCCTGTTGACCATAAGGAAACTAATTTATCCCTGAACACCCTCCTCTCTCGCCTCTCCCATAATACTGAAAACATCAAAGGGACAATGCCCCCCTCAATGGTCATAAAGGCTATTATGACCATTGAGGGAGCATTTTTATCGAAAATTGATCTAAACCCCCTAAAAGTGTGAAATTACTCTAAACACCCTTTTTAAGGTCCAAAACTAGCTGTAACAAATTATCAGGTCCCTGTGGAAAACATTACTCACTTAAGCATTTTTTCCTCTTAAATTGAAACTGAATCTTAACTTGGCATTTTAAAGTATTAATTTTATATCACTGATAGCTGGCATACAGAAGTGATTGCAACATAATAAACAAACATTTCTTTATGTTGTGACATGCCATAGAAACATTCGCACTAAATATCAGCACCTAATTGTCTAACTGTCAGACATATTAGCATTTGAGATGGAAAATATGTATATTGATTGTAGTAACTGAAACTAGATATAGAGCGCTCTATTGCTTAAAAATTGTCCAGAAACCTTTCAAAATTGAAAAAAAATGAAGAGAATATGTTTATATAGAAGCCTTGCTGACACCATAACAATCTGTCTATCAACATCATCACCTTTGCCCGTATCAAAAACTGGAAATATCTGAACCAAGTCTTGCCAACGAATCAAGTACGACAATTTACCCTGCAATATACACAATAACCACATTGTACATCATATTGGAGATAATTAGCCATTACAGAAATATAATTCAATCATGAACTTTGACCTCAACTCCATGACCTTGAAAGATGTCAGTAGAGTAGCTTGCATCAATATCTACTCTAATGTACTATATATTCACACAAAATAAGTTTTATGATAACACTTAGGATTTATTTGACCTTATTAGAAGATCTATATCCTGAGATCACCAAGATCAAACACGGAGTATATTACCGGACACTATATATGCAATCAAGAGAGATTTGATGTCTGCGAATTTTACATGTTGTGGGTATAACTTGGAACACATATTCATGATTCAGCACTGTATGTTGTTTTAATTCAATTCCAGCTTAATAAAGTCTATACAATCAAACGTTTGGCAAAAACCCTGCTATTTCAAGAAAATGGCCCTTCCGTAATATACTCACAACCACTCTCTGTGTGTCTGTTGCTACTGTTTTCATATAAAACCAGTATAAAACCAATTTGTAACGTGTCTGTAAAAAATCATAAGCTTCACAGGCTTTACTAATTCCGTGGTCCTTTGTAGAAGCATTATTGTTAGGATGTGGTGGATGTGTCATACACACTCACAACACGATATTTTTTAAATGACATTTCCCATTTCCTTTCTTAAGTTTACAATTACATATCTATATTTTTTTCAAGGTATTTTATTCGTTAATCAATAGAATTAAACAACAATCAAGATCGACTTACATGTCGAAATCAATAGGCGTTTTTCTACTAAACTTTCTTCGTAAATGTAACACTCATCAGTTTACCCGAGTCGATCAGTTGTGCCTCAATGACGTCACAGGTACCACGTGACCGGTCAGCTCATTAAAAATCTCGCCAGTCGGGAGCGGTCAACTTTGATTGTCAATATCTAGTTCCAGGGACACAATCGAATGCTCGTTGATGAGCTTATCAGTATATATTGAAATGTACTACACGTTTCATAACTTTTTAAAGATTTTCAAAATCGTGGCCAAAACCCTTTAACAGCACGTTCGAGACGAAAGTTTGATGTTGTGTTAATTAAATAAAAATGCTCAAAATATTATGTACAATCACGGAATTATGCTATCTAAGTCTGTTGTACAATAACAGATAACGAAAGAGTATATATTAAAGCATGTTTTTATTCAAACGAACACATACAAAGCATTTAAATTGGCAGTGAATATTACTGTGTTCACTGCCTCGAACCAAAAAATACGTGGACATTTACAGATAAATAATGCAAACCACATAGTTACAAATGTTTTATACATATAAATTCGTCATACAAAGCATGGACAGTTTTAATCACAGTGTTAAATGGAAAGATTACGTGTACAGTTGCATAATACGAATGATAGTAAATACCACTTGGAACTTAGGCTGTCGTGTCGCTCTCCAGTATACACCAACGGAAGCCAAACAATGGCTGTCATAGACGTGTGCGGTGAGGCGTGAAGTCGTCATCTCAATAGGTGAGTTGCCTGAGGCAGTACTTCAGATTCAGATTTCTTTATTCCTTGTGCAAAAACACATTGGAGAGTAGACATACATGTATGTATATTACAAATTAATAATGAAACATGTTAACAATAACAGTCATATCAACAATATGAGCATATTGTATAATGGCAAACATGATAACAGTATGTATTATCATTAACCGTGCAGTACGACAAAATGAGAGCATATATTATTTTTTATAAACATTTTACAAATATCTTTTCAAATATGATTTGGAATACTGATTGAGATGTAAGCAGGAAAAATTGGATAAAAGATAATACAGTGTTATTACGATATATTATCAAATATAAAAAGAAATACTTATTGAAATGTAAATTGGAAAAAATCGATATAAGGTTATACAATACTATTCCGATGTTTACTACTTAAAAACAAGAATTTTCCTAATCTATTCAATTCGTTAATATTTTGTTTATTAAATGGTTTAATCAATTTGAAACCACTTGGTCGTTTATAATAATAAGGCTTAATAAATTCGCACCTTAAGTCGTTATAAAAGTTACACTTTAATATAAAATGAAATTCATCTTCAATGCTATATGAGATACATAAATTACAAAATCTTTGATACCTATGAAGGTTTCTATAACGCGCCTGTTCAATATTTAAATTATGTGAGCTAAGTCTAAAACGAGCTATAATATTTTATATGAGTTGTTAATTGATTTTCTTAAATATTATTGCAGAGTAAAATTATCTATCAGATGTCGATAAAGGAAACCTTTCGATGTTGTTTGTATATTTGCTAGTATTTCCTGTCGATAAATATCAAAAAGTCTTTGATCAATGATTGTATGGGTATTTTTGTCATTAACTGCATTTTCCCAAAGGTAAGGGAAACCCAATTTGTTAAGTTCAGTGCTGATATCTGAAATCCAGCTATCATTAGACAAAATTCTTTCCTCGTAACATGATTTTAAAATGCAATTATTCGTAGTTTTTAATTAATATTTGATAATTTTCAATTTCATATACAGACAAAGGTAAGCTTCCTAACTCACAATAAACTAAGTTGTTACAAGTACTCTTCTTAACTCCGAGTAGCCGAGTAGCATACTTCCGCACTATAACTTAAAATGCTATTGACATAAGTGTCGAATACAGAACATTGTGTTGTGAAATTAAAACTTTGATTTTTGAACTTATTACAAAGTGCATAATATGCCTTATTACCTTCATCTGCCACATCTTTTTGAGTAACATTAAATTTTCCGTTATAATTAAAAAGCATGCCAAGATAATTGAATTGGTGAACGACTTGGAGCTCTTTAGTGTCATAAAACCATTTCCTAAAAACTACTATTGTTGTCTTATCAGTGTTCAAATTGAGTTTGTACTTTTCATTGTATGATTTGAGAGCTTCCAGAATTTGTTGTAACTTTTCTGGCGTTTCTGCAAATAACACAGTATCATCGGCGTACATTAATAGAAAAATATTAATTAAATTGATTTCGATTGATGGACAACCTTCTTTTATAAAATGTATTTCACAGTCATTGACGTACATGGAGTATAAAATGGGTGACAGAATTTGCCCCTGGAAAAGAGTGTATTTGGGAAAAAATCTTAATAAAAACCATTGTGCTTTACACAAGACTTTACCGAATTATATAACAATTGAATAATTTGTAACATTTTCCCTTTAACACCCTGCTTAATTAATTAACACCACATCTGAGATCTGTCAGTTAAATCAAAGGCTTCCTTGTAATCAACAAAGCAACAATAAAGTCTTCCACCTTTTTTACTTAAGTATCTATTAATTAAAGTCTGAAGGACAAATATTGCATCCACGGTTGAATGTCCAGGTCTAAAACCAAATTGAGCATCTGTTATTATATTATATTTAATATCCCAATTCACTAGTTGTTCAATATTGAAGTAAACAGCTTCCTCATACAACTCACTAGAGTAATACCCCTGTAATTATTTGTATTTTCTATGTCGCCTTTCTTATATACCGGGGTGATACTTCCAGTTGATAAAGCTTCAGGAAAAATCCCTAATTCAAAAATAGAATTAAGAAGACTAATTATATATGGCCAAAGTAAATCCTTGCAATCAATAAAAGTTCATTTAGCAGTTTGTCCTCACCACAACTTTTATCTCTACGTAACTTATGTATTGCAGAAATAATTTCTTTTTCTGTAATATGCGAGTCTAATTATTCAAATACACATGATGCATTATTTTCATATAAAGTTCTTACTCCTTTCTCATTCACTGGATTATCTTGACAACTTAAATCTTTAAAATGGTTGTAGAATTTGTCAAGGGATATTTTGTTAGAAACTTTAAATTTTCGTTTCGAAAAGTATTTGTAAAAATGTTTCGGGTTGTGTTTTCTAAGATACTCCATCATATCGCCCTCCTGTCGCTGATATTCTCCCTTCAGTCTTAATTCAAATTTCTTATAATCATTTTTTTCTTTATCAATATTCTGTGATTATCAGCATTTTTAAGGTTGTTAAATGAATGTAATGTATTTTTTGTATATCTTATATTTCTGTCTACATGTGGAATTAAACCAGGGTTTATCCTCACACTGAATATTGTTTTTCTTTGGAACATTATCAGTTATAGTTGACTTACATCTATGTTCATCACACAATGGTAAACAAATTTCATTTAGAAAAGAACAAAAGCTGTCAACACATACTTCGACATATGTCTTGTTTAACAAAGGTGTAGCGAGGATCTTATTTAAAACACAGGTATTTTGACTAAGTTTCTGTCTAATGTCTACATTCTCATCACTCCACTTTACATTTTCGCATACACATCTAGCATGGGCTTGAGTTCCAAGGAATTCTTCGTTCATATTTATATCTAGTCTTAATTTAAAACATAAAGGTGAATGATCAGACATGGTTACAAAATTACCAGACTTTAAATCGTTTACATTATGAAAGTTGTCACCCTCTACTAAGAGGTAATCAATCAGACTGGTACCAACAGAACTGAAAAAAGTAACACCTCCATCCGGGTCACCCGAGTGACGTCCATTCAATAATCTAAACCAAGTAGATTTACACAGAGACAATAACTTCGTGCCAAAAGTGTTTACAGATTTATCCATGCTTTTCCGCTCAGTAAGATCATTCTCATTATCAGGTTGATAGTCAACAGCATCAATCAATACATTACCATCATTACCTAAACCGTCATTAATTATCATATCAGATCTGGTACCAGTTCTGGCATTGAAATCTCCAGTTATGTACACTTTACTGTTTGATTTATAATTTATAATAGAATTTTGCAACATTTGAAATAAATCTATTTCTTCTGTGTCGTTTCCGTAGAAAACACTATTTTCGGGGGGAAAGTGACAAAACACAATATAGCTACACCTTAAATTATCTTCAAGTTTTAACCATATTATGCTATCGAGTAGATTTTCAACCATAGATATCTTATCTTTTAAGCAATATTTATAGAAGATAACAATACCTCCACCAATACCAGTTTTCCTCGGGAAAACATATTAACAATAACCATCTAAATCAAATTCATCTTTCTCAGATAAACAACATTCACTGAGACACACAATGTCATAATTGATGATAACAGACAAAAAGTCTGTATTACAGAGCTTTCCTAATAGACCTTTGCCAATGTTCCACGAGAGTACCGATAGGTCTTGCTCAGCAATATGCGGATGCGCGTCACTCTCCGCGTGGTCCTATACACGATGACCCGAGTTACTTGCAGCTGCTGTAGCAGCGTAAGTGGCCACCGGGGCCGTTAGTCCAGCCCTGTTCCCAGGAGACTCGTGATCACCATCATATAGTTTACCATTTACATACAGTCTGTCTCTTACCAATCTGATGGAGGGCTTATCTCCCGATCTTTTAAGACGCTTTACCACAGGATATAGTTTCTTACGGCGGTCCTCAATAACGGCGCGAAACTGTTAATGAATACCGAATGGCGTACCTTGTAGTTTGTGTAAACTGTTCTTCACTCGTTGGAGGTCCTGGTAGTAGATGAATCTAGCTACTATTGGTCTTTGTTTTCCGCGAACATGTTTTCCAAACCTTGCTACTGCAAAAGGTTTAATTTTGTAACCCAAAACTTGTTTACACAATGTACTATCGAAACGTGTACGTACATCAAAGGACTTAGAAAGTAATATAATATAAGTTCGTGGTACATCAAAACATCCTAATGATAGGATTAGCATTCATAACTTTGTTACACTAACATAACATCTCTGTGAAAGGAACTTGGCATGTTTGTGTGTGCTCCAATGCATGTAAGTCGATCCGGCGTACGGCCGTGGCCGTAACAATGGCTGGTCACTGCCAGTCGTGTGTACAGGTAAACTAGCTGCTCCATCAGTTTGGTCACGTGGTCAAATCGGACCTTGTTGAATTTTAACGGACCGTTGTTGATTCTTATCGGGACATTAGTGACTATTATCGAGCATTAGTTAGGTTAATTACTTTTGTTGAATATCATCGCTACTTGTTGAATAAACGGTGTTTTAGGTGAATATCCTCGCCCTTAGTAAATACTATAGTGATTTAGTGAAATCCTCATACATTTCGAGTAGGATCACCAAAAGCTAATCCCTAGTACGTCCCGGCTCCATAACCTAGAGGTATCTGGTTCGCGCCCGGCTCGTCTCACTAGTTTCATTTCTGCGCTTTCTTTTTAAAATATTTTTTATTTCCCAGGTCGGGATGTTTGTATGTTCAAAATGTACTAATTATCACAATGATAATTTCTTAAATATTATTACAACCCCTGGTACCTGATTAAACGTTACGTCGTGGCGGATCTGTTTGATTTGTATGCCTACGTCAGGTTCTATAAGACTCGTTTCGTAACAATACATAAACTTATCAATGATATATTTTAAATAGCGTAGATCTACATGTTGGTAAAAGTGGAAACATTTAAGAACGTATAGCCCGATTTTTTTTTAATAATTTGGTAAAACAAATCCACAGATAGTCCGCACCGGCAGGTTACCTGCACTAGACATCTTCTGATGTAAAAAAAAAATCTTAGAGCCTGCGGGTAATACGCAGAAACTTACGGTAACTAGAAACGAGTTCCGATTACAGTTCACTTTGTCAGCCTATAAATGCGTCTAGAGTTCAACCCATGTGTAGTTTCTTGGCATTGTTTATACAACTGTTGTTTTTATTAATATATGCTTTTTAAATCGAATAAAACCTACCTATTGTGGTAGAAAGTATTACTTTTAACGATTTAAATGCTTGCAAATGAAAAGAGGATCTACTGATTCGCAAATTTGTAAAATTCTGAAATGTGTAAACTTAATACGCTTTTCTACCTGTGATTCGGAATTTTTAACAAAGATATCATTGAAACAATACTGTATACTTTAAATAAATGAACAAAAAAGCACTTGATTGTGATAGAATTTTTAATTGTTTTATTAAATACAAACTTCATTTATATGTTACTGATTTTCACAGGTATAAAACCAGAGTTGCATCCAAACCTGAGACGGTGCAAACCCAAAAATAGAACAGGCTTCTGCCCAGCTGTTGTGAGATAATAATTTTAAGCAATTTACATTTGAAAATTAATCAAACATCATGAGCTCCCCATGGTAAGTGATTCTTGTAAGGTTGACTTGTTTCCAGAAACAAATGAATCGACCAATACTAGTTGAACAGTATTTCAGACATAGCTATTGTAGATTATAACCATGGGATGATATTTTATGCAACAAATTTAACCACAAAGCACAACGACACATGTTAATTATTAATGGACGCTTCTACGATACTTGCATGTTAATACAATCTCGCTTTAGGTACAATAGGTAATGTATTACTCATATTTTCATCTTTGAAAATAAAAAAAAAACCTGAGCCTAGCATAATCGTCATATACTCAATGAATATTTGGGTTTATTGTAAAAAATGACGTAACACACATGCTGCACCTTTTAAAGTAAGTAATAGATACAGTATGCCGAAAAAAATGAACTAAACTGCATCGTACAGCTGTAAACCAAGTCCCTTATTTTCAAAACAATAAATGAAATTATTTAACATGAATAGCAAAGCGTCAACCAAACCACAATCTAAACTGAGGCAAAATATGAACAAAGGAAAAATTTACACGAAAACCCTTGAAACGTTCAAAAGAACATGACCAGATGTTCAGGAAGAGTAAACGTCCTCTGCCACATCGACGACATCTGCCATGTAAATCTTTGTTACATCAAAGTAAACATCAAGCTCTCAAAAGTAAGTGTCATGTCTTCAATTATACCACAGTTCCCACTTTCAGTACCCGACATTTACTTGGATATGACATAGATTTACATAGCGGGTGTCATCGATGAAGCTTACTCTTCCGAAACACCTGGTGTTATTCTGTTGTATTTTTTTGTCCATGTAAATCTTGCCTTTAGTCCGTATTTTGACCCTGGTTTAATCGAGTTTGTGTTTGTATTATGTTTGTGTTTACGCTTCGGTATTCTCTGTTTAAAAAAAGAAGTACATGTATATATTTATACCTTCGTGTTTAGCATGCCGACAACCTAAATACACACATGATAACACACAGGATTTACTCTGCTCTGTTTTTTGCCAAATAATAACACAATGCATGTCTAGTCGAAAATGAGCATTTATTTATTAAAATGCCAGTAATGAAATAACGACCAATAGATACATGTTGATGGTATGAAGGCAACAAAAGATTGGGGATCTTCAATAGAAAAACGCCATCTTGGCTCACAATATACATAGCATACATAATATGGTGGACATGAAGGGGTGGTGGAGGGAAAACGAGTTTTCATCAGCTCAGGATGAAATTCTTCCCGTGTTTACAAATTTTTTCTGTCAGTGTCACGTGACTCCTGAACGCAAAAACTGTACGTCCAACCCGTAGCTGGGCTGACTACACTTCCGGTCAGCAAGCCCTTTCCCGGGCCGGCTACATTCTGTATTTCCGGAATAAGCCATACTATATATTTTAACTATCAAAAACACAAAATAAAGCATTTACTAAACAGATTGTATAAATTACTTTATGCATGCATAAATACAATTATACCTTCGTGTTTAGCATGCCGACAACCTAAATACACACATGATAACACACAGGATTTACTCTGCTCTGTTTTTTGCCAAATAATAACACAATGCATGTCTAGTCGAAAATGAGCATTTATTTATTAAAATGCCAGTAATGAAATAACGACCAATAGATACATGTTGATGGTATGAAGGCAACAAAAGATTGGGGATCTTCAATAGAAAAACGCCACAAACTTGGACAGAAATGCAAACCATTTATGTTCAAGTGCCCCCAACCAGAGTAATCCTGTGTGCATAGCCTAATTAGGGAACCTTACCTGTTAAAACAATAAAGCCAGTACTAGTGCAGTACATACATCTCCCTTGTAATACAATAGCAACATAGAGATTCTAAGAATAAAGCTTTTGATTAGACAAAACTGCTAGCTGCCTCAGACAGTCCAGCTTATATTCAGTAATCAGAGGTACTAAAAGCATACAGAAAAACAAACAACTTATATTTAAAAAACAAGTGTACACAACAGATTAAAGGAACGTTTCTAGCTCCAGTAATGCATATAACATGAACTGCTAGCTGCCTCAGACAGTCCAGCTTATTTTAAGTAATCAATCATACTATGATTAGGGAAAATACAAACATGTGTGTATGAACTGTTCCAGACTGTACCTTATATACATGTACATGTAGCTGTTTCAGCTAACAGGTTATAATTATGCACCTGTATCTGATGTACCAAACCTTGTAGCCAGAGTTTTGTTAAACTGAAGCATGTTCTTATATTAATACTAAATGTACGTGTATTATATTGGATATTTTTACCCAGGCATATTTATGTGATTAGGGTTATAAACACCGAACTGTCGCAACCACCAAAAGTACTGGGATTTAATATTTGTAAAACAAATATTGTACCCCATTACCTGCCTGCATCATTATAATTATAACAACTGGTAATTGATGCATTATTAGGAAATCATTCATAAATGCCTGTTACAATTTCTTGACCTTAATACAAAAGCTCAGTTGTAGTAGAACTGGTTCTTGATCCTGGTACAAAAGTAATATGTAACACCGTTACAAATCAGTACCTGGAATCCTATAGCTATGTGATTATGCATGAAATCTCTGTGTAACACCGTTACACTTGATGTTGATACCATCAAACGAGGTAACCTGCACATAACACTGTTATGAATTGCAACCTGGTACCAATGAGACTATGCATCAAACCAAGAATTCAAGCCAAAATTGTAACACCGTTACAAAATTTTTTGACTCTAATACAAAGGGTAATATGTAACACCGTTACAAATTATCACCTGGAACCATGGAATCTTTCATAAAAACCAAATTTGTAACACCGTTACATATTTTTGACTCCATTATAAAGGGTAATATGCAACACCGTTACAAATTATTACCCTTGCCAATATGGATCATTCCTAAAAACCAAAACAGTAAATGTGTTAGGAAAATTGTATTTATTTTTATTTATTTGAACCCATGGCCACACAAAAGATTAATACCAGCACTGGTTATACACTGTATTATATACTGTCACCATATCCTCTGCCACTGCATATAAACCAATATATAAATAAAATGTGTTTATGAACAAATCATACAACAATATATAAGTTGTAACCACAGGAAATGATTCTTCAATGGAAGCCAACTTTAATATTATAACCAGTGTGAATTGAGACTACTATATATCCCAACAACTGATATTATACCACATTCAACCAGATTTACTTAGATGACATAATTTGTTGCATTGTGTACATGTGTAACCCACCTTATTACTGCAGTTGTCTAAGTGCTGAAACCAATGCACCTCTCAAATTGTTGAAGTACTTTTTGTTTCCTTCTTTATTAAGATGTACTCCATCAGAGGTAAATACATGCTGCCAGCAATCAGGGGCCCAAAATCCAGTCAACCGAAAAAATCGTGCCCCTTCCATCTCTTTAATGTAAGAATCCAATTTTTTATTCAGCGCATCTACCCTTAAATTAAACCATTCAGTGTCTACTGCGTACCGAATATGCGGTCACACTAAAATACGCCATAGGAGAAAATACGCCATAGGTACGCCATAGGATATTTTCGGCGCCATAGATAAATGTACGTAATATATCTTCAAAATACATCCTTTTATTCCTTGATTGGTGCATATTACACCATCTGGTGAAGTTTCATTGAAAAAAAATGTGTACTTTGTACCAAAAAACGATCTTATATCGGAGGCTCTCAGACACTAAAATACGCCATAGGAATCTAGTCAAGCAAGCGTTAAATTTAACTGTTTCTTGGAACAATTAACTGACTTATTACAGTTATATATGTCATTTGAAAGTTTTGGTTAAGTTTTAATGTTAAAATAATATGGACTTTGTAAGAAAATCGGTAAAATTACCGTGACGTGAAAGTCCTAATCAAGGGGCGTAACTCTAATTATACGCCATACAGATGTAACCCCAATCTCTCTTTATATACTATTGGCAATCCTATGGCGTATTAAAGACTATATATTTTTTATATTGATATCTATTTTGTTCATTTATTCACTCAAGCATTATATTTAATTCTTAAAAAAATATATATACCTAAAAAGCACAACAAAAACTTTCTATGTTATATTAACACTATGTATCTTTGATATTAATATTTTTTTTTTATTCATTTATTTACACATATACGTCCCTGATTTACACAAACATTATTTTTGTTACTTAATATATATATGATATAAATACATGTATGCATACATAAAGAGCACAACAAAAACTTAGATTTTGTACAATTTTATTAATATTTTTTTCATAAAAAAGTATTCACAAGCAGTAATTAACATGAACATATATAGTTAAACATTATGTATAATTTCACAAATAATTGGTATTCATCAAATTCACTATATTGAAAATTCCATTGGTATTTTATATCATGCGGGTACATATTTTAGATAATAGAAATTAAATTATCTAGCATTCACAAATATATATCCTGGAATAAAAATAGCATTTTCATGAATATAATAAAAAAATACATAGTGTACATTTTTAAATTGTAAATGAATGGAAAAAATGGATAAATTTCATTGAAACTTCCTGATCATGTCTTAAGCTGATATATATCACACTATCAAATTTTACGTCTTATAATAGTATTCTTCACATATGTTTATGACTGTTTCTTTTTCTTTTCCTTCATTGTCTTTCAAAGTCATTTAGGTATTTGTTTTGCCTCCATGACTCCTTCTTTTTCGGTTTTCACTCCACTTTTTTTGCCTCATATTTCCATGATTTCTTATAGCAATACAGTAGAAATCTTGACATATAATATAAGGTATTTATTTATAATTGATGAACATTGTTCCTGTATAATATTGTAATGTGTACATACTCAGTTTGCATGAATATTGATGTACACAACTGGTACAAATTGTAGTACTGATAATGTATGAATATTGGTATGCTAAGGCATTGTTGTAGTATATACTATAGTATGTAGTGTTGGAAAATTGGTTATGGAAAATTGGTTAAGAAATTCAAATCAATCATCAGTTAAAATTGGTTGTAATCAGGTTGTTAACATAATGAAATTTAGATGGTTTTTTTTTGCCTTACAACAAATACCAATAATCAAGTCTGTATTGGCGGGTCATCTCCTGCTGTCTGACTGAAAAGCCACAACATCAACTAGTACTTGAGAGTGAATTACTCTGGGGATTATGGCCACCAGCTTGTGCACTTCTATGACTCTAGACTGTACACAGCTTTATGCCCTCAGACAGCCATTTCTTAGACATTTGTAGATTTCTTTTAATTTGCAGCATCCAAAATAGATTAAGTAAATATTGTTTGTGTGAATTAATGTTGTAATGCCTTTGAAATTGAATACACTTATTTTTGTGAAAATGAATTTGATAAATATATATATGTTGAAATAGAGTATAGATATGTAATAAATGTGATGAAGAAATAATTCAATTTAAATATAAATTTAATATAATTGTTTGTTTATTGAACTCTTCACGAAAAACAAAAAAAAAGTGTTTATATGTGAATAAAGATATAAATATCAATGATATTAGGAGATGATTGTTTTGTGTTTATGAAATCTGTCATAATGCTTCACATGTACAGTGTATTTATGTATAGAAATTTCTATTGCAATTATATGAGTAAAAAAAATCTGAAAGAAATCTGATGTATGCAAAAATGATCAGTTAACGTGGAGTTTTTATTTTGTGCATGTACCATATTGTTTATACACTGTATTTATTAGTATGAAATGTATTGTTTGTGCACAGGGGTTTGTATTGAATGTTTATGATACAAATAAAAATATAGCCATGATCAGCATTTATACATAAATGCTGGTCAGTGTATCATCAACATTCATTACAAACCCCTGTGGTTTGTGTAAAAAAAACAAATAAGATAAATTAATATCAAATATAAATACATATATTATATATTGATTGACCAATCCATGGGAGAAAATACAACATAGTTAAAGATATATATAATTGGAATTTTTTTTTTATAAATGTGGTAATTTAATTAAATGTGTAACTGTATAATGATGAATAAAATCATTATTAGTAAAACTATACAGAAATAACAATTTAAAAAAAAATTGGTTTCCATTATCTTTTCTTCATTTTTCCCCTCTTATCAATTAAACTTTTGATATTTTTTATTCCATTTTTAAAATATGAATGAATTTTTCCCTTTCAGGGTTGATATCTGTATGGCGTATTGTTCATGTCAATTACTGCTTGTGAATACTACTTTATAAATAAAATAAAATAGTAACATAGGTATTAATAAAATGGTATCAATAAATAATTTTTGTTGTGCTTTTTATGTATGTATATGTCATTTTGTTAGTATTAAATATAAATATATTAATGCATGAGTGAATAAATGAACAAAATAAATATCAATATAAAAAATATATAGTCTTCATTATTTATTGGTCACTCAACAGGAGAAATTACGCCATAGGATTGCCAATAGTATATATATTGAGAGAGAGACTGATCATGAGTTTACATCTGTATGGCGTATAATTAGAGTTACGCCCCTTGATTAGGACTTTCACGTCACGGTAATTTTACCGATTTTCTTACAAATTCCATATTATTTTAACATTAAAACTTAACCAAAACTTTCAAATGACATATATAACTGTAATTAATCAGTTAATTGTTCCAAGAAACAGTTAAATTTAACGCTTGCTTGACTAGATTCCTATGGCGTATTTTAGTGTCCGAGAGCCTCCGATATAAGATCGTTTTTTGGTACAAAGTACACACTTTTTTTCAATGAAACTTCACCAGATGGTGTAATATGCACCAATCAAGGAATAAAAGGATGTATTTTGAAGATATATTACGTACATTTATCTATGGCGCCGAAAATATCCTATGGCGTACCTATGGCGTATTTTCTCCTATGGCGTATTTTAGGGAGACCCGTCTAGACGGGGGGTGTCTATGTAGGACCTGCAGGACCACTACTTGCCTCACTGAATACTTGTACAACAGATCAACAATAAGTGCAACATAATTTTTGAAAATGTCGTCCACTGTCTTTCGCACATCGCACAAATCGTTCGAAGCCGTTTGTAGCATCACTATCTCTGGTCTGTGCCTTTCGATAATGGGCAGCCCCTGGTCCCTGATGCTGAGAATTCGAGCACCCCCATATCCTTTGCAAATCACATTCACTTCCTCGGGACACAAATTAAAGTTCTCATTTACACGCATATCAGTAGAACTCTGCACAAAGGATAGTATCCGCCTGACGAACGAATGTCCTAATAAAACAGCCGTGTACGGCATACTGCCCATAGGACCTGGGCAAATAAGTTTGTTTACATACCAGAATTTGGCGGGTAAACCCAGAGTAAACACGAGCTAGCGCTGCTTGTAATTGTTAAATCGACAGTCAATTTGTACTTACAGCCAATTCCAATGCAAAAAACCGCTGTCCACGCTTAAATAACAAATATTTGATGGGTTTAGGTGGATACCTCGGTGTTGAACAATCACTTAAAAACGAGTTTTCATCAGCTCAGGATGAAATTCTTCCCGTGTTTACAAATTTTTTCTGTCAGTGTCACGTGACTCCTGAACGCAAAAACTGTACGTCCAACCCGTAGCTGGGCTGACTACACTTCCGGTCAGCAAGCCCTTTCCCGGGCCGGCTACATTCTGTATTTCCGGAATAAGCCATACTATATATTTTAACTATCAAAAACACAAAATAAAGCATTTACTAAACAGATTGTATAAATTACTTTATGCATGCATAAATACAAATATATTTATCAACAATGGGGCTTTGGTGAGGTCAATATGGTGGTATACCAACCTGGTAGAATCAAATATTGACCTATGAAACTTTGTTTGCAAAAGACTAAAATTGCATTATACATGTACCTACTTTGATAAAGATGCAATTTGCAGTGGAGCGCTGTGACGTTACAATGAGTATGACGTCATAAATGTAAAATTGAGTCGGTGTTTCTAAGATTTGAGCCATCAGGTCAATTTAAAAACAATATGGACGTACACGTGACTATAGTTTAATTAGCCAATGAGAATTAAGCAAAGTCGGACCATATTTAATATACACAGATATATACAAACATATCGAAAATATGTACTTTTTCTGCGCGTCTGGTACGTATTTTTTCGTATTATTCCAGTACTGATAAAGATGCACATCCCTCGAAGCCGGAATCGTCATATAGAAAATGGTTTGTGTTGATATCTGGATTTTTCATCATGTTTTTCTGCACTGGATTTCCTTTCAATATGGCTGTCTTGTTGCCTGAGCTCCTTCGCACCTTTGAGAAAAGTAAAGCAGAAACGGCTATGGTACAGTCAATAACGATAGGAGTGCTCTATATCGCAGGTAAGCTGTTGTCGATGTTAATATTTGGTCTTGAGTTTACTTTACGATATGATGAAGGTAATCAAAATGAAACACATTTTAAACAATATTTATTTTCCCTTTACGGTCTTACTGTTACTTAAATGTCCCTTGTTTTCATTGTCTGTATATCTTGGTAGATTTATACTTGGACTTTCAAGATGGTCCAGTACCCGAATTGGAACACTTTATTATATAAGACAGTTTATGAAATACATATATACAATGTAGTTATATAGGTGACAACGTTTAAAATGTTTCTCCGTTTTAAGCCGCAAAAGGGTTAAAGACATAAATAATTCATTAGGATTTGCTAAAAATAAACATTCGTTTCATATGATCTGGTGATTTCCCTTTATCCGAATAACCTTGAAGAAACGAATAAAGGTGTTTCACACTTTTTTAACTCCGAAGGACAACTAAGCTTATGTCAGAAAGTGGCGCCAATCATCTGTCGTTCGTAAACTTTTGACGGGGAGAGGCACTAGGGGTGGAGAAAATGTTTTCGTACAAATGATGGGTTTCTTCTGTCGTCTGGAGCTTGAGAGTTGAGCGAAAACGGGGACACAAAGCAAATTTTTGATATTCCTTCTTCTGCTGGGATAAATGTGTCACATCTGTATCTCAAATTTCTTCTGAATCATCCTTAATCAACCTGCATCTCTCCAATCCCTGTGCCGTCAGTTTGTTCGTCAGCAGCTGACATCTATCACGATAACCATGATATTCAGAGCAAGCCCAAGAATAACGAATCAACCGCGACATGTAAACGCCATAGGATGGAGAATCAGGGATGTTACTACCAAGGGAGGGAAAGTTCACGATCGGAAAATTTAAATGGTCACGTTTGTCATATGTATGTATAGTGACGTGGTTACCATAGCAGAGAAAATCGACCCAGCAGTGGGAAGTTTACGGAACGGTGCGGGATCAAGATCTAATTTAGAACAATAGGTATCAACAGTGATGCTATACATATGTCAGTGCCAGGTACTGGTCTGTTATTGTTGGAACAAAGTCACTTCCTACTTATATGTAACCATTACCCACGTCAATGCACTTTTCAAACTGACATTTATCAAAATAATCACTTCGAACAATACTGCACCACCACCATAGTATTACACACATTTCAAATTTCTTCTCAAGTTCCACCAGTGAGATTGAGCGGCTATGGCGGCCGTCTAGGATTTCGGACCGACCGAAAAAAATAACACTTGGTCGCGACCAACTCAGGTTTATTTCACACCATAGCCGCCATCTTTTAAAAACACATTTTAAACTTCTTCTCAAGTTTGGGTTTGAGCTGAAATGAACGTGAGATGGTCCCTACCAAATGTTGTTATTTTTCGGGGTATTAAGGAAGGGAAGTATGTTATTTTCATGGTGCAAAAAAAACCTATGCAGCCATGTTGTAACATGATTGTGCAATCACTGTTTTCTACATAAGTATAATGTACTTTCAATTGGTAGTCAGATGATCGTTAAGGCTCTTGGGCCTCTTGTATTTTTGTATACATACAGGAGCCTTGTGTGGGAAGTGTGTGGCCAGATATGGAGTTAGAGTGACTGGGATAGCTGGAAGCATAGTGTCGACTCTCGGTCTGGTTATCTCTTTCTTTGCCGAAAGTATTCCACATCTCATTATTAGTCTTGGACTAGTTTCAGGTACGTGTAGAAGACTGTTACTTTGACAAAAACATCAACATTATCCGTAGGAAAAATTTCACACGTAAAACAAACATAAAAAAAGTAACCGACATAATTGTCGGCAATGAAATGCTGAACATAAACCTGAAAAAATGTATTTAAAACACGATTTATTGATGGGCCATTCAAGCGCGATGAGCAACATCAATGCATAGCACTTCATGAAAGGATTTTGGCCACGATTTTTCATAATTTCATAATTTGATCTCATTTGATGCAACAATACGTGTAGTGACCGATACCCCGTCTCCCTCGGTGTTTGGAAAATAGGCAAGCTAGGTGACGCCCCATTTATAACAGCCTAGTGAATATGCATATTTTGACCGGGATTCTAGGTCACGTGATGTGTGACGTCATTGAGGCACAACATATCCGACACCTGTACACGCCCATTACATATTTATGTATTATCTGTGAGTGTAAGCATTGACTTTTATCTTATTTCTTGGTGCAACTAATGACAGCAACAAATACATGTTAAGTGGTTAAAATTATCAATCGTCATAAATGATCTTGTCAGAAAAATATAACTGATCTAATTCCGATTTTTACTAGACTGCATTCAATTCGAATCTAGTCCGTGACGTCTCAGCAACTCCAAGCTTAGAGACAGTGATACAATTTACATAATCTGATTTTACAGCTATGTAAATTACCTGTAGCCTTACCTGTCATACATATACAAGCCAAAGGGCATTTGTGGTACCTGCCTTTAAGTTGTGGCAGGTGTACAAATTACCCTGTAATTACCAAGAGGTGTGAATGTTATGGCCAGCGAATTCGAAGGGCATTCATGATAATACAATTACCGATCCTCTAAATAGCAATATACACCGGCACAATTATTTTTATCCCTAGCTGTCCCCAGTGTTGGAAGAAAAACTATATTTAAAAAGGATTAAAGGAGTTTTCAACAGAATCTAACTATATTTTATCAGTATTTAACCAGAGACGTATACGTATACATATACTTCCCTGATTAACATTAGGCTAGTAACCTTGGTAAAACCTGACACTGTATATATACGATGTTCTGAAATTTCAAAATTTTTAAGTTTTATTATTTTTGTAAAAATGGTGATGCTGATACTATGACATTTTTTAAAAAGTTATTTCATATTTTAAAATATCAACATAAACATTTGGTTATTGGATTTATCAGGAACGTATATGTGTCCCTTGATTTATGATATAAATTAAGGGCGGATCCAAGAATTGTAGATGCGTTAATGTGACACACTCTACTTTCAGATATAAACCCAAATTTATCCAGATCTTGTTTATGAAAAACAAGATTTAAACTCGTCTAATGATTTGAGTCCTAGTTGAAATGAATATCACCAACTAGAGTGAACCTAACACAATTCATTTATTTATCGCGTTTGAATTTCACGTATATCTAGAATCCTGTTTCTGTTCTAGTACAATTCCAAGAATATGGCACGTGTTTTTCTGCGCTAGGATTTAGAGTAATTATTTCATACTGCAGCCACTTCATCCCAAAACTGGGTGACTAAGAGATTTGTAACAACGTATACAGTTATCGCAGGAGAACAATTTTCAATAATAATAATGTTTCAATAATCATTAGCGTATGTTATTTGTTTTAATTATGACCACAGACTTTATCCTTGGAAAATATTTAATTATTCCGCACAAATAGACTGGTGTGCTACTGAATTAAGTGAAATAAAAAAAACTCGGGAAGAGCCTTTTATTTTTGCAAACCGATTTCAGTCCAAGTTTTAAACAACATTTCAATTTAACACAAATTATTCAGACTCACGTTTTCACATCTGTTTGTGACAGTGTCTGCTTTATTGATATCAGGCAGAAATTGTTTGTTTACGTGCACAGTTCAAAAATTTGAATGATTTTTTTGCATTTAATATGTACTTGCTGTACTACTACCATATACTTGTACAGTATATGTTATAGAGTGGTTGGGGGTTTGCCGGACACTTAACATAAACTCGCCGTGGCTTTATTTACTTCATCTCCACAAATCATAGTCATAAAATATAATACTTCTGAAGTATTAACGAAAAATTTTGATTGCACAGCGTAAACAGTTTGTATTAGCAAATCACATGATTTCAAAATCACCAAGATCAAACACGGAGTATATTACCGGACACTATATATGCAATCAAGGGAGATTTGATGTTTGCGAATTTTACATGTTGTGGGTATAACTTGGAACACATATTTATGATTCAGCACTGTATGCTGTTTTATTTCAAATCCAGCTTAATAAAGTCTATTCAATCAAACGTTTGAAAAAAAAAGCCTTCTATTTCAAGAAAATGGCTCCGTCCGTAATATACCCACAACCACTCTCTGCGTTTCTGTTGCTACTGTTTTCATAGACTATCTATAAAAATAATTTGTAACGTGTCTGTAAAAATCATATAGTTCTTTCACAGGCTTTACTAATCCCGTGGTCCTTTGTAGAAGCATTATTGTTATGATGCGGTGGATGTGTAATATACACTCACAACACGATGTTTTTAAATAACATTTCATGTTTCCTTTCTCAAGTTTACAATAACATATCTATATTTTTTCAATGTATGTTATTTGTTAATCAATAGAATTAAACAACAATCAAGATCGACTTACATGTCGAAATCAATAGGCGTTTTTCTACTAAACTTTCTTCGTAAATATACCACTGATCAGTTTACCCGAGTCGATCAGTTGTGCCTCAATGACGTCACAGGTACCACGTGACCGGTCAGCTCATTAAAATTCTCGCCAGTCGGGAGCGGTCAACTTTGACTGTCAATATCTAGGTCCCGGGACACAAACGAATGCTCGTTGATGGGCTAATCAGTATTTATTGAAATGTTAATTGAAGTTTCATAACTTTTTAAAGATTTTCAAAATCGTGGCCAAAACCCTTTAACCATTTACATTAAAACATTGATGTTTCGGTCAACCCTAGAAAGTTAAATAATAACAACGCGTGTCTTACCAAATTATTTTCGTAAAACAATATCTTTTAAACTGAACGCTGTGAAATATGTCACCATTACCACTTCAACTTTTTTATATTGATATTCGCTTTTTACCTTTAATATTAGTTAACGTTTTTATTTTGCATTTTGATTATGTATTAAGCAAAAATGTTTAAAAAAAACTTCGGAAGCGCTATCGGAAGGATATTTAGGATTGACCATAATCCAACTTCTTAACTAAGAAAACTAGCATGAATGCGGAGCTAGACCAAGCTATAAATATTTTGTAAAATGTCGACTCTTATATGATTTTCATTTGTCTTATAGGGCTTGGTTTCTCTGCTTCATTTATCGCGGTATTTACAGCAGTCGGAGAATACTTTGAAGGAAAATCAAAACTTTTGGCGTTATCATTTCTCTCGTTTGGATCAGGGTGTGGAGCGATAATAATTCCCTACCTCTTACACTCTCTTATAGAAGAGTTTGGTTGGAGAGGATGCCTATTAATTTTTGGAGGAATTTATGGAAATATGATATGTTGTTTTGTTGTATGCAAACCTAAGTCAATCGGCCTTTCACAAACTACGTCAAAGGAATCAGGAGATTTGAACTCTGAATTGAAAGCACAAGGTGACAGTTTTATGAAAGCAATACGGTCCTTGATCACTGATAAGGTGTATTTATCTTACATAGTAGCCATGTGTTTCACACTTCCGGTCATAAACTCATCAATGGTTTTCATGATCGATTTCCTGAAGACGAAAGGATTTGAATCCGACACAACAATAAAATTATATCTTTACCTACAACTTGGAGGCGCACTGTGCAGATTTATTCCTGGTATATGCAAAAAATATATTCCTCACACGAGCGTTCTTGTTATTCCTGCCTGTTTCACAGCAATCGGAGCAACAGCGATTACGTTGCTACCTCACGCAGAAACGTTAACGCAATTCATTGTCCTCTTGGTCTGTTGGGGGATGGCACTAGGTGTTGGCATCACAACAATTTCCATGACAACCATGAAGCTCGTGGGACTACAGAAGTACTCTGCTGGACTAGGAGTTTTAATGACGCTCATGGGCTTTAGCAATTGCTTTGCAGGGCCAATTGCTGGTAGGTATGACTGTAGCCTGTACCTTTTATAATATTTTGTTTCATCTTGACTAGAGGGTATAATAGGGTTTGTTTTCCTGTCAAAAGTAGTTTTATGTTTTCTTATGACGGCTGCCAGCAGGATATCGCAAGATGTTGCTCACAGAAAGAATGTTTTGTTAATATGCAACAACATGCCAAATTCATAAATCTTACTGCATCCTCTATAATGCTGTATAAACAAACTAAGGTTCTTTATAACTTTCTTGTGATTGATAGTTATGTCTCAGGTCTCACTTTGTGAGGCCATGACATTTACTTGTAGATTTACATGGCGAGTGGTGTCGTTCATGAAGCCGAAGACGCTTACTATTCCGGATTACTTTGTCTATTCTCTTATATTTTTCCAAAGGTTTCCGTGTAAATATTTTCTTTGTTGATATTTTGCTCCTGGTTTCCAATCAAACATATTAAGGTTCTCTACCTTTTACACAATCTTATTGGTAACAACATGCCATTGTTTTTTACGTTATATGAAAAATGATATTTTCTTCGATTCCTTGTTGAACCTGATCACTACTTTGTCAAGCTAATCCAAGTGGGGACATTTCATTGTTAATACCGTTCTTTGTTTAAATGAAAGTATGTTAATGGGGCGGGGGACGCCTCCCCTTCTGTGGCGCCTGGTCGTATTGTCCTTTTTTCAATGTTTTCGTGCTGATATTTGACTAGATGCTATACTTAGTTTTGATAGTACTTCAGTATTATCTTATTTGTACAGGTGTGTTTGTTGATCTGACGGGATCCTACACGAAGCCTTTCTACTGTATGGCTGGTGGTCTTGGTTTTGCCACCTTCCTGTTCCTACTAGCTGCTGCGCTAAAACGGCAATCTACAACCGATTTTTTAAACAAGGAAATTAATATCAGTGTCGTGAAGGTGGAAGACAATCCTACATTTTCTCCATAAACATCGTATACAACCAAAGGAGATCTACCCGGTGATTCTAAGCGAATTATGTCTGTGATTATATAAAAAGTGGCACTTTTATTTGGTTGATCAAACTTTAATACCGGTGCAAATGTTAAAGCTTGAGTAAGGTTTTTACGTTTAATAGCATTAAGCATCTCGAAAGTGATTGTGTGTTTATATCTTATCAATTTAAAAAGTACAAGTCAATAGAACTTACCCATAGTTACCATGAAGAAATCCCGGTGTCACTATTTTGTTTATGGAAATTTTGTTGGTTATGTTTTCAATAATATGCATGTCTCGATTTTATATCTTTACTTTATTTTATGAAATGACCACCTTGTCCAAAAAAACAACAAAAACTGTTTGGCCCTTAATGACCATATAGTTGTCGATTGGCTGAAAAACAAACGTTCTTCCTTGATGTTCAGATACGTTGTGGGATAGAATTATTTGAGTTGTGTACCATAACTAAGATAAATTCCAACAGCTATAATGGCAAACAAAGAGCGTTTTAGAAAATGGAAATCATAAATAGGTATAAATAAATATTTTAAAAATAAGTATTTTTCAAACTGACACCTACACATAATTAATAAGTGAAGATCAGGGCTTCATTATTAAAGAAGAAGCAAAACGACGGTACTTGTCAGGCCTAACGCTCGAAGGCACTTATATTTGTGTGTTGACGCTGTCGTATGTTTGTCCCGGTGATTTAATACATGGAAATATTTGGCCTTTTAATATTGACATTTTTTATTTTGAGTATAATGCTCATAGGTGTTTTTACTTGTTGTGATTGACAATGATACTCGGTTCTCATTATCAAGGACTTGATGTTTACTTGGATGTGACCCAAGATCTACATGGCGGGTGTCGTCGATGAAGCAGAAGACACTTATATATAGCGTGTTCCATTTAGTGGAACGTTCCGGTTGTGCCAACTTGGAACTGGTCTGCTAAATGGAACAGAACGTGCCGAATTCCGTTCCTGCGGATGAAAATCTAATACAGTATAATCGAAAATTAAAAAGCAACAACTTTTCCGGAAATAATCAAAACGGTTCCGTCATAAAATCCGCAAAACAATGGGAGTAATCCCTTTTATTTACACATTTTACACACTATGATGCCACTTAGAGATAGTAGTGATATATTTTACTGGTGAAATGTTGTTTAACTGGATATAGTTAGGTCTATTTACAATTTATTGAACATTGGAAACGAAAACCTTTCACTGGCCGCCATATTGGATCCAACTTGGTACCCTCAAATGAGACGTTCCAGACGAACCGGTTTGTTCCTGCGGAACGTCGTGTACCATTTAGCCGAACGTCTGGTTCGTTCCGGAACAACCGGAACGTTCCGCTAAATGGAACACGCTATTACTCTTCTGGAACACCTGGTCTTATTCTCTTATACTTTACAAAGGTCTCCAAGTAAATCTTTCCTTTTTCATATTTTGCCCCTTGTTAAATTGATTTTGTGTTTAAATTATAGTTTTGTTGACGCTTCGGTATTCTCTATTATTTTTAAACAAATTACCAAATCAATTATAAACACAAATGATTTGCCATGAAATACTTTATTTACATAACTTAATATAACAATAATGTATCAAATCATCTACTTGTAAATAAGTATTCATTTTTATCATAATTACTTATTTTATATAATAAAGACACATTCGAAGCGATTTGCAATCAAACTTTATACAGTGACTTTAAAAACGATAATAACTTAATTAATATTCATACATTTTCAAAATATTATATTTTAAATAGTAACAATATTGACATTTGATATGTAATGACATAAATTGATAAAAAGTATAAGTAATGATACAGTTTGTTAATAAAAATAGACAATTGATAACATTTTGTAATCTAACTTTTAGTTGCTTTCATTGTGAAACTTAACAGTATAAATAAAATTGATGTTCCTTAAACAGAATGAAACAATAGTTTAGTTATAAGAATACATTATCTACAGAATAAATCTAACGAATCGTTGTATTATTAAAAAAGAATTCAGTCTTTTGCATGAACCGATATTAACCAAAAAGGAACACACAGAACAAAAAATACTCCATGTAGACAAAATCATTAGTGCAGCATGGAAGACTTGAGAATTTGTCTAGGACTACATTTCTATCATATGGCTTAATGTCCAGCATTAGACCAAACTTTTCCCTAAACATGTAAAACCCTCAATAGTGATTACGATTCGACTCTTGTAAATAATCACTTCTTACTATGGTTGGTGGTCATGGAAACTTCAGAGAATCTACTCTGCGTTCAACGAAAATATGATATAAAGTACGTTGGGATCCTCCTTGTAATGAAAAGTCTCGACATCAGAAGATTGGAATTCTGATGACATTCGTTATTTTGGGAGTACGAAAGTTAAATCTTATGTTGTCCGCACTCTAGCGGCAGTAAAAGATCCATTTATTTCTTTGTCGGATCCCAACAGTAAATTGCTATCCTTGAATGAATAATTTTCTGGAGTTGTCTGCACACAATTTATATGTCTGCATTGATTCATCATATCTTCAATCCTTTTAATGAGACCATCTTTTTTCTTTAGATGATTTTGTTGTTAATCTTGTTCTATTACACCGAGTTGATCTCAAAACGCCAATGTTCATACAGAAATGGCTATGGTTAATGATATATCGAAATTGTTGTTACATTTTTTAGACATTTCCTATTTTCTTTCTGACTTTTTCCATTGATTAACATGCAAATCAATTATATAAATTGAGATGACCTCGATAACTGCAGCCAATAATAGTTCGATATTCGTTTCTTTCACCAAACACCAATTTTTATCAAATCAGTGAAAATGTACGGATCCTCACAACGATCTACCAATTCCATCTTCTTCCATCTACCGATTCCACAAACCTTCCACTTTCTATGTGGCTGCACTATTGGATGAGCTGATCCCCAATGTCGATTACATGTTGATCAACTGCTGATCTTAATACAAATAGTACATTAGAATTTGGATAAGCTGATGGTCTGTTTGGTTGACACAATGATCCAGGGATCCAAATGCTGTTTTTTACTATGAGGTTGACGCATGGATCCAAAAGCACTAAATGTTTAGGTGGTTGACACGATTATCCAAACGCACTAGTTTTCGAGGTGGTGGATACAGGGTCCAAGTGTACCAATTGTCTAAGTGGTTGACACAATAATTCAGATGCACCAATGTTCTAGACTATTGACACATGATCGAGGCGCACTAGTTTTCTATGGGGTTGACACATGGATGAGCTGGTTCAGTGTGATGGGAGGCAGAAGGACGCTGTGACCTTTACTTAACCTTGTTAATGACTTCTGTAACTTCGGTGAAACGCCTAGAGCATTTCGGATGACAACCTCTGGTAGCAACAAGTCTTTTGTTTTGGACTGAAAGAGAGCAAAGGGACAAAATAAAAATTTTATGATGAACGAAGCAGTTGTTTTTTCTTCAATGCTTTTTTGTAGCATTTACAATGTATCTTTAAAAAGCCCAATATACATAGCTTTTGGCAAAACTTGAAGCAAAAATCAGGCCTAATAACTTATTATATTTATAGATTTAGTTAAGATTGACTGATATCAGCAATATTCAAGATGAATTCTTTTGCGGTTACCGGTACAGCAGCAGTTGAAACTCAATATTTGTAAACACGCGTCCATTTCGAACCGTCTTCTGCCTACGGTTTGTTGTTGAAGTGGGCCTCACCTGAATTATTTTCAATTCTTTGGATTTTTTTGTCAAGAGTGTCTTGTTAGTTACCGCTCAGGTTTACTTCGTTTCAGGCTTATTTTTGCATGGTTATCAACAGGATTTTTTTGCAGAATTTTCAGAATCACGAACATTTCCCTGAAGTTACGTATATTGGGCCTTTAAAAGGTATTAATTCCGTATTTGAAAGAAAACATACCTAATATAAAACATACTAGTCTTGTTATCTATTATGACAAATGACAATTAATGATTCAAACATCGAAAAAGTGACAGTCTAGAATCTGGTATATTGAAACACTCGGAAGAATCTAGATCCCTGTAAGATGTTTTTTTAAACTTGGGGTAGGATTATTTGAACTGATTTTGTTTCTAATCATTATGCATTATTTCGAATTATATTGAAAGACATGTTTCAATGATATAAAACTTATTTTAAATAAACAACTCTGTTTTTTGAATGACAAAAAGATAATGCCATCTTTTACCTGAATTATATTTAAATAGTTCATAGATTATATATTCTTTTCAAAGGATGTTATGAAACTTTATCAATAAAAGGAGTTTTAAATAGTTATAATCAAATAAATTTTGACTAGTTATTAAAATTCAACATGAAATTAATGCAGTTTTTGATCTACAGATAACTTTTTAACTGAAGTTCTAGAGCTGCATGCGTGTTTTCTACCAAACAATGCACATGTGTTGTGACAGTTGAAAAACACATGCAGGAAATAACAGCATGTATATTAAATAAAACATTTCTTTTATAAAAGCAATTATCTGTCAACTATTCAACAAAAAAATAATTTTCTACATAAAGATATTGGATGTATCGAGCCAGCGAAAATTGAAATTTACACAAATGTTGCTTGTATTACTAATTGTGTATGGTAACTGATACATTCTTCCTTGCTGCAAAAAAAAGCAAAAACTGATGAGTTAGCAACCATATGAATCCCATTAATTGTGGTATAGCAGCTAGTGATAGAAATTAAATGCCAAATAAATTCAATCTTTATTATTGTGCTTCCTGCTCGGAACGATTATACAATCAAAACTAGATACCAATTGAATGTTTCTAATTTATAAAGACAGTCACTTGCCGTTTCTGCAGTTCCTTTTTGGTAAACTAACTAAGCAAAGGATTGATAAGCTGTTACAGATATTTTGTAATTAGGAAATACAATTTGGGGGAAAGAAATATCTTTATCCTATTTACTTTCTCCCATAGGTGTTTCTAGCATTTAAAGCAACATCAAATTCATTATTACATAGGCAGAAAGATCATTGGAAGGGGTAAGGGATTCCAAACCTTCTAAATTCTTTGAAACAATATATAAACTATATCATATAAACTTACTATGCAATATGTGATGTGAAAGATAGGCAAATTAAAGAAATGGTAAGTATTACAAATAAAACTGTTGTTTTGGAAAAAAAAAAAAAACTTCCAAATTTCGGAAACCTCATCAGTATTATACCAGCAATGTGCATCCTTCACCTGCTTATGAAATAAAGCTTACCTGGGTGTGTTTAAGCATCAATTAAAGTGTATATATACAGCATCCATTACCAGCGTGTCTACAGCACCAATTACCAATATATCTACACTAATTACCAATGTATCTACAGCATCAACTACTGTAAAAGCCAATATTTTCGCACAAGGAATTTTCGGTAAATCAACTTCAAAACTGTTCGCGGTGTGGAAATTTTGACACTGTCAGTCTTTCTGTTTTTCACTGTGTACCTATAATACTAATATACAGTGGAGTTTGAGTGGTGGATATATTCGCGGAGATTTAATGTCAGCGAAATAAGCGAAAATGTCCACACCGCGTACAATTCCACTTTAACAGTATTCGTGTGACTTCCGCAGCACCAACCATTACCAGCATGTCTAGAGCACCAATTATGATTTTGACTGTTTAAATAACATTCAAGATGCCCAAAATATAAGTAATATAAGCATTATTGTTTGAACCATGCATCTGTTAGGACGATGTTCTTCCATTTCACTGCCAAAGTTTTTCTTGAGAAGTTGTTTAAAAACCTAAAGCTTAAACTTTCACTTCATCTCAAGAAATTGGAGCTCATTGCATTTCTAGTCTACAGGGTATATATGTGGTGTGCTATCTGTGTATATACAGATGATTGGCTGTTCCTGTCACAAACCTGTGGAGGCCAAGTCGGCTAACAAATCAATGTTACTCAGATAGCGAGAAATCTGTGGTAAATTTGATAGAAAGACAGGTAAAGTGACAAAAGCAGAAATTAGAAGATAACAAACAACATAACATCAATATATTTACAAAATGTTAGTTACCAGCTAGAGATCAATTCTGTTTAAATATATTTGAATATTTTTTTCAATAATAGTATGACATTGGTCAATATAGCATGCTTATATAGTTGTCTTCATTAATGTTCAAAACAGATAAATTATAAGGCAAATAGGGGTTAGTTTTGTCTTCATCTCTGATATTTTGTCTTTCACTTCAACTGTGGCATCACTTTGTGTTAGTAATCAACTTGGGATTGGAATTTTGGAAAGAGTCTATAAAACTTCTCTATCACAACATCTGATTGCACAATTTAGGAAAGAGATTATAAAACTTCTCTATCACAACATCTCCCATACCAAAAAAAGGTACAAAAAGTCATAACTTTTTTGTACCTTTTTAGTGCTTTTTTTGTACTTTTTAAAAAAGTTACAAAAAAGTTATGACTTTTTTGTACCTTATTCAAAACTTGTAATTTACTAGTATAACTTTTTTGTACCTTTTCTGGACTTTGAAATTATCAAGTATACCTTTTTTGTACCTTTGTGGACTTTGAAATTATTAGGTATACCTTTTTTGTACCTTTTCTGGACTTTGAAATTATTAGGTATACCTTTTTTGTACCTTTTCTGGACTTTGAAATTATCAGGTATACCTTTTTTGTACCTTTTCTGGACTTTGAAATTATTAGGTATACCTTTTTTGTACCTTTTCTGGACTTAGAATATTTTCTGGACTTTGATATTATTAGGTATACATTTTTTATACCTTTTCTGGACTTTGAAAATATTAGGTATACCTTTTTTGTACCTTTTCTGGACTTAGAATTTTTTCTGGACTTTGATATTATTAGGGATACCTTTTTTATACCTTTTCTGGACTTTGAAATTATCAGGTATACCTTTTTTGTACCTTTTCTGGACTTATAAAAATATTGAGCATCTCTTAAAAGACTGGTCTTCAAAAATACTGACTTTGATTATTTTATGTTTAATGTTTTTGTACCATTATTTTTATTATCAATGTCAGAAAAAAAATTATACAATAGCATTTAAATAGAAATTCAACCATCAATTTACTAAATTTATCAGTTTCCAAAATGAGTGTCCTGTGGAGTTTCATCAATAAAATTAATAACTCGAATCCATGGCCACTTTGGTCTTTGGTAAAAGGGAGGTAACTCTTACATAGTCTACAAATACCTTCCCTTCCACCATTGATATGCAATAACCTTAGCATCTTTTCAAACTCTGTTACCCAAAGTAGCACTTTCTAAATTTGACCCCTACCAAAACCAGGGGTAGATTTTTCAGATGTTTTCTCAAAACAATTAAGAGAAAGTGTTCACAGTATGCTGCTGATGAAATATCATCACTGTATGTCTTCTGGTAATGAAGAAATAGCCATTTAAACGTTTGAAGTTTAATGACCCCTGTGACCCTGAAAGTAGGTCAAGGTCATTCATATTTTTAAACCTGATGATTCATGACCTTAACATTTGATGTGTGAAATATCAAGGCTCTAGGCTTTACAGAACTGGAGCAGAAGTTTGTCAAAGTTTGCCACCCAAAACAGCACTTTTCAACTTTGACCCCTACAGAAAACTGGAAGTTGACATTTTAGAGAAAAATGTTCCCTGACAAATGTTATTTATTTATTATTCCACATAATTAATATATCCAAAAATTAATTCTTAACATTCAGCTGTTAATGAGATATGGCATTTAGGGTTAAAACCAGAAAAGGTGTCATGGTGGCCATTTTGCTTTTTTTGATGAATTTAGGACCGTATCATCAGCTGACGGGGGCAACGTCAAGATAATATTTTGATATCAAGTTAACAAAATGGAAGCTTTAAGAACAAGTATTATGAAACAAGAACAAGTATTATGAAACATTATCAAAATGCAAAATGTCAGCCCATAGCATATATTGGGGAATTTCCAAAATGGCCTTCTTCCTTAACTAGAAATGCTACTGAAAAAACAGAAGGTATCAATATCGTTGGAATGACATGCTGCTTTAATCTGTAAAAGGGTTTTTTCAACAATGGCAAAAAATGAAAAATTCTAAATATAGATTAACTTTGACCTCTGGTGAGCTTTTTTACTGGACATATTTTGTAATAATTTGTAAAAGTTTTCCCCTGATGTATTTTACAGAAATATGCCTTTTGAAAAAGCTACAAGTTTAACAGTTTTTTAGTTATAACCACTTACACATTTTGAGGTATGACATCATGGTGGCCATATTGAATTTCAGACCAACACAAAATTAACAACTTTTATGTAATTAGTCAGGAATGTTTAAGGATTTCTTCAGGTAAATTTGAGCTAAATGGTGGAATTTGAGGAGAAATTTGAAATGCGAGACTTTTTTTTTAACGGGAAGATCTATAGAATATATAGGGACATTTTCAAAATGGCGTTCAACCTTAAATGTAGTGCTTAAAAAAATGAAGACATCTCTTTTATGGGGATGATATTGTCCATTGTCCTAAAGAATAATTTTTAAGGAGAAAAAAAAAAGAAAACTAAATTCCCCCCCCCCCCCCCATTTTTTTTAATTTTTGACCCAACAGCAAGCTTTATTACTTGAAATAATTTGTATTCACATGACATGAATAGGAAGAAATTAGATATTATCTTATAGTTTATCTACAAAAAAATATTATTACACGTACTCTGTACAATCAATATTTTTTGAGATATGGCTGTTTTGAGGTTTTTTGCAAATTATTTACTTCTATTAGAATATGAGAAATGGAAAAGATGTTGCATATTTTGCATGAATAGTACTCAATAATCTGTATAAGGTCAATTTACTGGTATAAACTACTCCCACAGTCTTCAAATAAACAGAACCAAAATTAACAGTGATTACAATTACCTGTATATTACAAGGTACCAGCCTTACCTGTATAAACTACTCCCACAGTCCTGTGATTAACAGAACCTGGGCCAGTTAACAATTAATAATTGGATAATTACCTGTACCTAACAGGTAGACTCAAGTTTACCTGTATGAACTACCTCCAAAACAGAACCCATGGCCAGTTCACAATGATAATTGGATTATAACAGGTAATTAGCAGGTAGATCCTAACCTGTAGATATAACACAGGTGTACTGGACACTGTATGGACAAACCCCATTCAGTAATAAATTGATAATTACTCCCATTGAATTTATCTGGTAGTTGTTCTACATGGACATGGAGAAAAGCTGACCAGGTGTATACATTTTGAATAAACAAATAAAAAAATTCTAGCTGTTTTTAACAACTATTGTGGAATTTTTCTTTGGAAAAGACTGATATTGGCTTGTAAATGCTGCAATTAAGGCTGTATAATTAATGTGATTGTGTATATATGTGTGGCATTGACAATAAATTATTTGAAATTAAATTAAATTTAATTTAAAAAAAAAAATAAAAATCACCAGTATATCCATAAAGGCCTAAGTATAGATTTCAATATTTTTTTCTCTATTGAAAAAAAAAAATCATATCATATCATTTTAATTATTAATCATGATTATTAATGATAGAATTCTAGGCCTGCATAATAATATTATTTAATTTTCATTACAAGTATATTTACACATCGAGCTGAAGACATATTTTTGAGAAATGTAAAATCAGATCTTTTGTAAAAACGCAAACAATTTAGTCTATGCATACGTAATGAAAAAAACGGTAACTGATTTTAGGACGAAACAAAATACATGTACACTGCAACCTGTGCTACCCAAGCACTAGCTAGGCCTAAAAGTTTATTGAAAATTTTCGTCCCGTAAAATCGTGAATTACGCCGAGTGGCTTCGTGGTGTATGACTTCGTTGTAAGTGATGAATTATCGTCAGCGACTAGCCAACAATAAGATAGCAATATATAATATATGTTGGTGTTCTTCTGATTTGATGTGATAACAAATCATTTTGATTTTGAAGTCGATGTGTGGTGGGATGTTTTCACCGAGTCCGCAATCGAACCCGGAAGTGTATTGAAGATTAGAGAAAAACATGTCGAGTCGCTACGTACGACACGATGTGCCTTTCTTGTTATATTTCTTTTCTGAAAATAATCACAATAATGATGTCATTCACTGATTCGATTCAATTAAAGACAAATGAAAACTAAATAACTAAGGGAGTTTTCGCTCGTCACCCTCCGTAAACCACATTTTTTCCCATGATGCAATAACCCCAAAATTTACTGACCAATCAAAACGTAGCGGGAAATTTATTCCTTATTTGATTCAACTTTGACCCACGACCTACGATTGCAAATGTAAACAAACGGGAGTCGGTCTCAAACCGATTCAATCTTACCGGAAAACAGTTGTATTATCATGTTACGCTGGAAATTAACGGTCCCCAGCAACTGAGAACAACACACGTAGATGGTGAAGGCAACACAGAATGTTTTCTACACAAACGGCGACGAATAGATTCTTCCAGAACTTGCGGCATACCTCGGCGTGGCGGCCATTACCAACGTAAGTTCATCGATATATAAGTTGTGAAAGTTTCGTCAATATTTAAATTGTTTTGCTGGATACTTCAAGAACCCAATTCATCATGTTCATTAGTGAATATTCTTCATCTTTTCCAGCTCAACGATCACAATTAACAGCTGCATAAATACATGGCCACGACTTCCTCACAACGACCTGACTTGATTTTTTTTTAATTGTAATGTAAGTTTTTCAATGTATTTGACTACATAAATACTGATAAATTGTCTAACGGTAACTATTATGCATTCGTTTGAAGATTCGCTGTGATATAATAACAATTAAAGGTTTTAAATGCTTGCATTGTTTATTCAAATCTGCTTTACGTGTTTTAAATTGTCAAAACTTTTTAAGAAATATAGTCAAACTAAATAATTAATTGTTTGGGGCTTAATACACAGTTGCTGAGATTAGGCAGTTTTGAAATTGATTTTAACTATATACGAACACTAATTAATTACATAATTATACCATATACATGAACCATACGTATATATGTGCATCTATCACAAAGTCAATGTGTTAAATAATGTTTTGCTTTTGAAATTCTTCAAATTTAAAAATTAATTATTTTTTTAGGGTATATTTTTTTTCTAAAATGTTTCCATCTTAACATTAATTCTCTATATTTCAGCAATTTTGTTTTCTTTTATACACCTTTCAAACAATCAACATTTTTTAACATTTCAGGTTCAATATATACATTGCAAATATTCTCAAATTTTCTTCTCATTTTGTTCCAATATTATTAATTAGGAACTTAAATATAAAAAGCCTAAATAGAAGCACGAATTTAGATCGAAATCCATGATTAAAGTTAATAGATATGTTTTTATGTTCAAGTTGGCTGACGCCAAGACCAGAGGATCCTCGGGCCAATATCATCTGACACATACCATCCAGAACAGACACTTACAGATCTGGACAGTACTCCTTCCTACCCAGAACCATCATCACATGGAATGGAATAGCAACAGAGACTTGATCCAAACCAACAATCGAGAGTGTCCAGTCCACATTTCAACCTAGCATATTTGACTTTCTTCAACTTCAATACATTTTCAGTGTGCGAAAGTAATTCTTAATGTTTCATAGACAATATGTTTATCGATATTCAAATTGCATAGACCAAACAAAATTTCTATAGACTGAATTGTTTCATCAGTGTCAACAGACCTCTTAAACAGAGTGATCATGATCTCTCCTCCTTCGACATTCATAATCATGAGCAATTAAATTCCTTAAGACATAAGGTCTACCATACTAGCATTTTGCATAGACTGACAGGTTTTCCTGTAGCCTCGGTCTACCAGTCTTTCGTTACTTTCGCACACTGCATTTTGTAGATACATCACCTGTTGTTTTTACCTATTATCCTTTTAACTTTAAATACAGAACTTTTTAGCTTGTGGTTCACCATGCGTTTCATAATGAACACTCTCCAAAATCCAATGAAAATTAGAACTTTTTAAAACCCATGGGTGCAGGGCCAGGGTCCAAGGAATTGGGATTTCCTTAAGCAGTGTAGTGCCATATTTTTCTAGAAAGAAGATTAGTGTGTAGTGAGTATAATGGTGTTAGAAGATTGTAATGTTTATTGATGTATAATTTATGATGTATGTGAAGTGATTTTAAATTTACAAATGTATGTGTTTTATATGATTTAAGATTGTACTTATAATATTAATGTATATTTACTACCTACCTGGATCTACCTGGCATCAGTCTGGTGTAGATGTTTCCATCTCTGGACCACATTTAGGGCCTCATATTGGAGATACTGGTACCCTATAGTATTGTTTTCACTGTAACTAGCGCCCCTCCCCCATTCTACCAAGGTATACAAATTATACAAGTGCCCTTTTAATCGCAATGCAACTAAAAGATTCCATCTAACGGTGCGGTAAAACCTTGCTGTGTGCATGTTTACAAGACAAAACCCCACAAATATTGGTTATTTGTGTACAAATTATCCAAAATTGATGACATTTATGTCTCACATCATGAGTACTATCCATTCTGGTCATAATACATTGTACTTATTTACCTTATTAAAAAGACATTTTATGCCCCCGCCATGTCCGTCCTGTCGCGTCCCATCCCATGGTAATGTAACCAGCTAATTTAAATAACTACTTATGCATTCTCATCAGACTTTGCATACATAATAAGTATGATGTCTTGTTGTGCACCTTGCTCTTTTTTTTTCTCGGATCAAGCGTCCAAGAGGGCCGCCACCGCTTCTGATTGGCTAAAACATATCCTGTAATAACTTTTCTTCTATACTATACCAATCATGATGAAACTTGATGGGATGGATGATAACATGAAGGCGCTCATTATAAACAAAAAGCTGTGGCATTACGATTCAAGATGGCTGCCAACTAGAGGCTTCTGATTTATCGAAATTTAAATATTGTCCGATTTGATTGAAATTTAGTATGTATATGTAATCTGATGATACGAAGGCAAAGACAGTATTCTTTTAATGAAAAACAAAGTGGGAGACATTTTATGGTCTCTGATTGGTCAAAATCCAAATATCCAAGTTTCATGAAATTTTGCAGAACTTATTTCATATGGATTTCGTATTTATGTCTCATAGATATTTCTAGTTCTTGCAGGTCCTACTTTTGTTATCCTATTAAGCGCTCCCTTTGGGACATTTTTTAGGTGCCTAGTGGGCACTAATTAAGACAAATACAGTAATCACTCTATTCACCTGTCCAATAATAGCTCATAGCTGATACCTTATTTATTGACCAATTTACTTGAAACTTGATCAAGATGTTAAGTTGACATAAATACTTTCTGAGGTCAAAGGTCAAGGTCATATGGTTCAAAGGTCAAGGTCAAATTTTGTACTTTGTCACTAATGATTTTTTTGTTGTGACATACAGTAATGAAGCAAAGTTTGTTGAAATTAAACAATGAGTCAGCTGACAATAAGTCAAAGTCACGGAGTTAAAGATAAAATCACCAGGCCAAGGTCAAATTTTGTACCTTTTCACTGATGAACATTTTAATATGACATTATGAAGCAAAGTTGATCAGAATTAAACAAGGATTCAATAGGCCAAAACTCATGGTTACCAGGTAAAAGGTCAACTCATGGGCAAATTTTGTAACTTTCCACTGATGAACTTTTTATTTTGACATTATGAAGTAAAGTTGGTTTTAATTAAATAAAGACTCAACAAACAAAAACCATCTTTTACTGATGAACAGGTCCGTATGACATCATGAAGCATGATTGGTCAGAAACTAACAAGGAGTTAATTGACTAAAGATCAATCTTGTTTGGTTTGACCATTGGGTCTAAAGCTCAAGATTTGATGATCACAGAAAAGAAATAGCACATGACAGGGCCCTTGCTGACCTGTCATTGTTATAGTTTGATGTATGTGTAGTGAGTATGATATAGTGTTAGAAGATTATTATTATATTTGTCAAATTTGTGTGTATTTGTATGATGTAAGATAGGTTTTTTTATTATCAAATTTATTTATATCATATGATGTATGTGTTGTGGGAATCTTAAGAAGATAATATTTATTACAATTTCATTTTAATGACAGTTCCTCAATAATGACATATTTGAAATAGTAGCTATACAAAAATAATTGCATACAGGTAGCTTAAAGGAATATTTCTACATATAATTTCTGCAAAAATTTTGATATAGTACTACAGTGGACTCCACATAATATCACACCTGTTAATATCACATTCCTCTTTAAATCATGTTTTCCCAAGCACCAATTTTCTCTATATAATCTATGTAATTGGTTCTGGTTAATATCATGTATTTTGAGGTGAATTCCTCTTAATATCATCTTTTTTTAACCAATAACATAAAATATTCTGAAAATGATGTCATTTCTTTTGATTTCAGATACAACTTGTACAAAATGTTGCATAGAAAATACAAAATAACCCCAAAAATGATTTTTATTTGAAATAATGTTATCTATATATTGAAACATCTTCATATGTACATTGAATATCTTACTTTTAGGTATGGAGGTTGGAAATGCACTTGATTTAGACGGAAAAAAACATGTTTCTCTTAATGTCACATTCCTGTTAATATCATGTTTTTGTCTAAAAAATGCAACTTGATATAAAGAGAAGTGCACTGTAATAGGATAATATCAATGTTAAAGTAACCACAATGGATTATTTTTGAAATTTGATGTTCTGAAAAATAAAGATTTTTTTCTTCTAAATTTATACCTTTTTTGTAACTTTTTAATACCTTTTTTGTAACTTTTTAATACCTTTTTTGTAACTTTGTTGTACCTTTTTTATACCTTTTAAAAAGCTATACCTTTTTTGTAACTTTTTAATACCTTTTTTGTAACTTTTTTGTACCTTTTTTGTAACTTTTTTGTACCTTTTTTGTAACTTTTAATACCATTTTTATACCTTTTTTGTACCTTTTTAATACCTTTGAAAAGGTATAAAAAAGGTACAAAAAAGTTATACCTTTTTAAAAGGTATAACTTTTCTGTACCTTTTTTATACAAAAAAGTTATACCTTTTTAAAAGGTATACCTTTTCAAAGGTATGAAAAAGGTACAAAAAAGTTATACCTTTTTAAAAGGTATAAAAAAGGTACAAAAAAGGTATACCTTTTTAAAAGGTATAAAAAAGGTACAGAAAAGTTATACCTTTTAAAAAGGTATAACTTTTTTGTACCTTTTTCATACCTTTGAAAAGGTATACCTTTTAAAAAGGTATAAAAAAGGTACAGAAAAGTTATACCTTTTAAAAAGGTATAACTTTTTTGTACCTTTTTCATACCTTTGAAAAGGTATACCTTTTAAAAAGGTATAACTTTTTTGTACCTTTTTTATAACTTTTTTGTACCTTTTTAATACCTTTGAAAAAGTATACCTTTTTTGTACCTTTTTCTTTGACAATAAAGTGATTATTTAACTGAACAAATGTGTTGAGTATAACTTTTTTGTACCTTTTTTGTAACTTTTTAGTGCTAGATTGAAACCTCTTTTCTGATAGGGTTCCAATCTAGCATAAAAAAGTTATGACTTTTTTGTACCTATAAAAATGTAACTTTTTTGTACCTTTTTTTGGTATGGGCTGGTTCTACAATTTAGGAAAGAGATTATAAAACTTCTCTATCACAACATCTGGTTCTACAATTTAGGAAAGAGATTATAAAACTTCTCTATCACAACATCTGATTGCACAATTTAGGAAAGAGATTATAAAACTTCTCTATCACAACATCTGGTTCTACAATTTAGGAAAGAGATTATAAAACTTCTCTATCACAACATCTGGTTCTACAATTTAGGAAAGAGATTATAAAACTTCTCTATCACAACATCTGATTGCACAATTTAGGAAAGAGATTATAAAACTTCTCTATCACAACATCTGGTTCTACAATTTAGGAAAGAGATTATAAAACTTCTCTATCACAACATCTGATTGCACAATTTAGGAAAGAGATTATAAAACTTCTCTATCACAACATCTGGTTCTACAATTTAGGAAAGAGATTATAAAACTTCTCTATCACAACATCTGGTTCTACAATTTAGGAAAGAGATTATAAAACTTCTCTATCACAACATCTGATTGCACAATTTAGGAAAGAGATTATAAAACTTCTCTATCACAACATCTGGTTCTACAATTTAGGAAAGAGATTATAAAACTTCTCTATCACAACATCTGGTTCTACAATTTAGGAAAGAGATTATAAAACTTCTCTATCACAACATCTGGTTCTACAATTTAGGAAAGAGATTATAAAACTTCTCTATCACAACATCTGGTTCTACAATTTAGGAAAGAGATTATAAAACTTCTCTATCACAACATCTGATTGCACAATTTAGGAAAGAGATTATAAAACTTCTCTATCACAACATCTGGTTCCACAATTTAGGAAAGAGTTTATAAAACTTCTCTATCACAACATCTGGTTCTACAATTTAGGAAAGAGTCTATAAAACTTCTCTATCACAACATCTGGTTCTACAATTTAGGAAAGAGTCTATAAAACTTCTCTATCACAACATCTGGTTCTACAATTTAGGAAAGAGTTTATAAAACTTCTCTATCACAACATCTACAGCGGACAAAATGTTTCCATAATCTGGTAAAGCTTTCCTTTGCAGTTCATAATCTACATCTAAAACAAACACTTGATTTTAACTAGGACCCATAAGCAGTCGAGATAAAATGTATCCTGTTAAATTATGAAACCAAACAAACCAAAAATGTACAATACAAAAAATTGAAATATTTTGACAACATAGCCAGGAATTTGTGTAAGATTTTACTTACTGAAGTATATTGCTGCATCTTTTTCTTGGTGAGGTCATAGTATTTACAGTAATTTTCATGCTGTTTCTTGACATCGGAGGACTGTGATGAAGATTTGTGGACAGGCGGAGGAGGTAGGGGACGTTCCCATTGGTAATCATGGCGGTGAGCGGTTGTTCGGGAGTGTAGCCGTGGCAACTTGAACTGGGTCTCCTTCTTTACATGTTTTTTCCTAAGAATATTTAACACTAGTTAATCAAGATTATTGTGAAACGGAAAAACCGGAATATCTCACTGATTTTTACTTCCGTCCCAGGTTCTTGGATATTTTTTAACTCATTCATCCCCGAAGACACATATGAACTCTTCCATTGAAAAGGTTGGAATAGTTCATTATGAAAAACATGGATGGATAAGCTAGGAGCATGTTAACTTGTTAGATTAAATACTTCATGAATCTTGACATAATATTCACCACTGAATTTTTGTTTTGAACAATTCAAACATTTGAACTTTTAATGCGTCTTCATGGGAAAGTGAGTTACTGTAACAATTTGCTTACTTTTTCTTGGACTGTCTCACACTCTGAAGGTTGGGCAGCGACCCTGCAGATGCGTACGATTTCTCTGTTAGCGTGTCACATGACTTTGTACACTGGGATTGGCTACGCTCAGATTGTCCAGACGCCATTTGACGATACTTCAAGTAGTCCTCAAATGATGTAGCCACAGGAACTCCAGTAGTCCATTGCATTTGAAGGATTCCGAAATTAGATTTCCCAGTGTCTCTGAAAAATGAATGTATGTTAGACATAAAAGATTGCAACTATGAAAATTACACCATACTATACAGAATGATGTCTGATCTAATAGAATCTCAGGTAATCTTAAACTCAGAATAATTTCATCTTTTAGCCCTTCAAATATTATTCTTGTCTAGTTTGGATTTATTTGCGTTTAACAATTCCTATTAGCAACTATGGTCATTCTAGGATGTGCCAGATTTTAGTGCTGGAAGAAAGCGCGAGTTTCCGTTAAAAAAATTACACCAACGGCCAGTACCTGGCAACTGCCCTAAATGAACTTTACACCTAAAGGTGCAGGGCTTGTGGTAACAGAATGTCTGACATCTTAACCACTTGTCCTCCACGGTCAGACCTTTTTGTAGACATCTTCTTTTATAAAGGTTTGGCAACCATTTTGGATTATAATATGTAGCGTCGGCTTAGTCTAAATAAAGACTACTGTATTTTCTTCCTGCTAGACTGTATAGCTGTATGTACCAAATGCAAGAACTGCCAGTCAACCCCATCAAAGAAACATTTAATACTATGATGTCATAATGATAATTCCAGGTTCATATCAAATTTTATCAAAACCTAGCTAATACATAGGTCATCTCAAGGGCGGGCTAATACATAGGTCATCTAAAGGGTGGGCTAATTGATAGGTCATCTCAAGGGCGGGCTAATTCATAGGTCATCTCAAGGGCAGGCTAATTCAAAGGTCACCTCAAGGGCAGGCTAATTCATAGGTTACCTCAAGGGCAGGCTAATTCAAAGGTCACCTCAAGGGCAGGCTAATTCAAAGGTCACCTCAAGGGCAGGCTAATTCAAAGGTCACCTCAAGGGCGGGCTAATTCATAGGTCACCTCAAGGTCAGGTTAATTCAAAGGTCACCTCAAGGGCAGGCTAATTCATAGGTCACCTCAAGGGCAGGCTTATTCAAAGGTCACCTCAAGGGCAGGCTAATTCATAGGTCACCTCAAGGGCAGGCTAATTCAAAGGTCACCTCAAGGACAGGCTAATTCAAAGGTCACCTCAAGGGCAGGCTAATTCATAGGTCATCTCAAGGGCAGGCTAATACATAGGTTACCTCAAGGGCAGGCTAATTCAAAGGTCACTTCAAGGGCAGGCTAATTCATAGGTCATCTCAAGGGCAGGCTAATACATAGGTTACCTCAAGGGCAGGCTAATTCAAAGGTCACTTCAAGGGCAGGCTAATTCAAAGGTCACCTCAAGGGCAGGCTAATTCATAGGTCACCTCAAGGGCAGGCTAATTCATAGGTCACCTCAAGGGTGGACTAATTCATAGGTCATCTCTCGGGTGGGCATGGTATTTTTTTCTTATTTCTTCCTCTACTACATTACCCTGGTATCACCTCAAACTTACTCATTTTTTGTTTGCACCATCAGTTTGCCAGGAATAGACTCCACCCGGTGGCGTCCGTCATAATCAATCGTGGGACCCTGAGGGAAATATCAAACAACAGTTGAATATTAGTGACAGTTAGACGTCCGACGTTATCAATCGTGGGACCCTGAGAGAAATATCAAACAACAGTTGAATATTAGTGACAATTTATCAATACACAGTTCAATATTGAACCTGTCCCAGTATGTAATCTTAAAACCTTGACATCCACCTACTCACTGATCTTCAAAAAGGTCCAGTACTGTACACGTATCATAACACTTAAGCCTAGGTGTTAATTAACTTCTGAAACTTCCAATGAGGGAGATTTCGATCATTCCATATTTCCAATGAGGGAGATCTCCATCATTCCAAATTTATAATGAGGAGAAAATGTGTGAAAAGTGACTGAAACTACATTTGCTGAACATGTCTTTCCATGTTTATGTATCGGAATAACTCTACATTTAATGCACTGACACACCTATGATGGTCATTACACACTGCAGTAACTAGGAGATCATTTGACCACAGGATGTAGCTTCGGAGTTTGTGCCAATTTGGATTTAACTGGGGGAGATTTTGAGGGTGATTGGTAAGTGTTGGTCAAAATGAGGGAGGTTTGACAGGTATGCTTAAGGGGAACCTGAACCTGCATATGTGGAAACCTGAATGAATTAAGAAAATATCTAAGATAAACCCTGACCGTTTGAGGTCTGTATACTTGCCTTGTTGCCTACCCTGACGGTGTGGAGGAGGCGAAGTCCGGCCTCGCCCGGCAGTAGAGGCAGGTCGGAGGCGATATATTGGATGACCGCTGGACCATTACTCTGTTTAACCTTCCCAGTGTCAAAATCTCGCTTCACCATCTCCATTCGTCGTCGCTCCTGGGCTGTGGGCGTCTTGAAGAACCGCTGCCAGTTTTCTGGAACAAATTTATTATACAGTTTTTGCACTTTATTTAAAAAAAAGAAAAGCTTAGTGGATCAAAATTAAAACACTATTCTCTCCTTTGTAGTAAATATAGGAAATCAATTTCAACAGAATTAATTTGCATCACTTTATATTTATTAAACATTTTGATTATTATCATTGTTATACCTTTGGAAATTTAAATTTGCAAACTAATTTAAAACTATTAAGTCTCATATCTTTCAAAACTGAATAAAATTAAGTTTTGTATATACATGCATGTACTTCACTTAAATCATCAAAGGAAAGTTGTAATGTATCAGATGTATCATATCATGTATGCTTCTAGCTAGTCTTTAAGTTTGCATAAGATTTGAAAATGTACAAACATTCTCAATTCACTCAAACCATTCTCACAAATCACACTCAAAAACAAATAGAATTTATTTTAAAATCACACTATTAAGTTCTATGCAACCACTGCAAAAACTATAAATTGTATTCAATCTTTTTTTCCCTGATCAACTGTAAGTTCCCAGTTTCATTGAAGCCATTATATTGGCAACTATGTTTTGCAGAATAGATTTGGTGCTAGTTATCTCCCTTGGCACATTAAATGTGCTTATTTTATTACACTTGTCTTCAAAAAACAACAGATATTGAATTTTTTTCCAGTGAGCTTTTCTTTAAGAAATTTCAGAGACAAAACACTTCACACATAAAACATAACACATATACTTATGGCGTTAGCTGGGGCTTAAATCAATTTATTAACCAACAAATTTAAAACCAACTTCAAAGATTAAAATCAAATAAATCAAAATTCAACCAATTTTTTATGGTAGTTTTCACTCGTAAACAATTAAGGTATTCTTCAGTTACAACAAACAGAGATTATAAATCTTCAACCTGAAGTTAACGACCACTTACTGCGGCGCTTTGTTTTTGGAGTAGAGAGCTCTAAATCTAATAGACAAAATTACATTATGTAATTTGTTAAAAAATAATTAAAACATCACTTCATCTTCACACTTCTGATTATCTATAGCTACAGTACAATACATGTTGATTCGGAGGGTTGTGACTGGATTCTCTAATACTGATAGTGGATTCCACTTAATATCACCCCTGTTAATATCACATTCCTCTTAATATCATGTTTTTTTAACCAATGACATAAAATAAGAATTATCCGAAAAAATGATTTTTAATTGAACTTATGTTTTCTTTATATTGAAATATCTTCATATGTGCATTGAATAGCTTACTTTTAGTTATAGAGATTGGAAATGCACTAGATTAAGTGGAAAAAACATGTTTCTCTTAATGACACATTCCTGTTAATATCATGTTTTTGCCTGACAAATACAACATGATATAAAGAGGAATGCACTGTATTGAATTCTGTACATTTAAAGAAAAATAGGGAAAGCTGATTGTGATAACTTATGAAACACAAACTCTTTCCTAGATATTTTCATACCAGAATATGACGTAAACCTACAATTATTAGTGGTAATCTTATCTCAGCAATTTTAGCACTTAAGTTCAATTATGATTGCGCTATTAACAGTGACTGTATCTTGCTTTCTATAACAATCATTAATTGTGAATGCGCCAATTCATCATTGCACTGATCAGAATGGTTAGAGTAATTTATGAATTTTAGATCAGAATCCTTTTAGAAATGATTAAGTTACTTAGTGGACGAACTGAGCATTATTTCACCCATTCTCCCCTTAGAAAGCAAGTGATCTCTTCTAATTCAGAAGTTGGAATAGCTCCATTATGAAGTTTTAGGGGTGCAGGATGAGTAAAACCCATTCAGGTATCTAAAAGCTGATTTTATCCCAACAAGCTCATAATAGTAATACATTGTGCAGCATACATGTAAGTCAAGGTAACAAAAGAATCTGTATTGCTGTCTGACCGAGTGAAATCCATTTCTCTATTGTGCAAGTTAAGACTAAGACATCTTAACCCTGAAAGGAACGATTTATGAATTTTTCGCAAGGCTTTGCATAGAGCTCAACTTCATAAAACTTATCCCGAGGGTTGAGATTTCTCTGTCTATATACGAAATGTAATGGGTAACTGATTATTTTTCATCCACATTTTCCTTCCTTAAAATCAGCTGTAATGGTAAACCTAATGCATTGCATCTGATCAATGCATGGCAGACGCAAAAAATTGTCAGATGTGACATAATTGATGACACCGATTGGGTTGACAAAGCATAAAGTGATTTTGTGGTAGTGTTGTTCTAGAATAACAGCAGATGTGAACTGTCTTTTGTCTACATAGATTGAGATTTAATTTTTCCCTAGCAAAAATGGAGTGGATGCACACATAAAGTGTTGGAGATCTATGAGGCACGGTGATCTAGTGGTAGGACGCCAGGCTCGGGTTGCGAGTACGAGTCCCGGCACTTGTGTTGTATACTTGTTCCAGTCTACTCAGCTGTAAATGAGTACGTGGTTGGGTAGTGCTAGAAATGGTAGAATGCTAGCTGTGAGTGCTGCCATTTCAGCACCGATTGTATGCTCCCCAGGGAGTTGAGAACGATATTGGCTGGTTACTAAGGCCCTATAACCACGGATAATAATCCGTGAACCGCTTTGAGGCAGCCTTTAAGGTCGTGATAATTAATGCGGAATATAAGAACTTTGAATTATTATTATTATCTAAAGAGTCCTACAACCTTTCAGAAAACATCTGAAGCTACTATTACCTTTATCACTCTCTGGCCCCTTTGGAGTGGACAGCCCAGATGGACAAAGTGACCCAGCCGACTTGACCGGTGATAAGGACTGCTTAGGCCAGCCTTGTTTAGGACGATGTGGACCTGTAACAGAAACAAAGTCATACAGGGCATATAGACTACATACTTGCCAACTTTTTGAAATGTCCATGGGGGAGATTACGCATGCTCAAAATTGAAAACATAAATAATATGTATAAATGTACATTCCGAGGAAAAATAACACTTGGCTTCTTTTGAGCTCTTCTTTCAGATGAAAACATCAGATCTTTAAAAAAAATAGGAACAGTTAAGCAGATTTCAAAGTTGAAAATGCATTATTTTAGGGTCTAAAATCGGCAGTCTCCCTCCTAAATAGGGAGGGTTCGCAAGTATGAGACTATACTGTAAAATAGATGAATTTAAAGAACTGTAACCATGGAATCGTATTACTGTATCCAAGGTTACATGATGCTGAAGATGTTGAGAGTACTAAGTTGCCTTAGCCTCGGCTTGAGGGAATTTCCTTTTACTCAAATGGTAGGGTGTCCGACTAGAGACCAAAGGGTCGCTAGTTCGAACCCTACAATAAGATAGGATCTGATAAATAAACATTTTAAGGAACTTGGTGGATTTAATAAACTGAATTTGCACACCATCATTTTTAATATTGGATGAACAAGTGTCACGTCTTGAAAAAGTGCCTCCATCCTATGATATATGTTTTATTCTGGACCAATCCTTTTACTTACCATAGATGAGCAAACAGATATAATGTACTTATGGTATGTGTCAACTGTTTCAAAGGTTACAATTTTAATACCAATATCTGCTGCATCCAAGAATGAATGGATTTTACAATTTGAGTTTAACTCCATGCAGGGCCCAGTTGTTCACAGATATAATGTACTTATGGTATGTGTCAACTGTTTCCAAGGTTACAATTTTAATTCCAATATCTGCTGCATCCAAGATTGAATGGATTTTACAATTTGAGTTTAACTCCATGCAGGGCCCAGTTGTTCAAAGCATGATTAGCTTAATCACTATTTAACGACTTTTTTCAAACTTTAATAATTCTGTCAATATACAAGGTAAAAACTTCAAATTTTGCATGTAAATAAGCACTATTAGATATTTGATATCTGCGAAGTTGTGACTAAACCTATGGTTTAATTTTAAAGTTACAGGATAATTAATATTTGCACTAATCACTAATTAAGCTAATCACTTCACACTTTACACCTCTCCCTTCTTGAGCTTAGTAAACTCTGACTGCGAATATATTAGTGTATACGCAATAAAAAAAGGCTCAGCGGATTGATATTTGTTCAAATATGGCGTCGTTCACACTTCAGAACAATAAGTATTCGCTGACGGACATTGTTTGGTTCCTTCAAGATTTTGAAACATGGAACATGATTATATGCAATCAAATGGTTTCTAGCAAACTTTTGATTCCAATGATGTGCATTCGAAATTCTTTGACGGTAACGCAAACATAGCTGCGCCCTGCAGTTGTGACGTCCCGACGCCAGACTGCGTCACAACCAGATCACTGTGTCAATGCGTGTACATAACGACCATTATAAATAAAGAAATACTTATGAAGTGCCAGTAATATTATTCAATACAAAATTAAAAAATGCTGTTATGAAGAAAACTAGTCTTATTCAATGTGTATTTTCTAAACTTACCAATATATCGATGAAGATTCAGTTGGACTTTATTATCTTAGCAAGACCACTGTCATCGTAGTTACCATCGTATCAACCCGCTTCGAATGTGTTTTTCCTTCGACTCTTTAAATTAATAATGATGTAAATATAAGGATTGTACCTCATTTTGACTGCGTAAACGGTATTTATAATGCCAACTGCGGGCATACTACCGTATACACAGTCAAAATAAAGTACAATCCTTATTGGAACAACAGAAAGTGGGCCCAGTTCTCCACAGCCTGTATACCCTAACATAAACCTGTATACCCTAACATAAACCTGTATACCCTAACATAAACCTGTATACCCTAACATAAACCTGTATACCCTAACATAAACCTGTATACCCTAACATAAACCTGTATACCCTAACATGAACCTGTATAACCTAACATGAACCTATATAACCTACGGGTAACATAAACCTGTATAACCTAACATGAACCTGTATAACCTACGGGTAACATAAACCTGTATAACCTAACATGAACCTGTATAACCTACGGGTAACATAAACCTGTATAACCTAACATGAACCTGTATAACCTACGGATAACATAAACCTGTATAACCATAGATACCCTAGCAACACTTACCTTTCCTCATCACTGCTGTCTCCATCCCGGATTTGCTACTAAGGACCTCGGACAATTCCTTCCCTATCCCAGAATCCTGTGTACTCATGGTTTCTAGGGTTGTGTCCGCTGCCTTTTCACCGATCTAGAGGGAATATATGAGATTAAATGAGCACAATATAAAGACGCATTTAAGACATTTAAATTCAAATATTTCCCAACGCAATGTCAAAACTCAGTGTAAAGACGCATTCAAAACATTTAATTTCAAACATTACCCCACGCCATGTCGAAAATCAGTGTAAAGACGTTTTTAAGACATTTAAATTCAAACATTACCCCACGCCATGTCAAAACTCAGTGTAACGACACATTTAAGACATTTAATATGATGCCCCTCCCCCCCCCTCCCCGCCATGTCAATGAAATAACAATTATTAAGGTGTAATTACCATACACATCCTCAAATATGTAACCCCTTGCCTGGTAAAAGGCCCACCTGTACGCATTGCTATACTGCCAACAAACATTTTTTTTTACCTACATGTACAGTTAGATCACCTCCCTATAAGGAGTTTTTGATTATTATTATTATTAAACTCGGTTTATTGCTTGATGTACATGGTTTAATTGCAAAACCACTGCACATTTTCTGGCTTAAAAATCATTTTTGAAGTTATATAATGCCCCCCCCCCCCCTTGAAACTGAAATCTAACAGTTTTCTGTCATTTTTTGGCTTGAGAATCATTTTAAAAGTTGTCTCCCCTGAAATCAAACTATGACAGTTTTCCAGTATTTTCCGGCTTGCGAGTTATCTTAAAAATTGTCTCACCTAAAACTTAATCTGACAGCTTTTAAGCATTATAAGGCTCAAGGATAGTTTTAAAAGTTGTCTCCCCTGAAATTAAACAATTTTCCAGCATTTTCTAGCTGCGAGCTATTTTTAAAGTTGTCTCCCCTGAACCTGACCTCTGACATGCTGACGGCCACATCAGCACTGTCGTCCTGGTGACCGCTGTCTGTTGGTAGTATTTCTCCCTCCTTTTCTCCTCTCTTCGCAAACTGCTGAAATCTTTTGCTGTGCACACCTCCCAACTCATCTCCGTACACTGCAAATTTAGAAGAAATTAAATACTGATCAGTTAGTTGAAAACTGTTTAAAGGCCCAGAATATGTAACTTTCGGCAAAACTTAAAGCAAAAATCATAATAAGCCTATAATAACTTATTATATTTATAGATTTAGTTAAGATTGACTGATATCAGCAATATTCAAGATGGATTCTTACGTGGTTATCGGTACAGTAGCAGTTGAAACTCGGTATTTGTAAACATGTGTACATTTTGAACTATCGTCTAACTTCGGCTTGTTGTTGAAGTGAGCCACACCTGAATTATTTTCAATTCTTTGGATTTTTTGTCAAGAGTTGTTACCTCTCATGTTTACTTCGTTTTATGCTTATTTTTGCATGGTTATCAACTGAATTTTATTTCATAATTTTTCAGAATCCCGAAAAATTTCTCGAAGTTAAGTATAAAGGGCCTTTAAGAGTTTAAAGAAAGTATGATATACAAGGAATCGCAGACATTTCTCAATGCCCTCCCGAAATGGAAACTTGTTCTATCCGTTAAGAAATGAAACAAGTAGAGTATAAATTTATGCCAAAGTTGAATTTTTAGTAACATTGACCTTAATTTTGAACCAACAGGGTCCAATTGCCAATATGCAAAAGTGACACTTGTGAACACTTGTGTGAAATTTCGTGACAATTGGCTAAAACTGAAGACTGCAGATTGGTGATGCTGAAATTCTATTTACAGAAATACTGATGAAGTTTTTTTCTTACATGTGCGTCATGTACAGAAGATCAAAATGCAAACTTGTGTACAAGACGTGATACCCTTGGAGACCTCATAGCAAAGGGTATAATTAAACATTTGGGTTCTGAATCAGTAAATTCTTTCATGAATGATTCTCAGTAAATATCAGAGAATAATTAAACTAAACTACTCTCTTTTATCTAATCTAAGGCTTTTCCTTTTTCCTAACAAGGGAGAGCATTCCTGCGTGACACAAATATACTAGAACAAAGCTTTATGTTATAAATCAATATCTCTGTACTGGCTGAACATGTTGGTAGATATTTAAAGGTCGACACTTTCAGGAATATGTGTGATTGCTTGATATGAAATAACTCCTTGTTACAGGAAAGTATTACAGGAATATTGTACATCTCATCATCAATATCTACATACACCATCCTCCGATCAGCTTAACAGTTAACAAGCACATTGATTGTCAAGTCGGTATTGAATTTGAAAGCAGATATCAAAGAAAATTGTTTACGTCAAGGCATTAAAAAATCTATATTATTTAGTAACGCATGCTGCAGACATCAATCTGTTGGTAGCTAAAGGAGTCATGACAAATTGATGATGAAGCACTAGAGAGTGAGATTGTCACAATTCAGTTGGCATTCATAACGACTATGAATGTCATCTGAAACTATATTGTTCAATATCTGTACTTAATATCTCCTCCCAGGCACCCGCAGTCCTGAACCCCCCGCCCTAACCAACCCAATTTTTTATACAATCAATACAATTTAATACATACACTGTTCCAACATATATAATTCTGAGGATCGAGGTCACAAAAGCTGCCTTATCAGGTGCTAACTACTAGTCCTCAGTACCACCTGGCTAATATTTTCCTGTATGTGTGAATGTGTGTGTGCTTGAGATGTATTGTGTTCTGTTGGGTTAGGTTTGAAAGCAGCCTAGTTGGAATTTAGATCCGGCGCATTATCTTTCCTTCAGTCTTACAACAGATTGAAGGAAATACATACACTGTTCCAACATATATAATTCTGAGGATCGAGGTCACAAAAGCTGCCTTTTCAGGTGCTAACTACTAGTCCTCAGTACCACCTGGCTAATATTTTCCTGTATGTGTGAATGTGTGTGTGCTTGAGATGTATTGTGTTCTGTTGGTAGTGGGACTGTGCTTCCAACGCCATCTTTTTTAGTCATTGCCACTTCACTTAAATGCTACAGCACAGATACTGCAACACCAATCCCGGACCATTTTATACTCCACCTGGGTTGTTGGAGCTGTTTGGGCAGGAGAAAAACTTTCTCTAATATTCCATGAGTACAACGACTTCGAGGATCGAACCCCAGCCACCTGTGTGGAAGGCAGGACTACTTACCACTTAACCAATCCGCCCATGACTGATAGATGAAACATTTATAAATACTTAAACTTTCATCCACTGCCATGATTTGTGAGATTTAGATGAAAGGTTTATCAATACTTAGCTATTTTCTTCCACTGCCAAAATTTGTGAGATTTAGGTGAAACATTTTTCAATACTTAACGCTTTCTTCCACTGCCATAATTAATGAGATTTAGATGAAATATTTATCAATACTTACGATTCTCCCACTGCCAAAATTTGTGAGATTTAGGTGAAACATTTTTCAATACTTAACGCTTTCTTCCACTGCCATAATTTATGAGATTTAGATGAAATATTTATCAATACTTACGATTCTCCCACTGCCAAAATTTGTGAGATTTAGATGAAACATTTATCAATACTTATGCTCCCTTCCACTGCCAAAATTTGTGAGATTTAGATGAAATATTTATCAACACTTACATTTTCTTCCAATGCCAGAATTTGTGAGATTTAGATGAAACATTCACAACACTTACACTTTCTCCCAATGCCAGAATTTGTGAAATTTTGATGAAACATTAATCAACACTTACAATTTCTCCCACTGCCAAAATTTGTGAAATTTTGATGAAACATTTTTCAATACTTAACGCTTTCTTCCACTGCCATAATTAATGAGATTTAGATAAAACATTGATCAACACTTACACTTCCTTCCACTGCCTGGTCTGATGTAGCCCGGATATCTCTTCTTGTAATAGCCATACATCGCTGGGTCTTTTGGATTAAACCTAGAGAGAAACATTTCAAACATTTTATTGGATGTTAATTTACAGTAAACTGATGTCTAGAGATCATTTGAGCACATTATATTACTCCAGCATAAATCCTTTTACTTATTTACTAACATTATGTTCAAAAATACCAATGAAACGAAACAAGAGATCATTAATATAGAAAACTACACAGAACGATGGTGTAACTAAGATCATTCAATCAACATTATCAAACATGAAAAATCTCTTAATGGGGAATAAATGTACCTAGAAATCACAAGAGATCTATGCAATAACTAGGAGGTTAAATTTAACAAGAGACCAATTAAACAAGAGATCAAAAGATCTGTTAAACATTAAGTTATCTGCTCTACAAGAGATCAATTAAAAAAGAGATCAAAAGGTTTATTTAACAAGGTATCTATTCTACAAGAGACCAATTAAAAAAGAGACCAAAAGGTCTGTTAAACAAGGAACCTGTTCTACAAGAGACCAATTAAACAAGAGATCAACAGGTCTGTTAAACAAGGAACCTGTTCTACAAGAGACCAATTAAACAAGAGATCAAAAGGTCTGTTAAACAAGGAACCTGTTCTACAAGAGACCAATTAAACAAGAGATCAAAAGGTCTGTTAAACATTAAGGTATCTGTTCTACAAGAGACCAATTAAACAAGAGATCAAAAGATTTATTTAACAAGGTATCTATTCCACAAGAGACCAATTAAACAAGAGATCAAAAGATCTATTTAACAAGGTATCTATTCTACAAGAGACCAATTAAACAAGAGATCAAAAGATCATTTTAACAAGGTATCTATTCTACAAGAGACCAATTAAACAAGAGATCAAAAGATCTATTTAACAAGGTATCTGTTCTACAAGAGACCAATTAAACAAGAGATCAAAAGATTTATTTAACAAGGTATCTATTCTACAAGAGACCAATTAAACAAGAGATCAAAAGATCTATTTAACAAGGTATCTATTCTACAAGAGACCAATTAAACAAGAGATCAAAAGATTTATTTAACAAGGTATCTATTCAACAAGATACCAATTAAACAAGAGATCAAAAGGTCTGTTAAACAAGGAACCTGTTCTACAAGATATCACTGTAACAAGCCAATTTAACAAGAGATCAAAAGATCTATTAAACAATGCAAGGTATCTGTTCTACAAGAGACCAATTAAACAAGAGATCAATTTAATATGAGATCAATTAATTAGACATGTCAGGTGTTTGTTGTTCATTTTCTACTTCAGTCGATATATTATTTAGTACATTTTGGATCTCAGGAGTGAAAAACTTTGTCTACATACATTTACAAGTTGCATAAATCACGAAAACAAAAGACAAACATTTCTAAATTGATAAAGTGTAATGTTCATTTTAATGAATCATAGAATTTCATCACCGTGTATAAATCAAATGTAAACTTTGTTAGTTCTGAGAGGAATTTAATACAGTTTTAGTACAACAACAAGAGGCCTCCACATGAACAGAAACAGTAACAACCATCGATCAGCATCCACAACCTTTAAAGATTTACCCCAACCCCCTTTTCTCAAATTGAGCTCTACTTCCTTGCACACTGGAAGAGAGCTAACACCTTTGATTTATAAAACTCTGAAATCCCCTTTCTCATAGTCTTGCCAACCCTCCCTATTTAGGAGGGAGACTTCTGATTTTTGACCCTGAAAGTTTGCATTTTAAAACAGTGAATTTGCTGAACTACTCTTATTTTTTTAAGATCTGATGATTTTATCTGAAAGAACAGCTCAAAGAAGCATTTACAGTTGTATTTTTCTTTTAAGATTACATACATATTATTTAAACTTTAAATTCTGAGCACACTTAATTAACAATCTCGAACATGGTAATTTCAAAATATCTCCCCTTAATCTTATTTTGGGTTAAGCGTGCATTTATCTCCCCTTAATCATATTTTGGGCTACCGTAAGTATGCAGGTATCTCCCCTCTAACATATCTTGGGTTAAGTGTGCAGTACGTCATCTCCCCTTAATCTTTTTTTGGGTTTAGTGTTTCAGTGTTCACCTGGGCCTGTATTCATGAAACCGTTCTTGTGCTCAAGCATGGATTCTGCTCAAAGTAATGAAAGTATTTTTTTTTTTTTTTTATGAAATGAAACAGAAGGTAAAATCTAGCAGATGACACATGCAGCACAGAGTATATGTGTCTTTAAAGGGAGTGAATCAGAGTCTGTGTTTGAAACCGTTCCAAATTTCTTTTTCAAGCATAGAAACAGAAAAGGACCCCACTAATTTTCAGGATTCTCATTTCAACTATATGCAGAAGGACCCCATTGATAAAATACCCAGCAGAACACTGACTATAAAAACACATTTGAACTCTTCCAATTCAAGGGTTGGAATAGTTTATTATGAAATATCAGGGGTGAATGAATTAAACCCACCTGAGCCTTCACGGCCCTGAAGTGAGTCAGGAAGATTAGTAAAAATAGGTTAAGTACAAGTTCTAGTCAGTATATTGGTTAATAATTACTCGTGTGGTAGCTAGGTTCTCATAGATATAGGTATATACTCTATAGATAGAACTAAGCTGTGGTTTGTATTATACATCAGTAAAGAAGACACCTTGTTATAAGGATACATATACAATATATATTGTAAGCTGGTTAAATTGAGAATGGATTCGGCAGACATACGATATGGAAGTTGAGAGTACATACACAGATCGCCTAACTAGCCTTGGCTAGAGGGAAGCGTTAGAGTCCAAATGGTTGTTAGTTCGAACCCCGGTGGTGGCAGATTTTTTTTTTTTCATAATCCTTCATACTCCTAAAAGGTAAAAGCTATATGAAACTGAAATGCTTCCTCGGAGATATAAAAAAACCTGGGTTATTGTTGTCTGTGGGGTCGAAGATTTTGTGAAGGAGGGAGTAGTATAGAAGTTGAGAGTACAGGTCACATTTACTAGCCTAGAGGGATTTCCCTTTAGTCAACCCGAAGGGTGTCCAACCAAACCCCCGGGGCTCTATTGATGTGAAAAATAAATGTTTTATTTCGTAAAAAAAAAAAAGGGTGTCAGACTAGAGATCAAAGGGTGGCAAGTTCACACCCCAGTGGGGGCAGATTAATTTTTTTTTCATTTAAACTCCTTTCTATTACAGACTCAACTTCTACAGTTTAACTGAATCCATATGTTCGGAGAACTTATACATTTAATACGCGTCCAGTTTAATGAGGGAAGGATTAAGAATGTTAATATGGAAGTTTGTTAGCTCAGACATCAACAAACTACATTTAGAATTTTACCCATCATATTCTTCTTCCTCCTCATCTGACCTTTAATACATCAATAAGAATATTGCAACAAAATGACATTCCTTAAAATTAGTTTCATGAATATCATTATTTCAATTCTTTCACAGGGATTAATCTAGAATTAAGGGGAAACTACCATTTTTTGACTTGAGGGGAAAATAAGTAGTAAAAAAGTCTAGATTGATCCCTGTTTCATTTAAATTCATGAAACTAAAAGTTGTTTGTTTTAGCTCTATTTCAAACAAGAAATTGCCATAAGTGTTCACATTAATTAAGGAAGTAAATATGTATGATTTGTGAGATGCAGTATCGGTGATCAATATATGACTTAATTGTCTTCATGGGTCCTTTAAGTACATATTGCTGAAAACAATGGGTCCCACAATGTTAAATTGAAGTATTTCTAACAATGTCAATGAATCCCATCTTAAATTTATCACAATAAAGACTAGGGACTCCCATGTAGATTGATCACGGTAGTATATATGTAGCTTATATATAATTGAATTCATGATTTTCTGGACAAAAGATCATTGTAGGTTAAAATGATGCTGCAATGATTTTTTATAGACTAACATTATAAACAATTTCTATTTTTTCCTATTTGAGAATTTTTTACTAAGTGTCGAATTTGTATTAAAAATGAAATCTTCATTTTTTCCAGAGTTTGACAGGTATTGAATAATTTTCTATAATTTTCTTCACCAAAGTCTATTTGTAGAAAGATGTATCTTCATTTTTCCCCCTGATTTTAACAAGTCAAGTTAACAACAGAACTTACATTGAATTCCGGATGTTATACTTCTGTGATTTGGGTGTAGTTGGAACTTCATCTTCTGACTCTCTGAAAAACACGAGTTTTACAATCTTAAAAGTTAGATAAAAAGTGTAACATGAATGGGTGAAGAGATGGAAAATAATCATGAAAACCTTCAGACTTTCCGAAACATATACCCCCCCCAAAAAAAGTGTGACATTTCTTAAGGTACATGTAAATTAAATTCTTGTTAATCCTGAAACTTAATTAAGTTATATCAAACAGCTCCTCTGAAAAACAAAATCTACATAAAGAGTTAACTTAAAGTAGTTAGGCACTATATTTGTTAATAATTCATTTTCACAATATCAAAGCGCCCCATTCAGAATGTCAAGGGGTGTGTGTGTGTGTGTGCGCAAAAGGTTAATATAATGTTAGATGTTTTAACCACTTAACCACCTGGCCACTTATAATGGTGACCCCCAGAAAGGGGGCTTAGAGGTAGCAAAATGTCAATTGCCTTTACCACTAGATCACCACTGCTTCCTTAAATTAAATAATACTTAATGAACTAATCTGACTGCTGATAATTTACAATACATACAAATATATATCTCTCTCTGGAAAACTAGTTGTTTACCATGCTTTCCATTTATTTCTATAGTTTATGTATTAACCCACCTGAAGTTGTTATAGATACAGTTAAGTAGTATGAGTCGAGATTGCCAGTCTTCGTTGGAGCTATCTTTCTCCGGAAAGTTCTCGCGTAGCATCCACTGTCTCACTAATTTTTTTTTCTCGTTCGTCACTCTGTCAAAACCTTTCTTACTTGTGTAGAGCGAATCCATACTGTACACCGTCTCGCGAGGGTCTTCGGCAATGTACATTTTTACTCCACTCTATGATCGCAGACTACCATATTATAACGTACCGATATTGTCTTATACTCTCTAACTCTAACAGGAAATCAATAATCTTCATTAATCAAAGCAAAATATGGCATAACACTTCAACAGTGCTGTTCTAATAAAAAATAAAAAGTATTTCTCTCAGTTAATTCCTGTAACACTAAAGAACACATTCTGTTCCTTCATCCAAGAGGAAAGTGAATATCCTGAGAAGCTATAAGCCAAACGTTCACTAAGAATACACCAGCACATATGAGACAGTTGATTGGAAGTTTCAATACTGTCACCTGAGCTAAAAAGTCTAAATTTTAAATACATTCTTATTCTAAAGCAAAGCCATAACAACAAAGTATTACGCAATCCTTTCAAACAAACTTTTAGACACTCTGAAGATTCGAATCCTTTCAAAACCAACCTTAGCAACAACACAATTCAGTGAAAAGTCGACATTAATCTTTGATGAACAGTTTTCTACGTTGAACTCCTCAATGGTTCGTGCTCCCAGTGATAAACCTTCTACCTCCCTTGAGTACAGTTTCTGTCACAAAACACTCCGAAACGCAACAAAAGATAATTCCGTTCGTTCCTTCGTGAATTCCACAGAAACCAGCTTATCTCACAATTAACCGGGCATATTAAACTCTATTTTGACAGATGAAATATCAATTTGAGAAAAAGTGTCATCCCTGAATTGAAATCGGAACAATGAGTACACACTTATTATTGAACTATATATATACCTGGCTTTTGTTCACGGGCTGATGAATACATCTGTGTATGTATACACCTGTCCATAACTGCGCCAAGAAGGCTTACATGGCAACCAATAAGTCCAGCGGCCATTATCATACAGTTTTGATGTCTATTCAGCGGGGAGACAACATAAGCCTAGGACACTAAAGATATATCTCCATAATGGTACAATGTCAGGCAGTGAGGTTGTTCCACTGGACAGGAAAATGTCTAATGGCTGTGGGGGTCTGATTGTGGTGGATCGCCGATAGTGGGATAATTTTATTTAACAATTACCAGTGTTACTTATAGCAGTAAAATAATTCAAAACGTCCATATAAAATTTTAAATATATACATGAACCAATATATTAACTTGCTTAAATTTCATGCAACTTTTGCCAATCTTGGCACTCTCATAAAGATTCACCTAAAAAAAAACAAGATGCCGGTGAAAGTCTGAGCTAGCAATTTTAATCTTTGTGTTTTTAGAACTTATTTATTTTACAACACATATGAAACAAGATAATCCAATAGTCTAGGCTCACAAGAGGGCCTTGTGGGAGGAAACCAGAGTACCAGGAAAAAACCCACATGGTCGAGCAGGTGACCTCATACCTTTTCACGTTCAATCAGGGAATCAAACCCCCACCACCTTGTTGAAAGGCAAGTGTGATATCCACTGCACCATCCGTCCAACCATCTTTGTATTTTCATTTACACATATTTAGTGTTTAAATGATTTATTAGTCTATCCAAAAAAATATTAGTCTTATAAAAAATGAACCAAATTTGTTCCATGTTAATTAATATGAAACAACAGATTCACATTAAGCCACTGAAAATATAACAAACCAGTTCACTTTCACATTTAGTGCATGCATACCATATTCGCCATAATTAGTGTCCTAGGGTGCCTAAAAATTGGTTCAAAATGGGGCACCTCACTTTTTCCTGTGGACTATTAACGTTTCTCGCTCTAGAGCCTCAATTTTACCTGTGGATTATCAACATTTTTAATCCTCTGTAGCCTCAATTTTACCAGTGGATTATCAACAATTTTAACCCTCTGGAGCCTCAATTTTAACAGTGAATTAATTATCAACAATTTTAGTAACCCTCGTGAGTCTCAATTTTAACAGTGGATTATCAACATTTTTAACCCTCTGGAGCCTCAATTTTAACAGCGGCTCATTAACTTTTGATACATCACTTCCTCTTATTTACCTGTAACATTTTTACCTGCAAGTTTAAATCATTAATTGGAGGTAAGCACAATGTCACCTGTGAAATCGATTCTGTCGATTGATTATTGACAAACCGTGACTTACATGCCAGCCTCACAAAAACCTCCCAGGGATAATTACTACAGAGTGGATAAAGGTTTATGTGTTGGGGGATTGTCAAATATATGAACTAATGATCCGAGTCAATCAGGAAAAGCACTTACTGGTCAACAATTTAAATGAGTTAAAAAGGTCTACAGGCTGTATTACAGAGGTCAAACAAATGTCTCTCACTGGCTATTTTTACAATTGACAGGTACATGACGGCACATTTAAAACATATACAAGTGATAATGTTGAATAGTATTCAACTGAAATGAGGAATAAAGTGAAATAAAAACACTAAAATTCTGTAATTCTGTAAATTCACTTTTGTGAAATGAGCAATTTTTTACAAATATTCCATAAAATAGCAACAAATAAATTGTGTAAGTTTTTGCAAAATTGTTTACACTGAAAAAGGTGAAGGCTAAAATATTTATAATCCAGATATAGACAAGAGGCCAAATGGGCCTTTTTTGTATATAATTATCTCCCTTTTTTCGAAATCTTCACCCCCAACCAAAGACACAACTATCTAACATTTCTGTACTGTGGGCTAGAATAGACGGGAAATCTCATTTTCTCGAATATACCCGGTAAGTCTATTTAGAGATTTCCACCAATCACAATAGTTGTTTCTCGGGGCACTCGGTTAGATTAGATAATTTTAATTTAAACATGGCCAGCATATTTCTATAGGCATGCCACTGATGGTAATCTCTGGTAGGACTTTTTTGTCTCTATAATGTTGTTCAAATACAATCAACAGGTTTTTTTGACAGGCAATGCCGCCACCATGTGGGTTTGTATTGTATTATAAGCTACAAACAGGATATCCAGGCTGGATGTAGCCACAGATGAAAGAATCAATATCATTGGCTACTATTTTAGTATTGAAATGAGATTTTCCGTCTATTCTAGCCCATGGTATACAAACATTTTAGAAGTGAACTGTGGGTTTCCCCTTGCCACATGCACCACTGTAACATTTAACAGGAGAGGATAATTATATAAACAAACAGCCAGACCTGAGGATTCAAACTGGATGGGCATGAGCTAATATAATATGCCTTGCATTTTATGGCGAGGGGCAATAAAATAAAAATAGCATCTTAAATTATTAAATAGAAGCATAATAATGTTGAAAGGTAAAGTATAATTAATTTTTAGATATGATTACAAGCCAACTTACCTATGAATTTCAGGATCAATCGCCATGAAGACATTAATAAATAGCCATATAAACAGCTAGCACCAATCATTACTGCTGTTATCAACATTACTGATTTAAGCTGATGGTCTGGCATAGATATACGGAAATGTATCAACTAAACCTTTCGTATTGACTAAAGACTTATGATGAAGGACAAAACAGAGCCAAATTGAATTGCTGTCTGTTTATAGATTTTTAGCTTCCTCAGACAGAACCAAATTCTCGGTCAAACAGCCCGACCTTGACAATTATATATATTAGCTAGCTGCAGATAAATAAACCATATATAGTCACTTCAAATCACAAGGCTATTAAGCATGAAATATTAGCAATGACATCCTATCATAAGATTGGTATTAGTCTATGGATGGGTGAGTGATGCAGTGCAGTGCAAATCACACTTGTCTTTCACCAAGGCGGCGGGGGTTCAATTCCCTGATCAGACATGAAAATGTATGGGGTCACCTCAGCCTAACCACATGGGTTTTCTCAGGGTACTCCAGTTTCAACCACAATAAGACATCTCAAGCGCTAACATCAAGGCCAACAAGAGTGATTGATGATAAAAAGGATCTCTTACACTCATTTTTTGCATTTATACGGAGATTTAAAAAAATTCAAAATTACCTCGCCAGAAGCTCATGCAATCACTGAATTGAAGAATTCTCATGACTCATTTCAAAATTTTTATATTAAATGGAAAGTCATGTAAAATCTTATCTCTTGACAAGGGGCCACAATGCCCAAGTAATTAAGGTGTCTGAAATTCTGCTACCACTAGCTCTCCACTACTGGGTCACAGTGGCCAAGTGGTTAAGGTGTCTGACATTCTGCTACCACTAGCTCTCCACTACTGGGCCACAATGCCCAAGTAATTAAGGTGTCTGACATTCTGCTTCCACTAGCCTCCACTACTGGGTCACAGGTTTGAGACCTATATACATAATGGGCTATCGCTAGGTTACTAGCCATTTGTCAGTAGTTTTTTTCCCCCCGAGAATGCTGGTTTTCTTCCACCGCTCTCTGGTTTTCTTCCACCGCTAAAACCTGGCACATGGCCAAAGCTGTAAATAGGATGTAAAACTGAAACAAAGCAAACATCTGAAAATATGTCGAGGGTCTTTATAGCGTAATATTTCGACCAATCAGAATCCTCTTACCTGTTAACATCAAACATGTCACTTCTCTGTCTGCGGCCCATGTCTGGAGTAGGGGGCTCCCACAGATCTGCAGAAAAATAACGGTGTAAGACATTTTATATCACAGACAAGCTACTAAATATCTCCGAAAGACTTCATTATATTTCATTGTCAAGGATGAATATTAGGAATTCTTTTCACAACAGACAAAACCCTCTATCAATGTTCTTAATTACATCATGAAGTGAATTTATAAGTAATACTAAGTTTACAACACTAAACCAATTCTAATGAAATTCTCATAAACATTTCAGAGGAACACACTTTAAGTAATTATATATATCTTTCAAATAAAATTTGAAATTCAAAATTATATCTTCCTGATATTTTATTTTTTACTCAATTTTGAACGCTGTTCAAAAATATTCTGTAGAATAGGTTACAGAACTTTTCTATTAGTAAAAAGTCACAGTTGATATTGAAATTTAGGCAGATGTGTTACAAAAGAAATGAGTTTAGTACAATTTTTTTTTGAAATCATTTAAAAAAAATTGTTTTATAACATAACCAAGAAATGACCCCAAGGAGAGGACTGTTGTTTTTTAAAGTTATAATTAAAAGCAAGAGATAGTGAACTTAATATATATCATAGACCACTGCTATGTAAGTATATTGACTCTTTTTCCTTTATATTTCTTTTATTTTTTGGGGGGTGGGGGGGGGGGGGGGGGTGGGGGTGGGGGTGAGAGTGACACATTGGTCACCTGAATCAAGGTCTCTTTTAAGATGGGGATTGCTGAATAGGGGTGATTTCTCATGCACATTAAACCGTAACTAGTTAATCACAACACTGAAAACAACCATATTATATAATATTTAAGCAATAAACAATCATATTAGGCAACACAACAACAAAAAAACCCACACACACACACAAAAAAACAAGGCATTTTACAGATATTTTTTAATTCAATTTCTTTTTTTGTACCATGTTAAATGCTGTAAAAGAAGAACAAACATATCAGGTTTATATCATGTAACTTCACAAATATAGAGGCGATATTGCAATCAAAGCATATGATTCAGGTTCCTCTTGGTGAAAAAGTAAATGTTTGTATATACTAACACTAAATTTCTTTAAAAATCTACAAAGATGAACGTTTTCAACTTCAGCTCTTCTAAGGGCCTATCTCAAAAGTGAAGTGATCTCCCTTGTTTATATCATGGCTACACCAGGAAGTGTTTTTGAAGCATATTAGTGCCATGTAATCATGACTTCATGATGGGAATTACGTCATCCGATTGTCACATATGGCGCAAATCATAACAAAAACACTTTCCGGAAGTCCATCTTGTATCCACCATTGTGGCCTATCAAGGGGAATAACAACACTTTTGGGAAAAGCCTATACTGAACTCTGATTTAACCCCCCCCCCATTCCATTAAACACCATTACTTCCCATTATATTAGGACAGAGGCTATACTTTCTTGAACTCATTAACCCCTGAATTTCCATAATGATCTATATTAACCTTTGAAATGGAAGTCTAAATGTGTCTTCAGGGGTGAATCAGTTAAATTTATCCTGGGCTCAGTTATAAATTATATAAGTCCCTTGATCACACTGATAAGACAGGTAAAATATTTAAATGTTATTGTGAGTATAGATTTTGTACTTTTATATCTATACTATGATCTCTTTACTCCAGGGTTAAATAAGTACTAATCTTTAGCGCATCCAAATAAAACGAAAAGAATAAACCATTATAAGAAATCATATTATGATAATCATGCATAAAACTGCCACTGCAAAAAATAAGCTTGAATAAATACTCAATATTTTTATTAGTGCATCTTGAATTTTGTAACTTGGGATAAATATTTTCTGTCTCGGTTTGTCAAAGAAGCCAAAAAAAAAGGGTTATAATTAGAGTGAGTTGCGGCACTTCATCGTTTCCATCAAGGTGTTAGTTTCGGAGTAGTAGCCTTCATCAATCTAGCCATGCTTCTCTTGCCTGATTCTTCAATAAATTTCTCCATTCTTCCTTCACTTCTTCGCTTCTGCACTTGCTCCTTAAACTTTGAACTTTTCTCGTATTCAGCCATGTCTTTGTCTTCGTCGTTCTCCGACATTTCCTCTAATAAGCCCACACTCGTTTCCTGTGTTTCTAAGTACGACTGCACCAAGTCTTCAATGAATGAAGGTCGGTGAAGGTCAGGGTCGTCAAGAAGAGGAAATGGATCGTCGTCAAGTAGCAGGACTGGACCTCTTGCCCCCAACGGTACCCTGTCCGGAGTGGTCACCTCTTCGTCCATACGGTCGGTCAGCTGGCTGTCCAGCTCCGACGGAGTTATGTTGTCCAATGAAATTTCGGTTACCACAGAATCTCCCCGCTCTAATGGAGGCAAGGCTGAAATGTTCAGCGGTCAAGTATTGTAAAAAAATTCTTCTACGCTTAAAATAAGATACAATTCACCATCAAAGCGAAACTCAATAATGTAGAACTGTCACCTGGATGGCTGACTAATACCCCCGCAATCTGCATGAGTGAATTAACAGAACTGGAACTGTTATTAAGGAGTTGTGCGGACATGAAAATCCTGCTTATAGTGAACTGTTACCATGGCAACCAAAATTTTGGAATTTTAAAAGATGCATGTACATCTACACATGTTCCCTAACATAACTGTGAAGTTTTGGGAAAATCAGTCCGCATTAGTAAAGGAGTTGTGCGGACATAAAAAACCTGCTAATAGTGACCTGTTACCATGGCAACCAAAATTTGGGAATTTTAAAAGATGCATGTACATCTACACATGTTCCCTAACATAACTGTGAAGTTTTGGGAAAATCAGTCTGTATTATAAAGGAGGAGTAGTGCGGACAAAGTGTGTCTACAGACAGACAGACGGACAGACAGACAGACAACATGACTCCAGTATACCCCCTTAACTTTGTTGCAGTGGTTACATCATAATCTCGAAGTTGGCAGGACCACGAAAAAAATTATCCTGGTTTGGTGAGTTTGAACACTTCGCCTCGAGTCTGGTAGGTGGCCAGACTAAAAGAATACTTTTAAGTAAAACGGGTCTTTGAGTTACAAGGGAAGGGATTTGACTATACACTCAAAAGGGAGATAACTCTTGTTTATGAAATGCCCCAATATGTGCTTACCTTAAGCTTGTGGATGATATAACCAGATTTAAGTTTGGTCCTTACATGAAAAGAATAGTACAGCTAGGTAATGGTAATCTAGCCAAGTTGTCAAAGAATTAAAGTTACAGTTTTTGCTTAAATTCTCATTAATTTTCAGAAAAACAGGACACAAACCCTGAACAGTTGTTCAGTAAAATTTTGAAAGTGATTTTTTTCTTTTTTAGAGAGCAAAAGATAGTTTAACCCGTGCATTTTCAAAAATGGTGATGATTGCAGAATTTCAAAGATGATACATCTTTAATTATTTATCATTTCAGATGTGAGGCAAGTTGCATTTATGATAGAAAATAGGTGAGGAATCACAGGTGCTAATTACAATACAATCTCTAGATCTGAAGTGAACAAGGTTGGCAACTTACGAGATTTGTCGGAGATGTTGGTTAACTCCCGGAGACGGTTGGATGCCCGGCTGGATGACTCAGTGATACACAGGGACTCGGGCAGGACTCTCACGGCACGTCCATCCCAATTTCTACTGATGTCTCCCTCCTAGGCAAATAAAAGGTTCAAATTAATGAAGATGACAACATTTTTAAAAGGTTTATTTTGTTATATGTCAAATGCAGTATTCACTTAAGGATTAAAGGTTTTTAGACTGGCCAAATACTGTACATCGCTTTGATTTTGGGAACATTTAATTTCGCGAGCTTACTTTTTCAGACATATTCACAAAAACATAATTTAGCAAACGTCTATCTAGAAGTGACAATGACGATAGAAAAAACATGGGCTGCACCTCTAAAGATAGAAATAATCGCGAGGTATTTGAATTCACGATTGAATCTTCTGGCAAATTACGCGAAAATAAATACCTCGCGAATTATAAATGATTTAACAGTAATGTGACTAGCTTTTTTGGTTATCAGAAGAAGTCATCAGATTATTTTACCATTCAATCCCCCCCCCCCCCCCCCCCCCTCTCCTTACAGCCCCTTTTATTTACATTTTTTTAAAGAAAGACTTTGTAGACCTATAATAATGCTGTGCTAATGGTAGTACATTACGAACATAAGAATCACAGGACAGTTAGTTCACTTACAGAAAGATTTGTCCATTTCCGCCCCCCTAAAATGACTTAAAATTGTCGCCAACCAATAAGAATATAATTAGCTTGGAAGTTTCTAGTGTTACTGACTTTGCTTATAAAAGGTGAACTGAAGACAATTCAGAAAGATTCAGGTACCATTTGACCTGCACCTTATCACTACAGAATCACATACTTATCAAATTTCAGTTCAATAAATGTTAAAGAACATATTAGCGAAAACAAAGTAATGATGAAATGACAGAACATGATGAAATGAATGCCAATGGGGCAACACTACATGCTCCTGCCATTTCATGGAGGGGGTATAAAAAATAGCACCTGGGCCCGTATTCATGAAACCATTCTCATGCTCAAGCATGGATTTTGTGCTCAAGTCAGCTTTCTTGTAATTAACTTAAATTTTGTCGAAGGCTCAAAAAGTAAAATATATACATTGAAACAGTATTTGGTTTCAATTATCTTCAAATTATTTCCAAATCAGTCTCAAAATAGAATTTCATTATTAATCTATAACCGGATCAAGAAATTGGGCTTGAGCACAGAATCCATGCTTGAGCATGAGAATGGTTTCATGAATACGGGCCCAGATCTAGATTAGGTTGAAATGGGCCAAAGTGGTTCAAAAAGGGCAAATAAAGATCAAAATGACAGAGTTATTTTTCGAGAAGCACAAACATATAATTTATGCTGTAATAAGATTAACTATTAAGGAAGGCAAACATTGATCAAATAAACAGGACATTGATCAAATGTTGTTTTGGGTTTGGTTTATTTATAGAATTTTGCCTCCTATAAACCGTTTTGGTTGTTTAAAGATGTGCCAGGTTTCAGTGCTGGAGAAAAACCTGACTTCCCCAAGATGATCCACCACCTTACGGCCAGTACCTGGCAAGATAAGCCTCAAACACACAACCAAGAGGTGAAGGGCTTAGAGTGGTAGCCTAAGATTAATGAATCTGAAACATTTTTTAAAGAAAACCTCCTCTAGTCCTAGGTCAGGAAGAAGGAAGCTAGAATCCCTGTCACTGAGAAATGGCTTACCTTCAGGTCTGCATCCTCATAGTATGGGGAAGACGATTCGTCGACCCAGTTAGAAATCCAGTCTGTGAAGCTATCTGACCGGTACGGGATGTCCAGTCTCATGGCTAGGGCCTTCAGTGCTTCCTCCTATAACAAGAAAGGGCAGACGTCTTAGAGATGTCTTGGACAGGACGAAAAACCCTTCCCTCTGGTCCCCCATCCTGACCCGGCATACCGACAAATACATCCTCCCATCTGCCCTCCCATCCCGACAAATAACCCCCTCCCCGACCCGGCATACCGACAAATACCCCCTTCCCTCTGCCCTCCCATCCCGACCCGGCATACCGACAAATACATCCTCCCCTCTGCCCTCCCATCCCGACAAATACCCCCTCCCCTCTGCCCCCCCATACCGACCCGGCATACCAACAAATACCCCCCCATCCCGACCCGGCATATCAATAAATACCCCCTCCCAGTCTGTGACATTAACATTTTTATGCACTTAAGTTCGGGCAAGCAAAATGTAGTGTTTATTATAACAAATATATGTATATTGAAATTCAAGGAGAAATTGCAAAAATCAGTACTGCATCATTAATATTAAATGCTTAGTGATGCTCTAAAGAAACTTGTCCCAAAACCGTAACCAGACAATTTAGATGAACAGGGTTATTGGAGTATAATACCCCGCTCCTAACTTTGTTGTGGGGGTATCATAACCCCGGCTGTTGTAAGGAATCATTAGCACACACACCCATCTTCACCCATGAAGAACATTTGAACTCTTCCAATTCAATGGTTGAACAGTTCATTATAAAATTTCAGGAGTGAAGGAGTTAAATCTAATTACAGGCATGTTGCTATGACACACACCCATCTTCACCCATGAAGAACATTTGAACTCTTCCAATTCAAAGGTTTGAACAGTTCATTATAAAATTTCAGGAGTGAAGGAGTTAAATCTAATTACAGGCATGTTGCTATGACATGCACCCATCTTCACCCATGAAGAACATTTGAACTCTTCCAATTCAAAGATTTGAACAGTTCATTTGGAAATTTCAGGGGTGAAGGAATTAATGCTAATTACAGGCATGCTGCTATGACAAACACCCATCTTCACCCATGAAGAACATTTGAACTCTTCCAATTCAAAGGTTTGAACAGTTCATTATAAAATTTCTGGGGGGAAGGAGTTAAATCTAATTACAGGCATGTCACTATGACACACACCCATCTTCACCCATGAAGAACATTTGAACTCTTCCAATTCAAAGGTTTGAACAGTTCATTATGAAATTTCAGGAGTAAAGGAGTGAATTCCAAAAACAGGCATGTTGATAATGACATACACCCATCTTCACCCATGAAGAACATTTGAACTCTTCCAATTCAAAGGTTTGAACAGTTCATTATGAAATTTCAGGGGTGAAGGAATTAATTCCAATTACAGCCTTGTTGCTATGACACCCACCTCTTCCTCCTTGCTGTTGTATTTACTCTTGAAGCCCATGTCCTGCATCAGCTGCAGCAGGTCGTCCTTGTTACTGACCCCTGTCATCTCGGCCAAGATGGCCGCCGTCTCCTCACGCACGTCTGACTGTGACAGATAAAACTCAAAACTCACAATTTAAATGAATAAACTTCGGAAAATAGAAAATACTTTTTGTCAATGTTCTTGCTTTTATGTCATAAACAAGAGATCCTTTTCCTAAACTTAAAATGTGAAACTGGTTTTATTTCATTCAATTTTTACTTACCACCTGAAATACTTTAGGATATTATCTCCCTCAACTCAGTTTGAATTTGCAGAAAAAGATAAAACTGATTTTCAATCTTATTTTATTTTACATCAAGTATTTGAAATGGGTTATTTTAACTTGTATTGACAGCAATAAGATAGGTGGGAATTACCATGAAGGAAAAAATAGTTCTTTAGAGAAAAACAACATGGTTGGGAAGGTGTTCCAATACCTTTTCACATCCAATCAGGAATTGAACCCCAGCACTCCTGATGAAAGGTAACTGCACTTAGTTGTTCACTTCTTAATTTTATGAAGAAACATTTTCTTCTAATGGATGATGAACTACTTTTAGTAAGTATCTGTATATATTAGTGATATTAATTGTTTAATTACAGTTCCAATGTACAAACTTACCTGGCTGTCAATCAGGCGTGGCAATAGGGTGGTCAGTACTTCTGGACGGTTACCACCGATCTGTTTCAGGGTACGCAGGTTGTCACTATTTATAGGTAACTTGGGGTTTCCTAGCTGAGTGGACAATTTTTGGATGATCCTGTCAAGGTACATATCTGGGATACCAAGGTCCCTGTGACAAAATGAGAATAATTTGTAGTTTACACAAGTCCCTGTGGGCAAAGAAAAGAGAGTTTATATTGGTTTACACAAGTCCCTATGGGTAAAGAAAAGAGAGCTTATATTGGTCTACACAAGTCCCTGTGGGTAAAGAAAATATAGCTTATATTGGTTTACACAAGTCCCTGTGGGTAAAGAAGATAGAGCTTATATTGGTCTACACAAGTCCCTGTGGGTAAAGAAAAAAGAGCTTATATTGGTTTACACAAGTCCCTGTGGGTAAAGAAAAAAGAGCTTATATTGGTCTACACAAGTCCCTGTGGGTACAGAAATGAGATAAATAATTATACAATTACCTGAGAGTGTAAACTTTTACTTTAGTCTTAAATTAGCAGTTTGTATCAAAATGTTAAATTACTGTGTATGATTGGAGCTTGATGTTACCACTCACAAAATACCTTTATTCTTACAGCACCTGTAGAATTAAGGGTATTCTCTAAATGTCAGAATTAAGGGTATTCTCTAAATGTCAGAATTAAGAGTATTCTCTAAATGTCAGAATTAAGGGTATTCTCTAAATGTCAGAATTAAGGGTATTCTCTAAATGTCAGAATTAAGAGTATTCTCTAAATGTCTGAATTAAGGGTATTCTCTAAATCTCTGAATTAAGGGTATTCTCTAAATGTCAGAATTAAGGGTATTCTCTAAATGTCTGAATTAAGGGTATTCTCTAAATGTCAGAATTAAGGGTATTCTCTAAATGTCAGAATTAAGAGTATTCTCTAAATGTCTGAATTAAGGGTATTCTCTAAATCTCTGAATTAAGGGTATTCTCTAAATGTCAGAATTAAGAGTATTCTCTAAATGTCAGAATTAAGGGTATTCTCTAAATGTCAGAATTAAGGGTATTCTCTAAATGACAGAATTAAGGGTCTACTCTAAATGACAGAATTAAGGGTCTTCTCTAAATGTCAGAATTAAGGGTATTCTCTAAATGTCAGAATTAAGAGTATTCTCTAAACGTCAGAATTAATGGTATTTTCTCTAAATGTCAGAATTAAAGGTCTACTCTATATGTCAGAATTAAGGATATATATACTACAAATAAATAAATAAGTGTCTCTACTAACTTGTGAAGGTCCAGTATGTAATCACAGATCTTGGAGTGGAGATCCGGGTCGTCTGTGTCGAGGAGGGTGAGTAGACGCTGCATGATACTATCAAAGGATGGGGTCCCCCTCATGTCCGCGAACCAATCCTCCTCCAGCAACTTCTGGATACTGTCCATGTCATTCCCACCTAGAATACTGCCCCGCTTACCTGTCGAGTCCTGTCCAATGGAGCAACAATAAATGAAAGCAAAAGTCTAGCTGTTAATCACAAATTCATCCGTACATCAGAATGAGGTCAAAGTCGATCAAATTAAAACAAATCAACATTTAAAAAAAAAAGAATTCTTTAAAAAAGTAAGTTATGTCTATAGAACTGATGATGATACTGTCAACATTCTTATTCTGGCATGTACATAATTTATGTAAGCGCATAACCAAATTTGAACAGATAAGCTCATTGTAAATTGTCGCATTCAGCACAAATACTTCTTATAGAAAGCAATATACCGACACTAATTAGTGCCATCATAAGTCAGCAAATGCCTTCAGCATGAAAATCGCTAAAACATGTACGCTGATACTGACAGTATTTGTGACTCCTTATCAAAGCAAACATGTTTGACAATATTTTCTACATTGGTGGCTGCGGTGGGATAACATTACGTACCTTATATCTGATGTTAGTGGAATCTCATGCCCGTTAACCTACCCTCATTACGAGAGAGTATCACTCATTTTTACCAAAATTAACCAATCTCCCTCGAAATCTCCCTCATCCAAGTCTAAACTCATACAAACTCAAAACCTACATCCTGTGGTCAAATGATTTAGTTACTGTAGGATGTGTGTAATGACCATAACAGGTCTGTCTGGATCAAATGAATACTTTTTGAAGTTATTTTGATACATGTTATGGGAAAGACAAATTGAGCAATGCAGTTTCAGTCGCATTTCACACACTTTCTCCCTCATTGGAAATATGGAATGAGGGAGATCTCCCACATTGGAGGTTTCAGAGGAATCTTCATCCACAATCATGTTTGTAAAACCAAACATATACAACAATATTGCCTACATCATTGACTGCGGTGGGAATCACATTACCTTATATTGCACATTAAGCGGAATCTTCATCCATAATCATGTTGGTCAAACCAAACATATATTACAATATTGCCCATAATGGTGACTGCGGTGGGATAACATAACTTGTAACTGACATTAGTGGAATCGTTATCAAATACCACATTAATCAGTTGGTCAAACCAAACATGTTTGACAATATTGCCCAAAACGGTGACTGCGGTGGGATAGCATTACCTTATATCTGACGTTCGTGGAATCCTCATCCACCACCATGTTGGTCAGTTTGAAGGACTTTGACCGCTCCCTACTTTGAGCACCACCAGACTTGGAAAGTCTTCTCATCCCACGCATCGAGTCTGGTGTCTCAAGATCGTTACGACTGCCAAACTCTAACCTCTTTGACTTCACTGAAGACAAAAATGAATAACTTTAAAATGTATTCAGGCAGAGCCTTACTAGTTTATGGAAATACCTAATGTAAGCGATCTCCAAAATGTTCTATCACAAAGAGCAAAATATTGTCTGTTGGGTAGAAAACCTACATCAGAATCTTTAAAATTTTAATTCCTTGATTCAATACAACAGAAAAAATTATATACAACACTAGATTTCCAAACTCAAATTGATGATTTCAAAATTAAGAGCATAAAAAACAATAAGCCGCCCAGCTCTGTTCAGAGCGGCTTAAAAACTATTTTCTTCTATGATAGTTACAAATTTTAAGGAGACAATTATAATACTAATTGCAATGATTCTGTGACAGCTAAAAATTTATAGTATAAATCTGACCAACCAGTGAATAAGAAAGTAACAAAGTACCGACTAATACGTCACTCACATTCATATCTCGGTGTGACAGGTGTAGAGCGTCGACTACTTTTGGAGTAACCTCCCTTGATGGATGAGGCGTTGGACAGTGTGGACGACGCCCTTACCATATTGGTAATTCTTTGGAACGGATTCAACGTTGACTTTCGTGCCTCGTCATCATCCATCCATGTAAATGGTGCTGCAGACTGTTGGACCCACAATAAAAAAAAAGATTACTAAAGTATTTTAAATTCACAAAATTAATCCCTTTCATTTTATTTCAAAACAAGAGGCGCATGCAGAGGGTCTGTATTGCCCAACTAGATCGTATTTTGTTTTTGTCCAATCAAGGGAAAATATTCTCAGCAAAAGTACTTTGCAGGTTTTCTTTCTCAACAAAAGTACTATATGCACATATTCTTACTTAACAAAAGTAATTTGCAAAATATTCTTACTGAACAAAAGTAATTTGCAAAATATTTTTCTCTACAAAAACCGTTTTCAAATATTCTTTCAAAAAAAGGTAATTTGCAAATATTCTTCCATATATCAATTGGTCTCTTTGGCTAAACTCATGCATCCACCCCGAAATTTCATAAATGACTCTTCCAAACTTGGCAAAATAATTTGTTAAGAGTTTTAAAGTTTCTTTATGAATTAAAGAGTTAAGAATGTTCCAGATTTAATGAAACTGTACATTACTCTTTTTCAATTCAACCCACTTCTGATCAAATATTATAACCCAGTGCTTTCTGGTATTGCAAAAGATGTTATCTAAAAATATTAACATGTCAAGACCCCTGAGACCATGAAAGTAGATACAGTGGAATTGACTTAATATCACATTCCTCTTTATATCATGTTTTCCCCAAGCATTATGTCATTTCCATTGATTTTGAGATACAACTTGTATAAATTATTGAAAGAAAATAAAAAAATCCAAAATAAATGATTCTTTAATGAAATAATGTTAATGATAGATTTAAACATCTTATATACATTGAATAGCTTACTTTTAGCTATAAAATATTGGAAATGCACTAGATTGGTGGAAAAACATGTTTTTCTTAATATCACATTCTTGTTAATATCATGTTTTTATCTGACAAATGCAACATGATATAAAGAGGAGTACACTGTAATATAAAGAACACTGTAATCAACAGCCACTCAGTCTTAAAAGATTGGCACATATGCTGGTAATAAAAAGCTGAAATTTGTTATACTAGTCAAGTCACATTATGCTTGTGTCTTTATGTGAAGGACTCAACATGCCATTGCGTTGAAATGATTAGCACAGCATCCTAGAAAGTGAATATGAATGACTTAGAATATCTGTGAGGATATATGAAAGACAGACCAATGTCTGTGATTCAGACAACAGCCCTTGTGGACCAACAACATCATTCAAGTAAGTTAATGCAACAGATTCAGCCTTCCAGCGAGTTAATGTGAGTTTAAAAGCATTCTAGTGACTCAGTCAATGCGAGTCTAAAAGCATTCTAGAGTGTAACTGCAAAAGAAATTGAGTTAAAGTGCATTATGATAAGGCCACAGCATTAGTGAGTTAATATGAAGGACACTGCATTCCAGTGAGTTAATATGAAGGACACTGCATTCCAGTGAGTTAATATGAAGGACACTGCATTCCAGTGAGTTAATATGAAGGACACTGCATTCCAGTGAGTTAATATGAAGGACACAGCATTCCAGTGAGTTAATATGAAGGACACTGCATTCCAGTGAGTTAATATGAAGGACACAGCATTCCAGTGAGTTAATATGAAGGACACAGCATTCCAGTGAGTTAGTATGAAGGCCACAGCATTCCAGTGAGTTAGTATGAAGGACACAGCATTCCAGTGAGTTGATATGAAGGACACAGCATTCCAGTGAGTTAATATGAAGGCCACAGCATTCCAGTGAGTGAATATGAAGGACACAGCATTCCAGTGAGTTAATGTGAAGGACACAGCATTCCAGTGAGTTAATGTGAAGGACACAGCATTCCAGTGAGTTAATGTGAAGGACACAGCATTCCAGTGAGTTAATGTGAAAGACACAGCATTCTAGTGAGTTGATGTGAAGGACAGCATTCCAGTGAGTTAATGTGAAAGACACAGCATTCCAGTGAGTTAATGTGAAGGACACAGCATTCCAGTGAGTTAATGTGAAAGACACAGCATTCTAGTGAGTTGATGTGAAGGACACAGCATTCTAGTGAGCTAATATATATATGAAAGACACATCATTAGTGAGTTAATATGAATGACACAGCATTGAAGTGAGTTAATTTGAAGGCCACAACATTCCAGTGAGTTAATATGAAGGACACAGCATTCCAGTGAGTTAATGTGAAGGACACAGCATTAGTGAGTTAATGTGAAGGACACAGCATTCCAGTGAGTTAATATGAAGGACACAGCATTCCAGTGAGTTAATATGAAGGACACAGCATTGCTGTGAGTTAATGTGAAGGACACAGCATTGCAGTGAGTTAATATGAAGGACACAGTATTCCAGTGAGTTAATGTGAAGGACACAGCATTCCAGTGAGTTAATATGAAGGACACAGCATTCCAGTGAGTTAATATGAAGGACAGCATTCCAGCGAGTTAATATGAAGGACACAGCATTGCAGTGAGTTAATGTGAAGGACACAGCATTGCAGTGAGTTAATGTGAAGGACACAGCATTGCAGTGAGTTAATGTGAAGGACACAGCATTGCAGTGAGTTAATATGAAGGACACAGCATTGCAGTGAGTTAATGTGAAGGACACAGCATTGCAGTGAGTTAATATGAAGGACACAGCATTGCAGTGAGTTAATGTGAAGGACACAGCATTGCAGTGAGCTAATGTGAAGGACACAGCATTGCAGTGAGTTAATGTGAAGGACACAGCATTCCAGTGAGTTAATGTGAAGGACACAGCATTCCAGTGAGTTAATATGAAGGACACAGCATTAGTGAGTTAATATGAAGGACACAGCATTCCAGTGAGTTAATGTGAAGGACACAGCATTGCAGTGAGTTAATATGAAGGACACAGCATTCCAGTGAGTTGATGTGAAGGACACAGCATTCTAGTGAGTTAATATGAAGGACACAGCATTCCAGTGAGTTAATATGAAGGACACAGCATTCCAGTAAGTTAATGTGAAGGACACAGCATTCCAGTGAGTTAATATGAAGGACACAGCATTCCAGTGAGTTAATGTGAAGGACACAGCATTCCAGTGAGTTAATATGAAGGACACAGCATTCCAGTGAGTTAATATGAAGGACACAGCATTCCAGTGAGTTAATGTGAAGGACACAGCATTCCAGTGAGTTAATATGAAGGACACAGCATTCCAGTGAGTTAATGTGAAGGACACAGCATTAGTGAGTTAATGTGAAGGACACAGCATTAGTGAGTTAATATGAAGGACACAGCATTCCAGTGAGTTAATGTGAAGGACACAGCATTCCAGTGAGTTAATATGAAGGACACAGCATTGCAGTGAGTTAATGTGAAGAACACAACATTCCAGTGAGTTAATGTGAAGGACACAGCATTCCAGTGAGTTAATATGAAGGACACAGCATTCCAGTGAGTTAATGTGAAGGACACAGCATTCCAGTGAGTTAATATGAAGGACACAGCATTGCAGTGAGTTAATATGAAGGCCACAGCATTCCAGTGAGTTAATATGAAGGCCACAGCATTCCAGTGAGTTAATATGAAGGACACAGCTTTCCAGTGACTAATCACTCAAGTGGGTCAATAGAAGCAATGAGTTCACACAATACATAGTATTACTCTGAGTGAATAGGGGAGGCACAGCAGACTAGTGAGTCAATATAAGACTTAGCCTTGTTGATTACACAACACACCACACTGATGTTTGAGGCTGGCACTCTCTACCTTCGGGTCCTTCTCCGGCGGGAGAAGAGACACCCGCCTTTGCTGAGAGTAGAACTCCTCCGCACTCTCGTCACTTTCGTAACCTTGACTTTTCTTCTTTGACCGCTTCTTTTTGACCACTTTATTGCGATTTTGCATGCAGGGCATAAGCTGGACTTCTTTCTCCTCCACCATTTCCTCCTCTTCATCTTCTTGGGAGTCCGACTCCATTGTCTCCAAACGGTATCTACGGGCGATCTGATTTAAGATCCAATAGGATATAAGGCTTCAAATTCATATCAACTTCTAAATTTGAAGATTTCATGATCTTAACCTCGCAACCAAAATAATTCAATAATGCATCGTCTCTTTTGCAACTGTCAAAGAGCATGTGAATACTTCTTTCGAACATTAAAACCTTATTAGTATTATTTGACCTGTTTACCTATCCGCAGAGAGTCAGAGAGAACAACAATTTTCCTGTGAAATTCAAAGATCTCATATGGTGTTTAGGGATTTTTCCATTCTGAGTAAGGGCCCCGGCCATCATGTAGCTATTTATTCTGTAATCATCAATCCTTGAGCTTTGGACCCAATTAAATCTTTGTTGAATTCTGACTAACTTTGATTCATAACGTCATAGCACGTTTGGATAATTGGATAATAGTTTGTAAACTGATTAAGTTTCATGTAAATTGGTCAACAAATACTTTATCAGCCACGAGCTGAATTTGTGGACAGAAAAACAGATTGGTCACTGTAGGGCACCAGTATCCCTGATACAGAGCCCTAATAAAGGCCTAAAAAAATTCCACAATTTGTATATCATTCCGAAAAATATACTGTTCAGTAGTCAAAAGGTATTCCATTTTCTGGCATACTTTTCTGATTCTCTTTCATGAGAATCAATAATCTAAAACCACCAAAATTAAAAATTAAAACGTAATAACTATTCAAAGATCACTTAGTTAGATTTAAGGAGAATTTAGACATTTCAATTTTTTTTTTTTTTTTTTTAAATCTCATAAGGTCATTTAATTAAGGTCTTTCCATCACCTCTTGGGCTTTCAAGATAAACCTCTACCTTAATTGGTATAGTGGTGACATTTTAAAGCCTGTAATGGAAATCGAGTCATTTTAACAACCTTGTCCCATTGCTATAGTCACACCTTGTCTCATCATCCTAATGGATCTCGATCCTTACAATCTATACCAGCAACAACCTCCTCACAATTCATCTCCCCACTCAGTTTTACCAGTACTTTACCTCAAAGATGTCCATGGTTGAGTCATCCTTTTCCACAGGCTGTCCGCCCCATCCTGGGGGCATGTGGCGTGGGTCTGGCTCCGGCACCTGTCATGGACAAAGAAACACTGCAGTTCTAGTCATTCGGTATAATGAGTAATAGTTGTTTTATGATATCTTGAAAGATGTGAAACCTAAAATTGTGCTGTGAGACCTTGAATGGTGTTGTGACACCTTAAACTAGAACTGTTGTCCAGGGGGGGCCAACTCATACCTTCCCTCCCCCCTAAAGTTAATTGTACAACAAATGAGGGGCACATCTTCATACTGTACTGTCAATTCCCACAAAATTTTAAAAAGATATGTTGAAAACTGGCCAAATGCATAGCAAGACAAAATTGCGTTCAAAAATGCAAATATTCCACTGTCATTCCCACAAAATTTTAAAAAGATTTGATGAAAACTGAGTGAATGCGTAGCATTACAAAATTGTGTCTACAGACGGTCGAATAGACAACCTGATTCCAATATATACCCCCCTAACTTTGTTGCGATGGGTATAATTATGTTATGAGACCTTTAATGATGTTGTGACACCTAAAATTGTGTTGTGACACCTTAAAAAGGTGTTGTGAGACTACATATTGTGCAGTAAAACTTTGAATGGGGTTGTGACACCTTAAATTGTGCTGTGAAAACTTAAATAGTCACCCGACACCTTTAATTGTGTTGCGAGACTTTAAAGGTGTTGTGAGACCATAAATTGTATTGTAACAACATGAATTGTGTTGTACATGTAACACCTGAAATTGTTTGTGACACCTTGCATAAGAGTATATGGCTAAAATGGTTTATTTAAATGTGACTATTAATCCAAATCCAATTAATATATACTTGTACAAGTTTGCATATCAATAAAACCTTTTATAATGCATATGTTTCTGAGTAAGGCACTAAAATATGCTTTAGAAAGCTTGAGGAAATCTAGAAAAAAAAATTCTGATATATTGTTTTGGCCCTCACCGGTTTGAGTGTCCAGATATCCTTCTTCCGAATCGTTGGAGTGACCGGTCGAACGTAACCAAGGTTCTTCCTGATGACAGAGTTGGGAATGTAACCTACAATATACATACATTTATATTTACCACTGAATGGCATTGCCACTATATGACCCTACCAAATTAAGTCGGTCTTCATCAGGCCATGAATGCCATTGACCAAATGTTGACGTCAACATTATTATGACGTCATAATTGTTACGTTTGATACCATTGACTGTCCCCGGGCGATAGCTGTTCTTTTCATTGAACAAGCATTATACAAAAATTACATTATTTAAGCTGAATGCTGAGAAATAAAAAGTGTTATTGTTTGTTTTATGAAATGAACAGATGCTAAAAATGGTAAATATAAGTATTGAACTGCTTCAATGAATTTGCCTTGACCAGTTGCCATTCATATTGCCTATGAATGCCAAATGCAAGCAGTTCAATGCTTAAATAATGAGATAACAAATCTTGCACCTCAGATCAAAAACGTATTTACGGACATGCACGACCAATGAACATAAAAAACAGTTATCTCCCCTTATTTTTCCTTCGGCTATACTTGCATAGTGGGGTTAATTATATAAGTACCGATAATTATTTTATATCACCATACAACCTGACGACATCAAAGGAACACATTCCTACCATCTTTTGGAATGATGCTTGTGCGCCGCTTCAACAGTTCTCGTTCCCATGGTAACAGCTCATCCAGGTTATTTGGGCTTGTCCTGTTACTGAGACTTCCTGTAAAACCATAAAAGATAGATTTATTTTTCCATTGCTCTAATTCTTAATCTGTCTGGTGTTTTTGAAGGTTGACACTTAATATTTTTATTTTCTGCTATAAACTGAACCAGAAACTGTCAAGGATTCTTCTACCTTGAACGGGGAAGGTCAAAGGCAAAAGTTTGTAATATAGGACAAGGAAAAGTGATAACAATAGTAGTGCCCATTAATTGTATCAATTCTCTTGGGGTTTGAATCCTCCACCCTTTGGTATCTAGTCAGACACCCTAGTACCACTTGACTAAATGGAGATTCCGTTCAGCACTAAATCTGAGTTATAATAATAATAATATACAACATTTGATACAGCGCTCAATCTAGCTAACATAAACCACTCTAAAGTGCTTTTCAGTATATAGATATACAATTCTCATACAATCAATACAATTAATACACACAATTCTATCATACACAATTCTGAGGAGTTCGCAGGAGCTGCCTTATCAGGCACTTACTACTCCTCCTATACCACCTGGCTAATATCTCCATATGTGTGTGTATGTACCGTAATTTCTCGCGTATAGTGCGCACTTTTTTAGGGAAAATCGAAAGTGTCAAGAAGGGGGTGCGCACTATACGCAAGAACAAGCATAAACCTTGACTTGGTCGCGATCATGTATCGTTAATTTTTCGGAGATTTTCAGAATAACCTGAAATATCCTTGCGGTAGTTAACAGTTGATATTTTTTAAAATAATTCCTGATTTGCATTATCTTTTTACAACCACGAAACGTTGCAATTATAAAAGCAATAAAATACGATAGGATCTGATAAATAAACTTGAGGAAAGTAGCCTGAACTTTCAGGTCGAGATTGGATCGACGCTACATTATCACAAGGCATATAGTGAAATATACGGAAGAATTAGATCGTTGTTAGCACTCTGATGTTAAAAATGCTGTTCTTGTGTAAAATCATACTGTAGAATTCAATCCTGACGGTAGAAATGTGTCAAGAACGACCTGGAAGTTCGCCGGTTTGTGTAATACAAAGAGTGAAGGTCGCGTAATATTAATACCCGACAGTAACAAACAGAGTCGCAAACAAGCGAGTTGAACTGGTAACAATAACAGTAAGAGTTTGGAAAATAAACATTTAGGGACTCAAAACAGTCAAATAAATATCCATATTTTCTTTTCAAAGAAAAAAAATGCTGAAATCACAAAGGGTTTGTGTTTTTTATATCAGACAAATTTGGCTGTATGCGGTCCTCGTCGGACCTGATTGAGTGACTGCTTTTAGTACACCCGCCAACTCAGTACACTGCCGGCTCTATCGATGTCTAGACTCCACAATTGTTTTTATAGAAAACCTGGAAGATTAAGTCTTATGTAAGATTTAATTGAATAATTTATGAATGATATTGCCGTGAAAACATCGTTTATTTCAATTATCTGTATTGGGCCTGTGCCTTCGCTGGTGTCAACAGAACTTCACCGTAACTCGCGCGAGGTGTCAATCAATGTCAAGTCTAATTAACGAGGCATTGTGTTATGTTTTCAAAGTTTCCTATTCAAAAAAAAATTAATTTTTTTTCCAAGAATTTTTTTTTTTTATTTTTGGACCCCAAAAAGTACCTGCGCACTATACGCGAGAAATTACGGTATGTGTGTGTGTGCTGGAGATGGATTGTGTTCTGTTTGTAGTTGGACTGTGTTTTCAACAGCATCTTTTAGAATGCCACCTCACTTGAATCCTATAGTACAGATACTGCAACACTCATCCCAGACCATTTTATACTCCACCTGGGTTGTTGGAGTTGTGTGGGCAGGAGAAAAACACTTTCTCTGAATGTTCCATGCGTAAGACGATTACGGGGATCGAACCCCGGCTGCCTGCATGGAAGGCCGGAGTGTTAACCACTCGACCAATCCGCCCACAAGTGTGTCAACATAAGTACGCTAACAGTATTTATAATGTCATTCTTCAAAATCTTTTTGTCTTTCTAATTACCTGTTTAAATACAATAACTGTTTACATCCTTATCAACAATCAAATCATCAGATGTCAGTTAGATCTGATAATGTTCACGATGAAACAATCACTAGTTTACCTACGTGTGTGAGGGTTTGAATTGTAGCTATCAGAAATCATCAATACCCGATATCAAATTACTTCATTACAGAACTCCGCTATATTTAGGCCCAGAGAATGCAGGATCCTTTATACTCAGACAACTTATATAAACAAAATAACATTATTTATTTTATAGCAATTACGAAACAAGTTATCTAACTTATATTGACCACTCTTGTTGGCCCGGATGTTAGCGAGTGAAGGGTCTTGGTATGGGAGGAAACTGGGATACCAGGAGAAAACCCACGGTCAGGTAGGTGACCCCATACCTTTTCATGTCAGATCCATGAGGTGAACCCTGGCTGCCTTGGTGAAAGGAAAGTGTGCTTTCCACTGCACCAACTGGACAACTTCTTTTTTAAATTTAATCAAATATTCCGAAAATCATCAGACTTCACTTGGAACAGTTTTGTCAAACAATTAGATTCTACTTTCTAATTAATGGTATGCCAATTAATACATCAGATTATTAAACATTAATACATGCCAACAAATCATGCAAAAATGAAATCTACTACAAAGGAATGATTATAACTTTATCATAACATAAGAATAATAATAATACCTAACTTCACGAAAAAAAAAAAAAAAAAAAACGACATGAAAATTAAACAAAGCTTCATTTTACAGTATTTTCTATATCAAAATAATATTGCATGATAAGAAAATGATTTAAAACCAATTAGTGTTCAAAATGTCATGCAACTGAACTATTTAGATGATCGATATTGATTATAATGACTGCCTGTTTGTTATAACTTAACAGTCCTTCAATGTATCAAGGTCGTACAGGGCCATGCAAGGGTATTAATGACTTGTCCTCACAACAAGGTCAGTAGTTCATGCAGGGTCACACAAAGGTCTTAATGAATATTTTAGTAAGTAATTACAAAAATAAATACAATTCAATTAAGGTCATACATGGTTGCATACAATTCTTAAATGTTCATTGGGGGGGGGGGGTTTAGGGGGAGAGAGAGTGGTTGAATTGCATGGATTGCAATTTGTACAGGCATTTTGGGTTTGTTGGGGCATGGGGAAAGAGAAATAAGACAGAGAGAGGTGGGGGGGCAGGGGGGTGCATTTTAGAATGACACTATAACCCCATGAAGTGACCTGGTGAAATACAACTTTTTTTTATTGAGGACATTCTGCCTACAGATGTCTTTGTTGATTAAACATAATAGATTTCGTCACCACTGGATGGGTGTTTGAGTGGTATAGTTACTGGCTTTCACCAAGGCAACCAGGTTGGATTTTACAATCAGACCTGAAGAGGTTTATAGGGTCACCTGCCCCACTTGGTTTCCTCCAGGTATTCTGATTTCCTCCCACAATAGTGAATTTAGTACCCACCTATAATAACATTAACCGGACCAACAAGAGCGCTACTCAGTATATATATCAGCTAGAAATAAACTTGCTTCATGACTATGTATAAATATATAACATTTAATATCTAATATTAAACTGGATCCCCACATATGAATTTGTCAAACACCCCCCCCCCCCCCCCACCCCCCACTTCAATATCAATTATGAAATATTTTTATTTTCAAATTAAGATTTCTTTGACGACAAGGTCAGTGACAAACCAAATCAATCTTTTATGGGCGTTTTTTTTTTTATTATGAACTAAGAAAACCTCAGCGTTGCACCTTAAACAGCACGACCCAACAGTATCGCTGTCAACATTTTAAATGTTTGAGGCTATAAAACACTGGGTGTGTATGTGTGTGGTATTATTAGCTATGAAAGGTTTGTTGTTGGTTAATCACCCTAACAGTTTATTGGTTCATGGTAGAACAGTTTATCACTTGATAAAGAAAACAGGTCCACAGGGCCTGCAGGAAATTTCTGTAGTTTGACGGAGCATATATAGCACATTATTTCATTCACCCCTACAGACTCATTTAAACCCTCCCAATACAAAGATTGGAATAGTTCATTATGAAATTTCAGGGGTGAATGAGTTAATGGGCAATGTTTTGTTATAAATGGTTTCCTTCCATCTTGTTGAGGATACTGGGCAAGATTTTCCAGTTCTTTATTATGTTACAATAAGCAACTAATCTGTGATTTAGGTTCAAAGTTTGAATTCCTTCCTCGCAGTTAATTTTTGAGTTCAAGTATTAAGTTTTTGATGTCATTTCCCATTATTATTATTACATGAATGGAATGGAACTTTGTTTTCTAATTAAGCTAAAAATACTGTTTAATCAATGACCAGAAAAGATCATTAGTATGCATCATAAAATTGTGATAAGCAACTTCTATGGTTATAAGCCAAATAGATATACTGAAATGAAAGGATCAATTATATCATGAATTTCAAGAACTGATATGGAAAGTATATCTAAGATTTTAAACTACAGCACCTCAAAGTTGATAAGTCCAAATTTGTAACCTGAGTGTGATACTCACGTTTTCTCTCCCCTCGACTCCCAGCTTTGTCACGTGATACCATACTCCTCTGTGATTGGCCAACTCTAGACATCTGTTTTTCAAATGGGGATCCTATTTCAACTTCGGCATTAAATTCAAAATCTGTCAAGAAAATTTAAACTTATAGGTACAATATTTTCTTAAATAGTATACTACATCTGAAATCACTATATATAAACTTCAACAAACATTGTAACCTTTAGACATTTTTTTCTTCTTTTTGGGATTTATTGATAAGATCACTAACAGGTGAACAATTAAAAGAGCCCTCTTATGACACCTTGACCCCTCCCTATGGTCAGTACCCTATAAAAGAAACTTTAACTTCACCTTAAAATTTTTTAAACCCATATTGCCTATTTACATAACATAGTGTTCCCTGATATGTCAAATCTAAACAAAGAAAAGGGTCAAGTCTTTTGGATTTCAAAATGTTTCCCAAAAGGTTTAATTTTATAACAGAAATGCTAATCTTAAAAGTGTTTATAGATCCCTAAAATCTACATATAAAATCATGTCAAATTTCAAAAATATTAAAATTGACAATATATAACCTGACTCTCCACAATCTATTTTTAGCAACATTGACCTTGGCCTTGGAAATCTATAAACCCCTAAAGCACATTTACTATAATATCACAGTGTATTGATCTCCATGTGAAATTGACGAATCTATCAAAAGATATTCTCCGAACACAAAAGTGTACACAGACAGATAAATGTGCTACTGGCTGATTACTAATTACAAGGGGCATGCTGTATCTCTGGTTGGAGGCCGTAATAAACTACAGGTATACATGTACATAGATAGATCTAATTTGTCAATACATTCACATTCATTTGTTAATCTAATAACATGCAAAGAATATCAATTGATTTCCACTGATAAATCCCAGCTATGCAGGACTCCCAGTAATTCTATTTTCTGTATCAAACAGTTTGGGTTTTTTTTTTACCAAAAAACTAAAAGCCCAATTTGCCCAATTTGCTGAGCTTAAGCTACTATGGCCAGCTTGAAAACTAAGTAATATTTTAAAGTACGGTCAAACCTGTCATAAAGGACACCTCTATATCAAGGACACCTGTCTATAAAGGACAGACTCATCATTCCCACACAGTGCAATTTACTATATAATGTACCTCTGTATAAAGGACTCCTGTCTATAAAGGACAAACTCATTCCCAGTGTAATTTACTGAAAAATTAACCTCTGTATAAAGGACACCTGTCTATAAAGGACAGACTAACGTTCCCACACAGTGTAATTTACTGAAAAATTAACCTCTGTATAAAGGACACCTGTCTATAAAGGACAGACTCATCATTCCCACACAATGCAATTTACTATATAATTAATCTCTGTATAAAGGACACCTGTCTATAAAGGACAGACTCATTCCCACACAGTGTAATTTACTGAAAAATTAACCTCTGTATAAAGGACACCTGTCTATAAAGGACAGACTCATTCCCACACAGTGTAATTTACTGAAAAATTAACCTCTGTATAAAGGACACCTGTCTATAAAGGACAGACTCATCATTTCCACTCAGTGTAATTTACTGAAAAAATAGCCTCTGTATAAAGGACCCTTTTGCCCTGTCCCTTGGGTGTCCTTTATAGACAGGTTTGACTGTAAATGTCTAAAGACTTGAAAGCCAATTTCCAATTCATACTACAACACAATTTTTTTAACACATTAGAACCCTGTGACCTTGAAAGTGGGTCAAGGTCATGCACTTGACAGCCCTTCATCCAAGCTAGTACCTGGCCAAAAATCTGTTTCATTGGCCTTTCATTTATTGAGAATAAGCTAATTTAAGTTAATAAACACATTTGACCTCTGTGAACTTGAAAGTTCATTCAAATGAAGTGTATCTGGATCAAATGAATACTTTGTGAAGTTATTTTGATACACAATAAGGAAAAGACAAATTGAGCAATGCAGTTTCAGTAGCATTTCACTCACTTTATCCCTCAATGGAAATATGAAAAGAGGGAAATCTCCCGGTAGGTGACTTAATATACAGACAGCAGGTAAAGAGATATAAAATTACTATAACTTACCATGGTACTCGCATGTGTTATACATGGCATTGATTCGCCCGCTGATCAACATTTTGATAAATGATTTGTCTCCAAAAACGAATAAATCCAATTCACTCCTGGGTGCTATTAAATAACTTTTACAACTTATCCATAAATGTTATCTCCGTAGAGACTAACATTGACAAAAGGGATCACCGGAACTGTTCAAGATAAAAGTTTGGATCGCTAAACGAATTAATTCAAAAAGCATCTTATATAAGATACGCAACCAATTTACATGCCACAGTAGTTACGTTCATAAGGATAAACAAACTCAAATCCAAAACTAATATATGACTAATCTATATAACACAACACTCCCTCTGGCTTTTTAAAAACCAGAACAATCTAATCCCGCCACGAAATAAAACACAGAGTTTTTATTTTATAACATTCAGGATAAAAGAGAAAGTTATAACTAGCCTCTGAAAACTGATACCTGACCACCCCCATTACTGAACAATAGACTTGCTTTCTGGTTGATCAGGTTCCGTCTATTCTAAATTAAAGGGGAGTGAGGTTTGTTGGTTACGTTATTATGAACAAAGCAATTTCTGTTTGTGATGTTGATCAAGTTGACATAGAAATGGAAACCAATACACAGATTCTGAATCACAAGTCGCCATTGTGTTCTTGTCCGTGATGGAACAGGCGCGGCCTGACATGAAAACCCGAAGACATTGCTTAACACAGTAACGTAATGTACAAAGATATGGGCCTGGTCTATACCCAGCGTTACTACAATTTCACACTCAACGCACATGAACGCTGGGCAATTCTAAATATTCTATAAATGTAGATTTTTTATCTGATGTTAGGAACAATGTGTTCAATTATTAAGATATACGTTAAAAAAATATATATTGAGAAAGTTTCCTATATGTGGCATATGAGTAATGAAATTGTATTTAAATCTAATATACAGTACCATACATACAGAAACAGTTCATTATATATTACCTGTGAAACTTTTAACACAGACTAAATAACTTTTTGAAGACTTTTAACAAGTGATTAAGAAGTTGATGTTTATGCCTTAATTGCGGGCATTCACCCCTTAACACCTATTTAAACTCATCCAATTCAAAGGTCGAAACAGTTCATTTTGAAATTTCAGAAGTGAATGGGTTAATGAACCCTGTCCCACTGCAAACATAACACTAAAGTTCCACCGCATATAAGCTTGTTGTAAAGTCAGAGTAACCTCCCCTGATTTATTTTTGGATAAGACTACAGTTCGGACACTAACCTGGCTTTTAACTTCTGACCAGGTGTAGCTCAATTGGTAAAAGGGACAGTAAAAACAATTGAATCTGACCCCTGAAGACACATTTGAACTCTTCCAAATCAAAGGATAGTATAGTTCATTATAAAATTTCAGGGGTGAATGAGTGAACAGCTTAGGCATGGTGATCCGAGGTTATAGGTTCAAATCCTCGTCAATTAATAATAACAATTCGAGGTTCTTATAAATTTCTAGAACTACCCAACCACGTACTCATTTACAGCTGAGTAGACTGGAACAAGCAGAGTAAAGTATCTTGCTCAAGACACATTTGCATTGATTTTTTTTCATTTTATTTACTTTGTTGTTTATTTCATATCAATTTTTTCGTGTTAAATTCTCTTCACATATAATTTATCAAAAGGATTATTGGTCATACAAAATATTTCCAGTTCATACTTAACAATTTTGGAATACTTCCCAAACTTTATTTCTGTATTTTCTCATATTTTTTTTATAATGATTCCAGAATCATTTTGCAAACACTTTCTTCTAAAATAACATCTAGCAAAAAAAAACAAAAAAACTTGAATTTGTTTTTGTGGTTCACTAAGACATCATTTGACAAAATATTATTAATCTGAAATACAAAATGAAGAGAAAATTTTAAACAGATTTCAACCTCAAAAAAAAACAAACCCCACCATGCTTTAAGAAATAAGACATTTATGAAAATTATACAGCATGACAAAGCCTGCTACATGCAAACAAATAAACGGGAACTAAAACATATAATACAGCATGCAGCTTACCTTGACATTGTCACCTGACAAGTAGGCATGAAATTCATTTGTCAAACATGGAATCAATTTCCTAGAATATCGACACACAATCTACCTTGATGATTAACTAAAAGGTGTCGACACACCACTGTCAGAGATCAAAGGTGTATTCCCTTCACTTTTCAAAGCCGCGATCCAAAGTATTAATTTATGCTTCGTCTAGTTCCGATTCTCATATCACACATCAATGTTCTTGAGTTCGAGACAGATACAACCTTCTAATGCTACAGATCAGACACCTGGCACTATCTTTTTTCTATCCTCACGGTCAACGAGTTTCTCAGGTGGTATAAACTACATAGATATATACACTGCAGACCAGTTAGCCATTATATACATTGTCATCATCAACATAAAACAATTCAGGTTCAAAAGTTGCTGTCTGGTATCTTAAGTGACTCAATAATGTGACGGAACGTTCTGCAAACATATTGATATCTTAAATATGTGGCCAATACAACTTGATTATTTGTTGTCTCAATCTTATACTTAACACTAAAACTTACAGTATCAAAATTTGGTAGAAAAACAAAGGAATGTTAACTAAAGGCTATTCCAAGTTCAATGAGGTGCCAACTTTTTTAATTGAAAAAGGTCTATTTTTGTTTCAGAATTAAACTTTTTTTTAAATTACAGATTTTTTTATTTTTGCATAGTAGGATAATTTTCTGGAACACTTTGCCTCCTTTCATTAAAAATATATGCTCTATGAGTCAAGATTCCATTGGTGAATTTCATCTCATTCAATTACCCCTGGAGACACAATTAGCCCTTCCAGTTAAAACGTTGGAATAGTTCATTATAAAAGTTCAGGGGTAAATGAATTTCATTTTTCCAGAATTATATATTTAACATTTAATTATGTTCTGACCTATTACCATATTTTTCATATGACACATCAGGGGCCGGCTACAATAGACAATGTCTTAGCTCAATACATTTATCTTGAAGCTAAGAAACACTTTGCTTGGCCTTATATACTTGGGAGACAATGATGATCAGTGAGTATTATAGGATGTTATCCCCGGAGATAACTGTGACCTATACCCCAGTGTCTACCCCTTTTATCTTAGAGTACCGTAACCAGTGTCAAGTACTGCAGATGACGCAGAAAACAAATCCAAGGCACAGCTTCGGGAAAAACTTGTATCGTTATCTTGATATGTTAGAATTAAGGCTACATGCTACCCTTACTTTGGAATAAATCTCCTTTTCTAGAGAGTTCTAAAATGATAGGTCGGTTGTTAATGTTTCTTATTTGATTATTAATTGTCTGGCTTTATTTATATCATTATCTTGATATGTTAGAATTAAGGCTTCATGCTACCTTTACTTTGGCATAAATCTCCTTTCCTAGAGAGTTCTAAACTGAATGGTATGTACCATTACTTGTTTAACACCTCTTGACACATTTGTTAGGTACTTAAAGAAATTAAGGTTTTTCGCTGATAACAAAAGATTGAGTAACAAGCTGCTCACCTGAATTACAGCAAATTTGTATATTCTGATATATAAATATATTATTTAAAACATTTTAGTTTCAGCTTTTTTCCCCTGAATTAAGTGTGAATCCTTTCAAGTGAAGGGCATACAGACTCTGAATGTGTTAACACTTTTCTTGGTTTGGACGGGTTACAATTCATTTTTCTTCTAACTCACCTCCATCTAAATCATCTTCAGCTTTCTCATTCTCCGAAAGGTTTTCATCTACATCAATATTTTCTTCAATTCTGTCTGCATCTTGATTGTTTTCTACTAAAATGAAAATAATTGACTTAACATTTTCATCTTAAAATAAATTGGCTTTACATTTTCATCTTCAAAATAAATTGACTTTACATTTAAATCTTTGAAATAAATTGACTTAACATTTTCATCTTCAAAATAAATTGATTTTGCATTTCATCTTCAGGTTTAACATATTACAATAAACATTAAAAGTCTTTACAGTGTTTCATGGGTGAAAGTAAAAAAACACTGAAAAACTGGAAATAAATTAAAATAAGAAAAAGCTGAAAAAATGGAAATAAATTTATTGACCATCCACATGTCAAAAAACGGAATTCCTTCACAAAACAGAAAACTATCACTCATGATGTTTATAGGGATTATAAAGCTTTAAATGTCCTTATTTTTCCACATTATTTGGATGAATACCTCGATACCTTAACTGATGTAGTCTAACACATTTCTACCCTGTAATAGCCCTGTGGTGACCCAAGTGAAAGTCCAGTGGAAGCATTTGACAGTTGTTTTTTTTCTTGGAGATATTTGACCCACTGTGACATTGAATGTACTAGTCAAGGTCATTTATTTCAGAAAACTTTAATTTTAGCTTTTTGTCTCATGTACCTACTTGCTAAGTATAAGTACTCCAAGCCTTTTGATTTAATCCAGAAGAAGATTTTTGAACACTTTGCACATCAAACCCCTGTGACCTTCCAAGAAGTCAAGGCCATTTTTTATCCGTTTCTGTATAATAATCTTAGCTTGACATGTCAAAGATTGTGTGTTGGTCTCAACAATGAGTTTACTAAAAGATAGATGCATAATCTCAAAAACTTGTCATTCCCTCAAATAATGTGGCTCTTGTTGGATGAAATTATCAAGAAGAAATGAAACTTACTGTTTTCTTTTTCCTCCTCTGTTTGACCTTCGACCTTATTTTCTTCAGAACTCTCCTGGTTAGAGGTAATATCTTCTGGTTGAGCCTCTAGGTCTTTAATCACCAACTGTGTTCCTGTTTTGTCTTTTTTTGTTTGTTCCTGGACTCTCTGGGATAGCGCAATGCTGTATCTAGGCAACTGCTGAGGGTCAAACCTAGAAAAATGTGAATAATATTAAAATTAACCCTTGAATTTTCATAGTGAACTACTCCAACTTTTCAACTGGAAGAGTTCATATTTGTCTTCAGGGTTGAATGAGTAAATCAAAGGTATTAAGGGGAGACTACTTTAGATGTACCATAAAGGGAGGCTATTCTCAGTATGGAACAGCTGGGTCTGTAACTGATAATCTGCTTTTGGCGAAAAACCATTTTCAGTGTAAAGTCTATTAGGATTTAAGTACCATATCATGGAAAGGTTAATCTATCTATTTTATTTAACATTAAGGGAACACGATCATACTGTCTTTCTTTTCCCTCAAAGGAGACTGCTCTCTTTATGGAATAGCTGGGTCTTTATCTATTATTTGACTGGGGTGTCAAACCATTGTAAGTGTGAGCCTATATTGGGATTTAAGCACTTAAATTATTATTGAGAGGTTAACCTATACACATTTAAGGAACACTATTGTACAGTTGTTGTTTTTCTCTCAAAAATTCCATGTGCAAAAATACTGACTTTTACAGTTTAAGTTTATAACAATTAATCAACATATAAAACTGCAAAATGTATTTACCATGGTTTGACTATGTTATTGTACACAATAGCATTTTCCCTCAAGTCATCCTGAAAAAACAACAGTTCAAAGGTCAAACAAATGTCATTAATACAAATAGCACATCAATATTCAGGTACAAGAAAACAATTGAAACTTCAACCAATTTTAAAAAACAGACGATTTTTACATTGTATCATTGTTTTCAAAGAAAATCTACAGTATACAAATTATCAAGGCTTAACCAGGCAATCAAAAACTTCACAATCACTGGTAAGCCAAAGATATTAATTTATTATTATCAACCAGGCATCTTGTACCAGCTAGGCTAATGGAGAATTAAATTAGATTAAAATTGAAGTTTTATTTACCAGGAAATCAAGAAGTGCAATTCTCTCCAAGTAATTCTGAGGGAAATAACTTGTCAAGGGAATGGAACTGAAAAGATAAAAGAAAGTAGTGAATATTATGACAAACAAGAAGATTTTTGCCCAGCATGCAGTTACTGTCATTGTATTATATCAAGAAATATCGAGGAGGGAAATAACTTGTCAAGGGAATGGAACTGAAAATAGAAAGATCAAATAACAGTCTCCTTAAGGTGGTGAACATACAAATAAGAAGACTTTTGCGCCGCAATTATGTATAAATATGGGTGGATTGGTCGAGTGGTTAACACTCCGGCCTTCCATGCAGGCGGCTGGGGTTCGATCCCCATAATCGTCATACGCATGGAACATTCAGAGAAAGTGTTTTTCTCCTGCCCACACAACTCCAACAACCCACGTGGAGTATAAAATGGTCTGGGGTTGGTGTTGTGGTATCTATGCTGTAGCATTCAAGTGAGGTGGCACTTTAAAAGATGCCATTAATATTGGAAACACGGTCCCACTACAAACAGAACACAATTCATCTCCAGCACACACATATGGAGATATTAGCCAGGTGGTATAGGACAATTAGCTAGCGCCTGATAAGGCAGCTCCTGCGAACTCCTCAGAATTGTATATGATATAACTGTATGTGTTAATTGTATTGATTGTATGAGAATTGTATATCTATGTACTGTAAAGCGCTTTAGAGTGACTTATGTTAGCTAGATAGGGCGCTATATCAAATGTTGTATATTATTATATTATTACATTAAAGAAATATCGAGGTGAGATAATAGATTATATAGGTTATCATGCAGTTTGTGAAATTAGTGACCAATCTACATGCACATCCCGAGTCCTGCACTCATAGAATTTTGAAAGGACCCATGGAATTTCCGAAAATGGTTAAACTAAACATTGTGGGACTCATTGTTCTTGGTAATATAAACAAAAAGGATGCATGAAAAATAATTATAGATTGATCACTGTCAAGTTGTTTGGAATGTTGGAATTAAGTTGCTGTTGTTCTGAAAAACTCCACCTATCGTGTAAAAATGGAGCACATATAAACTTGTCCAAACATTCTACCAAATGAGGGGGATTGGAACAGATCTGAAACAGTTAATTTCAATAAATGCACTCCACATGAATCTTGAGTTCTACTTTCACCACCTCTAATTTTGGAATCGATAGAACTGGGACTGAATTAAACGCAAGTTTTAATAATAGATGATTTAAAATTGTATTGTAATTTCTTCCTCAAGAAAATGTTAAAGTTTGGCAAGTATTTTACAAAGAACATGTATACAAGTCTCTGGGTGGTCAGGTGGTGCAGTGCAGTGGATAATAAGCGCATATGCCTTTCACCAAGGCGGCCAGGGTTTGATTCCTTGACCAGACTTGAAAAGGTATGGGGTCACCTGCCCGACTTCGCGAGTTTTCTCCGGGCACTCCAGTTTCCCCCCACAATAAGACTCCTCGCGGGCTAACATCCTGGGCCCGGTTGTTCAAAAGGTGATTAGCCTAATCACTATTTAACAATATTTTTTAAACTTTAATAATTCTGTCAATATACAAGGTAAAATCTTAACATTTTGCATGTTAATTGACACTATTGGATATTTGATACCTGCAAAGTTGTAACTAAATCTATGGGTTCATTTTAAAGTTACAGGATAATTAAAATTTGCACTAATCACTGTTTAAGCTAATCATCTTTTGAACAACTGGACCCGGGCCAACAAGAGTGAATGATATAAGTTGGATAAATTGTTGCATAATTGTTGTAAAATAAATAAAGTTTAAAAAAAAAAAATTCTGAAAAGTTCACAATCCTATAGCTAGCCAAGAGTCAAACTCGCAGTTGGATATAACTTAATTAGTTTTAAATATTCAATAGTCGATAATGTCTTTCTAAGCAGCGTATCTAAATATAGTACACCTTAAAATCAACCTAACCAGGATTTACAGTCCGAGAGTCTCGCCATTGCGTAAGTTATACCACAGAGTAGAGATTTTAGAGTAGTACCTATATCTATTCAGATTGCCTACATTCAAATGTAGGAGGTCAAAGAATTATATATATAGCACACCTTAAAACCAAACCTAACCAGTGAGGACCTACAGACTCAGAGTCTCGCCATTGCATAAGTTATACCACAGAGTAGTGAAATGTTATACCCTAGCTATACAGATAGTCTACATTCAAACGTAGGAGGTCAAAGAACTTCCCATAATAAAATACTTTAGAACTTGACTTGAATTGTCCCTATGACCATTCATTAGTGTTAAGTTGTTTCACGCATGATTAAGTATTAAGACTGATCAACAAAATTTATTAAGCTAAAATGTATCAAGATTGACATCCTTAACGAACTCAATATCATATTTGTTTTGTTTCTATCCCGCATTTAAAATTTAATCATATAGCCATTCATGTTGTTTATGAAAATAAACACCAGTGTGTTTTTAATTAAACAGTTTCAAACAATGAAACAACATTAGGAGTGGCAAATCGTGTATTTTGGGTATTTTTTAGAAATTAAAACAATGTTTGCGAATGATTATGACATTGAAAGATGAAATTTTAAACCAGTCCTTATAATTCTTAATCCAATTTGACTTCACAAGAACTGCGACCTCTTTCGAGGTAACATACAAATTGTGTAGATTTAGACAATCTGTTGGTAACCCTAGATAAAACATTACATTCCCAAACACAATGAATTTACCTCAGCTTGCTGGCTATAAGATGAATTTTAATATCAATAAGATTTTATTTAAACCACTTGATAATACATACCTGTTAACCCCCTCTCATTTTGACCAAAATTTACCAGTCTCCCTTGAAATCTCCCTCATCCAAGTCCAAACTCACACAAACGCAAAATCTACATCCTGTGGTCAAATGATCTCCTAGTTACTGCAGGGTATGTGTAATGACAATAACAGGTGTGCCAGGATCAAATGAATACTTTTGAAGTTATTTTGATACATAAAATAGGAAAGACAAATTGAGCATAAATGCAGAACTACTTTTCAGTCCATTTCACGCTGGATGTGGAATTAGGGAGATCTCCCTCATTGGAGTTTTCAAAGGTTAACACCTATGATAATATAAGCTAAAACCCTGATAAACAATTTTTTGTTATAAAAGTTCAGATAAGACAAAAAATACTTTGTTCATTAACTTTAATCAAAGTCATTAAAGAAAGGTTTCAACTGATTTTTGGCACATATGATATAGCTGATCATGACTGTTACCTGCATGATGGTTTGTGATGATTTAAGTACCTTAAATTGTATAGACCATATGTCTTATTAAATAAGATTGACAAGGATCCATCCACTAGCTCTAAAGAAATATAGCGATCACAAACTATAGAGAACTCTAAAATCCAAGATGGCTGGCTATCAGCCATATTGTTTTTTGGATCTGTCTGAAAATGAACCACGGATAACTAGGCACCACAAGAAACCTACATGAAATTTGAGAGGTATCAATTCAGTACTTGTCAAGAAATTACGCGATAACAAACAATTACTGTAAAATCCAAGATGGCCGCCTGTCAGCCATATTGTTTATCGGATTGGTCCGAACATGGACTATGCACAACAAGAGAAACCTACATATGTAGTATGAGAATTTTCCACCCAGTACTTGTCAAGAAATAGCAATAACAAACAATTATTGTTAAATTCAAGATGGCCACCTGTTGGCTGTTGGCCATGTTGTTTATCTGATCTGTTCAAAAATGGACAATGCACAACACAGGCACACATAAAGAAACCTACATATGAATATTTGAAAATGATGAAAAAGCAATAGCAAACTAATATTGAAAAATCTAAGATGGCTGCCTGTCTGCCATGCTGTTTATGGGATCTGTCTGAAAATGAAGCATTGACATCTAACTTCCAAGGGAAACCTACGTATGAAATTTGAGAATGATCCATCCTGTGCGTCCCAAGAAATAGCAATAAGAATCGTTCAAAGAAGGATGGATGACAGACAAAGAATGACATACCAGAGACGCAGGGTGATTTGAATAGCCGGGCACCATCTGATGATGTGGTCTAAAAACTGACCAAAAATCTCACTCAACTAATTTTGACATATATATATATATATATTACTTCCACAAGACATGTAAGTGCCTCAGCCAATCAGAGTTCAGGACAGTCATATTGAATTTAGAACATAAAAGTTAATTCCCTTGGAGAAAGCATTATTGTTCTAGGTCTCATAGTTTCTGTCAGTACTTCTTTAAACAAAATTTTTAAATCAAATTACAAACACACAATTACAACTTTTACGGACTTACCAAAATTTGTTTTTTGGAAATATCTATTCAGAGATTATTTTGGGGTGAGATTTGGGGATTTTTACCCATATTTTTCCTGAAAATCTCATTAAAAATTCAAAATTATATTACTTTAAACTGAAAAATTTCATAAAAATTTTGCTAATCCCATAAAATCCCTCAAATTCTCCCATAGGTTTAAAGAGCCAGAAAATTATCCCTGCTATTAGCTAAACCTTTTATCTTTTCCCCATCACAACTACCAATCGTTAAAATTTCAATTGACACCACAATAGACCTGTTACAATATAACTCATTTACCCCAGAAATCTCAAAATGAACTATTCCAACCTTTGAATTGGAAGCATTCAAATGTGTCTTCAGGGGTGAATGAGTTAAAAAATTCCCATAGTATATAACATTTCTTACCTGTTTCTTTTCTGAAAATGAAGATGCCAGGATGTCGAATTCGGAAATAAATTCCTAAAATTTTGTTATAATTTGACTGTTTCCTGTGAATCTGCTCTGTCTTACATACTTGTTACAGTTTAATTTACCAAATAACGTATGAAAAGATTTCGAACTTAGACGTCATCCTGATTCAATCTCAACAAACTCCTCAAAATGCTTCTCAAAAATTGTTGTTGAAGTCTCAAAGTAGCCGAGACAATCCCAGACACATTCCGGATGTGTGAATTTTGAATCCATGCATTCTCATTCCAATATCCGATAATAACAAACAATTCAATTATATTATTGACAAACAAGTTCCACTCCGTTTAGGTTAAATATAATGAAACAATGTTAACTAGAGGTAACCACATAATTCCAAGGACCAGGCAGTGTCTTAAATTTCATCAGACATTTAAAATGTCAACAATATTGTTTACACATTTATCTCAAGAACTACGGACAGATCCATTATTTCATCCGTCAGAAAAAACACATGTCAAACAAATATTTCTGAAATAAATTATATCCATAGGAAAATGTTTTCATGATATTGAAACATCCATCACAGACATGTAGTTAATCCATTATTTATCTGTTGTCAACACACAAAAATACTTGACAAAATTTTGTCTCAAAAAAAACGTCAAAATCTCTGTGATGGGTCAGATTATATTTGTATGCATGTCAATCAAACCTCCTTTAACGAAAATGGTAAAATTAATCCATGTTATACGTCAAGCCAATATTACATCCCACGAACAATCAAAATAAAAAAACTAACATTGATCTACAGAACATTCCACAGAAATATCAAATTAACATTAATTGTTATTAAGGGTGTATGTTACTCATTACCGACACACTCTAGCACCTGGTTCAGCATGACCTCTGACCTCAGCCCTATTGTGATAAAGTCAATCTGTTGGTTATTAAATCAGCCCCAATCGCCTTTTAACCCTGATTACGATCATTCTGTTTTCACAAAGTATTGTCAGCTTACAGAACAAATTTTGTAAATCTAATACTTGAATCTTACATTTTAAAACCTTTAAAAATTTTTGAAAATAAGGATCATAAGATGCTATTTTATATAAAAATAGTTAATATACAAACTGATTCTGTCAAAGTTTTGACATGTATTGAAAAAAAAATTTGTTTAATTTCCAAAAAAATTCTATCAAGTTGACAAAATTTAAATGATCGAATCCATTTGATATTTTGATGTTGGAACAGCGTGTGATCGGTATAATCTTGAGGCACTATATTAAAATGAATGATCAACTTATAATTCAAATACCTATATGCATAAAATATAATTTTAAATGTTTTCTTTATACACAAAATATATACCAATAAAATTAAAACCAGGGTGGGCTTAAGGATTAGCAAGAACTCACAAAGACAAAGCACTGCAAAAGCTATTCCTAATTAATATTGAAAATGTCTTAAAAACTTCTTTATTTTCAATCAATTAACTAATGATTAGATAATCATGCTTAAAAGTAATGTATTTTATTTGATTCTAGACAGGATAGCTCGAACTTGATTAACTTTGACCCCCTTTTTATGGCAATAAATTACACACAGGTTTTATACACATGAAAGCTCAAATGATGTTACCCATATTCTGAGTTCTTTTTTGAAGAGTTAACATTCTCACACAAAAAACTTTTCAAGAGAATATTACAGTTCCACTATTTTCTGTATCTTTGTGTGATATAAAGATGAACGTTTTTGGGTTTGTTTACTTGTTGTGATGACAATGATGACTCGATTCTCATTTTGAAGATTGATGCTTACTTTGATGTGACCAAGATTTACATGGCAGGTGTCGTCGATGAAGCAAAAGAGGCTTACTCTTCCAGAACACCTGGTCTTATTCTCTTGTGCTTTTACGAGTCTCCACGAGTTCAGATTATGGTTTTGTTGACGCTTTGGTATAATCTTGATTTTTTTTTTTCAGAAGTAAAACTTTTCTATATTTCAATTTCTGAGAAGTACATTTAAACAAGAGGGAAGTCTTCACAGTTATTCAATGACTTTAGTGCCAAACTTTGTCAAATCTAACACCGTGAACAGTGCACTTCTCTAGGATACGAAATGTAGCATAAGATCTGAACCATTTCCATGTTAGTGTAACCCTAGTAAATACAAGCTGCTTTATATAGGATATTCTGGCTAGAAAGATCTTCTTTTTAGCTATAGATACCAGGTTGAATGTAAGATACGTATTTTAGCCAGATGTCCAGGGTTCGACTCTTGGGGAGACATTTCAAATTCATTATTTAAATAAGTTTCTACAAATCTCCTATAGAATTATATATAAACTTTATTTATTTTACAAAAATTATGAAACAAGTTATCTAACTTATATTAATCACTCTTGTTGGCCCGGATATTAGCGCACTTATTTGAGGGAACTTATTGTGGGAGGAAACCAGAGTAACCGGAGAAAACTCACGTGGTCAGGCAGGTGACCCCATACTCTTTCACATCCTGTCGGGGAATCAAACCCTGGCCGCCTTGGTGAAAGGCAAGTACGCTATCCACTACACCACCCGACCCCTCATCTCCAATAGAAGACACATATGATGCTTACCAAACATGGTTCTGGAAGCCAAACAAGAGATCCCCTCGTACATTGGCAAAGCACAGGCCATACAGTGGTTCACCGAACACCATCTCCCTGATCAGCTGGTTGTGGCGGTTCCAGATCTGCAACAAGTCATTTTACATTAACTTTGATATACAGTGGCTGTTCTTTGTAAAATTGCATTTCATGTGAATTTTTCACGAGACAATTATGTTCTCAGGTGTGAGATGGCCCCAAAATGGTTTGCGCTTTCCCATCTTAAAGGTGTCCCTAGACTTCATAAAGCACTGTCTTCAGTCTGTCAAAACAATTAACACAAAACACACACATGTGACCCAAGAAATCGATATAGCAATTAAAGTATAAATTACACTGCACCATGCAGCAGTTTTAAAATGAATTCTAGGTCTCATTGGTAATAAGGACCAAACATATGGAAATCTAAATTTCTCTTTTAAACTACTTTTGATAAAGATGGTGGTGACCTGGACAATAAATTGGATTGCATCCTCAGACCTCAATTTGACCTTGACCCCCAAAGGGATATACAGTAGGCCCCTAATATTTCAATGTGACCTTGATCCAAAGGATATATACAGCTGCAGACCTCAATATGACCTTGACACAAAGAATATATTCAGCCAACCACAGACTCCAATGTGACCCTGATCCAAAGGGATACATACAGTAGGCCCCTCATACTTCAATGTGACCTTGACCCAAAGGGATATACAGCCATCCACAGACCTCAATGTGACCTCGACCCAAAGGGATATACAGTCACCTACAAACCTTAATGTGACCCTGACCTAAAGGGATATACAGCCATCAACAGACCTCAATGTGACCTTGACCCAAAGGGATATGTAGTCACCTACAGACCTTAATGTGACCCTGCACCAAAGGCATATACAGCCACCCACAGACCTCAATGTGACCTTGACCCAAAGGGATATACCGCACCCCCTAGACCTCAACTTGACCTTGTCCAAAAGGGATCTATAGCAGTCCTCAAACTTCAATGTGACCTTGATTCAAAGGAATCTACAACAGCCCTCAGACCTCAATGTGACCTTGACACAAATGGGTTATGTAGCAACCCACAGAGTTCAATGTGACCTTGACTTTATACAGCCGTCCAAGACTTTAATTACCTTGACCCAAAGGGATAAACAACGACCGAGAGATCGCAATTTGACCTTGTCCAAAAAGGAATGCAGCACATGGACTTTGCATCCTACAGTGAAATATCCCAGAGATACTTGGATCCTTAATCCATTCATCCCTGAAGACATATTTGAACTCTTCCAATCCAAAGGATGGCATATTTCATTTTGGAATATCAGGGTCAAATGATTCAACTAGTTCCTGTCATCTTTTTCAGATATCTATTCTCAAAAGTCTTAACTACTGCTTACTGTTAGAAAAAACAGAAATATTTCAGTCAACAAATTTCTTAAAGAGTCTCAATTACAAGGTAAGAACTTGTATGGCATTTTAGCCTTACAGCCTTTTAAAACTGTAATAAACTGAACTAGACATTGATTTGAGAAGTGTATTATGGTGTGCAGCGGCGAAAGGAGTAGATACTGTAATAAATAGTTCTCCAATCATACCTTGATGAAGCCATCTTCTGAACAAGTAGCAAAGAGGCCAAGTAGAGGACATTTGTCTATGGCTGTGATCTGTACGAATATAAAATGAAAACATATTGAAATTTTCTAAAATTTAAAGAAACACGGTATCGCAGATGATACTTATACCCTCGCGCTTCAACATTAAAAATACAAAGTGAAAAGAGAAATGATGAGAGATTAGATAAGATATGTTTTTCATGAGCCGGTATGCATCCAGAGTAAAGTTACTTTAATGATGGCCCTGAAATCCTTTTTATAGTAAAAGTGACCATGTTTTTTGTTTTTTACCATGAAAAAGTGAAATGTAAACTCATACAAGCAATGATGTTTGTGAATACTTGTAACAACATTTCATGCCAATTGGTTGAAAAATGCAGCCTGTTGTAAGGGGGAGATCTCCCTCATTGGAAATGTTATAAGAGAGAGATCTCCCTAACTGGAAATGTTGTAAGAGGGAGAACTCTGTCACTGGAAATGTTGTAAGAGGGAGATCTCTGTCACTGGAAATCTTGTAAGAGGGAGTCAACTCTTTCACTTGAAATGTTGTACGAGGGAGAACTCTGTCACTGGAAATGTTGTAAGAGGGAGATCTCTGTCACTGGAAATCTTGTAAGAGGGAGTCAACTCTTTCACTGGAAATGTTGTAAGAGGGAGAACTCTGTCACTGGAAATGTTGTAAGAGGGAGAACTCTGTCACTGGAAATGTTGTAAGAGGGAGTCTACTCTTTCACTGGAAATGTTGTAAGAGGGAGAACTCTGTCACTGGAAATGTTGTAAGAGGGAGATCTCTGTCACTGAAAAATGTTGTATGAGGGAGATCTCTGCCACTGGAAATGTTGTATGAGGGAGATCTCTGTCACTGGAAATGTTGTAAGAGGGAGAACTCTCTCACTGGAAATGTTATAAGAGAGATCTCTCTCTAACTAGAAATGTTGTAAGGGGGGATCTCCATCACTTGAATATTGTAAGAGGGAGAACTCTGTCACTGGAAATGTTGTAAGAGGGAGATCTCCTTTACTGGAAATGTTATAAGAGAGAGATCTCCCTCACAGGAAATGTTGTAAGAGGGAGATCTCCCTCGCTGAAAATGTTGTAAGAAGGAGAAATCCTTCACTGGAAATGTTATAAGAGAGATCTCTCTCTAACTAGAAATGTTGTAAGGGGGGATCTCCATCACTTGAATATTGTAAGAGGGAGAACTCAGTCACTGGAAATGTTGTAAGAGGGAGATCTCCTTTACTGGAAATGTTATAAGAGAGAGATCTCCCTCACTGGAAATGTTGTAAGAGGGAGATCTCCCTCACTGCATATGTTGTAAGAAGGGGAAATCCTTCACTGGGAATGTTGTAAGAGGGAGATCATCCTAACTGGAATTGTTGTAAGAGGTAGGTCTCCCTCAATGGAAATGTTGTAAGGGGAGATCTCCCTCAATGGAAATGTTGTAAGAGTGAGATCTCTGTCACTGGAAATGTTGTGAGAGGGAGATCTCCCTCAATGGAAATGTTGTAAGAGTGAGATCTCTGTCACTGGAAATGTTTTGAGAGGGAGATCTCTGTCAATGGAAATCTTGTAAGAGGGAGAACTCTGTCACTGTAAATCTTGTATGAGGGAGATCTCTGTCACTGGAAATCTTGTAAGAGGGAGAACTCTGTAACTGGAAAAGTTGTGAGAGGGAGATCTCCCTCACTGGAAATGTTGTAAGAGGGAGATCTCCATCACTGGAATTGTTGTAAGAGGGAGAAATCCTTCACTGGAAATGTTGTAAGGGGGAGAACTCTCTCACTGGAAATGTTATAAGAGAGATCTCCTTTACTGGAAATGTTATAAGAGAGAGATCTCCCTCACTGGAAATGTTGTAAGAGGGAGATCTCCCTCACTGCATATGTTGTAAGAAGGGGAAATCCTTCACTGGGAATGTTGTAAGAGGGAGATCATCCTAACTGGAATTGTTGTAAGAGGGAGATCTCCCTTGCTGAAAATGTTGTAAGAAGGAGAAATCCTTCACTGGAAATGTTGTAAGGGAGAGAACTCTCTCACTGGAAATGTTATAAGAGAGATCTCTCTCTAACTAGAAATGTTGTAAGGGGGGATCTCCATCACTTGAATATTGTAAGAGGGAGATCTTCCTCACTGGAAATGTTGTAAGAGTCTGGAAATCTCTGTCACTGGAAATGTTGGAAGAGGGAGATCTCTGTCACTTGAAATGTTGTGAGAGAGAGATCTCCCTCACTGGAAATATTGTAAGAGGGAGATCTCTGTCACTGGAAATGTTGTAAGAGGGAGAACTCTGTCACTGGAAATGTTGTAAGAGGGAGAACTCTGTCACTGGAAATGTTGTAAGAGGGAGAACTCTGTCACTGGAAATGTTGTAAGGGGGAGATCTCTGTCACTGGCAATTCTGTAAGAGGGAGATCTCTGTCACTGGAAATGTTGTAAGAGGGAGAACTCTGTCACTGGAAATGTTGTAAGAGGCAGAACTCTGTCACTGGAAATGTTTTGAGAGAGAGATCTCTGTCACTGGAAATGTTGTAAGGGGGAGATCTCTGTCACTGGAAATATTGTAACAGGGAGATCTCCCTCCCTTGAGGTTTTAGAGGTAGACTGACACCTCTGTGATCTTAACCAACCTTTTTATCGTGGTCTTCATCCTCGGCGTGTTCCAGCAGGGTATACTGAGGGGTCTCCGTGTCAATGCCCTCCACACGGTACATCAGTAGCTTTCTGCAACAAATATTCGTGAAGATGCTGTTTTAACACTGTTTTAATATTGTTAGTTATTTTCTGAGGAACTAACATCTGTGGCACATTTAAATTGACCAGAGTCTCCACCAACTTAATGCAAAAATGTATTTTTCCCCAATACAGTGTACTTTGTGACCTCTTATTACTATTGTAGTAATGTGTAATATTTTATTTGGATGTCACTGAATCCTGTCTTTTCACAATAATCCTGAAGAACCCTTTGAAAGGTGAAAGCAGCTAGTTTTTTAAATGTAGTTCAATCTATTTTTTATTCATCTGATATATATCTAATTATATCTTAAGTAACAAGGCATCACTGACAATACTAACACAAAGTAAACTAGAAATGTCTGCGAGACTTTAATGCCCCCTTATGAAAGTAGCTATTCATGCTTATTATGTATGCGAAGTTAGATGACATAGCTTATGTAGTTATTTAAATAAGCTGGTTACATTACCATGGGGACGGGACAGATATTGGTAACACTATATGCCCCCCCCCACCCCCATTTCATGGCAGGGGCATAAAAAGGGAATGTTGAGTGATTAGATCAGACATGTTTTCATGAGCTAGTAACCGTCCAGGATAAATATAGTACTTTAATGATGGCACCAAATTAATTCCTGCAGTGAGTATTGCCTTTCACCATGAGAAAAATTTGAATTGTGAACTTGTAAAAAATACATTGTTGAAAACTTGGGTGAAGTTTCATGCCAAACGGTTTGGAAATGTAGTCTGTAGGGTGGTGACATTTAAATTTGTCAATTTCTATTCATAGTAACAATGACCTAGTTTCTGACAACAGCAGGTTGAAACTCTAACTTATACAAGGGATGATGTTTGTGAAGAATTGAGTAAAGTTTACTGCTAATCAGCTGATAAATGCAGTCTGCTAAAAGTGGTGACGTCCAAATTTTTGTTAATTTCTATTTATTGTTACAGTGACCTAGCTAGTTTAAAATTTCTGTCATTTTCTATTTATAGTAACTGTGAACTAGTTTTTGACCACAGCAGGTTGAAATGCTAACTCGTACAAGGGATGATGTTTGTGAACATTTGTGTGAAGATTTATGTCAGTAGGTTGAGAAATGCAGCCTGGTAGTAGAGCGATGATGTTGTTGGGTATATCCCTATACTGTTACTATAATTACTTACCCTTTGTTTTGACTTGGGATGATAGTTACGCTCAGTGTGTTTTCGTACATGCTGATATGATCAGGAATGCTTGCACAGGGAATCTGAAAAAAAGTTCAAAATCTAAACTAGACCTGTCGCCTGGATGACTAACTTAAGTACCCTCGCAATCAGCAATAGTGAATGGACACCAGGAACTTAAATTAACTAGTTACCATGACAACCAAAAATAAAATCAAGACCAGTTACCACGGCAACCAAAATTTTGGAATTTAAAAGCTGTGAAGCACACCTACACATGTACATGTTCATGTTCCCTAACATACCCGTGAGGTTTTGTGAAAATCAGTCCACAAGTAAACGATTTGTTGCGCGGAAAAGAAAATCTTGTTAATAGTGACCTGTTTCCATGACAGCCAAAATTTTGGAATTTATTTGTTACAATACTGTAGCTATGACTTCAGCTACGTTTTCTTTTTCACATGTTACACAAGTTAACAGAAGAACACAACAGGAAGTATCAAAATTCATAATATTGGTGAGCAAACTTTTGGGCCCTTTTGGTTCAATAAAGCCGTTGAACCAATAGAACAAAAGTTGTTCATTTATTTATTAAAATAAGAAAATTTATTTATAATCTTATGCTGGTTTCAGACAAGCCTTGCAAGCCCTGCATAAGCATTTGCAGGTCTGCCTGCGGATTCTTACCCAAAAACGTTTCATCTAAAAGTGGACAAAATAATTTTTCCATATAAAGGTACAAGACAGGAGAGATAATGCAGTAAGGTACAATAAAGGGGAGATAATGCAGTATGGTACAATAAAGGGGAGATAATGCAGTATGGTACAATAAAGGGGAGATAATGCAGTATGGTACAATGAAGGGGAGATAATGCAGCACGGTACAATAAAGGGGAGATAATGCAGTAAGGTACAATAAAGGGGAGATAATGCAGTAATGTACAATAAAGGGGAGATAATGCAGTACGGTACAATAAAGGGGAGATAATGCAGTAAGGTACAATAAAGGGGAGATAATGCAGTAAGGTACAATAAAGGGGAGATAATGCAGCACGGTACAATAAAGGGGAGATAATACAGTAAGGTACAATAAAGGGGAGATAATTCAGTAATGTACAATAAAGGGGAGATAATGCAGTACGGTACAATAAAGGGGAGATAATGCAGTACGGTACAATAAAGGGGAGATAATGCAGTAAGGTACAATAAAGCAGTAAGGTACATGAAAGGGGAGATAATGCAGTAAGGTACAATAAAGGGGAGATAATGCAGTAAGGTAAAATAAAGGAGAGATAATGCAGTAAGGTACATGAAAGGGGAGATAATTACCGTTAGGATAGGTTCTATGTTGATGTAGTCGCTCCTTCTGCCTGGCGCTACCTGAATTTTCCAAAGCTTTATCAGATGATCGTTGCCACCGGTGACGATAGTTTTACTGGTCTCCGATACCTGGTAGCCTGTGGGGTCGATTTCTGTGACACACTCCATACACGTTACCATACCTTTGTGTACCTCTACGCTACGTATCATCTCGCAAACTGACGCATCCAGTAGTGACACCTGCACAGTAAGATGTCATAATTCTTTCAGGTTGAATTTGATATTCTTTTTATATGTCTCGGGCCAATTCAATTTCTCCAACAAAACAAGCATGAAAATGACTATATGACTAAATTGTTTAAGTCTGAAATACAAATGTACGAATAAGAAAACCCTGACTTCAACCACAACCCAGTCAGAAACTTGACACATGAACAGACCAAAGACCTGCAAAATGCAGGACCCTGTGTAAAACAGACCTTCAAATATGTGTTCTACTGTATGCTGTCCTGTGGGAGAACCTTAAAACTAACAATGCAAGTATAAAATTTATTTCATTAATTGGCATAAATCTTAATTGGAAATTAAGTATAAAATACCCTGGCCAATCGGCAGGACCATCTTGAGTGGTTGGCTACACCTCTACTTCAGTAATGATGATGTTTTCATTAGACTACGTACCTGACCATTCATCTGTCCACCGAATATGACAATGTCTGTCATTTGCTGACCATTATGTCCAGTATAACTCTGTTGAAGAAAATAAAGGAACGTCACAAAGTGGACAGGACTGTTTCAAATATCTTTTTTTGTTGGAGTAAAAGCTGGAAGCTGTTTAAGAAACAAGGCATCGTAGACGATGGATCATACTAATACCCTCATGCTTCAATATTAACTAGAACTGTTAGCCGATTGCTAAGACTAATACCCCCCGCTCCGTGTTGTTTGCAAAATAAAGTTTTGTAGTACTGACACTTTGTTGAGAATTTTTATAAATGCAAAGAATTTTGCATGCATAATATAAATGTCAAAGTCTACATATCTTCCTTTATATTTGTGTGAAGATCCATTGAAATTGTATCAACAGTTTCGGAGTTTAATGTCTGGAGAAATGTTTAATAGGAAAACCATAGCAACCATAATATTAAGAAAATAATGTTGTATGCACATCTAAACATGGTCCTTTATATCTGTGTGCTTTTCATTGAAATTGGCCAAGCGGTTTAGAAGGTGTTGTCCAAACAAACTTTTTCTACAGAAAACCTGTTTATAGTGACCAGTTACTATAGCAACCATAATTTTGAGAAAGGAAACATTGCATGCACATCTACACATTGTCCTTTATATCTGTGTGAAGTTTCATTGAAATTGGCCAAGTGGTTTAAGAGGAGTTGTTAGGACAAACTTTTACTACAGAAAACCTGTTTGTAGTAGCCAGTTACCATAGCAACCATAATTTTAAGAAAAGAAATGTTGCATGCACAACTACACACAGTCCTTTATATCTGTGTAAAGTTTCATTTAAATTTGCCAAGCGGTTTAAGAGGATGTAAATATGGATGTAACCGCTGACCTTTCATGGCACTATGAAAGTTTTAAAAAAATGACTTTTAATCCATATATTTACATTTTTACTATAGAAGAATTGCTTAATTGCATTTATAACTTTTCTAATAATTAGTTTATTACCTACATTTGTTTATGCGTCGTCATTTAAACGACATTGGCAGAACACCTCAGTTTGAATGAAATTGGCGCCAATGATAATAATTAGTCATTGGCGCGTTTGACGTTAAAAATTTCTGTAAAATTCTATTTAGAGTACATGTATCAGTGATCTAGTTTTTTACTGCAGCAGATTGAAACGTGAAAAGTTTCATGCTAATCGGTTGAGGAGTGCATCCTGTGGTGATATCCAAATTTCTGTCAATTTCTATTACATGTAATAGTAATGGTGGCCTAGTTTTAGACCACAGTATGTTGAGATGCAAACTTGTACATGGATGATGTTTGTGAACACTTGTATAAAGTTTCATGCCAATCAGTCAAGAAATGCAGCCTGTAGAGCGGTGATATCGTTTCGGACATATGAAACCTGCAAGCTTGCAGACCCAGGGTTTTCAAATTTAAGAGTCCTTGGACACATTGTATAGAGTAAAACTCTATATCAATTATGGGAGTCCTTTGGCAATATTAGGAGTCAAAATGCAGGTTTTTGCGAGTCAGGGAACACCTTGCAGACCCTATAATCACAGTGGACTCACCAGTTCCACCTGTAAGATCTGTGTAATCCTCTCGTCGACGTACCCAGACTGCCAAACCTCCACCGCCTTACATGGGTTGGTACGACAATTAAACACAATCACTGAAAATATAGCATTGCAATATTAGTGACTTCATATCAGGTTATTTTTTCCCTATAAAGCACATACTGTCTTGATCATAAATAACATGGATTGACACTATACCTATTAGCTGTTTGGTTCTAAACTAAATGCATCTTGAAATTGATTCTTTAAGCAATTGCTTTCGCTTCTTAATAATGGAGAATGGTGTCTAAATATGCAATTATTTTGCAGTATTTCAAATGTGCTGCAGGGAAATGCAACATTAAAGATTTGTGCTGAAACATATTATAGCTAGGAATCCTTGATCACGATCAGTAAAGTTTATCATGTAAGTATCTGAATAAATTGTGTTTTTATAAAAACAAGTTATGCTGTGTACATAGGTTGTCACTATTTATCAGAAAATTCAGGAAGACATGTGCCATTAAGCGATATGCATCACTCTAAGGTCCCTTTTGTAAGAAAAATCACAAAATAGCATCTTTTTACAACAAGTTGTAAATGTTATTAGATTTTTGCATCTTTCAGCTTTTTATTTAAGGTGTAAACTATACAGAAGACTTGAAAATGATCAACTGGAATCCTAGATAAAGTATGTTAACAAAACACAGTACAAAATGAAAAACACTCTGAGATCAATTTTTCTTTTTAAATGCCTCCCTGACTCCGCTTGGAGATGAGCTGTGACCTCTTGACCTTCCGAATGAGCTACAGAGATATTCCCCAAACGAAAAGCAGACATTGATTTTATCCATCTTACCTTCTCCATTTTCTAAAACAGTATGCAGTTTATCTTTTTCCCTGTTATATGCAAAACTTGTCAGAATCTGAAGAGAAAAGTCAAACAGAAATTAATGAATTGATATATACAATTTTTTTAGAATTGAAAAGTCATGGATGAAAAATACCATATATATATATATATCTTACAGCGATGTCATGAAAGGAACTTTTCATATATATGAATATATTAAAAGACTACTAGAAGGTCAAGGTCACAAACCTTGAAGGATTGCACTTGGTATAAATTAAGGTCAAGGTCACATACCTGGAAGGATGGCATGGGATAGATTAAGGTCAAGGCCATTCCAGTGAGCGGTGAGAAAAGGCGTACTGAACCATCCTGTCAAATAAAGCAAATGTCAGGGGTCAAAGTTGAACAGTGTGCCAATTAAAAGCAGTTCATACTTAAATTAAAGAGAAATTGTTTAATTCATCAATTATGACTTTTTATATAATCAAAAACATACAAAATGCTGTGTTTTCATCAACAATATAGTTAAAATGTGCTCACAAAAAAGAAATTATCCAGTTTTTCTTAGATTTTTCTGGACAAAAGTTAGGCATGCTTATATAAATCTTAAAGTTAAGTTTAAAGATTTAAATTTGGATTAATTATGACTATCAACAACCTGCAATATTGTAAAATTATTTAAGGAAATTATCAATCAGCACTTTGAAATTACTCAAGGCAATGTAAAACAAAATTTACCTGGTAATGAAAAAATTAAGTTTCATATTAGAGCACAGGGGCTTGAAATTCCGTCAAAAAATGAAAAGATCAAACAAATTAATTATTATAATCCCTATAATATACAAAATGTTTAGGCATATTATATGGATTATGTATTATATGACTATTATTATATCAATTTTGGACATAATTTAAAGCCGATACAAATCACATACCAATGGAGACAAAAATGGTTCAGGTCCCATTGTAAAAACTTTGCACTAAACCAATAAATATTTGCCAAGTACCTCAGTGGAGGCTATTATCCGATTAGCCAATCCGTTACGACGTTTCCCTGGACACAGACATAGGTGTCTCACTGTGGACTCCACCGGAGCAAACAGGTTATAAAACTGAAACCAGAAATCAATATTTAGAGGTTACACAATGAGTGGTTGTTGGATGTAGAATTTATTTCACTCGAGTTGATTATTTTTTTAAAGTTACAAAAGACACAAGTTTTAGCGTTTAGAGTTTATTCCACATTCCAAATGTTATTCAACAGTTGTAATGATTATTTGATACCCTGAGAGTTGAATAACACCCATTTATATGTTATACACATGTAACAAATTATGTTTGTAACGAACTAATTTCCTTGGTCCCCAGATTCTTTATAAACAGGTTTTAAATTCCTGTATTTAGGAAATGAAAAAAATCTAATAACATTAAGCTGTGTAAAACTATTAATAAAGTTCTATAAATGACTGATAAAAAAGACACTTCCTGGAAGTCCAAATTGCGTTGTTACACTATATATAACCTGACCGATTTCGTTACTTGATAATAACTCGTCAGAGGTGAGGAAAAGAGTGCCCGTGGTCTTATATAGAGGTATAAATAAAGATTTGTATAAGATTTATTCCATTAAGTACGGTAACACATCTTGGACATTATAATTGGTTAGATTCAACTGTTATGATTTACCTTCAACCCAACAAAGACATTTCTATTTCACTTCTCCAGAGAAAGTTGTTTTGGTTCATTTATGACGATGATGACATCTAAACTGTTTTGCCCAGTACTATAGTGAAACAAACTTTACTTTTTGGCAAGAAAAGTCACATTGAAGTTCTTGGATAAAATCATTAATAAGTTTATTAATATTTTGGGAACTTCCATCAAGCTGAGTTTGGAAGGAATCATTGTGATTTTCCACAATTCCAGCACTGGTAAATAGAAGGGAGACAACTCCTGGAGGTGAACATACCTGATTAAGACCAAACACTTTGATTTCCTTCTCAGTCTGACAGAAGAATTGTTCGTCTGACAGCAGCTTCAGGTGATAAATTTCCTCTGCCAAGTCAAATCGCATCAACTGTTAAACATGAAGAAGGCGTAGATATTATTCATAAGTGAAAATAAATTGCAGTGTTCCAGTTAATTTTTTGACCAGTGCGTACTGGTACACAGTGTTTTAAGATGAGTGCTAAATAGGTGTACTAGATCCATATTTTCAATACAATCAATTTAAATATGGTGTAACATGCAATGCATTTTAGCACACCACTCACACCTCTCAGTAGACACCCCCTACCATTGAAATTCAGGGAGAAAATTGGGAGTTGTCATACTAGGGCCTATCAAATATTTTCCATGAAAAATTTATTAACAACTTGTTATGGGTCTAATTGTTGCAGTTTACTTTTAATCACATGTAGTATTTTAACTAGTATTGGTAAATAGCCAAATTGTTGTGCTTAACTGGTACACAACTACACATACTTTTTTTCTGATGCGTATTTCAGGAAAATTAATGCATAAAATACGCATGTATGCAGCTTAATATCTGGAACACCGAATTGACCCAAAAAATTATCTTCTTCATTCAATAGAACACATAAGAAATGTTTATCCAATTATTGATATATAACGTGTTCATGAAAGGTAACATGGCTAAGCAAACAAACTGAAGTCTATGATTGTTTCATGATCCTGGGGCCTCCCTCAACTCATTTACCCCTGAAACACATTTTGAACCCTTCCAATTTAAAGGATGGAATAGTCCATTACAATATTTCAGGGGTGATTGAGTTAACACTCTTGGAATAATCTTTGACTTTAGTTTATGTTTATCCAGTCACATTTGACATAATGTCACTTTTCATGATGTTATCTGTAATTGAGGTCAAGTTCGAACTGAAGACAATTTTATTATAGTGTCTCATTATCTTAGAGCCAGAAAATAATCACACTCAGAAATGAAACCTGTGCATGCAAAAGATAGAATTTATGTGAATTTATGTTGTATATTAATTAATTCCTTCCATCTTGTTCCTCATAATCAGTGAACAAATCAGCTTCTCATATTATGTGTCGATTTCTGAGATTGAGAATACAATTCTTCAAAATTTAATGTTAAAAGTTGAATATACCGGGTACATGTATGTATATAATTAGTTTGTCTATATAGAAGAATTTAATCTCTGAATAGTATATTATTTCCTTCTAAAACATCAAGGAACCTGGACATAATTTCTAGATATGATAGCAGGGAATATAGTCTATGATAAACAACTCATTATGATTTTAAAACAATACAAAAAAGGTGTATCTTCTGGGCCTGTAAAGGATACCTGCTTTTACAGTTTTTGATATCAGCTTCTCAAAATACGACATATCACATTGTTGTGTCTGCCAGATTTCTTACCTTCAAAACAAAATGAACAAAACAGCCAAAGTCTTGTTTTCATAATACTGTAAAAACCAATATTTTCACACGTGGAATTTTTCGCTTCGTCAGCCTCCAAACTGTTCGCGATGTGGAAATTTTCGCGCTGTAGTCATGCTATTTTGCACTGTGCACATATAATACTATCATGATACTATTTCACTATTTAGAGTTTAAGTATAGTTGAATATGTCCGCGTGTGGATATATTTGGGGAGATTAAATGACAGCGAAATAAGCAAAAGTTTCCACACCAAGAAAAATTCCACTTTCACAGTACTCACTTTAGAAAAGTTGTCCATCCGCCAAATCTGAACACTGCCATCTAAAGAACAGGAGAACAACAGAGGATCCCTCTTATGGACGGCTAGACCTACAAAGAAATTAGTTAAATCAATCTTTATCATCAATAATCATTACAAAAATCAAATTAGAATAGCAACTTCAAATCCAGTTAAAAAGGAAAGTGCACCAAAAAATTAAGCACAAGAGTATATAAACTGGAAAAGACAGGCTAGTCATGCACAGGTTTGTCACAGGTTTATCACAGGTTAGTCACATGTTAGTCACAGGTTAGTCACAGGTTAGTCACAGGTTAGTCACAGTCAGAGGTAGTATTTAACTTTTTAGCAACTCGCATTGTGTGGTGAGTGGGTTAAATTTTAACCTGCAAAATCAAAAACTAGCTTGCAATTTTAAATTGGATAGTAAACTAAAGCACTACAATGCATTCTGCAAAGTTAAGTTCACAATTTTAAGAAAATTGACTTAACTTTAATTTGTTAAGGTGCAAAATATAACAGTTCAATTGAGATCAAATAACCTTTCATGATATTCTATTTGTGTGTGTCATTCGTGGTTTCGTTTCACGATTTGTTTTATACAGTTGGCGACATTTTTTACATGTGTACAGATTGGAATAATGTTAAAATAGGCATTATACCCTCTCAACAAAAAATGCAAATACAATGACTTTCTACTCGCAATTTCAAACCCCGAGTTATGAGTTATGCTTGACTTAAACAAGAACAAATTCTGGTGATCCTCAATGAAGTTTGATCTTGCTTGGCTTAAAACGACCTTGGTTTAGCCTTGACATGCAACTTTTGTTTTAACGTTGATATGACCTTCAATCACTAATGACGCCTAACATGAAATTGTTTGACTTTTACTTGTAAATTCACCTTGACCTTGACCTACCTGTGATGGCAGCATTGTGACCATAAAAGACATGCACCTGTGTAAACACCACCGCATTCCACACCTACAACCGAAAAGTGATATTGAAACTTTTTTTAAACTATTATCATAGCATCTAAAGGATGATCCCTGGTGTAACACACCAAGCATATATTAGATATCTCTAGATAACGATGTATAAATGCTCCATTATGCTATAATCCGCTCATCAAGATGCGTGAAGGTCCCATGGGCTAAAACATATATATAATATGAAATTATAAAGTATATATTCCAAAACACAAAAGATGTGTTGTTTCCTTCATATCAATATGACATGAACATTATTTGACTTATCTGAGATGTCATATTTTTAAACTAAGAAAGAAATATTATGTCAGTTGAGATATCTTTTCATTTAGAAGGATTCTTTATTTCAACCCTGTCTGGTTTTCATTTTTCCTAGAGAAGGGAGATAACATATTTTATCGTACCATCCTCTTCCGCCTGTGAAGACTCTTTCCTAGAGAAAGGAGGTAATAAACTTACCTTTACTGTACCATCCCCTCCGCCTGTGATGAAGTATTCTCTCTGTTTATAGAACGAGCAGCTGGGAAAAAAAGTCACACATGATAACTCAAAAAGTCACATGTGGTAACTCAAAAAGTCATACATGGTAACTCAAAAAGTCACATGTGGTAACTCAATAAGTCATACATGGTAACTCAAAAAGTCACACATGGTAACTCAAAAAGTCATACATGGTAACTCAAAAAGTCATACATGGTAACTCAAAAAGTCACATGTGGTAACTCAATAAGTCATACATGGTAACTCAAAAAGTCACAGGTGGTATTTGACTCAAAAAGTCATACATGATAACTCAACAAGAGGCCCATGGGCCTTAACGGTCACCTGATTTTTGATATGAAAGAGAAATATGGGAATGTTGAGATGAATATTTATAACAATACATTGTAGCATATCTGGGAGTGGAAAAAATGAATTTTTGAAATTATGTCAATTTGACCCTTTTAGGCCCCACCCCTCAGGCAACTGGGGGTCAGTCAGTGTCAATATGTGCGTACTACTCAAAAGTCATGTCATATTGATAATTTCAACCAAATTTGCATCATTTCTTACGGCAATTAAACAAATAATGCAAAAAAATGTTTTTTTCTGCCAATATACTATAGTAAAATTAACCCCCTCCACAGCAGGAGATGCAAGACCCCAGAGTCATGAAATTCACAATTTTGGTAAAGAACATTAAAACCAATCTATCTATGAAGAGTATTTGATTCCAGCATATCTGGGAGAAGAGAAGAAGATTTTTGAAATTTTTGTCAATTTGACCCTTTTTGGCCCCGCCCTCCAGCCCCTGGGGGTCAACTAGGGCCAACATGTACATACCATCAAAGTGTCATCCCATGCTGATAATTTGATACAAGTTAGAATGAATTCCAATACAAATCCAACAAATAATAGTCAAAAATGTGATTTCCCTATATAAAATATAGTAAAGTTTACCCCCTTCCCAGGGGCAAACATGAGACCCCAGGGTCATAAAATTCACAATTTTGGTAAAGCACCTTAAGACCCTTCCATCTATGAAGAGTATTTGATTCTACCATATCTAAGAGTAGAGAAGAAGATTTTTGAAATTTTTGTAAATTTTACCCTTTTTGGCCCTGCCCCGCAGGCCCCTGGGGGTCAACTAGGGCCAACATGTACATACCATCAAAGTGTCATCCCATGCTGATAATTTGATACAAGTAAGAATGAATTCCAATACCAATCCAACAAATAATAGTCAAAAATGTGATTTCCCTATATAAACTATAGTAAAGTTTACCCCCTCCCCAGGGGCAAACATGAGACCCCAGGGTCATGAAATTCACAATTTTGGTAAAGCACCTTAAGACCCTTCTATCTATGAAGAGTATTTGATTCTACCATATCTGAGAGTAGAGGAGAAGATTTTTGAAGTTTTAGTCAATTTGACCCTTTTTGGCCCCGCCCCGCATGCCCCTGGGGGGTGGGGACCATATAATTCACAATTTTGGTTCACCCTCAGCCATGGAAGCTTCCTGTAAAATTTCATTGAATTTGGTTCAGCGGTTTTGGAAAAGAAGTCGAAAATGTAAAAAGTTTACGGACGCACGACGACGGACAAAAGGCGATAGGAATAGGTCACTTGAGACTTCGTCTCAGGTGACCTAAAAAGTCATACATGGTAACTCAAAAAGTCACATGTGGTAACTCAATAAGTCATACATGGTAACTCAAAAAGTCACATGTGGTAACTCAAAAAGGCATACATGGTAACTCAAAAAGTCATACATGGTAACTCAAAAAGTCACATGGTAACTCAAAAAGGATACAATTCACAGCCCCACAAACACATTGAACATATTTTCAAATAGCAATGCACTGAGGCCAATGTGAGCTAAGAATAAGTATCTTATGACACTAAGACTATACCACCTATTAAACATCATATTTAGGTAACGCCTAATTGCATGGATCTTGCCCTGAAAACATCTTATTTTACTAGTTATTTTAACTTGATCATCATCCCCAGGAAATTTCACAATGAACTATTCCAACCTTTGAATTGGAACGGTTCAAATGCATCCTCAGGGGTGAATGATCTTTATTCTGCTGCACTAATTCTACTCACCATTTCAGAGACCCCTCGTGCCTGTTCTGTAAGTGATGGGTTTGTTTCAGCGTCTTTAAAATAAAACATTACATTTCACCAAATGAAAACACAAAACATGAAAATTTAATCAAAGTACACAGCCAAATGGTGATGAGCTAGTACAGGTAGGGAAATACCTTGTATTTGAACCTATAAACACTGGCAATATGCCTTCACGTAAATTTCAGATAAATGGTGACATAAAAAGTGACTTTTCACACAATTTTCATGTAAATTCCATGTGAATTTATAATTAATTAAGTTGATTTACATGCACATTAACTTCATGCAAATTTCATGTGAATCTCATGTGAATTAATATTTAAGTTTATTTTTACATGCATATGATTTCATTCAAATTTCATGTGCATTTCACATTAATTTTTTCACATGAAATTCACATGAAAGTCATGTGAATTTCACACAATAAAATTCAAGTGAAATTTTACACAATAAATTCATGTGAAATTTCACACTATAAAAATGTGAAATTTGTGTCAAGGTTTTTTCATATGAAATGCACGTGAAGAAACAATGGCTATGTAATGAATACGATGTTTGTTTTCAAAAACGTGAAAAGGGTGCAATTACTACAACCATGTACAGTGAAAAGTTTTAATTTGAAACCTGCATGCAGTCTTTGGTCAATAAACTACAGCTTTGGTCAACAGTTTCTGAAGACATTGTTCCTGATATTGGGACATTATAAACAAAAACGTTTAATACATATTAACACTTTAACCGTACAAACCTCGTAGTTGATGACAAATATGTTATGATAGGTCAGAATCAGCAGCTGTGTGTTCCTAGAGTCCACTTTGATGTCAATCACCCACTGAAATAAAAACATGTGGTTCATAACACTAAACAGTTGTCACAATTATACCATAATATGATGTTAATATTTCCTGTTGTGCATGTTGGAAATTTGTTCAATCATGACACGTTAAGTAGCATTCAAATTTTTCCGGAGGGGGATGGGGGAACAAAATGTCAGAATAGTGGCAGCAAGACGCAAAACTATTCCATAGTTTTAGCGCTAAAATACAATATTTTACCCTTTTTGTATAATTTTTAATATCATTAGATTATATTATGATTACTCTTGTTTTAATATAAAATGTAACATTCAATTGGAGGTGTTTGGTTGCATATTAGGCTTTCTCTTATGCAAGGTAAGGTATACTTATCTTTTACCCTGTTTTTATTAAGCAAGGTACGATTACGACAGGAAATTCACATTTTAACCTTCGGATCAACAACACTAAGTGTATAATGATACATTGTGTTTAATATATTATAAGTAACACGGAAACACAAATGATGAAGGAAGACAATTGTCTTCCTTCGTTATTTGTGTTTCCGTGTTACCTATCTTTTACCCTAGATAGATATATCAACATTTTCCCCGAGCAAGATGAAAAGAATCTTTCACCCCCTTGGGGGTGAGACAGGGGAATCTCAACCCTAGGGGTAAGATTCTTAAGTTGTCAAAAACGAGGCTTGCCGAGTGTTTGGCAGCTTACAAATCTTACCCCTGCTGTCTCAGTAAAAAGGAGGTGAATGATTATTTTTCTTTTACCCTGTTAAACTTCATGTATATCTAATATTGACGTTACATCAATGCAAAAATTGTTGATGTGATGGGATTGAGGTGTCGATGTGATGTCATTGTATTGCTACCGCGACGTTATGCAATTGTTGATAGCTTGTCTCAACCTAGGGTGTGATAAGAAAATCTCACGCGGTAAAAGTGTAGTCCAGTATAAGTCCACTCAATGACCTCAGTAAAAGCACCATGTTATACAGCATAAAGGGAGGTAACTTAAAACAATGAATCAATGCTCGGAGGCTGACAGTATGGATGACATTACACACATACCTCGTCTGGACCGATGTCAGTTTCGTACTTCAACACTCGACTCAACGTGGCTGCATGCTAAAAGTTAAAAAGACATTATGTTTCCCGTTTTAGTTATTGTTCGATAATAGATTGCATAATAAATACTGGCATTTCTAAAACTGCCGCATCACTTAGACTTATCAAAACATTGTTTTGGTGTTTCTATTTTATTTAACATTAATCTGGTTGTACAAAGGAACAATGTTTGAATCTCTTAAATTTCTCAACAATTTTCTATATTATTCAAACAATATGCTGGTGACCTTCATCCTCGATATCCAGGAGTATATAATGATCACATACACTCACTACATCCCTGGAAAAGCTCAGTGTGTGCCACATTGTTGATGAGGCAAGATGATTAGTTTAACCCTTTGATATCAAAAAAAGAATCTTGCAGTCAATAATCGTAAAAATTGACACGGTTTGAAGTCGGTTACCATTCCTTTAAGATCTTCAAAAGACAGGTATCAGCCTAGCAATTGGTCAGATTTTTTTTACTGGAGACCAATCAAACTGCTACCTTTATGCCTTCAGTTTTGCCATGACATGTTCCAGGGGTGTAGAGAGCATATTTGAGTGTAACCCCTGGATATCGAGGATGATTCCAGGGGTGTAGAGAGCATAGGTGAGCGTTACTCTGGATATGGAGAATGAGTCCAGGGGTGTAGAGAGCGTAGGTAAGCGTAACCCCTAGATATCGAGAATAGTTGACCTCTGACTTTTATGATATGCGGGTGACATCTGACCTCTGATCCTGTGACCTTCCACCTCTCCAGTGTGCCAACTCCTCCAATGTATACTTCGTCAGCCTCTCTGTTATAGGCCATGCTGCAATTTAGTATTAAGTAAACTTTAGTTATTCATAAAGTAAATATTAATCTCATACCCTGAAAAAATAATGAAAAAGTTATCATTTTCAATATTAAGAAATTAATAAATACTTTTATTTTTCTAACAAAACAAAATGTATTTAAGGGGGAAAACTCACACAATCAGTGATCAATTTAAATTTTATTTTCATGATTGGGTCCTTTTTTTACATATTGCTAAAAACTAGAAATGTCTGTGAAACATAAATGCCCGCATACCCCACATGAAATAAGTTCTTCATGCTTATTAAATATGCAAAGTTTGATGACAATCGGATCAGTAGTTGTTTAAATAGGCTGATTACATTACCATGTGACGGGACAGACATGCATGGGTAACATTATATGCCCCCCATTTCATGGTGGGGGCATATTGGTTCCACAATGTTCAATTGGAAATATTTCCCAGCATAATTTTATGAGTACAGGACTGAGGACTCGCATGTAGATTGATCACTGCACAATTTAATGGCATATTGTGTAAGGTAGCATATATACTTACAGGAGATATAACGTTGGCAAAAATTACAAAAAAAGAGTGCAAAGTAGAGCAAACTTCCTAAAGGGAGATAATTCTAACATAATACAGGCAACATATAATAGCGTTGCAATAATTATATCTATCCTCAAGGAAGACAGTAAATCTCACACAAATTGCAGATATAATGTGTAAGTTAGCATCTTTGGTTAATTTAATTTATAAGCCAAGTTACCAACAGTATACTTACCTGAGAATGGTGGAAGAAAATGAAACAAAGCCTTTCTCCTGGCATTGACTACTGGCATCCGTGAAAATATGCAGCTCCATTTTGGACGAAAAGCCGAGATACACCTTTCAAAGAAACATTTCTATCATAATTCTTTTCATCTTATTTGTAATTCCAAAGTATATGTTAATTAAACTAGTATCTGAACACTACTAAAACAAATATCTGTCATAGAATGGCATGATTCCTATTCAACTATTTATGTCTGATTCAATTTTTCAATAACTGGTACCAATTTTTTAAAATTCCGAATTTCTACACGATATTGTATATTATTAATCTATTAAATATGGCTGCCATTTTGAATAACTATGAGTACTGTCAATAACACAATATTATAGATTGTTTACTTACATTGCTGCTAGGATAAGATGCTGTCGATTATATTTTCAACAATACGCTAGGGGAGATAACTCTATCGAATTGAGTTTTCAGTCAATCATGAAAATTGTAAATCAATGCAAGATAAGCTGGTCAGTTGAAGCAACTGACCAATGGTCAAATAACTTTATTAATCTTTATACCACTACTAAATGAATGGCTATTTTTTTTAAAACTTTGAAAGTTATAATTGCACTCAAAGTCACTAAAATGTTTTGAACTAATGGTATATTATCTTACCCTGTGCTTGTTGATGTACATCAGAGAAGTTAGCTCACTGTGAATTTCAAATCTGAAAACAAGAAATTGGACAATTTAAATTCAAACGCACAGTTTCAATTAAATTTTGCTAAGCAAAACAAACTTAACGCAGCTAAAATAAAAACAAAGTTGATGTTTTTGTTCAGTTCGTTAAGTTCTGTAGTTTTTCCTAATGAATGAGCTGTGAGCAATATAAAACAATGCTTTTAATGGGATGAAACTGTTTCAGCGAAATGTATTCAGCAAAACGGAATAAGATTGTAGCTCCTAGAAAATCTAAACCAAGAACGATTTCGCACTACTTTTCCGCGAAATTGACGCAAACCAACGGATACTGAAGGCCCGATTGATGATTCAGCAATGCAATCAGAAGGTGATTCAGTCATAAAAATGGAGCATCCCGACATTGAAGCGAGGGAATCTAAAACCTGCTGCTGATCAAACAAAATCATCAGGCCAAAAATTTCAAAACAAATGGCTTTCGTTGTTTTTGTGGGCGACGTATAATGAAGAAAAAATGTAATGTAGTCTAATCTACGTTTAAAGCATCGGAAAGTAAACACTTTGACGAAGGTACGTGCAATTTTGGTACTAGCACTCTTGACTAGGCATGCTGATGGAAAAGATCACAAGGCATCTGTAAGAACTTTATATAACTGTTTTAAAGCCCTGAAAACATTTGAAGATCTCATGTTTTATTAAATTGTGCACAACACAAATATCTAAAATTTAGAAATTTAAAGTTTTTTAAATGAATATATGTATATGAATTGCACATTCAAAATATTGCCAATAAGTGTTTCAATGGTAAAAAAACATGCTTCCTACCTACTTATCCATCTTGCACAAACAGGTTTTGGGATTGGGAAACAAACATACTTTTAAGGTTGGCCTAACCTACATGTATATTACTAATTAACTGATGATTTTCACCAACCTGAATCATATTATTACAGTTTGAATATTAATTAAGACACTGTAAACATGCATAGTGTAGCGAATTACCTGAGTGACTCAGGTGACTTTAAACTAAAACCACATAAACCTTGGACAGATTTACCACATAAATCTTCGACAGATTTACCACATAAATCTTCGACAGATTTACCACATAAATCTTGGACAGATTTACCACATAAACCTTGGAAAGATTTACCACATAAATTTTGGACAGATTTACCTCATAAATCTTGGACAGATTTACCACATAAATCTTGGACAGATTTACCTCATAAATCTTGGACAGATTTACCTCATAAATCTTGGACAGGTTTATATATAACCACATAAATCTTGGACAGATTTACCTTTGCTGTGTGACAGATGCATCCCTCTCATTGGAGTCCATAGTCCAGACACTAAGCTGGTCTGCTGTACCGAATCGATAGTGTGTAATGAACATGTCTCCGCTACTGGACGGAAAATGTGTCATACATTTGATATTGCCCGGATGTCGCATGGTATGGTACGACTAGAAATCAAAACAACAACAAAATTTAAGTATAAGAATTTCAGCATTAAAGGGAGTTATGGTTCTGTTTTAACTCATTCACCCCTGAGTACATGTTTCAACTCTTCCAAATCAAAGGTTGGAATAGTTCATTATGAAATTTTCAGGGTGAATGAATAAAGTAAGTCATGAATAAGTCAGTAAATCAGTGCTATTTAATTGGAAAAGAATGATTTCTATATTGACTAATTTAGCAAACCTCAGCCTCTTAGACTCACACATTATCTTGCATAGGGTTTTGGACAAATTTGAAAATTCTTGTTGTGGAGTTTCCTATCTGTCCCCCTTGGCATGAAAAGCTTAACTCTAGATCTGCAGCCCCGCTATTTGAGGCCTGATCCATTGGATCTACTTGTACACCGAGAGTAAGGATGAACATTTTGATGGTCAATATTTACGAGGAAACACAGTGGTTGAGTTATCTCCTCCGGAGTGATGGCGAAACCAGTCAAGCTGCCTAGTGAGTTTTAAGCTTAAAGCTTTCTAAGTGATGCAGTATACGCATAACCAACCCACTCACTAGTTCAGCAACACAAGGACTTGGCACAATTTTCATACTGACCGTCCATTTATATATGTATTATATGGACCGTCGGTTGAAAAATTATGCCAAGTCCCTGTGTTCAGCACCATCCAGTGTAAAAAGTAGCTAAATGTATGACCTCCTGCACATAACATTACAAATGTAGTTCTTATCACCTAAAAGTTACCTGCGGACCGTGATTGATAGCGAGGCTGTGGTCCATTTTTTCTGGGGCCCTTAGTTTCTGGATGATCTCCTCCTGGACGCTGCCCCATTTCTTCAGTTTGTCCCATTTATCCCCGTCCCTGTTGTCCGTCTGGGACACCATTGCTTCACCTTACTCTCCGGGCCACACGATCAATACGACAAACACATCGCTGGAAATCAAAAATAAGATAGTGATGTTTACAAGAGCTGGGTAACAAAAAATCAAAAGTACCACGGTATTTAGGCAAATACTGCGGTACGTACCACGGTATACCACCTTGATTGAATGTTTGAGCTAGCTAAAGGTCTCGGGCTGTTTTTGTTCTAAAGTTACACAACAAGAGGCCTGTCATAAGTTTCTCGTCTTATCCGGGGATCCTCTAATATTGTTTGGGTGAAGCTACAGTATGTCTGTCCTAGTTGATCAGCAAACTTATAGAAAATTATAATTAAACCATATTAGAATTTACCAATTGCTCTATGTAGAAAATAGTTCTTTGATAAGTTAAATGAAAGTCCCCAAAAAACTGGTACAGGACTAATGCACCACAGTACGTACCATCACAACTTTATACCACAGTTTACCGGTGAAACCGCCCAGCCAAAATGTTTACACACAATTTCAGTCTTATACATCAAACGTACAACCTCAGTAATTATTACTATCCTGACAGTTTATAAATTATACTGAAATTATATATATTTCAGCAGGGATTAAAATTAAATGTTTGGAGTTTTGGGCCCAGCTCATTTCAGAAGTTGCAGTATTAATAAATGGCAAAATTTCCAGAAGCCTAAGCAGTGATCAATCTACGTGCGAGTCCCGAGTCCAGTACTCATAAAGTTATGAAAGACTCATAAATATTCTAGAAATACTTCCATTTAACATTGTGGGACCCATAGTTTTTGGGAATATTTACAAAAAGGACCCATGAAGATAAATTGTAAAATGATCGCTGCATGCCTAAGGACCCTGAAGACACATTTTTAGGGGCTATTGGCTACCGGGCCCCTGCATAATTTGCATCCCTGCATTTAAAATATTTAAAATGTTAACTTAACCTGCAGTTCTCAATTTTGAATGATAGGTTTTATGTATTTGACAGTGTTTTAATTAATCTGTTAAAACTCAGTTTCAATGTGATAACACATACATATACACTATTATAAAGAATGTTTTTGATATAATATTATAGTATTCTAGGCAAGTAAAGATTTCTTTGTTGATTATTCTCGATTATTCTCACTAAATAGCAATTATGACCAGTTAAATTTTATAATCAAATGAAAAATTCTGAATCAGGAAATTTTTAAATTTTAAATAACCAACAAGAACTATACATTATTATGTACACCATGATTTAACATTAAAAACAGCTAGGATTTAATAATCACAACCTCATGCGTTACCTGAATAAAATGGGTTAATTGTTATTAGTTTATATACATTGAAATAATATTAAACAGATTGTTTCATATTTGTACAGTAACGTAGGTTATTGAAATACACTTGGCACAATATATTAAAAACTGTTGAAACAAACACCTATTTCATTAATTTACAGCCTAACAGTTAATTAGCAAGAACCACTTTTTTAAAACTAACAAGAAATTCATAATATCTACCTTGCAGCTTTCTTGGTCATCTTCAGATTCCATAATGATAAATTCATATCCTTAATGACTTGAATTGTTTTCAACATTTGAAAATGAAATAACTTATTAAACAAACAAACCATTGACATTTTGAACCACCATTGTATACAACATGGTGAAATAAAACGTAGAAAATCCTTTGACAAATGATTAATCTTGATTAAATAAAACCTGATAATACAGTATTAAACTAATCCCCAAAATCAACCACTGGTATATGATATTGTTAGTTTACAAACCTTACAACCACCTATAAAGTTGATCATCTGGATTTCATAAAATTTGTTACAACATTTGGGAACTTAGACATATTCTATATTGTGAAATAAAAAGTGTTCAAAAGTGAAGCCAAGGGAAGCACATTCAATCTGTTTAGCCAAACTTTCTAATATGTATCAAATGAAGTATGTACTAGTACGTACTACAGTACGCACTGAACAGGTCATATGCTAATCCGAGATAATCTGACTGTACTAAACAGTAAATTAAATACCTTGATGTAAACCAAAGCCTTACATATACAGCAGTAGGTCTATTTATACCCCATATTTATTTTAAGGACAAGTGACTAAAGAATACATGTTAGGCTACCTGGTTGCATTATTTGTGCACTAAACCAAGTTTGTAGAAAACGTGGAAGGGATTTTACAAATTTAATAGAAAATTTAAGAAATCTAGGCCTAGCTATTATAGACTGTTCTTTAAGTTTAAAACTCTCTAAGAGTGTCATATCGAACGAACCTCAAAGGTCATTTGATCTTAATCTTAGTCCGTGGATCAACATTCGCTGAAATGTGGACCGGTGTCACTTTGTTTTTACTTTATGCCTAATTATAACTCAATCTAAACTAGATCTAGGCCTAACAGAGACATTACAAATGGTTCCTCTAAAAATATATGTTCATTATACATCACATGTACATATATTATTATTATCGTTTAAAAAAAACTATCGCAAATGCTCGCGGAAACTCATTTTGAATCCTTGTCAATTTCATGGGCGTTCCTGGGTACAGCCATAAATCAAAAGTTTGATAACGATCATGTCCAATAATACCAGTTATTAATTCAAAACAATATATAAAACAGGTACACATAAATATATATGAACAGGAAAAGTACAACTAAGATACGTACGGCTACATTTTGTCTCAGATTTTGATCCAAATCCACATCGAAATTCTGGCATAAACCATCTTTCAGAAAGATGGCGGGAGATGTAAACACTGATGACGTCACTTGATTGTACAATCACGTGGTTTATTTCACGCGCTCCATAGATTACCAGAGAAAAGTTTGGATTGCGGCAAAAGTCGATCAAATTTGCGTCCAAGAATAAAGGTCAAGTGAAATGAAAGTAAATGACTTTTTGATTAGACATAAGTGTTTATAATATTATTAATACTATTGTGAAGAATGACGTCTAAATAAATGGACAGACTTAAGGATCTCCATAACTTTATTTTCAACGTTTCTAGGCCTAATCTGAAATCTGGGCCCAATTGTTTCAAAGGTGATTAGCTTCATCAGAGATTAGCGCAAATTTTAATTATCCTGTAAATTTAAAATGAAACCTTTAAAGGCCCAATATACGTAACTTCAGGAAATTTTTCGGAATTCTGAAAAATTATGAAAGAAAATCCAGTTGATAACCATGCAAAAATAAGTCTAAAACGAAGTTAACCTGAGCGGTAACTAACAAGAAACTCTTTGCAGAAAAATCCAAAGAATTGAAAATAATTCAAGTGGGGCCCACTTCAACAACAAACCGCTGGTAGAAGCAGGGACGTATATGTCAGATATACGTCCCTGCTTCTACCAGCGGTTGGTAGAAGACGGTTCAAAATGGACGCGTGTTTACAAATACCGAGTTTCAACTGCTGCTGTACCGGTAACCGTGTAAGAATTCATCTTGAATATTGCTGATATCAGTTAATCTTAACTAAATGTATAAATAGAGTAAGTTATTAGGCTTGACTTTCGCTTCAAATTTTGTCGAAAGTTACGTATATTGGGCCATTAATTTAGTTACAACTTTGCAGATTTAAAATATCTCTCAGTGTTAAGATAATATTATAAAAATTTGAAAAATGTAGGCCTAGTTCTAGTTAAATAGTGATTAATTCAGCTAATCACCCTTTGAACGATTAAAATTTCATTTAAAAGATATATTTTAAAAGAAAGACAATCCCTCATAGTTCCAGACCAGTTATATATATATTATACATTTTTTTACATATTGTCAGAGATTTATATAGTTTTATACATCTCTGATTTGATGAGTGTTTTTTTTTTTTTTTAAGTAATTATAGCGCAATTTAAAACAACAACAACAACAACAACAATGAAAACTGCATGTTTTCACCTACTATTGTCATATCGGTAGCTTTCTGGATATGACCACAGAATTACATTAAATCTAAGTCCGTCATAGGATAAATTTATCTCGGAAGTAATTTTTCAATGATAATACTTATAACATAAATATACTAGAACCATGCTGCAAGAAGTTGATTCCAGTTACAATAATACTTATCTAATAGAAAAGAGAATAGTTTAACAAACACACATGAGTTCAGAAAAAAATGATTTGTCACATTTTGAAAACAGCTGGATGTCAAGATAGGATTTTTTTTTTAAATCATCAAATGCATACGCGTATATATGTGCATAATGCACATTTTCGATTGATATATTAATCGGCATTGACTTTTGGGAAATAGCCTGAAATGTTAAGATTTTTGTTTAATGTCGCGGGATAAATTAAACAACGAAAGACAGTACTTAACACTGCGGTAGGATGCTTTGAAGAATGAGAAAAATGTACCGGCCACCGGAGTTGGAACCCGGGATCTTTCGAACACTTTACCTTTTCGCCGATGAACGGTCCAGTTCAGTTTCACTGCATTCCCCCTCCTTTTTCCAAGTTTTTGCCCCGAAGTATCTATTTACACTGTTTGTGCATCCCCCTACAATGAGTACTCCAAAACTTTAAACACGGGTTGGCAAGTTCGTCAATTTTGTAACATGAGAACGACCAAATGTAGGAACCAGACCGGGATTCGAACCCAGGACCTTCTGTTCAAAATCAACACCATGGTTCTGGTTCATGACTTCAGTTCAGTAGTTATTTATCTAACAATTATCATGAAACAAGACACATCACTTGTTGGCCCGGATGTTACGGGAGGGGAGTGTCTTTGTACATATCTGACGTGTTGTTTCTTGAATGATGAAGATCTTTCCTGTAGGACATTATTTTGTGCAATTTTATAGCAGTGTAGCTTGTTTGACATTTCTTTTAGTTAACTGTTTAACCCCATGAATGTCTATCCCTTCAAAAATTCACTGGTTAATTTTTACACTTTGCTATATTAGCATGTATGTATATTACACTATCATAGTGCTTTAACATCATCAGTAATACTTGTGTATAACTATACTAGTATTCATTTATTACCTCCTTTTAATACATTTATATTCATTACTACTGTCTGTGATAACTTATACATATGTGCTGCTGTCTTTCCTTTTCCGTTTTAGCATCTAACTTAAGAAAAAGTTTCTAATTTCTGTGATATCTGCTTACTGTTGCTCGTCTTGTTTTACTTGCATGTTTGTTATCCATGTCATGTTATATATTAGTTTGTACCATTTAGTTTGTCGCAATTATAGCACACTGCAGTGCTAATGTTTATTGTTTTAAATATGCGACTTTAAATAAAAATTCTTGTATCTTGTATCTTGTATCTTGACACAGGAACATAAAGCTGTGTGCCTTACAAACAATTATGATTGGATTCGTTTTATAAAAGTAGAAAAGACATCACCAGAGAAAGCGACTGGTGGCACGGAACAGATGATTCCATAGTCTAAATAAGAAATATTTCATATCTTTTTGAATACGCTCATTAGTGTGCCTATTTGTGATTGAGAATGATGACTGGGTTCTAACTTTGGGTGGTCGGGTGGTGCAGTGGGTATCGCACTTGCCTTTCACCAAGGCGGCCGGGGTTCGATTCCCAAATCGGACTTGAACAGGTATGGGGGTCACCTGCCCGACCACGTGGGTTTTCTCCTGGTACTCCAGTTTCCTCCCACAATAAGACCCCTTGCGCGCTAACATACGGGCCAACAAGAGTGATTTATATAAGTTGGATAACTTGTTTCGTAATTATTGTAAGATAAATAAAGTTAACATATATATTCTAACATTGAGGGCTTAAATTTTACTTCGAAGTGACCAATATTTACATGGCGGGTGTCGTCGATAAAGCAGAAGACGCTTACTCTTCCGGACACCTGGTCTTATATTATTTTCTTGTACTTTTACAAGGATCCTTAACTTAAGGAAGTTTCTTAAATAAGCAAAACATCGAATGAAAGCAATACAGAAGCTACGGGGAAATCCTTATATTAAGATATCCCCCTTACTTCTGTTACAATACTGTTTTCCGTTGAAGATTTTCAAGTAAGCATTTCCATAAGTTAGGGAATATTGAAGAAACCGATGCCTGTTTCCCCGTTCAGATGTGAAAAGAGATATAAGAATCACCGTATTCATGTGGTGAGGTTTGTGTGCAAGGAGGCCCTTGCAACTTTCTTTCTGCTCAGGAAAGGAAAGACATTTTTCGTTACAAGATAGAACCAGGTTTTCTACTTACATCTTTGGTCACTAAAGGAGGAGTCTCAATACACGACGGCGTTTCCCTCCCTGTAACAGCATTGCCTGCTGAAAAACCCTGCCGACGACTTGTAGAATTACAATGTAGGTCCAACCACATCTTATTACCACACAAAGATCAGATGTTGTGTTTGCTTTACATGCTAGCCAACTCCCGAGGTAGGAGATGGTATATTTTTGTTTTTGTCCTTTTTATTGTCTGCAGACTTCAAGTCTCATATCTTTTCAATGATAATAGACACAGAGATTTCATATTTGGCAAATATATTTATGAGGATAAAACCTATTAGTTGGTATCATATCAACTTCGCAAGCCAGGGGTGTACAATACGCTACAAAGAGAGTAGCGTATTGTACACCCTTGGCTTGCGAAGTTGGTATCATATTTGATGACCTTGAACCTTGACCTTTTGTCAAAGTCTCGTATCTTTCAATAATAAGAGATAATGCATTCATATTTAGTTTAACAGTATTTATTCAAAATGCATTCATATTTGGCATGTGTATTCCTGGGGATTAAGACCTACTAGCTAGTCGATGACACATTCGGTGACCTTGAACATTGACCTTTTAACCTACTGATTGGTATTAGTGTTCCAATCGAACATTTATTTTATTTGTCATTTATTGGTCAAAATCTATTCATATTTGTCAGAGTTACGAGTCTTTGAAATACTTCAAATAGATAATGTATGCGTTTGTGTCAAATAACTATATCTCAACCAAGTTTCCTTATATATTCCATGTCTGCATTTACAAAAGTGAATGTACCTTAAGAATAGGCCCTATGGGCCTGCATCACTAACCTGGTATTTATCAGTGGCCTCAAATTAAATGGCATGCAATACAAAAGAACCTTAAATTGTCAATATCAAGAGCCACTATTATGTTTATTCAAGAGAACCATTTATACAAACTAAATAAATCTTCATCAAAGTAATTAACTTACCCTTTTAACTCTAGGTTTATTGGTTATTGAGATCGCGAGTTTAAACTTTAAAAATTATTTGACTACTGTGACATTGGATAAAAAAATCAAGGCCATGCACTTGAACAAGCTTAACACTGTTGACCCCTGTGACCTTGTGAGTAAGGGGGGGGGGGGGGGGGGGACTAGACCGATCCTTTTTTGATGTATTTGGAGAAAAGTAACTAAAACTTAACAGTCCAATGTTGGGACAGTGATCAACTCTAATGACCCAACATCAAGACTTTCGCGATATGAGTCATCTTATTTTATATGGACCAGACTGAATACACTGAAGGTATATTAGGAATACATCAGCAGCTGTATTCAGGTACTGAAATTTTCACTTCTTAAATTTCTAAATAAGCACTGACAATACTGAATGTGCTATAAAGTGCTTCTTTTGAAAATCCACTGAGGGGCCAAGATGTCTGACATTCTGATACCTCTAGCCCTCTACCTCTGGGCAGAAGTGTCTGACGTTCTGCTACCACTAGCCTTCCACCTCTAGGCCACATTGGTGAAGGTGTCTGACATTCTGCTACCACCTGCCCTCTACCTCTGGGCTACAGTAGCCAAAGTGTCTGACATTCTGCTACCTCTAACCCTCCACTTCTTGGCCACGGTGGATAAGGTGTCTGACATTTTGCCACCACTATCCCTCCACCTCTGGGACACAGTGGCCAAGGTGTCTGACATTCTGCTACCACTAGCCTTCCACCTCTGAGCCACAGTGTCCAAAGTGTCTGACATTCTGCTACCTCTAGCCCTCCACATCTGGGCCACAGTGGCCAAAGTGTCTTACATTCTGCTACCACAAGCCCTCCACCTCAGGGCCGTGGTGGCCAAGGCGTCTGACATTCTGCTACCACAAGCCTTCCACCACTGAGCCATGGTGCCCAAAGTGTCTGACATTCTGCTACCTCTAGCCCTCCACCTCTGGGCCACAGTGGCCAAAGTGTCTTACATTCTGCTACCACAAGCCCTCCACCTGAGGGCCGTGGTGGCCAAGGCGTCTGACATTCTGCTACCACAAGCCCTCCACCACTGAGCCATGGTGCCCAAAGTATCTGACATTCTGCTACCTCTAGCCCTCCACCTCTAGGCCACAGTGGCCAAAGTGTCTTACATTCTGCTACCACAAGCCCTCCACCTGAGGGCCGTGGTGGCCAAGGCGTCTGACATTCTGCTACCACAAGCCTTCCACCACTGAGCCATGGTGCCCAAGTGGCCAAGGTGTCTGAAATTCTGCTACCCCTTCACTTCTTGGCCACTTTGATCAATGTGTCTGACATTCTGCTACCACTAGTGGAACACAAGGTCTACATCGGACAGTCACTACAGGAACACCACTTTCCTTAACCGCTTAAACCTGGCAAGTTTTTAAATGACCAAAACTGTTCATAAGATGTAAAGCAAAAACAAACCAAACAAAGTCAATTGTAAGATTTTATTCATTTTCTAGAACCATATTGTCAACATTGTCCATATATAGTGACCAGATACTGACAATGTTAGTCCAGTGTGTCCACTGCACAACTAGATATTTACAACAGTGTTTATACAGGGGACATCTGACTGTAAGAAATACATTATATATCTTACCTAAAGTAAAACAAAAACACATAATTAACAACAAAATCCCATTGAAGCTTTCAAATACAACAATTCACTTGTTACTCGCTCTTCGTGACACATCTCATACTTCCAAACTTGTACGGTTAATTTTTATGATATAGAAAGAAAAATTGTATCAGTATCTATGTTAAAGATTTTTTTGTCCTAGTATTTTCTTTGAACAAAACTTTGTAAACTTTTTATGCTTGACCATTGACTCTTAAATAGTGGCAAATATGATCTTTCGGCTGAAAAACATTGTTTTTATTTTATTTCATACATGTAGCCGGACTTTAAAGTTTACAAATACAACTGTAGATATGTTATCATTATTCTAACCATGTGAATATAATAATTTAAAAGAAAGACTCAATTTTTTGACTAACTACATTTTGTAAATGTTTTATGGAAACTTCCAATCAATCATGATGAGAACATTCAGCATTGATACAAATTACATATATAATGTTGAGAAATGCAACCATGGCTTTTCCAAGTAAAAACCGTTTGTTTTGTGATAAAACATACTGTTAGATATTCTGTTTATTACATTTTATAGCAAAATCTACCTGGGCCATTTTCCATTTTCCTCTTTGTCAATTGTAACCTGTGATTTCATTGGTCAAATCAGAAAAAAGTGAGACTTTTTTCACTAGGTAGTGAAAAAGTCTCACTTTATTAGAATTAATAATTTTCAATATTTCACTGTTAAAAATGTAATAAATAACAAAAGTAAATTTGTGGCTTGTCATTTACCATTTGTCTTCCAGATGTTTTTGTAATTGCAGTAAGAATTGATATGTCATCCAGTCTGATTTCCATGCCTTTTTTCAGGGTCATTATCATATTTTTGGTGAAAAAATTTATACTGCACTGTCGTAGAATCATATTAATTTTCAATAAACCACTGTAAGTTATATCATACAAAAATTCTGTAAAATAAAAATAGACCAAACTGACATTTAAACTTGCATACACACTCCTTTCACTTTAAGACCATAATGCGATTTTGACTTTCATACTGAGAACCCTGGTCTTTACAGACCCACGTAACACCGTGTTTAAGTTCTTTACACAAACTTTCAGATCAGTGTTACGTGGGTTTCCAACGATGACTGAGCACTTTTTGTAATCAGGACATTTTTCAACCCATCTCACATAATATATAAATACAAAAGTAACATTCAAATCCATAATGTTAACATTCTCTCATGATATCTTACACTTGATTTCAGTTGTCCACATGAAGCCTCATTAAAAATTCAAATTTTAAACACAGGTTAATTCAAATAACTATTAAAAATTTTAAATAAATTTAGCCTTCTCTGGCATACACTGATGAACAATGAACAACGAATATTTATAATATTCTTTATGAAAATTTGGGTTTGAACGAAGTTCTACTTCATCTTTGAACGTCTGGCCAGAAGAGTATAAAACCAGATTTACACTGTACAGTTAAACTCTCATACAACGAACCCGGTTAGGACGAATTTTCACGTATAACGAAATTAAAGTCAATCCCCGACGGCACCACTATATAATACTAATTATATAACCACTTGTACAACGAATTTTACAAAACAAATTTTTTTTCATAACACACTCATTCTTGTGTTCCTCATCTCACTGCCTTAATAAATAAACACTCGCATAATAAATCGCCAATCAACCGCCACAAGTCCATTTTGAACTTTTTTTGTGTGAAAAAGTGAAAACATATTAACATATATTTCTGTTCATTTGATAACTTATTTATTGCTACCCAACCCAATACCGTGACAAAATCTTCAGTTTTTTTTAAAGCAGTCACTATATGGTAAAGCTAGAACTACAACCAGTCTTTTGTTCAAAATTGCAAACACGTATAATGACATTTGTATCAAGTTTTATTTCAATTACATTTATTTATACAACAAACTGCTTGTACAACGAATTCAATTTCAAGGTCCCTTGGAGTTCGTTATAAAAGAGTTTTAATGAATGTACATATATTTAGTAACCTTTAAAGATTCTACATCACATTTGCACACACATATCTACATCATTCAACTTTATAAGCTGTAAACAGAAAGAAACATTATATACTGTAAAACACCTCATTTTCGTGTGCGATTAATTTTCACTTATTTCGCAGGTGATTAAAATGCGCAAAAATTAATCGCCGGGAAATATTTTCAATCAGAGGTACACCAACAGTAGGAGTACTTAACTGTACACTGGATTTACGACCGTATTTTTAGCGAAATTAAATCGCCAAGAAAGAGTTGTTTCTTATGAAAACGCAAATTTAAGTTGCCACGAAAATAAGCTGGTTTACAGTACATGTTTGAATATGTTAAAGCCACATGTACAAGATACATGTATTATACATATTTCGGAAACAAACAACTCTCAAACAAATCTTAAATAAACATTTCTTTAATTTATTCACCTCTAAAATTTCATAATGAACTATTCCAACCTTTGAATTGGAAGGGTGCAAATGTGTCTTCAGGGGTGAATGAGTTAAATATACTTGATAAAAATTATTGTTTTTAAAATGTCATATTTCGGTACTGTATACATACACACAATATGGACTGAAAAAACTTCTGTTCTCAGTCACGTTTTAAAGCATTCAATCATATTTACAGTACATCTTATAAATATATTTGTCATCATTAATTTTACTTTAAAAAACGTTTAACCATACGATTTCATATCTCTGATAGAATGTTTTGATTTTTAACTATAAACAAATTTTACCTATTCAAATCACATGTTCAAAAATGTAAACATGTATTTTCAAAATATTAAAAAAAAGTTTCGGTACTTCAACAGAAGTTTTAATAAAGTGCAGAATGCATCCATCTATGAAAACCAGAGAAAATGGGATTAAAAAGAAGATGAAGAACCTATTTGAAGCGCAACATATCTAAAACTTCAAAAATACTTCACATATTCCTAAAGCAGTGTTCTTCGATTTTGTAGCACAACCAAGGATAAGTTGCAAAGTGATGATGGTAATTTAAAAATAATCAGAAAAATAATTTGATATAAATCACAACATATCTCTTAGTTCCTTATAATTCTTACAGTTTGTATATATTCATATACTTTCAAGAATATTTCAGAATTATAGTTATAACACATAAACACCAGGCATTATGTCGGTCAAGAACTATTCTATTCATGCAAGTTCTCAAAACTTCAAATTTCCATGGTCAACTGGTACATGTACTTGATATATAATTTACTAAAATCTTAGACACCTGCAGTTTGTACAATTTCGTACCCTCCAACCCATTCACCTCTGAATTTTTGCAATGAACTATTCCAACACATGAATTCGAAGAGTTCAATGTGTCTTCAGGGTGAATGAGATGATGGAGAAAAACAGCTTATATCCGATCAACATATAAGGGATTAAATTCTACTTTGCACATTAATTATTAAGTATGTTAGAGTTATCTCCCTTTGTGTGTTAGTTGTAATTTTTGTATCCTCCAATTCTTCTGTAAAGGATATATATTAACTCGTTTACCCCTGGAGACACATTTGAATTCTTCCAGTTCAAGGGTTGGATTAGTTCATTATGAAATGTCATGGGTGAAAGAGTTAATGCCACAGAAGTTTATCATCAGACATCAACACAACCTGGCCCATATCACGTACCTAACCCAGACTGCATCATAAGCCCAAACTATACTTGAGTGTCTAAAAAGAGTTTGAAATCATTAGCCCTGAAATCTTTCCCTATCTTCTAGGGGTGACGAGAGAAATATCCATTCCAAGAGATGATAGTCAATTCAAATTAAAGCACGGCATATAATGCATACTGTTTATTGCTATATAACTTAATAAGATCATGCCATTCTGCACAAATTTTGAAGGTGACCTTTGGCCATGCAGTCACCTTTTGAGGCGGAATTGTACCGTTAAATGACAGTTAAACATTTAACACAACATGGGAAAGTAAATTAACAAACAATACCAGGGCAAAGCATGACTTGTTTTACAAGCAATCTTGGGATTTGACATTTTGTTTAACAAATGAGACAATGGACTGTATGCTGTGATTAATACTGTACATCCTCCTATAGCCCTGGCATCAACCATTCCCTAGAGCCAAACTTAGTTCTAGAAAAACTGGAACTTTCTAGAATAATTCCAGAAATGTTTACATGGTTTAACCTCTCACTTAAAACAGAAGAAGAGTTATAACAGTGCAAATGAAAATTGCATATGTTTGCATTTCTACTGAATTGGGAAATATATATTTATGGGTGGGCTTAAAACTGGACATGGGCTTATTGGAGGATAAATACAGTATTTATACAGTCACCCCTTGTATAACATTAGTAAACTCTTCCACGCATTAATATGGATGAGTCTTTTATAGGCTTTTCTCAAAAGTGTTGTTGTCTCCCCTGCTTGCCAATATAATATATCATGACTACATTGTAAAGTATTTTTGAAACAAATTTGCGCCATGTAATTATGATGTCATAAATGAGAATTACGTCGTTCGATTGTCACATGGTGTCAAATCATCATAAAAACACTTCCTGGAAGTCCATCTTGTATTCACCATTGAGGCATCTTGGGAAAATAACTTCATTTTGAACAATTCAATTTGTGGTCCTTTGAGAATAGGGGATGGATTCGGAAAAGATCTTTCTCAAATTATATCAAGGCGAATAACAACACTTTTGGGAAAGGCCTTTAATCTACAGAGGTGACAGGTGTAATACAAGTTAAAGTTACATCAGTATTTGTATGTTAAATCTGGATGTATCATCTTAGTTTACAATGATATCAGTATATAATATATTACATTGACCTAGTGATTTCATGTGAAAGTGATGAACATATTGTAGAAGATTTAATTAAGCTGCCTATGAAATGTGTGTTTCTCTTGTTTTTCATGGTATGTACAATTACAGTGAACATTTTAGAGGATTTTTTTATGAAGGGATGGGCATGTACAAAGGTAGATTATAAACAGACATAGGAACAAACTCATCAAGTCGGAGGATACAGTAGATGTAGGGACATACAGTCAAATCTCTTTATCTAGAACTCGTGTAACTCCAAGACCTCGTTTGATTCGAAGAATTACGTCAGCCCCGGAAACTGCGGACAGACTTCATACTAAGTATTTACTCGGATAACTTAATTTTTTTCGTGGTCCCGCTGAGTTGGAGATAACAAGGTTTGACTGTGATTACAATTAAACTTGCGCAAGTCATCAGGTTATACAAACTTACTCGGAAACCAAAACAAGGATATAGGTTTAAACAGACACTGAAATGAATAATTAAATGTGTACAATGTACCACATATTGCCAAAGGGGACAGTAAAGATAGTTTTATAGCTACAGATGTTCAAGACTTGTTAAAAATGATTAACTTTGTACTTGGGCAACAGGTAACACTAAGAAAACATTAGGGTGCTTCAAGTTTCTTATTTATACTTAAAGAAAAAAGTATATCACATTAAACATTAGCGTTAAAGGCCCAATATACGTAACTTTCCGCAAAACTTGAAGCAAAAATCAAGCCTAATAACTTATTATAATTATAGATTTAGTTAAGATTAACTGATATCAGCAATATCCAAGATGAATTCCTACGCGGTTACCGGTGCAGCAGCAGTTGAAACTCGATATTTGTAAACATGGGTCCATTTTGAGCTGTCTTCTAACTTCGGTTTGTTGTTGTTGTGGGCGCCACCTGAATTATTTTCAGTTCTTTGGATTTTTCTGTTAAGAGTTTCTTGTTAGTTATCTCTCATGTTTACTTCGTTTTAGGCTTATTTTTGCATGGTTATCAACTGGGTTTTTTTCAGAATTTTTCAGAATCACTAAAAATTTCCTGAAGTTACGTATATTAGGCCTTTAACATTAATCATGCTTCTTTAAGAAAAAAAAATATCACAACTCAAAGCATAATTATAGGATACTAAAATTGTAATAGAACCCACAGTTTACATGTATCTTGGTATACATGTGGACTGACTATTTTTAAAGAGATAGACAAGATGAAAATGACAAGTTTTAATGACAGTTATGAGAGTAAAAATATTGAACATTAATTATACTTCCAAGTCTCTCCATCCACAGAAAATGTGGATGTAATGACACATAAAAATTAATAAACTTTTCAATACAGTTTAACAGGGATGGGCCTTTTCGTCTTATTTTTGGAAGAAAATTGCTGATTTGGGAAAGATTTTTTCAGGAGTATACTTCAAATTTTGGGAATTTGGCTTAAATATGAAATAATTTCAATTGGGAACAGGGCCCATTTCACCCTAAAACAAACTCGTGTTTTATTGATGGACTAAGACAAAAAATCTACAAAATCTATTTGAGAAGGAAAGGTTTAGGACTAAACAAAATACGTTTGTTTTAGTTGATAAGAAGTATTTTATTTGCTAAACATTTTTCTTTTTAGTGTTTCTAGGTTTTTTTAAAAATATATGGTGTGCATTAATCTTTTCCATTTTTTCTTGCTTATTTTTTCTTTTTATTTTTCTTTGTCCTATTAACAACTAAGGATGTGTTTGTATGTGCGTAATGTATATGTACATAAGAGATGTTGTATATGGTTGTACATTTTTAAAATGCACTATGAAAATCATAGAAAATTTCGATCTGACATGATATGAAATATTTATATATTTAATGGAAATTATGTTTTTCAATGTAAGTAATCAGAGGCTCAATTTCATAAATACATAATATATAGAACAACCAAATAATTCAAGACTGAATTAAATGAATACAAAACTGACATAATTCGATTAAAATTGAGTAAACGACTTCACATTTGGCAATAACTGTAGCAGGTGGGGAGTAGTGGTGGTATACATTGGCAGAATGAACTATTTGTCTTCAGCTCAGCACATCAACCAACACGTTCTCCATCCCTGTGGCTAGGTCAAGGTCAACTCCTGGTCTATCACCTCGGATATCCCCAGTTTTCTTCAAACTGTTGGATTGAATTCCTCTCTTTCTCAGATGCCCATATATACCATATCTAAATGTCACAAACTTATATAGATACCAACACTTTATCATCTTACAATTAATCATTCTTATACGCCGGCATCTACTACTTTAAATCTTAATCCTTGATTCAAACACAAGTTTCTTTCTTTCACTTTGCTCAAGCCAGTGATCTAGCTTTTATCAATTTGTTCAAGAAATATACATTTAAATCTTGAACAACAATTGTTCTTTGTCTGAATTGTTTGGATTGAACACCTCTCTTTCTCAGATTATGATATCTAAAAGTCACAAACTTAGATACCAACACATTACCATCTTAGAATCAATGATTCTGATACACCATCTACAACTTTAAATCTGAATTGTTGATTCAAACACCAGTTTCTTTCCTTCACTTTTCTCAAGCCAATGCCCTTCATCAATCTGTTTAAGACATTTAAAATCTTGGAACAACAATTGTTCTTTGTCTGAAGTTAACGGTTCTCTTCTCCAGGTCAATGAACACATCATTTGATGATGTCATTGATCTTGTCCCTGTCCTGAACACAAGACTTGATGATGTCACAGATGATGTCATTGATCTTGTCCCTGTCCTGATCATGAACACAAGACTTGATGATGTCACAGATTGAGAACAAAATCTGATGATGTCATGATTATACGATGCTATTCTAAACACGAGAAATAATGATCTCTGGACAGTGTCATCATGTCATCAAACTTGCTGTTCCTTTCTCAACAGTACTCTGTGCATCATGTGCTGGCAATACATACTGTGTCACATTCTTAAATTATCAGCTAGAGAGTTTCTGATTCATCCTGTGAACTTGTCGATGACAAAAGGACAACCTTCTTAAAGAAGACATTATCCTGCTGTGGTGTAGTAACGATATCAGTCAGGCTGCGGTTGCTTCACATAAACTGATGATGTAATTGCTTCTAGTGTACATACAATGCAGCTGCTGTTTACATCACTGAATATATACCACATAAAGTGATGATGTAATTGCTTCTAGTGTACACACAATGCAGCTGCTGTTTACATCACTGAACAGACACCACATGAATTGATGTTGTAATATTTAAGTGCACATATAATGGTGACATCATGAGTGATGTCAGCAGTTATTGCATTCTTTACAGTCCTCTATCTTCTGTAAAAGTTCCTTCTTGGGTCTGTCCATTAGATTAGCAAGTGACTTTTTAACACGAAGTGACGGGTGCCTGGCTTTAGGATTCTGTGCCCAGCATTCTTGGATAAGTCTAGAGAGCTGTAACATTATCTAAAACAGAAACAAACCACATGAAATAGTACTAATCATTTCTGTGCAATAATACTAACAATTTCTTTTATCTCAATAAATATACAAAGTACCAAAAGTCCCATAATTTGGCAGTCACCTAGTATATTCTTATTCACCCCTAAGACAAATTTGAACTATTCCAATTCAAAGGCTGAAATTTTAAGTGGGAATGATTAAGTGGTCATGTATATTTACAAACCAACTTTGTTACATCATAAAGATTTTAAATTGAGATTGTAAATTTTGATGAAAATGGCTTCTTATTTTACAGCCCTGATAAAGGTATATCCGCTTGTTACTCACAATGCTTGTCTGTTAGACATGCAGTCTTGAGTCAATATGTACATTGACTCCTTTGCAGTTTAAATTACCCAAAGTACAACTTCCCCTCTGAAGTACAACTGCTCCTCTAAGCACATGAGCCCCACTGAAGTACAACTGCCCCTCTAAGCACACCAACCCCATGGCCACTGAAATACAACTGCCCCTCTAAGCACACAAACTCCACAAAAGTACAACTGCCCTTCTAAGCACACAGACCCCACTGAAGTACAACTGCCCCTCTGCAGTTCAATTTCCCGCTGAAGTACAACTACACTGTACCTCTGACATTCACCTGCCCCTCTAAAGTACAATTTTTACTCTTAAGCTGAGCTCCATCTCTTAAGTACATCTGCCCCTCTAAGCACACAAACCCCACTGAAGTACATCTGCCCCTCTAAGCACACAAACCCCACTGAAGTACATCTGCCCCTCTAAGCACACAAACTCCACAAAAGTACAACTGCCCTTCTAAGCACAAAAAACCCACTGAAGTAAAACTGCCTCCTCTTAGCACACGAACCCCACTGACGTACAACTGCCCCTCTGCAGTTCAATTTCCCGCTGAAGTACAACTACACTGTACCTCTCTGACATTCACTTGCCCCTCTAAAGTACAATTTTCCCTCTTAAGCTGAGCTCCATCTCTGAAGTACATCTGCCCCTCTAAGCATACCTAGCTACCTCACTGAAGTACACCTGCCCCTCTAAGCATACCTAGCTACCTCACTGAAGTACATCTGCCCCTCTAAGCATACCTAGCTTCCTCACTGAAGTACATCTGCACCTCTAAGCATACCTAGCTACCTCACTGAAGTACATCTGCCCCTCTAAGCATACCTAGCTACCTCACTGAAGTACACCTGCCCCTCTAAGCATACCTAGCTACCTCACTGAAGTACATCTGCACCTCTAAGCATACCTAGCTACCTCACTGAAGTACATCTGCCCCTCTAAGCATACCTAGCTACCTCACTGAAATACATCTGCCCCTCTAAGCATACCTAGCTACCTCACTGAAATACATCTGCCCCTCTAAGCATACCTAGCTACCTCACTGAAGTACATCTGCCCCTCTAAGCATACCTAGCTACCTCACTGAAGTACATCTGCCCCTCTAAGCATACCTAGCTACCTCACTGAAGTGTTCCTGCCCCTCTGTAGAACATATGCCCCACTTTTGACCAATTGAAAGTAGAATCAGTCTCAATTATACAATATATTATCAAAAGTTTGAGTGCTTGTAAACAAAATTATTTTCTTGTTTTAAAAGTTCTAGTCGTTGAGAAGAATATTTCAGGTCGGTATATTTACCGGATCAGATGTCCATCTGTTAGGCACCATTGGCCTCTGTGTATCCACGGCAACCACTTTCCTCATATCCTCAAACGATGGATCTGAAGGGACCACATCCCAGAAAGGTGGTTTGTATTCTTCTGTTATACCTATAGAGACATGAAGGAGTACAAGTCATTACCATTGGCTCAATGTATTCAAAGTCACCTTTGATTTAACTACGCAATAGAATTTGAACTCATCCCTAATGACACATTTGAACTCTTCCGATTCAAAGTTTTGGATAGTTCATTGTGAAATTTCAGGGGTGAATGATTTATTCCATTGAGTTCTCCTGTCGAATATGACAGAAAAAGATCCTGAATGTCAACTACAGCTTAAGTGTAAATGCCTGGGCCGTTTTCGTTTAAGCGGTTGAACCAGTTCGATCACAGCTGTTCGTTTATTAAATAAAGACAGACCTAGTAATCTCATTCGAGCCTCGCAAAAATCTTGCAAGGCCTGCATAAACATTTCCAGGTCCGTCAAGATTTTTACCAGAAAATGTTACATTAAAGAACGGACAAACTGGTTGTTCAGCATAAACCAAAATGGCCTTGTACATAAAGACAATTGACATGTAAGGTATCAGGAAGTTAAAAGATGTAGTTACCTCCCTTTGCATACTTTTTCACAAGACAATCATGTTTATTTTTTACAGCAACTGTAGGACAAAAACGCCTGATTCCCCAATTTATACATATATATCTTAATTTAAGCAATTTTAACCAGCGAATCTGCTTAAATATACCTATACTCAAAGAGATACCTGATAATTGTTTCAACTGATCATGAACAACAGATAACTAAAAACATTTTTTTTTTTTAAAGGGAAATTTAGTCTTAAGTGGCAAATTATGTATTTCACCTAGATTTTAATTTTGAATGTTCAGTTAGCTGCTGCTGATTATGATAGGGATGAGATGAATTATCAGGAATTTGATAATTTAGTGTGTACTGGCAATACATGTATAACATATCAATTTAGAAAGTTAATCACTGCACACTTTTTTGGATGCAGAAATCAAGAAAGTAAATAGACGCAAAAGAAACTTTGTTCATAGTATACCAGAATGTGAGTAGTACAGAAATAATGCTTGCTTACCTCCAATAGTACATCGCCGGGCTACCTCCCACAGTACTAAACCAAAGGCATAAACATCGACAGCTTTAAAGGAGTCAAAGAAGTACGGGTTTAACGTTTCCTCCAACAACTCCGGGGCCATGTAACGCTTTGTCCCGACTTTATTATTCCGCCCCAAATCTATCTTGTTGTTTTCTTGTGAATGTGTCACAGCTAGACCCAGGTCCCCAATACAACATGTCCCATCGTTTTTAACGAGAATGTTTTTAGATTTGATGTCCCGGTGAGCAATAGCAGGTTTCCCCTGGTTACCGATGATTTCAGTGTGCAGGTGAACCAGTCCAGAGGATGCTGAATGCATCAACAGCAGCATCGATTCATGGTCCAGAACTGTACGCTGAAGATAGTCGTACAAAGAACCATGTTCGTGATAGTGCATTATCAGCCAAAGCTGAGTGCATGAGTTTCTGCTGGTCATGTCCGACGCGTAATATCCCAAAATATTATCATGCCGCAGCAAGCAGGTGTTATATATCTCCGTTTCCCTTGACCAACTCGCTTCGTCCCGAGACAGAAATATCTTGACGGCTACATTTTCGTCATGGTAACGTCCCCGCCAGACTTCTCCATATCTGCCCTTTCCTGCAATGATAATTGTATCACTGTGTTAGGAGATTCCTGTTAAAATAATGTTTTCAACCAGCCAATATCATTCTAAAACCCCTGGGGAGCATACAACCGGTGCTGCCATTTCGGCGCTCACAGCTAGCATTCTACAATCTCTTGCACTACCCAACCATGTACTCATTTACAGCTGAGTAGACTGGAACTAGCAGAGTAAAGTATCTTACTCAAAGATACAACACAAGTGCCTTGACAGGGACTCAAACTCGCAACCCTTTGGTCACGAGTCTGGCGTTCTACCACTAGACCACAGTGTACCGAGTGGGTAAGTCTTTGGTTAGCTATGGTGCACATCTTGGACCAAAATGATATAAATGTCACTTACAGATTTTGTACACTCATATTTTAGCACATAATAATTTAAACAAACAAGCGCAATGATGAATTAGCATACTCACAACACTTATTGAAGAAAGCAATAAACCAACTATAATTAGCAGAATTAAAATTTAGCTGAATGCATTCAGCACAGAAACAATTAAAATATATATGTTTACAGTATGTACGACTGAAGTCCTAAAACACATTCAAAAATGTGAAGTTAATTTGTGACAAATTGGTGATGTTATATAACTTGATATTTGACCTCTTATACTGACATTCAGGAAACAGCTATGTGACCGTCCTGTAATACGTAACTCTTACAGAACATCAATAGCAGTTCTTTGGGCTCTGGCCCAAAATTTAAAAGATGAAGAACATTTTCTTACCTGTATATGTACTGTTTATTTTAAAAAGCATAATAATTATTATAGTCTGTTTTATATTTTATATTTTTTTTTTGGTGCACATGTGTTATTTTGTTTTTCTGGTGTGCGTTGAATTTTGAATTAAAATTTGAGTTGTTTCCCTTTTCATAATTTACAAATATTGAGAAATTGATGTACATGTTTATTTGATCTGTTTATATGTCTTTGCTTTATTTGTGTCACTTTTAAAGTATGTTAACAATGGTATTATATACCTATGCATTCCACCAAGGTCACTTGTCGTGCCACGGTCAGCTGGACGAGGAATGGCAGACCGGAACCACTTCCTGATGTACAAGACTGATCATACACCTCCTGTCAACACAGACAAATATTTTTATAATTCATCCTTAAATTGGCAGTGCTTTGTTTTCTAATTCTTCACAAAAATACACAATAAGCATTAAACAATAATCAAAACAAGCTGAGAAACCTAATTAAAACTGAAGTATTTATAGTTTTGATAAAAACTAATTAAAAGGCACTTCAACTTTATATATAATTTTATATAGAGAACTGATTAAGCATTGAAAATACTCGTAGAAGTTTAAAGTTATGTTAATTATGCAAGTGTTATCTGTTTAAACTTTCAATGCCAGCAAAATTACACAATAAGCAATTAACATGAATCAAAACAAGCCGAGAATACACAAATTAAAACTGAAGTATCTATATATTTTATTAAAGCTATAATTAAATCACTTCAATTCTGCAAACATTTCATATGGAGAATTGATCATGAAAAATGTAAAAATATTTGTGGAAATTTATTATTACGTTTATCATGAATTAATTTTACGGAGATTAAAATACCTGGTACAATGTACCTTCAATCAAAGACATGAAACTTTCATTAACTTCATCCAACCCTGAAGACACATTTGAAATCTTCCAGTGCAAATGTTAGAATAGTTCATTACGAAACTTTAGGGTGAATAACTTAAACTTGTTACTAACAGAAAACAGAAAGTGATGAAATATAGCAGACTGTCAAAGAACATTTCTAAAGAGTATTCAAAACCAGACTATATAAAATATCCAGTAGGAATAAATTCTCCAAGAACAAATATCCTGCCTAGTTCCATGTGTGTGTTGTGGCTGAACTACCAGGTTCCAGTAGGGTACCTAGTAGTATACAGATCGACCCCTCTACTAGAGCAACTCCTGAAGCAAGCGGGTTCAAAATAGTTTTCTTTACTTTTTCAGCAAATGGTCGGTGATCAGAAATTGAAATTTGAAATCAGGAGTTGCTCCTCTTCTTTTTGATTGATCATGATTTAGGTAGAAATATATTGAAAATGATCCATAGAAATATGTTGAAAATGATCCATAAAAATATGTTGAAAGTTGTTGAATGTCCTTACCTTCAGGGTACTATCTCCAACCTGTGTTGCTCGAATGCCGCCATATTCCTCTGGCAGAAGTTCCTCCCGGACACGCAGGTTTTCGTGGATCTCCCGGCGCCGCTTACGGATATGTTTGAAGAAAAGCCAGACACCCAACAAGGCCGCAATGAGGATCACAATGGGGACACCAATCGCCAGAAACAGTTCAAAATGAAAAGTGGTCTCATCTTCTTTGTGTACAACTGCAAGACAATGACATTGATTTATTGTAGTATATTACTTTCTCCACCATTTTTACCTTTTATAATTATACCCCGCTTTCACAGACCGCTTTCCATCTGTCTGTCACACTTTGTTTCCGTGCAATAACAACAACAAATATTATCCAATGTTCTTGACACTTGGCTACAAGGTAAAATGCCTAAAGGGCTCGGCCAAGTTTGATCACCACTTCTGGTGAATGTTATTTGGGGGAGTTATGTCCCTTTAACTCAAGAAAAGTAAGTTGAGTTTTACTGTATATACAGAAAGTCAAATATTTCCTACTGGTAAGTTAGAGGTTAGGACAGATAACATGTGTTTTTTTCTGTTTTTCCGTCTTATTCCGAAATTGAGTGCTCAGAGAGGCAGGTAGTCAATAGATTATAATTTTTCCCAAAGCCAAAAGTCATCATAATTTACAATGTTACATGTATTTCATGGTAAAACGTAATTTGTAAGAAAGCACCATTTTCAAAAAAATTGAATTATGCAGCCTTTTCTTTGAATGTACACACCCATGATTCTGAATACTTAATCAACAAAAAAAATTTAATTTTGGGTATAAATCATCTTGTGCATTATAGGGCATAGTATAGATGATTTTCAGAGCTAGTTAAAAACTGAAGCAAGAGGCTGATTTCTCACAAGAGTAATTCTTAAAATGTGACTTACTATAACCACTATACTGTCTATCACTTCCAGCTGCAGTATAAACAAAGGGCTGTAACTCTGTATAGCCTAGAGCAACCTGGCCCAAGGCCCATAACTCTGCAAAGCCTGCAGCACAAAACCTCAGGGGACATAACTGTGTAAGGTGTTGTACATGCAAGACCACATTTGGCCATCTCATGGATTCATGTTCATGTTAACTATAATTCACAACTTAATGCTTCAAATATCCAAGACATATGATGAAGGTTAGATTATCCATTTTATTACCTGGGTCGCTTCCCTTGAACTCGTGTGAAGAGAATGTGGGTATTGGGGAGTTACACAGATCACCGACACAGCAGGCCATGGCAATGACACCCTCCATCTCCCAGCCCTGGCGCCGCCGACCCTGGCAGTTCATGTTCTGGTTCTCGTCGTTCCGCGCACATCCCTGCGATATAATCACCACTCCTTCTCTCTCTTTTCTGCTTGTAAAGCACTGTTGAATGTTAAGTATGAATAAATGAACAGTCATCATAACCTAATCCCATAGCAATTAGCGATCTTTGACTTAATTTTGTAGTTATCAGTTGTTTGTATTATAATTCTACTAGATCTACTGTTGTCCCTTCACTGTGATATAGTCTCACTAAGATATAAAACACTAACCCCTGTCCCTTCACTGTGGCTTAGCTTTGCCCCTTTCACTTTGAATTATCCCTGCCCCTTAGCTGTAACATGTACCCCTGCCACTTCACTGTTAATTACTGTTGCATGTACCCCTGCCCCTTCACAATGACACTTACCCCTGACCCTTCACAATGACACTTACCCCTGACCCTTCACTGTGATACTTACCCTGCCTCCCTTCACTGTGACACTTACCCCTGCCCCCTTCACTGTAACACTTAACTCCCCCCCCCCTTCACCGCAGACCTTATCCCTGCCCCCTTTACCGTGACATTTGCTCCTGCCCCTTCAATGTGACACCCCTGTCCCCCTTGACTGTGACACTTAACCTTGCCCCTTCACCTCAGTGACTTACCCCTTGCCCCTCTATCGTGACACTTGGGCCTGTCCTTTGACTGTGACACTTACCCTTCCCCCTTCAATGTGACACATACCCCTGCCCCCTCAATGTGACACTTACCCCGGCACCCTTCACTATGACACTTACCCTTGCCCCCTTCACTGTGACCCTTACCCCACCCCCCTTCACTGTGGCACATACCCCTGCCCCTTCACTGTAACACTTACCCTTGCCCCCTTCACTGTAACACTTACCCTTGCCCCCCATCACTGTGACACTTACCCCTGCCTCTTCACTTTAACACTTACCCCTGCCCCCTTCACTGTAACACTTACCCTTGCCCCCTTCACTGTAACACTTTCTCTTGTCCCCTTCACTGTAACACTTATCCTTGCCCCCCTTCACTGTAATACTTACCCTTGCCCCCTTCACTGTGACACTTACCCCTGCCCCCTTTACTATAACACTTACCCTTGCCCCTTCACTGTAACACTTACCCCTGCCCCCTTCACTGTAACACTTACCCCTGCCCCCTTCACTGTAACACTTACCCCTGCCCCCTTCACTGTAACACTTACCCCTGCCCCTTCACTGTAACACTTACCCCTGCCCCCTTCACTTTAACACTTACCCCTGCCCCTTCACTGTAACACTTACCCTTGCCCCCCTTCACTGTTACACTTACCCCTGCCCCCTTCACTGTTACACTTACCCTTGCCCCCTTCACTGTAACACTTTCCCTCGCCCCCTTCACTGTAACACTTTCCCTTGCCCCCTTCACTGTAACACTTATCTTTGCCCCCCTTCACTGTGACACTTACCCTTGCCCCCATCACTGTGACACTTACCCCTGCCCCCTTCACTGTAACACTTACCCTTGCCCCCTTCACTTTAACACTTACCCCTGCCCCTTCACTGTGACACTTACCCTTGCCCCCACCACTGTGACACTTACCCCTGCCCCCTTCACTGTAACACTTACCCCTGCCCCTTCACTGTAACACTTACCCCTGCCCCTTCACTGTAACACTTTCCCTTGCCCCCTTCACTGTAACACTTTCCCTTGCCCCCTTCACTGTAAGACTTATCTTTGCCCCCCTTCAATGTGACACTTACCCTTGCCCCCATCACTGTGACACTTACCCCTGCCCCCTTCACTATAACACTTACCCTTGCCCCCTTCACTATAACACTTACCCTTGCCCCCTTCACTGTAACACTTACCCCTTCCCCTTCACTGTAACACTAACCCCTGCCCCCTTCACTGTAACACTTACCCCTGCCCCTTCACTGTAACACTTACCCCTGCCCCCTTCACTTAAACATGTACCCCTGCCCCTTCACTGTAACACTTACCCTTGCCCCCCATTCACTGTTACACTTACCCCTGCCCCCTTCACTGTTACACTTACCCCAGCCCCCTTCACTGTAACACTTACCCCTGCCCCTTTCACTGTAACACTTACCCTTGCCCTTCTTCACTGTTACACTTACCCTGCCCCCCTTCACTGTAACACTTACCTTTGCCCTCCTTCACTGTTACACTTACCCTGCCCCCCTTCACTGTAACACTTACACTTGCCCCCCTTCACTGTTACACTTACCCTTGCCCCCTTCACTGTAACACTTACCCCTGCCCCCTTCACTGTAACACTTACCCCTGCCCCTTTCACTGTAACACTTACCCCTGCCCCTTCACTGTAACACTTACCCCTGCCCCTTCACTGTAACACTTACCCCTGCCCCCTTCACTTTAACACTTGCCCCTGCCCCTTCACTGTAACACTTACCCTTGCCCCCCATTCACTGTTACACTTACCCCTGCCCCCTTCACTATTACACTTACTCCTGCCCCCTTCACTGTAACACTTACCCCTGCCCCTTTCACTGTAACACTTACCCTTGCCCTCCTTCACTGTTACACTTACCCCTGCCCCCCTTCACTGTAACACTTCGCTTGCCCCCCTTCACTGTTACACTTACCCTTGCCCCCCTTCACTGTTACACTTACCCTTGCCCCCCTTCACTGTTACACTTACCCCTGCCCCCTTCACTGTAACACTTACCACTGCCCCCTTCACTGTGACACTTACCCTGCCCCCTTCACTTTAACACTTACCCCTGCCCCCTTCACTGTCATACAGTGGCCTAACTGATCACACTGGTCGTCATCCTTGGGGAGACATGCACACCGGTACTCTGATGGTTCTTGATCAACAAATGCGGTCAGGTTAGCATCCTCAGGCGGGCCAAATTTGTCAGCTGTGAAAATATAATAATTCAATGGTCATCACTTAGGGTCTCACAAACAAAGTTGTAGATAGCAGGTTCAGTATTGTGCTAGCTCCATTTATAGCGATATTCTATAATGAAAAGACAATAAGGAGTACAAAACAATATGACATCAGAACAGCATTCCATAATATCATATACAATGCAATATACATATACATACATGGTAATAGGAAAAGTTTTGTGTTTGATATAACCCTACATCTGAGCCAGTTAGTCATGTCTTCCTGTTTAATGCAACCACACAACAGGGCAACATGATGGCATATATTCATTTTTTCCAGATTAAAAAAACAATACTAGAAAATGTCGGTAAGATATGAATGAACACGACTTCTAATATCCCTACTAAAAGGCCGCACAATGCCATGTGACTTGTAATCTAAAACCCTACAACACCACAACATGATGTAACAGTAAACTTTATTTATTTTACAACAATTATGAAACAAGTTATCCAACTTATATCAATCACTCTTGTTGGCCCGGATGGTATATATAGCACATGATGGGTTTTATTGTGGGAGGAAACCGGAGTACCTGGAGAAAACCCACGTGGTCGGGAAGGTGGCCCCATACATTTTCCCATCTGATCATGATCAGGGAATCGAACCCTGGCTACCTTGGTGAAAGACAAGTGTGTTACTGGTCCAACCAACCACCCATGATCTTATGTATAATTCGAAATATAAGCCCTGTGTAAAAAGCCTTGATCACGGCCATATGATTTCCTGTAGTAATAAATGCTAAAATGTGAGGGCCATATAACTTCTGTATGGCCATTGAAGTATACAGATACATAAAAGTACCGTAAGTGGTGCTCTGCCTGTCAGGAAACAATCACTTGTTAAAGTACTTTAGTGGCACGCTTCATCCTTCAGGACTGGTGCTGCACATTATGTACACCTCCTTCTACCACAAGAGGTGTGTGTAATTCAACTTTCAGGGTATCAAATAATTATAACAACTGTTGAATAACATTCTGTTTATACCGCACGTGGAATAAACTCGATACACATTTTGATAGGCTTACATGATGAACTTTGACCGGAACAACGTCTCTTGATTGACTGATTACGACGTCATTGATTGTTGACGTCGTCACCACTTGGTGGGAATATATATACGAGATGACACGTTTTGCGCATGTCATATAGTCCGTGGTTCTCTCCAATTGTTTGCGACTGAGATTGTGGTAGAAACAGGTCACACGACTTGTGGTTTTTGGATATGAAATTTATTTCACACTCGTTAATTATTTTTTAAAAGTTAAAAAAGACTCTCGCTAAAGCTTGTGTCTTTTGTAACTTTTAAAAAATAATTAACTTGAGTGAAATAAATTCCATATCCAACAACCACTCGTTGTGTAACCTCTATATATAAGTAAAGCTGTCTATGATGGCCAATCACCCCATGTACAGGATACAATTAAACTCCTTTGATAATACATGTAGCTAGGATTCTTCCAAATAATTATAAATTGTTATATATAAGCTTTTTATAATACATTTGGAGGTAGTTCAAGGTCTTTGGCGGATTTTTTTTCTAATTTTATAAATTATCAGAATATCTCATTCATTTAAAGTACCAAAAAATTATTTTTTTCATGTTCATGCCAACAGACTTCGTGAATTATGCAATGCTATAATTGAAACGAAACCGTTTAAGTGACCATGATAATATTTAGTAAATGTTAGAAATATGTTTTCTGAGAAAGCGAAAACAATCCGGTAAGAGGACTAATATTTGATAATGGTCGTTTAAATTTAATTGTCTGGTGAACTAAGAAATACATGATTTTGTTAATGTTGTTTCTGTTTATAATTATTATCAAATAACTAATGGATATAAATAAATAGTATTACTAATAAATCTAATATAAAATTATTTTGGTCAATGATTCATGTATTCTGAAAACTTTTTATAATGTTTTGGAACTCTCCTTGATAGGAGATTGAAATACATTAAGGTAGCATATACCCTTAATGAATTCTAAAGATTCGTCTTGATGTTTCTACACAGGAGTCTGTACTATATGTTACTGACACTGTAAAGATCCTTTTCCTCCTTGACTGAGATAACAAGATAGATCAGGGGTGGATTTCAATGGCAAACGCCATTACATTGTTCCCCTGGTGACAAGCATTATCGCTTAGTTACGCCTTTCATGGACAGATTTACTTCATCAGAAAAAAGGAAAAAAATTAATGTATTCAAGAAACAGCATGTACCAACGTTTTTAATTCTCAAGTTGTTATTGCCTATTGATTCAGCTATTTGCAAATCAAAGCCCCGGCTTTATATATATTCCACCCAGTTAGGCTGTGTTTTATTTCTCTCTCAAGGGGCTGAGAGAATGTGGGAGAAAACTCGGTGATCGGGACTCGAGTGTTGGTCCCCGAGAACCTGTATCAATTCTACCACACTCGGCAATCATGGGATGCGTTCGGCCCCACAATGCCGAGCACTTGACAGGAGACGCAGAGGCACCAGCGTATTATGTTTACAAGTTTCCATCTGATCGCCATTGTCCAGATTGTAGAAATATATTTGTTCTATTCCACAGCGACAGACCATCGAAAGTTCTGTCAACTTCAAACTGAATATTAAAATTATTTAAAAAAGGCCTTTATTTGTTTAAAACACACAAAAAAAATGAAGATTTCTATATTTCTGTAATTGATGCTATTTCAAACCTAACTTTCTTTCCAATCAAATAAAATACTGTTTATTAAAATGCCAATTTAAAGTCGGAATTTGCTAATATTTCTGTCAACAATACTTGGGCGGTGTGGTTGCGAAGAATAAAGTGATCCTTTCAATGGAAGGTTCGATAGCTCTTGATGTGCGAGTTATTGAAAACGTAAGTTCTATGTAAAACAGTACTGGGCACAGACGCCTTTAATCTCAACCTCCATAAAGATTTTAATAGGCTCACTCAAAAATGTACATTTTACTCCTCCATTGATTGAAAAGAAATTTCCTGTTTTTAACAAGCTGTGTAATACTATGAAAAGCTTTGTGTTCTAATTTTCAGGTGTTGGAAATCCCGGTATAAGTTAACGCTATAAATGGTTTGAATGCAAAATACAAACATATCAATAAGGCTTGAGAAGATTTTCTCCCCCTAATTAAAACCTAACTTTTTTCAAATTTGAGACGTGTCTCGAACAATGCGGAGATGTAATCGTCCAAGGAATGAATATATTTGAATTAATGACTGCCACACCTGTTCTTAGTACCCGACACTACTTGAAAAGAAAATAGGCTGATTTTTTTTTTACTGGAGAATCGATTAACAAATTTTCATTGGTGTGACAATATCATTAGACTTAACGAGGTACTTGGACATTTACACATGTGTTCTTACATTATTTATAAGCAGCAGTCAAAATAAATTCTGTCTAAATTTAAACATGCACCTGTATAGCTTTAGGTCGTGACAACAAAGAAATTATGATCTTTCTGGAGAGACCACCCATTTGGGATGCCAGGTAATTGCATGACAACACAAACAACGGCTCGTTAAGTTGATAATGCCATTCAAAATAAGTTCACAAACTGTTTCACATTAACGAGGGAATTCATACATAATGCCATACCACAAGAATATCTGTTAAATATAAGATTATTCACAAGGGACATAAGATTATTCTTTGTAAGATATAAGATTATTCACAAGGGACATAAGATTATTCCCCTGTAAGATATAAGATTATTCTTTGTAAGATATAAGATTATTCACAAGGGACATAAGATTATTCCCCTGTAAGATATAAGATTATTCACAAGGGACATAAGATTATTCATCCGTAAGATAGAAGATTATTCACAAGAAACATTATAGACACAGGATTATAGATTATTCTTATAATTAAGACATAACCTGATTTCTAAGACGCAAGATTATTCCTTTGGACGATATAGTATGTCATAGTGACTAGTTTATTTTCAAGACACAATATTAACCTCAAGACACAAGCCATTCCTACGACACCAACCAATCCTCAAAACATGATAAACAGTACAATTAAACCCTCCCTAAGACACTAGACCCTCCCTAAGACACTAGACCCTCCCTAAGACACTAGACCCTCCCTAAGACACTAGACCCTCCCTAAGACACTAGACCATCCCTAAGACACTAGACCATCCCTAAGACCCTAGACCATCCCTAAGACACTAGACCATCCCTAAGATCCTAGACCATCCCTAAGACACTAGACCATCCCTAAGATCCTAGACCATCCCTAAGACACTAGACCCTCCCTAAGATCCTAGACCATCCCTAAGACACTAGACCCTCCCTAAGACACTCGACCCTCCCTAAGACACTAGACCCTCCCTAAGATCCTAGACCATCCCTAAGACACTAGACCATCCCTAAGATCCTAGACCATCCCTAAGACACTAGACCCTCCCTAAGACACTAGACCCTCCCTAAGACACTAGACCCTCCCTAAGACACTAGACCATCCCTAAGACACTAGACCCTCCCTAAGACACTAGACCATCCCTAAGACACTAGACCATCCCTAAGACCCTAGACCATCCCTAAGACACTAGACCATCCCTAAGATCCTAGACCATCCCTAAGACACTAGACCATCCCTAAGATCCTAGACCATCCCTAAGACACTAGACCCTCCCTAAGATCCTAGACCATCCCTAAGACACTAGACCCTCCCTAAGATCCTAGACCATCCCTAAGACACTAGACCCTCCCTAAGACACTCGACCCTCCCTAAGACACTAGACCCTCCCTAAGATCCTAGACCATCCCTAAGACACTAGACCATCCCTAAGATCCTAGACCATCCCTAAGACACTAGACCCTCCCTTAGACACTAGACCCTCCCTAAGACACTAGACCCTCCCTAAGACACTAGACCATCCCTAAGACACCAGACCCTCCCTAAGACACTAGACCATCCCTAAGACACTAGACCATACCTAAGACACTGGACCATCCTGAAGGAACTAGATCATCCCTAAGACACTAGACCATCCCTAAGACACTAGACAATCCCTAAGACACTAGTCCATCCCTAAGACACTAGTCCATCCCTAAGATACTAGACCATCCCTAAGATACTAGACCATCCCTAAGATACTAGACCATACCTAAGACACTGGACCATCCTGAAGGAACTAGACCATCCCTAAGACACTAGACCATCCCTAAGACACTAGACCATCCTGAAGATCCTAGACCATGCCGAAGACACAAAACAATTCCTAAGACATTAGAACTTCCTTGAGACACCAGACCATCCCTTTAAATTATTTCGGACACACAAGGCGTTTCTTATCTATGATATTACCCAACATGCCTATTAACTGTTAGCTTCTTCTACGGATTATGAAACTGTTTCTACTTTTAAGCCAAGCTTAAAATTTCATTAAAAATCCATTTTCACTAACAGATGAGAAAATTGGACCCAACCAAATCTAATTGTTCATGTTGTACTAAACACTGTCCTTACTGGGTACAAGCCACCCAGCTCCCGCAGCACAATAGAAACATCCCCGTCCACGCCAAAGATAATAGCAGTCCGTTGGAGAAACAATATTGAATTATCAGTAGGAATTGGAGGAAAGGTCAGGTTGTTTTTAGACGCTGTAATGAGGTAATTTCATTTGTTGTGTTGGCATCTAACTTAGCAGTTGTCTCTGTGTGCGTAACACTTGTACAATTATATACCTCCCTGAAGACGGAAACCTATCACAGCATCTCCACAGCACATGTTGTACAGGGACCCATTATAATTCCTAATGAAATGCTCGATGTTACTGCATTATCACAGAGTACAAGCAGCTTTCCACATGTACAATAATGGATTCCACTTAATATCACCCCTGTTAATATCACATTCCTATTTATATCATGTTTTTCCAAAGAACCATTTCTTGTTTCTCATTTTTATATAATCTATGTTATTTTATTTGGTTAATATCATGTATTTTGAGGTAAATTCCTCTTAATATCATGTTTTTTTAACCAATCACCTAAAATATCCAGAAAATGATGGTGTTTCCGTTGATTTCAGATACAACTTGTACAAAATATTGCTTAGAAAGTAAAAAATATGTTTTTATAATAAAATAATGTTATCTATAGATTGAAACATCTTGATATGTACATTGAATATTTTACTCTCAGTTATGGAGATTGGAAATGCACTAGATTTAGTGGAAAAACATGTTTCTCTAAGTAATTATAATGTCACATTCATATGTTAATATCATGTTTGCAACATGATATAAAGCGGAATGCTCTTTACTAGTTTATAATTAAATTCAGCATCTTTTACTCAATTACCCCTGAAATTTTTCAATGACTATTCCAAGACCTTTGAATCAGCTAGAACAGTTCAAATCTGTCTTTCGCTTGGCTAAGGGTTAATAAGTTATATAGAGCCATTATTTATCAAAATAGATGGTCTTATTGGGGAGGAAACTGGAGTACTCGTAGAAAATTCATGTGGTCAGGCGGGACTGACACCTATACCTTTTCACGTCTGGACGGAGAATCGAACCCCGGCCGCCTTGGTGAAAGGCAAGTGCGCTATATCCAATGCACCACCCGACCGCCCCGCTTATATGTTTGAATCTTGATGACTTTCAGATTTCAAGTCTACTTTATAGTGCATATGACATTTCATTTTGATGCCAAAATCCATTTACAAAATGTAGCACAGGACTTGACAATAACTCAAATTTCAAATAATTGTTCTTAAATAATTTTTCTTTGTTGAAAACAGGAACTGTAAGCCAGTTATACCTTATACAGATTTTACTTTTTAAAACAAACACATCTAAAAATCATGAAAGATTAAAATTTGTATAAAAATGTAGCTTAAACGATTTTACAGTTTTCAAGTCTGCTTTCTATCGACAGGAAAAACCTTGTCCGCTAATATAAATCACCAGATGGGCTTTCAACACCTTATGTGTCAGACTGTATGCACGGATCCCCGCTAATCTTTGAGTAAACATTCACGGAAACATTCAAATGGCTACAGGATAATAGTTTAAACGTTCAGACCCTTTTCAACCTCCCAGTCTGGTTTAAATTGATTTAAAACGGGTGTGAGAAAAAATAACTTTTCCTAAGAGATAATGTATTGATGTGAGCTCCTGACCGATGCAAACATTAACATGTGAATAAAAGTCTCGGGCCAAAGCCTGGTCAGCAAACAGTGTCCTTAGTTCTGCTGACCAGTCCAGAGAAATGTTTGTGGGACCAAAACGACAGGTACTTAATACCTGACCAGCTTGATGATAAATTCACAGATTCATTTTTTGCCATATATGTCATAAAATTTCACTTAAACCAAATATGTAGAGATTCGCACAATAACCATATATAAGGATTACATTAAAATATTGTCATTTTTTTTCTAAGAAATCAAAGAAAAACTCATTTTTCACGATTTTCACAAATAATATGTTAAGCTTTCCTACCATGGAATAATTCCGCGTGGTTGTATGTGCTGGACACTCGAGAACAATACAGACTTTGTACTGAGTAATTGTACTTTTGTACCTGTGTCAGTATTTAACACCTGGCTTCTCCGAGGGTAGCCGTAAGCGGCAGGAATAACACAGCGATCACGCCCGGGCTTAAATAAATACACATTGTATCAATATTCCAGGTGTAAGCATACAATACACCTTAAATTAATCAACAAGCATTCAAATGTACAGGTGGTCACTTGTGGACCCAAGCCCACAACAAGGTCTTAATAATAATAATAGCACTTCAGCTTAGGTGTGTTACAGTTTACAAGTAGATTTGTCTATGAACAACCATTAATTATTATTACCTGCCATGGCAATAATGATCCAGGTGTGGGTTACGTACACACGTAAAACATTTAAATATCATTTCACTATATACCAAACGGACCAACTATTGGTGTATGCAGTGTAAAAAGCAGAAAGAGAAAATGTAACTGTTGAGACAGGGATTCGAACCCAGAATCCTTCAAACTCTAGACAGCAAGCTGTATCAGTAGAGCTACCTGCAGGTCTCCGACATATAACCAAACCCATGCCCAACACCCAGTCCAGTAACGTAGACATAACACAGATATGGGGGACTGCACCTGCAAAACTGTGAACTTTGAAATATACAGTAAAACCCTACTTACTTGAACAAGTGGGGACCCCATCAATAGTTCGAGGAAAACATAGTATTCAAGTAATTTTTAACTTTTAACAAAGATTCTACTCCAGAGAAACGAAAAACAATTTAATTTTTAAAATTTTCTAAATTTTCCCAATACATGGTTTTTATTATAAGCACACGTGTATGCATTTTTAAGACCACTGTACTAGCTCGCATGTCCGCTTATTAGGTCGAATATGTTAATTAGTCCAGGTATTTATCAGGGGGTTTTGGGAATCGGACCCTGAGATCAAATTCGGAAAAATTGATCGACATAACAGCTATTTGGGAAATTTTGGCAGCACTATTATAACAACTAAATACATTATTTATTTTCTAAATTACTATTTAAAGCACTATTTAAACCAATTTTTTTTCAAGTGTCTGAATTGGGAATTTTTAAGAGGAAATTTGGGGAAAATCACACCTTTTTTTCATTGGGAATGGGTTCATTTACTGGACCTAAAAAGAGGGGTGATAAAGCCCTGTAGTCTTTTTACAAGAATGGTTGAAAATAGTCAGTGTTTGTTTAAATATTTTATTTCAGAATTATGCACCCTGTTCATTAAATCTGTTGCTTTAATTCTCAATTTTTCCACAACTTTCAACTTTCTTAATTTTATAAGCCATTTAACGATCAAAGTCTGAAGTTTCACCGCTCACAATGGTACGTATATCAATTTTTTTTATTCTTGCTCTCACTTTCAAACATCTGTCAAACACCTTGGAGAATTAAAATTTTAAAATTTGTGTTTCAATATGATTTAAAATTTTCCTTTCATTAGCGATATTCAATAGCCAATGTTGACAGGTGTTAGTGAAATTAAAACCAGCATGTTACATACATTGTATGTACGTATTAATCCAAACAATTCTTTAAGAAACGAATCCAGCAAACTTCCACCTGTATTCCTTTCATCATAAATTTAACACCTTTTCATGCGTGGAAATCACAAATTACTTTTTATCCTTTCATATCAATTTTCATTTTACTTTTAAAATGAATATTTTCATGTAATGCATTTTCACTTGTCTGCCCATATAAAATGGTACCTGTATTTGTTTCATTTCAGTGTGAAAAAAAAAGAAAGTTCTATAAAAATATGAATTTGAAAATGAAATTGAGAATATTGATATTTGAGTTGGACGAACTAAACAGTGATAATATTATGAACTGCAAATTGCAGTAGAACCGTACAGACAAATTGTATCAAGATCTATTGAGGTTTAATTATTAATACATTTGTCCAAAATCCTCTACAAATTTAAAACAGGATCCAATCCTCAAATCATTCAACCCTGAAATTTCATAATAAACTATATTCCAGCCTTTAAATTGGAAGAATTCAAAGTTGTTTTCAGGAGACGTATGTGTCAAATGGTACAGAATTCATTCTTTTAATTTACCCAAGAAATCTTGATGAAATTGATAAAATCAATGATGGAATTGTACTGAAACTGCAATATTTCTCAGACCACCACGTGCACCACCACAGCAAATGAACAGGAATGTAACGATGTACATCTCCCGATGGGCAATAAAAGCTATCAATGTATAATTGAACATCTCCAGTTGTTCCAATAAGAAATTCCGCTTTGGGAATAGACTAGAACTAATTTCCCAATTACTTTTCCCCCTTGATTGCAATCTTTCAATCAACTGTTGTTTGTTTGTTAAAAAAGATTTTGTCTGAAATTGCTTCACACAAAGCAATTCTCGTTTTAAAAAGTTTATCGATTTTCCAAAAGGGAATTTTAATTATCTGCTGTCGGTTCCAATAGAAAACTACGATCTGTAGCAGTATGGCAATTTTAAAGAAAAATGAAAATTTTCTTGAAGTGCAATGTCTTTGTTGCAACTTTTTGTGCAGGTTTCAAATACATGTATAATTAAAGGTGATAAGTTTACACTAACCAGATTTTACTCTGAAACTTTATTTTTTTTATTTTTTTTATTCTTTTAGATTATCAAAACACAGAAATAAAATTTAAACTTTCTATTTATTTAAAATTTAAAATTCATGATGCTTGAGAGGTATTCTGGTATATCACTAGATTATTTTTTATGGCCTGCATGAAATTTAGGATTTTGTCTCATGAAACAGATACGCTACACATTGGAGCATTATATAGTGGACAGTTAAGGTTTATAGATATGAGGTCCAGGGTTTGACTCGGCTCCAAACTATTAACACATGCATTCTTTGCTCCAGTTTCTCCAATTTCTTTTCTAATTCAGAAACCAGGGTAGCAGAAGTTGTTCAAGATTCCAAAAAATGAAAAGAAAACAAGAGGACACAGTCTACCATTACTAAGAAGAAGTTAACTAAATTTGAGAAAATATTCTTTCAGTGAGCGGGTTGTTAACCATTGGAACTCTCTTCCTAATGCTGTCATTACATCACCAACTATCAAAACGTTTGAATCCCGATTGGATAAGCATCCAGGGGACACGCTGAATGTAATTAAAACCATGAGATAGACAATAACGAACTGATCCGTATTTGTGAAAAAAAACTCATAGACATATTGATCTGGATATATATATAGGCTAATATTGCCTGAGTCCAGTATTATTATTATATTAAAAATAATTACGACCAGTTGGAAAACTTGTTTTGTAATTATTTAAAAAGGATGGAGTGCAATTGATACTTGCTGTGGAAGCTTAGATACAGAAACTGTAATTAAATGCAGTTATATTATTTAGTGTAATGTTTTTCAGCACAAAAATCACTAAATAAAATTGCCGCTAATAAATATGTACATTTAAAGTATATAGAAACAGCTGTACCATTTTAGGCCGCTTCTAAACTTTCAGACTTTTCCTTTAAAAAAAGCAATTTTCAGAGACACTCGATCAGGGGACACACCGAAATCTGTTATCTATAGGTACTTGAAGGCAGCTTAAGATCTAAGACTATTAATTTAAAGGCGAGGTAGAGTTTGGGGTAAAACATTCACATCAGGCACACCTTACAGGTTCATGACTTTCAAATTTTATACGTATTATCATAACTGGCCAGAGGTCTCGAAACCAAATTGAAGTAATAACCTGCAGATTACTGCTTTAGTAATATAATTTATAAATCAGAAAGTATGAAAGGGTTATACGATAAAACGCCTTCCTTGTGTGCGTACTTGTTCGCGTCTCATCGTCATTCAGATCGTCGCTCTTGGGATAAAACTTCCAAGTGTAAACCAATTTAATGAAAGTCAGTAAGAGACGTGTTGGGATTAGTCGCGGTCCAGTGATCTTTTGTCCCTATCCTGGTGAATCCTTTGAAGGCGAGTAATTCATTGGATTACCATCATACAACGACATGTCACACTGACTTAGGTCTGATACACATGCTCTTCTGGTAGCCCAACATCCCCCCCCCCCACCCTCCACTTCCATTCCAAGTTTTTGAAACACCTTTGTTAACGAGGGAACCCCAGGTGTTCCCGTACCAAACGCTACATCTGACAGGCTTAGGGTACATTCAAATCAAATCCAACAAAAGACCAAACTCACGTGTTGTAAATTAAACAACCATATATATCCTCTTAGAAAAGTGTGTGTACATACAGTCCGTATTAAACACAAAATCCCTGCATCTGTGGTGAGCTATTATAACTTAAAGGTTCATTTCATGCAGATAAAATAGTAGGAAATAAAAAATTCCTAGTAAATCTCGGCCATTGATTATTGAAAAGCCTACACAAGATATAAGGGAGCATTTCTAATCCTGTGACAATAAATATATTTGATCTCATCATAATATTTGTACCGATCTCTGGTCTGCTGTGATTTGATGTAGATGAGTCAGTGCTGTCCCTTTATGGGTTTGTAACTTTCCGGGTGAGCTAATGACTCAAATTCAGTAGGAAGGAGTTTCTGTCACAAAATACTGCACCTCCCCTGCTATTTACTGGGGTGCGCATGTTGATCTACCTGTGTGTCGTATAGTTAGATTGACACTACATATACATGTATCGCAAACAGTATTATAAATATTTCAAAGATTTAAAATCTTCAGTGAAACATGTATTTAAAACTACTATAGATATTAAAATAAAGGAAATAATTAAACATTATTTCCCTAAAATTGATTCTCTTTAAATATGCAAACATTTTTTTTTAGTAAAGATCATGATAAGTGAACTGCATTATTTTTCTTCTTTTGCCAATTTTGAACAAAAATTACAAAAAAACTACATAATTCATTTGTACACGATTTGTTGTGGTGTATTACAGAATTAATTTAATTTGAGCTTATTATAATGAGTGACCATGAAGGTACATGTAGCATATACTGCTGCAATCTGTTAAATAACGAAAGATAAGCTTAAGTGTGCATCATTTCATCAGAACCTTACGCTACAATCTGTTTAACAAGGGGTAGCTAATTTGTGAGCATGGATATCGAAAGTGTCCTGCTACAATCTGTATAATAATGAAAGCTTAAGTAAGCATGAACTTATGCTACAATCTGTTTAACAAGAGGTGGGCTTATCAAAGAGCATGCACTCACCATTTTATCAGCTACATTATTGTTTAATACAGGGATGTACAGTATAGGGTTAGGTCTTTCACGTGTAAACTGGTTTTATTAACAAGAATTTCTAGTTGACACTGAAATGAGCTTTTTAAGGGACAGGTGCTGTTTGTTTGTAAATTTGTCTCAAAACTGGGCATATCATTCTGAGCTTGAGTTGTTATAACCACTTGCAATTGTAAACTTTGGATTTAAAGGCCCAATATACGTAACTTTCGGCAAATCTTGAAGCGAAAATCAAGCCTAAAAACTGATTTTATTTATAGATTTAGTTAAGATTAACTGATATCAGCAATATTCAAGATGAATTCTTTTGTGGTTACCAGTACAGCAGCAGTTGAATCTCAGTATTTGTAAACACGCATCCATTTTGAACCGTCTTCTCACTTCGGTTTGTTGTTGAAGTGGGCTCCACCGGAATTATTTTCAATTCTCTGTCAAGACTTTCTTGTTAGTTACCGGTCGGGTTTACTTCGTTTTAGGCTTATTTTTTGCATGGGTATCAACTGGATTTTTTTTCAGAATTTTTCAGAATCACGAAAAAATTCCTAAAGTTACGTATATTGGGCCTTTAAGGAGATGTACTATTTGGTTAGGTTTACTACTGATAACTTTTAGTTATAACAGTGCAGTGCTGATCCATGGTAAATTTGGTTTAGAAGAGTTTTTACCTGATACACAGGTATAGTTTAAGGTTTTTTGTTAGGAGGCACAGTGGTCTAGTGGTAGAATGCCCGGAGCTGGTGATCGAAGGGTTGCGAGTTCGAGTCCTGACCCTGGCACTTGTGTTGTATTCTTGAGCAAGATGCTTTATTCCGCTTGTTCTAGTCTAATCATGATCAGCTGTAAATCAGTACATGGTTGGGCAGTGGTATTATTTACCACTAGTAAACTCTATTTAACATTATTTTGAGATTTTGGTTACCGAACAAATTTTCTTTAATTACAGTACATCGTAACTGGTAATTCTGGAAGGCATAGGCCTGGGGTTAAAGCCAAAATTGACATCAAATAATGGTCAAGCTTTCTCATCAAGCTGACAAATCATACACAGTACCAAGATGGAGTCTGCAGCACATATGTTATGTATTGCTATATATCTTACAAGATGCATAAAATATGTTTTCAACATGTGCATGGTCGAAATTACGCATGCTGGATTTCACTTTTTTATACCTGCAGCTGTACAAAGTCTACACAATATCAGCACTAATTGTACAAAGCTATACGTATATAGCCTAATTATAGATCCAACGCAGGGAAACAACTGCAGAACAAAGATATTCTGCCAACATCCGATTTCTATAAAGCCTCTGGACAAAAATCTATCAAAGAGAAATATCTATATGTAAATGACTATAAACACCATCCTTCGTATAATCTTTATTATTCTAAAGGATGACTGCTACCTGCAAGTACAAACATAATATAATGATCAGTTAAAGGCCCAATATACGTAACTTTCGGCAAAACTTGAAGTGAAAATTAAGCTTAATAACTTATTATATTTATACATTTAGCTAAGATTAACCGATATCAGCAATATTCAAGATGGATTCTTCTGCGGTTACCGGTACAGCAGCAGTTGAAACTCAGTATTTGTAAACACGCGTCCATTTTGAACAGTCTTCCAACTCCGGTTTGTTGTTGAAGTGGGCTCCACCTGAATTATTTTCAATTCTTTGGATTTTTCTGTCAAGAGTTTCTTGTTAGTTACCGCCCAGGTTTACTTCGATTTAGGCTTATTTTTGCATAGTTATCAACTGAATTTTTTTTCAGAATTTTTCAGAATCACGAAAAATTTCCTGAAGTTACGTATATTGGGCCTTTAATATGTAGTTGAAATTTGTAATTTTCTCAAATAATGAAGTCGGTACAAGAAATATAATGAATATTGTATATTCCATTTTTTTTAAAAATTTTCACTGGCTGCTTGAATCCACATTAAATCTCGCAAGGAAAATAAAAATAAGTTTGAATTTGTTCGAGAACACTAACATGTACATGTATCTTGACTTTCCAGGATTGGTCAACGATGATGATAATTCAAGGTTCCTATGTACCGCTTTTCACAACTTATAGTTTCTCAGTTGACCACAAATTATTATTCTTGGTTATAGTTATAGGGCCTTAATAACCAGCTCTCTTGCCAGTGCTCACAGCTGGTACTCTATAATTTCTGACACTACACCCATCCACGTACTCATTTACAGCTGAGTAGACTGGAACAAGCAGAGTAAAGCATCTTGGTTAAAGACACAACATACTACCGTTCTGCGATTCGTACGTGCAGCACTTTGGTCACAAGCCCAACATCTTATAAATAATAATAATTTTATTTATTTAATTAAGAAACAAGTTATCCAACTTATATATACCACTCTTGTTAGCCCTGATGTTAGCGTGTGAGAAGTCTTGTTGTTGGAGGAAACCGGAGTACCCGGAAAAAACCCATGTGGTCGGGCAGGTGACCACATACCTTTTCACATCCGGTCGGGGAATCAAACCCTGTCGCCTTCGTGACAGGCAAATGCCCATATCCACTGCACTACCAAACCACTCAACATCTTAATTACCAGTAGAAAACCATGCCATACATCTAACAGCTAGGTCAATATTTTTTCAATGCCTCTACAAGGAGTCGAACCCAGGACCTCCAGTTTACTATAGTTTTACACTCCACCAATTCAAATCCACTTTAGAGAAATACTCCCTAGTCGAGTAAGTTGAAAGTGTCTAGTAATTTTTTGATCTGCAGGGTGACACAATGTCCTTCTGCAGGAACAAACTCGTCCCAAGTTTTCCAGGATAGATTAATTTCGTAAGTATGTACATATCATATGGCATGTTTTCAAATTTTCAAAGGCCCTATGTGGGTACCAAATTGACAATGTCATTCTTTTTACAATGCCTTCTTCAGGAGTCTAACTCAGATTTACTAATGCTTTACCAAATGATCGCGAACTTGAAGAAAAATGATCTCCATATACAGATATATAGACGAGTTGGGTAAAGGCAATCAATTAAAGCAACTAGTACAATTCACTAAGGTGACATTTGCACCTTACATAATAAGAGCAGTGGTAACATTTATTCCATGAAAATAAACATTTTATTTAATCAACTAGAATACAAATTCATATGACTCATACTTCAAAAAATTTATTTCCCTCATTATCAAGCTTACTAAAATTCTGAATTTAGAAAATATGAAATATCCGTCTGTATACATATGTACATGTATAACACACCATGGACTTGTCTGATGGGCTCAATGTATGACAGCCAAGTGCTGCGTGAGCTTTATATGAAAACCACCCCACTGTCTGATAGATAACCCATATTGTTTGTACTCCAAACGCCGGTAACTTTCTGTATAATTACATGTACATATGTACCAATGGTAAAGTGATTAGGTGTGGGACTAAACTGATAAGAAAAGTCACAGCATGCTCTACACTCTTCCATCAGGAATATGACCCGTGGGCCGAGTTACTCATACTTCAAATTTAACAAGGCGGTTCTACAGGGTTGTCATACACCTAAAAACAGTTGTTTTTTTTTTAAATATGTACTTTCAATAAGATGAAATCAGCACAAAACTTCAATGCTTTAAGATATCAGCTTATAAATTTCAGAATTTTCAGACACGTGCAAACTTACATCAAGTCCAGTAAAAGGTTTTAAATATATTAAAACATGTATATATAATTGTTACTGTCTAGGTTTATTGTATGTTGTATTTATCATGATGTTGGGAAAGGGCGTTTCATAAGTTGACATAACTTTTGCCCAATCCTCTTGTCGTTTTCGTGACAATAAAATATGTTTAAACTAACTATCAGCTTAAATTCCAATATTTTCAATGTCTTAATCAAAGTTTCAAGGTCTATTTTCCTTTTATAATTATACTGGTAATCTGATATCCCCGTTTCCTAAAATATATATATCTATAACCTTCTTTCAATCACCCCTAAAATTTCATAATGAACCTTTCCAGCCTTTGAATTGGAAGAGTTCAAATGCGTTTTCAGGGGTAAATGAGTTTTAGGATATGATCAAACAGGTCAGTGTTTAAATGTGTCAGTTATGATAGACACGTTGTAATTTTGACACAAATTTTGAATCAGGTCAAATAATGCATGTTTTTATAAGTCATACTATAGGATATATCAATAGCTTTTTTGGATTTTCTTTACTTTAGGGGTTTTGATTGCTATTTTGGGAAAGGGCCACTCGGAGTAAATATTGTGGAAATTAATATCATCAGCATATTTCACAAATTGGGATTTTAGAGAAAATAATATCTGGTGCAAAAATATAAATAACAGAAAGATATGTGCTGTTTCTTCCAAAAATGTTTTAATTGATGTCCTTTAATTATATAATATTTTAATTAATGTTCAGTTTTCTTACAATTTTATGAATTTTAACTTACTTTAACCTTAAATGGGAAAATCAGACTGAAATTGGGAAAATAAAGGGTCAATTATAAATTGGGGATGGGTCCTTATGCCGCACCCAATGAATGTCTGGCAAAAGCCGTGTACATGTACTTTTACATGAATAAACTGTTATGCACTCCTCTTTATATCATGTTGCATTTGTCAGACAAAAACATGAAATTAACAGGAATGTGACATTAAGAGAAACATGTTTTCCCACTAAATCTAGTGCATTTCCAAACTCCATAACTATAAAAGTAAGCTTTTCAATGTACATATAAAGATGTTTCAATATATACAATGTACATATGAAGATACTTCAATATATAGACAATATTGTTTCAACTAGAAATCATTTTTGGGGTTATTTTTATTTTCTATGCAACATTTTGTACAAGTTGTATCTGAAATCAATGGAAATGACATCATTTTCTGGATATTTTATGTGATTGGTTAAAAAAAACATGATATTAAGAGGAAATCACTTCAATTACATGATATTAACCAAATAGAATTACATAGATTATATAGAGAGAAAAATGGTGCTTGGGGAAAACATGATATAAAGAGGAATGTGATATTAACAGGAGTGATATTAAGTGGAGTCCACTGTATTACAAGTCAGCACAGCTTCACAGTTCCAATGTGCAAGCCTTGTTTTTCTACCTCATTCATCCCTGAAACATATCAACACCAATTCAATCCCCTGAAGACACATGTGGACTCCTCCAATTCAAACGCTGGATTAGTTCACTATGAAATTATAGGGGTGAATCTGTGCATAAGATAAACATTTAAGAAAAAAATCTTTTAATTTTAACTTCTCCAACTGTATAAATTGTATAATAATATCGACATCCCTCTTATATCGCCACCCACAAATCATTTTCAAATACAAGCATGCTTTATCCCCCGATCATATCTTTATCCCCCGATCATATTGCCATTGTTTAGGTTTTGGTCGGATAACCTTAAATGTTCGTTAGAATGTGTATAATAAAAATATTTTCTATTATTATAATAGAAAATCTAAGTTTAAAATATATATTACATTCAAATTTCTAACTGACCTTAATATCATTATTTCTACTATTACAAATTCCATTAGCTTCCAAACAGAATTAGATAATTCTTTTTACGTTATAGCAAAAAAATAGAAAGACGATTTGACATAAGCAGAATCTGGGAAATGATTATTATTTTGTTAAGTTGACAATACTTTCCAAACTGCCACCAGGTGTTCAGAGAATAATCTACAGACACAAGTTATATACTCCAGAGGGTATCATGTTACGAGTAAAATTTCTACTCCAGGGTATATCATTTAATATTGATGTAAAATGTGCTGAAAGGAATTGACTTTCTCTTCCTTACACTACTATATATATTTTAACAGGACATCATGCAAACTGAAAATTGAGCCCTGCTTTTCATGCTTTCAAGATTTAGAGAAATAAAAGTTCTAATTTTCTGTTTCTTATAAACATAACTATTTCTCTCATATCTCGCCATGTTGGATAGGGTTTGCCCATGTAAGAAAGCTATGTAAGAAAAATCTATCTTACATAGCATTTCACGCGATGTGACGTCACAATGGCTCAACAATGACGTGATGTCACAAATACAGTAAACTCTGATGCCGGAAAGAGAAAACGACGGCGTGATAAAATTAAAACCTCTCACAAAATTTTAACCATAAACACCAGGAAGAGGAGATTAATTTTTCTGCGCAAACTTTGTTTGCAAATATAGGGAATGCTTAAACTCGCTGTCTAATTCGTTTTCGTCAAAAAAGCTCAAGGAAAAAGTTGAAATTTCAAAATGGTAGCCTGTTTAAACATATTTTCATGTTTTTTTCAGCTTATTCGGGAAGTTGATATGAGAGAAAAAGACTCTTTCATTATGTGTGTATGTATGATAGGGATATATTCCACCCTCGGGATCACAAAATGTGGCAAAACCCTCGGCAAGCCTCGGGTTTCACCACATTTTGTGACCCCTCGGATGGAATATCCCTATCCTACATACACGCATATGAAAGAGTCTTATATTCTTTCAAATTTAAAAAAAATATATATATGTAACAGGAGAGGAAAAATGCACAGTCAGACCTATGTTCAAACTTGGACCGTCCGAACTCTAGACGGATGCTCAACCAATTGAGCTATCTGGTCGCCGACGATCGACACAGTCTAGATCTGCTACATTTATATATTTATCACACTTTATTTTATAAAGTACAATTCAAACAAAATAGACCTTTTTATTATCTTTTCATGCCGATTAACCAATACAATACTGTATTTCATTTTTAATTTTTTTTATTGAAATACAAAACAAAGGATTGGACAGCAGGCAAGCCTATATAAGTCATGGCTTTAACCAATATGGTATATTCATTAAAAGATTTGGTTTGGTTTATTTTAACCTTTTAACAGCCATGATCATTTAAGGATATGCCAGGTTTTGGAGGCGGCCCGGATGAAAGCCGGAGTACCCTGAGAAAAACCACTGACTTAATTACAGTCAGTACCTGGCAACTGCTCCACTTAGGTTTAAAACTCATGATCACAACCTAGAGGTGGAGGGCTAGTGGTAGAATGTTGGGACAACTTCACTACTCGCCACTGTGGCCCAGAGGTGGAGGGCTAGTGGTAGAATGTCAGGACAACTTCACCACTCGGCCACTGCGGCCCAGAGGTGGAGGGCTAGTGGTAGAATGTCGGGACAACTTAACCACTTGGCCATTGCGGCCCAGAGGTGGAGGGCTAGTGGTAGAATGACGGGACAACTTAACCACTTGGCCACATCGGCCCAGGGGTGGGGGGCTAGTGGTAGAATGTCGGGACAACTTAACTACTCAGCCACCGCGGCCCAGAGGTGGAGGGCTAGTGGTAGAATGTCGGGACAACTTAACCACTTCGCCACCGCGGCCCAGAGGTGGAGGGCTAGTGGTAGAATGTCGGGACAACTTAACTACTCAGCCACTGCGGCCCAGAGGTGGAGGGCTAGTGGTAGAATGTCGGGACAACTTAACCACTCGGCTACAGCGGCCCCTTCAAAAAGACCAAATGTCTAAATAACATATATGTTTTGTGTAGTATTTCTCTGTCTCTACGCAGTGGAGGTATAAAATCAATACCATTTAGATTTATGATGTTGTAGTATTAAAGTGAAGTACAAAATACACCTCAGTTACAATACAAATACAATTAATGCATAGTGTCACGTACAAAATCTCACCATAGATTGATAACTATAAATCTACAATGGTATGGCAGTATTATATTTATATACAACATATATATCTTATTCTTTGAATTCCCATTTTCGTTTAAATGTGCATGTGCAGCAATCCGTTATCATTTTGTTTTGTTATTTTCAAACTTTTGAAACATTTAGATTCTTGGATTTGACAAGCTAGTTTTTAAATCTGGGAAATTCTGGGCTCCTGCAGAATATCGGAAATATATATATACATATAAATCACATTCTAAAACATGTAAGGTTATTTTTCCTGTGTCAAAAAATTTCTGATTAGAAAACCCTGTATCGAAGACTTTCTGATAAGAAAAACACTGTATCAAATTTCTGTTTAGAAAAACCCAGTATCAAAATGTTTCTGATTTAAAAACCCTTAACAGATTAGAAAAAGTATAACATATTTTACAGAAAGTGTTGGAATAATCTTAGACTCCCAAGACAAACCTAGAGAACACCACAGGGCCTTGGAGTGACCAAGACAAACCTGGAGAACGCCAATGGGCCCTGGAGTGACCAAACTTTATAGCTACTAAGATGACCCCTGAAATTGGCCCCTCCTCTATTCACTTATTCAATTATACAGTCATTTATATCAAAAATATATATATAATTATTTTAAATTAAGGGCAAAGAAGTAATTCCAACAGTGTAGACAAACTGGTGCTGTCAAATTTTTGGAGCAATCTGCTCCTTTGTCAAGACATCAATAAACATAAAATAATTACATTTGGAAAACTATCGTTTTACATTACTTCTTTGACCCATACTAATTTTTAATTGGTATAGTTATCACTTTCGTGGTTTTCAGTAAGAAGAATGCATGTGTTGGATGAGAATATTTTCACCCCTGAAGACACATTTGAACTCTCCCAATTCAAAGTTTTGAACAGCTCATTATGAAATTTCAGGGGTAAATGATGAGTTAAACAACAAATTCTGATTTCTTTCCTTTTGAATTTACTTGAAAATGAAAAAAATTCTTCAATTTAAAGAAATTTTAAAACAGAGGTTCATTTTACATGCTTCCTCACTGAAACGTTTATTCACCCTAAATGAAACTGATCTCCAGTTTATAATTTCACCATTTTTAAAAACAATTTCACGCATAAGGAAGAAATCTTGAACGTAATTGTTTTTTATTTGGAATTCTCCTTAGTGACTTTTTAGGACACTGTTAACCTGACCATTGTGGGAAAGTTCTCAACAGTGTGTAAAAACCGTACAACAAAAACAAATAGGAAACCTAGGTTCCAGAGCTACCATAAATGTCTTTAAAATTTGACTGAAATAATTCATGCTTTCCTTTGAGACTTTATATGACAACATGGTTTGTTTACTCTTCTGCTTGTTCGAAATGACTGAATACCAAAAACAGCTTTAGAAAATAAAAATATGGACTTGGCTGCCAAAAGAGGTTGGTCAGCTTCAAAGGCTGGTTGAAAAGCATTAACCCATAACACACAAATAACTTCACTATAAGGCAGCCAGGGTTCAATTCCCCAATTGGACATGAAAAGGTATGGGGTCACTTGCTCGACTGTGGGTTTTCGCTGGGTACTGCAAATTTTCTCCAACATTAAAACAGCACTGACACAGTAATGAATATTATAATGCTAAAAAAAATTGCTCAATATTAAAAATAATGACTATTTAAAAATTCCAGAAAATTATAAAAGAATGATTCATTTTTACAATAAAACCTCATTTTGAATTTAAACTTGAAAAGGAGAAAAAATTCCCATTTGAAAATTTGCCTGATCAAATTTTTATTCAATCATGATCTGCAGCAATATACAAATCTAAAGTGGTAAATTTCATATTTAACCACTTAAATTAAAGTGAATTTTGAAAGCAATAGTTTAGTATTTATTAAATAAAACAAAGATTTTTGATCATCAGATCTGACCATCGTAATTTTTAGTTTCTTGCCGTACCAATGCTTCAGCCCATTACTGATTACAAATCCAAGCTAAATATTTGATGGTCCTAGCACACTTCCTTGCGGAAGGAAATATCTGATGGTACTAACACACTTGAGAGAAGGACAATGAGGTAACAGTCTGTACAACGGAGTCGAAACACGTGCTCTTCTACAAATGGGAAAAGTCCTTCCACGATAATACTTGCACCATGAACGAGACTTTTGATCATGACTACATTAGTACAATATAAATCAGTAAAACACAGAAGAATTGACAATCTAACGTGATTACACAAAATACTATAAACCATTTTTTTGCCGTGTGCAATCATTTTTTTATTTCAAGGTTGATTAAAATTCGTGAAAAGTAATCGCCGCGAGAAACCAGTTCACTCAAATCCCCCCCCCCTCCCCGTCTCCTCCATTCATCAAACAGTTTGTTTGGTTCCAACCAAGCTAGTTCATACATATTCAACTAAATATAAATAAAAACTTTAAAAACTTTATTCATTTTACAACAATTATAAAATAAGTTATCCAACTTATATTAATCACTCTTGTTGGTCCGGATTGTTAGCGTGTGAGGGGTCTTATTGTGGGAGGAAACTGGAGTACCCAGAGTAAACCCCATGGTCAGGCAGGTGACCCCATACCTTTTCACGTCCGGTCGGGGAATCAAACTCTGGCCGCCTTGGTGAAAGGTAAGTGCGCTATCCACTGCACCACCATACAGTAACAAATTATAAAAAGATTTGAATATAGATAGATGTAATATGAGACGCAAGCTTATGTTTGGAAAAATATTTGCCCTGTATTAAATTTGTCCTTCCATTTGTTGGGCGAAAAGGGTGAAAATTAAAAGAGGGCAAATTTTTCCAGTTTTACAGTACTTTGATCTCAATGCTATTAGCTGATTAAATCGATTATATGGATACCAGAATTTGTAATTGAGAGTCAATCAGAAAGGGCAAATCAACTGATTTTCAATTATAACCGATTATCATAGCAGTCCATCATTATATGAACATGTATATAACAATGCATATAATTCATTTTTTTATGTAAATTCCAAACAATTGTTTTGCTCAGTACAAGTCATATCTTAAATTAACTCATTCCACCTGAAATTTCATAATGAACTTTTCCAATTATTAAATTGGAAGAGTTTAAAATGTGTCTGCATGCAGGAGTACATGACCTACCGGTACAGGCAAGTACTTGGCTTTACAAAAGTTTCACAAAATCTTGGAAATGCACCAGACAATGTTTTATAATGAACCAGACATGCTGAAGGAAATGAGGATTTTCGTTTCAAGTCATAAAGCACGGTACCTATAAATGATATGTATCTCTTACATTACAGAAATCACCCGAACACCTCTATTGATACGTGTGACAGGCTAAACAGGAACATTGCACAAAACGATCATAAGCACCATGAAAGAGGGTTGTCTCATGCAAACATGACCGTTCTTTGTTCCGTGTTTGTCCACATGATACCGTTCAAACAGTGTATTCTAATGTCAACAAATGTTTCTACTGGGTACCCACTACTTGATCAGGCGAGTACCTGCCTGGTCAAAGTATTCGCTCTCTCGAAACGTCTTAAACTCTTGTTAATAAATAAATTTTCAGAAGGGCTCCTTTAAAACGCTTTTTACCTTAAACCATAAATGAAAGTGCTACCATTTTGAAATGAGCTTTTTACCAGAAGGGTACAAAACGCGTAAATATATCTGAATTTCCTCCCTGCAATCAATTGCTTCTTTGGAACTTGAGTAAGTCTAGATCTACCCTAAATGTTTATTCCTTTCATGAATTTTAGGTTTTAGGCAAAAAGATGTAATAAAAATTTCATGGGTTTTTTTTTTCCTTGAAAAATATATGTATGACCAGGGTATACCTACATTTGTATACCTACGATATGCAGCTGGTATATATGTATATATAGCGGAAACTAGTGGTATGCACCATTTTTCTATAACTATCAGACTTATATAAGCTTCTGTGTTATGATTCAATATGCATCGTATATATTGCGTATAAATGTATTATGACATTCACTGTGACCCATATATAGTAAATTGTATACTGCAATGTTTTAAAATATATATATGTATATATAAGTAACTAAGCAATAAGTGATATTTACAGTATCGTCACAGCCCCTGCAACGTACATGTACACCAGCTCTCTAATTCAGTATCTTCATTTGATTATTTACAATACATGCTGCATAAAGCTATAGTGTTAATTGACTTTTGTTTGGCTATATAACTTGTTCATATTTACTGCCTGGCCGTTTTATAAACATAAATCATAGCAAAATAAAATAAAGACTTATTAATTCTGTTTTTCCAGCGTGATGAAATGGCAGACCATACACCTGATCACACGCACACATTTAGCCTCAATCTGTCCAACAATTATTTTACAATGTTTACAAAAAAGTTATTCAATTTATATCAAACACTCTTGTTGACCCCGATGTAAGTGCACAGGGGTGTTTGTGTGGGAGGAAACCAGAGTACCCCGAGAAAACCTGTGGTCGCAAAGGTGATCCCATACCATTTCACATTGGATTGTGGAATTGAACCCGGGGCACATTGGTGAAAATGCATGTGTGCTAACCCGACTGCACCACCCAACCACCCTTATATATCATACACCTGGGTAAGCTATATGATAAGAATAAATTATATGTGTCGGACACACAAGGCTAGTACCTGTTATTAGACCATAAGCCTATTAATTAACTGTGAATTTGTGAAGTTGTGTATAGCTTTAACTTTCTTACAGACAATTTTTTGTACCAGTAATTTGAAAGTGCATGTTTTTCCTGCAATAAAGTATTTAGAAGTTAATAAAACCGGCAAAACTTATGGCTTCTTGAAAACAGGAGTAATACAGGAAATCGCAGAGCAATTAAAATCCTGTAAAAACACCTGAAATGATAAATTGAGTTATTATTAACCTCCAATTATGAATTGATGAAGCTTGTATTACTAACAGGTGTCCGATAAAACTTACAAACATGCACTTTTTTTCGTACAAATTCATCACATCAACGTTAATATATTAACTTCCACTTCACAGGTGCTCGGGTATCAAATTCCACTTTTTCATTAAAGCCTACTCCCACCTGGAAAACCAAATTTTATTAATTATCTTGGCAAGTATAAAACCAAAATATATACCCTATACAGAACCACCTTGTAGTTAAAACTGCTTTACTCCAAATTGCATAACCTATATCTGGTTTCTAATGAAACGTTTACATAGTTTATCTAGCTTTTTGTCGTGACAATCAAATTAAAAACAACAAGTTGTGCACCTGTTTAACACCTGTTCTGTAAACAATAAAAACAATTAAAGTACCAGGTTATTAGGGTTCTATTGTGATAGACTAGCTATAGTGCTAAATCCAAACCCTGCCATCGCGACCCAGAGGTAGAGGGCTAGTGGTAGCAGAGTGTCAGACACTTTATAACCTTTTCGCCATCATGGCCATCACAACCCAGAGATGGAGGGCAAATGGTAGCAGAATTTCAGACACTTTTATAACCACATGGCCACAGTGACACAGAGGTGAAGGGCAAATAGTAGCAGAATGTCAGACACTTTATAACCACTTGGCCATCGCAACCCGGAGGTAGATCGATCGAGGACTAGTGGTAGCGGAATGGCAAACACCAGAACAACTTGGCCATCATGACCCAGATGTTGAGGGCTAGTGGTAGCAGAATGTCAGACACTTTATACCACTTGGCCATCATGACTCGGAGATGGAGGGCTAGTGGTAGCAGAATGTCAGACAAATTAACCACTTGGTCATCATGACCTGGAGATGGAGGGCTAGTGGTAGCAGAATGTCAGACAAATTAACCACTTGGTCATCACGGCCCAGAGATAGAGGGCTAGTGGTAGCAGAATGTCAGACAAATTAACCACTTGGCAATCAGGGCCCAGAGATGGAGGGCTAGTGGCAGCAGAATGTCAGACACCTTATACCACTTGGTCATCACGGCCAAGAGAAAGAGGGCTAGTGGTAGCAGAATGTCAGACAAATTAACCACTTCGTCACCACGCCCAGAGATAGAGGGCTAGTGGTAGCAGAATGTTTGACAAATTAACCACTTGGCAATCAGGGCCCAGAGATGGAGGGCTAGTGGTAGCAGAATGTCAGACACCTTATACCACTTGGTCATCACGGCCAAGAGAAAGAGGGCTAGTGGTAGCAGAATGTCAGACAAATTAACCACTTGGCAATCAGGGCCCAGAGATGGAGGGCTAGTGGTAGCAGAATGTCAGACAAATTATACCACTTGGCAATCATGGCCCAGAGATGGAGGGCTAGTGGCAGGAGAATGTCAGACACCTTAACCACTTGCAACTTGCCATTCAGCTTCCAGATCCAAATGATAATATAACCCAATCAGACATCAAGAAAGTTAAAACCAGTGCACAAAATACTTGCTGTATATTAGAGTAGCTAAATTATGGATGTGATATATATATCTTTTACTTACAGTAAGTATGATTTCACTTGGTAGCTAGCTGTTAATTCAGTCTAAGCTAGTATAGGCTAGCTTCAATAACATCAAAGCAAGTAGTTGAATAACAAGTTCATAAAATCAATAACTCTCAATCAATTATCTAACTACAAGTATTCTTCGATCCTCAGTTATATATCACATTCTCAATTGTTAGAAATTTCTTAATTTAGAACTGTTTCTCTTAAAATACAATCACCACTGCTGTATGACTTATAAAAAGCAATTATTTTACTTATTTACCCTAAAGACACATTTAAACTCTTTCAATAAAAAAGATAGAATAGTTCATTATGACATTTCAGGGGTGAAGCAGTTGATTCAAGTCTAAATATCATCATACATACATTCCTGTATGTTGTGTAGAAAATACAGTGTACAATCGATGTATTCGTCTCTGATTTTAGTAGCTGAGCTATATTGGGTAATACACAATGTATATCCCTATAATAGTAGTTGTAATTAGCCAATAACTATACAATATTATAGCTACCATATTCGCCCTAATTAGCACTGGGGGTACCCCTTCCCATTTAAGCGCCCTGAGCTCCCCCTTTTTGAGGCAGTACTGCAATTTCATAAGCGCCCAGCCCCTTACGAAATGTGAAACAAACTAAATGATTATATAACAGTACAATGAACCTCGCTGTGTACATGTTTACAAGAAAGAAACCAATAAATATTGGTAATATATATGTGTAGTCCAGGGTTTTCCCTCGGACCCTCAAATTTTAATAAATTCAGGAGTCCTAGCTGGGACTCCCATCACAAATAATACAGTATATAGTAAAACTTCATCAATTTTGGGAGTCCTTTGACAAAATGCAGGTTTTTGTGCATCAGGGAAAACCCTGTGTACAAATTGTCCAAAATTGATGACAATAATGAAGCACATCACAAGTAGTCTACGTATACCTAATCTGGTCATAATATAGTGAACTCCACTTAATATCGCCCCTGTTAATATCACATTCCTCTTTATATCATATTTTTCCCAAGCACCATTTTTCTTTCTATATAATTTATGTAATTTCATTTGGTAATATCATGTATTTTGAGGTGAATTCCTCTTAATATCATACCCAGAAAATGATGTCATTTCCATTGATTTCAAATACAACCTGTACAAAAAGTTGCATAGAAAATAAAAATAATCCCAAAAATGAATTTAATGGAAATAATGTTATCTATATATTGAAACATCTTCATATGTTCATTTTGAATAGTATACTTTTAGTCATGGAGATTGGAAATGCACTAGATTTAGTGGAAAAACATGTTTCTCTTAATGTCACATTCCTGTTAATATCATGTTTTTGTCTGACAAATGCAACATGATATAAAGAGGAGTGCACTGTACATTGTACTTACCAACTTTATCAAAACATTTATTTATCAAGATCCTTGTTTTTTATTGTAATAAGCGTCACCTTTGGAACCAAGTTTTTAGGCTCTATATAGTTACGGCGAATATGGTACATTTGTATCAGAGGTAATACAATGTATGTGTATGTCCCTAAAGTAAGTAGCTAGCTGTACAGTACTTGTGATTTAAGATATTAGGTAATACAATGTACGTCCCAGATGTAATACAATGTACGTCCCAGATGTAATACAATGTACGTGTATGTCCCTAAAGTAAGTAGCTAGCTATATAGCTGTACAGTACTTGTGATTTAAGATATTAGGTAATACAATGTACGTCCCAGATGTAATACAATGTATGTGTATGTCCCTAAAGTAAGTAGCTAGCTGTACAGTACTTGTGATTTAAGATATTAGGTAATGCAATGTACGTGTATGTCCCTACAGTTAGTAGCTAGCTGTACAGTACTTGTGATTTAAGATATAAGGTAATACAATGTACGTGTATGTCCCTAAAGTAAGTAGCTAGCTGTACAGTACTTGTGATTTAAGATATCAGGTAATACAATGTACGTGTATGTCCCTATAAAGTTAGTAGCTATAGCTGTACAGTACTTGTGATTTAAGATATTAGGTAATACAATGTACGTGTATGTCCCTAAAGTAAGTAGCTAGCTGTACAGTACTTGTGATTTAAGATATCAGGTAATACAATGTACGTGTATGTCCCTATAAAGTTAGTAGCTATAGCTGTACAGTACTTGTGATTTAAGATATTAAGCAATACAATGTACGTCCCAGATGTAATACAATGTACATACCGCATTTATGTATACTATTGTACTACCAAATGGAATCCTGGTAAACATGTTTTAGGATGACATTTTTATCATATCAACATTAATATTTTAGTGTATAAATATTCTTAAGCTGACCAGAACTATATACTGCAGTGGCACAGAATTATTTTGATCTTTAGGCATATACCAAAACTTAGTTTGAACTATTCATGCACACTAGGCCTACTGTAGGGACAAAATTCTCGTATTCATTCTGACCATGAGACAATTATACTGCTATCATTATTTTTAGTCAGTGTTTTCACAGATTATATTACATATACCTTATAATTAAATTTATATACTTTTCACATGTTTTACTAATCATGAAATTTTTATGAATTTTATCCATAGTAATGAAATTGGTCACGTTTATTAAACTTAAGTGATAAAGATACCAGTACATGTATGTCATTCCAATATCAAGTTGATATTCAATGTAATATGAATTTACAAAGTTCACCTGCAGTGTATCATTGCAAATTCTATATATTTGCCTAAAATAAATTTAATCAAAATACTCGATTTTTTTTTCAAATAAATTCTTGAAATGTTCTCAGTATATTTCTTTTAATTTTAAATGTCCTTTTACGAATGTCTGCATGGCACGAACGGCATAACCCTACATACTGAAGGCATGCTATACTTTCTATGGGGCTACAACACGGGGCAGATCTCTGACGTCGGAATGGTGACATGAAGTCTATCGTTGTTTCATGAATTCAAAACAAAAATTTCTGTACTTTTTTTCGATTCCTACCATTTCTATAGGTATTTTGGAATCCCGTGATCATTTTGGATTTATTATACATGTGGTATTCGTCCCAAAATATCTCATTGGAAGAAACGTGTTCAGTTTTATCACACTGTACCCGCTTGTAAACAAAGCGAGCACCTCGTCTCGTTCAGCAAGTTCCGATCAGGAAAATTCGGTATTTGTACACTAAACGACAAAATCTGCAATAAAATTCGATATGCACAATAAAATGGACACACCTGATATTAAAATATGAAATAATACTCACCAAAACCCGAAGAAATCGTAAGAAATAGCCACACGTATAATACAACCGACATCATCGCTCCGCCATGTCAAATACGACTCTCGTAGGCCTTCACGGTCCACTGCCTACTGAATATTCATTATGACGTTGTGTTCATGAATATTTATTATTCAAAAGGTACACCTGAGTCTACATGCCTCTATGATAGAGCCGATTGTTTATCATTTGTGCGATTTTTACGTCAATTTCACTACAGAGCACTATATCTGTAGTTTGCTAGGTAATCCAGCAGATCAAGAAATAAATAAGTAGTGAATAAAAACATACGTAGACAAATCTATACCTGAACAGAAACGTATATTTGCATGGACTTTTATGGCAATTTTACCTATTGGAATGAAGAGATCACTGTTTTAAATTAAAGATATCTCTATTTAAAAGGAAGATGTACCTATTTCAATAACATAAATATCTATTTGAATTAAAGATATCTTTATTTTTTTTTATATCAGGGACGTATATGTGACACATATACGTCCCTGTTTATATAAATAAATATATCTTTATTTAGAATAGAGATATCTGTATTTAATGGGTAAAAACCCAAACGGCTTGCCATAAACTTTGGGTGTATATCTGTCCACAGAGACCAGTATGGCTTTAATGCGGTGTCTGTGATTTTTCAATCCTCAATCTATCACATTGTTACATTGTAATATGGGCGTATATTGTAATACATTGTTACATTGTAATATAGGCATATATTGTAATACATTGTTACATTGTAATAAAGGCGTATATTGTAATACATTGTAACATTGTAATATAGGCATATATTGTAATACATTGTTACATTGTAATATAGGTGCATGTATATTTAATACATTGTTACATTGTGATCGCGAATCAACATACCATCTTAAATAAAGTACTTGCACACTAACACAATGGTCAAATGGTCATTGCATGGTTTCAAGTAAAACATTTTTTTAAATCTTTTTTTTCCCCACACATTCACAAGGGAAGACAACCCTATAGCCCTCTTTACAACATGAAATGAAATGTGAGCGGTGGGGGGGGAGGGTGCTTGAATGAGGACATTTTTAAATACGATCATTAGCTAGTTTCACATATATCACATTGTATATACAATGTGAAGCGGAACTGGCCATGGAATTGGGTCGATCATCGGCGACAAGGTAGCTCAGTGGTAGAGTGTTCATCTAGAGTTCGGAAGGTCCCGGGTTCGAATCCCTGGCTGGACGCTACATGAACGATGTAAGGAGGTAACTGTACGGTGTAAGAGGGTAACTGTATGGTGTAAGGGGGTAACTTTACAATGTAAGGGGGTAACTGTACGGTGTAAGGGGTACCTGTACGGTGTAAGGGGGTAACTGTACAATGTAAGGAGGTAACTGTACGGTGTAATCGGGTAACTGTATGGGTAAGGGGGTAACTGTATTGTGTAAGGGGGTAAATGTACGGGTAAGGGGGTAACTGTACGGTTAAGGGGGTAACTGTATTGTGTAAGGGGGTAACTGTATTGTGTAAGGGGGTAACTGTACGGGTAAGGGGGTAAATGTACGGTGTAAGGGGGTTACTGTACGGGTAAGGGGGTAACTGTACTTTGTAAGAGGGTAACTGTATGGTGTAAGGGGGTAACTGTACGGGTAAGGGGGTAACTGTACGGTGTAAGGGAGTTACTGTACGGGTAAGGGGGTAACTGTACGGGTAAGGGGATAAATGTACGGTGTAAGGGGGTTACTGTACGGGTAAGGGGGTAACTGTACGGTGTAAGAGGGTAACTGTATGGTGTAAGGGGGTAACTGTACAATGTAAGGGGGTAACTGTACAGTGTAAGGGGTACCTGTACGGTGTAAGGGGGTAACCGTACAATGTAAGGGGGTAACTGTACGGTGTAATTTGGTAACTGTATGGGTAAGGGGGTAACTGTATTGTGTAAGGGGGTAACTGTACGGGAAAGGGGGTAACTGTACGGTTAAGGGGGTAACTGTATTGTGTAAGGGGGTTACTGTATTGTGTAAGGGGGTAACTGTAAGGGTAAGGGGGTAACTATACGGTATAAGGGGGTAACTGTACGATGTAAGGGGGTAACTGTATGGTGTAAGGGGGTAACTGTACGGTGTAAGAGGGTATCTGTATGGGTAAGGGGGTAACTGTATTGTGTAAGGGGGTAACTGTCTGGTGTAAGGGGGTTGCTGTATTGTGTAAGGGGGTAACTGTACGGGTAAGGGGGTAACTGTACAATGTAAGGGGGTAACTGTACGGGTAAGGGGGTAACTGTAGGGTGTGAGGGGGTTACTGTACGGGTAAGGGGGTAACTTTACGGTGTAATGGGGTAACTGTACGGTGTAAAGGGGTAACTATATGGTGTTTGGGGGTAACTGTACAATGTAAGGGGGTAACTGTACGGTGTAATCGGGTAACTGTATGGGTAAGGGGGTAACTGTATTGTGTAAGGGGGTAACTGTACGGGTAAGGGGGTAACTGTACAGTTAAGGGGGTAACTGTATTGTGTAAGGGGGTTACTGTATTGTGTAAGGGGGTAACTGTACGGGTAAGGGTGTTACTGTACGGGTAAGGGGGTAACTGTACGGTGTAAGGGGGTAACTGTACGGTGTAAGGGGGTAACTATACGGTATAAGGGGGTAACTGTACGATGTAAGGGGGTAACTATATGGTGTTTGGGGGTAACTGTACGGTGTAAGGGGGTAACTGTACGGTGTAAGGGGGTAACTGTACAATGTAAGGGGGTAACTGTACGGTGTAAGAGGGAAACTGTATGGGTAAGGGGGTAACTGTATTGTGTAAGGGGGTAACTGTACGGGTAAGGGGGTAACTGTACGGTTTAAGGGTAACTGTCCAGTGTAAGGGGGTTACTGTATTGTGTAAGGGGGTAACTGTACGGGTAAGGGGGTAACTGTACGGTGTAAGGGGGTTACTGTACGGGTAAGGGGGTAACTGTATGGGTAAGGGGTAACTACGGTGTAAGTGGGTAACTGTACGGGTAAGGGGGTAACTGTATTGTGTAAGGGGGTAACTGTACGGTGTAAGGGGGTTACTGTACGGGTAAGAGGGTAACTGTACGGTGTAAGGGGGTAACTATACGGTATAAGGGGGTAACTGTACGATGTAAGGGGGTAATTGTATGGTGTAAGGGGGTAACTGTACGGTGTAAGAGGGTATCTGTATGGGTAAGGGGGTAACTGTATTGTGTAAGGGGGTAACTGTCTGGTGTAAGGGGGTTGCTGTATTGTGTAAGGGGGTAACTGTACGGGTAAGGGGGTAACTGTACAATGTAAGGGGGTAACTGTACGGGTAAGGGGGTAACTGTAGGGTGTGAGGGGGTTACTGTACGGGTAAGGGGGTAACTTTACGGTGTAATGGGGTAATTGTACGGTGTAAGGGGGTAACTGTACGGTGTAAAGGGGTAACTATATGGTGTTTGGGGGTAACTGTACAATGTAAGGGGGTAACTGTACGGTGTAATCGGGTAACTGTATGGGTAAGGGGGTAACTGTACGGGTAAGGGGGTACCTGTACGGTTAAGGGGGTAACTGTATTGTGTAAGGGGGTTACTGTATTGTGTAATGGGGTAACTGTACGGGTAAGGGTGTTACTGTACGGGTAAGGGGGTAACTGTACGGTGTAAGGGGGTAACTACGGTGTAAGGGGGTAACTATACGGTATAAGGGGGTAACTGTACGATGTAAGGGGGTAACTATATGGTGTTTGGGGGTAACTGTACGGTGTAAGGGGGTAACTGTACAATGTAAGGGGGTAACTGTACGGTGTAAGAGGGTAACTGTATGGGTAAGGGGGTAACTGTATTGTGTAAGGGGGTAACTGTACGGGTAAGGGGGTAACTGTACGGTTTAAGGGTAACTGTCCAGTGTAAGGGGGTTACTGTATTGTGTAAGGGGGTAACTGTACGGGTAAGGGGGTAACTGTAGGGTGTGAGGGGGTTACTGTACGGGTAGGGGGGTAACTGTACGGTGTAAGGGGGTAACTGTACGGTGTAAAGGGGCAACTATATGGTGTTTGGGGGTAACTGTACAATGTAAGGGGGTAACTGTACGGTGTAATCGGGTAACTGTATGGGTAAGGGGGTAACTGTATTGTGTAAGGGTAAGGGGGTAACTGTACGGGTAAGGGGGTAACTGTACGGTTAAGGGGGTAACTGTATTGTGTAAGGGGGTTACTGTATTGTGTTAGGGGGTAACTGTACGGGTAAGGGTGTTACTGTACGGGTAAGGGGGTAACTGTAAGGTGTAAGGGGGTAACTGTACGGTGTAAGGGGGTAACTATACGGTATAAGGGGGTAACTGTACGATGTAAGGGGGTAACTATATGGTGTTTGGGGGTAACTGTACGGTGTAAGGGGGTAACTGTACGGTGTAAGGGGGTAACTGTACAATGTAAGGGGGTAACTGTACGGTGTAAGAGGGTAACTGTATGGGTAAGGGGGTAACTGTATTGTGTAAGGGGGTAACTGTACGGGTAAGGGGGTAACTGTACGGTTTAAGGGTAACTGTCCAGTGTAAGGGGGTTACTGTATTGTGTAAGGGGGTAACTGTACGGGTAAGGGGGTAACTGTACGGTGTAAGGGGGTTACTGTACGGGTAAGGGGGTAACTGTATGGGTAAGGGGTAACTACGGTGTAATGGGGTAACTGTACGGTGTAAGGGGGTAACTGTATGGTGTAAAGGGGTAACTATATGGTGTTTGGGGGTAACTGTACAATGTAAGGGGGTAACTATACGGTGTAATCGGGTAACTGTATGGGTAAGGGGGTAACTGTACGGGTAAGGGGGTAACTGTACGGTTAAGGGGGTAACTGTATTGTGTAAGGGGGTTACTGTATTGTGTAATGGGGTAACTGTACGGGTAAGGGTGTTACTGTACGGGTAAGGGGGTAACTGTACGGTGTAAGGGGGTAACTGTACGGTGTAAGGGGGTAACTATACGGTATAAGGGGGTAACTGTACGATGTAAGGGGGTAACTATATGGTGTTTGGGGGTAACTGTACGGTGTAAGGGGGTAACTGTACGGTGTAAGGGGGTAACTGTACAATGTAAGGGGGTAACTGTACGGTGTAAGAGGGTAACTGTATGGGTAAGGGGGTAACTGTATTGTGTAAGGGGGTAACTGTACGGGTAAGAGGGTAGCTGTACGGTTTAAGGGTAACTGTCCAGTGTAAGGGGGTTACTGTATTGTGTAAGGGGGTAACTGTACGGGTAAGGGGGTAACTGTACGGTGTAAGGGGGTTACTGTACGGGTAAGGGGGTAACTGTATGGGTAAGGGGTAACTACGGTGTAAGGGGGTAACTGTACGGGTAAGGGGGTAACTGTACGGTGTAAGGGGGGTAACTGTATTGTGTAAGGGGGTAACTACGGTGTAAGGGGGTATCTGTATGGGTAAGGGGGTAACTGTATTGTGTAAGGGGGTAACTGTCTGGTGTAAGGGGGTTGCTGTATTGTGTAAGGGGGTAACTGTACGGGTAAGGGGGTAACTGTACAATGTAAGGGGGTAACTGTACGGGTAAGGGGGTAACTGTAGGGTGTGAGGGGGTTACTGTACGGGTAAGGGGGTAACTTTACGGTGTAATGGGGTAACTGTACGGTGTAAGGGGGTAACTGTACGGTGTAAAGGGGTAACTATATGGTGTTTGGGGGTAACTGTACAATGTAAGGGGGTAACTATATGGTGTTTGGGGGTAACTGTACGGTGTAAGGGGGTAACTGTACGGTGTAAGGGGGTAACTGTACAATGTAAGGGGGTAACTGTACGGTGTAAGAGGGTAACTGTATGGGTAAGGGGGTAACTGTATTGTGTAAGGGGGTAACTGTACGGGTAAGGGGGTAACTGTACGGTTTAAGGGTAACTGTCCAGTGTAAGGGGGTTACTGTATTGTGTAAGGGGGTAACTGTACGGGTAAGGGGGTAACTGTAGGGTGTGAGGGGGTTACTGTACGGGTAAGGGGGTAACTGTACGGTGTAAGGGGGTAACTGTACGGTGTAAAGGGGTAACTATATGGTGTTTGGGGGTAACTGTACAATGTAAGGGGGTAACTGTACGGTGTAATCGGGTAACTGTATGGGTAAGGGGGTAACTGTATTGTGTAAGGGTAAGGGGGTAACTGTACGGTTAAGGGGGTAACTGTATTGTGTAAGGGGGTTACTGTATTGTGTAAGGGGGTAACTGTACGGGTAAGGGTGTTACTGTACGGGTAAGGGGGTAACTGTACGGTGTAAGGGGGTAACTGTACGGTGTAAGGGGGTAACTATACGGTATAAGGGGGTAACTGTACGATGTAAGGGGGTAACTATATGGTGTTTGGGGGTAACTGTACGGTGTAAGGGGGTAACTGTACGGTGTAAGAGGGTAACTGTACAATGTAAGGGGGTAACTGTATGGTGTAAGAGGGTAACTGTATGGGTAAGGGGGTAACTGTATTGTGTAAGGGGGTAACTGTACGGGTAAGAGGGTAACTGTGCGGTTTAAGGGTAACTGTCCAGTGTAAGGGGGTTACTGTATTGTGTAAGGGGGTAACTGTACGGGTAAGGGGGTAACTGTACGGTGTAAGGGGGTTACTGTACGGGTAAGGGGGTAACTGTATGGGTAAGGGGTAACTACGGTGTAAGGGGGTAACTGTACGGGTAAGGGGGTAACTGTACGGTGTAAGGGGGTAACTATATGGTATAAGGGGGTAACTGTATGGTGTAAGGGGTAACTGTACGGTGTAAGAGGGTATCTGTATGGTGTAAGGGGGAAACTGTACAATGTAAGGGGGTAACTGTATGGTGTAATCGGGTAACTGTATGGGTAACGGGGGTAACTGTACCATGTATGGGGGTAACTGTACGGTGTAAGGGGGTAACTATACGGTGTATTTGGGTAACTGTACAATGTAAGGGGGTAACTGTATTGTGTAAGGGGAAGGGGTAACTGTACGATGTAAGGGGGTAACTGTACGATGTAAGGGGGTAACTGTGCGATGTAAGGAGGTAACTATACGGTGTTTGGGGGTAACTGTACGGTGTAAGGGGGAGGGGTAACTGTCGATGTAAGGGGGTAACTACGGTGTAAGGGGGTATCTGTACGATGTAAGGGGGTAACTGTACGGTGTTAGGGGGTAACTGTACTGTGTTAGGGGAAACTGTACGATGTAAGGGGGTAACTGTCCGGTGTAAGGGGGCAACTGTAAGATATAAGGGTGTAACTGTACGGTTTAAGGGTAACTGTACGGTGTAAGGGGGCAACTGTACGATGTAAGGGGGTAACTGTCCGGTGTTAGGGGGTAACTGTCCGGTGTAAGGGGTAACTGTACAGTGAAAAGGGGGTAACTGTACAGTGTAAGGGGTAACTCTACCATGTAAGGGGTAATTGTATGATGTAAGGGGGTAACTGTACGATATAAGGGGGTAACTTTACGGTGTAAGGGTAACTGTCCGGTGTAAGGGGTAACTGTACAGTGAAAAGGGAGTAACTGTACGGTGTAAGGGGATAACTGTAAGGGGGTAACTGTACGGTGTAAGGGGGTAACTGTACGTTGTAAGGGGATAACTGTACGGTGTAAGGGGGTAACTGTAAGGGGGTAACTGTACGCTGTAAGGGGGTAACTTTTTGCCCAGGTGTTTTCATGTGTAGAGGATAAGGCCAAGTTAACATTTTCACCACTGTGGTCATTTTGGCTTCCACTACATAATAGATAAGAGGTACGAAGGGAGACAACTCGATCAATATTTGCTATCCATATTTGAATGATATGGGTCTGCTTAGATATATATAATCACTGAGAAAAACAAGATGATTTTTTTTCTCAAACTTAAGTCTAGGATTGCACTTGCTCTTTCGTACGACTGGTCCTAACACAAGGCTTTGAATTTACACAAGTCCAAGTCTGGTGTCGGGGCAAGAGGAAAGTCATCCTCGATATCCAGGAATAACGATCACCTACGTTCTTTTATACCCATGGAAAACAAGGCACGCTCAGGTAAACAAGAGGCCCAGAGGGCCTGTATCGCTCACCTGGTTTCATGTGATATGAAACAAGGATGACTCATAAGTGTATGTGTGGCCCTTCTTGTTATGTCAATATATCATAAGCATTTTTGATGGGTACATGTACATTTCTTTTGTTGTAATTCTAAAAATGTTCGGTTTATTGGCAAATAGGGCATTAATCCATGAAATGCGTTCAGTGCATGCAGAATCAATACAGCCAAATAGACACTTTTGGCCCCGCCCCTCAGGCCCCAGAGGGGTCAACCCCATCATTTGTATAAATTTGAATCCCAGCCACCTAGGGATGCTACCACTGAAATAAATATGCCATACATTGCTTAGCTCCGGAGAAGAAGTTGTTAATATCAATATTGCCAAATAGACACTTTTGGCCCCGCCCCTCAGGCTCCTGGGGGGTCAGCCCCATCATTTGTATTAATATGAATCCCAGCCACCTAGGGATGCTACCACTGAAATATAAATGCCATACATTGCTTAGTTCCAGAGAAGAAGTCTTTAATATCAATATTACCAAATAGACACTTTTGGCCCCGCCACTCAGGCCCCTGGGGGGTCAGCCCCATCATTTGTATAAATGTGAATCCCAGCCACCTAGGGATGCTACCACTGAAATATAAATACCATACATTGCTTAGTTCCAGAGAAGAAGTCGTTAATATCAATATTGCCAATTAGACACTTTTGGCCCCGCCCCTCAGGCCCCTGGGGGGTCAACCCCATCATTTGTATAAATTTGAATTCCAGCCACCTAGGGATGCTACCACTGAAATATAAATGCCATACATTGCTTAGTTCCAGAGAAGAAGTGATTAATATCAAATATTGCCAAATAGACACTTTTGGCCCCGCCCCTCAGGCCCCTGGGGGGTCAGCCCCATCATTTGTATAAATTTGAATCCCAGCCACCTAGGGATGCTACCACTGAAATATAAATGCCATACATTGCTTAGTTCCAAAGAAGAAGTCGTTAATATCAATATTGCCAAATAGACACTTTTGGCCCCGCCCCTCATGCCCCTGGGGGGTCAGCCCCATCATTTGTATAAATGTGAATCCCAGCCACCTAGGGATGCTACCACTGAAATATAAATACCATACATTGCTTAGTTCCAGAGAAGAAGTCGTTAATATCAATATTGCCAATTAGACACTTTTGGCCCCGCCCCTCAGGCCCCTGGGGGGTCAACCCCATCATTTGTATAAATTTGAATCCCAGCCACCTAGGGATGCTACCACTGAAATATAAATGCCACACATTACTTAGTTCCAGAGAAGAAGTCATTAATATCAATATTGCCAAATAGACACTTTTGGCCCCGCCCCTTAGGCCCCTGGCGGGTCAGCCCCATCATTTGTATAAATTTGAATCCCAGCCACCTAGGGATGCTACCACTGAAATATAAATGCCATACATTGCTTCGATCCAGAGAAGAAGTCATTTATATCAATATTGCCAAATGGACCCCTTTTGGCCCCGCCCCTCAGGTCCCTGGGGGGTCAGACCCATCATTTGTATATTTGAATCCCAGCCACCTAGGGATGCTTCCTGCCAAATTTAGTTAAATTCTGATCAGTGGTTATGAAGAAGAAGTCAATTGTTGACGGACGGACGACGGACGCCACGGTATGGCATAAGCTCACCTTGGTCCTTTGGACCAGGTGAGCTAAAAATGGTTACCAATTCACTAGGCTGTATGCTTGTCCTTCCAAAGTTACAAGGGATCCACAACCAACTTCAAATATTATCAATTTTCACCGTAATTTGACCTCAATATTCTTTTGATGTACATTTAAGGATTGAACCAGTCTTCTTGTCTCCTCAACAAGGTGGCGCACACAGAGCCTTCAGTTTTGCCATGACATAATCCAGGGGTGTAGAGAGTGAAAGTGAATATAACCCCTGGATATTGAGGATGATTCCAGGGGTGTAGAGAGTGAAAGTGAATAGAACTCCTGGATATCGAGGATGATTCCAGGGGTGTAGAGAGTGGAAGTGAATATTACTCCTCGATATCGAGGATGATTCCAGGGGTGTAGAGAGTGAAAGTGAATATAACCCCTGGATATCGAGGATGATTCCAGGGTGTGGAAAGTGTAGGTGAGCGTAACCCTTGGATATCGAGGATGATTCCTGGGGTGTGGAAAGTGTAGGTGAGCGTAACCCCTGGATATCGAGGATGATTCCAGGGGTGTAGAGAGCGTAGCCCCTGGATATCGAGGATGATTCCAGGGGTGTAGAGAGCGATCGAAGGTGAGGATGCGTAAGCCCTGAATATCAAGGATGGAGGGAAGTAGTCCAAGTTCAATACATAGAGGATATCTAACAGTAATACCCACGAGTGAAAAAAATATGAAAATACTAGAAATTGTTTCTGAACAATTTGACGGGCTTTTCACACCTATGTCAGATTTTGTCTTTGGTGAAAGTGAGGTAACTCTTACATATTTTAAGAACTACTTCCCTTTTACCACTGATAGACAGTAAACCATTTTTATACAAAGAATATATAGGGAAATTTTCAAAATGGCGAACTACCTTAACCGGAAGTGCTATCAAGACACCAAAGGTATCAATATCATCGGAATGACATACTCTATTGATATGTAGGGAAAAAAATCAAAAATAATGAAAAATGAAAAAATTCTAAAAATAGATCAACTTTGACCTCTGCTGCGCTTTTTACGAGTTATATTTTGTAATAACTTGTAGAAGAAACTTTTCCGTAGACATAATCTACAATAATATACCTTTGAAACATCTGGACATTAAATGGTTATTGAGATATAGCCATTTTAACATTTTAAAGTATGACACCATAGCGGCTATCTTGGATTTTGAATCAATTATAAAACATCAAACTTTAGTCGGGACTATCCCACGATCATTTTAGACAAGTTTGCGCTGAATCCAAGTCTTGGCAATTGGGAAGAAGTTTAAAATGTAAAATGATTTTTAATTTAGAATATATTGGGAAATGTTCAAAATGGCGTAATACCTTAACCGGAAGTGCTATCAAGACACCGAAGGTATCAATATTATCGGAATGACATACTTAAGGATCACGTAACATACACATATGCTGCATCTCTTAGAAAAATTGACTATTTTCTTATTGAAAAATAAGGGGTAGGGGTAACCAAGATTTATTTTTTGAGAAAAAAAATAATAATTTAAAGACCTTTTACTTTCATAATTAATAAGAAAATACTATTTTTGTCAATTCTGCAAACATTCATACATATCTGATTATAAATCTGGAAGATATTGAATGAAATTGAAATTGAAACAGCATTTTTCACATAAAATGTTTTGCTCATTTTGGTATTCTTTGACCGAGCATAGCACAAAAACGAGTTCACTACCATATATTTCTTTTTACATTTTCTTCTTTGCAATGAACTCCCTTTTTCAAAAAAGTACATCAGGAAAAAAGTTAGTTGCCAGAAAATTTACTTTTCACAAGAGAAGATCCTTAAGGTTTTTTACTAATTACGTCATGGTGGCCATCTTGGATTTTTGACCTACTTCAAAATACCGAGGTTGACACCGTTACATACTCATCTATAATATACATTAAGATTATAAAGATATAGACGCCACAAAGTTCGTCGGAAGAATATTAAGAATAAGAAACAGAACAGAAACAAATATAAGTGATAAATAGTTTGATACAGGAAAATATTGACTTATCAGGTGCACACCCTATTAACTAGACCTTTAAAGTTGACCCCATATTTTTAAGACTGAAAAATGGCAGTTTACTTTATGTAGGTTCATGCTACTTTGAACATTGGCTTCATGGTACATGGACATTATCTGAGGATCAAAATTAATCAATGTATACGTACAGTTTCACCTCATTATCTTGAACATGTATATCTTGAAGACTCCGTTTAATTAGGGTAGAAGACTTTAGTCTACCCACCTAAACTTTACATTGAACATCGACTTCAAGATAATGAGGTTTGACTATGTTTTTGAGGTAAAAGGTCATCTGAGATGTTTTGGGATTTCAAATTTGAATGATTTCAAAGATGGTTAATGTACATTGAAAAATAAATATCAACAAATTGTGTTCCTTTTCAACATTTTATTAATACATTTTCTTGCAACATGCATTTTTTTAAAAGATAATGACATGGAATTTACAAACAAGCATTAAATAATAAAAAAATCTATTTTTGCTTTATTCAGTTAATATTTCATAAAAATAGAAGCGTTGAATACATCATTTTTGCACCACAGTGTTTATGTTGAGTTAGATCCAATGTACATAACATGATATTTTCAACAAGTCATTTATACTTGCAACAAGGTAAAATCTGTCAAATGATAATTTTGATATTAATTTTAACATGTGTACTACAGAAAATAAACAAAAGGGAAACATAACTACTCAAACCAAATATAATAATCAAAATATTAAGAAATGACAGAAATAGGTATGATATTATATTTACTATTGGAACACCACGTGACCATTTCAAGCGTCAATTAAGACAGTCAGATGTCATCAGGAAAGTTGAGATTTGGAGTCGCCAATGAATACGGATTGATATTGTTGTGGTTATTACTCAGATAATGGAATGTTTATCTTTTTGTTTTTTTTTACATACCAGAGTTCATGCGATACATTATAAAATTGATCCATTATTATTCAAAAACATTTTAATGAAATGAACAATTTTAGTGATTCCAAATATGTTTTAGTGATTATGTAATAAAACAAATATATCATGGGTATCTGTGCAATAGTCCAAAATATTTCACCCTAGATACTACATCACATGTTATATATGTATGTTAGAGTACGGTTATATACAATACATCACATGTCAAATATTCAGGACTATTGCACAGACACCTATGATATATTTGTATAATAAAGTATATAAATCTATACATACATTATATTTATATACATTATGATCATGAATTATTGTGGGATACAATTATAGTAGAAATAGTACTTTTTTTCTCTTTTTTCCCCCCAATACTCGTTATTGGCTCATGTACTTATCTGTTTTGTATAAACATTTCTTTATTCTTGAGATTTTTAGTTTCTTTTATTTTTTTATATACGAGTATATGTGTGTTTGTTATTAAGCACAAATATAGACATATACCAATAAAACAATTAAACATATTATGATAATATAATTCATGTTAGAATAATTGGTGCTTAAATCAATTAGCAACGAGCCATTGCAGCATTGTATGGTTTTTATATGCATACATTTCTTATTTCAGTTTTTCCTAATTTTTCTTTGCTTGATTTTTTTTTCGTTAAGCCAGATTTACATCCATTATCCGCTCCCAACTCGTATACCGCATTCGACTCCCTTTCTCACTCTATTATTATAGCAGTAATAAACTTTCATACTCTCTCCCTAGACATATTTTTTCATTCTCTTTCACTCTCGCTTGTGTGTTAAATAATCCTGGTGAGTTATTCATTGATGTTAGTTTTATTAGTCTATATTTGTTAGTTCTATGTATTTATTTTTTTTCTCGAATTTATGCAAATTTATAACAAACATTTTCCCGCCTTTGTGAAATTGTCAAACTGTTGTTCCCCATGACTTATTGCGGGTAAACCCCAGTCTGCGCATGCGGAATGTCGTGATCACTGCCTGCAGTGCAGTTAGTCGACCACCTCGGTACTTGTATTGTCATTTAAAAAGACAGGTGAGTGTTTAAATAAACACTTTTCGTTGATTGCTTAATATATGCGTTCTTAATTCTATATATATATGTATCTATGTATGGGGCGCCGTTTTACTATTTATTAACAAAACTGGATATCCAAAAATACATGGAATTTTGGATGTCCAAAAATAGAATTTTGGATATCTTAATTAAAAAAATTTAAGTTATTCAAAATTCGAATTAAGGATATCCAAAAATGATTCATGGATACCCATAATTCGAATTTTGGACATCTTGTTTTGTAAATAAACAGTTAAACCACGCCCCATATGCGCCGTTTTACTATTCATCAACAAAACTGGATATCCAAAATTCAAATTATGGATATAATCAAATTTACGGATATCCGTAATTCAAATTTTGGATATCTGTAAATAATTTTGGATATCCTTATTTAAATTTGGATTCCTTAATTATTTTTGGATATCCAAACTTCGCATTATTGATATCCACAAATAATTTTTAGATATCCAAAAATCAAATTATGGATATCCAAAAATATATGGAATTCGTGATATCCATAATTCATTTCTGGATATCCATAATTCAATTTTTGGATATCAATAAATTATTTTTAGATATCCAAAAATCGATTTTAAGATATCCTAAATTCAAAGCATATAAAGATATCCATAATTCAAATTTGGGATATCCAGTTTTGTTAATAAATAGTAAAAAGGCGCCCCATATCTATGAAGTGTTAACAATATTAAGCTTAAATCGAATTGATTGAACTGTAATGTTTGGCCACTCTACCTTGTGGGCCTAACCGTACAGTATCATCATCATCATCATTCAAACTAAATTTAAAATATTTCCAACTGAAAATGAATTAAATATATTCAAAGGTGTCATTTTCCTATATAAACTATGGTAAACTTCATTTTGTTACTAGTGGCGGGAGGGGGGATGTGAAGTCTGGGGGGCCATGAAATTCACATTTTGATAAGAAGAAGATTGTTGAAATTTTAGTCAATTTGACCCTTTCAAGCCCCTCTCCAGTCCTAGAGTTGGGCCAGAGTCAACATTCTTTCAAAGTCATACATAAGTTATAGTACAAAACGGAAAATAACAAAATATCTGAGTCTGAAGAAGAAGATTGTTTAGGATTCGACTAATTTGACCCCTCTCTCAGGCCCCTAGGGGAATAGGACCATATAATTGACAATTTTGGTGCATTGTTAGCCAGGAAGGTTCCTGCCAAATTTGTTCAGGAGTTTTTGAGAAGAAATTGAAATGAAAATTGTATATGAATGCACGACGACGGACAAAAGACAATTAGAGAAAACCAAACGACTTTAATCATTAAAATATTATCCCTAATCTCAATCTTTATAATAAAAAAATATGCATGGCGTTTGATTATTACAACATAATATTCTATCAAACTTTCTTGTTCTTTGCACATGATTTCTGTTGTTCCAACTAGAATTAAAAAGAGTTGCTTGAAATTTTAAGAGAAAATGTTAATAAACCACTTGCATGGTTTCTGGTCATATGTTTTGAAGTAACTTGGTTTCTGCTGTCTTGTTGGTACAGTTATAGTAAAGTCTCTCATTCTTCCTTTGCAATTCACAAATCCAACATCATTTTGGTATGTAGGTACATATGCTGTAGACACCAAGTATCCAGGACAGTTTTTGTAATGGACTGAAATGTAATAAAAAAGGAACGATTGTAAAAATGTTTGTTAAAATTTCTTGCCATTGGCTATTGTTCAACTCTTTGCTCAAATTCACATAACTGATTAGAGTTTAAAACATATCTATTTAATTCAATTAGGTACTAGCTGTTGAGTATAACGGTGTTTAAGCCTTTGGAATTAATTCCATGTTTAAACAAGATTCAATTAAAATTACCTGAAACTTTAGACCAGTCTGGACATAAGGAAGCAAGGTTATCAACCGATGTACTTTCTGTCTGCGGTGGTACAATGCCATCCATACTCGCAGCACCTCACTATCTCCTGCAAGGAAAAATATAAATACCATAGTTACCGGATGTAATTCTGTTTACCAAATCTGTTTCACTTGATCAGGGCATCATATCCTGGTATATCAACAAGAAGTTTTTTTTTTAACCTTGGGAAAATCAAATACAAAACTAAAAAATATACCAAAACGTCAACAAAACAATAATCAAAACTCAAAATAGATTAAACAAAGGGCAAAATATGAAAAGGGAAAGGTTTAAATGGAGACCCCTGCAAAAGTACAAGAGAGTAAAACCAGGTGTTTTCAAAGAGCGTCTTCTGCCTCATCGACGACATCCGCCATATAAATGTGAATTAATATATTTTTAAACCTGGATCCAAATAAACTTACCTACAACTTCAGACTGATCTGGTAACGAGGAAGAAAGTGTTTCAACTGATGTTCCTTCTGTCTGTGGTCAGGTACAATGTCATCCATACTTGCAGTACCCCACTATCGTATTATCTCCTGCAAGGAAAATACCAGGGTATTTAAATACCAAATACTTTTTTGAAAACTCGTTTTTAAGCTACCCGACGAAATTCTGTATACAAAAACTGTTTTACTTGATCTTTTATCTGGACATTGTATTATAATAAATGTATATCAGCTAGATGTTTTGGATTTGAATTTTAAAGTTCACTAAACACTGCTTTGCTAATATGAAAATATAATATATAAGAGAACTCTGGATCAAGTTATATAATATACACTACCTGTTATGTCATGGAGTTCCTTTTCGTCTAGTTTGCCATGGACAGCTATTCTACTGCCCTGGGTATTCTGCGTGATTGGTGGTACCAAGTTCCAGTCTATTATGACGATGTCCTTGTTTAGTGATTCCAAGTTCCGGTCTGTCGTGGCATTGTAGTTGTGTATTCTGTGTGATTGTTGGTTCCAAGTTCCGGTCTATAATGGCGCTGCCCTTGTTAATTCATTGTGGTTGGTAGTATACAGCTCCGGTCTGTGGTACCGCTGTCCTTGTTTAATCTGTGCGAGATGTTGTGCCAAGTTCCGGTTAATCATGGCAATGTCCTTGTGTGTTCTATGTGATAGGAAGTACTACGTTCCAGACTGTCTTGATGCTGTTCTTGTGAATTATGTGAGAGTGGTGGTACCAAGTTCCGGTCTGTCGTGGATCTTTCCTGTGTGTTCTATATGAGTGGTGGTACCAAGTTCCGGTCTGTCGTGGATCTTTCCTTTGTGTTCTATATGAGCGGTGGTACCAAGTTCCGGTCTGTCGTGGCTTGTACACATTCACTTTGTCTATCATTACACTTGTATAATACATTAAGAATATACTTTTACAATATGCGTCAATACTTTGGTCAAGTGATTTGGACCATCCAGTACAGTCAGTACAGTGATATCCTGGCACTTATCGTTGCATTCAACTCTACAATTGTTCACCAATTCATCATGGGCTTTGTGTTTTTCTCCTTTTCAACCTGTCTTTTCTTGAATATCCGATTCCACTGTGCCGACTGTAGCTCGATGGCCCATCACATGCCTATTATAATATTTTATCTTATACACATGTATACATTATGTACATAGGTCTGTCGAAAAGATCGCACACATAATTCCACATTCACTCATGTTCATTCAAGCCCACGCACACATCGTATACTCGTCCGAACTTGCGAAAGTTTGCCATTTTCATATATATACATATACTAAGTTGTACATGGTTATACCACTTGAGAAAAACCCGAGATATCAGAATAAAGAAGAGAAGAGGGACCTCTAAGGTAAATCTACGAGTACACAATATGAACTGCTGGCCATATATAAACAAGTCTTTATTTCCATCACTCGGGTAATCCTCATTTCCAAATAATAATTTATCTGGGCTTAAAGGCATCTGAACCATTTCAATCTTTGGTTCGTTTTATAATCTGATGCATATAAAAAAAATGGTGAGCAGTTTTGTTAGAAAAAAAGTTGTAGTTTCTAGTTTAAATTCAGAAGAAGATACTGTTAGGAAAGTTTCACCAGCAAATAGACAGGAGAGACAGACGAGGTTATCCGTAATATCGTTAATTTACAGGAGAATTAGAAGAGGACCTAGGACAGAACCTTGTGGTCACCAGCATTAGTTATTTTAGTATTAGAAGAAACATTGTGTATGAAGACGAATTGGTGACAATTCTGTACGTAATAAGATAACCAATTTAAAAGTGTTCCATTTATATCATAGGTTTTCAAAGCCTTGGAAGTATCACAAGAAACATGGCAAGTATGATTTCTAAAGAGGTATGGCGCATATTGGCCCGTTTTGACCTAAAGGTGACCGTTTTCAAAATCAAAAAATATATTTTGAAAGATATCGATTGTACAAGTTTCAATCTCCAGACAAACAACAGTTTACAATAGAAATGCATTTCCTACATAATGCCTATATTTTGTAATTGCAATTATGCAATGCTGTTACGCGAAAAGTTGAAATAACTCAACAAAACCTGTAATATATATGTTAAATACTATAGATATTCCAAGTACCATACCAAATTTTAGAGGAATTAAACACAAAAAGGTTCGGACGTTTTCTCATTAATAATGCCCGAAATTGCGTCCCAAAGGGCAATAACTGTAGTGAATATTCTCGAATCAAATTTTCGTTTCGGAAAACACAACTTCATGTTATGGTGGTTAAGCCTAGCAAGTTTGAAAGAAATCGGTTGAAAACTGTAGGAGATATCTCCGGACAAACGAAAGTTTACGACGGACAGACAACGCCATACCATAATACGTCCCGTCATTTTTGACGGGCATATAAAAAGTGGTCCCCTGAAATCAGAAAATGGAAAAAAAAAAACCAGTTGTTGATGAAATATTTAAATTTCGGTATCAACCAAACCAATGTAGTCTGATTAGCTCAGGTGGTTGAGCCGCCGTGCAGCAGCCATAAGGTATGCAGATCGAATCACGAAAGTGTCACTTTCTTTTCACATCTTGTTGTTTTTATGACTTAAGACATGTTTTCTATGTTTCAATTTTTTTTTAATTTTCAAGAATATTTGATAAAAAAAGTATGAGATAAAACGTTGAGATACAAAAATTTCAACAAGATGCAATATATAAACAAGAATTATGCGTAATTATATGTGTCGCCTTTCCCGCTTTTTCAATAGTGATAGTGTTCGTAGAGTCATAATTTACCTATATACCAAATTTGATTGAAATCGGACAATATTGAAATTTTGACCAGTCAGTGGCAAAGAAATCGCGTCTATTTTGTTGAATCATGAAACAGAAATTGCGATAGTTTTTGTAGAGTCCTAATACACCTACATACCAAGTTTGAGTGAAATCGGACAATATCAAAATTTTGACCAATCAGAGGCCAAGAAATAATGGCCAATTTGCAGAATCATGCAACCAAAGTTGCAATAGACTGTTTGTAGAGTCCTAACACACCTACATACCAATTTTGAGTTAAAATCGGACAATATCTAAATTTCGACCAGTCAGTGGCAAGGAAATGGCGGCCAATTTGCTAAATGATGAAACAGAAATTGCGATAGTGTTTGTAGAGTCCTAACACACCTACATACCAATTTTGAGTGAAATCGGACAATATCTAAATTTTGACCAATCAGTGGCAAGGAAATGGCGGATATTTTGTTGAATCATGAAACAGAAGTTGCGATAGTGTTTGTACAGTCATAATACACCTACATACCAATTTTGAGTGAAATTGGACAATATCTAAATTTTGACCAATCAGTGGCATGGAAATGGCGGCCATTTTGTTGAATAATAAAATGGAAGGTGGATAGTGTTTGTTGAGTCATAATACACCTACATACCAAGTTTGGTTGCTGTAGCTTTTATACTTATTCAGAAACAGCCTAATATGCAAGAGCTAAACGCAAAACTTTAACGTTGTAATTCCAGAAATTTGAGATTTTACCCCCAAAAAGCAGAAATCCAGGAATTTGTTTTAGCCCAGTACGCTCTACTTCCCATCCTTCATCTATGAATGAGGTTTGGTTGATGTAGCTTTTATACTTAGTCAGAAACAGCCTAATATGCAAGAGCTAAACGCAAAACTTTAACACTGTAATTCCAGAAATTTGAGATTTTTACCCCCAAAAAGCAGAAATCCAGGAATTTTTTTTAGCCCCGTAGGCTCTACTACCCATGCTTCATCTATGATTGAAGTTTGGTTGATGTAACTTTGTCAGAAACAGAGCTAAACACAAAACTTTAACATTGTTGACGACACCGCCGTCGGAAAAGTAACCCCTATGTGCCGCCTTTCTTACATCCGTCGGAGGCGACACAAAAAAGTGATTCAGTCTGTATCCATTTCGTGTAAACAAATAGCCACGTCGACTGATACATGTACATGTAAAAACTTCCCTACAAATGTTGAATTTTATTATATCTTAAATTGTGTGTAATCAATTGACAATAATCAGTATATTTTGAGTATTGCCTTAAAAACAATGGCAAAATCAATGAGGTGTCTTTCTTTTCACACTATAACGAACCAATGAACCATGGAAATCTATTTTAGTACTGGAAGATTTACAAAAGGTCACGTGATATTTTAGATGTATTTTTTTAGCTCGTGCAAGCGAGCGCATAGTTTAGGTCGGTTTAAGCGGAAAGTGACCATGACTCTTTCCACAAATATTACAATAAATTTCAATTAATCGATGCACTGTAGAGTGACCTGGCTGGAATCCAGATTGCTACATTGTATCTATATAATGAGTTATCAAGTAAATACTTATATACCTTCAAAAGTATTTACTTGATAATTACTTGTTCAAAAACTTACCCTTCAGTGCTTAATAAAGCTATAGGCATAGATAGACATTACTAAAGCTGTTTTTCCAGAAGTTTGGATACAGACTCCTTGATCAAGAGACTTTCTAAATATTAGAAGTATTATGGAGCTGAAACAGTGTAAGCAGTCTTTTTAAGCATTTGGCTAATTTGATGTCAATATCAGCTTGAGTAAAATGTTTGTTGTCAATACTATACATTATCCAAAATTGAAATAAAACCCTTTAGTTGTCTGGAAAATGACACAATGAACAAAATGGTGTATCGGTTTCCTTTCTCCCTTGAACGGTTACAGAGTAAAATGAATTCCCTGACAGATGAATTTTAATGTTTTTGCCTTATATGATGACGTCATAGTTACTGTGACGTCGTCAATGGCTATCTATGACATCATCAATACTTACTGATATCAAAATGGCCACCAGGAAACCCGCATCATAAAAACAATCTGGCAACAAACACTTCACGTAGCCGATTAACATCAAGAAAATGCCAGAAAATCAAAAATCGTACAAATCATCAAATTCCATTAAAAAAAAATTCTTGATCTGTAATTATAGAAATTGATAATTGACATCATTGACTTTACTAAAACAGTCATTAGGCTGATTCAACTGAAAAAAATATATATAAAAGAGCAAAATTTGATTGAAAACAGATATTTTACCTATTTTTCAATAAATACTAGGGTTTCCATGGATACCGTACACTGAACCGATGTGAAACAGTCTGAAATCTTGTCTAAATGTATCGAGAAGATATCCTGTGAGTGATATGTTCTTAGTAAACCATGAAAATAAATGAGACATCTTTTCTGGTCCAATTTCCCAAGTGGAATGAATTCTAGATTTCTTTTAGTTATGAGTTAGAATGAGTTATTTCCCTTTATCCATTGAGGTTTAATAGGATTTTGGAATGATTTAGAACATTTTTTCTAAGTTTTAAGCTGTAAAATGAATCAATAAAACGAATATGAAACAAGTATGAAAAGCTCTTTTTTCTTCAAAAATTGAATTTGGGCACTGATTAAACATCACTTTGTCTTTCCCAAAATTGAAATAAAACCCTTTAGTTGTCTGGAAAATTACACAATGAACAAAATGGGGTATCGGTTTCCTTTCTCCCTTGAACGGTTACAGAGTAAAATGAATTTCCCTTACAGATGAATTTTAACCAATTCTGCTCTCAAAATATCAACAAAGGGAGATAATCTGAAAAATGAAATCTTCAATAAATGTGTAGTTTTCATGAATAAAATTTCATAATGAGTGACACAGGATGATTTGAGATCATACGCAGTTATGAGTTATCTCACTTTACCCATTGAGGTATGAATCACTTACTCGATTCATAGAATATGTCAAGAAGCCAACGTTGTTATGACCTCATGAATGTTTAAAAAATAAACTTCATTCCTGAAATAAACTTGCTTTTTCTATGTATGCTACTTGTGTGAAAACCATGGTAACCACATCAAAAATAACTAAAAAAGGCAAAAAAAAACCACTATTTTTAACCCAAAAATTGACCCCCGCAAATAGGAATTTTTTCCTAAGATCTTTCTAAAATTAAAGATTACATACTTGATAGTATTATTATCTGTGTCTCAGCATAGGTCATTTGTTTAGATTTTTTGCTTTTTTCCATCATGTGCTATTGTTAGAATTTCACTTCCTGTAAAGCTAGCTTTTTATGTGTAGAAACCAGTTTCGGAGAGGCCAAAATGTTAAATCTCTTACCAATACTCTTCTTTAGACTCTAAAAACGCAATTTTACATAAATTGAGGGAAATATTCAATTAATTGCCATACACGTTTTACGAATTTTCAATGAATTTGCACTGATAACGATGTTCTCAACACCAGCTAAACAATGATTTATTTCAAGTTTAGCCTTAAAGATATTTTTTAGCACACAGTTAGATATATTTTATGTTCAGACACAAAATTAAAAGAAAATAACATGCTTTTTAGTGAGAGAAAGACAAAATTTAGGGTGGGGGCTTATTCCCAGGCTCCCCACCCTGTTCCAAGAACCTTTGCGAAAGTGGGGAGGGGGCTTATTCCCGGTAAAATACGGTAGAGGTGTTTATAAAATATAATTTCTTATTTCATGTGACTTTCATTTGAATTAGTGATTGGGCAGGAATAGACCATACTAGCGTACTAGACATTGACAAAGGTTTAAAACTTAATGAGAGTGTCAACACTAAAATCTGATTAAACAGTATTTTTTGGGAAAATTGAGAGGCAATGTTCAGACAAAATAAGGATTTTTAACACTTTTATTCAATATCAACCTATCCAGTAAAATCGCACACCAACGATCTTAAAGGATTGTTTGGTTGAAAACAAATTGTAAAACCTGGTCAGAAGACCAACATTTTACATAAATTGAGGGAAATATTCAATTGCCATACATGTTTTAGAGAAGTTTCAATTAATTTGCACTGATAAAGATGATCAAAAATTTAACATGAATATCAAAATTTACAATATTGAAGATGTTTTTAACACAGAAGGTCCATTCGGAAGAAGCTATGTGGGGATGAAAAACAATTTCAATTGAATGGATAATAGGGTAAATATAGTTCATACTAACGTTTTTACATAAGGGACATTGACACCAGTTTAAAACTAATGAGAGTGTAAGGAATACAAATAGCGATAAAAATCATTTATTTCAGCAGAGCTCTCATTCAGACCGAAGCTTTAACCTAGAATAAAGGCAATGTTCAGACAGAATAATGATTTTTAACACTTTTTTTTTTTTTACATTTTTTTAAAAATTTCAAATTCATGCATATTGAAGATATTTTTCACACAGACGATCCATTCGGATAAAACTGTATGTTGTGGGAAAAGTGGAAGGTAATGATCAGACAAAATAACTATTTTTAACGCTTTCATTCAAGATCAACCTATCCAGTAAAATCGCACACCAACGACCTTAAAGGATTATAATGGTTGAAAACAGCTTGTGAAACCTGGTCAGAAGACCAACATTTCACATCAGGGAAATATTCAAATTGCCATACATGTTTTAGAAATTTCAAATGAATTTGCACTTAAAGCGATTATTATAAGAATTCTAATATGAATATTAAAACTTACAATATTAAAGATATTTTTTACACATAAGATCCATTCGGATGAAGCTATTTCTGGTTTAAAAACGTTAAGATTTGAATGAATGATGGAATAGGCGATACAAACGTTTTTACACACAAGACATTGACAAAAGTTAAAAACTAATGAGAGTGTCAACACTAAAATCTGATAAAACAGTATTTTTGGGAAAATTGAGAGGCAATGTTCAGACAAAATAAGGATTTTTAACACTTTTATTCAATATCAACCTATCCAGTAAAATCGCACACCAACGATCTTAAAGGATTGTTTGGTTGAAAACAAATTGTAAAACCTGGTCAGAAGACCAACATTTTACATAAATTGAGGGAAATATTTAATTGCCATACAAGTTTTTGAGAAGTTTCAATTAATTTGCACTGATAAAGATGATCAAAAATTTAACATGAATATCAAAATGTACAATATTGAACATATTTCTAACACAGAAGGTCCCTTCGGGAGAAGCTATGTGGGGATGAAAAACAATTTCAATGAATGGATAATAGGGCACATATAGTTCATACAAACGTTTTTACATAAGGGACATTGACACCAGTTTAAAACTAATGGGAGTGTAAGGGATACAAATAGCGATAAACATTATTTATTTCAGCAGAGCTCTCATTTAGACCGAAGCTTTAACCTAGAATAAAGGCAATGTTAAGACAGAATAATAATTTTTAACACTTTTATTCAATATCAACCTATCCAGTAAAACCGCACAACAACGAGCTTAAAGGAAACAGATTGTAAAACCCGGTCAAACAAGACCAACATTTTTCTTCAAATGAGGGAAATATTCAATTGCCATACATTTTTTGTAAAATTCCGAATTCATGAATATTGAAGATATTTTTCACACAGACGATCCATTCGGATAAAACTGTATGTTGTGGGAAAAGTGGAAGGTAATGATCAGACAAAATAATTATTTTTAACGCTTTCATTCAATATTAACCTATCCAGTAAAATCGCACACCAACGACCTTAAAGGATTATAATGGTTGAAAACAGATTGTGAGAACAAGTCAGAAGACCAACATTTCACATCAGGGAAATATTCAATTGCCATACATGTTTTAGAAATTTCAAATGAATTTGCACTTATAACGATTATTATAAGAATTCTAATATGAATATTAAAACTTACAATATTGAAGATATTTTTTACACATAAGATCCATTCGGATGAAGCTATTTCTGGTTTAAAAACGATAAGATTTGAATGAATGATGGAATAGGCCATACAAACGTTTTTCGCAAGAGACATTGACAAAAGTTAAAAACTAATGAGAGTGTCAACACTAAAATCTGATAAAACAGTATGTTTTGGGAAAATTGAGAGGCAATGTTCAGACAAAATAAGGATTTTTAACACTTTTATTCAATATCAACCTATCCAGTAAAATCGCACACCAACGATCTTAAAGGATTGTTTGGTTGAAAAAAAAATTGTAAAACCTGGTCAGAAGACCAACATTTTACATAAATTGAGGGAAATATTCAATTGCCATACATGTTTTAGAGAAGTTTCAATTAATTTGCACTGATAAAGATGATCAAAAATTTAACATGAATATCAAAATGTAAAATATTGAAGATGTTTTTAACACAGAAGATCCATTCGGAAGAAGCTATGTGGGGGTGAAAAACAATTTCTAATGAATGGATAATAGGGCAAATATAGTTCATACAAACGTTTTTACATAAGGGACATTGACACCAGTTTAAAACTAATGGGAGTGTAAGGGATACAAATAGCGATAAACATTATTTATTTCAGCAGAGCTCTCATTTAGACCGAAGCTTTAACCTAGAATAAAGGCAATGTTAAGACAGAATAATAATTTTTAACACTTTTATTCAATATCAACCTATCCAGTAAAACCGCACAACAAAAAGCTTAAAGGAAACAGATTGTAAAACCCGGTCAAACAAGACCAACATTTTTCTTCAAATGAGGGAAATATTCAATTGCCATACATTTTTTGTAAAATTTCGAATTCATGAATATTGAAGATATTTTTCACACAGACGATCCATTCGGATAAAACTGTATGTTGTGGGAAAAGTGGAAGGTAATGATCAGACAAAATAACTATTTTTAACGCTTTCATTCAATATCAACCTATGCAGTAAAATCGCTCACCAACGACCTTAAAGGTTTATTGGTTGTCATGCCAATGATGGATTAGAATCTACTTACAATTACATGTATGTACCATATATATACACTGTAATAACTGTGTTTAAGGAGGCTCGACCATTTCGCAATTATCCGCTAGATTTCCTTAAAACTTTCATATGTTGATTATGCTACCAGGTAGAGATGATTTTGTGAAAATCTAAGCATTCCTATGACTTGTGTCATTTTTGGTAAAAAACACCAAAAAAATGATTTTTCTCAAAATTTAATGTTTTTTCTATTTTTTTCTTCTTGTGAATTTTGCTGAAAATCACAAACATACAATAAAATAAAAAAAGAAATCAATAGCTACCTCAGAAATATTTTATTTGTGAGAAAATGGACAAAACGATTTTTACAAAGTGTGTTATTTTTATATCTAGCAGACAAATTTCAGTATTCACAGTCAAATTATTTACATACCATATAGTTACATAAAGCATAAGCAAAAAATTGAATCAAAATATCAGACAAGCTTTTTATGCTACTTATTGAAAACTAGATTTAAAACTGTCTAGGGTAGGTTGTCTCCCTTGATGCTATTAGGAAGTTTTTATAGTGGGTAGTATTTTTACATAACATACATACTGTGAATGCGTACAAACCTAAAACATTTTAGAACATAACAACTACCAGCGTTCTGTGTTATATTTCAACAACATAATAGTGCATATATAATGACACCAGGCACAGCCCTTGTGCAAACGTTCTGCCAACACGGATAATTCTACCACTTGTAGACTCTCTCTCCAGTTTGAGAAAACATGGCCAGTTGTACCGGTACTATAGACCTACCTTCCGATTCTGTTTCTATACTGTTGCCGTCGCTGTCAGTGTCCGACCATGTGTCGATATAGTGTACATCTATTTTTGTTGTTATTTTGCAATAGGAGTGGTCGTGACAATACTTTATTTGCTCGTAATCTTGAGTTGAAGACTTGAACCGTTCCCTCTCATCTCTCGCCATTGTTGACATCGCGACATATCACTGTGTAGAACGAATTTGATACCCCATTTTCAAATACCAGGTACACAAATAGGAAGCTACATCACCACAAAACGAGAATCAAAACTTGTGTATTACGTAGGGTCGAGCATCCTTAATTGAATAATATATTGCATACTGAATATATGACTGATTAAACTGAAAAGAAAATATATAAAAGAGCACAATTTGATTAAAAACAGATATTTTACCTATTTTTCAATGAATACTAGGGTTTCCATGGATACCGTACACTGAACCGATGTGAAACAGTCTGAAATCTTGTCTAAATGTATCGAGAAGATCCTGTGAGTGATCTGTTCTTAGTAAAACATGAAAATAAATGAGACATCTTTTCTGGTCCAATTTCTCAAGTGGAATGAATTCTAGATTTCTTTTAGTTATGAGTTAGAATGAGTTATCTCCCTTTATCCATTGAGGTATAATAAGCCAATGTTGTTATGACCTCATGAATGTTTAAAAAATAAATTTCATTCCTTAAATAAACTTTTTTTGTTTGTATGCTACTTGTGTGAAAACCATGGTAACCACATCAAAAATAACTAAAAAAGGCAAAAAAACGCACTATTTTTAATCCCAAAATTGACCCCCGCAAATAGGAATTTTTTTCCTAAGATCTTTCTAAAATTAATGATTACATACTTGGTTGTAGAATTATCTGCATCTCAGCATAGGTCATTAGTTTAGATTTTTCGCTATTTTCCCTCATGTGCTGTTGTTAGAATTTCACTTCCTGTAAAGCTAGCTTTTCAAGTGTAGACACCAGTTTCGGAGAGGCCAAAATGTTAATCTCTTACCAAATTTACTCTTCTTTTTTTTTTCAAATGTGAAGCCCACAAAGTATTGAATACTGAATATATGACTTAAATCTGTGAATGTCTCATGTTTTTCTGCAGCATTAACTCAATTAATGAAAAAATGTCATCTAAGAAGTCTCCCACATTGGAAAAGCCAGTGGAGGGAAAAGCCATTGGAGGGAATTAATTCTCCCACATTGGAAAAGCCATTGGAGGGAATTAATTCTCCCACATTGGAAAAGCCATTGGAGGGAATTAATTCTCCCACATTGGAAAAGCCATTGGAGGGAATTAATTCTCCCACATTGGAAAAGCCATTGGAGGGAATTAATTCTCCCACATTGGAAAAGCTAGTGGAGGGAATTAATTCTCCCACATTGGGTTCATTACAGGTTGGTAACCCTGCAACACTAAAATCTAACAAGAGACCCAAAAGGCCTGTATCATTCACATGGCTTTTAGAAAATGCAACAAAAAGTCATGTGCAAGTTAAATAACAAACTTTTCCGGTGTGGGATCTGCCACAATATTGCCTTTAATGAACTCTTAGCTTTCTGATGAAAAAGAACATTTTGAAATTGGTTCATATTAAATAATTTGCCCTCTTTATGTCCAGCAATTGTAGTGTTTTGTGGTGGGTAGTCTGCAAGGGGTGTGGCGAATCGCTAGTATCAAATCTTAAACAAAAGAAGTCATTAATATGAATACTGCCATATTGACTACTTTCGGACCTGCCCCTCAGGCCCCTTGGGGGTCAGTCCCATCTTTGGAAAAATTTGAATCCCAGCTACATAAGGATGCTACCACTGAAATATAAATGTTGTAAATAGAAGAGATCGTTAATTATGAATATTGACAAATGGACCACTTTTGGCCCCGCCCCTCAGGCCCCTGGGGGATCAGAACCATCGTTTGTACGAATTTGAATCCTAGCTATCTAAGGATGCTAACACTAAAATTAAGTGTTTCACATTGCTTAAATCCAGAAAAGGGATGTTAATATGAATATTGCCAAATGGACCCCTTTTGGCCCCGCCCCTAAGGCCCTGGAGGGTCAGCCTAATCATTTCTATAAATTTGAATCCCAGCCACCTAGGGATACTACCACTGAAATGTGAATGTTGTACATTGCTTGGTTGCAGTGAAAAAGTCATTAACATGAATATTGCCAAATTGACCCCTTTTTGCCCTGCCTCGCAGGCCCCTGGGGGGTCAGCCCAATCATTTTTATAAATTTGGATCCCAGCCATCTTGGCATGTTTCCTACCAAATTTGATAAAGATCCGTTCAGTGGTTATGAAGCAGAAGTCAATTGTTGACGGACGGACGCAACGATATGGCATAAGCTCACCTTGGTTCTTTGGATCAGGTGAGCTAATAAAACAGTATGTTTTGGAAAAAGTGGGAGGGACTGATCAGACAAAATAATTATTTTTAATGCTTTTATTCAACATCAACCTATCCAGTAAAATTGCACACCAACGACCTTAAAGGATTATTGGTTGAAAACAATGATTGTAAAAACCCGGTCAAAAGACCAACATTTTACATAAAATGCAAAATGAGGGAAATATTCAATTGCTATACATTTTGTAGAAATTTCAAGTGAACTTGCACTTAAAACGATAAGAATTTCAACGCGTACAGAAAAATTTACAATATTGAAGATATTTTTTACATGAAGATCAATTCAGATGAAGCTATTTCGGGTTTAAAAAACGATACGATTTAAATGAATGATGGAATAGGCCATACAAACGTTTTTACACACAAGACATTGACAAAAGTTCAAAACTAATGAGAGTGTTAACATTAAAATCCAATATAACAGTATGTTGTGGGAAAAGTGGGAGGGAATGATCAGACAAAATAATTATTTTTAACGCTTTTATTCAATATCAACCTATCCAGTAAAATCGCACACCAACGACCTTAAAGGATTATTGGTTGATAACAGATTGTAAAACCCGGTCAAAAGACCAACATTTTACATTAAATGAGGGAAACTTTCAATTGCCATACATTTTTTAGAAGTTTCAAATGAATTTGCACTTACAACGATTATTATAAGAATTTTAACATGAATATCAAAATTTACAATAGTGAAGATCCTTTTTATCGCGGAAGATCCATTCGGATGAACACATTCCCAATATTATTATTGGTGCCGTTGAGCTTCACCCTTGTACACTGAACTCCTGAGTCATAACTTTCAAATGGTTGATATCCCCACTTCAAAACTATATATACCTGGTACAATCAACTGGTATGAAGAGACGATCACAAACCCCAAATATATATATACAATTTCTTGGTATTAAGATACAATCACATTCATGATATTATGATAAAACAGTTTCCATGTGAGCGATACAGTCCCTCTGGGCCTCTTGTTTGCAAGTGGTAAACATTAATAAATTCCTATATACTTTCACAACTTTTTGCATTTTTTTTTTCAATTTACCTTATATACTAGCTGCCTTCTTTATAACCCTATATCATGTCTACATGATGATATATTAAATAAATAAGTATTGGTAAATATTGATAGTGATTTACACGGTAACCAATTATTGGCACAGAGGTACTTCTTTTTAGGCTTATTTTTGCATGGTAATCAACTGGATTTTTTTTCAGAATTTTTCAGAATCACAAAAATTTCCCTGAAGTTACGTATATTGGGCCTTTAATGATACTATTCCATTACTCTAAATTACTCGTACTTTCCTATATGGATGTCAAAATCTTGATACTTATATTAATGCAAAAATTCTGGAGATGGTTCAGAGATTCGTCAAAGATACTAAACGTTTTTACTAGATTATAACTACTTATTTATGTATCTTTGTATTACACTGGTATTTAGAATTTAGCCCAGCACAAAATTGTACTATGTGCTATCCATTAGCCTCTTTGCAATTTTTATTCTCTATAGCATGATGCAATTTCTATAACAATATCGAAATGAAATTATAAAAAAAGTAATGACATATAGTTAACAATGTGTAACTAATTTATGTATGTTTTATCTATATTTGAATTCAGTAAGATATGTATAAACTGTTTATAACTGTAAGGAGAGGGCGCTCATAGGCTTTGCCTGTTGCCCAATCCATTGTATCAAAGATCTGAACAATAAATATTCTGAAATGAAATTAATGCAGAATATTTACAACTGGTAAACTTGCATAAATTCCTATATAAGTTTTACACAACTTTTTCCTCTTTTTTTTTTCAATTTACCTTGTATACTATAGCTAGCTGCCTTCTAACCCTACATCATATGTCTATCACTTTCTATTTATACCATGTACATGTATATCTAAATATGTATCTTGTAAATTTCAGGGATAACCTAGGATTTAGGGGAAACTACATACCCTTACTTGACCAAAGGTAATTAGCAGTTACAATTTTAAAACTTGAAAGCACATTTTTCAAGAGAAAACAGCAAGAAATGTAGATTTCAACAATAAGCTGTCATTTCTTGTTTGCCTACATGTATATCTAAAATAAAGGCAATACCACCAGTGAAATCATACGTATACACATACATATTATATGCACACATATACATTACACACGTTTCAGTCATATTTGTTCTAATGGTAGTTGGGTATGGAAATGGTCGAGTGGCGGATTGCATGACCTAATCAGCAAGCTACTGGGTAAAACTGGCATTGGGTGCATGGTGAAGCCATGCAAAGAGAGCTTTGTTGAAAAGCGAGCTTCGACTTTGGAAGACCATAAACGAGGCCAGCCAGAGGGGTACCACAGAAATGTATAGGGCTTGTGGTTGTATATATAGCAGGCATAGAGTATCATGGTGTTTTCTTATTAATTAGATATATCCGGGGTATGCCATCGATAGAAGAAAAAACAAGAGGCCCAGAGGGCCTGTATCGCTCAACTGGATACAATGGTATCTAGGTTATCATGGAAAATATTTTCTTCCTTGCCCCGCCCCTCAGCCCTCTGGGTGATCAGTCCCACCATTAGTACAATTTTGAATCCTGAGCACCAAGGGATGCTTCCTGCCAAATAAGGCTGATTTCCCATCAGTGAGTCACTAAAACCATGATATAGCTAAATAAACCTTTTTGGCCCCACTCCTCAGCCCCCTAGGGGGTCAGCTAGTCCCACCATTAGTAAAATTTGAATCCTGAGCACCTAGGAATGCTTCCTGCCAAATAAGGTTGATTTCCAATCAGTGGTTATTGAGAAGAAGTCGCTTAAACCACGATATAGCTAAATAACCCTTTTTGGCCCCGCCCTCTGCCCCCTAGGGGGTCAGTCCCACCATTAGTACAATTTTGGATCCTGGGCACCTAAGGATGATTCCTGCCAAATTTGGTTGATTTCCTATCAGTGGTTATGGAGAAGAAGTCGTTTAAAACAATTGTTGACGGACGACGGACGGACGACAGCTGACGGACGCCACGGTATGGCATAAGCTCACCTCGGTCCTTCGGACCAGGTGAGCTAAAAATAATTCATTATCAAGTACTTTCAGAAATCTCAAAGTTAAACTCAAAGGGTGGTAAATATACATATGCCTATCCAATAAATTATTAATATCTTCTTTGTGCCTCCCATAATCACTAAATTCTTTGATAGCTAATAACATACAATGATACATATGTAGTTATGTACACTACCCCTGAAAATGTGATTATCATCTATAGTAGCTTTCTTGTGTTTGAATAATATCAATTAACGAAATGTGAGAAAGAAAAGAGAAAAGATATTAAAAAAAGAAGGCCCAGGGGCCTTAACGGTCATCTGAATATAAATTTATCACTGGCAAAGGAATATATGCAATTATGTTACAGTATGTCTACAAAGGGTTATGTGAAATTGTTGTTGCATTTAATTAACACTTCAGCCAATGTTTACATGTACCCTTATTTAAGTAGTGGACAATTCAAGAGAACCTGAGGGATGTTAGGTCAGCATTTTATGATTTATATTTGTCGAATGAAAAGATTTATCTGGTCTCTGCTTTTGTTATTTGAATCCATTTGATGCTTCATGTTGAATCTGAGAAGGATTTCTTCAGTACATTTTAGAGAAATAGCTATAACCAACTTCAAATGTTAAAATCCAATAGGGTGACCTGTCAGCTATTTTGTTTTCATAATTAAATTTAAAATTGTGCAAGATGCACAACTAGGGATCAAGGGGAATTTTGATGAGGAATTTGAGGATTGCTTTAGTACTGTGTGAATTTTAAATGAGCAAAATTGTCATAACTAGAGGTACCAATATATATAATTGAAAGAAGACAAAAAGACAACATTGCTGGAGAATTTTTTATTGAAATAGTGAATCATTATTTATTGTTACAGAAAGTTTCACAAATTGCACCAGAGATAATATATCTATTTTAAACAGTTGAAAGATTCACTCCCACTGGTTGAACTTGAGAAGAAGTTGAAACTGTGTTTTCAAAATGGCGGTCATGGCGGCCATCTTGGATTTCTGACTGGCCCGATAAATAAGAACACTTGGTCAAGACGATGTCAGGATCATTTCTGTCAAGTTTCAGTGCAATCCCACTGGTGGAACTTGAGAAGAAGTTTAAAATGTGTTTTCAAAATGGCCCTTTATGGGAAAACTGATCCGGATAGATTTTGATGAAACTTTTATCAGTATGTTATCCAGTTGTATATCAGCATTTTAATTTCAGAGTTGACTTCTATGAAGGATCTTCTCTTGTGAAAAGTCGAAATTTTCTGACAACTAACTTTTTTTCTTATATGCATTTTTGGAAAAGGGAGTTCATTGCATAGCAGAAAGTGCAAAAAGAAATATATGGTAGTGAACTCGTTTTTGTGCTATGCTCAGTCAAAGATACCAAAATGAGCAAAACGCGTGATTTATGTGAAAAATGCTGTTTTGGCCAATTGCAGGATAATTTCATTCAATATCTTCCAGATTTGTTATCAGATATGTATGAATGTTTGCAGAATTGACAAAAATGGTATTTTCTTATTAATTATGGAAGAATAAAGTCTTTAAATTATTTTTTTTAGCTCAAAAAATAAATTTTACTTACCCTACTCCTTATTTTTGAATGAGAAAATACTCCATTTTTCCTTAGTTTTTCCAGATTTGATGCTTTATAAAAAAAATCCTAGCGACTAACTTTTTTTAGATATTTGGCAGATCAAAAGGAAATGGGTTTCTCATTCTAAAGCAGTCATAAAAACTGGGGGGTAGCGTGCTTGTTTTCAGATGCATATTTCCTATCGAAACTGATAATAAATTGTTAGATATTACAAAAATATCTCACGTGAGATCAAAATGAGATTTGAACGTGATTGAAACCTCACAAGAGCAGATCATTAAGAGAGTTATGTACATGTCCATTTATGTGAAATAATGTTTGGGAGATCTTCATCACCGTTAATATATACCCAATTCAACATGAAGAATTTCTCAAGAAAATTCCCATTTTTGTAATTTGACAGTCAAGGTCAGTGAATGATTACAAACTACCAGCATCTGCAGGGGGTATTAGTTATCCTACGGATAACAGTTCTAATTGTATTTAAAAAGAAAAACAAAATAAAGCTATTTCAAATTGGAATGCCTTGAGGGCTTGAGCAATATTAAATTGAAAAACGTTCTATTGTTGATTACACTTGATATTTCTGAGAAATATTTAAAGAGGCATCATGGTAAAACTACATTTTTTTATGCTTATTTAGAATTATTGTATACAAATTAAACATATTACCTTGTGAACAATTAATGGGTGATTTGCGCTATTTGTTGATCAACAATTTGGACATGTAAAATTTTTGCATCACATATGATAACGCATGCGCATTACAAGCTACGTACATCGGTAAACAAAAAATGGCTACCCGCATGACCTACATGTAACTACGAAGCGAAAAGTTGTCAAATGGTCAAAACATAACACAAGGATTATATTACGGAAGCATAATTAGTGATGGGAAGTATTCAAGGGAGAAACTAACTGCCCCACTGTTTGCATATGTTACAGTTTTCTTCCGAGTAACCGATACACAGTTTTGATTTGGTTTTGGGGCCTCACAAGGGATAACTCTTTCATTTCTCTGTTACATGAAATGCGTGTGTTAAACTTAAAAGTGTGTTTTGTAATTTTGAATTATTCCCTTTATAATATTCCATTAAAACGGCATTATTGAATTATTGCTGGAGAGAAGAAGACCTTTTCACATACAAGATAAAACCTATCAGAGAGGTGTGGGGTCATTTCTTTACGTCATAAAAAGCCGCTATAGGTGAGACTTGGGTTATAGTTTATACGGCTTCAATTTGGACAAAATGAATAAATTAATGTCATCATGCGTGGAAAAAAATTGCTTTTCATATTACTGTACCTAATCTATGAAATACAGAAGGTACAAATAGATTCGTGAATCTTTCTTTTCACAGAAATCAAGGTTTGTCCCATGGTTGTCATCGTCGGAAACCACATGACACTGAACTTAGATGTAAGAGTGCAGTGTCATATATGTGGGTTTCTGACGATGCATGGTTGTATATATACATCTCCCGTACCCATTTGTTCCGGTCTGTCAGGTATTGGTGTCGATAAATGATGCAGAGCTAGATGCCAGCATAAGACTATCATGCGAAATTCACGTCCGATTATTATGTGAATGTGATTCATTAAATTTATACACATACTTTGTCTCTGTTTCATCATCAGACATATACATTAGGCGGCTTGCGACAACACTCACTTGACATGTGATCATCACCATTTTATCTGGCTTTCCCTGAGGAATGCAATTTTGCAAGAGGCTATTAAAGACATTTTGAGTGGACTTTGAATAACAGGAAAATGTAACTGGTAGTGCCGACAGCATGTACATTCAAGAACTTCATTGGTTTTCCCGGGTGACCCCTTTAAAAAAACATTTGAATTTGTTAGTGGAGGTAGGGATAGGGCATACATATACATACGATTGATACAGTTGATTCACAGGTAAAATATCATTACTTTAGTCTGGAAGAAAAGACTACTTTCAAATATAAACCATTTTTAATGTTTTGTTGTATCAGAAAAAATGGAAATTTTCAGAAAAAGATAGATTCACTTCACAATAAACAGTTGTTTCTCAAATACTTAGAGCAGGAAAACACTGCACCATCAAACAAAATATCACTCTCGCCACATGAGGGTGTATGGCATGATCAAGTTACAATTTATATATTAGTGCGACTTGACATGCCCACATGTTTTGAGTGGGGATATTTGTTAAAGAATTGCCTTATATATTTCTTGGTGAAGATCTTCTCAATAAAAGAGAAAACTAGAAATATGTCTGGAAGACATGAAAAGTGCTCACACCTCCTGCAGATTTCACTCAAGTATTTGCCGTAATTAGCGCAAGGGGCAACTACAATTTCAAAGAGGTTGCTTTATAGGATAAGAAAAAGAACTGATGAACAAAAACTGCTGTTTCTATAAAGCCGTTAAGTACAATGTTTTGGGACCAGAATTGGTATTATGCATGATATGCAATATTATTGTCATCAATTGCGGACATTGTGTATTACCGATATTTGTGGGCTTTCTTCGGTAAACAGGCACATAGCTTGTATACTGAACTGTAATAAGGAAAAATTAAACTTTGGCATGCTTAATAGTAGGGGCGCCAATACAAGACCTTGTGAAATAATTCAAATCAGCACTGACATTACTTGGATTGAATTTATTTACATGGTAGTGATTGTAGCGCAAGCATTTCATTATCTTTTTTTTTTTTAAACTTGATTCTTAAACAATTCATTTTTGTCTAGAATTTGACCTTTAAATAATTATGATGATATACCAACTGATTCAGTTAATTCATTTACATGTCTATAATTTGTAAATAATACACTAAAAAACTCTTTACATATGTTTTAACATGATGATGGCTTTGAAGCTGTAATGGAACATTAAAAATCATGCTTTGAATGCGAGAAACTTCCAATCAATATTTCTCAAATACTGCTGTCTGTATGCTGTAAACACATGTTCAAAATCAAATTTCAATGAATATCCTCGTTCATAGATCTTTTTGGCAATGTTTTTGTGTACATAATGCTACCAATTTCACCCAAAATGCCGAAATTTCTTTCAATTTTTATCCTAGTGGTGATACCCAAAAAAGTTTGAAATGTTCATGCATCTAATAGAAATTCAGTTCCATTGTGCCGTTTGGCCGCATCCTCATGCCTAGGGCTGCTATGAAAAGTACGTTTTTTTTCATTCTTAAATAAGCATTTATTTGTCAGCATTAGTTTTAACCATACCTTATACTAATAACATGAGTCCCCAGATGAAAAGAATAGCTGCCATTCAAGTTTTACCAAGCAATTCATTCAACAAAACAGAGTACAAAATTCAGACGTCATATTCATGCTTTCAGAGATTCCTGAAGTTACGGGCTATCGCCCTTAGCTGTCTGTAACCGAAGCGCTTAACAATATTGTAACCAATACAAGCGCCGATGGCCCTTTCAGCTTGAGCTGACCTACAAAATGTGTATCGTGTTGTAATCGACAGGACTATTAGAGCTATATTTAATTGCACAGTCACAATAAGAAAATATCTGGTAAGGAGTATTTATACATTGAAAGGTATTTTATTTATGATCACATTAGTGCACAAAAGTAAAATTTGCTTGAAATGTTAGCAGGCAACACCTGCCTTTTCATTTCCTGTTTTATATGCGCAGTGGGTTTTTGCACATATACCAGAAAGAGGACACAGACCTAACGCAAACAAGGCATCGCAAACCATACAAATCCCCTCGCGTGCTAACACATGAACTCTGACGCAAAATGGGGGGTGGGGTTATTGCAGGACATTGAAATAACATCAGTTGTCATTTGCACTGAACTGCAATAGACATGGATGGGCTTATTATCACGCATGGGCTCATTGCCAGAAAAATATGGTATAATTATTGTTATGCATTCAACAGTATCTGGTTACGCATCACACTATGGCAACTTCATTTCCTGATAGTGATTATAAGTATGTGTGTATCTAAATGCATATATAACCTTTGTTCAGATGGTTTAATTTCCATATAGTACATGATTATTTTCTTGGATGGAGTCCCATTCAAGAAAAATACAGAATGAAATATAGTCACATGAAGACTACAGGTGTCAAATATACTACTGCAGGGTTTGCGCTGGGTATTTTATAAATGGGGTCCTTTCCAGGAACTCATTCGAGGTATCCCATGCTGGACCCATATATGAAGTAACAGTAACGCTGACCTTGACCTTGGCACCCTGAAACACGTACTTGTTCGAGGTACTCCCATGCTGGACCCATATGTGAAGTTTGGTCAGGATCCGTTTAGAAATGAAGTTGCAAGAGTGCTGACAAAGATTTTCTATAAATAGTAACGGTGACCTTGACACCCTGAAACAAGAACTCATTCGAGGTATTACCATGCTGGACCCATATATGAAGTTTGGTCAGAATCCGTTCAAAAATGAAGTCGCAAGAGCGCTGACAAAAAGTGAATATACGTACGTACGTACTTGCGTACTTAATTCCGTACATACGAAAGGAACGCTATATATCCCCTCCCTGACTTTCGTCGCGAGGGGATAATAAGTAACCCTTTTTGGCCCCACCCCTCAGCCCCTTAGGGGTCAGTCCCACCATTAGTACAATTTTGAATCCTGGGCAACTAAGGATGCTTCCTGCCAAATAATTTTGATTTCCAATCAGTGGTTATGGAGAAGAAATCGCTTAAACCATGATATAGCTACATAACCCTTTTTGCCCCCCCCCCCCCCTCAGCTCCCTAGGGGGTCAGTCCCACTACAAGTACAATTTTGAATCCTGGGCACCTAGGGATGTTTCCTACCAAATAAGGCAGCTGATTTCCAATCAGTGGTTATGGAGAAGAAGTTGCTTAAACCAATATAGCTAAATAACCCTTTTTGGCCCCATCCCTCAGCCTCTTAGGGGGTCAGTCCAACCATAAGTACAATTTTGAATCCTGAGCACCTAGGGATGCTTCCTGCGAAATAAGGCCGATTTCCATTCAGTGGTTTTGGAGGAGAAGATTCTTAAACCAATATAGCTAAATAAATGTTTTTGGCCCCACCCCTCAGCCCCCTGGGGGATCAGTCCCAACATTAGTACAATTTTGAATTCTTCGGACCAGGTGAGCTAATAATTAAGCTGGTTACATTAACATGGGACGGGACGGACATGGGTAACACTATATGCCCCCCACTTCATGACGGGGGCATAAAAATGATTAGAAAAAATAAAGGTGCGTAACTCTTTTCAAAGGGGATCAAAAGGCTACATAATTACTTCAGGATTGCAGACGACACTGTCCTTTTAAATGGGGATAACTCTTTGTAAGGAGTCGAAAGTGTAAAGCTATTTCAGGGGTACAACTCTGATTTAAACTGAGCAATTGCATTGCCATACAATTTTTTGTTCATTTTATTTTTATATTTTAAATGAAAGTGGGTTAACTCTCTGTAAAGTTTCGAAAATGCAATGTTTTTTAGGGAGATGTTGGCTACTCCCACAAATTTAAAAAGATACGTTGTTAACTGGGTAAATGCATAGCCAGACGAAATTATTTTCAATTTTTATATGAAATGGTAGTAACTTTCCCATCTTTTATCACACAATATCACTCTTGCCACATATGGGTGTATGGCATGATCAAGTTACAATTTATATATTAGTGCGACTTGACATGCCCATATGTTTTGAGAGGGGATATTTGTAAAAGAATTACATTTATTTCCTGAAGAAGATCTTCTCAATAAAAGAGAAAAAAGAAAAAAAAGTTGTTAGACACACATGATCAAATAACCCATATTGTTCAATAATTCAATTGCAAGATCTAGAGTGCTCAGTAACTTGAGTTAGGTTGGGAAGTAACTTCTTTGATTTTAAATCTTGAGCATTATCTTTCTTTACATGATGACGGAGTGGGAATATATATAAGACATGCTTTTACATATCGTACATAAACACACAAATATTTATCTAAAAAAAACATGAAAAAATAAATTAAAAGGTGCATAACTCTTTAGAAAGGGGTCAAAATGCTAAAAACTAAAATCAGGATCGCATAGCCAGACGACACTGTGCATTTAAAGGGGGATTACTCTTAGTAAAGAGTCGAAAATGTAAAGCTATTTAAGAGGCAAACCTTCGTTTCAAACTGAGCAATTGCATTGGCGGACAATTTTTGTTCTGTTTTTTTTGTTGTTATTTTAAATGAAAGGGGGAAAATCTTTCATGCGGAAATATATTGTCTATTCCCACAACTTTCCCATCAAATACAATATCACTCTTGCCACATGAGGGTGTATGGCATGACCAAGTTACAATTTATATATTAGTGCAACTTGACATGCCCACATGTTTTGAGAGGGGATATTTGAAAAAGAATTACATTTATTTCCTTGTGAAGATCTTTTCAATTTAAGAGAGAAAAAAAGTTTTCAAACACAGATCAAATTACCCATATTGTTCAATAATTCAATTGCCAGAATGCTCATTAAGGTTAGCGTCTTTGATTTAAATCTTGAGCATTATCTTTTCTTACATGATGACGGAGTGGGAATATAATTATAGAAGACATGCTTTTACATATTACACATAACCACATACTATAAATATATAAATTTAAAAAATGATGAAAAACATCATGACTATCAAAAGGGGTCAAAATGCTAAATAATTACTTTAGGATTGCATAGCCAGACGAAGTCGTTCATTTAAATGGGGGTAACTCTTTGTAAGAGCACACCTAAGCAGGGATAATTCTGACTCTTAAAACCTATGGGAGAATTTAAGGGATTTTAATGGATCAGCAAAATATCTACGAGATTTCTCTATATAAAGTAAGACAATTTTAAATATTTTCTTTAGACAGTCAGGAAAAATATGGGTAAAAAAAAACAAATCTCACCCCAAAGTGATCCCTGCCTCAGTTTTAAACTGAGCAATTTTGCAATTTTTTAATGAATGGGGGATACATTTCTCGAAAGTGTCGAAAATGCAAAGTTTTTCAAGGGGATAATGGCTACTGGCTACTCTCGCAATTTTAAATAGATCCGCTGTTAACTGGGTAAATGCTTTGCCAGACAAAAATGTATTCATTTTTTTAAATAAAGGGGAACAACTCTCTGTCCAAGGTCGAAAATGCAAAGTTACTTCAGGGTGCACATCTCCATATTGTAGTTTATCTTAAAAAATTTTGAAAAGATTCGATAAAAATGAGCAAATGCATAGCCGGACAAAGTCCCTCTTTGAATGGACAGACGGGCGGACAACCTGGTCATAGTTTATCCCACCCCCAACAACATTGAGGGGTTATAAAAAATATATATTTACATATCAGCATGCATCTTATATATGTGTACGTAGTACAAGTGAAATTCAAATTTCAGATTGATATACGCAGTGTAGCTATAATTAGATAAGATAAAGTTCGCATGTAACCTTGGCCATGTCTAAACTAAAATAGAAAGTAACTGATGCTTCATATTATATTGGGTATATCATGGCCCAATCAATTTACAATTCACAATTAGTTGCAATTAACAAAAAAGTTAAAATCGTCTACAGATGGTCCAGAACACGGCAGCACGCCTCGTTTCTCGAATGAGAAAGAGAGAACACATCACTCCTGTTCTGTATTCATTGCACTGGTTACCTGTGCAACACAGGTCACAATACAAAATCTTGGTATACACATACAAGGCACTGGATGGAACAGCTCCCCAGTACATACTGTACAGGAAAACAAAACTTCATGTCATGATGATTAAGCCTAATAAGTTTGAAAGATATAAGTTAAAAATTGTAGGAGAAGATCTCCGGACAAAACAACAGTTTACGACAGAAATGCATTTTCTACATAATGCCTATATTTTGCAGTTGAAAATATGCAACGAGGTTCCGCGAAAAGTTGAAATAACTCAACATAACCCGTAATATATGTTAAATATTATAGTTTTTCAAAGTATTATACCAAAGTGTAGAGGAATTGAAGAAAATCCAAAAAGTTCCAACACTTTGTACATACTGCCGTAATTGCATCAAATATGAAGTTTCAAAGGGCCATAACTCTTATTAATTAATATTACCTAATTGAACTGTCATACAGGAAAACACAACTTCATGTCATGTTGATTAAGCCTACCACGTTTGAAAGATATCGGTTGAAAACTGTAGGAGAAGATCTCCGGACAAAACAGTTTACAACAGAAATGCATTTTCTACATAATGCCTATATTTGCAGTTGAAAACATGCAATGCTGTTACGCGAAAAGTTGAAAAAAAATCAACAAAACCCATAACATATGCTAAATATTACAGCTTTTCAAGTATCATACCAAATTTTAGAGGAATTGAAGAAAATACAAAAAAGTTCGGACATTTTCTACATAATGCCCAAAATTGCATCAAACATGAAGTTTCAAAGGGCAACAACTCTTGTAAACACTGTTTAATTTAACTGTCATACAGGAAAACACAACTTCATGTCATGATAATTAAGCCTTCCAAGTTTGATAGATATCGGTTGAAAACTGACGTAGAAGATCTCCGGACAAAACAACAGTTTACATATCTGTTATGCATAAATTTTTATTTGTATCAAATTCAATACCGGGGTCCCAACCCGAAAATATTTGTACCTTCCGTACGTATTTCATAGATTAGGTATGAAAAGCAATTTTTTTTCCACGCATGATGACATAAATTTATTCATTTTGTTTAAATTGAAGCCGTATACACTATAACATCAGTAAACAACGTAAACAAATGAATACTTCCCATTCCTCATAAAATATATATATATGCTTCCGTAATATAATCCTTCTGTTGCTTTTTGACCATTCGGCAACTTTTCGCTTGGAACAATTGAAGTTACATGTAGGTCACACGTGCAAGTAGCCATTTTTTGTTTACCGATGTAGCGTGTAATGCGCATGCGTTATCATATGTGACGCAAAAAATAGCAAGGGTGGCGGCGTCATCATAACGTTTCACTTTTATGATGTCTTGTGGTGCTTTATTTATAGGCCGCAGCTTTACTCATAAAAAATGCAATTTTAAAATGTGTTAAAATTTTCTTAGAAATAAGTAAAATAAATATTCCGCCATCGAAGAGATGAGCCATATTTTCCACCAATACTTTGTTGTGTCATTTTCTCTGAGTAAACAGAGCTTGCTGTCTTAAAAGGATCGAGGTGTCAGGGTTGAACAAGAGAAGTGCAGGAAAAAAATAGTATAATATGATTATGTCCAAATCGTCGCTCAATAAATAGTGATTCACTTTTTTAATTATTAATTAACGTTTTTGAGTGAATCGCCCATTAATTTTCCACAAAATACGTTTAATTTGTATATATACAATAGTTCTAAATAAGTTTTACCGTGATGCCTCTTTAAAGAATCATACTTTTAAATTCAACACTTCTAATAATGCAACTTTGCAACTACATTTGTAGTTATGAATACATAACAGCAGCGACGTAAATTATTAATGTTCAAATTACTTATTCCAGTTCCCAATATCTATGCGAATAAAGTATTCGTGTAAATGTGTATGTGCCTGTGGATTTCCGAGTTCCCAATAACTATGTGAATAAGGTATTCGTGTAAATGTGTAGGTGCATTCTAAAACAAAAATATGTAGCTACACTGAAGACGAGATAAAATCAAATCATGAAGTAATGTACACTTACCACGCCAAGCAATCGCACCAAACTGCATCAACTTTACCCCAGCCTGGTGAGTAATACTCGAATGTTATAACGGCTCTAACTGGCTGGCCTTCTTATGAACGATTTCATTGGTCGGTGTGATCAGGTGGCCCGATCATCACGGACGTGCTGTACAGCTGTATATTGCAAGGTACAGTGTAATAGCTTATATATACAAGTCACGCTACTCCTATAACATAAGAGGCCGCTGGTCGGCATTTTTATTATCGGATATGATTTTGCCCACTGCGACCTCTTATTTCCGAAGCACTAATTCTTTGATGCAGATTCCGCCCTCGATTGAAGGGGAATGAAATCGGCTTGAAAAAACCTACTTCAGTGATTGACAGTTCATAAAAACAGTGTCTACTCACGTTTTATGTAATTAAGATCCCATATGTATGTCAAAAATACAATTACATAAAATATTACGGACCGTCAAACAAAAAATACAAGACCAAGCGGCTGAAGCACCTCTCCGGCTTATTTTTCAACATGGCTTCCTCGGTTGATAAAAATTAGTACAGGGTTTTTTAAACGGAACGAAATGAGACAGTACTTGGTTGTATTCCGCTTGTAGAACATTGTATGTATTTCAATTTTTGTATTAACCGCAAAAACCACGTGATATTTAAATTTACTTCCGACAATGTTGTCTGCTTCACTTCGACATAAGAAAAACATTATTTGTATAAAATTGAGTGTTTGACACGAAATTTTCCTGATTTCATGATGGATTAATGGAAAGGAATGCTATTTGGACTTTGTTGATCATTTAAATGTAAGTGACTCGCTATATTTTTTTCAAAATCCTGACTTTGAAAAATTGATCGTCAGCATCGGGAAAATCAGCTATGGGCAGTTAGAGGTTACACGGCGCCTGTCAAAAAATTTCTCGCCGTGTTAAACCTCTAACATTGTTGGAGTACAAGTCACGCCTGGTGTGACACGGATAAATGTCCATGTCTGTAGCACTTGGCGTTAAACACGTATCTAATTAACTTATATAAATACATGTTAGTCAATGAAAAAGTCTTATAATGGGACCGAAGAAAAGATTACTGCGTTTTGAACAAGTTGACATAATGTGGGTTATTCATAATACAAGGGAGCTAACTATGCATGTTTTAAATAATGATTATTTATTTCATACCATTAAAATCAACTGTACCTATATATACATATTAGTATCAAATTCCCTTTTCAGAAAATCGAGCATACACAAATTAAAAGCTTTGTTAATATCCACGGGTTATTACCTTTCTTTCCATGTAATCAGGTACTATATATTCATTAATGGGGGAAAATATCAGAACCCCTTATGCACAGTGTAAGAGAAGAAAAAAAATCAGCTAAACTAAATGATAATTTCCTCAGGAAACCAAATCAAAGTTGTACAAACTACAAAATGTATTGTTCGATCGATTCAAGCCTCACGATATATAAACGGGCCATTCTGAGTTCCAACAGCGATCCGCGCGCGATATGACTGTCGTTAGCAGTATCTTACAGTTATATCATAAATGCTTAATATGTGGCAGAATACGTAAGATAAGGAAAAGAAATGCTAATACAACAATAAACTTACCATCAGGGACGTATATAAGACGCCCCTTGGCCCTGTTACCATGATCAGCTGGCTTCTCGCCGTGGTCACCTTACGAGCTCCCGCGGAAATGTAATGTGTATGAGCTACACAAATGTATATTTTCTTTCACCTGCTCTGATTGGCTGCATTTACTTACGAGCAATTTCATTGGCGAATGTGATCACGTGTAGCCTCTAATATTGCTGCGCGTGTTGTATGCCACCCGGGGTGTCTTTGTTATATATGTTGAAGGGAAAAACGTAAATAATCACACTTACCATTAAACACCTACATTGTTTCACCCATATACTCTATTATTGTATTCAATTATATATCATTGCAATTCTCACTTCAAGGGCCGAATTTTAACAAACAAAATACATTGTGGCACGAGAACTATTTGGGGGGTCATACAGGTATGCAGTGCGCTACCGCTATATATATACACGATTATACAACAAAAGGACATGTACTCACGTAATTGCACGTGCGCTATAAGCGTGCTTGTGTATTGAATGGTCTGTTCTGGATGAGTAATTACATAGCCTCTCAGTTTATTACTAACCATACTAGAAATAAAATGAATGAGTAATTAATTGTTATTATCCACACTAGATCGCAACTTATCATAGAATTAAAAAAATCAAGGTGTATAGCTAAAATATATTACTGAGCAACGAATACCTAGATCTTGTAAACGGTCAATTCAATTCAAATTCGTATAGTAATGCGTCACACATCAGAATGCATAAATATATAATACACAAAATAGCACAAGTAATAAAATTGTCCACACAAACTCACTCGTTACCTTTCTGACGTCCATTCATTTTAGAATTACGAGACACAGACTGATATTTTAACATTAAAAGTTCAATATCAATATTGTGTTAAATGATTTGTTCAATATTGATATTACCATTAGCATTTGTGCTACAAAAAAAATCCCGTTAATGCTTTATATGAATATTTCAGACTTGGATAATATACATTTTGTCTCATACATTATGATTCATATTTATTTATCACAGTCTGAGAACTTTTTTTTGTTTTGGTCTGTACATTTTTCTTAATTCAAATATTTTCTCCCCGTGTACAGTAAAATTTTGTTAACCCCCCTCGTCTTGTAAGTAATATCTGTCATATTTGCATTTTGTTGAGCAATATTAGGAATGATTGTGAATAATGCTTGTCCGAACACAGGGACATGAGAAAGCTTGTATGACCATTGAGGGGGCATCTTTATTGAAAATTGATTTTAACCCCCCAAATGTGTAAAATTACTCTAAACACCCTATTTTAGGTCCAAACTAGCTGTAACAAATTCTCAGGTCCCTGTGTGTCCGAAGGGTTCTGACTCTCTGATCCGCTAAATATGGGGACAGCTACATGTAGCTATAAAATAGAGCGTCCCAATATTTAGCGGATCAGAGAGTCAGAACAGAGGGTAAATATGGAGGGCTTTTAAAAAAGAGCAGCCCACAAATACTTCGTCACCTAAAAACGAGAACTTCTTTTTTTTACTTCACTTCAAAAGACGTACCTCGAGCTCGACTTATGTTGCTATTCAAATTCGACATAAAATATAATCCGACTCACAGTCGATGTGTCAAAAACGTATTAAAGAATATTTTTATGCGAACATAAATGGCATTTTAGATAGTAACTCCGATCAGAGACGTATAAAGCCTTATATATGGCTTTATACGTCTCTGCTCCGAATTGATCCCCAAAACGTTTTTTCGAAAATTGTCAGCAGATTATTAATCAAAGTAAACTAGTACTGACACAGGGACTAGGCACAGACCTATGCCACTATGAAATGATTGTCAGATAATTATAGCCATGGGAGGCCGGGTATTAATATTAGTACTAAACACCCCCCCCCCCCCCCCCACCCCTGCTCTACTATATTCAAGAGAGGTAAAATAATTATCTGACAATCATTTCATAGTGACATAGGTCTGTGTTTAGCCCCTGTGAGTACTGGATGTTTAAACATGTTAAAATAATGAAAAGTGAAAGGTATATTTTTTAAAATGCAAAGTGACTGTAATAAATTCACAGTGTTCACTGCGTCAGACCTTGCGCCACCACTCTGTTCGGCTAGTTTCTACGATTTAGATCAAAGGGACAATACTGAATAGCACGGCCAGTGTTTTCACCGAGAAGGAATCTGACAACAAACGATTTGATTGGTCGTTCAATTGTTATGGCGGAGCAAGGTAACGCTAAACTTCTGTGCAGTTCCCTGCAAATACGTTTCTGTGAAGTTCACACAATTTTCAAAGATTAAAGTTTAACAGACTTTTTGGTTGGACAATCTAAGATGAACTTTCTCCTAAAAGGTAAAATTTTGTTAATTGAATTTATTTAACGTCGAATTTTACCGTTAACATCATATTTTTTTTTTATTGTACATCATAACCAGGGACGTATATGTGAGAAGATCACTACAGATTAAATATGTTTGACTGGGTATTCTGTCGTATTGTTTTCTACTCTCCGAATACAATTGATTCGAACCATATAAGTGAGCGAGTGTCTGTTTGAGAGAATTGTATTAATACGGATAAATCTGCCTAAAACATTCTCACATATACGTCCCTGATCATAATAGAGAAAATTTCTATTCGTGTATTTCCATTTTCTAAAATTTCATATTTCCGGCGATTCTTCGGTACAAGGGACATACAAATGTACGTCCCTGGATAAAACATGATAAGGTAATATAACTTCAAAGATTTGTTTTTTTTCCAGTCTTTCATTCATCTTACCACACATTTCGGCATATTAATTTATTCTGAGTCAGGATTTGATTAATATTTCATCACAGATAAACATGTTAAGAAATTTCCTTTCTGAGAATCGAACTGAAAATATCAGTAAATATTGTTTCCCACCTTTTGGCCCCTAGCATCACAAAAGAGTCCTAGGAGGACGAAACAGGTGTATGATGCAGTTTTTTTTCGGCGTACTGTATCTATTTCTTCATCTAAAAGGTGCAGCATATGTGCAGCATATCTACACAGAAAGTCAAATATGAACTTTTCAGAATCAAAGGTTTGAATACTGCATTATGAAGTTTCAGGGGTTAATAAGTTCAATTGAGGTGTGGCTTAAATCAGCCGCCATATTTGTAATAGACCAATGTAGACACATTTCTCTGAATTTTATCAAGTTAACATGAAGTTTCTTTACATGTTATCACATAACACGGCAGATAATAATGAAATATTATAAGGTTTAGCTAATGAACCCTAGTTAATTGTTAAAGTTGAAATAAATTAATTTTGACTCCTTCAGATAATCGAAGACAACACTGTTTCTGTTTCAGACGGCAGAGTTTTTCTTTTTTGCTGCCTTGATGACCTTGGTATCCTTTGTGTTTATGTTAATGTCTTTGTTCTACAATTATCGCAATACTTCAAGTTCATCAGACCCCAGCACTGATGATACCACAGGACTTATAACAAAGGGAGATAACTCTACAGACATTCCTATGCAACATGTAAACTCAAAATAAAAAAGAATCGGTTGTTAATTTTATTGTTATGTTACTTTCATTTCATTTTAATGTTTCATGTAATACATTGGAACTCATTATTATTCTATTCACTGGTAACTTTAATTAATTTATTTGTTTTGTAGATTTATATATATATGCACAATGTACAATAAAACACAACTTACTCGAAAACGGTTTACCTGAATACCCCTTATTTGTAAAACAGTTCATTTGGTCCCGACCATATTCAAACCAACCTTGGATAACTCGAATACCATGTGTCCCTGAAAATATTGATCAGAACCCCACGAGTTTGAGTAAATGGGGATTTACTGTATTTCCAAAGCAGTAAAGGACTCACACAACTAAATTTTGAGCTAGTAACTTAAATATTTTAATTTCACTAGTCACGAATGATTCACATATTCATTCTTGATTCACATACACATACCTGACACAGGCTTCAAAATGCATTTAAATGCATGTTTTAATAAATCCTGATCAATTCACCATTTCGTGTTACAATTTACCAAATTAAACATTTTTTATAAAGTTGCATATATACATAATTCAACCAATAGAAAAACATCAGCCATTAGCTATTTAAGCTACTCAAGAGGTACTCTATTAATACAAGCACGATGGGTTCTATATGAAATAGATCTTGACTGCTATTCACTTCGGTTGTTTTTATTTACTATGTTAAATATTGATGGCAGATTTCTTTAAAGACCTAAAGATTAGGCTGTTATAGATTTGGAGTGCAATCTGATGGTATCAAAACATGTTATATTTTGATTGTAAAAAACCGTAATGAGATCATTTTAGACATTATTCATAATTTTATTATTTATCAATGATTGGGATATGCTTTAAAACAACTGTCATAAGATATGGTTCAATTGTTTAAGGTTTGGAGTTCAATCTGATTGTATAAAAATGTTTTATTATCATTGTTTAAAATATTTTGATCGTAAAGAAGTCTTGAGATTGTTTTAGATATTATTCATAATTTACCTACTTTTATAAGTAATTGGGATAATTTGTTTTATTAACTGTCATTAAATATCCTTTTTGTTAATATTTTAATGAAAAACGAGAATAAATCCCCCTTATTACTATTTTGGTTAAAACAATTATTGGGGTATGTTTTATGATTCATTCAATAGATATGATCTTTTGTTTGATCTTATGAGAGATATTACTCATGATTTTGTTATGAAAACAATATTGGGTTATGTTTTAAAATACCTGTCATCAGAGTTATTATCTTTTTTAAAATCTTTTTATGTGAAACACGTATAAACAGTGTTGTTTTTTGATATTTCACATTAGTTTTAGTTACAAACATATGTCTGAATATAGTAAATACAATGTATTATCATGACGTTTTGGAAAAATCCTATCGGTGTGTTCTGTTGAAAACCTGTTTTCTTTTCACAATACTCATGCTCATTGTCTCATCAAAGATTATGTAATGAAATATATTTATTTTAATGTATATATACATATTTTTAATGTATATATACATATGTAATATAGCATGTTTTTATATAAATGTCTTTGATGAATTTGTTGACTGACCAACAGTTGTGGAAACAATAATTTCTGAGCTGTTCTAATGCCAAAGATAGATAGATTATATTAACGTATTTTTCTACCAATTGTAACAGGGACGGGATGATATCTGTACTGCAATATAGATATATGTGTCACTTATATACTTTGTAGTAAAATCAATTCTATATTTAGTAAATTGTCATTATGTTGTTGCGTTCACAGGGGCTAGGCACGGACCTACAAATGTATGCCACTATGGAATGAATGTCAGGTAATTTTTTATCTCCTCGAATACAGCCCCTCCCACTACTTTATATGTCTGTCACAGATATATAGTAGTGGGAGGGGCTATATTCGAGAAAGGTAAAAAAGTATCTGACAATCATTTCCTAGTGATGTGTGCCAATCTGTCGTAAATGAATATGTCGTACTATTATTCAAACATTTCTGACAATCATTTCATAGTCACATAGGTCCGGGCCTACACCCCGTGATCACGTTTAGTTGAAATTATTGTGGCATTATATATTTGACTTTGGTGATAAGCTAGGGAAACATGTAGATGAAAGAATCAGAAAAGAGGAGATTTCGTTATGGGAAGGGACATTGGAAAGGTTGGCACTCTGTTGGGATTGCACTGATGCTGGTAATAGTCTGACATGATCTTTTTTGAATAAAGTATGGATGTTCAAACAAAATCACGTTAGTTAAGGCAACCAGTATTGTTTCCTTAATTACTTAAAAGCCATTTGTTTTAACCATTTCCTGTCTTTGCGTATTAGTTTTACTAAATTCAATCTTTTCCAAAGTTTAAATTATAGTAAGACATATTCATTTACGACAGATTGGCACACATCTTGGGAATGATAAAACTGTGCTTAACACTGCACAGTAACTTCATCTCGTCACTTACAACTTCAACTTAACAAAATCAAAACTTCACATCACAGAAACCGCAACAAACTTTGCAGTTTACCACGTCATCATTATGTAGTTTGTACGATTTTTTTTTCAAAGTATCGGATTTGGGGGAAAAGCCAAAATTACATTTCAACTGTAAATGTATTTTTGTACATGTAACTCGCTTACAACACTGCATTATTATATATATCAAGTTATTCATTTTCTTGGGTTCTATGCAATTGTTTCCAGTTGCCATAGGATTTTGAATGCTATTGCATGAATGCTTCCTTTTTTAATAAAATGATATGCTGTTATTGATTTTTTGGTGTTATGTCTTTAAGTGACAACACGTGCTGACCAAGTTGACCATATATAACCTACTGAATTTATAATTTAAGATACAAAAACATCTTCTTTATCGACTGCTTACCTTGATCTTTACTTAAACGATGACCGACATCATTGGTAGCTTACTGTATATATAATTTTACCGTTCAATCCCTGTATATATAATTTTATTGGTTATAGTAAAAATGCAAACTGACATTTCCATGTAAAAGCACACATTTTCATTCCAGAAAAATTATTTAGGAACCTGTTAACCAACTCAAAGTCTGCTGCATGTTTGAATTCACCATAAACCATCTGCGAGGGATGTGTGTATAGTAAATAAGTAGGAATAATAAAACTCTCCTCGTGTTGCAGTTTTATACCTACCATGCTAGCTACTATTCCGAGATACACGTCATCAATTCCTAAATAGTTTGTATACGGAAACGTCGACACCATTTTCTTTGCCGCCTCCCGTGAGACTAAATAAACAGCTCCGGCCAAATAAGGCGGCCATTTATCAAAAGGATATTGTTCCGAAGAAACGTACCATTTTGAAGATTTTAATCTATACGGGTCGCCATTGGTTATTAAATTACCAATCATCAAGTCAGCATTGTTTAATTCGTACAGAGTATCAATAAATGTGAAGATTTTAGGAATGTGTAGATAATGATCGTCGTCAACAAACACAATATGACTGGCTTGATCACAGTACTGAACAGCCCAATTAAATCCCATAATAGTTTTATAGGTGTTGTTCATGTAGCTATCCAGAAAGGATTCTTGTACAATATCGCCATGTAAAGTCGCTTCTTTATCAACTTCCGGTTGCTGGGTTGCCCGATAAGCCAGCAAATAAATAATGTCCACATTGCCTCGTGTCGATTTCCCCCAGGTGGCTCGGATTGCATCACGTAAATGAAAATTTCCCACTGCAGATTTAACTAGAATTAAAAGAGAAGTTTTGCCACTCTCCTTAAAATTGCATTTCTTTTTTAAATGAAGATATTTAAACGGGTGTGGATTAACAAGTTTGAGAGAAGAATGTGTTCCAACTGTTTTAAATTCTTTGAACGTTTCCTTAGAAACCCTTTCGATTGGGTAAGAATATGACACAAACGTTTCAATCTCCTGCGAAAAAATGGATACAATCGTTAAAACGAAGCAGACAAGCACCGTAATATAAATATAGGACACTCGCCGGCAGCTTAAAATATTGAGGGTTTTCATCTTGATTGTAACACTTAGTATATACTGCGGCCTCCGGTCTTACACAACATTCCGGTAAATGGTCACCGATCGAGTTTTCGTCCGCCGTCCGATATGATATTTTCAGCAGACTGGAGTATAACCTGTTCCAACAGTCAAGAAAGGGAAAATTACACACATATCAGTGATTAATCATAATTATACACATTGACGTCATAGAATCCTGTGTACAGGACAATTTTCGCTGCAGTTTAATGTTCGCCAAAGGTTGAAAGTTTGTCTGGGCGAAAATATCTCATATATATTATAGTTTCTGGCTGAATTCAACCTACCGATCTTGTACTTTAATCAAACGGGTATTAATGAACTCCTTATACTGTTGATGAGACCTATACAAATAATAAGTTATCAGCCCATCTAAACCGGGTCACTCAATAATACTACATTGTTATCCTAGTCACTGATACATACATTGCACTGGGCCATTCAATAACACTACCTTGTTATCCTAGTCACTGATACATACATTACACTGGGTCATTCACTACATTGTTATCCTAGTCACTGATACATACATTACACTGGGTCATTCAATAATACTACATTGCTATCCTAGTCACTGATAAATACATAACACTGGGTCATGTAATAACACTACATTGTTATCCTAGTCACTGATACATACATTATACTGGGCGATTCAATAACACTACTTTGTTATCCTAGTCACTGATACATACATTACACTGGGTCATTCAATAACACTACATTGTTATCCTAGTCACTGATACATACATTACACTGGGTCATTCACTACATTGTTATCCTAGTAATTGATATATACATTACACTGGGTCATTCAATAACACTACATTGTTATCCTAGTCACTGATACATACATTACACTGGGCCATTCAATAATACTACATTGTTATCCTGGTCACTGATATATACATTACACTGGGCCATTCAATAATACTGCATTGTTATCCTGGTCACTGATACATACATTACACTGGGCGATTCAATAACACTTCCTTGTTATCCTAGTCACTGATACATACATTATACTGGGCCATTCAATAACACTACATTGTTATCCTAGTCACTGATACATACATTACACTGGGTCATCAATAACACTACATTGTTATCCTAGTCACTGATACATACATTACACTGGGTCATCAATAACACTACATTGTCATCCTAGTCACTGATACATACATTACACTGGGCCATTCAATAACACTACATTGTTATCCTAGTCACTGAAACGTTCATTACACTGGGTCAATCACTTCATTGTTATCCTAGTCACTGATACATACATTACACTGGGTCATTCAATAACACTACATTGTTATCCTAGTCACTGATACATACATTACACTGGGTCATTCAATAACACTACATTGTTATCCTAGTCACTGATACATACATTACACAGGGCAATTCAATAACACTTCCTTGTTATCCTAGTCACTGATACATACATTACACTGAGCCATTCAATAATACTACATTGTTATCCTAGTCACTGATACATACATTACACTGGGCCATTCAATAACACTACATTGTTATCCTAGTCACTGATACATACATTACACTGGGTCATTCAATAACACTACTTTGTTATCCTAGTCACTGATACATACATTACACTGGGCCATTCAGTAACACTACTACATTGTTATCCTAGTCACTGATACATACATTGCACTGGGTTATTCAATGATACTACATCGTTATCCTAGTCACTGATACATACATTACACTGGGCCATTCAATAACACTACATTGTTATCCTAGTCACTGATACATACATTACACTGGGCCATTCAATAAAACTACATTGTTATCCTAGTCACTGATACATACATTACACTGGGCCATTCAATAACACTACATTGTTATCCTGGTCACTGATATATACATTACACTGAGCCATTCAATAACACTACATTGTTATCCTAGTCACTGATACATACATTACACTGGGTCATTCAATAACACTACATTGTTAAACTAGTCACTGATACATACATTACACTGGGCCATTCAATAACACTACATTGTTATCCTAGTCACTGATACATACATTACACTGGGTCATTCACTACATTGTTATCCTAGTAATTGATATATACATTACACTGGGTCATTCAATAACACTACATTGTTATCCTAGTCACTGATACATACATTACACTGGGCCATTCAATAATACTACATTGTTATCCTGGTCACTGATATATACATTACACTGGGCCATTCAATAATACTACATTGTTATCCTGGTCACTGATACATACATTACACTGGGCGATTCAATAACACTTCCTTGTTATCCTAGTCACTGATACATACATTATACTGGGCCATTCAATAACACTACATTGTTATCCTAGTCACTGATACATACATTACACTGGGTCATCAATAACACTACATTGTCATCCTAGTCACTGATACATACATTACACTGGGCCATTCAATAACACTACATTGTTATCCTAGTCACTGAAACGTTCATTACACTGGGTCAATCACTTCATTGTTATCCTAGTCACTGATACATACATTACACTGGGTCATTCAATAACACTACATTGTTATCCTAGTCACTGATACATACATTACACTGGGTCATTCAATAACACTACATTGTTATCCTAGTCACTGATACATACATTACACAGGGCAATTCAATAACACTTCCTTGTTATCCTAGTCACTGATACATACATTACACTGAGCCATTCAATAATACTACATTGTTATCCTAGTCACTGATACATACATTACACTGGGCCATTCAATAACACTACATTGTTATCCTAGTCACTGATACATACATTACACTGGGTCATTCAATAACACTACTTTGTTATCCTAGTCACTGATACATACATTACACTGGGCCATTCAGTAACACTACATTGTTATCCTAGTCACTGATACATACATTGCACTGGGTTATTCAATGATACTACATCGTTATCCTAGTCACTGATACATACATTACACTGGGCCATTCAATAACACTACATTGTTATCCTAGTCACTGATACATACATTACACTGGGCCATTCAATAAAACTACATTGTTATCCTAGTCACTGATACATACATTACACTGGGCCATTCAATAACACTACATTGTTATCCTGGTCACTGATATATACATTACACTGGGCGATTCAATAACACTACATTGTTTTCCTAGTTACTGATACATTCATTACACTGAGCCATTCAATAACACTACATTGTTATCCTAGTCACTGATACATACATTACACTGGGCCATTCAATAACACTACATTGTTATCCTAGTCACTGATACATACATTACACTGGGTCATTCAATAACACTACATTGTTAAACTAGTCACTGATACATACATTACACTGGGCCATTCAATAACACTACATTGTTATCCTAGTCACTGATACATACATTACACTGGGCCATTCAATAACACTACATTGTTATCCTAGTCACTGATAAATACATTACACTGGGCCATTCAATAACACTACATTGTTATCCTAGAACATTTCAGATAATGAAAGAGACGCAATTTGAATGAAAAAGCACAATTTGTTGACATTCCGAGTGGATTATTACTTACCTGTACAATACATACAAACACATTAGCAGTATCGGGTGAGGTAAATCGACTACTTACCTTGGCTTTAACACCACGGGTTGATGCATGCAATCTTTCTATGAGACCACAGAAAAAATATCCGTCATTAGACTAAAGTATGTAACAGGAAATATCTTCAGTTGCTCCTGAACAACACCATATGCCGTGTTATATAATCAGTATGCAGCACTTGTATCTGTGTACTTCGTTGTACAAAATGTAGCCATGTGATGGCAGTTGGCTGAACTATCGTCCTGTATATACCAGGCACATAGAGCTCTGTGTTATAGTTCTACCCGACAGTGGTGAGAACGCACAATACATCAAGGAAATTAATATTTCATGTGTTCAGATAGGACGGTCAGAGGTCTTGTCAATTAAATACCACGCTACGTTGAATACAAAATATGAAAACAGATTAAGATCGAACGATGTGGCAAATCTATTTTGGGTCATTACTTTCAGTCATGCGCGACAGACTCCAGCACCCCGGTCAGCTGGTTGCTTTGTGCATGTATAATTAATTTCCTTTCATCCCTAGCAACCTACTCCTGGTCAATCCTGACCGATTTTTTTCGGTATTATCCATCCTTTTTTCGTAGGCATACACAATATTTTGACTTACAGCTGTAAATATGTCACGAATCCTTCCTTTAAATAAAACAGTATTGGCTTATTTTGCTAATTGACATAATGAACGATCAGTTCTGGCTGCGTAAATCTCCAAAGCCTAGGAGGTAGACCTGTAAATTCAAGTTCCGATACTCTCTCTTAAAGTCATTTTTTGTATATTTGAAGAAAAAAAAGACAATGATGAGAAAATGGAGTTGTGATTGTCTTCATATATATTAAAAACGTGGATAAAATGTGGAGATTCGAAGAGAATTATAGAAATTGTACACAATTTGTGACGTCATTCTGGTCATGTAGTCAGCTATAATAGATAAGTTTAATTTTAGATAACCAGACACTACGAAACAACCAAGCTATAACTGCTACTGTCTAACCATGTTTCTGTATTACAATCTTTCGAACTACCGGTTAATGAGCAAGACGCTAACCTACCCCGTCTTTATTGGATACCGAAACTACACAAGGATCCTTATAAGCAACGTTTTATCGCTGGCTCTGCTAGTTGCTCGACCAAACCATTATCAAAACTTCTTACTACCATTCTTAGTACCATAAAACCAGGGCTTCAGTCTCATTGTGGCACTGTATACTCCATAAATGGAATTAATGGGATGAGGAGTTTGAAAATCTCGAAAGATCTTTTGATCAATCTTGAACCCTCCTAAAAACAATCTGATTAAAATACAGAACCTTGTTCTCACTGTTTTACAAGGATCTGACAACATCCCATTAGAGGTCACGTTCAGATGACCTTTGTCGCCTCTTTACTTGACACTAAAATAATTTTCCAATGACCTGTCATCTTGCAGCAAATCATTTCGTCACATTATTCCACATGAAATTTTTGGTGACGAAATGACTAAACGGACAAATGCGAATATGCAAGCTTTGTCGCCTAAAATTTCAATGGCAAGATTCTGACAGTAGTAATTCGATTTTCTCAGATCTTAAAGCAGCAGAGAGAAGTTCACGGAACGGCGCGGAGATCAAGATATGATTATAATTGCGGAAATTAAAATATAGACATGTTATATCAGCAACTGATCATTTTAGCAGGATAATTATATACTAGAACCCCATAGAATTTTAATTCTTTCCAGGGTTTTGATCACAAATTTAAATTTATGCAAATTAAATGTTGGGGTCAAAGTTAAAGCCATCGTGATTTACCAATTGTTTCAGTTTTTTAGGTATATAGAGCTATTCAGGTTGTATAGTAATTTATTCACCTGATAAAAACCGATAAATAAAACCAATAAAATGTGCTGATTGGTTAATGTATTGAATAGATTCAATATCAAAACTACAGAGACCTCAGGTTTTATTCACAACGCAGCTAAGCAGCAAGCTAACATTTTTTCTTTTCAATATCATATTTACCTGATAATTTGGGCAGCAGCCATCCGTCCATGAAGGATTACATGCTATCATGTTTAATTCTGATGAAAAGCAGTTCACACCTACAGGTGAGATACAATGCCAATTTGTTTTTGTCAGCGTCAGACAGAATTTTGTTTCGCATCGATGACGTTGCCCTACGAAATTGAGTTATTCATTAGCTTGTCTACATTACATTGTAAAGTTAGAAATGTATATTGCATTAATGACAGACAAAAGCCGATTCGAGTGAAAACAATCGTGTTCGTCTTTGTTTAAGTAGGCTTTGGTGTACCTATCCGTTACGTGGTAGAATTAAATGTCAAGCATGTAAAGCTATGATCTCCACTGAACTAGTTATGACAATAAAAACAAATCAGTTGAGACGAAATTTAACTTATTCACTTTAGTTCGCTTGAGTACACATTGTTAACTCTAGTGTGAAAAGATATGAACTCCAGTGTGCACTAGCTAGTTTACAGGGGTCTATTTCCCCATTTACTCCCCTGCACTAGGAACTCGAATATTCTAGATAGTGGGAAAGAGTGTATCTATTATATTGTTATTTGCATTTTCTAAACCATTATTATTATATTGCTTCGGATGACCAAAGTACCGTACATATTGAAGTGCCGTTTGTGAACATATATTTATCAAATTATTTCTAAAAGTTGTAACTCTTATAGAAAACATTTAAGTTTGTAACGAATGATTCAGGTCGATAATAACCGACATTTAAATGACCCTGTGTCGGTATAAGATATTTACCAGAACAAGTACATGTAAATAAAGATCATTTTAGCAAAACTCTTACAATTTGGAGGTTATAAATTAAATCTCAATGTTATTAACATAATTGCAACAGCTATCGCTGATACTTTTTTTCGACGAATAGCAGTCATAAGATAATTTGGGAAATTTAAATTGTTTAAAACGAATACTCTGACGATCAAAATATTATAAATAACATGCCTGATTTCAGCTGAAGCGTTGGGTTCAGGGATTTGAAACACCACAATAATCAACATCTTTTCCCCATTTTGCAGCATTGTTATTTTTATAATCACATTTTACTACATTGCGCTAACGATAAAGATGAAAGCCCTGGCGACCCCGCTTTTCCAAATAACACGCATGATATGAACTTCAGCATTATATAGCGAAGTTTATAAAGTTCACTCATCATACCTCTGATTATAATAAAGACGTTTCCACACTATATTTTGTGTTTCATTTATTTTGCTCATTTGTTAACCCGTGTAAATCATTAAGATAATTTAACACCACGGAGTAATGTTCGGGCGGCCCTAACATTGCAAGTAACAATAATTACAATGTCGGTAGCTTTAAATCACAATAACTCGCCCAGGTAGAATTTGTATTACAAATAACAAACGTTAGCTCTTGGGTCTATATATCACTGCCGAGCTGTAGCGGGCTCTACCGGGATCTGCCGGGTTTTACCGAACAGTTCCGGCCTTTCCCGGGCTGTAATTAGTAGCAACCGTCAAGTATAATAAAACAACTTCCTCTTTCGGTTAGGCTTTGGTGTGATCGTTTTGTAATATATACAAAGGTTTCAGCTATATGGGTCGTGGAGTCGAGAACCGGGCTTGTCCTAAGGTACTGTGTACAGCTTTGATTTTATAAGTTGCAAATCAATTTATTGGTTATTTACAAAAATATTTTTAAGTACTTTTGGCGAATAGGAAATTGACCAGTCGTAGTTTCCTATGCCACTGAGACTATCTATCAGTCAAAATGGTGAAGGCTGGTTTCAGGTCCGATGGAAAGTCGGCCAGAAATCGACAAAATGCCTATTTTCAGTAGGCCTAGTAGAAATGATTAGTATGGTTGACATTTTGTGTCATTACATATGCCAGTATATGCAACAATTTACCTGCATGTTATTATATTGCAATATTAATATGTATTGTGTCCATATCATTATATCTACGTTCACGTCATTAAATATAAACACATGGATCATCTGCAGACGTAATTTACTTTTACACCTTTCTTAAAATTCAATCAGGATACAAAATTTTATAAAACGTTTGTTTCTACATTTTATTCGTAACCAACGAAAACAAGTGGTCATTAACACATATAGCAATAGATTGCACGGAGGGAGACACCTCTTGATCTGTTAAGATGTTGTTAAACAAAATAATACAATGTTGTGTCCGTATTGCTTTACATACACATATATAATAATAGAATATAAAAAACATGGTAATCGTATATTCTACGTTCAACGTTTTACGAGTCCATTGTATCCCAATGTCATGGTACGTACACATTTAGGCCACACCGTACCCTTGTGCTATTGTACAAACACCGTCGTCAGCTAGGCCCATTTGTCTAATATTGTAAAGCACCTCAAGTCTTTAAAGTCACGTAAACATAAAAAATGAGTAATAACAAAAGAGTTTACATTGAATTCCCAATAAAACCTTGTCGGACTTAACATATGCTTTCAACTACTGGGTATTTAAGGTAATGTATAGCATAGATACTTTTTGTTGTCTTTTGAATTAGTTCGTCTGAAGACATAAACAGTACTTTTGTAGTTGCGAACTATAGTGTGTAATTTACTGTTATGTGTACAATTGCATCATGTGTATTAGAGAATTAATGATATATGATGGTATTAACTAACGTGTAGCAATTATAGTTTATTCATTATATATTATCTAATAATCGATTGACGTTTCAAGTCTCTATCTATTCATAAATTCGTTTAAACATGATCGTGTATATGTACCCAATACCCATAAGACTAATACCAAGCTAATAACAAATTTATTGTGACTAGGCTGAGGTAAACACTGATTATGGTTTAAATTGTTTTTTTTTTACAATGACAGAATTTGAAAAATAATGTTGTGTGAAGTGTATCAATTAACATACACTTACATGACTTAGTAATGTCAGAAAAGCGGGAGATATAAGGCTTTTTAAACCATATATGTGCTATTTACTTTAAATTCTAAACCAAAATTATCACATACATTTTTCTTTTATTAATATATAATAATTAACCAGTGACCACAATCAAACGAGGGGCTTCATTATCCATTGATACACTGCAATTACATTACCGACAGTCAAGATGAATGCTAACGGTGATAGAAAGTTAAAAATATATAAATATTGTAAACATGAAACTATTATATCAATTCACACAAATTTCATTAAATGTATATATTTTGAAAAATCCAATAAAGAGTCATTTTCTGCTGAACTTTCGCATCAGTCAAATCGAATTACCGCTTTCAGAACCATGGATATAATGTTTGTCGGCGACAAAGCTTGCATGCTTCATTTGTGCGTTCAGTCATTTCGTCACAACAAGTTAATGTGCATGTTTTGACATTTGTGCGTTCAGTCATTTCGTCACAACAAGGTAATGTGCATGTTTTGACATTTGTGCGTTCAGTCATTTCGTCACAACAAGCTAATGTGCATGTTTTGACAAAATGACTTACTATAAGTGACAGCGTCAACTGTCATCAGTTACATAATTTTATTGGTGTTTGAAGTAAGGAAGCTACAAAAGTCACAAGAACATGACCTCTTATGGGGTGTTGTCAAATCCTTCTCAAATATTTTCTCATTTTATTAACATTTTATAGTGCTTATCTTTCATTTTCTATTCGTTTCAGATAGCAGGTTATAGAAAATAAATGCTTTAGCAATGACGTCTCCACAAGGTATATACACTCGCCTCAAGACCGAAATGAGTAATGCATATTACTCTGACAACATGGTCAAAAATCTCGAAAACTTTCGAGTTGAGGCTTCGACCTATCTATCTGGTCCCGGTCAATATGAAGAACTTACGTTTCTGAAGATATGTGCACATTTGGAAGGAGAAGGAGTTATAAGTTGGGAAAACTTCGATATTCTAGAGAAATGTGTACAAAGTGCGCCGAATGGTAAAAAACAACTTCTTCATATGATCAACGATGCCAAAAGGGATATCATGGAGAGTAAGCCAGGTAAGTTTAATTTTCATATACGTAAAGGGTGATAAGCGTGTAAGTTTACCGATATGATTTTGTTTTCATTAGTTTGAAATTGACTAGATAGAGAGATCAATGACGTTCCTTATCAGTTCAAGAACAGACAAGTCTTTGTTTTTTTTAAGTCCTGATTAAATGGTACGTAAAATGATATTTGTACATTTTCAGTTGATACAGTTAGATATTCATTCCCCATTTATAAGGTTACTTACTTGTTTGGACCTTTTTCAAACTTTGTTTCCGTTAGGTTTTACTTAAAAAGTTATTACTCGGTAGGAAATAAATGTCGTCATTCTGATAATGTGTGTCAAATTACTATTCAGAAGGAATTGCGTTGTTTATAAATTAAAGAGGTTGTACGCACCTAACCCTGCTTCTACATTAGTTTAAAAACATACAATTCCAACATGTTTGGCCGCTAGCATCACTGACGAGTCCTAGAAGGACGAAACAGCAGTATGATTCAGTTTACATCATTTTATCGACATACTGTATCTTATGTGTGTAAGTTACGTCATCTTATAGGGTGTCATAGTGTCCGAGCCTCCCCAGACAACACTATCAAATTGTTCACAAGGGAAAGGGACATCGATATAGGGCCTTTTTACGATTTCATTGAGTCGCCATAAAGTAATCGGCATCTCCCGTACCAAATGTTGCCATTTTTTGCAGACGACAGAGGTTAAAAAAAATTATCGTATTTAATTAAGTTGCTTCACCTTGTTACATTATGCATTTGGTTATTGATCCTGATTTACCTGATCTTTTTCGGGATGATTTGGAAGTCTGTGTTGGTTTTTGAATTCTTATTGTCGATGTCTCTTTGGTTGGATCGGCCGAGGTGCCCAAAACAAACTGCAAATATATAATTTGATGAAAATTGATAAAACTGACAGACACATGACGCATAAATAATATGAAAAATAGAACACTGAGTTATCCACTCATAGAATTATAAACAATTCAATGTAAAAATTAATGTGCATTATATATTCCTACAAAATAATCAGTGTTATTTAATATTTTTAATTTTTGGGACTTTCATTTAACTTACAGTAACAATTAACTACTTGCTACACACATGTAGATCAAATGGAATTCCAGTATGGTTAAATTATAATTTCCTATACGTTTGCTGATCAACTAGGACAGACATAGCTTCACTCAAACAATATTAGAGGATAACGCAAAGAGAAACTTATGACATCAGGCTTTTTGTTGATTGGCTCCAGAACAAAAACAGCCAGAGACCTTTAGCTAGCTCAAACTTTCAATCAAGGTGGTATACCGTGGTACGTACCGCAGTATTTGCCTAAATACAATGATACCGTGATACTTTTGGTTTTGTGGTAGCGGTAGGTACCCAGCTCTATAATATAATACATGTACCTCAATCATTTATAAGCAAGTGCCTATATGAATCTAGTAGTTGCTTCGGTCAATATTTTCGTATATTGGCACGGAGTCCAGGACAACGGGACGACGCTATATATGTTGACGTCATAATTGCGGGATGACGTTATAGACAATGAAGTGACGTCATTATTCCAGACAATGAGCAAAATGGCGTCTAGCGGATCTTATGGTCTGTTTTTATTGTGGCGCCTGAAAGGCGATATATAGGGATCACTATGTTGGCGTCGGTGTCGGCGTCGGTGTCGGCGTCGGCGTCGGCGGCGTCTGGCACCAACAGTTTCCGTGCGATAACTTGAGTTTCCTTTATAAACTTCATACAGTGCTTCCTTACCAAAAGTGCTCGCTTGTGATTGCGTTTCAGGGTCAAAGGTCTAAGGTCAAGGTCACTGTTGCTATAAATAGAAAATTGGTTTCCTTGCGATAACTTCAGTTTCCTTGGGCCAATCAAACTCAAACTTCATACAGTGCTTCCTTACCAAAAGTGCTCGCTTGGGATAGCTTTTCAGCGTCAAAGGTCAAGGTCACTGTTTCTATTCCACTTGGAACTGATACAATGCATATCCATAGATACATGTAGCTCCTAAAAACATAATGAAAGTTTATGGACTGGTCAGTCACCCAAAAATATGTACATGTATATGGACCTCAACTTTGCTTCGGTCCATATACACATTTTTGGGTGACTGACCAGTCATTATTGCCCTCATGATCAGTGCTATGAATTATTTGATAAATACGTATATAATTAAAATATACAATTTGTAAAATAAAATAAGAGAATACCGAAGCGTCAACACAATCATAATCCAAACTCAAATATAAGTGTGTATATATCAGGGTTTGCATTGAAGCCGTCCTTATATCTTTTTTCAAGCATAGAAACTGAAAAGGACCCCACTTATTTTCTGGATTCCCATTAAAACTATACAGAAGGACCCCATTTATTTAGGATAGGACCCGGCCAAATTATAAAATACCCAGCACAGACCCTGCATATATTGCACTCAACATTCAATTGTGACACTTGATCAGTTTTTTTTAATAACTGTGTTGTGTTATTACCCATGGTTTGTCTGGTTCACTTACATATTAAAATGTATTCCTAATATTCTGGTGGTGTCCTTTCTGGGAACTGCCAGTTCTGGTAGCATTGCCTCTTTGTAAAATGCAGCAAGTTTTGGTAGCAATACACCCTTCCACAAACCAGTATCCTAAATATCCTTTCAACATGCAATTGATTTGGGTAAGTCCTTTGAACCACAAAGTCTACCCAGTGCTAAAAGTCTCTGGTTTGATTCATGGTCTTCAGCTGTTGAGATTATACTCATGATCAAATGTCTGACCAATTCGAATGACTTTATCCAGGTTCAGTTCATGACCCTCGTTGATGAGTTTTTATGACTTTCTAATAATTAACTTAAAACACATTACAATTAATCTCTGATCTGATCCTGATTTAATATGAAATGTAGTCTTTAGCAGCAATACGTAGCTGCTTTGTGACAAAATCGTCAAACGAAAAACTGCTTTGTACAATGTTTAGTGAATTTGAACCCCGAGAATGTCATAGGGTCAATTATAGCATTGGTTTGTTGATATGTGTACATGTGCACGTGATTGGTTACATGGTGTGACCTGTTATACCCCAGTTGTGTAGCTAGGCCTAGGGGGGATTTCCCTTTAGCTTGTGTTTGTTTACACACACACATATATATATAACTGATCAAAGATTATATGAAGGATGGTGTTGATAGTCATTTAAAATGTATTGCATAGTCCATTCAAGTCTGTTTTTATATTTATTGTCCTGTGTCTATATTAACTTTTGACCTGTTTGTCGGGCGTGTCCAGGTGTGCTAGTGCGTGGAGTGAATGTTTTAATCGTTTGATTATTCCTGCTCTAGCGATGATCGATCATAAATCTTAATAATCGATTGAATATTTGAAAATTTAAAAAAAAATCAAAATTAAGAACTTAAGAAGATAACATAATTTGTTCAACAAGATCAGTGTTGGTATCAAACACTGTTTTACATTACAGTAATAAATCATATAAATAAAAAATGGAGTGTTTGGTTGGGTGCCTCGAGCTTGCGTTGGTTGTGAGACTGCCAGGAAGTATATACCTACATGCATGTGTCCAGACAGCAAAGATATAGATATTCATCAATGTATTATAATTATACAAAAGTCCAAAACAATGTAAATTGTTCTTAAATTTATGTGACTGTTTTTTGTCTTAGACGGGTTTAATTCCTTTACCAAGCAATTGTTACGTGACGGCCCTCCTAGCGAGAAAAGAAGATAGCAGAATGACCAAATATGTGCGCTTTGTATTATCACTGAATTAGCTAGGTCAAAGTCCGTGGTTTTACACCATCGCCACATCGGGCAATAATGCATATCACAAGAATACCGCATTAGCTTTCGGTTGAACATATGACTCAAACTTACGATAGGACGGTTCATGCTTCTTCTCATCTTCTCCAGTGAAGTGCTGTTAACATCGCCGCCGCGCTGGCCAACCCTCAATAACCTAAAAGTAATATCCAAGTAACGGGGAAATGTTCCGAGAACATCAGTCCTGTCAACAATGATGTCGGGCGACATATTTCGATTGAGATTTCGAGGAAATATCTAGCTCGTACGAGGGGTGTTCCATAAATAATGTAATCTGCTTTATTTCGCGGACATCATGCAATTTATGCACAAAACCACCTCGTGTCGATTGAGTGATCACTGGCTCGTGACAGAGGTAAATATCTCGTCCACACGTTCACTGGTCTCGGTACAGTGTACATCGATTCATAGCCTATTCGTTAGACTAGACACAAAATGACAGGAAAACGAGCTGAAAATGTTGTTGAAATTAGTGCCTATATAAAAGATGGGTCATTACTCGGCATAAAGGCTGTAGATATTCACCGCGAGGTGTGTGACATTTATGGGGAGGGTCAAATGTCTCACAGGACTGTTTGTAGGTGGGTAGGTAAATTTAGTGATTGGCAGCAGCAACTGAAAGATGCTGCTCACCCAGGTCGTCCTGCAACAACTACGACCAAATGTAACATAGAAAAAATCCGAAATATCCTCCAAACTGATGCTCAATTCACCGTAAGACAATTGGCTCGAATGACAAACTTGTCGTTAGCAAGAGTTCATGCAATTTTGAAGAAACACCTAAAAGTTAGAAAGATAAATGCAAGATGGATACCCTATTTGTTAACGGATGAGCAAAAGAAGACGCGTGTAACAATGGCAAAAAAACTTTTCAAAATGTATCCAAAATATAGTAAAAAGACTTTTGCTAATATAGTCACTGGTGATGAGATGGGTGTATTATTTTGAACCAGAGCGGAAGGTTGCCAACCGAATATAGGCCACTAAAAATGCCAGACGCCCAAGTATTGCCAAACGAATACGAACGATTAAGAAGGTTTTATATGCTTTTTTTTCCCACTAATAAGGGTCAAGCTATTCAAATCCCGGTGCCAAAAGGCAGAACGGTCACAGGCAAGTTCTATAAAAACGTTGTTCTGAGAAAGTTGAAGAACTACTACAAAAGTCACAAGAATACCGCATTAGCTTTCGGTTGAACATATGACTCAAACTTACGATAGGACGGTTCATGCTTCTTCTCATCTTCTCCAGTGGAGGTCCGTGTGCTGTTAACATCGCCGCCGCGCTGGCCAACCCTCAATAACCTAAAAGTAAATATCCAGGTAACGGGGAAATGTTCCGAGAACATCAGTCCTGTCAACAATGATGTCGGGCGACATATTTCGATTGAGATTTCGAGGAAATATCTAGCTCGTACGAGGGATGTTCCATAAATAATGTCATCTGCTTTATTTCGCGGACATCATGCAATTTATGCACAAAACCACCTCGTGTCGATTGAGTGATCACTGGCTCGTGACAGAGGTAAATATCTCGTCCACACGTTCACTGGTCTCGGTACAGTGTACATCGATTCAAAGCCTATTCGTTAGACTAGACACAAAATGACAGGAAAACGAGCTGAAAATGTTGTTGAAATTAGTGCCTATATAAAAGATGGGTCATTACTCGGCATAAAGGCTGTAGATATTCACCGCGAGGTGTGTGACATTTATGGGGAGGGTCAAATGTCTCACAGGACTGTTTGTAGGTGGGTAGGTAAATTTAGTGATTGGCAGCAGCAACTGAAAGATGCTGCTCACCCAGGTCGTCCTGCAACAAGTACGACCAAAGGTAACATAGAAAAAATCCGAAATATCCTCCAAACTGATGCTCAATTCACCGTAAGACAATTGGCTCGAATGACAAACTTGTCGTTAGCAAGAGTTCATGCAATTTTGAAGAAACACCTAAAAGTTAGAAAGATAAATGCAAGATGGAAACCCTATTTGTTAACGGATGAGCAAAAGAAGACGCGTGTAACAATGGCAAAAAAACTTTTCAAAATGTATCCAAAATATAGTAAAAAGACTTTTGCTAATATAGTCACTGGTGATGAGATGGGTGTATTATTTTGAACCAGAGCGGAAGGTTGCCAACCGAATATAGGCCACTAAAAATGCCAGACGCCCAAGTATTGCCAAACGAATACGAACGATTAAGAAGGTTTTATATGCTTTTTTTTCCACTAATAAGGGTCAAGCTATTCAAATCCCGGTGCCAAAAGGCAGAACGGTCACAGGCAAGTTCTATAAAAACGTTGTTCTGAGAAAGTTGAAGAACTACTACAAAAGTCGCCGCCCCAAAACAGGACTTAAGTATGTCCGACTTTTGCATGATAATGCACCCGCTCACAAGGCACGTATTGTGATTGACTTTTTGGAGTCAGAGAAGGTTACCGTCCTTCCGCACCCTCCGTATTCGTCAGACTTGGCCCCCTGCGACTATTTTCTCTTTCCAAAACTTGAATATCATTTATCTGGAAGGAGATACAATTCGAGAAATGCCCTTGGATCTGCTGTTTATCAGTGTATGATGGGTGTTCCCATTGAAGAGTATGAAAAATGCTTCCAAAAATGGATTGACCGGCTAAAAAGGTGTGTTCTGGCTGGCGGAGAGTATTTTGAAGGGCAGAGCAAATTAAAATGAACAAAAGCACTTCCGCTATATGAGCACCGATGCAAGTGACATTATTTTTGGAACACCCCTCGTATGATTGTCAACACCGATTTATCGTTATTTACAAATGCTTTCTTGAAAGGTATCACATAAATAATTTGGAGCTATACGATTTGTGATTGTAAAAAAATTCTATTTATTCTTCTAGTACTTTATGGTGCCCAGCCAATTTCATTATACATGTTCTAATTTTGTATAAATGGGTAGTCCTGTAACAATTCATGCAGCTTACATTCCTTTGTAGCTTCATTGAGATAGGTTCATTGGTTTAGGAATAGTTTTCGAGCCAGATTTTCAAACAAAAATACAGAGCTGATTACCATGGCAACCAAAAGTCTATAAAATAAACTTCATGCATATCTTCACATTATGCCTAACATTCATGTGCAGCTTTATTGAATATGGTTCACTGGTTTAGAAGAAGATGTGTTGTCAAAATATTCCAACAAAAACCTGTTTATACGACCTTGTATCACTCCAACCTAAATTTGTGTTAAATAAAATCTGCATGCAAACGTAAGCATAATCCGAATATATTCCTGTGTAGTTCAATTGAATTCGGTTCATAGGTTAAGGAGGAGTTGTCTTGACAAAGGTTTCCACAACAATTAGGGTATTTGAATCTGGTTACCATGACATCCAACATTTCTGCAGAATAATTCCTTGCATGAACATTGACACATGGTCCCTAACATTCCTGTGTAATTTCACTTGAATCAGTTCACAGGTTTATTGAATTGGGAGTTGTCTTGATAAAATTTCCCCCACAAAAACGAAGTATAGTAACAAAAGTTTCCATAACCACCACAATTGTACAACATGATGTACATTACGCATATTAACAATGTATAAGGATGATTGTTACCATGCTTCGTTGAAATTTCTTCAATAGTTTTGAAGGTCTAGCTGTTACATCGTTGTATCTACAAACAGACGGACGGACAACCTGATTCCAGTATATCCACTTCTTCGTTGCGGGTGGCATGATAAATTATGAGACCAGGTTTAAAACGCAAAATTAATTTCTTACTAATTATTGTACCAACTGTGTCTGAGTGGTCCTTTTTAAAATTTTGTTTCCATAGAGTAATTAATGTAAATGTAGAGAAAATGACATATTTGTACACTATATACAAATAAATCTGAGTTCCAGATTGAGAAATAACTAAAGCACATACATTTATAATCTCATAAGTCTTCCTTAAACGGTTTTATATTATAGTATTGAAAAGGCGAAGATGGAGGTTGGCCAATAGACAATAGGCAAACAATGCATTAGCTAACTATCTTTTCTGGCAATGACTTCCGCAAATACACCAGGTGCAGAGGCATCATGCTTAATGCCATTTATAAACAAGATATCTCAGAGGGATCTTGTCGCCCGCCATAGATAATCTGCATTTTTCTAAAAAAAAGTTGGATCTTTTCCCTTCTTTTTTTTTCAAGTGTTTTTAATTTTAGTTACTCTGTATACATTTTGAGAGTTCCTCTCAAGAAAAGACATTAATTGAAAGATAGTAGCCCATGAACATTTTGTCTGATCAGTCAAGAGGGACCTAAATATGAGATATGAGGAATATCCATAAAAAAACGAAAACAAAACTTTTAGTGAACTAACCTGTTGGGATTGCCAATGACCACTCGGTTCTCAATTTGTGGATTTTCTTGGATATGACCAATATTTACATAGCGGGTGTCGTCAATATAGCACAAGACGCTTACTCTCCGTAACACCTGATCCTATTCTCTTGTACTTTTATGGGGGTCTCCATGTAAATAATTCCCCTTTGGTCATGTTTTCCCACCTACTTTAATCGATTTAGAGTTCGACATATGGTTTCGGTAGGGCGTAAGATTGTACCTAATGCCCCATTGCATGATCGTACGAGGCGACTAAATTTGGGATCCTATCTTTTCCGTTCTTTCTAAACCACTTTCTCCTTCCTAATGTCTCCCTTGGCACGACCTCGATTTTGGCCTTTAGTTGAGCGTTCGTCCCTGTGAGGAAGGCTATGGGTTGTTTCCCAAGGCCAGGAAATACCAGAATCTCTTAATATGGTGTTATTACTCTGCCCTTGGATATGACCAATATTTACATAGCGGGTGTCGTCAATATAGCACAAGACGATCACTTGCATCTTATTCAGCGTTATGTGAGTGAAGCAACTGGTTCGCCGTTGTCATTATCATATTTTGATTTTATTTTTGTGGTCATCGGTCAAGGTTAAGGGTCAAAAGTTCCACTTAACCACTTTGTGGGGGTGGGAGTATATTTATGTTAGCATCATGCTCAATAAGGATGCGGAGGACCAATGTGAGGTTATGTCATACCGTGGCTTCCGTCCGTCCGTCAACAATTGACTTCTTTTTAACCACTGATCAGAATTAAAACTTGATTCATTCCTTAGTGGTTTGAATTCAATTTTATGCAAATGATGGGACTGGCCCCCTAGGGGCCTGCGGGGTGGGGCCAAAAGTGTTCAATTTGGCAACACTAATCTTTCAGTGGTAGCATCCCTAGGTGGCATGGATTCAAATTTATACAAATAATAGGGCTGACTCCCTAGGGGCCTGAAGGGCAATACATTATTGATATGAACAACTTCTTCTCTAGATCTAAGCATATTACAACATTTATATTTTAGTGGTAGCATCCCTATGTGGCTGGGTTTATAAAATTTAAAGAAATGATGGAGCTGACCCCGCAGGGGCCTGAGGGGCGGGGCCAAACGGGGTCCATTTGGAAATGTTGACATATTTATCAAACGGTTGAGATCCCCACCCCAAAACTATATATACAATTGCTGAGCATAAAGATAAAAAATATAATATTAAATTTGACCCGAGGGACATCCACGCACTTGCAGACTTACCTCCTGAGTCATAACTTTTAAATGATTGAGATCCCCACCCCAAAACTATATATACAATTGCTTGGCATTAAGAGACGATCATAATATAATGATTTTAGATTTGATCCCAGGGTCTGCCACACCCTTGCAGATTTATCTCTTGAGTAAATTGGATTGAGATCCACACCCCAAAACTATATATACTGTTGCTTGGCATTTAGACACGTTTACAATTACGATGTTAGATTTGACCTGTCACACTTTTGTTGTTTAGACCCCTGGATCATTACACTTAAACGGTTGAGATGCCCATCAAAAACTATATATATACAATTGATGGGCATAAAAAGACTATCACAGACATGATTTAAGATTTGATTCTAGCGATTCACCACACCCCTTGCAGACTTCCCTTCACAAAACACTACAATTGCTCGAAATAAGGAGGAAAAGTATATTTAATATGAAGCAGAAGATGCTTACTGTTCCGGAACACCAGTGGGATCTTGTTTTTAATGTTAGTTACTCTATATAAATTTTGAGAGTTCCTCTCAAGAAAAGACATGAATTGAAAGATAGCAGCCCATGAGAATTTTCTTTTTTTTTTATCAGTCCCAAGAACAAAATAGCAGAACTATAAGGACCAAGAGGGAACTACATATGAGATTTGAGGAATATCCATAAAGTACTTCTCAAGATAAAACGAAAACAAAACTTCCAATTGCAAAATTTCAGCCAGTTCGTTTTCCCGATCAGTTATTTAATCAATTGGGCTAAAAAGGTACCAAGGGGAACCTTAATAAGTAATTTGAAGAAGATCTATCAAGTACTTCGCAAGAAATAGCAATGACAAGCTTTCAGTTATAGCAAACTGTCAATAGACGCCTTTCCGCCATTTTGTTTTTCCGATCAGTTCAAAAATCAAACTAGCACAACTAGACACTAAAGTTAAGCTACATATGAAATTTTACATCCACAAATCACCTCTCAAGAAAAAGCGATAACAAACTTTCAGTGGCAAAATCCAAGATGGCTGCCTTTCAGCCATTTTGCTTTTCCGATCACTCCCGAAATCAAAAGAGCACAACTAAGCTATAAACGGAACCTACTTATGAAATTTGAGCAAGTTCAATAAAACACTTCTCAAGAAATAGCGATAAAAATTTTCCATTTCAGAATCCAAGATGCCCCCTTTCAGCCATTTTGTTTTTCTGATCAGTCCCAAAATCAAGCGGGCGTAGCAAGGAACCAAGGGGAACCTAAAGAAGAAATTTGAAGAAGATCCTTCAATTACATCGCAACAAATAGCCATAACAAGATTTCAATAGAAAAATCCAAATAGACGCCTTTCAGCCATTTTGCTTTTCCGATCAGGCCAAAATCAAAAGGGGATAACTAGACATCAAGGGGGACCTACATATGAAGTTTGAGCAAGATCTATCAATCACTTCTCAAGAAACTGCGATCCATTCCCAATAAATTGCGATAATAAGAATTGTTTAAGGACAGACGGACGGAAGACGGACCCTGAACGGAGGGCTATTTGAATAGCCCACCATCCACAGATTAAAAGCAAACCTGCTGCTCAAGGAAACTGTCTTAGTTTTATTCTTTGAATGTAAGGACACGAAACACCAATATAATGCTTCTGTGTAAACATGTGGAAATTATAATTCAAACACTATTTTCTATAACAGAACCGGAGAGTGGTCTACAGAAACTGAGTCTAAAAGGTATGTGCACCAAATGTAAGCGTATACAATACGTAACATTTTAACAGTTTAATCAGTACTTAGAAACAAACTTACTCAAACTCAGCTCCAACGCTGGATCTATACTCTGGTGAGTCATCTATAAGAGTTGTTTTCATCTAATCTGGTTTGTGATCGGCTAGAATTCATATCCCATAAGCAAATTAGGTAAAGTTTTCCAGAATTAAACTGCTGGATGTGATTATTATTTACTGTACTGTTATAAAAGAATATCTTATTTATAATAGTGAACTATGTTTTTTTAAGAATAAATTAAGTTTGCTAGAAACATGAATTGAACATATGCATTTCATAACCTAAAACAAATTCCTATTAACAGTACGTTTATGAGGGTCTCCATGTAAATCTTTCTTTTCTTCATATGTTGCCTCTAGTTTAATCAATTATGAGTTCAGATCTTAGTTTTGTTGTCGCTTTAGTTTTCTCTTATTTGTTTGCAAATACGAGGTACAGTGCATGCTTTATTTAACTGATGGAGATATTTTCAACATGTTAGCCAGTGGATATTTAGTCTGCATTTTAGCCTATTCTCTAAGTTGGAATGAGAGAAAAATACTCTTTTATTATCAAAAGTGTAAGCTAGGGAAATACACCACGATAGCTTTTCAAATTTTGTAATGCTAGGCGTTTTTTTCCAACCCTGGTCATTGTTAGACTGAAGCAACATGCAAAGAGCCATTAATGCTGGATTGAATGAATAATTATCATACAAACGTCCATTGTCTGTCCGAGTATTCCAGTAATCAGTAAAATATATCATAATAAGTTATACAAGATAGTAAAACGTATCTCAATGGGTTGAAGTTGTCCTTAAGATATGTTTCTTCGATATAATTTCTGGACGCATAGTAACATGCTTAAACTCTTTTCGTTGACAGATGATGAACTTGTTGTGTTTATGGAGAAAGAAGAATACCGAGTAAATGAGGGTGAAACAGCTTTCTTAGATTGCTCGGTAGAACCAGTACCAAAACGTGTCGTCTGGAGAAAAGGACAAAAACACAGAGTAGACAAGCGAATTCCTATGAACAATAACAGGTACTATTGTTCAGGTCCACACAAACCAACACTTGTGATACGGTCAGCAAGGAAAAATGACGCGGCTTACTACCAATGTACAGCAAAAGATTTTGATACCGCAAGTAATATTGTAATAGAAGTAAGGGGCGATGCTGTTCCATTGGAAGTGGGTAAGTACAAACCCAGTTACGTGAGGAAAAATAAAGAGTTTCATCCATCTATTTCCACACTGTTTATTGTGTCTATTTGACAATGATATCTTTCTTTAATAAACTATTAAAAAATAATATTGCATGACTCCATTGAGGTACATTTTTGTATTTAGATGGAAGCAGTCAAATATTTTTCAACCCTGACACTTTGCAGTCTTATACAAGTATGCCCTTTAATGGAATAAGCCATGTGCTTGACCTATGGAACATTGTCTGTGCTTCCGGATATTTCTTTTTCAAAGACAGCCACTGCAATTGAGTGTTAGCACATTTTTTCAGCATGTAAATATATTTAATTTGACAAAAAAGATTGTACCTACTGCCTCATTGCATGATTGTACGAGGTGACTAAATTTGGGATCCTATCTTTTCCGTTCTTTCTAAACCACTTTCTCCTTCCTAATGTCTCCCTTGACACGACCTCGATTTTGGCCTTTAGTTGAGCGTTCGTCCCTGTGAGAAAGGCTATGGGTTGTTTCCCAAGGCCAGGAAATACCAGAGTCTCTTAAAATGGTGTTATTACTCTGCCCTTGGCGCTCAGCGTTATGTGAGTGAAGCAACTGGTTCGCCGTTGTCAGTATCATATGCCCGGATGGGATGTTCTACTGGGGCGTTTGGCTGTACAATCAGTGTGGTAGCGCTTTAAATTGGATAACGTAAGAAGGCTTACACGAACATACCGCAAACTCCCACATACGCACGCTCTTTATACACACCCACATCGCATATACCGTCCTTAAATTACCCTTGTCGTTAATACTACGTATAACTAATCAACGAACCAACCAACAATTGATGAAGTATGACCATCTTTTTACCTGACTAGATTTTGGTGGTCCCCCGTCAAGGTGAACGGTGAAAGGTCACCATTGACCACTCTCGAAGCAAAAAAAAATGTTTAAAAGATATCTCATGAACCCTTGCACACTTTTGATTTATTTTTGTGGTCATCGGTCAAGGTTAAGTGTAAAAAGTTACACTAAACCACTTTGTGGGGGCGAGGCTATAAGCATGCGGAGGATCAGTGTGAGCTTATGCCATACCGTAGCGTCCGTCCGTCCGTCAACAATTGACTTCTTTTTAACCACTAATCAGAATTAAAACAAATTTGATTCATTCCTAAGTGGTTGGAATTCAATTTTATGCAAATGATTGGGCTGACCCCCTAGGGGCCTGCGGGGCGAGGCCAAAAGTGTTCAATTTTGCAACATTCATATTTCAGTGGTAGCATCCCTAGGTGGCAGGGATTCAAATTTATACAAATAATAAGGCTGACTCCCTAGGGGCCTGAAGGGCGGGACCGAAAGCGGTCCATTTGGCGATATGCATATTAACGACTTCTTCTCTGGATCTAAATTTTGAACAACTTTCATATTTCAGTGGTAGCATCCCTAGGTGACTGGGTTTCATATTTATACAAATGAAGGGGCTGATACCAAGGGTGCCTTAAGGGGCGGGGGAGAATGGGGTCCATTTGGCAATATTCATATTAACGACTTTTTCTTTGGGACTAAGCAATGTACAACATTTATATTTTAGTGGTAGCATCCCTATGTGGCTGGGATTATAAAATGTATAGAAATGATGGAGCTGACCCCTTAGGGGTCCATTTGGAAATATTGACATATCTATTAAACGGTTGAGATCCCCACCCTAAAACTATGTATATAATTGCTAAGCATAAAGAGACGATCACAAATATTATATTAGATTTGACCACAGGGACACCCACGCAGACTTACCTCCTGAGTCATAACTTTTAAATGATTGAGATCCCCACCCCAAAACTAAATATACAATTGCTTGACATTAAGAGACGATCACAATCATGGGTTTAGATTTGACCCCAGGGTCTGCCTCACCCTTTCAAGCAAACCTTTTGAGTCATAACTTTTAAGTGATGAGGATCCCCACCCCAGAACAAAAATGCAGCTTGGCATAAAGAGACGAACAAAATAATAATTTTAGATTTGATCCCAGGGTCTGGCACACCTTTGCAAATTTATCTCTAGAGTAATAATTTTAAAAGATTGGGATCCACACCCCAAAACTATATATACAGTTGCTTGGCATTTAGAGACGTTTACAATTATGATGTTAGATTTGACCTGTCACACCTCTGTTGTTTAGACTCATTACACTTAAACGGTTGAGATGCCCATCAAAAAGCTATATATAAAATTGATGGGCATAAAGAGACTAACACAGACATGATTTAAGATTTGATCCTAGCGATTCACCACACCCCTTGCAGACTTCCAACCACAAAACACTACAATTGCTGGGAATAAGGAGGGAATGTATATTTATTATGAATAATATGAAGCAGAAGATGCTTACTGTTCCGGAACACCTGGTCTTAGTTTCTTGTACTTTAACAAGGGTCCATGTAAAACTTTTCTTTGCTAATATTTTGCCTCTAATTTAATCGAATTTGAGTTCGGATTATGGTTTTGTTTACGCTTTGGTATTCTCTGATTTTTTAAAAAATAAATTACCTCTAAGTGGTCTTTTGAATCAGAAAGATAAGAGTGCATTAAAGGCAATATTGTGGAAGATTCCACACTAGAAACGTTTTTGTAATTTATCGTACACATGACTTTTGGTTGCATTTGCTGAAAGCCAGGTGAGCGATACAGGCCCTCATGGCCTCTTGCCTATAATATCACGGAAGAAAATAATGATGTCTATATATTTTGTTTAATTATTTAAACTGTAGATTCTGATGAGGATAGCTACACACGTCAACCACATCGATCGTACTCTCCATCAGCGTCAGGAGCAAGACATGGAAGATCAAAATCTCGTTCTCGGGACAGACACAAGAAATATCGCAGGTAAAAAACAGATATATGGTCATTGTTCATGTAACAAGCATAATGTGAGTTTTGTTTCTACACATAAGAGAAACAGTACAGTAGCAATTTATGGCATATCGTGAACTTCAAATGTTAACTAGGTAATAAAAAGTCGGTCATGATAAATATCGATTTGTTTTTTCTGCGTCGATGGAGCAAACGACGCGCACTCTTTCGGAAAACTGATCTTATTCTTTTGTACTTTAAGGGAGTCTCCATGTAAATTTTTCCTTTTTTCATATTTTGCCCCTGGTTTAATCGATTTTTAGTTCGGATTAAGATTTTGTTAACGCTTCGGTATTCTCTTATATATTATCATCTATTTTACATGCAGTTAAAACAACAGCGAAATACATCAAAACTATATGAAATGTTTTATCAATAATTCAGCTTTAGTTTTGAAGAGGGAAGTTGCTGAGTGTCTTGCACTTTTTTAACGTGGTGATAATAATAAATGACTTACGTAGGGTCGATTTCACTTTGAGAACAACTTCTCTTCTCGCAAGGTCGACCATGAAATGTTCAATATTTATAAAAAGGACCTCTTTTCAAATAAGTACTTTCGCATGAATTAGGTAAAGAAAAATATTTGTTCTGTTTGCATAGTTATTCTTGCAATAAATGACAATAGTTGTTGATGCAAACTCAACCAATATCTTGAGTGTATATTGTAATATATATCAAGGCAATTATCATCAGTTGTTTTGGATTGTTTTGTTCTGTTTTTGCAGTCGGTCGCCAGAGGACACGCATCAACGGAAACAAGTTACTACAGGTACGGGTACGTGATGTAGAGATGACTGGTAAATAATAACATCGAGAAATATTCCAACTCCACACATTTATTAAGGGACGATAAAAATCATACATAGGTATACATACATAAACAGCAATATATATAGCCTTCCACTTCATCGCTCACTCATTAATCGCTTGTGTAGTAGGAGATTAACTTGCAAACTTATTCAGTACATATCACTAAGTTCTTAGATTGAACTGAATGGTCAGATTTCAGATATGCCGCCTTAGTATTAAAACTACTAGAGGGAAGGTTATCGTTATTGCAAAAGACTCGAGTATATATTCATAATGGAATCATTTAAAATTCATTTCTAGTTCCGGTATATAATTAAGGTTTTTCTGTTGATATATATAGTATATCTACGTATTATCAATATATCCCAAGCCATTTTGGTAGGAGTTATGAACCTTGCAAGGTTCAGCAGTATGGTTTCGCTGGCTGAGCTAATCTGAACAAAAGGTGAAATTTTTGCACCTTTATAACTTGTCCATGTGTCACGTGACTTGATCTGACCAATTAACACTTGTCTGGCACCGAACAATAACCACGCTGCCGGACAATAAAGTCAAACATCATATCATCATATATAAATTGTTGCCGGTCACTTGTCTGTTTATCCTACAAATAAACTGTACATAAAATTTCATATTTTTAGTTGTCCATTAAAAAATGAACACTTACATGTATAAGAATTCTAAAACTTGTTCAGCATTTTAGCTTAGCGACTAATATAATACCGGAAGTATACTTTCGCTTATTCACACAGAAAATAGTTCGTACGTTTACGTCTAATACGATAATTCTAGGCTCTACTTCTCTCATAACTTGAAACAAAATTCTCTAAAATCACTCTCAAAACATTTTCATCTTATCCTACAGTTATTTTGATATCTTATAATTATCCTTATAATTGCATAGTCCAATACGTAATATTCACGGTCAACAAAGATGGCACCCGCGAAGAAAATAAATACGTCAACCCACCAAACATGATGATATTATCATTACCACTGCAAAGGCACGGTCCGAAGATAAAGCTCTTGTAAATCAAGTAGGTCACACCAGTTCATAATGTCTTCCAACCGTAATAGTAGTTGTAAGCCTCCTTCAGTCGAATCGATTATGGGAATTGCACCAGAGAAGGCCAGGGTGGCTGTTGAGTCCAATGCGAGAGAGGCAAACTCGGTCCGCATTGGCTGTAGGTGTTGCTGGAAAGGATGGCTGCGGAAGTCCTTGTCTTCCGCTTGGCTCTCTTTTCCTTGGCTGTATCATGGATCTGTTCCTCGCCGGCCTTCAGCTGTTTGTTGAGTACACTACGCCATTTGCTGCGGTCAGCTACCACATCCTCCCATCTCACTGTGTTGATGCCCAATGCTTTTATGTCCTTTTTGCAGACGTTCTTGAAGCGCAGTGTTTGGCGGCCAACAGCTCTCTTGCCAGAGGCAAGTTCGCTATAGAGTATGTCCTTTGGGATGCGTCCATCCTCCATACGGCGAATGTGGCCAAGTCTTCACAGCCTGCGTTGTCTAAGCAGAGTGAACATGGCAGGAAGACCAGCACGTTCGAGGACCTAAGCAATTGTTACCATCTCACTCCAATGGATGCAGAGGATGCGGCGGAGATAGCGCATGTAGAACGTGTTCAGTTTGCGCTCCTGTTCTTAGTATGTTGTTACCGTTGCCATATAGGACAGTGCTGGCGATGCAGACTGGCGTTTTACACTGCATTCTTGGTTTGAGTTGTCAGCTTAGTTTTCTCCCAAACGTGGGTGGTTATGCGCCCTAGGGTTGTGGCAGTAAAAACATCATGGGTTCAACATCAGATGAGAAAACATTGGTTTCAGTTCACTGTGAGCGATCACCGTAATGATTCACGGCAATTCAAGTTACATTTAACGAGCTTATAAGTGTTAACATATATGCACAAACCCTTCATATTTTTAAAGATTCCCATATACATTATCTAATGAAACTAAAATTACAATCACAATCTCTCCTCACTTTCACAAATGGCAAAGTAAGCAATATGTTACAAAAGTCTCACATTTATAACAGTATAATATAGGTCATTGATTTCACGTGAAAACAATGTTAAGTCCTTTTTTCCCCATTCTTTACTGTTCCATTATTTTACAATAGTTTATTAAGCATTTTTGTCCTATTCTGTCACTGGATCCGAACAGATATAGTTTGTTCAGAAACACGTTACTTACTTTGATATATATAGAATGAGGGGTAATAGCCACATGTTTAACGACCATTCAACACAAGATAGTTTGTTAGGGCCATTAAATGGTCGACAAAAACAAAGGCACTTTAATTCTAATTTAAATATTTAAAGTGGCTGCAAAGCTGATGAAAAGACCCAAAATCTACTGCTCTATTAATAAGTACAGATATCAATGTGAAAATGTACTTGAACTTGCCTAGCTTGTGTGGAAATACATGCAGGTATTATCATTGTCCATTTCCAAACACGGAATGGATTGCTTAAAGGAAAATTACTTCATCAATCTACAAACCCGCTTCTTATTAGTTATAACTGGACGATACACGCCTTTTGACTATATTTAGTTTCTATTACCTTTGGACTAATCGTCGTGACATTGCACACCTGCAGTTTCAATGATATTCCAAACTTATATATTTTATTTCCTAAAACAAATATATGCAAGGATTCGGTGTTTTTGTCTTGATAACAAATGTAACTGGTTAGTGTGTAATTGCAGATGAGCGGTTGTAATCTCGGACCCTTTGAAAATCGAATCGACACAGCTATATAGTTTTTTACCTTCTCATTACAGCGCAGGCAATTAAATGGACGTCCAGTTCTGGAATGGAATTTACTGTTTTAAATTTCGACGACATTGCCATATTAGCTTCAATTATTGAGAAGGAATTTTATAACGCTACAGGCGAAAAACGAATAGAAAAGACTGATTTTGAAAGAAGTAAGTATTTCTAGTTACTTGAATGGTCAAACTGAGAGTATTTAATAAACATCTACCACCATATTGGTAAGTGTATATTTAAATACACGTTGTTATCAGCCATATGCAACATTGTTATCCTTTGTTGGAAGATTAAAAAAAGTTGAAACGGCTAATTTAATCTGGGAAATGATCTTTAGTTCATGTTTTATCAAATCATATTTCTTGTTTTCTATAGCAATGTCTAACACAAATATATTCTTATTCAGACAGTTATTTCAATTGATGAAAATATTTATCTCCGTTCAAAAATGTGATGAAATGATCTCGACTTCCCGACGTTATAAAACCCCTTTATTCATGAATAAAATATATTGTTTTGATCGCAAACATCATACACATCGTATGTACTTAGATATTTGGAAATGTATCTTTCAGAATGTATACGAGTTCTCGTTAACATAAAGGCGGCTATCAGTTTGTCAGAAGCGCCAGCAATCTGTCTAGCTGAACAGTTCAAGCAATATATATTGGATATTGGATTACAAATATCAGAAGAATCAAATGACATTCTAGAAGTTGACGAAGCAAGCATCAAAATAATACCGGATCATCTGCCTGAAGACGGTAAGTAGCACGGTGGATTGGAGTTGTTTTGATTTAATATTAAAGCAACCTGTGTTTGATATATATACACGGTATCAGTATGTAATTACAGTTTACCCACAAAACATCACGAATCCTCCTTTCGATACATTTGGTAGGATACAGTTTATTGTAATATAAAAAAAATGGCTCATCAGGTTTGTATATCAACTTTTCTTGAAATACAGCAGAAATGAGTCACATTATTGATTGGTCATTGGGCTTATTTCGAAGATATAGTGGTTTTGAAATTTGGAGGGAAAATCACTCCTCTTGCTTGTTATGAGCTGAATACAAATATGAAGGAGTAGTTAGAATGTTCAAACATTATGGTATTGAGTAGAAAACTAGAAATTGTTTGCTAACAATTTGACGGGTTTTTCACAGCAACAGCCGGAGGAGCTGAAAAGAGTGTAACTAAATGCCCTTGAACTTTTTTAACAAATTCCAAGCCTCGGGTTTCACCACATTTTGTGACCCCTCGGGTGGAATATCCCTATCCTACATACACGCATATGAAAGAGTCTTATAATCTTGTAGCACATATCTTAATACTGAGAGTAATAAAAGCACATCAAAATCTTATAAACAATTTTTTTTTATTTTGGTTTGGAATTTGTTAAATAAGTTCAAGGGCATTTAGTTACACTCTTTTCAGCTCCTCCTTCATGCATACTTCTTGCCAAACAGTGTTAACCTAGACTCATTGATAATTTTGGTAAAACATGTTCATGATTTTTAGCCAACCATAATCAGATTGTGGGCTATTCAAAACACTCTGCGTCCGTGGTCTGTACGTGGTCTGTCCTTCAACAATTCTTGTTATCGCTATTTCCTGAGAAGTATTTTCGAATAGATCCGATAAACAATATGACCGACAGGGGGCCATCTTGAATTTGTGAGTAATAGTTTGTTGTCGCTGTTTCTTGAGAAGTACCTTGTTCAACAAAATAATATATTAAGTATTTGTATATTTTCATTTTTTAAGATCTTTCATTTAAAAAAAGATAGCCATATGTCCAGAAACACCTCACCACAACAGGAACAAAAGAGCCTATTGGAGAATGGCTATTATTGGATGCATATATTTACTATTTCGAGTTGTTCACACGAGAGCATCAATAGCACTTCAAGTACAATATTTATTCACAAGTTATATACAAGTAGTATATATGTAGATGTATCGTAAAATGCTTTATTGGAACTTTGAAAATATTATAGAATATAGAGGATTAAGGAAATTTGAAAATATCTTGATATATGTTAGATCGCCTGTGTTCCCTTTGCAAGAACGCCCAAATATTTAACAATTACCAATTCAGACGATAGCTGTCTTACAATTTACAATATTTGGAAATGACAAATTGACAATATATTAAAGCTGACAATGCAAGTTAAAAGCTTTCAATTAAGATTTGAAAACAAAAATATTCAGATTGTGATTACTCCGAATAGTTCCGAGATGTTCCCTTCCTTGACCATGTGTCTTCCGGTTTTCGTAACCAAGGAAGTGGCAGACATTTTTGATTTACCCTTGCTTGGTAACGTGTGTAGACAACCTTGGGTATAAAAGCACCGATAGTTACAAAACCGGTTTTATTTCGACACTGCCCTCTCTCTGTAGCACGTCTTTTACAGTAACAAATAGTCCGTACACATGACGTTACGGCTCGTTTTCGTGGTTTTTTTTTACGAATATGGATATTGGAAAGATATATAATAAATATGAAATGAAATTGTAATACCGGCGATATATATTGGATTTATGGAAGTATTTTCAGTGATATACCTTTTATTTCGGATACGCAATTTCAAGAATGTGTTATTAGTAACAACCACCATGGCAGTATTGTGGTTCAAAGTCTAAAGGTGAGTGCGTTTGATTTTTGACAGCGGTTGCCGAGTGCGCGGAGCACTGAATATTGTGACGGTCAGGAGTACTTTGAAAACCGGTTTTACAGGCTATGACCTTTATATACCCATCGGGGCCCATACTCGTTACCAAGCAAAGGCAAAACTAAAATGTCGGCACTTCCTTAGAAACGATGGTCGGAACAGATAGGGTCGATCTCAAAACAAGAAAAAAAAATCCAACTTTTTTTTTTTAAATATTAATTGAAAGCTTTTTAAGTTGCATTGTCAGCTTTAAGATAAAGGTTACGGTATGAAATAACAGAAAACATTCCTCTTATTTGTGATATTGATATCCATAAATAAAAGTAATAATAACAAAGCGAAAATACACATCGAATATGAGAATGATTCATGTCGATAGTGGTTCACAATTGCGATCGGTAGCTTATCAAAATATGCCAATACAAATTAAGCATACAGTCATCTTAAATAGAAGATGAAGATTATCATTTCATTCAATGTAAAAAGTTAATATAAGCTTCCTTTCTAGTTAGATAATTTTCATGATTCTTTATTTAAAGAAAAACTGTATTATCATAATCTATTTTTACAAGCGATACTCACGAATGTCGCTCGAATTTTGACATACGCTAATCATGAAATTTTGTGTAAATCATTGCATGTCCCTCTGCTCTCAGTATCTTTTATCAAATCATTAAACGTATGGTTGAAATATTTGTTTGCGTGCCATGGGACAATCCTTGAGTTACAATTGATATTCCAACGACAAAGTTAATGCAAGTAAACCATTTTAGTAAACTTAATTCCTTTAAGCATTGAACTGCTTTCAGTTGACATTCATAGTCAATATGCATGCCACTTAAATCAATAACACTTTTTATTTCCCGGCATTTGACTCAAAAAATGTATCAATTGGGTTTGCTTGTTCAATGAATAGAAAAGCCATTCCCGGTCAGAGGACGGTCAGATGTATCTAACGTCAAACGACTTCAAAGATCGGTCAATGACATTCATGGCCTTAAGAATGTTGACTGAATTACATAGGTTATACAAAGGCAATGTCATTCAGTGGTTAATAGTAAAGTCTGATGGATTCGTGCCCTCGTGGCTGTTAAGCTTTCACTTTCATAAAATCAAAAGTGATATCTTGCTGGATCAAACATGTGCGTCCATTGAATTCATATTCCCTTCGTTATTTTCAGGACTTCCAATCGTTCACATTTGTCACCAAGAGGGTTCCGTCCCACATAGCGAGACAGTCATCTTGCAAACATATAGCATGTCATCACAACCAGTTTCGTCAATCGAGTGGTTTAAGGAGAAAGATGAGGATAGCGAGACGTTGATAGAAATAGACAGCAATAAATACTATGGAGGCTGTGAGCTCTCGCCTTCTCTAATCATCCGGAATGTCAATGTTGAGGATCAAGGATGGTATATTTGTCGGGCTACAAATACTAATGGAACAGGATGTAGCAGCAAAACGTTCGTTCGGATAAGCAGTGGTACGTATCTCTCTTATTGATATGACAACCATACGCTATAGGTTTTGATAACGTATATTTTACAGTTTTATTTGCATATTTGTAACTTTGTATACCCTTAGGTATGTTAAATTGTTTTGTTATCTTGTATGTCGTAGATAAACTTCCCGATGTTGATAATCTATGAGCAAAGACACGTGTGTATCTCCTTTACAAATGGTTGATTATTATATATGTATACACATATCTACCGTTTCCAATAGTTTGCCTTTTGCTCGATGAATTATGTTAGGTCTGTTAACCTTATACATCGATATAACACATTTCATGAAGTTTTTCTAAAATATAAGTTGATAATATTTGATGTAAACTCAGTATTTTGGCATCATAAATAGGAATTAACGGTATGATGCAATATTGGGCTGAACAATATTGGCCTGATTAAGCATAAGTCTGGCGTAACGCTTTTACACAACTTAACTACGACAGGGCGTCGCCTTAGCCTTGAAATAAGGTGTATATCTAAGAGTTCATCGTTCATAACACACTTTCAAATACACCTGTAAGCAACATTTTCAATACACATTTTTAGAAGAAAAATTACGTTTTCGCCGTTCATCATCAGATGTTGGGCTATTTAAATCACCCTGCGTCAGTGGTCCATCCGTCCTTCCTTAAACACTTCTTGATATCGCAGAAGTACTGGACGTCACATTCTCAAAGGGCCTGTTTCCAGTAATGTTAATTCTCCATAAGAGCCTGCCCCCGTATAATTTCTTATCTAGCTCAACTACGTTTTTTTTCTTTTCCGAAGAATATTTTTACACCTTTCCGACACCCAGATTTCATAATTTCAGTGAAAATGTATTTTAGTTGTCATTTTGAGCATCAAAGACATAAGGTCGTCAATTAAAGAAGGTTATCTTGAAATTGTAATTCGCAACATAGTATTCCTTTTGATAAATATTTGCAAAACATCGTGTTTATTCATAAGACATAAAAAAATATTTTCTCGGATGAAAATGCATTTGCAGAGACAAATAATACCCTATTATATAGCTTATTATAAACAAAGTTTTATATTGAAATTCAGAGCAGATACTAGTGGGGTGACACCTGAAGGGATGCCACAGATGCATTGAAGTGAAGATGGCGATAACATATAAACTTGACCTTTAAACTGTAGTTTTACCATGGAAAGAATATAACTTTATTCTGTACTTAAATTTGTATCCACAAAGATCTGTCAAAGCTCAAACAAGAATTCCACGGAAGTGGATGTGTCGCCTGCGCAGCAAGATGTGAGATAAGTTTTTAGGAGCTAGCTATGGATATGCATTGCATCAGTTCCAAGTGAAATAGCAACAGTGACCTTGACCTTTGACCCTGAAAAGCAATCCCAAGCAAGCACTTTTGGTACATCAAACTCAAGTTATATGTATCACACGGAAACAGAATTTCTATTTATAGCAACAGTGACCTTGACCTTTGACCCTGAAAAGCAATCCCAAGCGAGCACTTTTGTTTAGGGAGCACTGTATAAAGTTTGAGTTTGATTGGCCCAAGGAATCTCAAATTATCACACGGAAACAGAATTTCTATTTATAGCAACAGTGACCTTGACCTTTGACCCTGAAAGCAATCCCAAGCGAGCACTTTTGTTTAGGGAGCATTGTATGAAGTTTGAGTTTGATTGGCCCAAGGAAACTCAAATTATTACACGGAAACCGATTTTCTATTTATAGCAACAGTGATCTTGACCTTTTGCCTTTGACCCTGAAAAGCAATCCTAAGCGAGCACTTTTGGTAAGAGAGCACTGAATGAAGTTTGAGTTAGATTGGCCAAAAGAAACTCAAGTTTTCGCACGAAAACTGTTGGTACAGACGCCGCCGCTGACATAGTGATCCCTTTATGTCGCCTTTTCAGGCGACACAAAAATTGTTTGCTTACTGACCTACCATTTCGATTCTCTCTCTGAAATGTACCCTGCATGAAAAAACTCACACCTCAATGTGGATTCATTGATATATGTGCCTGAATAAGAAAATTGTTGAAAATTTTATGCCTTTCGGGCTTAGACCCTTGGAAAATTGTATCAGTCAATTTCATACATATAGCTTGCAATTGACCATAGAACTTCCCTTTGAAATATGGTGACCATGATGGACAAAAGGACCACAGGATGTCAACATGCATATGGAAGACCTTGATAACTGAAAATGAAGTAATTTTTAAGAAAAAAACATCACAGGGCATACAAACCCTGTTGTATGAATGCAGTAAAAAAAAGACAAGAATAGAGAAAAAATATATAGAATGTATCATATTATTTATAAGTTTTTATGTTTACATGTATCTAAATGTGCAATGTTTACAAGATTTTAAGTAGTGCTATTATTTCAATCAGGATTTAAACCTGAGTCTCCCACCACAGAGTGGCAAGTGTTATGACCACTACACTATAGAAATATATCATAGCACAACTGACTTTTTTTTCATACATGTTGTATTTGAAATGTACATGTTTTTACTTTTACGATATACTCATCCTTTCCTTTTTTTGTAACATCTCAGAAATAGATATATATTAATCAACTTACATAATGTAAATAACTCACTGTTAAATGTTTATCAGTATAGACTTATAAAGTTATTGAGAAAAAGTTTCTTAAAGATTTTTACATATTTGACCCCTGTGACCTTGAACAAAGGTCAAGTTCATTGATATTAGGAAATTCTGTAACACTCTATCCAAGGTAACTACTGGCAAATATCATCATCCATGGCATTTTGGTTAGTGAGAAGAAGATTCTTAAAGATTTTTACATATTTGACCACTGTGACCTTAAACGTAGGTCAAGGTCATTGATATGAGAATTTTGTAGCCTTTAATTTCAGCATGCTATAGGCATAATATAATCACCCTAGGCCTTATAGTTACTGAGGAGAAGATTGTTAAAGGAAAAGCTTACGGACGATGGACGAAGCACAATGGCAATAGGTCATCCTGACCCTTTGGGTCAGATGACATACATGTAAAAAGAGATCCCAGAGGGATTTTACCGTTGGATCTTTTCCCTTCTTTTCTCTAATTATAACACGTATTTTATTTCAGTTCTGAGTATTTTTTTCTTTTTGATCAGTCTCAAAACCAAATTAGAACAACTAAGAACCAGCAATACTACATATGAAATGAGAAATTTTCAGTGTTAAAATCAAGATGTAGTATAACGCGCTCCATAGTGAATATGTTCGTTGCCAACTGCGGGCATACTACAGTATACGTAGTCGAAATGAGGTACAATCCTTATATTTACACCATTATTACTTTTCAAGTGCTATTCAAAGAAAAAAGCATTCAAAGCGGGTTGCTAAGATGGTAACTACGATGGCCATGGTTGCTAAGATAATATAGTCCCTTTGGATTTCATCAATATATTGATAAATTTAGAAAATACACAGTGAACAGCACTATTTTTTTCAAAGCATCATATGTAAAGTTGGTATTAAATAATATTTCTAGCATGTCAAATTTATTTCTGTATTTATAACGGTCGTTATGTACACACATTGACACAGTGATCTGGTTGTGACGCGGTCCGACGTCAGACGTCAGAACTGCAGGGCGCCGCCATGTTTGCGTTAGCGTCAAAAAAATTCGAATGCGCATCATTTGGAATTTAAATTTTGCTAGAAACCATTTATTGTTTAATCACAGGAAATTGATTCCATATAAATTTTAAATGTCAAAATAAAAGATGGCCATCTGTCAGCCATTTTGTTTTTCTGATCAGTCCCAAAATTGAAAGGGCAAATGAAACTAATCACCAGAAAAACCTACAAACGAAATTTGGGAATAATCCATCCAGTAATGGTCAAGAAATTAATTGTACTATATGTTACTACCAAAAGAAAAAAAAATGTTAAAACTTTGCAAAAGGTCTCTAGACGTACCTATTTTTTTTATTGTAGATCTATTCAACGTTATAACCTACAGTGAGCTGGAAAGTACCTCATGACCGGCATTTTAGAAAGATAATTTCATATGAATGTCACTACGGTGATATTTTTGGGAAAGATACAAAAAATTATGAAATATCAATACGCAAGCCTCATCACTCAATGTGTTCTGCTGCTAAAATAAACTTGTTAAGTGAGTGAAACAAAAATGAGTCACTAGAACAGATATTGTTGAACGATTCTATGTAAAAAAAACTGTACATATCTGTCATAAATAAGACAGGAAAAATTATTTAGTAACCCACATTAAATGACCTTATGCACTTCATACAACGACCCGGAAATGTACCGTATTTCTCCGGCAATAAGCCCAGGGGGGCAGTGCATTCAATAAAGTCAAAGGTGGGGGATGGGCTTATTGCCGGATATGAGCCTCAACGTGACCAACATAATCGGCCGCCATCTTTGATTTTCCATGACGTACTGTTGCAGGTACAGCTTATGCATTGTCCATGTTTCATAACTATTTTTTCCGAATCCTTGTGTTGTTAGTTTGTTTGTCAGCAGTCGACATCGATCACGAAAATCCCTATATTTAGAGCAAGTCCTGGACTATCAAATCAACTGCGACATGTAAACACCATAGGTTGGAGAAGCAGGGATGTTACTATAAAAAATAGAAAGTTCACGATCGATAAATTGAAACCTAAGTCCTTATCTTTATCTGACATTTTGGACCACAATTTTATGAGGGTACACTCCACTGATCATTTCGTATATTATCGATCATGTCTCCCCTCACGCCCCTGTGTGATAAAGTAGGTAATTTCAGTTTTTTATACGCCCGTCAAAAATGATGGGACGTATCATGGTATGGCGTTGTCCGTCCGTCCGTCCGTCGTAAACTTTTATTTGTCTGGAGATCTCCTCCTACATTTTCCAACGGATTTCTTTCAAACGTGCTAGGCTACACCACCATGGCAAGTTGTGTTTTCCTGAACGATAGTTGATTCGACAATATTCACTAGTCTTATTGCCCTTTGGGATGCAATTTGCGGCATTATGTAGAAAACGTCACAACATTTTTGTGTTTTCTTTAATTCCTCTAAAATTTGGTATGGTACTTCGAAAAGCTATAATATGTAACATATATTACGGGTTTTGTTGAGTTAATTCAACTTTTTTTTAAATGTCATTGCATATATAGATAAGGCACTATATAGAAAATGCATTTTTGTCATAAACTGTTGTTTTGTCCGGAGATCCTCTCCTACAGTTTTCAACCGATTTCTTTCTAACTAGCTAGGCTTAATTATCATGACATGAAATAATTGTGTTTTCCTGACTGACAGTTTGATTCCACAATATTTACAAAATGTATGACCCTTTGAAACTTCATACTTGATTCAATTTCGGGCATTGTGCAAAAAATGTCACAACTTTTTTGTGTTTTCTACATTTCCTCTAAAATTCGGTATGATACTTCGAAAAACTATTATTTTACGCTTTCTCTTCCGGAACACCTGGTCTTATTCTCTTGTACTTTTACAAGAGTCTCCATGTTAAACTTTCCCTTGTTCATATTTTGCCCCTGGTTCAATCGATTTTGAGTTTGGATTATGATTTTGTTAACGCTTCGGTATTCTCTTATTTATTAAACATATATTACGGGTTTTGTTGACTTATTTCAACGTTTTGCGTTACAGCATTGCATATTTGCAACTGCAAAATATAGGCGTTATGTAGCAAATGCATTTCTGTTGTAAATTGTTGTTCTGTCCCGAGATCTTCTCCTGCAGATTTCAACTGATATCTTTCAAACTTGGTAGGCTTTTATCATCATGACACGAAAGTGTGTTGTTTTCCAGAATTACACACTATTTACTAGAGTTATGGCCCTTTTGAACTTCGTATCTGATACAATTTCGGGCATTTTGTACAAAGTGTCCGAAGTTTTTTGTGTTTCCATACAATTATACTTTCGATAGAATACGACGAGCGTATCATGCCTCCGCTTGCGGTGCTCTTGTTTATCTTTCTTCATATGTTGAATCATGTAGACCAGATAGGCATCGTGTTGCTCTTCTTTGGACGTTTTCAATAAGATCGATATGTTTATATTAGTAAGGAAACCATACTGCACTTGCGTAATCAAGCTGAGATCTGACGAGAGATTTATATAAGGGTATAAATTCTTTCATGTTCATGTAGAAAAGCATATTCTTTGCGCGATTTACCAAGGCAGCTGATGCAGAAGTGTGACGTGCATCTCTCACATTCAAGCATTTTTGCTTCGGTATCCGTGAAAACATCCTTGCATAGCCTGCTATTCCATTGGTTCTATTATATGCTGATGCGAATTATTGGATATTCTCATGACTTTCTGTTGGCCCTGAGCCATCCCGGTGTCCCTTCTCTGTTGTGTTAGAGCCTATTCTGCTACTAGGAGATCGTTTTCTCTGCTTCCGAGACTCGTTACTAGAGCCGCCCCCGCCATTTTGTTTCGCCTTCTGTTAGGCCATCCTCCTAAAAAGCGATATTTACTGAAGTAACTCATTTGTCTTCATAGACATGTTTTATCGTGCTATGAGTTAGTAATGGAACCTGATATGTAAATCAAGACTGAGTAAAAAAAATGACATCGACTAAATTTACTCGCACTTTTTTACACACCAGTAAACAACAAAAAAAATTAAATTATTTCTTAAATACACATTATAAGCATAAAAGGAAAAAAGGCTTACATTTTTACGAACAATTACAATCGACATCCAGAAATGTGAGATACGTTTTTATCCTGTGCCTGGCTCTACACTTGTAGAAACTAACCTCTTGCTCAAAGGTTAGGAAACATTTAAGATGCCCATGTAATAACTAATGTATCAATGTCAGGCATTCAGAGCCTGAGTGATTTAACAGCTAACAAATTGTCAGTATTCAGTTTATAAATTGCGTACAACGGAAAGCGTATATGTCACTGAAAACATCAATTTCATTAGAATGACATTTTGCATTGATTCGAAAAAACAAGTTGCAAGATAATTTAAAGGTTTTTTGTCTATTTTTTAAAAAAAATTTGGGGAAAATAAGTATCCCAATTATCGACAAAAAAAATCAGAGAATACCAAAACGTCAACAAAACCGTAATCCGAACTCAAAATTGATTAAAACAGAGGCAAATAGGAACAAAAGAAATATTTTCATAGAAACCCTCGTTAAAGCAAAAGAGAATAAGACCAGGTGTTCCGGAAGATTAAGCGTCTTATGCTTCATCGACGACACCTGCCATTTAAATCTTGGTCACATCCAAGTAAGCATTAATCACAACAAGTAAGCACACTAATAAGGAAACTCAAAAACGTCCATCTATACAAAATACCAATATACAATATATGTGTCGATGAAATAAAGAGGGCAACCATAAAAGCAGCTGACAACTATCACGAAAATCTCGATATTCAGAGCAAGCCCTAGAATAACGAATCAAGTGCGACATGAAAACACCATAGGATTGAGCAGCAGGAATGTTACGATCAAGAAAGGGAAAGTTTCCGTTCGGAAAATTGAAGTTATCACGTTTATCATACAGCTTAGTTGTAAGTTGTCCGTGTTGGTAATAGTTTAAGTAAAGATCGAGGTAAGAAGCTGATGTAGGATAGTCTGTGAAAGTGAAATGGTAAGATTTGGCAAGGATTTTGTTACCTTTCCTGATAAGCCATTCGAGAAACTCAGCCTCGCATGAAAACAGCCAACAATCTGTTGGAAAATCTTTCCTCCGAACTCAACAAAGATATTGTCAATCACGAATTCAATCATTCTTACTTTAATTTCCTCCGTACATTTCCCCTAGCTTTTGTTGTGCTTTTCACAAAGATATCTCACAGTTATGTATTTGTATCGTCGTTCACCTTTCTTTGAAAAGAAAACTCTCAAAATGAGAGACCGAAGATGTTCTTTCAGTTTGGTACGTGGTATGGTAGTGCACAAGGTGGAAAAATCAAATGTTTTGATGGACGAAACGTTTTTGAAAAGGTGATCAAGACTGATCAGAGGATCGTTTGAGTTTTTCAAAATCCACATCCCATTATTGCCACTTTTAGAGTGTACAATGTCACAATAAGACTGAAACACTGATTTAAAGCGGGATCACGGTAAAACTATTCTTTTTGTTTATTTAGCTTTATTGTATATATGAGTTAAATGAATAATCTTGTGGAAAATTAATGGGTGTTTTACGCTGAAATATGTTCTCAAAAACTTTAATTAATAATTAAAAAAGGGAATCACTATTTGTTGATCAACGATTTGGACATGTACATTTTTTTTCGTCACATATGATAACGCATGCGCATAACAAGCTACATCGGTAAACAAAAAATGACTATCCGCGTGACCTACATGTAACTACCAAGCGAAAAGTGGCCGAATGGTCAAACTATAACGTAAGGATTATATTACGGAAACATAATGAGGGATGGGAAGTATTCAAGGGAGAAACTAACAGCCCAACTGTGTGCATGTTTGCATGTTACAATTATCTTCTGGGTAGCCGCGTCGTTGACACAGCTTCGATTTGGTTTTTGGGCCTCCCAGGGGATAACTCTTTCAATCCTCTGTTACATGAAATTCGTGTGTAAAACTTGAAAGCGTGCTTTGTAATATTCCCTTTATAATTTTCCAGTAAAACGGCATTTTGAATTATATTGCTGAAAAGAAAGATCTTTTTACATACAAGATAAACTGTAGGGGGCATTTGTTTACGTTGTAAAACGCCTGTATAGGTGCGATTGAGGTTATAATGTATACGGCTTCAATTTGGACAAAATGAATAAATTTATGTCATCATGGACGGGAAAAAAATGCTTGTCATACCTAATCTATAAAATACGGATGGTACAAATATTATCGGGTTTGGACCCCGAATGTCAACGAACCTTTAAAACAAAAAAAGTTCCAAAGTGCGTGGTGCGTCATATGAGTACACGGGATACATAATTGTAAGCGTTAACGTATGTTGACGCTGAACGTTGCATTGATTTTGATGAATATATCGAGTCTGAAAAAAAAAATTCAAGACAACGAGTTCTAAAAAAAACATCGGAATCATTTCATTTTATTTTTGTACTTTTCAATGCATGCACACCTTTTTTGAAATCGCTCTAAATGAGGATTCGCTTTAAACAGAAATTAAGGTTTGTCCTGTGGTTGTCATCTTCAGAAACCGACATGACACTGTTAAACGTACAATGACCGAGTGCAGTGTCGCGTGGGCTTCTGACGATGCATGGTTGTATCCTGTACCCATTTGTATCGATCTCAGTCAGGTACGGGTGTCAATAAATAATGAAAAGATGCCGACACATATTTCTTCATATGAATATCGTGTGAAATTAACGTATGATTATTAATGTGAATGTGATTCGAAAAATGTATACACGGACTTTGTGTCTGGTTCATCATCGGACCTATACATTACGCGTCCCCTCTCTTAGGACCCCTTTAGTCAAAAAGGTTGGCAACACGGTCACTTGACGCGTGATCATCGCTATTTTTATCAGGCTTTCCCGAGGAATACAATTTTGCAAGTGGCTAATAAAGACATTTTGAGTGGAATTTTAATATTGAAATATCAGGAAAATGTATCTGGTAGTGCAGACAGCGTGTTCATTCAAGAACTTCATTGTAGACTTCCCCAGGATGCCCCTTTAACGGTACTAAGAACGGTAGTAAGAAGTTTTGATAATGGCTTGGTTGAGCAAAGAGACGAGCCAGCGATAAAACGTTGTTTATAAGGATCATTGTGTAGTTTAGGGATAAAATAAAGACGAGATAGGTCAGCGTCTTTATCATTAACGGATATTTATAATAAACAATATAATTACACACACTCTGTACTATCGATAATTGTCGATATAAGATGTTTTAAACTTTATGCATATGACGTAATGGCGTCCTTCTCACATTTTTGACCTACTTAAAAACCTTATTGTTACATTTTTAATCCTTGTCATGCAACACAATATTATCCACGCTATGTTTAATGAGCTAGAAATAGTCATTTAATCCGTGGGACTAGAAACACAGCACGTGCCCAACTTTTTAAATGGTTACATGTAAGAACTAAATTAATGTTGAATAAAGCATTCGTCAGGATCCTGGACCAGGAACACATAATTTGAATGTTATCAATGTACAAAGCACAATTTGTAATAATAGGAATGAAGATTTTCTTCATTTTAAAATGAGCATGAGTCATAGCTGACCGATACTGGCTGTTGACCGTTCTATGTAGAATATAAATATAACTTTATCATCAAAACCAATGGGCAAATACAAATATATCAAAAACACTCAACATCATTTTGTTCAGTGTTGTCCTGTAACATGGAACAGGATTGCACCTATGGGCCAAAACTCGGTACTGTACAATAGACAAAAAAAATCTGCGAACAAAAATACAATATAGAATGAAAAATGTGTCATAAGTGAATTCAACCAATCAGCTCAAACAGGCTCTTGATGTTACACGAAATTATAATAAAAAAACAAAAGATCCTTCAAATACAAGAATAGTTAAACAGAGCATTTTGGTCTAGTTTATGTGGGGATGCATGACCAGTGAAGATACCTAATTTATTTACTTACATCTTTAAAAAAAACAAATTATTTCGAAGGATAGGACAAATCGGATATATTCTCTTTGCTCGGTTATTGGATTGATATATATTGACGGGGATTTAGATGTTATATGAGCTTCAGCCTTATTTTAATCTATCTTTTTTCTCTCTCTTCTCAAATGATTGTTCCATCCTCTTCAATTGAGAACTACTGACAACATACCACTCGAATATGGAATATTTTCCCACTAGATAGATTACACTTACAATGTTAATATAGCAAAAGCTTATCTTTGACTTGCAAGACCAGACAACATTAATGCATTTTCATAGAAATTATGAACAGCATGATAATAATTTAACAATACTCTTCTTGTTGTTTAATAAACAGAATCAGCAAGAGCAGAAGACAACCTTGAAACATTGGTGACCCGAATCAGTGACACTGAAGGTACGATCCTAATCCAAAACACTTGATGATTTACTTGCAAATGGTGCAATTAATAGACATGCACCACAAACAGATGGTACTTAATAGTTGTATTGTGCTATGAATTAGTGAAGGGGAACTGGTGTGTAAAACAAGACTCTGAATAAATAGTTTCGGCGAATACTTTTACTCGCAAAAGAAAAAAAAACAACCCATTATTACAATTTTCATAAGCTAATGAATTCAATAGTTGAAAGTAAACACTAGTAACATTTGGCTAGATTCATTGGCATTTAGGATGAGTTCAGTGGCATTGAAGAGCATTATAGGCGTCAACGTTAAACAACTGGAGTGGAAACTATCACGGGACCATTTGACCTTATTACTATCTATCAGCACATACTAACATGTAACAAAGTATCACCCAGTTAAATTTCTCAGTTTCGCACATTTTCAGTAGGGGCTGCAATCGTATGAAACACTGATTGGCTCATTTAGCTGGTGAGTCTTAAATCGCTTGTAACAGGGTAGTTACAATGATTTATTACAATTTTACCAGTGAAATATCTAAAATTATTCATTCTATAAAAATGAAATTTTTCACTGTTCCAACAATCACTTTTGCTAATTTGACCAATCAAAACATAGCCTACATTGGTTTAGAAATTTTGGATTCCCCACCTTTTGGCAACTATCATCAGTGAAGAGTCCTAGGAGGACGAAACAGCTGTATGGCGCAGTTTGATTAATCTTTCGGCATACTGTTTTATGACTAAATTTAAAAGGTGCAGGTACTTAGTGTGTTACGCCATTTTTAATAATAGGGGGTGGTAGAATCTGCTTGTGGATTTTTTAGTCCCCGAAGTTTGCTGGAGCCTCAATAGCCACAGTTAATCTCATTTGAGTAGTGGCACGTAACATAATACACACATTTTCATAGTATTTGATTTGAAATTATACAGAACTAGTTTAATTTTACTTCTAAATTCATAAATTAAAGAGGCTTTACGCACCTGACTCTTCTGCTTCTACATTAGTTTAGAAATTTTGGATTCCCACCTTTTGGCCCCTAGCATCACTGAAGAGTCCTAGGAGGACGAAACAGCTGTATGGTGCAGATTAATTCATTTTTTCGCCATACTGTATCTATGAATAAATTTTAAAAAGTGCAACACATGTGTGTGTTTCGTCATCTTTACAAAAAAGCCTGGGAAGCCCTTCTGTTCAGATGCTGGTTAGCTTAATGACACGAAAGCCTTATTTTACTGCACAGAGATTTGTCAACTCATTCGGGATGTTTTCTCTGTAAAAACATAGTGTTTAATTCTACCATTACCTTTCATTTTAAGTAACCTGTTATACTATGCAAGTGAGCAGTTATATCTGTTTGATCGTAGGAAACTTGAGGCAAACGAAACAAGGAGTGGGTCTATCCATATTGTGTCCAAGACTTGAAATCGCAAAATATAGCCAAAAGTACAAAGGAGAACTAGGGATAGTGATAGGAATAAGATTTAACTCACACAAGCCTGAATGGCACTGGTATTTATCATCTGGATAAATGGTGACAAAACGACTCATCATTTCCCTCTCTTCTCACCTTCTTACCGACTGTTAATTCGGCGGTTATCAACATTGCGTAATGATATGGATTGATGACGGGACTTTTTCAAGATATTTTACATTATTTCAGTAATATGACATGCGTATTTAAAATATGAAGACAAATGCATTCTTCATTAAAATCAGTTATCAAAAGAAGTGACGAGTTTTCACATTTTATTGAAATATTTACAGAGAGGACTATATTTTGTCCAAAATAAGTGTCTAGACTTGTTATTGTCAAAAGTATCTACACCAAGTATTGCCAACTTGATGTGATGTTTTGCAACAACAAACAGAATATCTAGCAGTTTCTTCAGTAATACTAAATACATTGCACTCGTAGGGCTAATATTTTGATAGTTTCACTCGTGCTGCGCAGTCGTTAAAAATCAAAATATTAGCCCCACTCGGGAAATACATTTTGTATTACATATGACACTGTTAGATATTCTATATGTATCGATCCTGGAAAAGGGAAGCTCAGATAGGTCACCCATAGATAAACGGTTATCATCTCGGCCTCGAGTGGAGCTTTTAAAATACATTAATTGCGAAATATACATTACTAAGCATAAAACGAAATGACAACAATAATGATACTGAAGCTTTATTCTCTGGCCTGGCCCCTAACAAAGGTGTTATTATTTTGCTGATGAATATCATCAGTGTATGTCACAAGCAAATGTCATTTAACTGTTTTAACAACAATCACCCCTGTGACCTTGAAATTACGTCAACATCATTTATATTTTCAAACCTAATAATCAATCACCTTAACATTTCATATGTGATATATCAAGGCTCTAAACCTTCCAGAACTTGAAAAGGAGTTTGTCAAAATTTGCTATCCAAGGTAGCATTTTTCAATTTTGATCCCTACTGAAATGACATTTAAAGGTTTTACGATACTTGACCCCTCTAACCTTGAGAGTGGGTTAAGTCATTCATTTGTACAAACCTGATAATCCATGACCTTAACATTTTATATGTTAAATATCAAGGCTTTAAGACTTGCAGAACCTGAGAAGAAGTTTTGAAAGTTTGCCACCCAAAATGACGTTTTTCAACTTTGACTCCTACAGAAAAGCGGAAGTAGTTTGAGAAATAAATATTTTATGGCAAATGTTATTTATTTCTGATCCTGCATTCATATGAAATAATAAATTCATTACAATCAACCGTTAAGGAGATATCAGATTAAAAGGTAAAACCGGATATGGCGTTATGGCGGCTATTGCGTTATTTGATGAACTTAAGTATATTACCAGATAACAGGGGAAACACGGAGGTTTCCATAATAAGTTAACAAAATAGAGGCTTTAAATTTACGTCTAGAACAATGTTTATGAAACATTATCAAAATGTCGGCATATACATATAATGTATAAGAGAGTTTTCAAAATTACGTACAACGGAAATCGTATGTGTCACAGAAAAACTGATAACATCGAATTCACAAGAATGACCTTTTGCATCGATTTCAAGAAAATTGAAAACTATTTTTTTTTTTACTTTTTTATTTTTAAATTTAAAACAGAAATCAAGAAATGAAATGATTTTTTTATTTCTTTTTCCAGTTTTGATCTCACAGCGAACTTTTTTATTTTTAATACTTTGCATTAGCATGTAATGGGGAAAATTAGATATGGCTATTATCTACAAATTATATCATTACACTTACTCTGTACAAGCGATAATTACCGACATCGGATGTTTTAATGTACTGGTTGTGGCAGAACCAACACTAGAAACGTTTGTGAAAATTAACTTACGCATTACCTTTTGTCGCATTTGCTAAAATCAAGGTGAGCGATACATGCTCTCTGGGCCTTTTGTTTTTTGTTGAGTGATATTGATAAAACATTTGAGGAGTGCATGTTAAAAATTTCAAGATGGAAATATTGTAATAGTATCTATGAAATCATAGAAAAAAAATTCTGCGAACAAACATACAATATAGAATAAAAAATGTGTCGTAAGTGCATTCAACCAATCAGCTCAAACAGGCTCTTGATGTTACACGAAATGATAATCATAAAACAAACGATCCTTCAAATACAAGAATAGTTAAACAGAGCATTTTGGTCTAGTTTATGTGGGGATGCATGACCAGTGAAGATACCTAATTTATTTACTTACATCTTTAAAAAAACAAATTATTCCGAAGGATAGGACAATCGGATATATTCTCTTTGCTCGGTTATTGGATTGATATATATTGACGGGGATTTAGATGTTATATGAGCTTCAGCCTTATTTTAATCTCTTTTTTTCTCTCTCTTCTCAAATGATTGTTCCATCATCTTCAATTGAGAAGTACTGACAACATACCACTCAAATATGGAATATTTTCCCACTAGATAGATTACACTTACAATGTTAATATAGCAAAAGCTTATCTTTGACTTGCAAAACCAGACAACATTAATGCATTTTCATAGAAATTATGAACAGCATGATAATAATTTAACAACACTCTTCTTGTTGTTTAATAAACAGAATCAGCAAGAGCAGAAGACAACATTGAAACATATGTGACCCGAATCAGTGACACTGAAGGTACGATCCTAATCTAAAACACTTGATGATTTACTTGCAAATGGTGCAATTAATAGACATGCACCACAAACAGATGGTACTTAATAGTTGTATTGTGCTATGAATTAGTGAAGGGGAACTGGTATGAAAACAAGACTCTGAATAAATAGTTTCGGCGAATACTTTTACTCGCAAAAGAAAAAAAAACAAAACATTATTACAATTTTCATAAGCTAATGAATTCAATAGTTGAAAGTAAACACTAGTAACATTTGGCTAGATTCATTGGCATTTAGGATGAGTTCAGTGGCATTGAAGAGCATTATAGGCGTCAGCGTTAAACAACTGGAGTGGAACTATCACGGGACCATTTGACCTTATTACTATCTATCAGCACATACTAACATGTAACAAAGTATCACCCAGTTAAATTTCTCAGTTTCGCACATTTTCAGTAGGGGCTGCAATCGTATGAAACACTGATTGGCTCATTTAGCTGGTGAGTCTTAAATCGCTTGTAACAGGGTAGTTACAATGATTTATTACAATTTTACCAGTGAAATATCTAAAATTATTCATTCTATAAAAATGAAATTTTTCACTGTTCCAACAATCACTTTTGCTAATTTGACCAATCAAAACATAGCCTACATTGGTTTAGAAATTTTGGATGCACCACCTTTTGGCAACTATCATCAGTGAAGAGTCCTAGGAGGACGAAACAGCTGTATGGCGCAGTTTGATTAATCTTTCGGCATACTGTTTTATGACTAAATTTAAAAGGTGCAGGTACTTAGTGTGTTACGCCATTTTTAATAATAGGGGGTGGTAGAATCTGCTTGTGGATTTTTTGGTCCCCGAAGTTTGCTGGAGCCTCAATAGCCACAGTTAATCTCATTTGAGTAGTGGCACGTAACATAATACACACATTTTCATAGTATTTGATTTGAAATTATACAGAACTAGTTTAATTTTACTTCTAAATTCATAAATTAAAGAGGCTTTACGCACCTGACTCTTCTGCTTCTACATTAGTTTAGAAATTTTGGATTCCCACCTTTTGGCCCCTAGCATCACTGAAGAGTCCTAGGAGGACGAAACAGCTGTATGGTGCAGATTAATTCATTTTTTCGCCATACTGTATCTATGAATAAATTTTAAAAAGTGCAACACATGTGTGTGTTTCGTCATCTTTACAAAAAAGCCTGGGAAGCCCTTCTGTTCAGATGCTGGTTAGCTTAATGACACGAAAGCCTTATTTTACTGCACAGAGATTTGTCAACTCATTCGGGATGTTTTCTCTGTAAAAACATAGTGTTTAATTCTACCATTACCTTTCATTTTAAGTAACCTGTTATACTATGCAAGTGAGCAGTTATATCTGTTTGATCGTAGGAAACTTGAGGCAAACGAAACAAGGAGTGGGTCTATCCATATTGTGTCCAAGACTTGAAATCGCAAAATATAGCCAAAAGTACAAAGGAGAACTAGGGATAGTGATAGGAATAAGATTTAACTCACACAAGCCTGAATGGCACTGGTATTTATCATCTGGATAAATGGTGACAAAACGACTCATCATTTCCCTCTCTTCTCACCTTCTTACCGACTGTTAATTCGGCGGTTATCAACATTGCGTAATGATATGGATTGATGACGGGACTTTTTCAAGATATTTTACATTATTTCAGTAATATGACATGCGTATTTAAAATATGAAGACAAATGCATTCTTCATTAAAATCAGTTATCAAAAGAAGTGACGAGTTTTCACATTTTATTGAAATATTTACAGAGAGGACTATATTTTGTCCAAAATAAGTGTCTAGACTTGTTATTGTCAAAAGTATCTACACCAAGTATTGCCAACTTGATGTGATGTTTTGCAACAACAAACAGAATATCTAGCAGTTTCTTCAGTAATACTAAATACATTGCACTCGTGGGGCTAATATTTTGATAGTTTCACTCGTGCTGCGCAGTCGTTAAAAATCAAAATATTAGCCCCACTCGGGAAATACATTTTGTATTACATATGACACTGTTAGATATTCTATATGTATCGATCCTGGAAAAGGGAAGCTCAGATAGGTCACCCATAGATAAACGGTTATCAGCTCGGCCTCGAGTGGAGCTTTTAAAATACATTAATTGCGAAATATACATTACTAAGCATAAAACGAAATGACAACAATAATGATACTGAAGCTTTATTCTCTGGCCTGGCCCCTAACCAAGGTGTTATTATTTTGCTGATGAATATCATCAGTGTATGTCACAAGCAAATGTCATTTAACTGTTTTAACAACAATCACCCCTGTGACCTTGAAATTACGTCAACATCATTTATATTTTCAAACCTAATAATCAATCACCTTAACATTTCATATGTGATATATCAAGGCTCTAAACCTTCCAGAACTTGAAAAGGAGTTTGTCAAAATTTGCTATCCAAGGTAGCATTTTTCAATTTTGATCCCTACTGAAAATGGCATTTAAAGGTTTTACGATACTTGACCCCTCTAACCTTGAGAGCGGGTTAAGTCATTCATTTGTACAAACCTGATAATCCATGACCTTAACATTTTATATGTTAAATATCAAGGCTTTAAGACTTGCAGAACCTGAGAAGAAGTTTTGAAAGTTTGCCACCCAAAATGACGTTTTTCAACTTTGACTCTTACAGAAAAGCGGAAGTAGTTTGAGAAATAAATATTTCATGGCAAATGTTATTTATTTCTGATCCTGCATTCATATGAAATAATAAATTCATTACAATCAACCGTTAAGGAGATATCAGATTAAAAGTTAAAACCGGATATGGCGTTATGGCGGCTATTGCGTTATTTGATGAACTTAAGTATATTACCAGATAACAGGGGAAACACGGAGGTTTCCATAATAAGTTAACAAAATAGAGGCTTTAAATTTACGTCTAGAACAATGTTTATGAAACATTATCAAAATGTCGGCATATACATATAATGTATAAGAGAGTTTTCAAAATTGCGTACAACGGAAATCGTATGTGTCACAGAAAAACTGATAACATCGAATTCACAAGAATGACCTTTTGCATCGATTTCAAGAAAATTGAAAACTATTTTTTTTTTTACTTTTTTATTTTTAAATTTAAAAAAGAAATCAAGAAATTAAATGTTTTTTTTATTTCTTTTTCCAGTTTTGATCTCACAGCGAACTTTTTTATTTTTAATACTTTGCATTAGCATGTAATGGGGAAAATTAGATATGGCTATTATCTACAAATTATATCATTACACTAACTCTGTACAAGCGATAATTTCCGAGATCGGATGTTTTAATGTACTGGTTGTGGCAGAACCAACACTAGAAACGTTTGTGAAAATTAACTTACGCATTACCTTTTGTCGCATTTGCTGAAATCAAGGTGAGCGATACATGCTCTCTGGGCCTTTTGTTTTTTGTTGAGTGATATTGATAAAACATTTGAGGAGTGCATGTTCAAACTTTCAAGATGGAAATATTGTAATAGTATCTATGAAATCATAGAAAAAAAAATTCTGCGAACAAAAATACAATATAGAATGAAAAATGTGTCGTAAGTGAATTCAACCAATCAGCTCAAACAGGCTCTTGATGTTACACGAAATGATAATCATAAAACAAACGATCCTTCAAATACAAGAATAGTTAAACAGAGCATTTTGGTCTAGTTTATGTGGGGATGCATTACCAGTGAAGATACCTAATTTATTTACTTACATCTTTAAAAAAAACAAATTATTCCGAAGGATAGGACAAATCGGATATATTCTCTTTGCTCGGTTATTGAATTGATATATATTGACGGGGATTTAGATGTTATATGAGCTTCAGCCTTATTTTAATCTATCTTTTTTTCTCTCTCTTCTCAAATGATTGTTCCATCATCTTCAATTGAGAACTACTGACAACATACCACTCAAATATGGAATATTTTCCCACTAGATAGATTACACTTACAATGTTAATATAGCAAAAGCTTATCTTTGACTTGCAAGACCAGACAACATTATTGCATTTTCATAGAAATTATGAACAGCATGATAATAATTTAACAATACTCTTCTTGTTGTTTAATAAACAGAATCAGCAAGAGCAGAAGACAACCTTGCAACATTGGTGACCCGAATCAGTGACACTGAAGGTACGATCCTAATCTAAAACACTTGATGATTTACTTGCAAATGGTGCAATTAATAGACATGCACCACAAACAGATGGTACTTAATAGTTGTATTGTGCTATGAATTAGTGAAGGGGAACTGGTGTGTAAAACAAGACTCTGAATAAATAGTTTCGGCGAATACTTTTACTCGCAAAAGAAAAAAAAACAAAACATTATTACAATTTTCATAAGCTAATGAATTCAATAGTTGAAAGTAAACACTAGTAACATTTGGCTAGATTCATTGGCATTTAGGATGAGTTCAGTGGCATTGAAGAGCATTATAGGCGTCAGCGTTAAACAACTGGAGTGGAAACTATCACGGGACCATTTGACCTTATTACTATCTATCAGCACATACTAACATGTAACAAAGTATCACCCAGTTAAATTTCTCAGTTTCACACATTTTCAGTAGGGGCTGCAATCGTATGAAACACTGATTGGCTCATTTAGCTGGTGAATCTTAAATCGCTTGTAACAGGGTAGTAACAATGATTTATTACAATTTTACCAGTGAAATATCTGAAATTATTCATTCTATAAAAATGATATTTTTCACTGTTCCAACAATCACTTTTGCTAATTTGACCAATCAAAACATAGCTTACATTGGTTTAGAAATTTTGGATTCCCCACCTTTTGGCAACTATCATCAGTGAAGAGTCCTAGGAGGACGAAACAGCTGTATGGCGCAGTTTGATTAATCTTTCGGCATACTGTTTTATGACTAAATTTAAAAGGTGCAGGTACTTAGTGTGTTACGCCATTTTTAATAATAGGGGGTGGTAGAATCTGCTTGTGGATTTTTTAGTCCCCGAAGTTTGCTGGAGCCTCAATAGCCACAGTTAATCTCATTTGAGTAGTGGCACGTAACATAATACACACATTTTCATAGTATTTGATTTGAAATTATACAGAACTAGTTTAATTTTACTTCTAAATTCATAAATTAAAGAGGCTTTACGCACCTGACTCTTCTGCTTCTACATTAGTTTAGAAATTTTGGATTCCCACCTTTTGGCCCCTAGCATCACTGAAGAGTCCTAGGAGGACGAAACAGCTGTATGGTGCAGATTAATTCATTTTTTCGCCATACTGTATCTATGAATAAATTTTAAAAAGTGCAACACATGTGTGTGTTACGTCATCTTTACAAAAAAGCCTGGGAAGCCCTTCTGTTCAAATGCTGGTTAGCTTAATGACACGAAAGCCTTATTTTACTGCACAGAGATTTGTCAACTCATTCGGGATGTTTTCTCTGTAAAAACATAGTGTTTAATTCTACCATTACCTTTCATTTTAAGTAACCTGTTATACTATGCAAGTGAGCAGTTATATCTGTTTGATCGTAGGAAACTTGAGGCAAACGAAACAAGGAGTGGGTCTATCCATATTGTGTCCAAGACTTGAAATCGCAAAATATAGCCAAAAGTACAAAGGAGAACTAGGGATAGTGATAGGAATAAGATATAACTCACACAAGCCTGAATGGCACTGATATTTATCATCTGGATAAATGGTGACAAAACGACTCATCATTTCCCTCTCTTCTCACCTTCTTACCGACTGTTAATTCGGCGGTTATCAACATTGCGTAATGATATGGATTGATGACGGGACTTTTTCAAGATATTTTACATTATTTCAGTAATATGACATGCGTATTTAAAATATGAAGACAAATGCATTCTTCATTAAAATCAGTTATCAAAAGAAGTGACGAGTTTTCACATTTTATTGAAATATTTACAGAGAGGAGTATATTTTGTCCAAAATAAGTGTCTAGACTTGTTATTGTCAAAAGTATCTACACCAAGTATTGCCAACTTGATGTGATGTTTTGCAACAACAAACAGAATATCTAGCAGTTTCTTCAGTAATACTAAATACATTTCACTCGTGGGGCTAATATTTTGATAGTTTCACTCGTGCTGCGCACTCGTTAAAAATCAAAATATTAGCCCCACTCGGGAAATACATTTTGTATTACATATGACACTGTTAGATATTCTATATGTATCGATCCTGGAAAAGGGAAGCTCAGATAGGTCACCCATAGATAAACGGTTATCAGCTCGGCCTCGAGTGGAGCTTTTAAAATACATTAATTGCGAAATATACATTACTAAGCATAAAACGAAATGACAACAATAATGATACTGAAGCTTTATTCTCTGGCCTGGCCCCTAACCAAGGTGTTATTATTTTGCTGATGAATATCATCAGTGTATGTCACAAGCAAATGTCATTTAACTGTTTTAACAACAATCACCCCTGTGACCTTGAAATTACGTCAACATCATTTATATTTTCAAACCTAATAATCAATCACCTTAACATTTCATATGTGATATATCAAGGCTCTAAACCTTCCAGAACTTGAAATGGAGTTTGTCAAAATTTGCTATCCAAGGTAGCATTTTTCAATTTTGATCCCTACTGAAAATGGCATTTAAAGGTTTTACGATACTTGACCCCTCTAACCTTGAGAGCGGGTTAAGTCATTCATTTGTACAAACCTGATAATCCATGACCTTAACATTTTATATGTTAAATATCAAGGCTTTAAGACTTGCAGAACCTGAGAAGAAGTTTTGAAAGTTTGCCACCCAAAATGACGTTTTTCAACTTTGACTCTTACAGAAAAGCGGAAGTAGTTTGAGAAATAAATATTTCATGGCAAATGTTATTTATTTCTGATCCTGCATTCATATGAAATAATAAATTCATTACAATCAACCGTTAAGGAGATATCAGATTAAAAGTTAAAACCGGATATGGCGTTATGGCGGCTATTGCGTTATTTGATGAACTTAAGTATATTACCAGATAACAGGGGAAACACGGAGGTTTCCATAATAAGTTAACAAAATAGAGGCTTTAAATTTACGTCTAGAACAATGTTTATGAAACATTATCAAAATGTCGGCATATACATATAATGTATAAGAGAGTTTTCAAAATTGCGTACAACGGAAATCGTATGTGTCACAGAAAAACTGATAACATCGAATTCACAAGAATGACCTTTTGCATCGATTTCAAGAAAATTGAAAACTATTTTTTTTTTACTTTTTTATTTTTAAATTTAAAAAAGAAATCAAGAAATTAAATGTTTTTTTTTATTTCTTTTTCCAGTTTTGATCTCACAGCGAACTTTTTTATTTTTAATACTTTGCATTAGCATGTAATGGGGAAAATTAGATATGGCTATTATCTACAAATTATATCATTACACTAACTCTGTACAAGCGATAATTTCCGAGATCGGATGTTTTAATGTACTGGTTGTGGCAGAACCAACACTAGAAACGTTTGTGAAAATTAACTTACGCATTACCTTTTGTCGCATTTGCTGAAATCAAGGTGAGCGATACATGCTCTCTGGGCCTTTTGTTTTTTGTTGAGTGATATTGATAAAACATTTGAGGAGTGCATGTTCAAACTTTCAAGATGGAAATATTGTAATAGTATCTATGAAATCATAGAAAAAAAAATTCTGCGAACAAAAATACAATATAGAATGAAAAATGTGTCGTAAGTGAATTCAACCAATCAGCTCAAACAGGCTCTTGATGTTACACGAAATGATAATCATAAAACAAACGATCCTTCAAATACAAGAATAGTTAAACAGAGCATTTTGGTCTAGTTTATGTGGGGATGCATTACCAGTGAAGATACCTAATTTATTTACTTACATCTTTAAAAAAAACAAATTATTCCGAAGGATAGGACAAATCGGATATATTCTCTTTGCTCGGTTATTGAATTGATATATATTGACGGGGATTTAGATGTTATATGAGCTTCAGCCTTATTTTAATCTATCTTTTTTTCTCTCTCTTCTCAAATGATTGTTCCATCATCTTCAATTGAGAACTACTGACAACATACCACTCAAATATGGAATATTTTCCCACTAGATAGATTACACTTACAATGTTAATATAGCAAAAGCTTATCTTTGACTTGCAAGACCAGACAACATTATTGCATTTTCATAGAAATTATGAACAGCATGATAATAATTTAACAATACTCTTCTTGTTGTTTAATAAACAGAATCAGCAAGAGCAGAAGACAACCTTGCAACATTGGTGACCCGAATCAGTGACACTGAAGGTACGATCCTAATCTAAAACACTTGATGATTTACTTGCAAATGGTGCAATTAATAGACATGCACCACAAACAGATGGTACTTAATAGTTGTATTGTGCTATGAATTAGTGAAGGGGAACTGGTGTGTAAAACAAGACTCTGAATAAATAGTTTCGGCGAATACTTTTACTCGCAAAAGAAAAAAAAACAAAACATTATTACAATTTTCATAAGCTAATGAATTCAATAGTTGAAAGTAAACACTAGTAACATTTGGCTAGATTCATTGGCATTTAGGATGAGTTCAGTGGCATTGAAGAGCATTATAGGCGTCAGCGTTAAACAACTGGAGTGGAAACTATCACGGGACCATTTGACCTTATTACTATCTATCAGCACATACTAACATGTAACAAAGTATCACCCAGTTAAATTTCTCAGTTTCACACATTTTCAGTAGGGGCTGCAATCGTATGAAACACTGATTGGCTCATTTAGCTGGTGAATCTTAAATCGCTTGTAACAGGGTAGTAACAATGATTTATTACAATTTTACCAGTGAAATATCTGAAATTATTCATTCTATAAAAATGATATTTTTCACTGTTCCAACAATCACTTTTGCTAATTTGACCAATCAAAACATAGCTTACATTGGTTTAGAAATTTTGGATTCCCCACCTTTTGGCAACTATCATCAGTGAAGAGTCCTAGGAGGACGAAACAGCTGTATGGCGCAGTTTGATTAATCTTTCGGCATAATGTTTTATGACTAAATTTAAAAGGTGCAGGTACTTAGTGTGTTACGCCATTTTTAATAATAGGGGGTGGTAGAATCTGCTTGTGGATTTTTTAGTCCCCGAAGTTTGCTGGAGCCTCAATAGCCACAGTTAATCTCATTTGAGTAGTGGCACGTAACATAATACACACATTTTCATAGTATTTGATTTGAAATTATACAGAACTAGTTTAATTTTACTTCTAAATTCATAAATTAAAGAGGCTTTACGCACCTGACTCTTCTGCTTCTACATTAGTTTAGAAATTTTGGATTCCCACCTTTTGGCCCCTAGCATCACTGAAGAGTCCTAGGAGGACGAAACAGCTGTATGGTGCAGATTAATTCATTTTTTCGCCATACTGTATCTATGAATAAATTTTAAAAAGTGCAACACATGTGTGTGTTACGTCATCTTTACAAAAAAGCCTGGGAAGCCCTTCTGTTCAAATGCTGGTTAGCTTAATGACACGAAAGCCTTATTTTACTGCACAGAGATTTGTCAACTCATTCGGGATGTTTTCTCTGTAAAAACATAGTGTTTAATTCTACCATTACCTTTCATTTTAAGTAACCTGTTATACTATGCAAGTTATATCTGTTTGATCGTAGGAAACTTGAGGCAAACGAAACAAGGAGTGGGTCTATCCATATTGTGTCCAAGACTTGAAATCGCAAAATATAGCCAAAAGTACAAAGGAGAACTAGGGATAGTGATAGGAATAAGATTTAACTCACACAAGCCTGAATGGCACTGATATTTATCATCTGGATAAATGGTGACAAAACGACTCATCATTTCCCTCTCTTCTCACCTTCTTACCGACTGTTAATTCGGCGGTTATCAACATTGCGTAATGATATGGATTGATGACGGGACTTTTTCAAGATATTTTACATTATTTCAGTAATATGACATGCGTATTTAAAATATGAAGACAAATGCATTCTTCATTAAAATCAGTTATCAAAAGAAGTGACGAGTTTTCACATTTTATTGAAATATTTACAGAGAGGACTATATTTTGTCCAAAATAAGTGTCTAGACTTGTTATTGTCAAAAGTATCTACACCAAGTATTGCCAACTTGATGTGATGTTTTGCAACAACAAACAGAATATCTAGCAGTTTCTTCAGTAATACTAAATACATTTCACTCGTGGGGCTAATATTTTGATAGTTTCACTCGTGCTGCGCAGTCGTTAAAAATCAAAATATTAGCCCCACTCGGGAAATACATTTTGTATTACATATGACACTGTTAGATATTCTATATGTATCGATCCTGGAAAAGGGAAGCTCAGATAGGTCACCCATAGATAAACGGTTATCAGCTCGGCCTCGAGTGGAGCTTTTAAAATACATTAATTGCGAAATATACATTACTAAGCATAAAACGAAATGACAACAATAATGATACTGAAGCTTTATTCTCTGGCCTGGCCCCTAACCACGGTGTTATTATTTTGCTGATGAATATCATCAGTGTATGTCACAAGCAAATGTCATTTAACTGTTTTAACAACAATCACCCCTGTGACCTTGAAATTACGTCAACATCATTTATATTTTCAAACCTAATAATCAATCACCTTAACATTTCATATGTGATATATCAAGGCTCTAAACCTTCCAGAACTTGTAAAGGAGTTTGTCAAAATTTGCTATCCAAGGTAGCATTTTTCAATTTTGATCCCTACTGAAAATGGCATTTAAAGGTTTTACGATACTTGACCCCTCTAACCTTGAGAGCGGGTTAAGTCATTCATTTGTACAAACCTGATAATCCATGACCTTTACATTTTATATGTTAAATATCAAGGCTTTAAGACTTGCAGAACCTGAGAAGAAGTTTTGAAAGTTTGCCACCCAAAATGACGTTTTTCAACTTTGACTCTTACAGAAAAGCGGAAGTAGTTTGAGAAATAAATATTTCATGGCAAATGTTATTTATTTCTGATCCTGCATTCATATGAAATAATAAATTCGTTACAATCAACCGTTAAGGAGATATCAGATTGAAAATTAAAACCGGATATGGCGTTATGGCGGCTATTGCGTTATTTGATGAACTTAAGTATATTACCAGATAACAGGGGAAACACGGAGGTTTCCATAATAAGTTAACAAAATAGAGGCTTTAAATTTACGTCTAGATCAATGTTTATGAAACATTATCAAAATGTCGGCATATACATATAATGTATAAGAGAGTTTTCAAAATTACGTACAACGGAAATCGTATGTGTCACAGAAAAACTGATAACATCGAATTCACAAGAATGACCTTTTGCATCGATTTCAAGAAAATTGAAAACTATTTTTTTTTTTACTTTTTTATTTTTAAATTTAAAAAAGAAATCAAGAAATTAAATGGTTTTTTTATTTTTTTTTTTCCAGTTTTGATCTCACAGCGAACTTTTTTATTTTTAATACTTTGCATTAGCATGTAATGGGGAAAAGTAGATATGGCTATCATCTACAAATTGTATCATTACACTAACTCTGTACAAGCGATAATTACCGAGATCGGATGTTTTAATGTACTGGTTGTGACAGAACCAACACTAGAAACGTTTGTGAAAATTAACTTACGCATTACCTTTTGTCGCATTTGCTGAAATCAAGGTGAGCGATACATGCTCTCTGGGCCTTTTGTTTTTTGTTGAGTGATATTGATAAAACATTTGAGGAGTGCATGTTAAAAATTTCAAGATGGAAATATTGTAATAGTATCTATGAAATCATAGAAAAAAAAATTCTGCGAACAAAAATACAATATAGAATGAAAAATGTGTCGTAAGTGAATTCAACCAATCAGCTCAAACAGGCTCTTGATGTTACACGAAATGATAATCATAAAACAAACGATCCTTCAAATACAAGAATAGTTAAACAGAGCATTTTGGTCTAGTTTATGTGGGGATGCATTACCAGTGAAGATACCTAATTTATTTACTTACATCTTTAAAAAAACAAATTATTCCGAAGGATAGGACAAATCGGATATATTCTCTTTGCTCGGTTATTGAATTGATATATATTGACGGGGATTTAGATGTTATATGAGCTTCAGCCTTATTTTAATCTATCTTTTTTTCTCTCTCTTCTCAAATGATTGTTCCATCATCTTCAATTGAGAACTACTGACAACATACCACTCAAATATGGAATATTTTCCCACTAGATAGATTACACTTACAATGTTAATATAGCAAAAGCTTATCTTTGACTTGCAAGACCAGACAACATTAATGCATTTTCATAGAAATTATGAACAGCATGATAATAATTTAACAATACTCTTCTTGTTGTTTAATAAACAGAATCAGCAAGAGCAGAAGACAACCTTGCAACATTGGTGACCCGAATCAGTGACACTGAAGGTACGATCCTAATCTAAAACACTTGATGATTTACTTGCAAATAGTGCAATTATTAGACATGCACCACAAACAGATGGTACTTAATAGATGTATTATGCTATGAATTAGTGAAGGGGAACTGGTGTGTAAAACAAGACTCTGAATAAATAGTTTCGGCGAATACTTTTACTCGCAAAAGAAAAAAAAACAAAACATTATTACAATTTTCATAAGCTAATGAATTCAATAGTTGAAAGTAAACACTAGTAACATTTGGCTAGATTCATTGGCATTTAGGATGAGTTCAGTGGCATTGAAGAGCATTATAGGCGTCAGCGTTAAACAACTGGAGTGGAAACTATCACGGGACCATTTGACCTTATTACTATCTATCAGCACATACCAACATGTAACAAAGTATCACCCAGTTAAATTTCTCAGTTTCACACATTTTCAGTAGGGGCTGCAATCGTATGAAACACTGATTGGCTCATTTAGCTGGTGAGTCTTAAATCGCTTGTAACAGGGTAGTAACAATGATTTATTACAATTTTACCAGTGAAATATCTGAAATTATTCATTCTATAAAAATGATATTTTTCACTGTTCCAACAATCACTTTTGCTAATTTGACCAATCAAAACATAGCTTACATTGGTTTAGAAATTTTGGATTCCCCACCTTTTGGCAACTATCATCAGTGAAGAGTCCTAGGAGGACGAAACAGCTGTATGGCGCAGTTTGATTAATCTTTCGGCATAATGTTTTATGACTAAATTTAAAAGGTGCAGGTACTTAGTGTGTTACGCCATTTTTAATAATAGGGGGTGGTAGAATCTGCTTGTGGATTTTTTAGTCCCCGAAGTTTGCTGGAGCCTCAATAGCCACAGTTAATCTCATTTGAGTAGTGGCACGTAACATAATACACACATTTTCATAGTATTTGATTTGAAATTATACAGAACTAGTTTAATTTTACTTCTAAATTCATAAATTAAAGAGGCTTTACGCACCTGACTCTTCTGCTTCTACATTAGTTTAGAAATTTTGGATTCCCACCTTTTGGCCCCTAGCATCACTGAAGAGTCCTAGGAGGACGAAACAGCTGTATGGTGCAGATTAATTCATTTTTTCGCCATACTGTATCTATGAATAAATTTTAAAAAGTGCAACACATGTGTGTGTTACGTCATCTTTACAAAAAAGCCTGGGAAGCCCTTCTGTTCAAATGCTGGTTAGCTTAATGACACGAAAGCCTTATTTTACTGCACAGAGATTTGTCAACTCATTCGGGATGTTTTCTCTGTAAAAACATAGTGTTTAATTCTACCATTACCTTTCATTTTAAGTAACCTGTTATACTATGCAAGTTATATCTGTTTGATCGTAGGAAACTTGAGGCAAACGAAACAAGGAGTGGGTCTATCCATATTGTGTCCAAGACTTGAAATCGCAAAATATAGCCAAAAGTACAAAGGAGAACTAGGGATAGTGATAGGAATAAGATATAACTCACACAAGCCTGAATGGCACTGATATTTATCATCTGGATAAATGGTGACAAAACGACTCATCATTTCCCTCTCTTCTCACCTTCTTACCGACTGTTAATTCGGCGGTTATCAACATTGCGTAATGATATGGATTGATGACGGGACTTTTTCAAGATATTTTACATTATTTCAGTAATATGACATGCGTATTTAAAATATGAAGACAAATGCATTCTTCATTAAAATCAGTTATCAAAAGAAGTGACGAGTTTTCACATTTTATTGAAATATTTACAGAGAGGACTATATTTTGTCCAAAATAAGTGTCTAGACTTGTTATTGTCAAAAGTATCTACACCACGTATTGCCAACTTGATGTGATGTTTTGCAACAACAAACAGAATATCTAGCAGTTTCTTCAGAAATATTAAATACATTTCACTCGTGGGGCTAATATTTTGATAGTTTCACTCGTGCTGCGCACTCGTTAAAAATCAAAATATTAGCCCCACTCGGGAAATACATTTTGTATTACATATGACACTGTTAGATATTCTATATGTATCGATCCTGGAAAAGGGAAGCTCAGATAGGTCACCCATAGATAAACGGTTATCAGCTCGGCCTCGAGTGGAGCTTTTAAAATACATTAATTGCGAAATATACATTACTAAGCATAAAACGAAATGACAACAATAATGATACTGAAGCTTTATTCTCTGGCCTGGCCCCTAACCACGGTGTTATTATTTTGCTGATGAATATCATCAGTGTATGTCACAAGCAAATGTCATTTAACTGTTTTAACAACAATCACCCCTGTGACCTTGAAATTAGGTCAACATCATTTATATTTTCAAACCTAATAATCAATCACCTTAACATTTCATATGTGATATATCAAGGCTCTAAACCTTCCAGAACTTGAAAAGGAGTTTGTCAAAATTTGCTATCCAAGGTAGCATTTTTCAATTTTGATCCCTACTGAAAATGGCATTTAAAGGTTTTACGATACTTGACCCCTCTAGCCTTGAGAGCGGGTTAAGTCATTCATTTGTACAAACCTGATAATCCATGACCTTTACATTTTATATGTTAAATATCAAGGCTTTAAGACTTGCAGAACCTGAGAAGAAGTTTTGAAAGTTTGCCACCCAAAATGACGTTTTTCAACTTTGACTCTTACAGAAAAGCGGAAGTAGTTTGAGAAATAAATATTTCATGGCAAATGTTATTTATTTCTGATCCTGCATTCATATGAAATAATAAATTCGTTACAATCAACCGTTAAGGAGATATCAGATTGAAAATTAAAACCGGATATGGCGTTATGGCGGCTATTGCGTTATTTGATGAACTTAAGTATATTACCAGATAACAGGGGAAACACGGAGGTTTCCATAATAAGTTAACAAAATAGAGGCTTTAAATTTACGTCTAGATCAATGTTTATGAAACATTATCAAAATGTCGGCATATACATATAATGTATAAGAGAGTTTTCAAAATTACGTACAACGGAAATCGTATGTGTCACAGAAAAACTGATAACATCGAATTCACAAGAATGACCTTTTGCATCGATTTCAAGAAAATTGAAAACTATTTTTTTTTGTTACTTTTTTATTTTTTAATTTAAAAAAGAAATCAAGAAATTAAATGGTTTTTTTATTTTTTTTTTTCCAGTTTTGATCTCACAGCGAACTTTTTTATTTTTAATACTTTGCATTAGCATGTAATGGGGAAAAGTAGATATGGCTATCATCTACAAATTGTATCATTACACTAACTCTGTACAAGCGATAATTACCGAGATCGGATGTTTTAATGTACTGGTTGTGACAGAACCAACACTAGAAACGTTTGTGAAAATTAACTTACGCATTACCTTTTGTCGCATTTGCTAAAATCAAGGTGAGCGATACATGCTCTCTGGGCCTTTTGTTTTTTGTTGAGTGATATTGATAAAACATTTGAGGAGTGCATGTTAAAAATTTCAAGATGGAAATATTGTAATAGTATCTATGAAATCATAGAAAAAAAAATTCTGCGAACAAAAATACAATATAGAATGAAAAATGTGTCGTAAGTGAATTCAACCAATCAGCTCAAACAGGCTCTTGATGTTACACGAAATGATAATCATAAAACAAACGATCCGTCAAATACAAGAATAGTTAAACAGAGCATTTTGGTCTAGTTTATGTGGGGATGCATGACCAGTGAAGATACCTAATGTATTTACTTACATCTTTAAAAAAAAAAAAAATATTCCGAAGGATAGGACAAATCGGATATATTCTCCTTGCTCGGTTATTGGATTGATATATATTGACGGGGATTTAGATGTTATATGAGCTTCAGCCTTATTTTAATCTATCTTTTTTTCTCTCTCTTCTCAAATGATTGTTCCATCATCTTCAATTGAGAACTACTGACAACATACCACTCAAATATGGAATATTTTCCCACTAGATAGATTACACTTACAATGTTAATATAGCAAAAGCTTATCTTTGACTTGCAAGACCAGACAACTTTAATGCATTTTCATAGAAATTATGAACAGCATGATAATAATTTAACAATACTCTTCTTGTTGTTTAATAAACAGAATCAGCAAGAGCAGAAGACAACCTTGAAACATTGGTGACCCGAATCAGTGACACTGAAGGTACGATCCTAATCTAAAACACTTGATGATTTACTTGCAAATGGTGCAATTAATAGACATGCACCACAAACAGATGGTACTTAATAGTTGTATTGTGGTATAAATTAGTGAAGGGGAACTGGTGTGTAAAACAAGACTCTGAATAAATAGTTTCGGCGAATACTTTTACTCGCAAAAGAAAAAAAAACAAAACATTATTACAATTTTCATAAGCTAATGAATTCAATAGTTGAAAGTAAACACTAGTAACATTTGACTAGATTCATTGGCATTTAGGATGAGTTCAGTGGCATTGAAGAGCATTATAGGCGTCAGCGTTAAACAACTGGAGTGGAAACTATCACGGGACCATTTGACCTTATTACTATCTATCAGCACATACTAACATGTAACAAAGTATCACCCAGTTAAATTTCTCAGTTTCACACATTTTCAGTAGGGGCTGCAATCGTATGAAACACTGATTGGCTCATTTAGCTGGTGAGTCTTAAATCGCTTGTAACAGGGTAGTAACAATGATTTATTACAATTTTACCAGTGAAATATCTGAAATTATTCATTCTATAAAAATGATATTTTTCACTGTTCCAACAATCACTTTTGCTAATTTGACCAATCAAAACATAGCTTACATTGGTTTAGAAATTTTGGATTCCCCACCTTTTGGCAACTATCATCAGTGAAGAGTCCTAGGAGGACGAAACAGCTGTATGGCGCAGTTTGATTAATCTTTCGGCAAACTGTTCTATGACTAAATTTAAAAGGTGCAGGTACTTAGTGTGTTTCGCCATTTTTAATAATAGGGATTGGTAGAATCTGATGATTTTTTAGTCCCCGAAGTTTGCTGGAGCCTCAATAGCCACAGTTAATCTCATTTGAGTAGTGGCACGTAACATAATACACACATTTTCATAGTATTCGATTTGAAATTATACAGAACTAGTTTAATTTTACTTCTAAATTCATAAATTAAAGAGGCTTTACGCACCTGACTCTTCTGCTTCTACATTAGTTTAGAAATTTTGGATTCCCACCTTTTGGCCCCTAGCATCACTGAAGAGTCCTAGGAGGACGAAACAGCTGTATGGTGCAGTTTAATTCATTTTTTCGCCATACTGTATCTATGAATAAATTTTAAAAAGTGCAACACATGTGTGTGTTACGTCATCTTTACAAAAAAGCCTGGGAAGCCCTTCTGTTCAAATGCTGGTTAGCTTAATGACACGAAAGCCTTATTTTACTGCACAGAGATTTGTCAACTCATTCGGGATGTTTTCTCTGTAAAAACATAGTGTTTAATTCTACCATTACCTTTCATTTTAAGTAACCTGTTATACTATGCAAGTGAGCAGTTATATCTGTTTGATCGTAGGAAACTTGAGGCAAACGAAACAAGGAGCGGGTCTATCCACATTGTGTCCAAGACTTGAAGTCGCAAAATATAGCCAAAAGTACAAAGGAGAACTAGGGATAGTGATAGGAATAAGATATAACTCACACAAGCCTGAATGGCACTGATATTTATCATCTGGATAAATGATGACAAAACTACTCATCATTTCCCTCTCTTCTCACCTTCTAACCGACTGTTAATTCGGCGGTTATCAACATTGCGTAATGATCTGGATTGATGACGGGACTTTTTCAAGATATTTTATATTATTTCAGTAATATGACATGCGTATTTAAAATATGAAGACAAATGCATTCTTCATTAAAATCAGTTATCAAAAGAAGTTACGAGTTTTCACATTTTATTGAAATATTTACAGAGAGGAGTATATTTTGTCCAAAATAAGTTTCTAGACTTGTTATTGTCAAAAGTATCTACACCAAGTATTGTCAACTTGATGTGATGTTTTGCAACAACAAACAGAATACCTAGCAGTTTCTTCAGTAATACTAGATACATTTCACTCGTGGGGCTAATATTTTGATAGTTTCACTCGTGCTGCGCACTCGTTAAAAATCAAAATATTAGCCCCACTCGGGAAATACATTTTGTATTACATATGACACTGTTAGATATTCTATATGTATCGATCCTGGAAAAGGGAAGCTCAGATAGGTCACCCATAGATAAACGGTTATCAGCTCGGCCTCGAGTGGAGCTTTTAAAATACATTAATTGCGAAATATACATTACTAAGCATAAAACGAAATGACAACAATAATGATACTGAAGCTTTATTCTCTGGCCTGGCCCCTAACCAAGGTGTTATTATTTTGCTGATGAATATCATCAGTGTATGTCACAAGCAAATGTCATTTAACTGTTTTAACAACATCACCCCTTTGACCTTGAAATTACGTCAACATCATTTATATTTTCAAACCTAATAATCAATCACCTTAACATTTCATATGTGATATATCAAGGCTCTAAACCTTCCAGAACTTGAAAAGGAGTTTGTCAAAATTTGCTATCCAAGGTAGCATTTTTCAATTTTGATCCCTACTGAAAATGGCATTTAAAGGTTTTACGATACTTGACCCCTCTAACCTTGAGAGCGGGTTAAGTCATTCATTTGTACAAACCTGATAATCCATGACCTTTACATTTTATATGTTAAATATCAAGGCTTTAAGACTTGCAGAACCTGAGAAGAAGTTTTGAAAGTTTGCCACCCAAAATGACGTTTTTCAACTTTGACTCTTACAGAAAAGCGGAAGTAGTTTGAGAAATAAATATTTCATGGCAAATGCTATTTATTTCTGATCCTGCATTCATATGAAATAATAAATTCATTACAAGCAACCCTTAAGGAGATAACAGATTAAAAGTTAAAACCGGATATGGCGTTATGGCGGCTATTGCGTTATTTGATGAACTTAAGTATATTACCAGATAACAGGGGAAACACGGAGGTTTCCATAATAAGTTAACAAAATAGAGGCTTTAAATTTACGTCTAGAACAATGTTTATGAAATATTATCAAAATGTCGGCATATACATATAATGTATAAGAGAGTTTTCAAAATTGCGTACAACGGAAATCGTATGTGTCACAGAAAAACTGATAACATCGAATTCACAAGAATGACCTTTTGCATCGATTTCAAGAAAATTGAAAACTATTTTTTTTTGTTACTTTTTTATTTTTTAATTTAAAAAAGAAATCAAGAAATTAAATGGTTTTTTTATTTTTTTTTTCCAGTTTTGATCTCACAGCGAACTTTTTTATTTTTAATACTTTGCATTAGCATGTAATGGGGAAAAGTAGATATGGCTATCATCTACAAATTGTATCATTACACTAACTCTGTACAAGCGATAATTACCGAGATCGGATGTTTTAATGTACTGGTTGTGACAGAACCAACACTAGAAACGTTTGTGAAAATTAACTTACGCATTACCTTTTGTCGCATTTGCTAAAATCAAGGTGAGCGATACATGCTCTCTGGGCCTTTTGTTTTTTGTTGAGTGATATTGATAAAACATTTGAGGAGTGCATGTTAAAAATTTCAAGATGGAAATATTGTAATAGTATCTATGAAATCATAGAAAAAAAAATTCTGCGAACAAAAATACAATATAGAATGAAAAATGTGTCGTAAGTGAATTCAACCAATCAGCTCAAACAGGCTCTTGATGTTACACGAAATGATAATCATAAAACAAACGATCCGTCAAATACAAGAATAGTTAAACAGAGCATTTTGGTCTAGTTTATGTGGGGATGCATGACCAGTGAAGATACCTAATGTATTTACTTACATCTTTAAAAAAAAAAAAAATATTCCGAAGGATAGGACAAATCGGATATATTCTCCTTGCTCGGTTATTGGATTGATATATATTGACGGGGATTTAGATGTTATATGAGCTTCAGCCTTATTTTAATCTATCTTTTTTTCTCTCTCTTCTCAAATGATTGTTCCATCATCTTCAATTGAGAACTACTGACAACATACCACTCAAATATGGAATATTTTCCCACTAGATAGATTACACTTACAATGTTAATATAGCAAAAGCTTATCTTTGACTTGCAAGACCAGACAACTTTAATGCATTTTCATAGAAATTATGAACAGCATGATAATAATTTAACAATACTCTTCTTGTTGTTTAATAAACAGAATCAGCAAGAGCAGAAGACAACCTTGAAACATTGGTGACCCGAATCAGTGACACTGAAGGTACGATCCTAATCTAAAACACTTGATGATTTACTTGCAAATGGTGCAATTAATAGACATGCACCACAAACAGATGGTACTTAATAGTTGTATTGTGGTATAAATTAGTGAAGGGGAACTGGTGTGTAAAACAAGACTCTGAATAAATAGTTTCGGCGAATACTTTTACTCGCAAAAGAAAAAAAAACAAAACATTATTACAATTTTCATAAGCTAATGAATTCAATAGTTGAAAGTAAACACTAGTAACATTTGACTAGATTCATTGGCATTTAGGATGAGTTCAGTGGCATTGAAGAGCATTATAGGCGTCAGCGTTAAACAACTGGAGTGGAAACTATCACGGGACCATTTGACCTTATTACTATCTATCAGCACATACTAACATGTAACAAAGTATCACCCAGTTAAATTTCTCAGTTTCACACATTTTCAGTAGGGGCTGCAATCGTATGAAACACTGATTGGCTCATTTAGCTGGTGAGTCTTAAATCGCTTGTAACAGGGTAGTAACAATGATTTATTACAATTTTACCAGTGAAATATCTGAAATTATTCATTCTATAAAAATGATATTTTTCACTGTTCCAACAATCACTTTTGCTAATTTGACCAATCAAAACATAGCTTACATTGGTTTAGAAATTTTGGATTCCCCACCTTTTGGCAACTATCATCAGTGAAGAGTCCTAGGAGGACGAAACAGCTGTATGGCGCAGTTTGATTAATCTTTCGGCAAACTGTTCTATGACTAAATTTAAAAGGTGCAGGTACTTAGTGTGTTTCGCCATTTTTAATAATAGGGATTGGTAGAATCTGATGATTTTTTAGTCCCCGAAGTTTGCTGGAGCCTCAATAGCCACAGTTAATCTCATTTGAGTAGTGGCACGTAACATAATACACACATTTTCATAGTATTCGATTTGAAATTATACAGAACTAGTTTAATTTTACTTCTAAATTCATAAATTAAAGAGGCTTTACGCACCTGACTCTTCTGCTTCTACATTAGTTTAGAAATTTTGGATTCCCACCTTTTGGCCCCTAGCATCACTGAAGAGTCCTAGGAGGACGAAACAGCTGTATGGTGCAGTTTAATTCATTTTTTCGCCATACTGTATCTATGAATAAATTTTAAAAAGTGCAACACATGTGTGTGTTACGTCATCTTTACAAAAAAGCCTGGGAAGCCCTTCTGTTCAAATGCTGGTTAGCTTAATGACACGAAAGCCTTATTTTACTGCACAGAGATTTGTCAACTCATTCGGGATGTTTTCTCTGTAAAAACATAGTGTTTAATTCTACCATTACCTTTCATTTTAAGTAACCTGTTATACTATGCAAGTGAGCAGTTATATCTGTTTGATCGTAGGAAACTTGAGGCAAACGAAACAAGGAGCGGGTCTATCCACATTGTGTCCAAGACTTGAAGTCGCAAAATATAGCCAAAAGTACAAAGGAGAACTAGGGATAGTGATAGGAATAAGATATAACTCACACAAGCCTGAATGGCACTGATATTTATCATCTGGATAAATGATGACAAAACTACTCATCATTTCCCTCTCTTCTCACCTTCTAACCGACTGTTAATTCGGCGGTTATCAACATTGCGTAATGATCTGGATTGATGACGGGACTTTTTCAAGATATTTTATATTATTTCAGTAATATGACATGCGTATTTAAAATATGAAGACAAATGCATTCTTCATTAAAATCAGTTATCAAAAGAAGTTATGAGTTTTCACATTTTATTGAAATATTTACAGAGAGGAGTATATTTTGTCCAAAATAAGTTTCTAGACTTGTTATTGTCAAAAGTATCTACACCAAGTATTGTCAACTTGATGTGATGTTTTGCAACAACAAACAGAATACCTAGCAGTTTCTTCAGTAATACTAGATACATTTCACTCGTGGGGCTAATATTTTGATAGTTTCACTCGTGCTGCGCACTCGTTAAAAATCAAAATATTAGCCCCACTCGGGAAATACATTTTGTATTACATATGACACTGTTAGATATTCTATATGTATCGATCCTGGAAAAGGGAAGCTCAGATAGGTCACCCATAGATAAACGGTTATCAGCTCGGCCTCGAGTGGAGCTTTTAAAATACATTAATTGCGAAATATACATTACTAAGCATAAAACGAAATGACAACAATAATGATACTGAAGCTTTATTCTCTGGCCTGACCCCTAACCAAGGTGTTATTATTTTGCTGATGAATATCATCAGTGTATGTCACAAGCAAATGTCATTTAACTGTTTTAACAACATCACCCCTTTGACCTTGAAATTACGTCAACATCATTTATATTTTCAAACCTAATAATCAATCACCTTAACATTTCATATGTGATATATCAAGGCTCTAAACCTTCCAGAACTTGAAAAGGAGTTTGTCAAAATTTGCTATCCAAGGTAGCATTTTTCAATTTTGATCCCTACTGAAAATGGCATTTAAAGGTTTTACGATACTTGACCCCTCTAACCTTGAGAGCGGGTTAAGTCATTCATTTGTACAAACCTGATAATCCATGACCTTTACATTTTATATGTTAAATATCAAGGCTTTAAGACTTGCAGAACCTGAGAAGAAGTTTTGAAAGTTTGCCACCCAAAATGACGTTTTTCAACTTTGACTCTTACAGAAAAGCGGAAGTAGTTTGAGAAATAAATATTTCATGGCAAATGCTATTTATTTCTGATCCTGCATTCATATGAAATAATAAATTCATTACAAGCAACCCTTAAGGAGATAACAGATTAAAAGTTAAAACCGGATATGGCGTTATGGCGGCTATTGCGTTATTTGATGAACTTAAGTATATTACCAGATAACAGGGGAAACACGGAGGTTTCCATAATAAGTTAACAAAATAGAGGCTTTAAATTTACGTCTAGAACAATGTTTATGAAACATTATCAAAATGTCGGCATATACATATAATGTATAAGAGAGTTTTCAAAATTGCGTACAACGGAAATCGTATGTGTCACAGAAAAACTGATAACATCGAATTCACAAGAATGACCTTTTGCATCGATTTCAAGAAAATTAAAAACTATTTTTTTTTTTACTTTTTTATTTTTAAATTTAAAAAAGAAATCAAGAAATTAAATGTTTTTTTATTTCTTTTTCCAGTTTTGATCTCACAGCGAACTTTTTTATTTTTAATACTTTGCATTAGCATGTAATGGGGAAAATTAGATATGGCTATTATCTACAAATTATATCATTACACTAACTCTGTACAAGCGATAATTTCCGAGATCGGATGTTTTAATGTACTGTTTGTGGCAAAACCAACACTAGAAACGTTTGTGAAAATTAACTTACGCATTACCTTTTGTCGCATTTGCTAAAATCAAGGTGAGCGATACATGCTCTCTGGGCCTTTTGTTTTTTGTTGAGTGATATTGATAAAACATTTGAGGAGTGCATGTTAAAAATTTCAAGATGGAAATATTGTAATAGTATCTATGAAATCATAGAAAAAAAAATTCTGCGAACAAAAATACAATATAGAATGAAAAATGTGTCGTAAGTGAATTCAACCAATCAGCTCAAACAGGCTCTTGATGTTACACGAAATGATAATCATAAAACAAACGATCCGTCAAATACAAGAATAGTTAAACAGAGCATTTTGGTCTAGTTTATGTGGGGATGCATTACCAGTGAAAATACCTAATTTATTTACTTACATCTTTAAAAAAACAAATTATTCCGAAGGATAGGACAAATCGGATATATTCTCTTTGCTCGGTTATTGAATTGATATATATTGACGGGGATTTAGATGTTATATGAGCTTCAGCCTTATTTTAATCTATCTTTTTTTCTCTCTCTTCTCAAATGATTGTTCCATCATCTTCAATTGAGAACTACTGACAACATATCACTCAAATATGGAATATTTTCCCACTAGATAGATTACACTTACAATGTTAATATAACAAAAGCTTATCTTTGACTTGCAAGACCAGACAATATTAATGCATTTTCATAGAAATTATGAACAGCATGATAATAATTTAACAATACTCTTCTTGTTGTTTAATAAACAGAATCAGCAAGAGCAGAAGACAACCTTGAAACATTGGTGACCCGAATCAGTGACACTGAAGGTACGATCCTAATCTAAAACACTTGATGATTTACTTGCAAATGGTGCAATTAATAGACATGCACCACAAACAGATGGTACTTAATAGATGTATTGTGCTATGAATTAGTGAAGGGGAACTGGTGTGTAAAACAAGACTCTGAATAAATAGTTTCGGCGAATACTTTTACTCGCAAAAGAAAAACAAAAAACAAAACATTATTACAATTTTCATAAGCTAATGAATTCCATAGTTGAAAGTAAACACTAGTAACATTTGGCTAGATTCATTGGCATTTAGGATGAGTTCAGTGGCATTGAAGAGCATTATAGGCGTCAGCGTTAAACAACTGGAGTGGAAACTATCACGAGACCATTTGACCTTATTACTATCTATCAGCACATACTAACATGTAACAAAGTATCACCCAGTTAAATTTCTCAGTTTCACACATTTTCAGTAGGGGCTGCAATCGTATGAAACACTGATTGGCTCATTTAGCTGGTGAGTCTTAAATCGCTTGTAACAGGGTAGTAACAATGATTTATTACAATTTTACCAGTGAAATATCTGAAATTATTCATTCTATAAAAATGATATTTTTCACTGTTCCAACAATCACTTTTGCTAATTTGACCAATCAAAACATAGCTTACATTGGTTTAGAAATTTTGGATTCCCCACCTTTTGGCAACTATCATCAGTGAAGAGTCCTAGGAGGACGAAACAGCTGTATGGCGCAGTTTGATTAATCTTTCGGCAAACTGTTCTATGACTAAATTTAAAAGGTGCAGGTACTTAGTGTGTTTCGCCATTTTTAATAATAGGGGGTGGTAGAATCTGATGATTTTTTAGTCCCCGAAGTTTGCTGGAGCCTCAATAGCCACAGTTAATCTCATTTGAGTAGTGGCACGTAACATAATACACACATTTTCATAGTATTCGATTTGAAATTATACAGAACTAGTTTAATTTTACTTCTAAATTCATAAATTAAAGAGGCTTTACGCACCTGACTCTTCTGCTTCTACATTAGTTTAGAAATTTTGGATTCCCACCTTTTGGCCCCTAGCATCACTGAAGAGTCCTAGGAGGACGAAACAGCTGTATGGTGCAGTTTAATTCATTTTTTCGCCATACTGTATCTATGAATAAATTTACAAAGTGCAACACATGTGTGTGTTACGTCATCTTTACAAAAAAGCCTGGGAAGCCCTTCTGTTCAAATGCTGGTTAGCTTAATGACACGAAAGCCTTATTTTACTGCACAGGGATTTGTCAACTCATTCAGGATGATTTCTCTGTAAAGCATAGTGTTTAATTCTACCATTACCGTTCATTTTAAGTAACCTGTTATACTATGCAAGTGAGCAGTTCTGTCTGTTTGATCGGAGGAAACTTGTGGCAAACGAAACAAGGAGTGGGCCTATCCACATTGTCTCCAAGACTTGAAATCGCAAAATATAGCCAAAGGTACATAAGAGAACTGGGGATAGTGATAGGGATAAGATGTAACTCAGATAAGCCTGAATGGCACTGATATTTATCATCTGGATAAATGGTGACAAAACAACTCATCATTTCCTTCGCCTCTCACCTTTTTACCGACTGTAAATTCGGCGGTTATCAACATTGCGTAAAGATCTGGATTGATGAAGGGACTTTTTCAAGATATTTTACATTATTTCAGTAATATGACATACTTATTTAAAATATGAAGACAAATACATTCTTCATTAAAATTAGTGATCTAAAGAAGTGACGATTATTCACATTTTATTGAAATATTTACAGAGAGGACTATATTTTGTCCAAAATAAGTGTCTAGACTTGCTAGTGTCAAAAGTATCTACAACAAATATTGTCAACTTGATGTGATGTTTTGCAACAAAAATGTAACAAACAGAATATCTAGCAGTTTCTTCAGTAATACGAAATACATTTCACTCGTGAGGCTAATATTTTGATATTTGTACTCTTGCTGGGAACTCGTAAAAATCAAAATATTAGCCCAACTCGGGAAATACATTATGTATTATAGACTTGAAAGTGGGTCAAGTAATTGATTTGTACAAACCTGATAATCCATGACCTTAACATTTTATATGTTCAATATCAAGGCTTTAAGACTTGGAGAACCTGAGAAGAAGTTTTTGAAAGTTTGCTACCCAAAATGGCGTTTTTCAACTTTGACCCCTACAGAAAACCGGAAGTTGACATTTGAGAAAAATATATTTCATGGCAAATGTTATCTATTTCTGATCCTACATACATATCAAATAATACATTCATTACAATCAACCGTTAAGGAGATATCGGATTAAAAGTTAAAACCGGATATGGCGTTATTGCGGCTATTGCGTTTTTTGATGAACTTAGGTCTATCACCAGATAACAGGGGAAACACTGAAATGACATTTCTATAACAACTTAACAAAATAGAAGCTTTTAATTTGCGTCTAGAATAATGCTTATGAAACATTATCAAAATGTCGGCATATACATATAATATATAAGAGAGTTTTCAAATCTGCGTATAACGGAAATCGTATGAGTCACAGCAAAACTGATAACATCGAATTCACAAGAATGACCTTTTGCATTGATTTCAAGAAAGTTAATAACTATTTTTCTTTTAACTTTTTTTATTTTTAAATTTGAAATAAAAAATCCAGAAATCAAAACTATTTTTTTATTCCTTTTTCCAGTATTATTCTGACAGCGAGCTTTTTTATTTGAAATACTTTGAATTAGCATATATTGGGGGAAATTAGATATGGCTATTATCTACAAATTATATCATTACACAAACTCTGTACAAGCGATAATTTCCGAGATAGGAAGTTTTAATCTACTGGTTGTGGCATAACCTACACCAGAAACGCTTGTAAAAATTAACTGACGCATTACTTTTTGTCGCATTTGCTTCAATCAAGGTCAGCGATAATGCTCTCTAGGCCTTTCGTTTCTGTAGTGTTATATTGATAAAACATTTGAGGAGTCCATGTTAAAAATTTCAAAATAAAGATATTGTTATAGTATCTATGAAATCATAGAAAAAACATTTCTGCGAACAAAAATACAATATAGAATGAAAAATGTGTCATAAGTGAATTCAACCAATCAGCCGAAACAGGCTCTTGATGTTACGCGAAATGATAATCATAAAACAAACTATCCTTCAAATACAAGAATAGTTAAACAGAGCATTTTGGTCTAGTTTATATGGGGATTCATGACCAGTGAAGATAATTAATTAACTAACTTACATTTTTTAAAAATATATTCCGAAGAAAAGGACACAAATCGAATATATTATCTTTGCTCGGTTATTCGATTGATAGATATTGATGGGGATTAAGATGTTATATGAACTTCAGATTGATTTGTATCTATCTTGTTTTTCTCTCTCTTCTCAAATGATTGTACCATCATCTTCAGTTGAGAACTAATGACAACATATCACTCAAATATGGAATATTATCTCACTAGATAGATTACACTTACAATGTTAATATAACGAAAGCTTATCTTTGACTTGCAAGACCAGACAACATTAATGCATTTTCATAGAAATTATGAACAACATGATAATAATTTAACAATACTCTTCTTGTTGTTTAATAAACAGAACCAGCCAGAGCAGAAGACCACCTTGAAACATTGGTGACCCAAATCAGTGACACTGAAGGTACGATCCTAATCTAAAACACTTGATGATTTACTTGCAAATAGTGCAATTATTAGACATGCACCACAAACAGATGGTACTTAATAGATGTATTGTGCTATGAATTAGTGGAGGGAAACTGGTGTGTAAAACAAGACTCTGAATAAACGGTTTCGGCGAATAAATTTAATCGCAAAAGAAAAAAACACCCAACAGTATTACTATTTTCTTAAGCTAATGAATTAAATAGTTGAAGGTAAACACTAGTATCATTTGGCTTGATTCATAGGCATTTATGATGAGTTCATTGGCATTATAGGCGTCAGTATTTAACAACCGGAGTTGGAAATTATCAGGAGACCATTTGACCCTATTACTATCCATCAGCACATACTATAATGTAACAAACTATCACCCAGTTAAATTTCTCAGTTTCGCTTATTTAGTCGTAACACATTTTCAGTAGGGGCTGCAATCGTATGAAACACTGGTTGGCTCATTTAGCTGGTGCATCTTAAATCGACTTGTAACAGGGTAGTAACAATGATTTATTACATTTTTACCAGTGAAACATCTAAAATTATTCATTCTATAAAAATGATATTTTTCACTGTTCAAACAATCACTTTTGCTAATTTGACCTATCAAAGCATAGCTTACATTAGTTTAGAAATTTTGGATTCCCCACCTTTTGGCACCTATCATCTCTGAAGAATTGTAGGAAGACGAAACAGTTGTATGGCGCAGTTTAATTTATCTTTCAGCATACTGTTATATTACCAAATTTTAAAGCTGCAGCACATATATGTGTTACGCCATTTTTAATGAAAGGGGGTGGTAGAATCTGCTTGTAGATGTTTTAGTCCCCGAAGTTTGCTGGAGCCTCAATAGGCACAGTTACTCTCATTTAAGTATCGGCACGTAACATAATGCACACATTTTCATAGTATTCGATTTGAAATTATACAGAACTAGTTTAATTTTACTTCTAAATTCATAAATTAAAGATGTTTTACGCACCTGACCCTTCCATTTCTACATTAGTTTATAAATTTTGGATTCCCAACTTTTGGCCCCTAGCATCACTGAAGAGTCCTAGGAGAACGAAACAGCTGTATGGTGCAGTTTAATTCATTTTTTTGCCATACTGTATCTATTATTAAATTTAAAAGGTGCAGAAGATGTGTGTGTTCCGTCATCTTTACAAACAAGTCTGGGAAACCCTTCTGTTCAAATGCTGGTTAGCTTAATGACACGAAAGCCTTATTTTACTGCACAGTGATTTGTCAACTCATTCAGGATGATTTCTCTGTAAAGCATAGTGTTTAATTCTACCATTACCGTTCATTTTAAGTAACCTGTTATACTATGCAAGTGAGCAGTTCTGTCTGTTTGATCGGAGGAAACTTGTGGCAAACGAAACAAGGAGTGGGCCTATCCACATTGTCTCCAAGACTTGAAATCGCAAAATATAGCCAAAGGTACATAAGAGAACTGGGGATAGTGATAGGGATAAGATGTAACTCAGATAAGCCTGAATGGCACTGATATTTATCATCTGGATAAATGGTGACAAAACAACTCATCATTTCCTTCGCCTCTCACCTTTTTACCGACTGTAAATTCGGCGGTTATCAACATTGCGTAAAGATCTGGATTGATGAAGGGACTTTTTCAAGATATTTTACATTATTTCAGTAATATGACATACTTATTTAAAATATGAAGACAAATACATTCTTCATTAAAATTAGTGATCTAAAGAAGTGACGATTATTCACATTTTATTGAAATATTTACAGAGAGGACTATATTTTGTCCAAAATAAGTGTCTAGACTTGCTAGTGTCAAAAGTATCTACAACAAATATTGTCAACTTGATGTGATGTTTTGCAACAAAAATGTAACAAACAGAATATCTAGCAGTTTCTTCAGTAATACGAAATACATTTCACTCGTGAGGCTAATATTTTGATATTTGCACTCTTGCTGGGAACTCGTAAAAATCAAAATATTAGCCCAACTCGGGAAATACATTATGTATTATAGACTTGAAAGTGGGTCAAGTAATTGATTTGTACAAACCTGATAATCCATGACCTTAACATTTTATATGTTCAATATCAAGGCTTTAAGACTTGGAGAACCTGAGAAGAAGTTTTTGAAAGTTTGCTACCCAAAATGGCGTTTTTCAACTTTGACCCCTACAGAAAACCGGAAGTTGACATTTGAGAAAAATATATTTCATGGCAAATGTTATCTATTTCTGATCCTACATACATATCAAATAATACATTCATTACAATCAACCGTTAAGGAGATATCGGATTAAAAGTTAAAACCGGATATGGCGTTATTGCGGCTATTGCGTTTTTTGATGAACTTAGGTCTATCACCAGATAACAGGGGAAACACTGAAATGACATTTCTATAACAACTTAACAAAATAGAAGCTTTTAATTTGCGTCTAGAATAATGCTTATGAAACATTATCAAAATGTCGGCATATACATATAATATATAAGAGAGTTTTCAAATCTGCGTATAACGGAAATCGTATGAGTCACAGCAAAACTGATAACATCGAATTCACAAGAATGACCTTTTGCATTGATTTCAAGAAAGTTAATAACTATTTTTCTTTTAACTTTTTTTATTTTTAAATTTGAAATAAAAAATCCAGAAATCAAAACTATTTTTTTATTCCTTTTTCCAGTATTATTCTGACAGCGAGCTTTTTTATTTGAAATACTTTGAATTAGCATATATTGGGGGAAATTAGATATGGCTATTATCTACAAATTATATCATTACACAAACTCTGTACAAGCGATAATTTCCGAGATAGGAAGTTTTAATCTACTGGTTGTGGCATAACCTACACCAGAAACGCTTGTAAAAATTAACTGACGCATTACTTTTTGTCGCATTTGCTTCAATCAAGGTCAGCGATAATGCTCTCTAGGCCTTTTGTTTCTGTAGTGTTATATTGATAAAACATTTGAGGAGTCCATGTTAAAAATTTCAAAATAAAGATATTGTTATAGTATCTATGAAATCATAGAAAAAACATTTCTGCGAACAAAAATACAATATAGAATGAAAAATGTGTCATAAGTGAATTCAACCAATCAGCCGAAACAGGCTCTTGATGTTACGCGAAATGATAATCATAAAACAAACTATCCTTCAAATACAAGAATAGTTAAACAGAGCATTTTGGTCTAGTTTATATGGGGATTCATGACCAGTGAAGATAACTAATTAACTAACTTACATTTTTTAAAAATATATTCCGAAGAAAAGGACACAAATCGAATATATTATCTTTGCTCGGTTATTCGATTGATAGATATTGATGGGGATTAAGATGTTATATGAACTTCAGATTGATTTGTATCTATCTTGTTTTTCTCTCTCTTCTCAAATGATTGTACCATCATCTTCAGTTGAGAACTAATGACAACATATCACTCAAATATGGAATATTATCTCACTAGATAGATTACACTTACAATGTTAATATAACGAAAGCTTATCTTTGACTTGCAAGACCAGACAACATTAATGCATTTTCATAGAAATTATGAACAACATGATAATAATTTAACAATACTCTTCTTGTTGTTTAATAAACAGAACCAGCCAGAGCAGAAGACCACCTTGAAACATTGGTGACCCAAATCAGTGACACTGAAGGTACGATCCTAATCTAAAACACTTGATGATTTACTTGCAAATAGTGCAATTATTAGACATGCACCACAAACAGATGGTACTTAATAGATGTATTGTGCTATGAATTAGTGGAGGGAAACTGGTGTGTAAAACAAGACTCTGAATAAACGGTTTCGGCGAATAAATTTAATCGCAAAAGAAAAAAACACCCAACAGTATTACTATTTTCTTAAGCTAATGAATTAAATAGTTGAAGGTAAACACTAGTATCATTTGGCTTGATTCATAGGCATTTATGATGAGTTCATTGGCATTATAGGCGTCAGTATTTAACAACCGGAGTTGGAAATTATCAGGAGACCATTTGACCCTATTACTATCCATCAGCACATACTATAATGTAACAAACTATCACCCAGTTAAATTTCTCAGTTTCGCTTATTTAGTCGTAACACATTTTCAGTAGGGGCTGCAATCGTATGAAACACTGGTTGGCTCATTTAGCTGGTGCATCTTAAATCGACTTGTAACAGGGTAGTAACAATGATTTATTACATTTTTACCAGTGAAACATCTAAAATTATTCATTCTATAAAAATGATATTTTTCACTGTTCAAACAATCACTTTTGCTAATTTGACCTATCAAAGCATAGCTTACATTAGTTTAGAAATTTTGGATTCCCCACCTTTTGGCACCTATCATCTCTGAAGAATTGTAGGAAGACGAAACAGTTGTATGGCGCAGTTTAATTTATCTTTCAGCATACTGTTATATTACAAAATTTTAAAGCTGCAGCACATATATGTGTTACGCCATTTTTAATGAAAGGGGGTGGTAGAATCTGCTTGTAGATGTTTTAGTCCCCGAAGTTTGCTGGAGCCTCAATAGGCACAGTTACTCTCATTTAAGTATCGGCACGTAACATAATGCACACATTTTCATAGTATTCGATTTGAAATTATACAGAACTAGTTTAATTTTACTTCTAAATTCATAAATTAAAGATGTTTTACGCACCTGACCCTTCCATTTCTACATTAGTTTATAAATTTTGGATTCCCAACTTTTGGCCCCTAGCATCACTGAAGAGTCCTAGGAGGACGAAACAGCTGTATGGTGCAGTTTAATTCATTTTTTTGCCATACTGTATCTATTATTAAATTTAAAAGGTGCAGAAGATGTGTGTGTTCCGTCATCTTTACAAACAAGTCTGGGAAACCCTTCTGTTCAAATGCTGGTTAGCTTAATGACACGAAAGCCTTATTTTACTGCACAGTGATTTGTCAACTCATTCAGGATGATTTCTCTGTAAAGCATAGTGTTTAATTCTACCATTACCGTTCATTTTAAGTAACCTGTTATACTATGCAAGTGAGCAGTTCTGTCTGTTTGATCGGAGGAAACTTGTGGCAAACGAAACAAGGAGTGGGCCTATCCACATTGTCTCCAAGACTTGAAATCGCAAAATATAGCCAAAGGTACATAAGAGAACTGGGGATAGTGATAGGGATAAGATGTAACTCAGATAAGCCTGAATGGCACTGATATTTATCATCTGGATAAATGGTGACAAAACAACTCATCATTTCCTTCGCCTCTCACCTTTTTACCGACTGTAAATTCGGCGGTTATCAACATTGCGTAAAGATCTGGATTGATGAAGGGACTTTTTCAAGATATTTTACATTATTTCAGTAATATGACATACTTATTTAAAATATGAAGACAAATACATTCTTCATTAAAATTAGTGATCTAAAGAAGTGACGATTATTCACATTTTATTGAAATATTTACAGAGAGGACTATATTTTGTCCAAAATAAGTGTCTAGACTTGCTAGTGTCAAAAGTATCTACAACAAATATTGTCAACTTGATGTGATGTTTTGCAACAAAAATGTAACAAACAGAATATCTAGCAGTTTCTTCAGTAATACGAAATACATTTCACTCGTGAGGCTAATATTTTGATATTTGCACTCTTGCTGGGAACTCGTAAAAATCAAAATATTAGCCCAACTCGGGAAATACATTATGTATTATAGACTTGAAAGTGGGTCAAGTAATTGATTTGTACAAACCTGATAATCCATGACCTTAACATTTTATATGTTCAATATCAAGGCTTTAAGACTTGGAGAACCTGAGAAGAAGTTTTTGAAAGTTTGCTACCCAAAATGGCGTTTTTCAACTTTGACCCCTACAGAAAACCGGAAGTTGACATTTGAGAAAAATATATTTCATGGCAAATGTTATCTATTTCTGATCCTACATACATATCAAATAATACATTCATTACAATCAACCGTTAAGGAGATATCGGATTAAAAGTTAAAACCGGATATGGCGTTATTGCGGCTATTGCGTTTTTTGATGAACTTAGGTCTATCACCAGATAACAGGGGAAACACTGAAATGACATTTCTATAACAACTTAACAAAATAGAAGCTTTTAATTTGCGTCTAGAATAATGCTTATGAAACATTATCAAAATGTCGGCATATACATATAATATATAAGAGAGTTTTCAAATCTGCGTACAACGGAAATCGTATGAGTCACAGCAAAACTGATAACATCGAATTCACAAGAATGACCTTTTGCATTGATTTCAAGAAAGTTAATAACTATTTTTCTTTTAACTTTTTTTATTTTTAAATTTGAAATAAAAAATCCAGAAATCAAAACTATTTTTTTATTCCTTTTTCCAGTATTGATCTGACAGCGAGCTTTTTTATTTGAAATACTTTGAATTAGCATATATTGGGGGAAATTAGATATGGCTATTATCTACAAATTATATCATTACACAAACTCTGTACAAGCGATAATTTCCGAGATAGGAAGTTTTAATCTACTGGTTGTGGCATAACCTACACCAGAAACGCTTGTAAAAATTAACTGACGCATTACTTTTTGTCGCATTTGCTTCAATCAAGGTCAGCGATAATGCTCTCTAGGCCTTTTGTTTCTGTAGTGTTATATTGATAAAACATTTGAGGAGTCCATGTTAAAAATTTCAAAATAAAGATATTGTTATAGTATCTATGAAATCATAGAAAAAACATTTCTGCGAACAAAAATACAATATAGAATGAAAAATGTGTCATAAGTGAATTCAACCAATCAGCCGAAACAGGCTCTTGATGTTACGCGAAATGATAATCATAAAACAAACTATCCTTCAAATACAAGAATAGTTAAACAGAGCATTTTGGTCTAGTTTATATGGGGATTCATGACCAGTGAAGATAACTAATTAACTAACTTACATTTTTTAAAAATATATTCCGAAGAAAAGGACACAAATCGAATATATTATCTTTGCTCGGTTATTCGATTGATAGATATTGATGGGGATTAAGATGTTATATGAACTTCAGATTGATTTGTATCTATCTTGTTTTTCTCTCTCTTCTCAAATGATTGTACCATCATCTTCAGTTGAGAACTAATGACAACATATCACTCAAATATGGAATATTATCTCACTAGATAGATTACACTTACAATGTTAATATAACGAAAGCTTATCTTTGACTTGCAAGACCAGACAACATTAATGCATTTTCATAGAAATTATGAACAACATGATAATAATTTAACAATACTCTTCTTGTTGTTTAATAAACAGAACCAGCCAGAGCAGAAGACCACCTTGAAACATTGGTGACCCAAATCAGTGACACTGAAGGTACGATCCTAATCTAAAACAATTGATGATTTACTTGCAAATAGTGCAATTATTAGACATGCACCACAAACAGATGGTACTTAATAGATGTATTGTGCTATGAATTAGTGGAGGGAAACTGGTGTGTAAAACAAGACTCTGAATAAACGGTTTCGGCGAATAAATTTAATCGCAAAAGAAAAAAACACCCAACAGTATTACTATTTTCTTAAGCTAATGAATTAAATAGTTGAAGGTAAACACTAGTATCATTTGGCTTGATTCATAGGCATTTATGATGAGTTCATTGGCATTATAGGCGTCAGTATTTAACAACCGGAGTTGGAAATTATCAGGAGACCATTTGACCCTATTACTATCCATCAGCACATACTATAATGTAACAAACTATCACCCAGTTAAATTTCTCAGTTTCGCTTATTTAGTCGTAACACATTTTCAGTAGGGGCTGCAATCGTATGAAACACTGGTTGGCTCATTTAGCTGGTGCATCTTAAATCGACTTGTAACAGGGTAGTAACAATGATTTATTACATTTTTACCAGTGAAACATCTAAAATTATTCATTCTATAAAAATGATATTTTTCACTGTTCAAACAATCACTTTTGCTAATTTGACCTATCAAAGCATAGCTTACATTAGTTTAGAAATTTTGGATTCCCCACCTTTTGGCACCTATCATCTCTGAAGAATTGTAGGAAGACGAAACAGTTGTATGGCGCAGTTTAATTTATCTTTCAGCATACTGTTATATTACAAAATTTTAAAGCTGCAGCACATATATGTGTTACGCCATTTTTAATGAAAGGGGGTGGTAGAATCTGCTTGTAGATGTTTTAGTCCCCGAAGTTTGCTGGAGCCTCAATAGGCACAGTTACTCTCATTTAAGTATCGGCACGTAACATAATGCACACATTTTCATAGTATTCGATTTGAAATTATACAGAACTAGTTTAATTTTACTTCTAAATTCATAAATTAAAGATGTTTTACGCACCTGACCCTTCCATTTCTACATTAGTTTATAAATTTTGGATTCCCAACTTTTGGCCCCTAGCATCACTGAAGAGTCCTAGGAGGACGAAACAGCTGTATGGTGCAGTTTAATTCATTTTTTTGCCATACTGTATCTATTATTAAATTTAAAAGGTGCAGAAGATGTGTGTGTTCCGTCATCTTTACAAACAAGTCTGGGAAACCCTTCTGTTCAAATGCTGGTTAGCTTAATGACACGAAAGCCTTATTTTACTGCACAGTGATTTGTCAACTCATTCAGGATGATTTCTCTGTAAAGCATAGTGTTTAATTCTACCATTACCGTTCATTTTAAGTAACCTGTTATACTATGCAAGTGAGCAGTTCTGTCTGTTTGATCGGAGGAAACTTGAGGCAAACGAAACAAGGAGTGGGCCTATCCACATTGTCTCCAAGACTTGAAATCGCAAAATATAGCCAAAGGTACATAAGAGAACTGGGGATAGTGATAGGGATAAGATGTAACTCAGATAAGCCTGAATGGCACTGATATTTATCATCTGGATAAATGGTGACAAAACAACTCATCATTTCCTTCGCCTCTCACCTTTTTACCGACTGTAAATTCGGCGGTTATCAACATTGCGTAAAGATCTGGATTGATGAAGGGACTTTTTCAAGATATTTTACATTATTTCAGTAATATGACATACTTATTTAAAATATGAAGACAAATACATTCTTCATTAAAATTAGTGATCTAAAGAAGTGACGATTATTCACATTTTATTGAAATATTTACAGAGAGGACTATTTTTTGTCCAAAATAAGTGTCTAGACTTGCTAGTGTCAAAAGTATCTACAACAAATATTGTCAACTTGATGTGATGTTTTGCAACAAAAATGTAACAAACAGAATATCTAGCAGTTTCTTCAGTAATACGAAATACATTTCACTCGTGAGGCTAATATTTTGATATTTGCACTCTTGCTGGGAACTCGTAAAAATCAAAATATTAGCCCAACTCGGGAAATACATTATGTATTATAGACTTGAAAGTGGGTCAAGTAATTGATTTGTACAAACCTGATAATCCATGACCTTAACATTTTATATGTTCAATATCAAGGCTTTAAGACTTGGAGAACCTGAGAAGAAGTTTTTGAAAGTTTGCTACCCAAAATGGCGTTTTTCAACTTTGACCCCTACAGAAAACCGGAAGTTGACATTTGAGAAAAAATATATTTCATGGCAAATGTTATCTATTTCTGATCCTACATACATATCAAATAATACATTCATTACAATCAACCGTTAAGGAGATATCGGATTAAAAGTTAAAACCGGATATGGCGTTATTGCGGCTATTGCGTTTTTTGATGAACTTAGGTCTATCACCAGATAACAGGGGAAACACTGAAATGACATTTCTATAACAACTTAACAAAATAGAAGCTTTTAATTTGCGTCTAGAATAATGCTTATGAAACATTATCAAAATGTCGGCATATACATATAATATATAAGAGAGTTTTCAAATCTGCGTACAACGGAAATCGTATGAGTCACAGCAAAACTGATAACATCGAATTCACAAGAATGACCTTTTGCATTGATTTCAAGAAAGTTAATAACTATTTTTCTTTTAACTTTTTTTATTTTTAAATTTGAAATAAAAAATCCAGAAATCAAAACTATTTTTTTATTCCTTTTTCCAGTATTGATCTGACAGCGAGCTTTTTTATTTGAAATACTTTGAATTAGCATATATTGGGGGAAATTAGATATGGCTATTATCTACAAATTATATCATTACACAAACTCTGTACAAGCGATAATTTCCGAGATAGGAAGTTTTAATCTACTGGTTGTGGCATAACCTACACCAGAAACGCTTGTAAAAATTAACTGACGCATTACTTTTTGTCGCATTTGCTTCAATCAAGGTCAGCGATAATGCTCTCTAGGCCTTTTGTTTCTGTAGTGTTATATTGATAAAACATTTGAGGAGTCCATGTTAAAAATTTCAAAATAAAGATATTGTTATAGTATCTATGAAATCATAGAAAAAACATTTCTGCGAACAAAAATACAATATAGAATGAAAAATGTGTCATAAGTGAATTCAACCAATCAGCCGAAACAGGCTCTTGATGTTACGCGAAATGATAATCATAAAACAAACTATCCTTCAAATACAAGAATAGTTAAACAGAGCATTTTGGTCTAGTTTATATGGGGATTCATGACCAGTGAAGATAACTAATTAACTAACTTACATTTTTTAAAAATATATTCCGAAGAAAAGGACACAAATCGAATATATTATCTTTGCTCGGTTATTCGATTGATAGATATTGATGGGGATTAAGATGTTATATGAACTTCAGATTGATTTGTATCTATCTTGTTTTTCTCTCTCTTCTCAAATGATTGTACCATCATCTTCAGTTGAGAACTAATGACAACATATCACTCAAATATGGAATATTATCTCACTAGATAGATTACACTTACAATGTTAATATAACGAAAGCTTATCTTTGACTTGCAAGACCAGACAACATTAATGCATTTTCATAGAAATTATGAACAACATGATAATAATTTAACAATACTCTTCTTGTTGTTTAATAAACAGAACCAGCCAGAGCAGAAGACCACCTTGAAACATTGGTGACCCAAATCAGTGACACTGAAGGTACGATCCTAATCTAAAACACTTGATGATTTACTTGCAAATAGTGCAATTATTAGACATGCACCACAAACAGATGGTACTTAATAGATGTATTGTGCTATGAATTAGTGGAGGGAAACTGGTGTGTAAAACAAGACTCTGAATAAACGGTTTCGGCGAATAAATTTAATCGCAAAAGAAAAAAACACCCAACAGTATTACTATTTTCTTAAGCTAATGAATTAAATAGTTGAAGGTAAACACTAGTATCATTTGGCTTGATTCATAGGCATTTATGATGAGTTCATTGGCATTATAGGCGTCAGTATTTAACAACCGGAGTTGGAAATTATCAGGAGACCATTTGACCCTATTACTATCCATCAGCACATACTATAATGTAACAAACTATCACCCAGTTAAATTTCTCAGTTTCGCTTATTTAGTCGTAACACATTTTCAGTAGGGGCTGCAATCGTATGAAACACTGGTTGGCTCATTTAGCTGGTGCATCTTAAATCGACTTGTAACAGGGTAGTAACAATGATTTATTACATTTTTACCAGTGAAACATCTAAAATTATTCATTCTATAAAAATGATATTTTTCACTGTTCAAACAATCACTTTTGCTAATTTGACCTATCAAAGCATAGCTTACATTAGTTTAGAAATTTTGGATTCCCCACCTTTTGGCACCTATCATCTCTGAAGAGTTGTAGGAAGACGAAACAGTTGTATGGCGCAGTTTAATTTATCTTTCAGCATACTGTTATATTACCAAATTTTAAAGCTGCAGCACATATATGTGTTACGCCATTTTTAATGAAAGGGGGTGGTAGAATCTGCTTGTAGATGTTTTAGTCCCCGAAGTTTGCTGGAGCCTCAATAGGCACAGTTACTCTCATTTAAGTATCGGCACGTAACATAATGCACACATTTTCATAGTATTCGATTTGAAATTATACAGAACTAGTTTAATTTTACTTCTAAATTCATAAATTAAAGATGTTTTACGCACCTGACCCTTCCATTTCTACATTAGTTTATAAATTTTGGATTCCCAACTTTTGGCCCCTAGCATCACTGAAGAGTCCTAGGAGGACGAAACAGCTGTATGGTGCAGTTTAATTCATTTTTTTGCCATACTGTATCTATTATTAAATTTAAAAGGTGCAGAAGATGTGTGTGTTCCGTCATCTTTACAAACAAGTCTGGGAAACCCTTCTGTTCAAATGCTGGTTAGCTTAATGACACGAAAGCCTTATTTTACTGCACAGTGATTTGTCAACTCATTCAGGATGATTTCTCTGTAAAGCATAGTGTTTATTTCTACCATTACCGTTCATTTTAAGTAACCTGTTATACTATGCAAGTGAGCAGTTCTGTCTGTTTGATCGGAGGAAACTTGTGGCAAACGAAACAAGGAGTGGGCCTATCCACATTGTCTCCAAGACTTGAAATCGCAAAATATAGCCAAAGGTACATAAGAGAACTGGGGATAGTGATAGGGATAAGATGTAACTCAGATAAGCCTGAATGGCACTGATATTTATCATCTGGATAAATGGTGACAAAACAACTCATCATTTCCTTCGCCTCTCACCTTTTTACCGACTGTAAATTCGGCGGTTATCAACATTGCGTAAAGATCTGGATTGATGAAGGGACTTTTTCAAGATATTTTACATTATTTCAGTAATATGACATACTTATTTAAAATATGAAGACAAATACATTCTTCATTAAAATTAGTGATCTAAAGAAGTGACGATTATTCACATTTTATTGAAATATTTACAGAGAGGACTATTTTTTGTCCAAAATAAGTGTCTAGACTTGCTAGTGTCAAAAGTATCTACAACAAATATTGTCAACTTGATGTGATGTTTTGCAACAAAAATGTAACAAACAGAATATCTAGCAGTTTCTTCAGTAATACGAAATACATTTCACTCGTGAGGCTAATATTTTGATATTTGCACTCTTGCTGGGAACTCGTAAAAATCAAAATATTAGCCCAACTCGGGAAATACATTATGTATTATAGACTTGAAAGTGGGTCAAGTAATTGATTTGTACAAACCTGATAATCCATGACCTTAACATTTTATATGTTCAATATCAAGGCTTTAAGACTTGGAGAACCTGAGAAGAAGTTTTTGAAAGTTTGCTACCCAAAATGGCGTTTTTCAACTTTGACCCCTACAGAAAACCGGAAGTTGACATTTGAGAAAAATATATTTCATGGCAAATGTTATCTATTTCTGATCCTACATACATATCAAATAATACATTCATTACAATCAACCGTTAAGGAGATATCGGATTAAAAGTTAAAACCGGATATGGCGTTATTGCGGCTATTGCGTTTTTTGATGAACTTAGGTCTATCACCAGATAACAGGGGAAACACTGAAATGACATTTCTATAACAACTTAACAAAATAGAAGCTTTTAATTTGCGTCTAGAATAATGCTTATGAAACATTATCAAAATGTCGGCATATACATATAATATATAAGAGAGTTTTCAAATCTGCGTACAACGGAAATCGTATGAGTCACAGCAAAACTGATAACATCGAATTCACAAGAATGACCTTTTGCATTGATTTCAAGAAAGTTAATAACTATTTTTCTTTTAACTTTTTTTATTTTTAAATTTGAAATAAAAAATCCAGAAATCAAAACTATTTTTTTATTCCTTTTTCCAGTATTGATCTGACAGCGAGCGTTTTTATTTGAAATACTTTGAATTAGCATATATTGGGGGAAATTAGATATGGCTATTATCTACAAATTATATCATTACACAAACTCTGTACAAGCGATAATTTCCGAGATAGGAAGTTTTAATCTACTGGTTGTGGCATAACCTACACCAGAAACGCTTGTAAAAATTAACTGACGCATTACTTTTTGTCGCATTTGCTTCAATCAAGGTCAGCGATAATGCTCTCTAGGCCTTTCGTTTCTGTAGTGTTATATTGATAAAACATTTGAGGAGTCCATGTTAAAAATTTCAAAATAAAGATATTGTTATAGTATCTATGAAATCATAGAAAAAACATTTCTGCGAACAAAAATACAATATAGAATGAAAAATGTGTCATAAGTGAATTCAACCAATCAGCCGAAACAGGCTCTTGATGTTACGCGAAATGATAATCATAAAACAAACTATCCTTCAAATACAAGAATAGTTAAACAGAGCATTTTGGTCTAGTTTATATGGGGATTCATGACCAGTGAAGATAACTAATTAACTAACTTACATTTTTTAAAAATATGTTCCGAAGAAAAGGACACAAATCGAATATATTATCTTTGCTCGGTTATTGGATTGCTAGATATTGATGGGGATTAAGATGTTATATGAACTTCAGATTGATTTGTATCTATCTTGTTTTTCTCTCTCTTCTCAAATGATTGTACCATCATCTTCAGTTGAGAACTAATGACAACATATCACTCAAATATGGAATATTATCTCACTAGATAGATTACACTTACAATGTTAATATAACGAAAGCTTATCTTTGACTTGCAAGACCAGACAACATTAATGCATTTTCATAGAAATTATGAACAACATGATAATAATTTAACAATACTCTTCTTGTTGTTTAATAAACAGAACCAGCCAGAGCAGAAGACCACCTTGAAACATTGGTGACCCAAATCAGTGACACTGAAGGTACGATCCTAATCTAAAACACTTGATGATTTACTTGCAAATAGTGCAATTATTAGACATGCACCACAAACAGATGGTACTTAATAGATGTATTGTGCTATGAATTAGTGGAGGGAAACTGGTGTGTAAAACAAGACTCTGAATAAACGGTTTCGGCGAATAAATTTAATCGCAAAAGAAAAAAACACCCAACAGTATTACTATTTTCTTAAGCTAATGAATTAAATAGTTGAAGGTAAACACTAGTATCATTTGGCTTGATTCATAGGCATTTATGATGAGTTCATTGGCATTATAGGCGTCAGTATTTAACAACCGGAGTTGGAAATTATCAGGAGACCATTTGACCCTATTACTATCCATCAGCACATACTATAATGTAACAAACTATCACCCAGTTAAATTTCTCAGTTTCGCTTATTTAGTCGTAACACATTTTCAGTAGGGGCTGCAATCGTATGAAACACTGGTTGGCTCATTTAGCTGGTGCATCTTAAATCGACTTGTAACAGGGTAGTAACAATGATGTATTACATTTTTACCAGTGAAACATCTAAAATTATTCATTCTATAAAAATGATATTTTTCACTGTTCAAACAATCACTTTTGCTAATTTGACCTATCAAAGCATAGCTTACATTAGTTTAGAAATTTTGGATTCCCCACCTTTTGGCACCTATCATCTCTGAAGAGTTGTAGGAAGACGAAACAGTTGTATGGCGCAGTTTAATTTATCTTTCAGCATACTGTTATATTACCAAATTTTAAAGCTGCAGCACATATATGTGTTACGCCATTTTTAATGAAAGGGGGTGGTAGAATCTGCTTGTAGATGTTTTAGTCCCCGAAGTTTGCTGGAGCCTCAATAGGCACAGTTACTCTCATTTAAGTATCGGCACGTAACATAATGCACACATTTTCATAGTATTCGATTTGAAATTATACAGAACTAGTTTAATTTTACTTCTAAATTCATAAATTGAAGATGTTTTACGCACCTGACCCTTCCATTTCTACATTAGTTTATAAATTTTGGATTCCCAACTTTTGGCCCCTAGCATCACTGAAGAGTCCTAGGAGGACGAAACAGCTGTATGGTGCAGTTTAATTCATTTTTTTGCCATACTGTATCTATTATTAAATTTAAAAGGTGCAGAAGATGTGTGTGTTCCGTCATCTTTACAAACAAGTCTGGGAAACACTTCTGTTCAAATGCTGGTTAGCTTAATGACACGAAAGCCTTATTTTACTGCACAGTGATTTGTCAACTCATTCAGGATGATTTCTCTGTAAAGCATAGTGTTTAATTCTACCATTACCGTTCATTTTAAGTAACCTGTTATACTATGCAAGTGAGCAGTTCTGTCTGTTTGATCGGAGGAAACTTGTGGCAAACGAAACAAGGAGTGGGCCTATCCACATTGTCTCCAAGACTTGAAATCGCAAAATATAGCCAAAGGTACATAAGAGAACTGGGGATAGTGATAGGGATAAGATGTAACTCAGATAAGCCTGAATGGCACTGATATTTATCATCTGGATAAATGGTGACAAAACAACTCATCATTTCCTTCGCCTCTCACCTTTTTACCGACTGTAAATTCGGCGGTTATCAACATTGCGTAAAGATCTGGATTGATGAAGGGACTTTTTCAAGATATTTTACATTATTTCAGTAATATGACATACTTATTTAAAATATGAAGACAAATACATTCTTCATTAAAATTAGTGATCTAAAGAAGTGACGATTATTCACATTTTATTGAAATATTTACAGAGAGGACTATTTTTTGTCCAAAATAAGTGTCTAGACTTGCTAGTGTCAAAAGTATCTACAACAAATATTGTCAACTTGATGTGATGTTTTGCAACAAAAATGTAACAAACAGAATATCTAGCAGTTTCTTCAGTAATACGAAATACATTTCACTCGTGAGGCTAATATTTTGATATTTGCACTCTTGCTGGGAACTCGTAAAAATCAAAATATTAGCCCAACTCGGGAAATACATTATGTATTATAGACTTGAAAGTGGGTCAAGTAATTGATTTGTACAAACCTGATAATCCATGACCTTAACATTTTATATGTTCAATATCAAGGCTTTAAGACTTGGAGAACCTGAGAAGAAGTTTTTGAAAGTTTGCTACCCAAAATGGCGTTTTTCAACTTTGACCCCTACAGAAAACCGGAAGTTGACATTTGAGAAAAATATATTTCATGGCAAATGTTATCTATTTCTGATCCTACATACATATCAAATAATACATTCATTACAATCAACCGTTAAGGAGATATCGGATTAAAAGTTAAAACCGGATATGGCGTTATTGCGGCTATTGCGTTTTTTGATGAACTTAGGTCTATCACCAGATAACAGGGGAAACACTGAAATGACATTTCTATAACAACTTAACAAAATAGAAGCTTTTAATTTGCGTCTAGAATAATGCTTATGAAACATTATCAAAATGTCGGCATATACATATAATATATAAGAGAGTTTTCAAATCTGCGTACAACGGAAATCGTATGAGTCACAGCAAAACTGATAACATCGAATTCACAAGAATGACCTTTTGCATTGATTTCAAGAAAGTTAATAACTATTTTTCTTTTAACTTTTTTTATTTTTAAATTTGAAATAAAAAATCCAGAAATCAAAACTATTTTTTTATTCCTTTTTCCAGTATTGATCTGACAGCGAGCTTTTTTATTTGAAATACTTTGAATTAGCATATATTGGGGGAAATTAGATATGGCTATTATCTACAAATTATATCATTACACAAACTCTGTACAAGCGATAATTTCCGAGATAGGAAGTTTTAATCTACTGGTTGTGGCATAACCTACACCAGAAACGCTTGTAAAAATTAACTGACGCATTACTTTTTGTCGCATTTGCTTCAATCAAGGTCAGCGATAATGCTCTCTAGGCCTTTCGTTTCTGTAGTGTTATATTGATAAAACATTTGAAGAGTCCATTTTAAAAATTTCAAAATAAAGATATTGTTATAGTATCTATGAAATCATAGAAAAAACATTTCTGCGAACAAAAATACAATATAGAATGAAAAATGTGTCATAAGTGAATTCAACCAATCAGCCGAAACAGGCTCTTGATGTTACGCGAAATGATAATCATAAAACAAACTATCCTTCAAATACAAGAATAGTTAAACAGAGCATTTTGGTCTAGTTTATATGGGGATTCATGACCAGTGAAGATAACTAATTAACTAACTTACATTTTTTAAAAATATGTTCCGAAGAAAAGGACACAAATCGAATATATTATCTTTGCTCGGTTATTCGATTGATAGATATTGATGGGGATTAAGATGTTATATGAACTTCAGATTGATTTGTATCTATCTTGTTTTTCTCTCTCTTCTCAAATGATTGTACCATCATCTTCAGTTGAGAACTAATGACAACATATCACTCAAATATGGAATATTATCTCACTAGATAGATTACACTTACAATGTTAATATAACGAAAGCTTATCTTTGACTTGCAAGACCAGACAACATTAATGCATTTTCATAGAAATTATGAACAACATGATAATAATTTAACAATACTCTTCTTGTTGTTTAATAAACAGAACCAGCCAGAGCAGAAGACCACCTTGAAACATTGGTGACCCAAATCAGTGACACTGAAGGTACGATCCTAATCTAAAACACTTGATGATTTACTTGCAAATAGTGCAATTATTAGACATGCACCACAAACAGATGGTACTTAATAGATGTATTGTGCTATGAATTAGTGGAGGGAAACTGGTGTGTAAAACAAGACTGAATAAACGGTTTCGGCGAATAAATTTAATCGCAAAAGAAAAAAATACCCAACAGTATTACTATTTTCTTAAGCTAATGAATTAAATAGTTGAAGGTAAACACTAGTATCATTTGGCTTGATTCATAGGCATTTATGATGAGTTCATTGGCATTATAGGCGTCAGTATTTAACAACCGGAGTTGGAAATTATCAGGAGACCATTTGACCCTATTACTATCCATCAGCACATACTATAATGTAACAAACTATCACCCAGTTAAATTTCTCAGTTTCGCTTATTTAGTCGTAACACATTTTCAGTAGGGGCTGCAATCGTATGAAACACTGGTTGGCTCATTTAGCTGGTGCATCTTAAATCGACTTGTAACAGGGTAGTAACAATGATTTATTACATTTTTACCAGTGAAACATCTAAAATTATTCATTCTATAAAAATGATATTTTTCACTGTTCAAACAATCACTTTTGCTAATTTGACCTATCAAAGCATAGCTTACATTAGTTTAGAAATTTTGGATTCCCCACCTCTTGGCACCTATCATCTCTGAAGAGTTGTAGGAAGACGAAACAGTTGTATGGCGCAGTTTAATTTATCTTTCAGCATACTGTTATATTACCAAATTTTAAAGCTGCAGCACATATATGTGTTACGCCATTTTTAATGAAAGGGGGTGGTAGAATCTGCTTGTAGATGTTTTAGTCCCCGAAGTTTGCTGGAGCCTCAATAGGCACAGTTACTCTCATTTAAGTATCGGCACGTAACATAATGCACACATTTTCATAGTATTCGATTTGAAATTATACAGAACTAGTTTAATTTTACTTCTAAATTCATAAATTAAAGATGTTTTACGCACCTGACCCTTCCATTTCTACATTAGTTTATAAATTTTGGATTCCCAACTTTTGGCCCCTAGCATCACTGAAGAGTCCTAGGAGGACGAAACAGCTGTATGGTGCAGTTTAATTCATTTTTTTGCCATACTGTATCTATTATTAAATTTAAAAGGTGCAGAAGATGTGTGTGTTCCGTCATCTTTACAAACAAGTCTGGGAAACCCTTCTGTTCAAATGCTGGTTAGCTTAATGACACGAAAGCCTTATTTTACTGCACAGTGATTTGTCAACTCATTCAGGATGATTTCTCTGTAAAGCATAGTGTTTAATTCTACCATTACCGTTCATTTTAAGTAACCTGTTATACTATGCAAATGAGCAGTTCTGTCTGTTTGATCGGAGGAAACTTGTGGCAAACGAAACAAGGAGTGGGCCTATCCACATTGTCTCCAAGACTTGAAATCGCAAAATATAGCCAAAGGTACATAAGAGAACTGGGGATAGTGATAGGGATAAGATGTAACTCAGATAAGCCTGAATGGCACTGATATTTATCATCTGGATAAATGGTGACAAAACAACTCATCATTTCCTTCGCCTCTCACCTTTTTACCGACTGTAAATTCGGCGGTTATCAACATTGCGTAAAGATCTGGATTGATGAAGGGACTTTTTCAAGATATTTTACATTATTTCAGTAATATGACATACTTATTTAAAATATGAAAACAAATACATTCTTCATTAAAATTAGTGATCTAAAGAAGTGACGATTATTCACATTTTATTGAAATATTTACAGAGAGGACTATTTTTTGTCCAAAATAAGTGTCTAGACTTGCTAGTGTCAAAAGTATCTACAACAAATATTGTCAACTTGATGTGATGTTTTGCAACAAAAATGTAACAAACAGAATATCTAGCAGTTTCTTCAGTAATACGAAATACATTTCACTCGTGAGGCTAATATTTTGATATTTGCACTCTTGCTGGGAACTCGTAAAAATCAAAATATTAGCCCAACTCGGGAAATACATTATGTATTATAGACTTGAAAGTGGGTCAAGTAATTGATTTGTACAAACCTGATAATCCATGACCTTAACATTTTATATGTTCAATATCAAGGCTTTAAGACTTGGAGAACCTGAGAAGAAGTTTTTGAAAGTTTGCTACCCAAAATGGCGTTTTTCAACTTTGACCCCTACAGAAAACCGGAAGTTGACATTTGAGAAAAATATATTTCATGGCAAATGTTATCTATTTCTGATCCTACATACATATCAAATAATACATTCATTACAATCAACCGTTAAGGAGATATCGGATTAAAAGTTAAAACCGGATATGGCGTTATTGCGGCTATTGCGTTTTTTGATGAACTTAGGTCTATCACCAGATAACAGGGGAAACACTGAAATGACATTTCTATAACAACTTAACAAAATAGAAGCTTTTAATTTGCGTCTAGAATAATGCTTATGAAACATTATCAAAATGTCGGCATATACATATAATATATAAGAGAGTTTTCAAATCTGCGTACAACGGAAATCGTATGAGTCACAGCAAAACTGATAACATCGAATTCACAAGAATGACCTTTTGCATTGATTTCAAGAAAGTTAATAACTATTTTTCTTTTAACTTTTTTTATTTTTAAATTTGAAATAAAAAATCCAGAAATCAAAACTATTTTTTTATTCCTTTTTCCAGTATTGATCTGACAGCGAGCTTTTTTATTTGAAATACTTTGAATTAGCATATATTGGGGGAAATTAGATATGGCTATTATCTACAAATTATATCATTACACAAACTCTGTACAAGCGATAATTTCCGAGATAGGAAGTTTTAATCTACTGGTTGTGGCATAACCTACACCAGAAACGCTTGTAAAAATTAACTGACGCATTACTTTTTGTCGCATTTGCTTCAATCAAGGTCAGCGATAATGCTCTCTAGGCCTTTTGTTTCTGTAGTGTTATATTGATAAAACATTTGAGGAGTCCATGTTAAAAATTTCAAAATAAAGATATTGTTATAGTATCTATGAAATCATAGAAAAAACATTTCTGCGAACAAAAATACAATATAGAATGAAAAATGTGTCATAAGTGAATTCAACCAATCAGCCGAAACAGGCTCTTGATGTTACGCGAAATGATAATCATAAAACAAACTATCCTTCAAATACAAGAATAGTTAAACAGAGCATTTTGGTCTAGTTTATATGGGGATTCATGACCAGTGAAGATAACTAATTAACTAACTTACATTTTTTAAAAATATATTCCGAAGAAAAGGACACAAATCGAATATATTATCTTTGCTCGGTTATTCGATTGATAGATATTGATGGGGATTAAGATGTTATATGAACTTCAGATTGATTTGTATCTATCTTGTTTTTCTCTCTCTTCTCAAATGATTGTACCATCATCTTCAGTTGAGAACTAATGACAACATATCACTCAAATATGGAATATTATCTCACTAGATAGATTACACTTACAATGTTAATATAACGAAAGCTTATCTTTGACTTGCAAGACCAGACAACATTAATGCATTTTCATAGAAATTATGAACAACATGATAATAATTTAACAATACTCTTCTTGTTGTTTAATAAACAGAACCAGCCAGAGCAGAAGACCACCTTGAAACATTGGTGACCCAAATCAGTGACACTGAAGGTACGATCCTAATCTAAAACACTTGATGATTTACTTGCAAATAGTGCAATTATTAGACATGCACCACAAACAGATGGTACTTAATAGATGTATTGTGCTATGAATTAGTGGAGGGAAACTGGTGTGTAAAACAAGACTGAATAAACGGTTTCGGCGAATAAATTTAATCGCAAAAGAAAAAAATACCCAACAGTATTACTATTTTCTTAAGCTAATGAATTAAATAGTTGAAGGTAAACACTAGTATCATTTGGCTTGATTCATAGGCATTTATGATGAGTTCATTGGCATTATAGGCGTCAGTATTTAACAACCGGAGTTGGAAATTATCAGGAGACCATTTGACCCTATTACTATCCATCAGCACATACTATAATGTAACAAACTATCACCCAGTTAAATTTCTCAGTTTCGCTTATTTAGTCGTAACACATTTTCAGTAGGGGCTGCAATCGTATGAAACACTGGTTGGCTCATTTAGCTGGTGCATCTTAAATCGACTTGTAACAGGGTAGTAACAATGATTTATTACATTTTTACCAGTGAAACATCTAAAATTATTCATTCTATAAAAATGATATTTTTCACTGTTCAAACAATCACTTTTGCTAATTTGACCTATCAAAGCATAGCTTACATTAGTTTAGAAATTTTGGATTCCCCACCTTTTGGCACCTATCATCTCTGAAGAGTTGTAGGAAGACGAAACAGTTGTATGGCGCAGTTTAATTTATCTTTCAGCATACTGTTATATTACCAAATTTTAAAGCTGCAGCACATATATGTGTTACGCCATTTTTAATGAAAGGGGGTGGTAGAATCTGCTTGTAGATGTTTTAGTCCCCGAAGTTTGCTGGAGCCTCAATAGGCACAGTTACTCTCATTTAAGTATCGGCACGTAACATAATGCACACATTTTCATAGTATTCGATTTGAAATTATACAGAACTAGTTTAATTTTACTTCTAAATTCATAAATTGAAGATGTTTTACGCACCTGACCCTTCCATTTCTACATTAGTTTATAAATTTTGGATTCCCAACTTTTGGCCCCTAGCATCACTGAAGAGTCCTAGGAGGACGAAACAGCTGTATGGTGCAGTTTAATTCATTTTTTTGCCATACTGTATCTATTATTAAATTTAAAAGGTGCAGAAGATGTGTGTGTTCCGTCATCTTTACAAACAAGTCTGGGAAACCCTTCTGTTCAAATGCTGGTTAGCTTAATGACACGAAAGCCTTATTTTACTGCACAGTGATTTGTCAACTCATTCAGGATGATTTCTCTGTAAAGCATAGTGTTTAATTCTACCATTACCGTTCATTTTAAGTAACCTGTTATACTATGCAAGTGAGCAGTTCTGTCTGTTTGATCGGAGGAAACTTGTGGCAAACGAAACAAGGAGTGGGCATATCCACATTGTCTCCAAGACTTGAAATCGCAAAATATAGCCAAAGGTACATAAGAGAACTGGGGATAGTGATAGGGATAAGATGTAACTCAGATAAGCCTGAATGGCACTGATATTTAACAAGTCATCATTTCCTTCGCCTCTCACCTTTTTACCGACTGTAAATTCGGCGGTTATCAACATTGCGTAAAGATCTGGATTGATGAAGGGACTTTTTCAAGATATTTTACATTATTTCAGTAATATGACATACTTATTTAAAATATGAAGACAAATACATTCTTCATTAAAATTAGTGATCTAAAGAAGTGACGATTATTCACATTTTATTGAAATATTTACAGAGAGGACTATTTTTTGTCCAAAATAAGTGTCTAGACTTGCTAGTGTCAAAAGTATCTACAACAAATATTGTCAACTTGATGTGATGTTTTGCAACAAAAATGTAACAAACAGAATATCTAGCAGTTTCTTCAGTAATACGAAATACATTTCACTCGTGAGGCTAATATTTTGATATTTGCACTCTTGCTGGGAACTCGTAAAAATCAAAATATTAGCCCAACTCGGGAAATACATTATGTATTATAGACTTGAAAGTGGGTCAAGTAATTGATTTGTACAAACCTGATAATCCATGACCTTAACATTTAATATGTTCAATATCAAGGCTTTAAGACTTGGAGAACCTGAGAAGAAGTTTTTGAAAGTTTGCTACCCAAAATGGCGTTTTTCAACTTTGACCCCTACAGAAAACCGGAAGTTGACATTTGAGAAAAATATATTTCATGGCAAATGTTATCTATTTCTGATCCTACATACATATCAAATAATACATTCATTACAATCAACCGTTAAGGAGATATCGGATTAAAAGTTAAAACCGGATATGGCGTTATTGCGGCTATTGCGTTTTTTGATGAACTTAGGTCTATCACCAGATAACAGGGGAAACACTGAAATGACATTTCTATAACAACTTAACAAAATAGAAGCTTTTAATTTGCGTCTAGAATAATGCTTATGAAACATTATCAAAATGTCGGCATATACATATAATATATAAGAGAGTTTTCAAATCTGCGTACAACGGAAATCGTATGAGTCACAGCAAAACTGATAACATCGAATTCACAAGAATGACCTTTTGCATTGATTTCAAGAAAGTTAATAACTATTTTTCTTTTAACTTTTTTTATTTTTAAATTTGAAATAAAAAATCCAGAAATCAAAACTATTTTTTTATTCCTTTTTCCAGTATTGATCTGACAGCGAGCGTTTTTATTTGAAATACTTTGAATTAGCATATATTGGGGGAAATTAGATATGGCTATTATCTACAAATTATATCATTACACAAACTCTGTACAAGCGATAATTTCCGAGATAGGAAGTTTTAATCTACTGGTTGTGGCATAACCTACACCAGAAACGCTTGTAAAAATTAACTGACGCATTACTTTTTGTCGCATTTGCTTCAATCAAGGTCAGCGATAATGCTCTCTAGGCCTTTCGTTTCTGTAGTGTTATATTGATAAAACATTTGAGGAGTCCATGTTAAAAATTTCAAAATAAAGATATTGTTATAGTATCTATGAAATCATAGAAAAAACATTTCTGCGAACAAAAATACAATATAGAATGAAAAATGTGTCATAAGTGAATTCAACCAATCAGCCGAAACAGGCTCTTGATGTTACGCGAAATGATAATCATAAAACAAACTATCCTTCAAATACAAGAATAGTTAAACAGAGAATTTTGGTCTAGTTTATATGGGGATTCATGACCAGTGAAGATAACTAATTAACTAACTTACATTTTTTAAAAATATATTCCGAAGAAAAGGACACAAATCGAATATATTATCTTTGCTCGGTTATTGGATTGATAGATATTGATGGGGATTAAGATGTTATATGAACTTCAGATTGATTTGTATCTATCTTGTTTTTCTCTCTCTTCTCAAATGATTGTACCATCATCTTCAGTTGAGAACTAATGACAACATATCACTCAAATATGGAATATTATCTCACTAGATAGATTACACTTACAATGTTAATATAACGAAAGCTTATCTTTGACTTGCAAGACCAGACAACATTAATGCATTTTCATAGAAATTATGAACAACATGATAATAATTTAACAATACTCTTCTTGTTGTTTAATAAACAGAACCAGCCAGAGCAGAAGACCACCTTGAAACATTGGTGACCCAAATCAGTGACACTGAAGGTACGATCCTAATCTAAAACACTTGATGATTTACTTGCAAATAGTGCAATTATTAGACATGCACCACAAACAGATGGTACTTAATAGATGTATTGTGCTATGAATTAGTGGAGGGAAACTGGTGTGTAAAACAAGACTGAATAAACGGTTTCGGCGAATAAATTTAATCGCAAAAGAAAAAAATACCCAACAGTATTACTATTTTCTTAAGCTAATGAATTAAATAGTTGAAGGTAAACACTAGTATCATTTGGCTTGATTCATAGGCATTTATGATGAGTTCATTGGCATTATAGGCGTCAGTATTTAACAACCGGAGTTGGAAATTATCAGGAGACCATTTGACCCTATTACTATCCATCAGCACATACTATAATGTAACAAACTATCACCCAGTTAAATTTCTCAGTTTCGCTTATTTAGTCGTAACACATTTTCAGTAGGGGCTGCAATCGTATGAAACACTGGTTGGCTCATTTAGCTGGTGCATCTTAAATCGACTTGTAACAGGGTAGTAACAATGATTTATTACATTTTTACCAGTGAAACATCTAAAATTATTCATTCTATAAAAATGATATTTTTCACTGTTCAAACAATCACTTTTGCTAATTTGACCTATCAAAGCATAGCTTACATTAGTTTAGAAATTTTGGATTCCCCACCTCTTGGCACCTATCATCTCTGAAGAGTTGTAGGAAGACGAAACAGTTGTATGGCGCAGTTTAATTTATCTTTCAGCATACTGTTATATTACCAAATTTTAAAGCTGCAGCACATATATGTGTTACGCCATTTTTAATGAAAGGGGGTGGTAGAATCTGCTTGTAGATGTTTTAGTCCCCGAAGTTTGCTGGAGCCTCAATAGGCACAGTTACTCTCATTTAAGTATCGGCACGTAACATAATGCACACATTTTCATAGTATTCGATTTGAAATTATACAGAACTAGTTTAATTTTACTTCTAAATTCATAAATTAAAGATGTTTTACGCACCTGACCCTTCCATTTCTACATTAGTTTATAAATTTTGGATTCCCAACTTTTGGCCCCTAGCATCACTGAAGAGTCCTAGGAGGACGAAACAGCTGTATGGTGCAGTTTAATTCATTTTTTTGCCATACTGTATCTATTATTAAATTTAAAAGGTGCAGAAGATGTGTGTGTTCCGTCATCTTTACAAACAAGTCTGGGAAACCCTTCTGTTCAAATGCTGGTTAGCTTAATGACACGAAAGCCTTATTTTACTGCACAGTGATTTGTCAACTCATTCAGGATGATTTCTCTGTAAAGCATAGTGTTTAATTCTACCATTACCGTTCATTTTAAGTAACCTGTTATACTATGCAAGTGAGCAGTTCCGTCTGTTTGATCGGAGGAAACTTGTGGCAAACGAAACAAGGAGTGGGCATATCCACATTGTCTCCAAGACTTGAAATCGCAAAATATAGCCAAAGGTACATAAGAGAACTGGGGATAGTGATAGGGATAAGATGTAACTCAGATAAGCCTGAATGGCACTGATATTTATCATCTGGATAAATGGTGACAAAACAACTCATCATTTCCTTCGCCTCTCACCTTTTTACCGACTGTAAATTCGGCGGTTATCAACATTGCGTAAAGATCTGGATTGATGAAGGGACTTTTTCAAGATATTTTACATTATTTCAGTAATATGACATACTTATTTAAAATATGAAAACAAATACATTCTTCATTAAAATTAGTGATCTAAAGAAGTGACGATTATTCACATTTTATTGAAATATTTACAGAGAGGACTATTTTTTGTCCAAAATAAGTGTCTAGACTTGCTAGTGTCAAAAGTATCTACAACAAATATTGTCAACTTGATGTGATGTTTTGCAACAAAAATGTAACAAACAGAATATCTAGCAGTTTCTTCAGTAATACGAAATACATTTCACTCGTGAGGCTAATATTTTGATATTTGCACTCTTGCTGGGAACTCGTAAAAATCAAAATATTAGCCCAACTCGGGAAATACATTATGTATTATAGACTTGAAAGTGGGTCAAGTAATTGATTTGTACAAACCTGATAATCCATGACCTTAACATTTTATATGTTCAATATCAAGGCTTTAAGACTTGGAGAACCTGAGAAGAAGTTTTTGAAAGTTTGCTACCCAAAATGGCGTTTTTCAACTTTGACCCCTACAGAAAACCGGAAGTTGACATTTGAGAAAAATATATTTCATGGCAAATGTTATCTATTTCTGATCCTACATACATATCAAATAATACATTCATTACAATCAACCGTTAAGGAGATATCGGATTAAAAGTTAAAACCGGATATGGCGTTATTGCGGCTATTGCGTTTTTTGATGAACTTAGGTCTATCACCAGATAACAGGGGAAACACTGAAATGACATTTCTATAACAACTTAACAAAATAGAAGCTTTTAATTTGCGTCTAGAATAATGCTTATGAAACATTATCAAAATGTCGGCATATACATATAATATATAAGAGAGTTTTCAAATCTGCGTACAACGGAAATCGTATGAGTCACAGCAAAACTGATAACATCGAATTCACAAGAATGACCTTTTGCATTGATTTCAAGAAAGTTAATAACTATTTTTCTTTTAACTTTTTTTATTTTTAAATTTGAAATAAAAAATCCAGAAATCAAAACTATTTTTTTATTCCTTTTTCCAGTATTGATCTGACAGCGAGCTTTTTTATTTGAAATACTTTGCATTAGCATATATTGGGGGAAATTAGATATGGCTATTATCTACAAATTATATCATTACACAAACTCTGTACAAGCGATAATTTCCGAGATAGGAAGTTTTAATCTACTGGTTGTGGCATAACCTACACCAGAAACGCTTGTAAAAATTAACTGACGCATTACTTTTTGTCGCATTTGCTTCAATCAAGGTCAGCGATAATGCTCTCTAGGCCTTTTGTTTCTGTAGTGTTATATTGATAAAACATTTGAGGAGTCCATGTTAAAAATTTCAAAATAAAGATATTGTTATAGTATCTATGAAATCATAGAAAAAACATTTCTGCGAACAAAAATACAATATAGAATGAAAAATGTGTCATAAGTGAATTCAACCAATCAGCCGAAACAGGCTCTTGATGTTACGCGAAATGATAATCATAAAACAAACTATCCTTCAAATACAAGAATAGTTAAACAGAGCATTTTGGTCTAGTTTATATGGGGATTCATGACCAGTGAAGATAACTAATTAACTAACTTACATTTTTTAAAAATATATTCCGAAGAAAAGGACACAAATCGAATATATTATCTTTGCTCGGTTATTGGATTGATAGATATTGATGGGGATTAAGATGTTATATGAACTTCAGATTGATTTGTATCTATCTTGTTTTTCTCTCTCTTCTCAAATGATTGTACCATCATCTTCAGTTGAGAACTAATGACAACATATCACTCAAATATGGAATATTATCTCACTAGATAGATTACACTTACAATGTTAATATAACGAAAGCTTATCTTTGACTTGCAAGACCAGACAACATTAATGCATTTTCATAGAAATTATGAACAACATGATAATAATTTAACAATACTCTTCTTGTTGTTTAATAAACAGAACCAGCCAGAGCAGAAGACCACCTTGAAACATTGGTGACCCAAATCAGTGACACTGAAGGTACGATCCTAATCTAAAACACTTGATGATTTACTTGCAAATAGTGCAATTATTAGACATGCACCACAAACAGATGGTACTTAATAGATGTATTGTGCTATGAATTAGTGGAGGGAAACTGGTGTGTAAAACAAGACTGAATAAACGGTTTCGGCGAATAAATTTAATCGCAAAAGAAAAAAATACCCAACAGTATTACTATTTTCTTAAGCTAATGAATTAAATAGTTGAAGGTAAACACTAGTATCATTTGGCTTGATTCATAGGCATTTATGATGAGTTCATTGGCATTATAGGCGTCAGTATTTAACAACCGGAGTTGGAAATTATCAGGAGACCATTTGACCCTATTACTATCCATCAGCACATACTATAATGTAACAAACTATCACCCAGTTAAATTTCTCAGTTTCGCTTATTTAGTCGTAACACATTTTCAGTAGGGGCTGCAATCGTATGAAACACTGGTTGGCTCATTTAGCTGGTGCATCTTAAATCGACTTGTAACAGGGTAGTAACAATGATTTATTACATTTTTACCAGTGAAACATCTAAAATTATTCATTCTATAAAAATGATATTTTTCACTGTTCAAACAATCACTTTTGCTAATTTGACCTATCAAAGCATAGCTTACATTAGTTTAGAAATTTTGGATTCCCCACCTTTTGGCACCTATCATCTCTGAAGAGTTGTAGGAAGACGAAACAGTTGTATGGCGCAGTTTAATTTATCTTTCAGCATACTGTTATATTACCAAATTTTAAAGCTGCAGCACATATATGTGTTACGCCATTTTTAATGAAAGGGGGTGGTAGAATCTGCTTGTAGATTTTTTAGTCCCCGAAGTTTGCTGGAGCCTCAATAGGCACAGTTACTCTCATTTAAGTATTGGCACGTAACATTATGCACACATTTTCATAGTATTCGATTTGAAATTATACAGAACTAGTTTAATTTTACTTCTAAATTCATAAATTAAAGATGTTTTACGCACCTGACCCTTCCATTTCTACATTAGTTTATAAATTTTGGATTCCCAACTTTTGGCCCCTAGCATCACTGAAGAGTCCTAGGAGGACGAAACAGCTGTATGGTGCAGTTTAATTCATTTTTTTGCCATACTGTATCTATTATTAAATTTAAAAGGTGCAGAAGATGTGTGTGTTCCGTCATCTTTACAAACAAGTCTGGGAAACCCTTCTGTTCAAATGCTGGTTAGCTTAATGACACGAAAGCCTTATTTTACTGAACAGGGATTTGTCAACTCATTCAGGATGATTTCTCTGTAAAGCATAGTGTTTAATTCTACCATTACCGTTCATTTTAAGTAACCTGTTATACTATGCAAGTGAGCAGTTCTGTCTGTTTGATCGGAGGAAACTTGTGGCAAACGAAACAAGGAGTGGGCCTATCCACATTGTCTCCAAGACTTGAAATCGCAAAATATAGCCAAAGGTACATAAGAGAACTGGGGATAGTGATAGGGATAAGATGTAACTCAGATAAGCCTGAATGGCACTGATATTTATCATCTGGATAAATGGTGACAAAACAACTCATCATTTCCTTCGCCTCTCACCTTTTTACCGACTGTAAATTCGGCGGTTATCAACATTGCGTAAAGATCTGGATTGATGAAGGGACTTTTTCAAGATATTTTACATTATTTCAGTAATATGACATACTTATTTAAAATATGAAGACAAATACATTCTTCATTAAAATTAGTGATCTAAAGAAGTGACGATTATTCACATTTTATTGAAATATTTACAGAGAGGACTATTTTTTGTCCAAAATAAGTGTCTAGACTTGCTAGTGTCAAAAGTATCTACAACAAATATTGTCAACTTGATGTGATGTTTTGCAACAAAAATGTAACAAACAGAATATCTAGCAGTTTCTTCAGTAATACGAAATACATTTCACTCGTGAGGCTAATATTTTGATATTTGCACTCTTGCTGGGAACTCGTAAAAATCAAAATATTAGCCCAACTCGGGAAATACATTATGTATTATAGACTTGAAAGTGGGTCAAGTAATTGATTTGTACAAACCTGATAATCCATGACCTTAACATTTTATATGTTCAATATCGAGGCTTTAAGACTTGGAGAACCTGAGAAGAAGTTTTTGTAAGTTTGCTACCCAAAATGGCGTTTTTCAACTTTGACCCCTACAGAAAACCGGAAGTTGACATTTGAGAAAAATATATTTCATGGCAAATGTTATCTATTTCTGATCCTACATACATATCAAATAATACATTCATTACAATCAACCGTTAAGGAGATATCGGATTAAAAGTTAAAACCGGATATGGCGTTATTGCGGCTATTGCGTTTTTTGATGAACTTAGGTCTATCACCAGATAACAGGGGAAACACTGAAATGACATTTCTATAACAACTTAACAAAATCGAAGCTTTTAATTTGCGTCTAGAATAATGCTTATGAAACATTATCAAAATGTCGGCATATACATATAATATATAAGAGAGTTTTCAAATCTGCGTACAACGGAAATCGTATGAGTCACAGCAAAACTGATAACATCGAATTCACAAGAATGACCTTTTGCATTGATTTCAAGAAAGTTAATAACTATTTTTCTTTTAACTTTTTTATTTTTAAATTTGAAATAAAAAATCCAGAAATCAAAACTATTTTTTTATTCCTTTTTCCAGTATTGATCTGACAGCGAGCTTTTTTATTTGAAATACTTTGCATTAGCATATATTGGGGGAAATTAGATATGGCTATTATCTACAAATTATATCATTACACAAACTCTGTACAAGCGATAATTTCCGAGATAGGAAGTTCTAATTTACTGGTTGTGGCATAACCTACACCAGAAACGCTTGTAAAAATTAACTTACGCATTACTTTTTGTCGCATTTGCTTAAATCAAGGTCAGCGATAATGCTCTCTAGGCCTTTTGTTTCTGTAGTGTTATATTGATAAAACATTTGAGGAGTCCATGTTAAAAATTTCAAAATAAAGATATTGTTATAGTATCTATGAAATCATAGAAAAAACATTTCTGCGAACCAAAATACAATATAGAATGAAAAATGTGTCATAAGTGAATTCAACCAATCAGCCGAAACAGGCTCTTGATGTTACGCGAAATGATAATCATAAAACAAACTATCCTTCAAATACAAGAATAGTTAAACAGAGCATTTTCGTCTAGTTTATATGGGGATTCATGACCAGTGAAGATAACTAATTAACTAACTTACATTTTTTAAAAATATATTCCGAAGAAAAGGACACAAATCGAATATATTATCTTTGCTCGGTTATTGGATTGATAGATATTGATGGGGATTAAGATGTTATATGAACTTCAGATTGATTTGTATCTATCTTGTTTTTCTCTCTCTTCTCAAATGATTGTACCATCATCTTCAGTTGAGAACTAATGACAACATATCACTCAAATATGGAATATTATCTCACTAGATAGATTACACTTACAATGTTAATATAACGAAAGCTTATCTTTGACTTGCAAGACCAGACAACATTAATGCATTTTCATAGAAATTATGAACAACATGATAATAATTTAACAATACTCTTCTTGTTGTTTAATAAACAGAACCAGCCAGAGCAGAAGACCACCTTGAAACATTGGTGACCCAAATCAGTGACACTGAAGGTACGATCCTAATCTAAAACACTTGATGATTTACTTGCAAAGACATACACCACACACAGATGGTACTTAATAGATGTATTGTGCTATGAATTAGTGAAGGGAAACTGGTGTGTAAAACAAGACTCTGAATAAACGGTTTCGGCGAATAAATTTAATCGCAAAAGAAAAAAACACCCAACAGTATTACTATTTTCTTAAGCTAATGAATTAAATAGTTGAAGGTAAACACTAGTATCATTTGGCTTGATTCATAGGCATTTATGATGAGTTCATTGGCATTATAGGCGTCAGTATTTAACAACCGGAGTTGGAAATTATCAGGAGACCATTTGACCCTATTACTATCCATCAGCACATACTATAATGTAACAAACTATCACCCAGTTAAATTTCTCAGTTTCGCTTATTTAGTCGTAACACATTTTCAGTAGGGGCTGCAATCGTATGAAACACTGGTTGGCTCATTTAGCTGGTGCATCTTAAATCGACTTGTAACAGGATAGTAACAATGATTTATTACATTTTTACCAGTGAAACATCCAAAATTATTCATTCTATAAAAATGATATTTTTCACTGTTCAAACAATCACTTTTGCTAATTTGACCTATCAAAGCATAGCTTACATTAGTTTAGAAATTTTGGATTCCCCACCTTTTGGCACCTATCATCTCTGAAGAGTTGTAGGAAGACGAAACAGTTGTATGGCGCAGTTTAATTTATCTTTCAGCATACTGTTATATTACCAAATTTTAAAGCTGCAGCACATATATGTGTTACGCCATTTTTAATGAAAGGGGGTGGTAGAATCTGCTTGTAGATTTTTTAGTCCCCGAAGTTTGCTGGAGCCTCAATAGGCACAGTTACTCTCATTTAAGTATTGGCACGTAACATTATGCACACATTTTCATAGTATTCGATTTGAAATTATACAGAACTAGTTTAATTTTACTTCTAAATTAATAAATTAAAGATGTTTTACGCACCTGACCCTTCCATTTCTACATTAGTTTATAAATTTTGGATTCCCAACTTTTGGCCCCTAGCATCACTGAAGAGTCCTAGGAGGACGAAACAGCTGTATGGTGCAGTTTAATTCATTTTTTTGCCATACTGTATCTATTATTAAATTTAAAAGGTGCAGAAGATGTGTGTGTTCCGTCATCTTTACAAACAAGTCTGGGAAACCCTTCTGTTCAAATGCTGGTTAGCTTAATGACACGAAAGCCTTATTTTACTGCACAGGGATTTGTCAACTCATTCAGGATGATTTCTCTGTAAAGCATAGTGTTTAATTCTACCATTACCGTTCATTTTAAGTAACCAGTTAAACTATGCAAGTGAGCAGTTCTGTCTGTTTGATCGGAGGAAACTTGTGGCAAACGAAACAAGGAGTGGGCCTATCCACATTGTCTCCAAGACTTGAAATCGCAAAATATAGCCAAAGGTACATAAGAGAACTGGGGATAGTGATAGGGATAAGATGTAACTCAGATAAGCCTGAATGGCACTGATATTTATCATCTGGATAAATGGTGACAAAACAACTCATCATTTCCTTCGCCTCTCACCTTTTTACCGACTGTAAATTCGGCGGTTATCAACATTGCGTAAAGATCTGGATTGATGAAGGGACTTTTTCAAGATATTTTACATTATTTCAGTAATATGACATACTTATTTAAAATATGAAGACAAATACATTCTTCATTAAAATTAGTGATCTAAAGAAGTGACGATTATTCACATTTTATTGAAATATTTACAGAGAGGACTATATTTTGTGCAAAATAAGTGTCTAGACTTGCTAGTGTCAAAAGTATCTACAACAAATATTGTCAACTTGATGTGATGTTTTGTAACAAAAATGTAACAAACAGAATATCTAGCAGTTTCTTCAGTAATACGAAATACATTTCACTCGTGAGGCTAATATTAATTTTGATATTTGCACTCTTGCTGGGAACTCGTAAAAATCAAAATATTAGCCCAACTCGGGAAATACATTATGTATTATAGACTTGAAAGTGGGTCAAGTAATTGATTTGTACAAACCTGATAATCCATGACCTTAACATTTTATATGTTCAATATCAAGGCTTTAAGACTTGGAGAACCTGAGAAGAAGTTTTTGAAAGTTTGCTACCCAAAATGGCGTTTTTCAACTTTGACCCCTACAGAAAACCGGAAGTTGACATTTGAGAAAAATATATTTCATGGCAAATGTTATCTATTTCTGATCCTACATACATATCAAATAATACATTCATTACAATCAACCGTTAAGGAGATATCGGATTAAAAGTTAAAACCGGATATGGCGTTATTGCGGCTATTGCGTTTTTTGATGAACTTAGGTCTATCACCAGATAACAGGGGAAACACTGAAATGACATTTCTATAACAACTTAACAAAATAGAAGCTTTTAATTTGCGTCTAGAATAATGCTTATGAAACATTATCAAAATGTCGGCATATACATATAATATATAAGAGAGTTTTCAAATCTGCGTACAACGGAAATCGTATGAGTCACAGAAAAACTGATAACATCGAATTCACAAGAATGACCTTTTGCATTGATTTCAAGAAAGTTAATAACTATTTTTCTTTTAACTTTTTTTATTTTTTAAATTTGAAATAAAAAATCCAGAAATCAAAACTATTTTTTTATTCCTTTTTCCAGTATTGATCTGACAGCGAGCTTTTTTATTTGAAATACTTTGCATTAGCATATATTGGGGGAAATTAGATATGGCTATTATCTACAAATTATATCATTACACAAACTCTGTACAAGCGATAATTTCCGAGATAGGAAGTTTTAATTTACTGGTTGTGGCATAACCTACACCAGAAACGCTTGTAAAAATTAACTTACGCATTACTTTTTGTCGCATTTGCTTAAATCAAGGTCAGCGATAAAGCTCTCTAGGCCTTTTGTTTCTGTAGTGTTATATTGATAAAACATTTGAGGAGTCCATGTTAAAAATTTCAAAATAAAGATATTGTTATAGTATCTATGAAATCATAGAAAAAACATTTCTGCGAACAAAAATACAATATAGAATGAAAAATGTGTCATAAGTGAATTCAACCAATCAGCCGAAACAGGCTCTTGATGTTACGCGAAATGATAATCATAAAACAAACTATCCTTCAAATACAAGAATAGTTAAACAGAGCATTTTCGTCTAGTTTATATGGGGATTCATGACCAGTGAAGATAACTAATTAACTAACTTACATTTTTTAAAAATATATTCCGAAGAAAAGGACACAAATCGAATATATTATCTTTGCTCGGTTATTCGATTGATAGATATTGATGGGGATTAAGATGTTATATGAACTTCAGATTGATTAGTATCTATCTTGTTTTTCTCTCTCTTCTCAAATGATTGTACCATCATCTTCAGTTGAGAACTAATGACAACATATCACTCAAATATGGAATATTATCTCACTAGATAGATTACACTTACAATGTTAATATAACGAAAGCTTATCTTTGACTTGCAAGACCAGACAACATTAATGCATTTTCATAGAAATTATGAACAACATGATAATAATTTAACAATACTCTTCTTGTTGTTTAATAAACAGAACCAGCCAGAGCAGAAGACCACCTTGAAACATTGGTGACCCAAATCAGTGACACTGAAGGTACGATCCTAATCTAAAACACTTGATGATTTACTTGCAAATAGTGCAATTATTAGACATACACCACAAACAGATGGTACTTAATAGATGTATTGTGCTATGAATTAGTGAAGGGAAACTGGTGTGTAAAACAAGACTCTGAATAAACGGTTTCGGCGAATAAATTTAATCGCAAAAGAAAAAAACACCCAACAGTATTACTATTTTCTTAAGCTAATGAATTAAATAGTTGAAGGTAAACACTAGTATCATTTGGCTTGATTCATAGGCATTTATGATGAGTTCAGTGGCATTGAAGAGCATTATAGGCGTCAGTGTTTAACAACCGGAGTGGAAATTATCACTGGTCCATTTGACCCTATTACTATCCATCAGCACATACTAAAATGTAACAAACTATCACCCAGTTAAATTTCTCAGTTTCGCTTATTTAGTCGTAACACATTTTCAGTAGGAGCTGCAATCGTATTAAACACTGATTGGCTTATTTAGCTGGTGAGTCTTAAATCGACTTGTAACAGTGTAGTAACAATGAATTATTACATTTTTACAAGTAAAATATCAAAAATTATTCATTCTATAAAAATTGATATTTTTCACAGTTCCAAAAATCACTTTTGCAAATTTGACCAATCAAAACATAGCTTACATTAGTTTAGAAATTTTGGATTCCCCACCTTTTGGCACCTATCATCACTGAAGAGTCCCAGGAAGACGAAACAGCTGTATGGCGCAGTTTAATTCATCTTTCGGCATACTGTTCTATTACTTAATTTAAAAGGTGCAGCACATATGTGTGTTATGCCATTTTTAATGATAGAGGGTGGTAGAATCTGCTTGTGGATTTGTTAGTCCCCGAGGTTTGCTTGAGCCTCAAGAGCCACAGTTAATCTCATTTGAGTAATGGCACGTAACATAATACACACATTTTCATAGTATTCGAATTGAAATTATACAGAACTAGATTAATTTTACTTCTAAATTCATAAATTAAAGAGGTTTTACGTACCTGACCCTTCTGCTTCTACATTAGTTTAGACATTTTGGATTCCCACCTTTTGGCCCCTTGCATCACTGAAGAGTCCGAGGAGGACGAAACAGCTGTATGGTGCAGTTTAATTCATGATTTTGCCATACTGTATCTATTATTAAATTTTAAAGGTGTAACACATGTGTGTGTTACGTCATCTTTACAAACAAGCCTGGGAAACCCTTCTGTTAAAATAGTGGTTAGCTTAATGACACGAAAGCCTTATTTTACTGCACAGAGATTTGCCAACTCATTCGGGAAGTTTTCTCTGTAAAAACATAGTGTTTAATTCTACCATTACCCTTCTTTTTAAGTAACTTGTTATACTATGCAAGTGAGCAGTTCTATATGTTTGATCGGAGTAAACTTGTGGCAAACGAAACAAGGAGTGGGCCTATCCACATTGTCTCCAAGACTTGAAGTCGCAAACATAGCCAAAAGTACAGAAGAGAACTAGGGATAGTATTAGGGATAAGATGTAACTCACACAAGCCTGAATGACACTGATATTTATCATCTGGATAAATGGTGACAAAACAACTCATCATTTCCCTCGCTTCTCACCTTCTTACCGACTGTAAATTCGGCGGTTATCAACATTGCGTAATGATCTGGATTGATGACTGGACTTTTTCAATATATTTTTCGTTATTTCATTAATATGACATACTTATTTAAAATATGAAGACAAATACATTCTTCATTAAAATTAGAGATCAAAAGAAGTGACGAGTTTTCACATTTTATTGAAATATTTACAGAGAGGACTGGTTAGACTTGCTAGTGTCAAAAGTATCTAAAGCTGCGCACTCGTAAAAATCAAAATATTAGCCCAACTCGGCATATACATTATGTATTACAGACTTGAAAGTGGGTCAAGTTATTGATTTGTACAAACCTGATTATCCATGACTTTAACATTTTATATGTTAAATATCAAGGCTTTCAGACTTGGAGAACCTGAGAAGAAATTTTTGAAAGTTTGCTACCCAAAATGGCGTTTTTCAACTTTGATCCCTACCGAAAACCGGAAGTTGAAATTTGAGAGAAATATGTTTCATGGCAAATGTTATTTATTTCTGATCCTGCATACCAATCAAATAATAAATTCATTACAATGAACCGTTAAGGAGATATCAGATTAAAAAGTAAAACCGGATATGGCGTTATGGCGGCTATTGCGTTTTTTGATTTACGTAAGTCTATCACTAGATAACAGGGGAAACGCGGAGATAACATAACAAATTAACAAAATAGAAGATTTAAATTTACGTCTAGAACAATGTTTATGAAACATTATAAAAATGTCGGCATATACATATAATATATAAGAGAGTTTTCAAAATTGCGTACAACGGAAATCGTATGTGTCATAGAAAAACTGATCACAGCGAATTCACAATGACCTTTTGCATTGATTTCAGTAAAATTAAAAACTATTTTTTTTTTACATTTTTATTTTTAAAGTTAAAAAAAAAATCAAGAAATTAAAACGGTTTTTTTTTATTTCATTTTCCAGTTTTGATCTGACAGCGAGCTTTTTTATTTGATATACTTTGCATTAGCATGTAATGGGGAAAATTAGATATGGCTATTATCTACAAATTATATCATTACACTAACTCTGTACAAGCTATAATTTCCGAGATCGGATGTTTTAATGTACTGGTTGTGGAAATTAACTTACGCATTACTTTTTGTCGCATTTGCTTAAATCAAGGTGAGCGACACATGCTCTCTGGGCCTTTTGTTTCTGTTGAGTTATATTGATAAAACATTTGAGGAGTGCATGTTCAAAATTTCAAGATGGAAATATTGCAATAGTATCTATGAATTCATAGAAAAAACATTTCTGCAAACAAAAATACAATATACAATGAAAAATATGTGATAAATGAATTCAACCAATCAGCCAAAAAGGCTCTTGATAAATGATAATCATAAAACAAACGATCCTTCAAATACAAGAAAAGTTGAACAGAGCATTTTGGTCTAGTGTATGTTGGTATGCATGACCAGTGAAGATACCTAATTAATTACTTACATTTTTTAAAAATATATTCCGAAGGATAGGACAAATCGGATATATTCTCTTTGCTCGGTTATTGGATTGATATATATTGACGGGGATAAAGATGTTATATGAGCTTCAGCCTGATTTTAATCTATCATTTTTTTCTTCTTCTTCTCAAATGTTTGTAGCATAATCTTCAATTGAGAACTATTGACAACGTACCACTCAAATATGGAATATTCTCTAACTATATAGATTACACTTACAATGTTAATATAGCAAAAGCTTATCTTTGACTTGCAAGACCAGACAACATTAATGCATTTTCATAGAAATTATGAACAGCATGATAATAATTTAACAATACTCTTCTTGTTATTTAATAAACAGAACCAGCAAGAGCAGAAAACAACCTTGAAACATTGGTGACCCAAATCAGTAACACTGAGGGTACGATCCTAATCTAACACTTGATGATTTACTTGCAAATGGTGCAATTAATAGACATGCACCACAAAGAGATGGTTCTTATTACTTGTATTGTGCTATGAATTAGTGAAGGGAAACTGGTGTTTAAACAAGACTCTGAATAAATGGTTTCGGCGAAAACATTTACTCGCAAAAGAAAAGAAAATATTACTATTTTCTTAAGCTAATGAATTCAATAGTTGAAGGTAAACACTAGTAACATTTGGCGAGATTCATAGGCATTTATGGTGAGTTCAGTGGCATTGAAGAGCACTATAGGCGTCAGTATTTAACAACTGGAGTGAAAATTATCACGGGACCATTTGACCCTATTACTATCCATCAGCACATACTAAAATGTAACAAACTAGCACCCAGGGTAGATACAATGATTTATTACATTTGTACAAGTGAAATATCTAAAACTATTCATTCTATAAAATTGATATTTTTCACTGTTCAAAGATTCACTTTTGCTAATTTGACCAATCAAAACATAGCTTACATTAGTTTAGAAATTTTGGATTCCCCACTTTTTGGCCCCTATCATCACTAGGAGGACGAAACAGCTATATGGCGTAGTTTAATTCATCTTTCGGCATACTGTTATATTACCAAATTTAAAAGGTGCAGCACATACGTGTGTTATGCCATTTTTAATGATAGGGGGTGGTAGACTCTGCTTGTGGATTGTTTAGTCCCCGAAGTTTGCTGGAGCCTCAATAGCAACAGTTCATATCATTTGAGTAGTGCCCACGTAACATAATACACACATTTTCATAGTATTCGATTTGGAATTATACAGAACTAGTTTAATTTTACTTCTAAATTCATAAATTAAAGAGGTTTTACGCACCTGACCCTTCTGCTTCTACATTAGTTTAGAAAGTTTGATTCCCACCTTTTGGCCCCTAGAATTACTGAAGAGTCCTAGGAGGACGAAACAGTGTATGGTGCAGTTTAATTATTTTTTTCGCCATACTGTATCTATTATTAAATTTTAAAGGTGTAACACATGTGTGTGTTACGTCATCTTTACAAACAAGCCTGGGAAACCCTTCTGTTCAAATGCTGGTTAGCTTAATGACACGAAAGCCTTATTTTACTGCACAGAGATTTGCCAACTCATTCCGGATGTTTTCTCTGTAAAAACATAGTGTTTAATTCTACCATTACCCTTCTTTTTAAGTTACTTGTTATACTATGCAAGTGAGCAGTTCTATATGTTTGATCGGAGTAAACTTGTGGCAAACGAAACAAGGAGTGGGCCTATCCACATTGTCTCCAAGACTTGAAGTCGCAAACATAGCCAAAAGTACAGAAGAGTACTAGGGATAGTATTAGGGATAAAATGTAACTCACACAAGCCTGAATGACACTGATATTTATCATCTGGATAAATGGTGACAAAACAACTCATCATTTCCCTCGCTTCTCACCTCTTACCGACTGTAAATTCGGCGGCTATCAACATTGCGTAATGATCTGGATTGATGACTGGACTTTTTCAATATATTTTTCGTTATTTCATTAATATGACATACTTATTTAAAATATGAAGACAAATACATTCTTCATTAAAATTAGAGACCAAAAGAAGTGACGAGTTTTCACATTTTATTGAAATATTTACAGAGAGGACTATATTTTGTCCAAATTAAATGGTTAGACTTGCTAGTGTCAAAAGTATCTAAAGCTGCGCACTCGTAAAAATCAAAATATTAGCCCAACTCGGCATATCCATTATGTATTACAGACTTGAAAGTGGGTCAAGTCATTGATTTGTACAAACCTGATAATCCATGACTTTAACATTTTATATGTTAAATATCAAGGCTTTCAGACTTGGAGAACCTGAGAAGAAATTTTTGAAAGTTTGCTACCCAAAATGGCGTTTTTCAACTTTGACCCCTACCGAAAATCGGAAGTTGACATTTGAGAGAAATATGTTTCATGGCAAATGTTAATTATTTCTGATCCTGCATACCAATCAAATAATAAATTCATTACAATCAACCGTTAAGGAGATATCAGATTAAAAAGTAAAACCGGATATGGCGTTATGGCGGCTATTGCGTTTTTTGATTTACGTAAGTCTATCACTAGATAACAGGGGAAACGCGGAGATAACATAACAAATTAACAAAATAGAAGATTTAAATTTACGTCTAGAACAATGTTTATGAAACATTATAAAAATGTCGGCATATACATATCATATATAAGACAGTTTTCAAAATTGCGTACAACGGAAATCGTATGTGTCATAGAAAAACTGATCACAGCGAATTCACAAGAATGACCTTTTGCATTGATTTCAGTAAAATTAAAAACTATTTTTTTTTTTACATTTTTATTTTTAAAGTTAAAAAAAAATCAAGAAATTAAAAGTTTTTTTTTTATTTCATTTTCCAGTTTTGATCTGACAGCGAGCTTTTTTATTTGAAATACTTTGCATTAGCATGTAATGGGGAAAATTAGATATGGCTATTATCTACAAATTATATCATTACACTAACTCTGTACAAGCTATAATTTCCGAGATAGGATGTTTTAATGTACTGGTTGTGGAAATTAACTTACGCATTACTTTTTGTCGCATTTGCTTAAATCAAGGTGAGCGACACATGCTCTCTGGGCCTTTTGTTTCTGTTGAGTTATATTGATAAAACATTTGAGGAGTGCATGTTCAAAATTTCAAGATGGAAATATTGCAATAGTATCTATGAATTCATAGAAAAAAACATTTCTGCAAACAAAAATACAATATACAATGAAAAATATGTGATAAATGAATTCAACCAATCAGCCAAAAAGGCTCTTGATAAATGATAATCATAAAACAAACGATCCTTCAAAAAAAAGAAAAGTTAAACAGAGCATTTTGGTCTAGTGTATGTTGGTATGCATGACCAGTGAAGATACCTAATTAATTTACTTACATTTTTTTAAAATATATTCCGAAGGATAGGACAAATCGGATATATTCTCTTTGCTCGGTTATTGGATTAATATATATATACGGGGATATAAATGTTATATGAGCTTCAGCCTGATTTTAATCTATCATTTTTTTCTTCTTCTCAAATGTTTGTAGCATAGTCTTCAATTGAGAACTATTGACAACATACCACACAAATATGGAATATTCTCCCACTATATAGATTACACTTACAATGTTAATATAGCAAAAGCTTATCTTTGACTTGCAAGACCAGACAACATTAATGCATTTTCATAGAAATTATGAACAGCATGATAATAATTTAACAATACTCTTCTTGTTGTTTGATAAACAGAACCAGCAAGAGCAGAAGACAACCTTGAAACATTGGTGACACAAAGCAGTGACACTGAAGGTACGATCCTAATCTAACACTTGATAATTTACTTGCAAATGGTGCAATTAATAGACATGCACCACAATGAGATGGTACTTATTACTTGTATTGTGCTATGAATTAGTGAAGGGAAACTGGTGTTTAAACAAGACTCTGAATAAATGGTTTCGGCGAAAACATTTACTCGCAAAAGAAAAAAAAAATTACTATTTTCTTAAGCTAATGAATTCAATAGTTGAAGGTAAACACTAGTAACATTTGGCGAGATTCATAGGCATTTATGGTGAGTTCAGTGGCATTGAAGAGCACTATAGGAGTCAGTATTTAACAACTGGAGTGAAAATTATCACGGGACCATTTGACCCTATTACTATCCATCAGCACATACTAAAATGTAACAAACTAGCACCCAGGGTAGAAACAATGATTTATTACATTTGTACAAGTGAAATATCTAAAACTATTCATTCTATAAAATTGATATTTTTCACTGTTCAAAGATTCACTTTTGCTAATTTGACCAATCAAAACATAGCTTACATTAGTTTAGAAATTTTGGATTCCCCACTTTTTGGTCCCTATCATCACTAGGAGGACGAAACAGCTATATGGCGCAGTTTAATTCATCTTTCGGCATACTGTTATATTACCAAATTTAAAAGGTGCAGCACATACGTGTGTTATGCCATTTTTAATGATAGGGGGTGGTAGACTCTGCTTGTGGATTGTTTAGTCCCCGAAGTTTGCTGGAGCCTCAATAGCAACAGTTCATATCATTTGAGTAGTGCCCACGTAACATAATACACACATTTTCATATTATTCGATTTGGAATTATACAGAACTAGTTTAATTTTACTTCTAAATTCGTAAATTAAAGAGGTTTTACGCACCTGACCCTTCTGCTTCTACATTAGTTTAGAAAGTTTGATTCCCACCTTTTGGCCCCTAGCATCACTGAAGAGTCCTAGGAGGACGAAACAGTGTATGGTGCAGTTTAATTATTTTTTTCGCCATACTGTATCTATTATTAAATTTTAAAGGTGTAACACATGTGTGTGTTATGTCATCTTTACAAACAAGCCTGGGAAACCCTTCTGTTCAAATAGTGGTTAGCTTAATGACACGAAAGCCTTATTTTACTGCACAGAGATTTGCCAACTCATTCCGGATGTTTTCTCTGTAAAAACATAGTGTTTAATTCTACCATTACCCTTCTTTTTAAGTAACTTGTTATACTATGCAAGTGAGCAGTTCTATATGTTTGATCGGAGTAAACTTGTGGCAAACGAAACAAGGAGTGGGCCTATCCACATTGTCTCCAAGACTTGAAGTCGCAAACATAGCCAAAAGTACAGAAGAGAACTAGGGATAGTATTAGGGATAAGATGTAACTCACACAAGCCTGAATGACACTGATATTTATCATCTGGATAAATGGTGACAAAACAACTCATCATTTCCCTCGCTTCTCACCTTCTTACCGACTGTAAATTCGGCGGCTATCAACATTGCGTAATGATCTGGATTGATGACTGGACTTTTTCAATATATTTTTCGTTATTTCATTAATATGACATACTTATTTAAAATATGAAGACAAATACATTCTTCATTAAAACTAGAGATCAAAAGAAGTGACGAGTTTTCACATTTTATTGAAATATTTACAGAGAGGACTATATTTTGTCCAAATTAAATGGTTAGACTTGCTAGTGTCAAAAGTATCTAAAGCTGCACACTCGTAAAAATCAAAATATTAGCCCAACTCGGCATATACATTATGTATTACAGACTTGAAAGTGGGTCAAGTCATTGATTTGTACAAACCTGATAATCCATGACTTTAACATTTTATATGTTAAATATCAAGGCTTTCAGACTTGGAGAACCTGAGAAGAAGTTTTTGAAAGTTTGCTACCCAAAATGGCGTTTTTCAACTTTGATCCCTACCGAAAACCGGAAGTTGACATTTGAGAGAAATATGTTTCATGGCAAATGTTATTTATTTCTGATCCGGCATACCAATCAAATAATAAATTCATTACAATCAGCCGTTAAGGAAATATCAGATTAAAAAGTAAAACCGGATATGGCGTTATGGCGCTATTGCGTTTTTTGATTTACGTAAGTCTATCACTAGATAACAGGGGAAACGCGGATATAACATAACAAATTAACAAAATAGAAGATTTCAATTTACGTCTAGAACAATGTTTATGAAACATTATAAAAATGTCGGCATATACATATAATATATAAGAGAGTTTTCAAAATTGCGTACAACGGAAATCGTATGTGTCATAGAAAAACTGATCACAGCGAATTCACAAGAATGACCTTTTGCATTGATTTCAGTAAAATTAAAAACTATTTTTTTTTTAAATTTTTATTTTTAAAGTTAAAAAAAAATCAAGAAATTAAAAGTTTTTTTTTTATTTCATTTTCCAGTTTTGATCTGACAGCGAGCTTTTTTATTTGAAATACTTTGCATTAGCATGTAATGGGGAAAATTAGATATGGCTATTATCTACAAATTATATCATTACACTAACTCTGTACAAGCTATCATTTCCGAGATCGGATGTTTTAATGTACTGGTTGTGGAAATTAACTTACGCATTACTTTTTGTCGCATTTGCTTAAATCAAGGTGAGCGACACATGCTCTCTGGGCCTTTTGTTTCTGTTGAGTTATATTGATAAAACATTTGAGGAGTGCATGTTCAAAATTTCAAGATGGAAATATTGCAATAGTATCTATGAATTCATAGAAAAAACATTTCTGCAAACAAAAATACAATATACAATGAAAAATATGTGATAAATGAATTCAACCAATCAGCCAAAAAGGCTCTTGATAAATGATAATCATAAAACAAACGATCCTTCAAATACAAGAAAAGTTAAACAGAGCATTTTGGTCTAGTGTATGTTGGTATGCATGACCAGTGAAGATACCTAATTAATTTACTTACGTTTTTTTAAAATATATTCCGAAGGAAAAGACAAATCGGATATATTCTCTTTGCTCGGTTATTGGATTGATATATATATACGGGGATATAGATGTTATATGAGCTTCAGCCTGATTTTAATCTATCATTTTTCTCTTCTTCTTCTCAAATGTTTGTAGCATAATCTTCAATTGAGAACTATTGACAACGTACCACACAAATATGGAATATTCTCCCACTAGATAGATTACACTTACAATGTTAATATAGCAAAAGCTTATCTTTGACTTGCAAGACCAGACAACATTAATGCATTTTCATAGAAATTATGAACTGCATGCTAATAATTTAACAATACTCTTCTTGTTGTTTAATAAACAGAACCAGCAAGAGCAGAAGACAACCTTGAAACATTGGTGACACAAATCAGTGACACTGAAGGTAAGATCCTAATCTAAAAAACTTGATGATTTACTTGCAAATGGTGCAATTAATAGACATGCACCACAAGCAGATTGTACTTAATACTTGTATTGTGCTATGAATTAGTGAAGGGAAACTGGTGTGTAAAACAAGACTCTGAATAAATGGTTTCGGCGAATACATTTACTCGCAAAACAAAAAAATACATTATTACTATTTTCTTAAGATAATGAATTCAATAGTTGAAGGTAAACACTAGTAACATTTGACTAGATTCATAGGGCATTTATGATGAGTTCAGTGGCATTGAAGAGCATTATAGGCGTCAGTGTTTAACAACCGGAGTGGAAATTATCACTGGTCCATTTGACCCTATTACTATCCATCAGCACATACTAAAATGTAACAAACTATCACCCAGTTAAATTTCTCAGTTTCGCTTATTTAGTCGTAACACATTTTCAGTAGGGGCTGCAATCGTATGAAACACTGATTGGCTTATTTAGCTGGTGAGTCTTAAATCGACTTGTAACAGGGTAGTAACAATGAATTATTACATTTTTACAAGTAAAATATCAAAAATTATTCATTCTATAAAAATGATATTTTTCACAGTTCCAAAAATCACTTTTGCAAATTTGACCAATCAAAACATAGCTTACATTAGTTTAGAAATTTTGGATTCCCCACCTTTTGGCACCTATCATCACTGAAGAGTCCTAGGGAGACGAAACAGCTGTATGGCGTAGTTTAATTCATCTTTCGGCATACTGTTCTATTACTTAATTTAAAAGGTGCAGCACATATGTGTGTTATGCCATTTTTACTGATAGGGGGTGGTAGAATCTGCTTGTGGATTTGTTAGTCCCCGAGGTTTGCTTGAGCCTCAAGAGCCACAGTTAATCTCATTTGAGTAATGGCACGTAACATAATACACACAGTTTCATAGTATTCGAATTGAAATTATACAGAACTAGATTAATTTTACTTCTAAATTCATAAATTAAAGAGGTTTTACGCACCTGACCCTTCTGCTTCTACATTAGTTTAGACATTTTGGATTCCCACCTTTTGGCCCCTAGCATCACTGAAGAGTCCGAGGAGGACGGAACAGCTGTATGGTGCAGTTTAATTCATGATTTTGCCATACTGTATCTATTATTAAATTTAAAAGGTGCATGACATGTTTGTGTTACGTCATCTTTACAAACGAGCCTAGGAAACCCTTCTGTTCAAATGCTGGTTAGCTTAATGACACGAATGCCTTATTTTACTGCACAAAGATTTGTCAACTCATTCGGGATGTTTTCTCTGTAAAAACATAGTGTTTAATTCTACCATTACCCTTCTTTTTAAGTAACCTGTTATACTATGCAAGTGAGCAGTTCTATCTGTTTGATCAGAGAAAACTTGTGGCAAACGAAACAAGGAGTGGGCCTATCCACATTGTCTCCAAGACTTGAAGTCGCAAACATAGCCAAAAGTACAGAAGAGAACTAGGGATAGTAGTAGGGATAAGATGTAACTCACACAAGCCTGAATGACACTGATATTTATCATCTGGATAAATGGTGACAAAACAACTCATCATTTCCCTCGCTTCTCACTTTCTTACCGACTGTAAATTCGGCGGTTATCAACATTGCGTAATGATCTGGATTAATGACTGGACTTTTTCAATATATTTTTCGTTATTTCATTAATATGACATACTTATTTAAAATATGAAGACAAATACATTCTTCATTAAAATTAGAGATCAAAAGAAGTGACGAGTTTTCACATTTTATTGAAATATTTACAGAGAGGACTATATTTTGTCCAAATTAAATGGTTAGACTTGTTAGTGTCAAAAGTATCTAAAGCTGCGCACTCGTAAAAATCAAAATATTAGCCCAACTCGGCATATACATTATGTATTACAGACTTGAAAGTGGGTCAAGTCATTGATTTGTACAAACCTGATAATCCATGACTTTAACATTTTATATGTTAAATATCAAGGCTTTCAGACTTGGAGAACCTGAGAAGAAGTTTTTGAAACTTTGCTACCCAAAATGGCGTTTTTCAACTTTGACCCCTACCGAAAACCGGAAGTTGACATTTGAGAGAAATATGTTTCATGGCAAATGTTATTTATTTCTGATCCTGCATACAAATCAAATAATAAATTCATTACAATCAACCGTTAAGGAGATATCAGATTAAAAAGTAAAACCGGATATGGCGTTATGGCGGCTATTGCGTTTTTTGATTTACGTAAGTCTATCACTAGATAACAGGGGAAACGCGGATATAACATAACAAATTAACAAAATAGAAGCTTTAAATTTACGTCTAGAACAATGTTTATGAAACATTATAAAAATGTCGGCATATACATATAATATATAAGAGAGTTTTCAAAATTGCGTACAACGGAAATCGTATGTGTCATAGAAAAACTGATCACAGCGAATTCACAATGACCTTTTGCATTGATTTCAGTAAAATTAAAAACTATTTTTTTTTTACATTTTTATTTTTAAGGTTAAAAAAAATCAAGAAATTAAAAGTTTTTTTTTTATTTCATTTTCCAGTTTTGATCTGACAGCGAGCTTTTTATTTGAAATACTATGCATTAGCATGTAATGGGGAAAATTAGATATGGCTATTATCTACAAATTATATCATTACACTAACTCTGTACAAGCTATAATTTCCGAGATCGGATGTTTTAATGTACTGGTTGTGGAAATTAACTTACGCATTACTTTTTGTCGCATTTGCTTAAATCAAGGTGAGCGACACATGCTCTCTGGGCCTTTTGTTTCTGTTGAGTTATATTGATAAAACATTTGAGGAGTGCATGTTCAAAATTTCAAGATGGAAATATTGCAATAGTATCTATGAATTCATAGAAAAAACATTTCTGCAAACAAAAATACAATATACAATGAAAAATATGTGATAAATGAATTCAACCAATCAGCCAAAAAGGCTCTTGATAAATGATAATCATAAAACAAACGATCCTTCAAATACAAGAAAAGTTAAACAGAGCATTTTGGTCTAGTGTATGTTGGTATGCATGACCAGTGAAGATACCTAATTAATTTACTTACATTTTTTAAAAATATATTCCGAAGGATAGGACAAATCGGATATATTCTCTTTGCTCGGTTATTGGATTAATATATATATACGGGGATATAGATGTTATATGAGCTTCAGCCTGATTTTAATCTATCATTTTTTTCTTCTTCTTCTCAAATGTTTGTAGCATAGTCTTCAATTGAGAACTATTGACAACGTACCACACAAATATGGAATATTCTCCCACTAGATAGATTACACTTACAATGTTAATATAGCAAAAGCTTATCTTTGACTTGCAAGACCAGACAACATTAATGCATTTTCATAGAAATTATGAACAGCATGATAATAATTTAACAATACTCTTCTTGTTGTTTGATAAACAGAACCAGCAAGAGCAGAAGACAACCTTGAAACATTGGTGACACAAAGCAGTGACACTGAAGGTACGATCCTAATCTAACACTTGATAATTTACTTGCAAATGGTGCAATTAATAGACATGTACCACAATGAGATGGTACTTATTACTTGTATTGTGCTATGAATTAGTGAAGGGAAACTGGTGTTTAAACAAGACTCTGAATAAATGGTTTCGGCGAAAACATTTACTCGCAAAAGAAAAAAAAATTACTATTTTCTTAAGCTAATGAATTCAATAGTTGAAGGTAAACACTAGTAACATTTGGCGAGATTCATAGGCATTTATGGTGAGTTCAGTGGCATTGAAGAGCACTATAGGCGTCAGTATTTAACAACTGGAGTGAAAATTATCACGGGACCATTTGACCCTATTACTATCCATCAGCACATACTAAAATGTAACAAACTAGCACCCAGGGTAGAAACAATGATTTATTACATTTGTACAAGTGAAATATCTAAAACTATTGATTCTATAAAATTGATATTTTTCACTGTTCAAAGATTCACTTTTGCTAATTTGACCAATCAAAACATAGCTTACATTAGTTTAGAAATTTTGGATTCCCCACTTTTTGGTCCCTATCATCACTAGGAGGACGAAACAGCTATATGGCGCAGTTTAATTCATCTTTCGGCATACTGTTCTATTACCAAATTTAAAAGGTGCAGCACATACGTGTGTTATGCCATTTTTAATGATAGGGGGTGGTAGACTCTGCTTGTGGATTGTTTAGTCCCCGAAGTTTGCTGGAGCCTCAATAGCAACAGTTCATATCATTTGAGTAGTGCCCACGTAACATAATACACACATTTTCATATTATTCGATTTGGAATTATACAGAACTAGTTTAATTTTACTTCTAAATTCGTAAATTAAAGAGGTTTTACGCACCTGACCCTTCTGCTTCTACATTAGTTTAGAAAGTTTGATTCCCACCTTTTGGCCCCTAGCATCACTGAAGAGTCCTAGGAGGACGAAACAGTGTATGGTGCAGTTTAATTATTTTTTTCGCCATACTGTATCTATTATTAAATTTTAAAGGTGTAACACATGTGTGTGTTATGTCATCTTTACAAACAAGCCTGGGAAACCCTTCTGTTCAAATAGTGGTTAGCTTAATGACACGAAAGCCTTATTTTACTGCACAGAGATTTGCCAACTCATTCCGGATGTTTTCTCTGTAAAAACATAGTGTTTAATTCTACCATTACCCTTCTTTTTAAGTAACTTGTTATACTATGCAAGTGAGCAGTTCTATATGTTTGATCGGAGTAAACTTGTGTCAAACGAAACAAGGAGTGGGCCTATCCACATTGTCTCCAAGACTTGAAGTCGCAAACATAGCCAAAAGTACAGAAGAGAACTAGGGATAGTATTAGGGATAAGATGTAACTCACACAAGCCTGAATGACACTGATATTTATCATCTGGATAAATGGTGACAAAACAACTCATCATTTCCCTCGCTTCTCACCTTCTTACCGACTGTAAATTCGGCGGCTATCAACATTGCGTAATGATCTGGATTGATGACTGGACTTTTTCAATATATTTTTCGTTATTTCATTAATATGACATACTTATTTAAAATATGAAGACAAATACATTCTTCATTAAAACTAGAGATCAAAAGAAGTGACGAGTTTTCACATTTTATTGAAATATTTACAGAGAGGACTATATTTTGTCCAAATTAAATGGTTAGACTTGCTAGTGTCAAAAGTATCTAAAGCTGCACACTCGTAAAAATCAAAATATTAGCCCAACTCGGCATATACATTATGTATTACAGACTTGAAAGTGGGTCAAGTCATTGATTTGTACAAACCTGATAATCCATGACTTTAACATTTTATATGTTAAATATCAAGGCTTTCAGACTTGGAGAACCTGAGAAGAAGTTTTTGAAAGTTTGCTACCCAAAATGGCGTTTTTCAACTTTGATCCCTACCGAAAACCGGAAGTTGACATTTGAGAGAAATATGTTTCATGGCAAATGTTATTTATTTCTGATCCGGCATACCAATCAAATAATAAATTCATTACAATCAGCCGTTAAGGAAATATCAGATTAAAAAGTAAAACCGGATATGGCGTTATGGCGCTATTGCGTTTTTTGATTTACGTAAGTCTATCACTAGATAACAGGGGAAACGCGGATATAACATAACAAATTAACAAAATAGAAGATTTAAATTTACGTCTAGAACAATGTTTATGAAACATTATAAAAATGTCGGCATATACATATAATATATAAGAGAGTTTTCAAAATTGCGTACAACGGAAATCGTATGTGTCATAGAAAAACTGATCACAGCGAATTCACAAGAATGACCTTTTGCATTGATTTCAGTAAAATTAAAAACTATTTTTTTTTTACATTTTTATTTTTAAAGTTAAAAAAAAATCAAGAAATTAAAAGGTTTTTTTTTTATTTCATTTTCCAGTTTTGATCTGACAGCGAGCTTTTTTATTTGAAATACTTTGCATTAGCATGTAATGGGGAAAATTAGATATGGCTATTATCTACAAATTATATCATTACACTAACTCTGTACAAGCTATCATTTCCGAGATCGGATGTTTTAATGTACTGGTTGTGGAAATTAACTTACGCATTACGTTTTGTCGCATTTGCTTAAATCAAGGTGAGCGACACATGCTCTCTGGGCCTTTTGTTTCTGTTGAGTTATATTGATAAAACATTTGAGGAGTGCATGTTCAAAATTTCAAGATGGAAATATTGCAATAGTATCTATGAATTCATAGAAAAAACATTTCTGCAAACAAAAATACAATATACAATGAAAAATATGTGATAAATGAATTCAACCAATCAGCCAAAAAGGCTCTTGATAAATGATAATCATAAAACAAACGATCCTTCAAATACAAGAAAAGTTAAACAGAGCATTTTGGTCTAGTGTATGTTGGTATGCATGACCAGTGAAGATACCTAATTAATTTACTTACATTTTTTAAAAATATATTCCGAAGGAAAGGACAAATCGGATATATTCTCTTTGCTCGGTTATTGGATTGATATATATTGACGGGGATATAGATGTTATATGAGCTTCAGCCTGATTTTAATCTATCATTTTTCTCTTCTTCTTCTCAAATGTTTGTAGCATAATCTTCAATTGAGAACTATTGACAACGTACCACACAAATATGGAATATTCTCCCACTAGATAGATTACACTTACAATGTTAATATAGCAAAAGCTTATCTTTGACTTGCAAGACCAGACAACATTAATGCATTTTCATAGAAATTATGAACTGCATGCTAATAATTTAACAATACTCTTCTTGTTGTTTAATAAACAGAACCAGCAAGAGCAGAAGACAACCTTGAAACATTGGTGACACAAATCAGTGACACTGAAGGTAAGATCCTAATCTAAAAAACTTGATGATTTACTTGCAAATGGTGCAATTAATAGACATGCACCACAAGCAGATTGTACTTAATACTTGTATTGTGCTATGAATTAGTGAAGGGAAACTGGTGTGTAAAACAAGACTCTGAATAAATGGTTTCGGCGAATACATTTACTCGCAAAACAAAAAAATACATTATTACTATTTTCTTAAGATAATGAATTCAATAGTTGAAGGTAAACACTAGTAACATTTGACTAGATTCATAGGGCATTTATGATGAGTTCAGTGGCATTGAAGAGCATTATAGGCGTCAGTGTTTAACAACCGGAGTGGAAATTATCACTGGTCCATTTGACCCTATTACTATCCATCAGCACATACTAAAATGTAACAAACTATCACCCAGTTAAATTTCTCAGTTTCGCTTATTTAGTCGTAACACATTTTCAGTAGGGGCTGCAATCGTATGAAACACTGATTGGCTTATTTAGCTGGTGAGTCTTAAATCGACTTGTAACAGGGTAGTAACAATGAATTATTACATTTTTACAAGTAAAATATCAAAAATTATTCATTCTATAAAAATGATATTTTTCACAGTTCCAAAAATCACTTTTGCAAATTTGACCAATCAAAACATAGCTTACATTAGTTTAGAAATTTTGGATTCCCCACCTTTTGGCACCTATCATCACTGAAGAGTCCTAGGGAGACGAAACAGCTGTATGGCGTAGTTTAATTCATCTTTCGGCATACTGTTCTATTACTTAATTTAAAAGGTGCAGCACATATGTGTGTTATGCCATTTTTACTGATAGGGGGTGGTAGAATCCGCTTGTGGATTTGTTAGTCCCCGAGGTTTGCTTGAGCCTCAAGAGCCACAGTTAATCTCATTTGAGTAATGGCACGTAACATAATACACACAGTTTCATAGTATTCGAATTGAAATTATACAGAACTAGATTAATTTTACTTCTAAATTCATAAATTAAAGAGGTTTTACGCACCTGACCCTTCTGCTTCTACATTAGTTTAGACATTTTGGATTCCCACCTTTTGGCCCCTAGCATCACTGAAGAGTCCGAGGAGGACGGAACAGCTGTATGGTGCAGTTTAATTCATGATTTTGCCATACTGTATCTATTATTAAATTTAAAAGGTGCATGACATGTTTGTGTTACGTCATCTTTACAAACGAGCCTGGGAAACCCTTCTGTTCAAATGCTGGTTAGCTTAATGACACGAATGCCTTATTTTACTGCACAAAGATTTGTCAACCCATTCGGGATGTTTTCTCTGTAAAAACATAGTGTTTAATTCTACCATTACCCTTCTTTTTAAGTAACCTGTTATACTATGCAAGTGAGCAGTTCTATCTGTTTGATCAGAGAAAACTTGTGGCAAACGAAACAAGGAGTGGGCCTATCCACATTGTCTCCAAGACTTGAAGTCGCAAACATAGCCAAAAGTACAGAAGAGAACTAGGGATAGTATTAGGGATAAGATGTAACTCACACAAGCCTGAATGACACTGATATTTATCATCTGGATAAATGGTGACAAAACAACTCATCATTTCCCTCGCTTCTCACTTTCTTACCGACTGTAAATTCGGCGGTTATCAACATTGCGTAATGATCTGGATTAATGACTGGACTTTTTCAATATATTTTTCGTTATTTCATTAATATGACATACTTATTTAAAATATGAAGACAAATACATTCTTCATTAAAATTAGAGATCAAAAGAAGTGACGAGTTTTCACATTTTATTGAAATATTTACAGAGAGGACTATATTTTGTCCAAATTAAATGGTTAGACTTGCTAGTGTCAAAAGTATCTAAAGCTGCGCACTCGTAAAAATCAAAATATTAGCCCAACTCGGCATATACATTATGTATTACAGACTTGAAAGTGGGTCAAGTCATTGATTTGTACAAACCTGATAATCCATGACTTTAACATTTTATATGTTAAATATCAAGGCTTTCAGACTTGGAGAACCTGAGAAGAAGTTTTTGAAACTTTGCTACCCAAAATGGCGTTTTTCAACTTTGACCCCTACCGAAAACCGGAAGTTGACATTTGAGAGAAATATGTTTCATGGCAAATGTTATTTATTTCTGATCCTGCATACAAATCAAATAATAAATTCATTACAATCAACCGTTAAGGAGATATCAGATTAAAAAGTAAAACCGGATATGGCGTTATGGCGGCTATTGCGTTTTTTGATTTACGTAAGTCTATCACTAGATAACAGGGGAAACGCGGATATAACATAACAAATTAACAAAATAGAAGCTTTAAATTTACGTCTAGAACAATGTTTATGAAACATTATAAAAATGTCGGCATATACATATAATATATAAGAGAGTTTTCAAAATTGCGTACAACGGAAATCGTATGTGTCATAGAAAAACTGATCACAGCGAATTCACAATGACCTTTTGCATTGATTTCAGTAAAATTAAAAACTATTTTTTTTTTTACCTTTTTATTTTTAAGGTTAAAAAAAATCAAGAAATTAAAAGTTTTTTTTTTATTTCATTTTCCAGTTTTGATCTGACAGCGAGCTTTTTTATTTGAAATACTATGCATTAGCATGTAATGGGGAAAATTAGATATGGCTATTATCTACAAATTATATCATTACACTAACTCTGTACAAGCTATAATTTCCGAGATCGGATGTTTTAATGTACTGGTTGTGGAAATTAACTTACGCATTACTTTTTGTCGCATTTGCTTAAATCAAGGTGAGCGACACATGCTCTCTGGGCCTTTTGTTTCTGTTGAGTTATATTGATAAAACATTTGAGGAGTGCATGTTCAAAATTTCAAGATGGAAATATTGCAATAGTATCTATGAATTCATAGAAAAAACATTTCTGCAAACAAAAATACAATATACAATGAAAAATATGTGATAAATGAATTCAACCAATCAGCCAAAAAGGCTCTTGATAAATGATAATCATAAAACAAACGATCCTTCAAATACAAGAAAAGTTAAACAGAGCATTTTGGTCTAGTGTATGTTGGTATGCATGACCAGTGAAGATACCTAATTAATTTACTTACATTTTTTAAAAATATATTCCGAAGGATAGGACAAATCGGATATATTCTCTTTGCTCGGTTATTGGATTGATATATATTGACGGGGATATAGATGTTATATGAGCCTCAGCCTGATTTTAATCTATCATTTTTCTCTTCTTCTTCTCAAATGTTTGTAGCATTATCTTCAATTGAGAACTATTGACAACGTACCACACAAATATGGAATATTCTCCCACTAGATAGATTACACTTACAATGTTAATATAGCAAAAGCTTATCTTTGACTTGCAAGACCAGACAACATTAATGCATTTTCATAGAAATTATGAACTGCATGCTAATAATTTAACAATACTCTTGTTGTTGTTTAATAAACAGAACCAGCAAGAGCAGAAGACAACCTTGAAACATTGGTGACACAAATCAGTGACACTGAAGGTACGATCCTAATCTAACACTTGATGATTTACTTGCAAATGGTGCAATTAATAGACATGCACCACAATGAGGTGGTTCTTATTACTTGTATTGTGTTATGAATTAGTGAAGGGAAACTGGTGTTTAAACAAGACTCTGAATAAATGGTTTCGGCGAAAACATTTACTCGCAAAAGAAAAACAAATATTACTATTTTCTTAAGCTAATGAATTCAATAGTTGAAGGTAAACACTAGTAACATTTGGCGAGATTCATAGGCATTTATGGTGAGTTCAGTGGCATTGAAGAGCACTAAAGGCGTCAGTATTTAACAACTGGAGTGAAAATTATCACGGGACCATTTGACCCTATTACTATCCATCAGCACATACTAAAATGTAACAAACTAGCACCCAGGGTAGAAACAATGATTTATTACATTTGTACAAGTGAAATATCTAAAACTATTCATTCTATAAAATTGATATTTTTCACTGTTCAAAGATTCACTTTTGCTAATTTGACCAATCAAAACATAGCTTACATTAGTTTAGAAATTTTGGATTCCCCACTTTTTGGCCGCTATCATCACTAGGAGGACGAAACAGCTATATAGCGCAGTTTAATTCATCTTTCGGCATACTGTTATATTACCAAATTTAAAAGGTGCAGCACATACGTGTGTTATGCCATTTTTAATGATAGGGGGTGGTAGACTCTGCTTGTGGATTGTTTAGTCCCCGAAGTTTGCTGGAGCCTCAATAGCAACAGTTCATATCATTTGAGTAGTGCCCACGTAACATAATACACACATTTCCATAGTATTCGATTTGGAATTATACAAAACTAGTTTAATTTTACTTCTAAATTCATAAATTGAAGAGGTTTTACGCACCTGACCCTTCTGCTTCTACATTAGTTTAGAAAGTTTGATTCCCACCTTTTGGCCCCTAGCATCACTGAAGAGTCCTAGGAGGACGAAACAGTGTATGGTGCAGTTTAATTATTTTTTTCGCCATACTGTATCTATTATTAAATTTTAAAGGTGTAACACATGTGTGTGTTACGTCATCTTTACAAACAAGCGTGGGAAACTCTTCTGTTCAAATAGTGGTTAGCTTAATGACACGAAAGCCTTATTTTACTGCACAGAGATTTGCCAACTCATTCCGGATGTTTTCTCTGTAAAAACATAGTGTTTAATTATACCATTACCCTTCTTTTTAAGTAACTTGTTATACTATGCAAGTGAGCAGTTCTATATGTTTGATCGGAGTAAACTTGTGGCAAACGAAACAAGGAGTGGGCCTATCCACATTGTCTCCAAGACTTGAAGTCGCAAACATAGCCAAAAGTACAGAAGAGAACTAGGGATAGTGATAGGGATAAGATGTAACTCACACAAGCCTGAATGACACTGATATTTATCATCTGGATAAATGGTGACAAAACAACTCATCATTTCCCTCGCTTCTCACCTTCTTACCGACTGTAAATTCGGCGGTTATCAACATTGCGTAATGATCTGGATTGATGACTGGACTTTTTCAATATATTTTTCGTTATTTCATTAATATGACATACTTATTTAAAATATGAAGACAAATACATTCTTCATTAAAATTAGAGATCAAAAGAAGTGACGAGTTTTCACATTTTATTGAAATATTTACAGAGAGGACTATATTTTGTCCAAATTAAATGGTTAGACTTGCTAGTGTCAAAAGTATCTAAAGCTGCGCACTCGTAAAAATCAAAATATTAGCCCAACTCGGCATATACATTATGTATTACAGACTTGAAAGTGGGTCAAGTCATTGATTTGTACAAACCTGATAATCCATGACTTTAACATTTTATATGTTAAATATCAAGGCTTTCATACTTGGAGAACCTGAGAAGAAGTTTTTGAAACTTTGCTACCCAAAATGGCGTTTTTCAACTTTGACCCCTACCGAAAACCGGAAGTTGACATTTGAGAGAAATATGTTTCATGGCAAATGTTATTTATTTCTGATCCTGCATACAAATCAAATAATAAATTCATTACAATCAACCGTTAAGGAGATATCAGATTAAAAAGTAAAACCGGATATGGCGTTATGGCGGCTATTGCGTTTTTTGATTTACGTAAGTCTATCACTAGATAACAGGGGAAACGCGGATATAACATAACAAATTAACAAAATAGAAGCTTTCAATTTACGTCTAGAACAATGTTTATGAAACATTATAAAAATGTCGGCATATACATATAATATATAAGAGAGTTTTCAAAATTGCGTACAACGGAAATCGTATGTGTCATAGAAAAACTGATCACAGCGAATTCACAATGACTTTTTGCATTGATTTCAGTAAAATTAAAAACTATTTTTTTTTTTACCTTTTTATTTTTAAGGTTAAAAAAAAATCAAGAAATTAAAAGTTTTTTTTTTATTTCATTTTCCAGTTTTGATCTGACAGCGAGCTTTTTTATTTGAAATACTATGCATTAGCATGTAATGGGGAAAATTAGATATGGCTATTATCTACAAATTATATCATTACACTAACTCTGTACAAGCTATAATTTCCGAGATCGGATGTTTTAATGTACTGGTTGTGGAAATTTACTTACGCATTACTTTTTGTCGCATTTGCTTAAATCAAGGTGAGCGACACATGCTCTCTGGGCCTTTTGTTTCTGTTGAGTTATATTGATAAAACATTTGAGGAGTGCATGTTCAAAATTTCAAGATGGAAATATTGCAATAGTATCTATGAATTCATAGAAAAAACATTTCTGCAAACAAAAATACAATATACAATGAAAAATATGTGATAAATGAATTCAACCAATCAGCCAAAAAGGCTCTTGATAAATGATAATCATAAAACAAACGATCCTTCAAATACAAGAAAAGTTAAACAGAGCATTTTGGTCTAGTGTATGTTGGTATGCATGACCAGTGAAGATACCTAATTAATTTACTTACATTTTTTAAAAATATATTCCGAAGGATAGGACAAATCGGATATATTCTCTTTGCTCGGTTATTGGATTGATATATATTGACGGGGATATAGATGTTATATGAGCCTCAGCCTGATTTTAATCTATCATTTTTCTCTTCTTCTTCTCAAATGTTTGTAGCATTATCTTCAATTGAGAACTATTGACAACGTACCACACAAATATGGAATATTCTCCCACTAGATAGATTACACTTACAATGTTAATATAGCAAAAGATTATCTTTGACTTGCAAGACCAGACAACATTAATGCATTTTCATAGAAATTATGAACTGCATGATAATAATTTAACAATACTCTTGTTGTTGTTTAATAAACAGAACCAGCAAGAGCAGAAGACAACCTTGAAACATTGGTGACACAAATCAGTGACACTGAAGGTACGATCCTAATCTAACACTTGATGATTTACTTGCAAATGGTGCAATTAATAGACATGCACCACAATGAGATGGTACTTATTACTTGTATTGTGTTATGAATTAGTGAAGGGAAACTGGTGTTTAAACAAGACTCTGAATAAATGGTTTCGGCGAAAACATTTACTCGCAAAAGAAAAACAAATATTACTATTTTCTTAAGCTAATGAATTCAATAGTTGAAGGTAAACACTAGTAACATTTGGCGAGATTCATAGGCATTTATGGTGAGTTCAGTGGCATTGAAGAGCACTATAGGCGTCAGTATTTAACAACTGGAGTGAAAATTATCACGGGACCATTTGACCCTATTACTATCCATCAGCACATACTAAAATGTAACAAACTAGCACCCAGGGGAGAAACAATGATTTACATTTGTACAAGTGAAATATCTAAAACTATTCATTCTATAAAATTGATATTTTTCACTGTTCAAAGATTCACTTTTGCTAATTTGACCAATCAAAACATAGCTTACATTAGTTTAGAAATTTTGGATTCCCCACTTTTTGGCCGCTATCATCACTAGGAGGACGAAACAGCTATATAGCGCAGTTTAATTCATCTTTCGGCATACTGTTATATTACCAAATTTAAAAGGTGCAGCACATACGTGTGTTATGCCATTTTTAATGATAGGGGGTGGTAGACTCTGCTTGTGGATTGTTTAGTCCCCGAAGTTTGCTGGAGCCTCAATAGCAACAGTTCATATCATTTGAGTAGTGCCCACGTAACATAATACACACATTTCCATAGTATTCGATTTGGAATTATACAGAACTAGTTTAATTTTACTTCTAAATTCATAAATTGAAGAGGTTTTACGCACCTGACCCTTCTGCTTCTACATTAGTTTAGAAAGTTTGATTCCCACCTTTTGGCCCCTAGCATCACTGAAGAGTCCTAGGAGGACGAAACAGTGTATGGTGCAGTTTAATTATTTTTTTCGCCATACTGTATCTATTATTAAATTTTAAAGGTGTAACACATGTGTGTGTTACGTCATCTTTACAAACAAGCGTGGGAAACTCTTCTGTTCAAATAGTGGTTAGCTTAATGACACGAAAGCCTTATTTTACTGCACAGAGATTTGCCAACTCATTCCGGATGTTTTCTCTGTAAAAACATAGTGTTTAATTATACCATTACCCTTCTTTTTAAGTAACTTGTTATACTATGCAAGTGAGCAGTTCTATATGTTTGATCGGAGTAAACTTGTGGCAAACGAAACAAGGAGTGGGCCTATCCACATTGTCTCCAAGACTTGAAGTCGCAAACATAGCCAAAAGTACAGAAGAGAACTAGGGATAGTGATAGGGATAAGATGTAACTCACACAAGCCTGAATGACACTGATATTTATCATCTGGATAAATGGTGACAAAACAACTCATCATTTCCCTCGCTTCTCACCTTCTTACCGACTGTAAATTCGGCGGTTATCAACATTGCGTAATGATCTGGATTGATGACTGGACTTTTTCAATATATTTTTCGTTATTTCATTAATATGACATACTTATTTAAAATATGAAGACAAATACATTCTTCATTAAAATTAGAGATCAAAAGAAGTGACGAGTTTTCACATTTTATTGAAATATTTACAGAGAGGACTATATTTTGTCCAAATTAAATGGTTAGACTTGCTAGTGTCAAAAGTATCTAAAGCTGCGCACTCGTAAAAATCAAAATATTAGCCCAACTCGGCATATACATTATGTATTACAGACTTGAAAGTGGGTCAAGTCATTGATTTGTACAAACCTGATAATCCATGACTTTAACATTTTATATGTTAAATATCAAGGCTTTCATACTTGGAGAACCTGAGAAGAAGTTTTTGAAACTTTGCTACCCAAAATGGCGTTTTTCAACTTTGACCCCTACCGAAAACCGGAAGTTGACATTTGAGAGAAATATGTTTCATGGCAAATGTTATTTATTTCTGATCCTGCATACAAATCAAATAATAAATTCATTACAATCAACCGTTAAGGAGATATCAGATTAAAAAGTAAAACCGGATATGGCGTTATGGCGGCTATTGCGTTTTTTGATTTACGTAAGTCTATCACTAGATAACAGGGGAAACGCGGAGATAACATAACAAATTAACAAAATAGAAGCTTTCAATTTACGTCTAGAACAATGTTTATGAAACATTATAAAAATGTCGGCATATACATATAATATATAAGAGAGTTTTCAAAATTGCGTACAACGGAAATCGTATGTGTCATAGAAAAACTGATCACAGCGAATTCACAATGACTTTTTGCATTGATTTCAGTAAAATTAAAAACTATTTTTTTTTTTACCTTTTTATTTTTAAGGTTAAAAAAAATCAAGAAATTAAAAGTTTTTTTTTTATTTCATTTTCCAGTTTTGATCTGACAGCGAGCTTTTTTATTTGAAATACTATGCATTAGCATGTAATGGGGAAAATTAGATATGGCTATTATCTACAAATTATATCATTACACTAACTCTGTACAAGCTATAATTTCCGAGATCGGATGTTTTAATGTACTGGTTGTGGAAATTTACTTACGCATTACTTTTTGTCGCATTTGCTTAAATCAAGGTGAGCGACACATGCTCTCTGGGCCTTTTGTTTCTGTTGAGTTATATTGATAAAACATTTGAGGAGTGCATGTTCAAAATTTCAAGATGGAAATATTGCAATAGTATCTATGAATTCATAGAAAAAACATTTCTGCAAACAAAAATACAATATACAATGAAAAATATGTGATAAATGAATTCAACCAATCAGCCAAAAAGGCTCTTGATAAATGATAATCATAAAACAAACGATCCTTCAAATACAAGAAAAGTTAAACAGAGCATTTTGGTCTAGTGTATGTTGGTATGCATGACCAGTGAAGATACCTAATTAATTTACTTACATTTTTTAAAAATATATTCCGAAGGATAGGACAAATCGGATATATTCTCTTTGCTCGGTTATTGGATTGATATATATTGACGGGGATATAGATGTTATATGAGCCTCAGCCTGATTTTAATCTATCATTTTTCTCTTCTTCTTCTCAAATGTTTGTAGCATAATCTTCAATTGAGAACTATTGACAACGTACCACACAAATATGGAATATTCTCCCACTAGATAGATTACACTTACAATGTTAATATAGCAAAAGCTTATCTTTGACTTGCAAGACCAGACAACATTAATGCATTTTCATAGAAATTATGAACTGCATGATAATAATTTAACAATACTCTTGTTGTTGTTTAATAAACAGAACCAGCAAGAGCAGAAGACAACCTTGAAACATTGGTGACACAAATCAGTGACACTGAAGGTACGATCCTAATCTAACACTTGATGATTTACTTGCAAATGGTGCAATTAATAGACATGCACCACAATGAGATGGTACTTATTACTTGTATTGTGTTATGAATTAGTGAAGGGAAACTGGTGTTTAAACAAGACTCTGAATAAATGGTTTCGGCGAAAACATTTACTCGCAAAAGAAAAACAAATATTACTATTTTCTTAAGCTAATGAATTCAATAGTTGAAGGTAAACACTAGTAACATTTGGCGAGATTCATAGGCATTTATGGTGAGTTCAGTGGCATTGAAGAGCACTATAGGCGTCAGTATTTAACAACTGGAGTGAAAATTATCACGGGACCATTTGACCCTATTACTATCCATCAGCACATACTAAAATGTAACAAACTAGCACCCAGGGTAGAAACAATGATTTATTACATTTGTACAAGTGAAATATCTAAAACTATTCATTCTATAAAATTGATATTTTTCACTGTTCAAAGATTCACTTTTGCTAATTTGACCAATCAAAACATAGCTTACATTAGTTTAGAAATTTTGGATTCCCCACTTTTTGGCCGCTATCATCACTAGGAGGACGAAACAGCTATATAGCGCAGTTTAATTCATCTTTCGGCATACTGTTATATTACCAAATTTAAAAGGTGCAGCACATACGTGTGTTATGCCATTTTTAATGATAGGGGGTGGTAGACTCTGCTTGTGGATTGTTTAGTCCCCGAAGTTTGCTGGAGCCTCAATAGCAACAGTTCATATCATTTGAGTAGTGCCCACGTAACATAATACACACATTTCCATAGTATTCGATTTGGAATTATACAGAACTAGTTTAATTTTACTTCTAAATTCATAAATTAAAGAGGTTTTACGCACCTGACCCTTCTGCTTCTACATTAGTTTAGAAAGTTTGATTCCCACCTTTTGGCCCCTAGCATCACTGAAGAGTCCTAGGAGGACGAAACAGTGTATGGTGCAGTTTAATTATTTTTTTCGCCACACTGTATCTATTATTAAATTTTAAAGGTGTAACACATGTGTGTGTTACGTCATCTTTACAAACAAGCCTGGGAAACCCTTCTGTTCAAATAGTGGTTAGCTTAATGACACGAAAGCCTTATTTTACTGCACAGAGATTTGCCAACTCATTCCGGATGTTTTCTCTATAAAAACATAGTGTTTAATTCTACCATTACCCTTCTTTTTAAGTAACTTGTTATACTATGCAAGTGAGCAGTTCTATATGTTTGATCGGAGTAAACTTGTGGCAAACGAAACAAGGAGTGGGCCTATCCACATTGTCTCCAAGACTTGAAGTCGCAAACATAGCCAAAAGTACAGAAGAGAACTAGGGATAGTGATAGGGATAAGATGTAACTCACACAAGCCTGAATGACACTGATATTTATCATCTGGATAAATGGTGACAAAACAACTCATCATTTCCCTCGCTTCTCACCTTCTTACCGACTGTAAATTCGGCGGTTATCAACATTGCGTAATGATCTGGATTGATGACTGGACTTTTTCAATATATTTTTCGTTATTTCATTAATATGACATACTTATTTAAAATATGAAGACAAATACATTCTTCATTAAAATTAGAGATCAAAAGAAGTGACGAGTTTTCACATTTTATTGAAATATTTACAGAGAGGACTATATTTTGTCCAAATTAAATGGTTAGACTTGCTAGTGTCAAAAGTATCTAAAGCTGCGCACTCGTAAAAATCAAAATATTAGCCCAACTCGGCATATACATTATGTATTACAGACTTGAAAGTGGGTCAAGTCATTGATTTGTACAAACCTGATAATCCATGACTTTAACATTTTATATGTTAAATATCAAGGCTTTCATACTTGGAGAACCTGAGAAGAAGTTTTTGAAAGTTTGCTACCCAAAATGGCGTTTTTCAACTTTGACCCCTACCGAAAACCGGAAGTTGACATTTGAGAGAAATATGTTTCATGGCAAATGTTATTTATTTCTGATCCTGCATACAAATCAAATAATAAATTCATTACAATCAACCGTTAAGGAGATATCAGATTAAAAAGTAAAACCGGATATGGCGTTATGGCGGCTATTGCGTTTTTTGATTTACGTAAGTCTATCACTAGATAACAGGGGAAACGCGGATATAACATAACAAATTAACAAAATAGAAGCTTTCAATTTACGTCTAGAAAAATGTTTATGAAACATTATAAAAATGTCGGCATATACATATAATATATAAGAGAGTTTTCAAAATTGCGTACAACGGAAATCGTATGTGTCATAGAAAAACTGATCACAGCGAATTCACAATGACTTTTTGCATTGATTTCAGTAAAATTAAAAACTATTTTTTTTTTACCTTTTTATTTTTAAGGTTAAAAAAAAATCAAGAAATTAAAAGTTTTTTTTTTATTTCATTTTCCAGTTTTGATCTGACAGCGAGCTTTTTTATTTGAAATACTATGCATTAGCATGTAATGGGGAAAATTAGATATGGCTATTATCTACAAATTATATCATTACACTAACTCTGTACAAGCTATAATTTCCGAGATCGGATGTTTTAATGTACTGGTTGTGGAAATTAACTTACGCATTACTTTTTGTCGCATTTGCTTAAATCAAGGTGAGCGACACATGCTCTCTGGGCCTTTTGTTTCTGTTGAGTTATATTGATAAAACATTTGAGGAGTGCATGTTCAAAATTTCAAGATGGAAATATTGCAATAGTATCTATGAATTCATAGAAAAAACATTTCTGCAAACAAAAATACAATATACAATGAAAAATATGTGATAAATGAATTCAACCAATCAGCCAAAAAGGCTCTTGATAAATGATAATCATAAAACAAACGATCCTTCAAATACAAGAAAAGTTAAACAGAGCATTTTGGTCTAGTGTATGTTGGTATGCATGACCAGTGAAGATACCTAATTAATTTACTTACATTTTTTAAAAATATATTCCGAAGGATAGGACAAATCGGATATATTCTCTTTGCTCGGTTATTGGATTGATATATATTGACGGGGATATAGATGTTATATGAGCCTCAGCCTGATTTTAATCTATCATTTTTCTCTTCTTCTTCTCAAATGCTTGTAGCATAATCTTCAATTGAGAACTATTGACAACGTACCACACAAATATGGAATATTCTCCCACTAGATAGATTACACTTACAATGTTAATATAGCAAAAGCTTATCTTTGACTTGCAAGACCAGACAACATTAATGCATTTTCATAGAAATTATGAACTGCATGATAATAATTTAACAATACTCTTGTTGTTGTTTAATAAACAGAACCAGCAAGAGCAGAAGACAACCTTGAAACATTGGTGACACAAATCAGTGACACTGAAGGTACGATCCTAATCTAACACTTGATGATTTACTTGCAAATGGTGCAATTAATAGACATGCACCACAATGAGATGGTACTTATTACTTGTATTGTGTTATGAATTAGTGAAGGGAAACTGGTGTTTAAACAAGACTCTGAATAAATGGTTTCGGCGAAAACATTTACGCGCAAAAGAAAAACAAATATTACTATTTTCTTAAGCTAATGAATTCAATAGTTGAAGGTAAACACTAGTAACATTTGGCGAGATTCATAGGCATTTATGGTGAGTTCAGTGGCATTGAAGAGCACTATAGGCGTCAGTATTTAACAACTGGAGTGAAAATTATCACTGGACCATTTGACCCTATTACTATCCATCAGCACATACTAAAATGTAACAAACTAGCACCCAGGGTAGAAACAATGATTTATTACATTTGTACAAGTGAAATATCTAAAACTATTCATTCTATAAAATTGATATTTTTCACTGTTCAAAGATTCACTTTTGCTAATTTGACCAATCAAAACATAGCTTACATTAGTTTAGAAATTTTGGATTCCCCACTTTTTGGCCGCTATCATCACTAGGAGGACGAAACAGATATATAGCGCAGTTTAATTCATCTTTCGGCATACTGTTATATTACCAAATTTAAAAGGTGCAGCACATACGTGTGTTATGCCATTTTTAATGATAGGGGGTGGTAGACTCTGCTTGTGGATTGTTTAGTCCCCGAAGTTTGCTGGAGCCTCAATAGCAACAGTTCATATCATTTGAGTAGTGCCCACGTAACATAATACACACATTTCCATAGTATTCGATTTGGAATTATACAGAACTAGTTTAATTTTACTTCTAAATTCATAAATTAAAGAGGTTTTACGCACCTGACCCTTCTGCTTCTACATTAGTTTAGAAAGTTTGATTCCCACCTTTTGGCCCCTAGCATCACTGAAGAGTCCTAGGAGGACGAAACAGTGTATGGTGCAGTTTAATTATTTTTTTCGCCATACTGTATCTATTATTAAATTTTAAAGGTGTAACACATGTGTGTGTTACGTCATCTTTACAAACAAGCCTGGGAAACCCTTCTGTTCAAATAGTGGTTAGCTTAATGACACGAAAGCCTTATTTTACTGCACAGAGATTTGCCAACTCATTCCGGATGTTTTCTCTGTAAAAACATAGTGTTTAATTCTACCATTACCCTTCTTTTTAAGTAACTTGTTATACTATGCAAGTGAGCAGTTCTATATGTTTGATCGGAGTAAACTTGTGGCAAACGAAACAAGGAGTGAGCCTATCCACATTGTCTCCAAGACTTGAAGTCGCAAACATAGCCAAAAGTACAGAAGAGAACTAGGGATAGTGATAGGGATAAGATGTAACTCACACAAGCCTGAATGACACTGATATTTATCATCTGGATAAATGGTGACAAAACAACTCATCATTTCCCTCGCTTTTCACCTTCTTACCGACTGTAAATTCGGCGGTTATCAACATTGCGTAATGATCTGGATTGATGACTGGACTTTTTCAATATATTTTTCGTTATTTCATTAATATGACATACTTATTTAAAATATGAAGACAAATACATTCTTCATTAAAATTAGAGATCAAAAGAAGTTACGAGTTTTCACATTTTATTGAAATATTTACAGAGAGGACTATATTTTGTCCAAATTAAATGATTAGACTTGCTAGTGTCAAAAGTATCTAAAGCTGCGCACTCGTAAAAATCAAAATATTAGCCCAACTCGGCATATACATTATGTATTACAGACTTGAAAGTGGGTCAAGTCATTGATTTGTACAAACCTGATAATCCATAACTTTAACATTTTATATGTTAAATATCAAGGCTTTCAGACTTGGAGAACCTGAGAAGAAGTTTTTGAAACTTTGCTACCCAAAATGGCGTTTTTCAACTTTGACCCCTACCGAAAACCGGAAGTTGACATTTGAGAGAAATATGTTTCATGGCAAATGTTATTTATTTCTGATCCTGCATACCAATCAAATAATAAATTCATGACAATTAACCGTTAAGGAGATATCAGATTAAAAAGTAAAACCGGATATGGCGTTATGGCGGCTATTGCGTTTTTTGATTTACGTAAGTCTATCACTAGATAACAGGGGAAACGCGGAGATAACATAACAAATTAACAAAATAGAAGCTTTAAATTTACGTCTAGAACAATGTTTATGAAACATTATAAAAATGTCGGCATATACATATAATATATAAGAGAGTTTTCAAAATTGCGTACAACGGAAATCGTATGTGTCATAGAAAAACTGATCACAGCGAATTCACAAGAATGACCTTTTGCATTGATTTCAGTAAAATTAAAAACTATTTTTTTTTACATTTTTATTTTTAAAGTTAAAAAAAAATCAAGAAATTAAAAGTTTTTTTTTATTTCATTTTCCAGTTTTGATCTGACAGCGAGCTTTTTTATTTGAAATACTTTGCATTAGCATGTAATGGGGAAAATTAGATATGGCTATTATCTACAAATTATATCATTACACTAACTCTGTACAAGCTATAATTTCCGAGATCGGATGTTTTAATGTACTGTTTGTGGAAATTTACTTACGCATTACTTTTTGTCGCATTTGCTTAAATCAAGGTGAGCGACACATGCTCTCTGGGCCGTTTGTTTCTGTTGAGTTATATTGATAAAACATTTGAGGAGTGCATGTTCAAAATTTCAAGATGGAAATATTGCAATAGTATCTATGAATTCATAGAAAAAAAAAACATTTCTGCAAACATAAATACAATATACAATGAAAAATATGTGATAAATGAATTCAACCAATCAGCCAAAAAGGCTCTTGATATATGATAATCATAAAACAAACGATCCTTCAAATACAAGAAAAGTTAAACAGAGCATTTTGGTCTAGTGTATGTTGGTATGCATGACCAGTGAAGATACCTAATTAATTTACTTACATTTTTTAAAAATATATTCCGAAGGATAGGACAAATCGGATATATTCTCTTTGCTCGGTTATTGGATTGATATATATTGACGGGGAAATAGATGTTATATGAGCTTCAGCCTGATTTTAATCTAACATTTTTTTCTTCTTCTTCTCAAATGTTTGTAGCATAATCTTCAATTGAGAACTATTGACAACTGAAGGTACGATCCTAATCTAACACTTGATGATTTACTTGCAAATGGTGCAATTAATAGACATGCACCACAATGAGATGGTACTTATTACTTGTATTGTGCTCTGAATTAGTGAAGGGAAACTGGTGTTTAAACAAGACTCTGAATAAATGGTTTCGGCGAAAACATTTACTCGCAAAAGAAAAAAATATATTACTATTTTCTTAAGCTAATGAATTCAATAGTTGAAGGTAAACACTAGTAACATTTGGCGAGATTCATAGGCATTTATGGTGAGTTCAGTGGCATTGAAGAGCACTATAGGCGTCAGTATTTAACAACTGGAGTGAAAATTATCACGGGACCATTTGACCCTATTACTATCCATCAGCACATACTAAAATGTAACAAACTAGCACCCAGGGTAGAAACAATGATTTATTACATTTGTACAAGTGAAATATCTAAAACTATTCATTCTATAAAATTGATATTTTTCACTGTTCAAAGATTCACTTTTGCTAATTTGACCAATCAAAACATAGCTTACATTAGTTTAGAAATTTTGGATTCCCCACTTTTTGGCCCCTATCATCACTAGGAGGACGAAACAGCTATATAGCGCAGTTTAATTCATCTTTCGGCATACTGTTATATTACCAAATTTAAAAGGTGCAGCACATATGTGTGTTATGCCATTTTTAATGATAGGGGGTGGTAGACTCTGCTTGTGGATTGTTTAGTCCCCGAAGTTTGCTGGAGTCTCAATAGCAACAGTTCATATCATTTGAGTAGTGCCCACGTAACATAATACACACATTTTCATAGTATTCGATTTGGAATTATACAGAACTAGTTTAATTTTACTTCTAAATTCATAAATTAAAGAGGTTTTACGCACCAGACCCTTCTGCTTCTACATTAGTTTAGAAAGTTTGATTCCCACCTTTTGGCCCCTAGCATCACTGAAGAGTCCTAGGAGGACGAAACAGTGTATGGTGCAGTTTAATTATTTTTTTCGCCATACTGTATCTATTATTAAATTTTAAAGGTGTAACACATGTGTGTGTTACGTCATCTTTACAAACAAGCCTGGGAAACCCTTCTGTTCAAATAGTGGTTAGCTTAATGACACGAAAGCCTTATTTTACTGCACAGAGATTTGCCAACTCATTCCGGATGTTTTCTCTGTAAAAACATAGTGTTTAATTCTACCATTACCCTTCTTTTTAAGTAACTTGTTATACTATGCAAGTGAGCAGTTCTATATGTTTGGTCGGAGTAAACTTGTGGCAAACGAAACAAGGAGTGGGCCTATCCACATTGTCTCCAAGACTTGAAGTCGCAAACATAGCCAAAAGTACAGAAGAGAACTAGGGATAGTATTAGGGATAAGATGTAACTCACACAAGCCTGAATGACACTGATATTTATCATCTGGATAAATGGTGACAAAACAACTCATCATTTCCCTCGCTTTTCACCTTCTTACCGACTGTAAATTCGGCGGTTATCAACATTGCGTAATGATCTGGATTGATGACTGGACTTTTTCAATATATTTTTCGTTATTTCATTAATATGACATACTTATTTAAAATATGAAGACAAATACATTCTTCATTAAAATTAGAGATCAAAAGAAGTGACGAGTTTTCACATTTTATTGAAATATTTACAGAGAGGACTATATTTTGTCCAAATTAAATGGTTAGACTTGCTAGTGTCAAAAGTATCTAAAGCTGCGCACTCGTAAAAATCAAAATATTAGCCCAACTCGGCATATACATTATGTATTACAGACTTGAAAGTGGGTCAAGTCATTGATTTGTACAAACCTGATAATCCATGACTTTAACATTTTGTATGTTAAATATCAAGGCTTTCAGACTTGGAGAACCTGAGAAGAAGTTTTTGAAAGTTTGCTACCCAAAATGGCGTTTTTCAACTTTGACCCCTACCGAAAACCGGAAGTTGACATTTGAGAGAAATATGTTTCATGGCAAATGCTATTTATTTCTGATCCTGCATACCAATCAAATAATAAATTCATTACAATCAACCGTTAAGGAGAAATCAGATTAAAAAGTAAAACCGGATATGGCGTTATGGCGGCTATTGCGTTTTTTGATTTACGTAAGTCTATCACTAGATAACAGGGGAAACGCGGAGATAACATAACAAATTAACAAAATAGAAGCTTTAAATTTACGTCTAGAACAATGTTTATGAAACATTATAAAAATGTCGGCATATACATATAATACATAAGAGAGTTTTCAAAATTGCGTACAACGGAAATCGTATGTGTCATAGAAAAACTGATCACAGCGAATTCACAAGAATGACCTTTTGCATTGATTTCAGTAAAATTAAAAACTATTTTTTTTTTTACATTTTTATTTTTAAAGTTAAAAAAAAATCAAGAAATTAAAAGTTTTTTTTTGTTTCATTTTCCAGTTTTGATCTGACAGCGAGCTTTTTTATTTGAAATACTTTGCATTAGCATGTAATGGGGAAAATTAGATATGGCTATTATCTACAAATTATATCATTACACTAACTCTGTACAAGCTATAATTTCCGAGATAGGATGTTTTAATGTACTGGTTGTGGAAATTAACTTACGCATTACTTTTTGTCGCATTTGCTTAAATCAAGGTGAGCGACACATGCTCTCTGGGCCTTTTGTTTCTGTTGAGTTATATTGATAAAACATTTGAGGAGTGCATGTTCAAAATTTCAAGATGGAAATATTGCAATAGTATCTATGAATTCATTGAAAAAAACATTTCTGCAAACAAAAATACAATATACAATGAAAAATATGTGATAAATGAATTCAACCAATCAGCCAAAAAGGCTCTTGATAAATGATAATCATAAAACAAACGATCCTTCAAAAACAAGAAAAGTTAAACAGAGCATTTTGGTCTAGTGTATGTTGGTATGCATGACCAGTGAAGATACCTAATTAATTTACTTACATTTTTTAAAAATATATTCCGAAGGAAAGGACAAATCGGATATATTCTCTTTGCTCGGTTATTGGATTGATATATATTGACGGGGATATAGATGTTATATGAGCTTCAGCCTGATTTTAATCTATCATTTTTTTCTTCTTCTTCTCAAATGCTTGTAGCATAATCTTCAATTGAGAACTATTGACAACATACCACACAAATATGGAATATTCTCTAACTATATAGATTACACTTACAATGTTAATATAGCAAAAGCTTATCTTTGACTTGCAAGACCAGACAACATTAATGCATTTTCATAGAAATTATGAACAGCATGATAATAATTTAACAATACTCTTGTTGTTGTTTAATAAACAGAACCAGCAAGAGCAGAAGACAACCTTGAAACATTGGTGACACAAAGCAGTGACACTGAAGGTACGATCCTAATCTAACACTTGATGATTTACTTGCAAATGGTGCAATTAATAGACATGCACCACAATGAGATGGTACTTATTACTTGTATTGTGCTATGAATTAGTGATGGGAAACTGGTGTTTAAACAAGACTCTGAATAAATGGTTTCGGCGAAAACATTTACTCGCAAAAGAAAAAAATATATTACTATTTTCTTAAGCTAATGAATTCAATAGTTGAAGGTAAACACTAGTAACATTTGGCGAGATTCATAGGCATTTATGGTGAGTTCAGTGGCATTGAAGAGCACTATAGGCGTCAGTATTTAACAACTGGAGTGAAAATTATCACGGGACCATTTAACCCTATTACTATCCATCAGCACATACTAAAATGTAACAAACTAGCACCCAGGGTAGAAACAATGATTTATTACATTTGTACAAGTGAAATATCTAAAACTATTCATTCTATAAAATTGATATTTTTCACTGTTCAAAGATTCACTTTTGCTAATTTGACCAATCAAAACATAGCTTACATTAGTTTAGAAATTTTGGATTCCCCACTTTTTGGCCCCTATCATCACTAGGAGGACGAAACAGCTATATGGCGCAGTTTAATTCATCTTTCGGCATACTGTTATATTACCAAATTTAAAAGGTGCAGCACATACGTGTGTTATGCCATTTTTAATGATAGGGGGTGGTAGACTCTGCTTGTGGATTGTTTAGTCCCCGAAGTTTGCTGGAGCCTCAATAGCAACAGTTCATATCATTTGAGTAGTGCCCACGTAACATAATACACACATTTTCATAGTATTCGATTTAGAATTATACAGAGCTAGTTTAATTTTACTTCTAAATTCGTAAATTAAAGAGGTTTTAGGCACCTGACCCTTCTGCTTCTACATTAGTTTAGAAAGTTTGATTCCCACCTTTTGGCCCCTAGCATCACTGAAGAGTCCTAGGAGGACGAAACAGTGTATGGTGCAGTTTAATTATTTTTTTCGCCATACTGTATCTATTATTAAATTTTAAAGGTGTAACACATGTGTGTGTTACGTCATCTTTACAAACAAGCCTGGGAAACCCTTCTGTTCAAATAGTGGTTAGCTGAATGACACGAAAGCCTTATTTTACTGCACAGAGATTTGCCAACTCATTCCGGATGTTTTCTCTGTAAAAACATAGTGTTTAATTCTACCATTACCCTTCTTTTTAAGTAACTTGTTATACTATGCAAGTGAGCAGTTCTATATGTTTGATCGGAGTAAACTTGTGGCAAACGAAACAAGGAGTGGGCCTATCCACATTGTCTCCAAGACTTGAAGTCGCAAACATAGCCAAAAGTACAGAAGAGAACTAGGGATAGTATTAGGGATAAGATGTAACTCACACAAGCCTGAATGACACTGATATTTATCATCTGGATAAATGGTGACAAAACAACTCATCATTTCCCTCGCTTCTCACCTTCTTACCGACTGTAAATTCGGCGGTTATCAACATTGCGTAATGATCTGGATTGATGACTGGACTTTTTCAATATATTTTTCGTTATTTCATTAATACGACATACTTATTTAAAATATGAAGACAAATACATTCTTCATTAAAATTAGAGATCAAAAGAAGTGACGAGTTTTCACATTTTATTGAAATATTTACAGAGAGGACTATATTTTGTCCAAATTAAATAGTTAGACTTGCTAGTGTCAAAAGTATCTAAAGCTGCGCACTCGTAAAAATCAAAATATTAGCCCAACTCGGCATATACGTTATGTATTACAGACTTGAAAGTGGGTCAAGTCATTGATTTGTACAAACCTAGGGGGACGAAACAGTGTATGGTGCAGTTTAATTATTTTTTTCGCCATACTGTATCTATTATTAAATTTTAAAGGTGTAACACATGTGTGTGTTACGTCATCTTTACAAACAAGCCTGGGAAACCCTTCTGTTCAAATGCTGGTAAGCTTAATGACACGAAAGCCTTATTTTACTGCACAGAGATTTGCCAACTCATTCCGGATGTTTTCTCTGTAAAAACATAGTGTTTAATTCTACCATTACCCTTCTTTTTAAGTAACTTGTTATACTATGCAAGTGAGCAGTTTTATATGTTTGATCGGAGTAAACTTGTGGCAAACGAAACAAGGAGTGAGCCTATCCACATTGTCTCCAAGACTTGAAGTCGCAAACATAGCCAAAAGTACAGAAGAGAACTAGGGATAGTATTAGGGATAAGATGTAACTCACACAAGCCTGAATGACACTGATATTTATCATCTGGATAAATGGTGACAAAACAACTCATCATTTCCCTCGCTTTTCACCTTCTTACCGACTGTAAATTCGGCGGTTATCAACATTGCGTAATAATCTGGATTGATGACTGGACTTTTTCAATATATTTTTCGTTATTTCATTAATATGACATACTTATTTAAAATATGAAGACAAATACATTCTTCATTAAAATTAGAGATCAAAAGAAGTGACGAGTTTTCACATTTTATTGAAATATTTACAGAGAGGACTATATTTTGTCCAAATTAAATGGTTAGACTTGCTAGTGTCAAAAGTATCTAAAGCTGCGCACTCGTAAAAATCAAAATATTAGCCCAACTCGGCATATACATTATGTATTACAGACTTGAAAGTGGGTCAAGTCATTGATTTGTACAAACCTGATAATCCATGACTTTAACATTTTATATGTTAAATATCAAGGCTTTCAGACTTGGAGAACCTGAGAAGAAGTTTTTGAAAGTTTGCTACCCAAAATGGCGTTTTTCAACTTTGACCCCTACCGAAAACCGGAAGTTGACATTTGAGAGAAATATGTTTCATGGCAAATGCTATTTATTTCTGATCCTGCATACCAATCAAATAATAAATTCATTACAATCAACCGTTAAGGAGAAATCAGATTAAAAAGTAAAACCGGATATGGCGTTATGGCGGCTATTGCGTTTTTTGATTTACGTAAGTCTATCACTAGATAACAGGGGAAACGCGGAGATAACATAACAAATTAACAAAATAGAAGCTTTAAATTTACGTCTAGAACAATGTTTATGAAACATTATAAAAATGTCGGCATATACATATAATACATAAGAGAGTTTTCAAAATTGCGTACAACGGAAATCGTATGTGTCATAGAAAAACTGATCACAGCGAATTCACAAGAATGACCTTTTGCATTGATTTCAGTAAAATTAAAAACTATTTTTTTTTTTACATTTTTATTTTTAAAGTTAAAAAAAAAAATCAAGAAATTAAAAGTTTTTTTTTATTTCATTTTCCAGTTTTGATCTGACAGCGAGCTTTTTTATTTGAAATACTTTGCATTAGCATGTAATGGGGAAAATTAGATATGGCTATTATCTACAAATTATATCATTACACTAACTCTGTACAAGCTATAATTTCCGAGATCGGATGTGTTAATCTACTGGTTGTGGAAATTAACTTACGCATTACTTTTTGTCGCATTTGCTTAAATCAAGGTGAGCGACACATGCTCTCTGGGCCTTTTGTTTCTGTTGAGTTATATTGATAAAACATTTGAGGAGTGCATGTTCAAAATTTCAAGATGGAAATATTGCAATAGTATCTATGAATTCATTGAAAAAAACATTTCTGCAAACAAAAATACAATATACAATGAAAAATATGTGATAAATGAATTCAACCAATCAGCCAAAAAGGCTCTTGATAAATGATAATCATAAAACAAACGATCCTTCAAAAACAAGAAAAGTTAAACAGAGCATTTTGGTCTAGTGTATGTTGGTATGCATGACCAGTGAAGATACCTAATTAATTTACTTACATTTTTTAAAAATATATTCCGAAGGAAAGGACAAATCGGATATATTCTCTTTGCTCGGTTATTGGATTGATATATATTGACGGGGATATAGATGTTATATGAGCTTCAGCCTGATTTTAATCTATCATTTTTTTCTTCTTCTTCTCAAATGCTTGTAGCATAATCTTCAATTGAGAACTATTGACAACATACCACACAAATATGGAATATTCTCTAACTATATAGATTACACTTACAATGTTAATATAGCAAAAGCTTATCTTTGACTTGCAAGACCAGACAACATTAATGCATTTTCATAGAAATTATGAACAGCATGATAATAATTTAACAATACTCTTGTTGTTGTTTAATAAACAGAACCAGCAAGAGCAGAAGACAACCTTGAAACATTGGTGACACAAAGCAGTGACACTGAAGGTACGATCCTAATCTAACACTTGATGATTTACTTGCAAATGGTGCAATTAATAGACATGCACCACAATGAGATGGTACTTATTACTTGTATTGTGCTATGAATTAGTGAAGGGAAACTGGTGTTTTAACAAGACTCTGAATAAATGGTTTCGGCGAAAACATTTACTCGCAAAAGAAAAAAATATATTACTATTTTCTTAAGCTAATGAATTCAATAGTTGAAGGTAAACACTAGTAACATTTGGCGAGATTCATAGGCATTTATGGTGAGTTCAGTGGCATTGAAGAGCACTATAGGCGTCAGTATTTAACAACTGGAGTGAAAATTATCACGGGACCATTTGACCCTATTACTATCCATCAGCACATACTAAAATGTAACAAACTAGCACCCAGGGTAGAAACAATGATTTATTACATTTGTACAAGTGAAATATCTAAAACTATTCATTCTATAAAATTGATATTTTTCACTGTTCAAAGATTCACTTTTGCTAATTTGACCAATCAAAACATAGCTTACATTAGTTTAGAAATTTTGGATTCCCCACTTTTTGGCCCCTATCATCACTAGGAGGACGAAACAGCTATATGGCGCAGTTTAATTCATCTTTCGGCATACTGTTATATTACCAAATTTAAAAGGTGCAGCACATATGTGTGATATGCCATTTTTAATGATAGGGGGTGGTAGACTCTGCTTGTGGATTGTTTAGTCCCCGAAGTTTGCTGGAGTCTCAATAGCAACAGTTCATATCATTTGAGTAGTGCCCACGTAACATAATACACACATTTTCATAGTATTCGATTTGGAATTATACAGAACTAGTTTAATTTTACTTCTAAATTCATAAATTAAAGAGGTTTTACGCACCAGACCCTTCTGCTTCTACATTAGTTTAGAAAGTTTGATTCCCACCTTTTGGCCCCTAGCATCACTGAAGAGTCCTAGGAGGACGAAACAGTGTATGGTGCAGTTTAATTATTTTTTTCGCAATACTGTATCTATTATTAAATTTTAAAGGTGTAACACATGTGTGTGTTACGTCATCTTTACAAACAAGCCTGGGAAACCCTTTTGTTCAAATGCTGGTAAGCTTAATGACACGAAAGCCTTATTTTACTGCACAGAGATTTGCCAACTCATTCCGGATGTTTTCTCTGTAAAAACATAGTGTTTAATTCTACCATTACCCTTCTTTTTAAGTAACTTGTTATACTATGCAAGTGAGCAGTTCTATATGTTTGATCGGAGTAAACTTGTGGCAAACGAAACAAGGAGTGGGCCTATCCACATTGTCTCCAAGACTTGAAGTCGCAAACATAGCCAAAAGTACAGAAGAGAACTAGGGATAGTATTAGGGATAAGATGTAACTCACACAAGCCTGAATGACACTGATATTTATCATCTGGATAAATGGTGACAAAACAACTCATCATTTCCCTCGCTTCTCACCTTCTTACCGACTGTAAATTCGGCGGTTATCAACATTGCGTAATGATCTGGATTGATGACTGGACTTTTTCAATATATTTTTCGTTATTTCATTAATACGACATACTTATTTAAAATATGAAGACAAATACATTCTTCATTAAAATTAGAGATCAAAAGAAGTGACGAGTTTTCACATTTTATTGAAATATTTACAGAGAGGACTATATTTTGTCCAAATTAAATAGTTAGACTTGCTAGTGTCAAAAGTATCTAAAGCTGCGCACTCGTAAAAATCAAAATATTAGCCCAACTCGGCATATACGTTATGTATTACAGACTTGAAAGTGGGTCAAGTCATTGATTTGTACAAACCTAGGGGGACGAAACAGTGTATGGTGCAGTTTAATTATTTTTTTCGCCATACTGTATCTATTATTAAATTTTAAAGGTGTAACACATGTGTGTGTTACGTCATCTTTACAAACAAGCCTGGGAAACCCTTCTGTTCAAATGCTGGTAAGCTTAATGACACGAAAGCCTTATTTTACTGCACAGAGATTTGCCAACTCATTCCGGATGTTTTCTCTGTAAAAACATAGTGTTTAATTCTACCATTACCCTTCTTTTTAAGTAACTTGTTATACTATGCAAGTGAGCAGTTTTATATGTTTGATCGGAGTAAACTTGTGGCAAACGAAACAAGGAGTGGGCCTATCCACATTGTCTCCAAGACTTGAAGTCGCAAACATAGCCAAAAGTACAGAAGAGAACTAGGGATAGTATTAGGGATAAGATGTAACTCTCACAAGCCTGAATGACACTGATATTTATCATCTGGATAAATGGTGACAAAACAACTCATCATTTCCCTCGCTTTTCACCTTCTTACCGACTGTAAATTCGGCGGTTATCAACATTGCGTAATGATCTGGATTGATGACTGGACTTTTTCAATATATTTTTCGTTATTTCATTAATATGACATACTTATTTAAAATATGAAGACAAATACATTCTTCATTAAAATTAGAGATCAAAAGAAGTGACGAGTTTTCACATTTTATTGAAATATTTACAGAGAGGACTATATTTTGTCCAAATTAAATGGTTAGACTTGCTAGTGTCAAAAGTATCTAAAGCTGCGCACTCGTAAAAATCAAAATATTAGCCCAACTCGGCATATACATTATGTATTACAGACTTGAAAGTGGGTCAAGTCATTGATTTGTACAAACCTGATAATCCATGACTTTAACATTTTATATGTTAAATATCAAGGCTTTCAGACTTGGAGAACCTGAGAAGAAGTTTTTGAAAGTTTGCTACCCAAAATGGCGTTTTTCAACTTTGACCCCTACCGAAAACCGGAAGTTGACATTTGAGAGAAATATGTTTCATGGCAAATGCTATTTATTTCTGATCCTGCATACCAATCAAATAATAAATTCATTACAATCAACCGTTAAGGAGAAATCAGATTAAAAAGTAAAACCGGATATGGCGTTATGGCGGCTATTGCGTTTTTTGATTTACGTAAGTCTATCACTAGATAACAGGGGAAACGCGGAGATAACATAACAAATTAACAAAATAGAAGCTTTAAATTTACGTCTAGAACAATGTTTATGAAACATTATAAAAATGTCGGCATATACATATAATACATAAGAGAGTTTTCAAAATTGCGTACAACGGAAATCGTATGTGTCATAGAAAAACTGATCACAGCGAATTCACAAGAATGACCTTTTGCATTGATTTCAGTAAAATTAAAAACTATTTTTTTTTTACATTTTTATTTTTAAAGTTAAAAAAAAAATCAAGAAATTGAAAGTTTTTTTTTATTTCATTTTCCAGTTTTGATCTGACAGCGAGCTTTTTTATTTGAAATACTTTGCATTAGCATGTAATGGGGAAAATTAGATATGGCTATTATCTACAAATTATATCATTACACTAACTCTGTACAAGCTATAATTTCCGAGATCGGATGTGTTAATGTACTGGTTGTGGAAATTAACTTACGCATTACTTTTTGTCGCATTTGCTTAAATCAAGGTGAGCGACACATGCTCTCTGGGCCTTTTGTTTCTGTTGAGTTATATTGATAAAACATTTGAGGAGTGCATGTTCAAAATTTCAAGATGGAAATATTGCAATAGTATCTATGAATTCATTGAAAAAAACATTTCTGCAAACAAAAATACAATATACAATGAAAAATATGTGATAAATGAATTCAACCAATCAGCCAAAAAGGCTCTTGATAAATGATAATTATAAAACAAACGATCCTTCAAAAACAAGAAAAGTTAAACAGAGCATTTTGGTCTAGTGTATGTTGGTATGCATGACCAGTGAAGATACCTAATTAATTTACTTACATTTTTTAAAAATATATTCCGAAGGAAAGGACAAATCGGATATATTCTCTTTGCTCGGTTATTGGATTGATATATATTGACGGGGATATAGATGTTATATGAGCTTCAGCCTGATTTTAATCTATCATTTTTTTCTTCTTCTTCTCAAATGCTTGTAGCATAATCTTCAATTGAGAACTATTGACAACATACCACACAAATATGGAATATTCTCTAACTATATAGATTACACTTACAATGTTAATATAGCAAAAGCTTATCTTTGACTTGCAAGACCAGACAACATTAATGCATTTTCATAGAAATTATGAACAGCATGATAATAATTTAACAATACTCTTGTTGTTGTTTAATAAACAGAACCAGCAAGAGCAGAAGACAACCTTGAAACATTGGTGACACAAAGCAGTGACACTGAAGGTACGATCCTAATCTAACACTTGATGATTTACTTGCAAATGGTGCAATTAATAGACATGCACCACAATGAGATGGTACTTATTACTTGTATTGTGCTATGAATTAGTGAAGGGAAACTGGTGTTTAAACAAGACTCTGAATAAATGGTTTCGGCGAAAACATTTACTCGCAAAAGAAAAAAATATATTACTATTTTCTTAAGCTAATGAATTCAATAGTTGAAGGTAAACACTAGTAACATTTGGCGAGATTCATAGGCATTTATGGTGAGTTCAGTGGCATTGAAGAGCACTATAGGCGTCAGTATTTAACAACTGGAGTGAAAATTATCACGGGACCATTTGACCCTATTACTATCCATCAGCACATACTAAAATGTAACAAACTAGCACCCAGGGTAGAAACAATGATTTATTACATTTGTACAAGTGAAATATCTAAAACTATTCATTCTATAAAATTGATATTTTTCACTGTTCAAAGATTCACTTTTGCTAATTTGACCAATCAAAACATAGCTTACATTAGTTTAGAAATTTTGGATTCCCCACTTTTTGGCCCCTATCATCACTAGGAGGACGAAACAGCTATATGGCGCAGTTTAATTCATCTTTCGGCATACTGTTATATTACCAAATTTAAAAGGTGCAGCACATATGTGTGATATGCCATTTTTAATGATAGGGGGTGGTAGACTCTGCTTGTGGATTGTTTAGTCCCCGAAGTTTGCTGGAGTCTCAATAGCAACAGTTCATATCATTTGAGTAGTGCCCACGTAACATAATACACACATTTTCATAGTATTCGATTTGGAATTATACAGAACTAGTTTAATTTTACTTCTAAATTCATAAATTAAAGAGGTTTTACGCACCAGACCCTTCTGCTTCTACATTAGTTTAGAAAGTTTGATTCCCACCTTTTGGCCCCTAGCATCACTGAAGAGTCCTAGGAGGACGAAACAGTGTATGGTGCAGTTTAATTATTTTTTTCGCCATACTGTATCTATTATTAAATTTTAAAGGTGTAACACATGTGTGTGTTACGTCATCTTTACAAACAAGCCTGGGAAACCCTTCTGTTCAAATAGTGGTTAGCGTAATGACACGAAAGCCTTATTTTACTGCACAGAGATTTGCCAACTCATTCCGGATGTTTTCTCTGTAAAAACATAGTGTTTAATTCTACCATTACCCTTCTTTTTAAGTAACTTGTTATACTATGCAAGTGAGCAGTTCTATATGTTTGATCGGAGTAAACTTGTGGCAAACGAAACAAGGAGTGAGCCTATCCACATTGTCTCCAAGGCTTGAAGTCGCAAACATAGCCAAAAGTACAGAAGAGAACTAGGGATAGTATTAGGGATAAGATGTAACTCACACAAGCCTGAATGACACTGATATTTATCATCTGGATAAATGGTGACAAAACAACTCATCATTTCCCTCGCTTCTCACCTTCTTACCGACTGTAAATTCGGCGGTTATCAACATTGCGTAATGATCTGGATTGATGACTGGACTTTTTCAATATATTTTTCGTTATTTCATTAATACGACATACTTATTTAAAATATGAAGACAAATACATTCTTCATTAAAATTAGAGATCAAAAGAAGTGACGAGTTTTCACATTTTATTGAAATATTTACAGAGAGGACTATATTTTGTCCAAATTAAATGGTTAGACTTGCTAGTGTCAAAAGTATCTAAAGCTGCGCACTCGTAAAAATCAAAATATTAGCCCAACTCGGCATATACGTTATGTATTACAGACTTGAAAGTGGATCAAGTCATTGATTTGTACAAACCTAGGAGGACGAAACAGTGTATGGTGCAGTTTAATTATTTTTTTCGCCATACTGTATCTATTATTAAATTTTAAAGGTGTAACACATGTGTGTGTTACGTCATCTTTACAAACAAGCCTGGGAAACCCTTTTGTTCAAATGCTGGTAAGCTTAATGACACGAAAGCCTTATTTTACTGCACAGAGATTTGCCAACTCATTCCGGATGTTTTCTCTGTAAAAACATAGTGTTTAATTCTACCATTACCCTTCTTTTTAAGTAACTTGTTATACTATGCAAGTGAGCAGTTCTATATGTTTGATCGGAGTAAACTTGTGGCAAACGAAACAAGGAGTGAGCCTATCCACATTGTCTCCAAGACTTGAAGTCGCAAACATAGCAAAAAGTACAGAAGAGAACTAGGGATAGTATTAGGGATAAGATGTAACTCACACAAGCCTGAATGACACTGATATTTATCATCTGGATAAATGGTGACAAAACAACTCATCATTTCCCTCGCTTCTCACCTTCTTACCGACTGTAAATTCGGCGGTTATCAACATTGCGTAATGATCTGGATTGATGACTGGACTTTTTCAATATATTTTTCGTTATTTCATTAATACGACATACTTATTTAAAATATGAAGACAAATACATTCTTCATTAAAATTAGAGATCAAAAGAAGTGACGAGTTTTCACATTTTATTGAAATATTTACAGAGAGGACTATATTTTGTCCAAATTAAATAGTTAGACTTGCTAGTGTCAAAAGTATCTAAAGCTGCGCACTCGTAAAAATCAAAATATTAGCCCAACTCGGCATATACGTTATGTATTACAGACTTGAAAGTGGGTCAAGTCATTGATTTGTACAAACCTAGGAGGACGAAACAGTGTATGGTGCAGTTTAATTATTTTTTTCGCCATACTGTATCTATTATTAAATTTTAAAGGTGTAACACATGTGTGTGTTACGTCATCTTTACAAACAAGCCTGGGAAACCCTTCTGTTCAAATGCTGGTAAGCTTAATGACACGAAAGCCTTATTTTACTGCACAGAGATTTGCCAACTAATTTCCGGATGTTTTCTCTGTAAAAACATAGTGTTTAATTCTACCATTACCCTTCTTTTTAAGTAACTTGTTATACTATGCAAGTGAGCAGTTCTATATGTTTGATCGGAGTAAACTTGTGGCAAACGAAACAAGGAGTGAGCCTATCCACATTGTCTCCAAGACTTGAAGTCGCAAACATAGCCAAAAGTACAGAAGAGAACTAGGGATAGTATTAGGGATAAGATGTAACTCACACAAGCCTGAATGACACTGATATTTATCATCTGGATAAATGGTGACAAAACAACTCATCATTTCCCTCGCTTCTCACCTTCTTACCGACTGTAAATTCGGCGGTTATCAACATTGCGTAATGATCTGGATTGATGACTGGACTTTTTCAATATATTTTTCGTTATTTCATTAATATGACATACTTATTTAAAATATGAAGACAAATACATTCTTCATTAAAATTAGAGATCAAAAGAAGTGACGAGTTTTCACATTTTATTGAAATATTTACAGAGAGGACTATATTTTGTCCAAATTAAATGGTTAGACTTGCTAGTGTCAAAAGTATCTAAAGCTGCGCACTCGTAAAAATCAAAATATTAGCCCAACTCGGCATATACATTATGTATTACAGACTTGAAAGTGGGTCAAGTCATTGATTTGTACAAACCTGATAATCCATGACTTTAACATTTTATATGTTAAATATCAAGGCTTTCAGACTTGGAGAACCTGAGAAGAAGTTTTTGAAAGTTTGCTACCCAAAATGGCGTTTTTCAACTTTGACCCCTACCGAAAACCGGAAGTTGACATTTGAGAGAAATATGTTTCATGGCAAATGCTATTTATTTCTGATCCTGCATACCAATCAAATAATAAATTCATTACAATCAACCGTTAAGGAGAAATCAGATTAAAAAGTAAAACCGGATATGGCGTTATGGCGGCTATTGCGTTTTTTGATTTACGTAAGTCTATCACTAGATAACAGGGGAAACGCGGAGATAACATAACAAATTAACAAAATAGAAGCTTTAAATTTACGTCTAGAACAATGTTTATGAAACATTATAAAAATGTCGGCATATACATATAATACATAAGAGAGTTTTAAAAATTGCGTACAACGGAAATCGTATGTGTCATAGAAAAACTGATCACAGCGAATTCACAAGAATGACCTTTTGCATTGATTTCAGTAAAATTAAAAACTATTTTTTTTTTTACATTTTTATTTTTAAAGTTAAAAAAAAAATCAAGAAATTAAAAGTTTTTTTTTATTTCATTTTCCAGTTTTGATCTGACAGCGAGCTTTTTTATTTGAAATACTTTGCATTAGCATGTAATGGGGAAAATTAGATATGGCTATTATCTACAAATTATATCATTACACTAACTCTGTACAAGCTATAATTTCCGAGATCGGATGTGTTAATGTACTGGTTGTGGAAATTAACTTACGCATTACTTTTTGTCGCATTTGCTTAAATCAAGGTGAGCGACACATGCTCTCTGGGCCTTTTGTTTCTGTTGAGTTATATTGATAAAACATTTGAGGAGTGCATGTTCAAAATTTCAAGATGGAAATATTGCAATAGTATCTATGAATTCATTGAAAAAAACATTTCTGCAAACAAAAATACAATATACAATGAAAAATATGTGATAAATGAATTCAACCAATCAGCCAAAAAGGCTCTTGATAAATGATAATCATAAAACAAACGATCCTTCAAAAACAAGAAAAGTTAAACAGAGCATTTTGGTCTAGTGTATGTTGGTATGCATGACCAGTGAAGATACCTAATTAATTTACTTACATTTTTTAAAAATATATTCCGAAGGAAAGGACAAATCGGATATATTCTCTTTGCTCGGTTATTGGATTGATATATATTGACGGGGATATAGATGTTATATGAGCTTCAGCCTGATTTTAATCTATCATTTTTTTCTTCTTCTTCTCAAATGCTTGTAGCATAATCTTCAATTGAGAACTATTGACAACATACCACACAAATATGGAATATTCTCTAACTATATAGATTACACTTACAATGTTAATATAGCAAAAGCTTATCTTTGACTTGCAAGACCAGACAACATTAATGCATTTTCATAGAAATTATGAACAGCATGATAATAATTTAACAATACTCTTGTTGTTGTTTAATAAACAGAACCAGCAAGAGCAGAAGACAACCTTGAAACATTGGTGACACAAAGCAGTGACACTGAAGGTACGATCCTAATCTAACACTTGATGATTTACTTGCAAATGGTGCAATTAATAGACATGCACCACAATGAGATGGTACTTATTACTTGTATTGTGCTATGAATTAGTGAAGGGAAACTGGTGTTTAAACAAGACTCTGAATAAATGGTTTCGGCGAAAACATTTACTCGCAAAAGAAAAAAATATATTACTATTTTCTTAAGCTAATGAATTCAATAGTTGAAGGTAAACACTAGTAACATTTGGCGAGATTCATAGGCATTTATGGTGAGTTCAGTGGCATTGAAGAGCACTATAGGCGTCAGTATTTAACAACTGGAGTGAAAATTATCACGGGACCATTTGACCCTATTACTATCCATCAGCACATACTAAAATGTAACAAACTAGCACCCAGGGTAGAAACAATGATTTATTACATTTGTACAAGTGAAATATCTAAAACTATTCATTCTATAAAATTGATATTTTTCACTGTTCAAAGATTCACTTTTGCTAATTTGACCAATCAAAACATAGCTTACATTAGTTTAGAAATTTTGGATTCCCCACTTTTTGGCCCCTATCATCACTAGGAGGACGAAACAGCTATATGGCGCAGTTTAATTCATCTTTCGGCATACTGTTATATTACCAAATTTAAAAGGTGCAGCACATATGTGTGATATGCCATTTTTAATGATAGGGGGTGGTAGACTCTGCTTGTGGATTGTTTAGTCCCCGAAGTTTGCTGGAGTCTCAATAGCAACAGTTCATATCATTTGAGTAGTGCCCACGTAACATAATACACACATTTTCATAGTATTCGATTTGGAATTATACAGAACTAGTTTAATTTTACTTCTAAATTCATAAATTAAAGAGGTTTTACGCACCAGACCCTTCTGCTTCTACATTAGTTTAGAAAGTTTGATTCCCACCTTTTGGCCCCTAGCATCACTGAAGAGTCCTAGGAGGACGAAACAGTGTATGGTGCAGTTTAATTATTTTTTTCGCCATACTGTATCTATTATTAAATTTTAAAGGTGTAACACATGTGTGTGTTACGTCATCTTTACAAACAAGCCTGGGAAACCCTTCTGTTCAAATAGTGGTTAGCTTAATGACACGAAAGCCTTATTTTACTGCACAGAGATTTGCCAACTCATTCCGGATGTTTTCTCTGTAAAAACATAGTGTTTAATTCTACCATTACCCTTCTTTTTAAGTAACTTGTTATACTATGCAAGTGAGCAGTTCTATATGTTTGATCGGAGTAAACTTGTGGCAAACGAAACAAGGAGTGAGCCTATCCACATTGTCTCCAAGGCTTGAAGTCGCAAACATAGCCAAAAGTACAGAAGAGAACTAGGGATAGTATTAGGGATAAGATGTAACTCACACAAGCCTGAATGACACTGATATTTATCATCTGGATAAATGGTGACAAAACAACTCATCATTTCCCTCGCTTCTCACCTTCTTACCGACTGTAAATTCGGCGGTTATCAACATTGCGTAATGATCTGGATTGATGACTGGACTTTTTCAATACATTTTTCGTTATTTCATTAATACGACATACTTATTTAAAATATGAAGACAAATACATTCTTCATTAAAATTAGAGATCAAAAGAAGTGACGAGTTTTCACATTTTATTGAAATATTTACAGAGAGGACTATATTTTGTCCAAATTAAATGGTTAGACTTGCTAGTGTCAAAAGTATCTAAAGCTGCGCACTCGTAAAAATCAAAATATTAGCCCAACTCGGCATATACATTATGTATTACAGACTTGAAAGTGGGTCAAGTCATTGATTTGTACAAACCTAGGAGGACGAAACAGTGTATGGTGCAGTTTAATTATTTTTTTCGCAATACTGTATCTATTATTAAATTTTAAAGGTGTAACACATGTGTGTGTTACGTCATCTTTACAAACAAGCCTGGGAAACCCTTCTGTTCAAATAGTGGTTAGCTTAATGACACGAAAGCCTTATTTTACTGCACAGAGATTTGCCAACTCATTCCGGATGTTTTCTCTGTAAAAACATAGTGTTTAATTCTACCATTACCCTTCATTTTAAGTAACTTGTTATACTATGCAAGTGAGCAGTTCTATATGTTTGATCGGAGTAAACTTGTGGCAAACGAAACAAGGAGTGAGCCTATCCACATTGTCTCCAAGACTTGAAGTCGCAAACATAGCCAAAAGTACAGAAGAGAACTAGGGATAGTATTAGGGATAAGATGTAACTCACACAAGCCTGAATGACACTGATATTTATCATCTGGATAAATGGTGACAAAACAACTCATCATTTCCCTCGCTTCTCACCTTCTTACCGACTGTAAATTCGGCGGTTATCAACATTGCGTAATGATCTGGATTGATGACTGGACTTTTTCAATATATTTTTCGTTATTTCATTAATACGACATACTTATTTAAAATATGAAGACAATACATTCTTCATTAAAATTAGAGATCAAAAGAAGTGACGAGTTTTCACATTTTATTGAAATATTTACAGAGAGGACTATATTTTGTCCAAATTAAATGGTTAGACTTGCTAGTGTCAAAAGTATCTAAAGCTGCGCACTCGTAAAAATCAAAATATTAGCCAAACTCGGCATATACGTTATGTATTACAGACTTGAAAGTGGGTCAAGTCATTGATTTGTACAAACCTAGGAGGACGAAACAGTGTATGGTGCAGTTTAATTATTTTTTTTCGCAATACTGTATCTATTTTTAAATTTTAAAGGTGTAACACATGTGTGTGTTACGTCATCTTTACAAACAAGCCTGGGAAACCCTTCTGTTCAAATGCTGGTAAGCTTAATGACACGAAAGCCTTATTTTACTGCACAGAGATTTGCCAACTAATTTCCGGATGTTTTCTCTGTAAAAACATAGTGTTTAATTCTACCATTACCCTTCTTTTTAAGTAACTTGTTATACTATGCAAGTGAGCAGTTCTATATGTTTGATCGGAGTAAACTTGTGGCAAACGAAACAAGGAGTGAGCCTATCCACATTGTCTCCAAGACTTGAAGTCGCAAACATAGCAAAAAGTACAGAAGAGAACTAGGGATAGTATTAGGGATAAGATGTAACTCACACAAGCCTGAATGACACTGATATTTATCATCTGGATAAATGGTGACAAAACAACTCATCATTTCCCTCGCTTCTCACCTTCTTACCGACTGTAAATTCGGCGGTTATCAACATTGCGTAATGATCTGGATTGATGACTGGACTTTTTCAATATATTTTTCGTTATTTCATTAATACGACATACTTATTTAAAATATGAAGACAAATACATTCTTCATTAAAATTAGAGATCAAAAGAAGTGACGAGTTTTCACATTTTATTGAAATATTTACAGAGAGGACTATATTTTGTCCAAATTAAATAGTTAGACTTGCTAGTGTCAAAAGTATCTAAAGCTGCGCACTCGTAAAAATCAAAATATTAGCCCAACTCGGCATATACGTTATGTATTACAGACTTGAAAGTGGGTCAAGTCATTGATTTGTACAAACCTAGGAGGACGAAACAGTGTATGGTGCAGTTTAATTATTTTTTTCGCCATACTGTATCTATTATTAAATTTTAAAGGTGTAACACATGTGTGTGTTACGTCATCTTTACAAACAAGCCTGGGAAACCCTTCTGTTCAAATGCTGGTAAGCTTAATGACACGAAAGCCTTATTTTACTGCACAGAGATTTGCCAACTCATTCCGGATGTTTTCTCTGTAAAAACATAGTGTTTAATTCTACCATTACCCTTCTTTTTAAGTAACTTGTTATACTATGCAAGTGAGCAGTTCTATATGTTTGATCGGAGTAAACTTGTGGCAAACGAAACAAGGAGTGAGCCTATCCACATTGTCTCCAAGACTTGAAGTCGCAAACATAGCAAAAAGTACAGAAGAGAACTAGGGATAGTATTAGGGATAAGATGTAACTCACACAAGCCTGAATGACACTGATATTTATCATCTGGATAAATGGTGACAAAACAACTCATCATTTCCCTCGCTTCTCACCTTCTTACCGACTGTAAATTCGGCGGTTATCAACATTGCGTAATGATCTGGATTGATGACTGGACTTTTTCAATATATTTTTCGTTATTTCATTAATACGACATACTTATTTAAAATATGAAGACAATACATTCTTCATTAAAATTAGAGATCAAAAGAAGTGACGAGTTTTCACATTTTATTGAAATATTTACAGAGAGGACTATATTTTGTCCAAATTAAATGGTTAGACTTGCTAGTGTCAAAAGTATCTAAAGCTGCGCACTCGTAAAAATCAAAATATTAGCCAAACTCGGCATATACGTTATGTATTACAGACTTGAAAGTGGGTCAAGTCATTGATTTGTACAAACCTAGGAGGACGAAACAGTGTATGGTGCAGTTTAATTATTTTTTTCGCAATACTGTATCTATTATTAAATTTTAAAGGTGTAACACATGTGTGTGTTACGTCATCTTTACAAACAAGCCTGGGAAACCCTTCTGTTCAAATGCTGGTAAGCTTAATGACACGAAAGCCTTATTTTACTGCACAGAGATTTGCCAACTAATTTCCGGATGTTTTCTCTGTAAAAACATAGTGTTTAATTCTACCATTACCCTTCTTTTTAAGTAACTTGTTATACTATGCAAGTGAGCAGTTCTATATGTTTGATCGGAGTAAACTTGTGGCAAACGAAACAAGGAGTGAGCCTATCCACATTGTCTCCAAGACTTGAAGTCGCAAACATAGCCAAAAGTACAGAAGAGAACTAGGGATAGTATTAGGGATAAGATGTAACTCACACAAGCCTGAATGACACTGATATTTATCATCTGGATAAATGGTGACAAAACAACTCATCATTTCCCTCGCTTCTCACCTTCTTACCGACTGTAAATTCGGCGGTTATCAACATTGCGTAATGATCTGGATTGATGACTGGACTTTTTCAATATATTTTTCGTTATTTCATTAATACGACATACTTATTTAAAATATGAAGACAAATACATTCTTCATTAAAATTAGAGATCAAAAGAAGTGACGAGTTTTCACATTTTATTGAAATATTTACAGAGAGGACTATATTTTGTCCAAATTAAATAGTTAGACTTGCTAGTGTCAAAAGTATCTAAAGCTGCGCACTCGTAAAAATCAAAATATTAGCCCAACTCGGCATATACGTTATGTATTACAGACTTGAAAGTGGGTCAAGTCATTGATTTGTACAAACCTAGGAGGACGAAACAGTGTATGGTGCAGTTTAATTATTTTTTTCGCCATACTGTATCTATTATTAAATTTTAAAGGTGTAACACATGTGTGTGTTACGTCATCTTTACAAACAAGCCTGGGAAACCCTTCTGTTCAAATGCTGGTAAGCTTAATGACACGAAAGCCTTATTTTACTGCACAGAGATTTGCCAACTCATTCCGGATGTTTTCTCTGTAAAAACATAGTGTTTAATTCTACCATTACCCTTCTTTTTAAGTAACTTGTTATACTATGCAAGTGAGTAGTTTTATATGTTTGATCGGAGTAAACTTGTGGCAAACGAAACAAGGAGTGGGCCTATCCACATTGTCTCCAAGACTTGAAGTCGCAAACATAGCCAAAAGTACAGAAGAGAACTAGGGATAGTATTAGGGATAAGATGTAACTCACACAAGCCTGAATGACACTGATATTTATCATCTGGATAAATGGTGACAAAACAACTCATCATTTCCCTCGCTTCTCACCTTCTTACCGACTGTAAATTCGGCGGTTATCAACATTGCGTAATGATCTGGATTGATGACTGGACTTTTTCAATATATTTTTCGTTATTTCATTAATATGACATACTTATTTAAAATATGAAGACAAATACATTCTTCATTAAAATTAGAGATCAAAAGAAGTGACGAGTTTTCACATTTTATTGAAATATTTACAGAGAGGACTATATTTTGTCCAAATTAAATGGTTAGACTTGCTAGTGTCAAAAGTATCTAAAGCTGCGCACTCGTAAAAATCAAAATATTAGCCCAACTCGGCATATACATTATGTATTACAGACTTGAAAGTGGGTCAAGTCATTGATTTGTACAAACCTGATAATCCATGACTTTAACATTTTATATGTTAAATATCAAGGCTTTCAGACTTGGAGAACCTGAGAAGAAGTTTTTGAAAGTTTGCTACCCAAAATGGCGTTTTTCAACTTTGACCCCTACCGAAAACCGGAAGTTGACATTTGAGAGAAATATGTTTCATGGCAAATGCTATTTATTTCTGATCCTGCATACCAATCAAATAATAAATTCATTACAATCAACCGTTAAGGAGAAATCAGATTAAACAGTAAAACCGGATATGGCGTTATGGCGGCTATTGCGTTTTTTGATTTACGTAAGTCTATCACTAGATAACAGGGGAAACGCGGAGATAACATAACAAATTAACAAAATAGAAGCTTTAAATTTACGTCTAGAACAATGTTTATGAAACATTATAAAAATGTCGGCATATACATATAATACATAAGAGAGTTTTCAAAATTGCGTACAACGGAAATCGTATGTGTCATAGAAAAACTGATCACAGCGAATTCACAAGAATGACCTTTTGCATTGATTTCAGTAAAATTAAAAACTATTTTTTTTTTACATTTTTATTTTTAAAGTTAAAAAAAAAATCAAGAAATTAAAAGTTTTTTTTTATTTCATTTTCCAGTTTTGATCTGACAGCGAGCTTTTTTATTTGAAATACTTTGCATTAGCATGTAATGGGGAAAATTAGATATGGCTATTATCTACAAATTATATCATTACACTAACTCTGTACAAGCTATAATTTCCGAGATCGGATGTGTTAATGTACTGGTTGTGGAAATTAACTTACGCATTACTTTTTGTCGCATTTGCTTAAATCAAGGTGAGCGACACATGCTCTCTGGGCCTTTTGTTTCTGTTGAGTTATATTGATAAAACATTTGAGGAGTGCATGTTCAAAATTTCAAGATGGAAATATTGCAATAGTATCTATAAATTCATTGAAAAAAACATTTCTGCAAACAAAAATACAATATACAATGAAAAATATGTGATAAATGAATTCAACCAATCAGCCAAAAAGGCTCTTGATAAATGATAATCATAAAACAAACGATCCTTCAAAAACAAGAAAAGTTAAACAGAGCATTTTGGTCTAGTGTATGTTGGTATGCATGACCAGTGAAGATACCTAATTAATTTACTTACATTTTTTAAAAATATATTCCGAAGGAAAGGACAAATCGGATATATTCTCTTTGCTCGGTTATTGGATTGATATATATTGACGGGGATATAGATGTTATATGAGCTTCAGCCTGATTTTAATCTATCATTTTTTTCTTCTTCTTCTCAAATGCTTGTAGCATAATCTTCAATTGAGAACTATTGACAACATACCACACAAATATGGAATATTCTCTAACTATATAGATTACACTTACAATGTTAATATAGCAAAAGCTTATCTTTGACTTGCAAGACCAGACAACATTAATGCATTTTCATAGAAATTATGAACAGCATGATAATAATTTAACAATACTCTTGTTGTTGTTTAATAAACAGAACCAGCAAGAGCAGAAGACAACCTTGAAACATTGGTGACACAAAGCAGTGACACTGAAGGTTCGATCCTAATCTAACACTTGATGATTTACTTGCAAATGGTGCAATTAATAGACATGCACCACAATGAGATGGTACTTATTACTTGTATTGTGCTCTGAATTAGTGAAGGGAAACTGGTGTTTAAACAAGACTCTGAATAAATGGTTTCGGCGAAAACATTTACTCGCAAAAGAAAAAAATATATTACTATTTTCTTAAGCTAATGAATTCAATAGTTGAAGGTAAACACTAGTAACATTTGGCGAGATTCATAGGCATTTATGGTGAGTTCAGTGGCATTGAAGAGCACTATAGGCGTCAGTATTTAACAACTGGAGTGAAAATTATCACGGGACCATTTGACCCTATTACTATCCATCAGCACATACTAAAATGTAACAAACTAGCACCCAGGGTAGAAACAATGATTTATTACATTTGTACAAGTGAAATATCTAAAACTATTCATTCTATAAAATTGATATTTTTCACTGTTCAAAGATTCACTTTTGCTAATTTGACCAATCAAAACATAGCTGACATTAGTTTAGAAATTTTGGATTCCCCACTTTTTGGCCCCTATCATCACTAGGAGGACGAAACAGCTATATGGCGCAGTTTAATTTATCTTTCGGCATACTGTTATATTACCAAATTTAAAAGGTGCAGCACATATGTGTGTTATGCCATTTTTAATGATAGGGGGTGGTAGACTCTGCTTGTGGATTGTTTAGTCCCCGAAGTTTGCTGGAGTCTCAATAGCAACAGTTCATATCATTTGAGTAGTGCCCACGTAACATAATACACACATTTTCATAGTATTCGATTTGGAATTATACAGAACTAGTTTAATTTTACTTCTAAATTCATAAATTAAAGAGGTTTTACGCACCAGACCCTTCTGCTTCTACATTAGTTTAGAAAGTTTGATTCCCACCTTTTGGCCCCTAGCATCACTGAAGAGTCCTAGGAGGACGAAACAGTGTATGGTGCAGTTTAATTATTTTTTTCGCCATACTGTATCTATTATTAAATTTTAAAGGTGTAACACATGTGTGTGTTACGTCATCTTTACAAACAAGCCTGGGAAACCCTTCTGTTCAAATAGTGGTTAGCTTAATGTCACGAAAGCCTTATTTTACTGCACAGAGATTTGCCAACTCATTCCGGATGTTTTCTCTGTAAAAACATAGTGTTTAATTCTACCATTACCCTTCATTTTAAGTAACTTGTTATACTATGCAAGTGAGCAGTTCTATATGTTTGATCGGAGTAAACTTGTGGCAAACGAAACAAGGAGTGAGCCTATCCACATTGTCTCCAAGGCTTGAAGTCGCAAACATAGCCAAAAGTACAGAAGAGAACTAGGGATAGTATTAGGGATAAGATGTAACTCACACAAGCCTGAATGACACTGCTATTTATCATCTGGATAAATGGTGACAAAACAACTCATCATTTCCCTCGCTTCTCACCTTCTTACCGACTGTAAATTCGGCGGTTATCAACATTGCGTAATGATCTGGATTGATGACTGGACTTTTTCAATATATTTTTCGTTATTTCATTAATACGACATACTTATTTAAAATATGAAGACAAATACATTCTTCATTAAAATTAGAGATCAAAAGAAGTGACGAGTTTTCACATTTTATTGAAAGTTCACAGAGAGGACTATATTTTGTCCAAATTAAATGGTTAGACTTGCTAGTGTCAAAAGTATCTAAAGCTGCGCACTCGTAAAAATCAAAATATTAGCCCAACTCGGCATATACGTTATGTATTACAGACTTGAAAGTGGGTCAAGTCATTGATTTGTACAAACCTAGGAGGACGAAACAGTGTATGGTGCAGTTTAATTATTTTTTTCGCAATACTGTATCTATTATTAAATTTTAAAGGTGTAACACATGTGTGTGTTACGTCATCTTTACAAACAAGCCTGGGAAACCCTTCTGTTCAAATGCTGGTTAGCTTAATGACACGAAAGCCTTATTTTACTGCACAGAGATTTGCCAACTCATTCCGGATGTTTTCTCTGTAAAAACATAGTGTTTAATTCTACCATTACCCTTCTTTTTAAGTAACTTGTTATACTATGCAAGTGAGCAGTTCTATATGTTTGATCGGAGTAAACTTGTGGCAAACGAAACAAGGAGTGGGCCTATCCACATTGTCTCCAAGACTTGAAGTCGCAAACATAGCCAAAAGTACAGAAGAGAACTAGGGATAGTATTAGGGATAAGATGTAACTCACACAAGCCTGAATGACACTGATATTTATCATCTGGATAAATGGTGACAAAACAACTCATCATTTCCCTCGCTTCTCACCTTCTTACCGACTGTAAATTCGGCGGTTATCAACATTGCGTAATGATCTGGATTGATGACTGGACTTTTTCAATATATTTTTCGTTATTTCATTAATACGACATACTTATTTAAAATATGAAGACAAATACATTCTTCATTAAAATTAGAGATCAAAAGAAGTGACGAGTTTTCACATTTTATTGAAATATTTACAGAGAGGACTATATTTTGTCCAAATTAAATAGTTAGACTTGCTAGTGTCAAAAGTATCTAAAGCTGCGCACTCGTAAAAATCAAAATATTAGCCCAACTCGGCATATACGTTATGTATTACAGACTTGAAAGTGGGTCAAGTCATTGATTTGTACAAACCTAGGGGGACGAAACAGTGTATGGTGCAGTTTAATTATTTTTTTCGCCATACTGTATCTATTATTAAATTTTAAAGGTGTAACACATGTGTGTGTTACGTCATCTTTACAAACAAGCCTGGGAAACCCTTCTGTTCAAATGCTGGTAAGCTTAATGACACGAAAGCCTTATTTTACTGCACAGAGATTTGCCAACTCATTCCGGATGTTTTCTCTGTAAAAACATAGTGTTTAATTCTACCATTACCCTTCTTTTTAAGTAACTTGTTATACTATGCAAGTGAGCAGTTTTATATGTTTGATCGGAGTAAACTTGTGGCAAACGAAACAAGGAGTGGGCCTATCCACATTGTCTCCAAGACTTGAAGTCGCAAACATAGCCAAAAGTACAGAAGAGAACTAGGAATAGTATTAGGGATAAGATGTAACTCACACAAGCCTGAATGACACTGCTATTTATCATCTGGATAAATGGTGACAAAACAACGCATCATTTCCCTCGCTTCTCACCTTCTTACCGACTGTAAATTCGGCGGTTATCAACATTGCGTAATGATCTGGATTGATGACTGGACTTTTTCAATATATTTTTCGTTATTTCATTAATATGACATACTTATTTAAAATATGAAGACAAATACATTCTTCATTAAAATTAGAGATCAAAAGAAGTGACGAGTTTTCACATTTTATTGAAATATTTACAGAGAGGACTATATTTTGTCCAAATTAAATGGTTAGACTTGCTAGTGTCAAAAGTATCTAAAGCTGCGCACTCCTAAAAATCAAAATTTTAGCCCAACTCGGCATATACATTATGTATTACAGACTTGAAAGTGGGTCAAGTCATTGATTTGTACAAACCTGATAATCCATGACTTTAACATTTTATATGTTAAATATCAAGGCTTTCAGACTTGGAGAACCTGAGAAGAAGTTTTTGAAAGTTTGCTACCCAAAATGGCGTTTTTCAACTTTGACCCCTACCGAAAACCGGAAGTTGACATTTGAGAGAAATATGTTTCAAGGCAAATGTTATTTATTTCTGTTCCTGCATACCAATCAAATATTAAATTCATTACAATCAACAATTAAGGTGATATCAGATTAAAAAGTAAAACCGGATATGGCGTTATGGCGCTTTTGCGTTTTTTGATTTACGTAAGTCTATCACTAGATAACAGGGGAAACGCGGATATAACATAACAAATTAACAAAATGGAAGATTTCAATTTACGTCTAGAACAATGTTTATGAAACATTATAGAAATGTCGGCATATACATATAATATATAAGAGAGTTTTCAAAATTGCGTACAACGGAAATCGTATGTGTCATAGAAAAACTGATCACAGCGAATTCACAAGAATGACCTTTTGCATTGATTTCAGTAAAATTAAAAACTATTTTTTTTTACATTTTTATTTTTAAAGTTAAAAAAAAATCAAGAAATTAAAAGTTTTTTTTTATTTCATTTTCCAGTTTTGATCTGACAGCGAGCTTTTTTATTTGAAATACTTTGCATTAGCATGTAATGGGGAAAATTAGATATGGCTATTTTCTACAAATTATATCATTACACTAACTCTGTACAAGCTATAATTTCCGAGATCGGATGTTTTAATGTACTGGTTGTGGAAATTAACTTACGCATTACTTTTTGTCGCATTTGCTTAAATCAAGGTGAGCGACACATGCTCTCTGGGCCTTTTGTTTCTGTTGAGTTATATTGATAAAACATTTGAGGAGTGCATGTTCAAAATTTCAAGATGGAAATATTGCAATAGTATCTATGAATTCATAGAAAAAACATTTCTGCAAACAAAAATACAATATACAATGAAAAATATGTGATAAATGAATTCAACCAATCAGCCAAAAAGGCTCTTGATAAATGATAATCATAAAACAAACGATCCTTCAAATACAAGAAAAGTTAAACAGAGCATTTTGGTCTAGTGTATGTTGGTATGCATGACCAGTGAAGATACCTAATTAATTTACTTACATTTTTTAAAAATATATTCCGAAGGAAAGGACAAATCGGATATATTCTCTTTGCTCGGTTATTGGATTGATATATATTGACGGGCATATAGATGTTATATGAGCTTCAGCCTGATTTTAATCTATCATTTGTTTCTTCTTCTTCTCAAATGTTTGTAGCATAATCTTCAATTAAGAACTATTGACAACATACCACACAAATATGGAATATTCTCTAACTATATAGATTACACTTACAATGTTAATATAGCAAAAGCTTATCTTTGACTTGCAAGACCAGAAAACATTGAAAAATTTTCATAGAAATTATGAACAGCATGATAATAATTTAACAATACTCTTCTTGTTGTTTGATAAACAGAACCAGCAAGAGCAGAAGACAACCTTGAAACATTGGTGACACAAAGCAGTGACACTGAAGGTACGATCCTAATCTAACACTTGATAATTTACTTGCAAATGGTGCAATTAATAGACATGCACCACAATGAGATGGTTCTTATTACTTGTATTGTGCTATGAATTAGTGAAGGGAAACTGGTGTTTAAACAAGACTCTGAATAAATGGTTTCGGCGAAAACATTTACTCGCAAAAGAAAAAAAAAATTACTATTTTCTTAAGCTAATGAATTCAATAGTTGAAGGTAAACACTAGTAACATTTGGCGAGATTCATAGGCATTTATGGTGAGTTCAGTGGCATTGAAGAGCACTATAGGCGTCAGTATTTAACAACTGGAATGAAAATTATCACGGGACCATTTGACCCTATTACTATCCATCAGCACATACTAAAATGTAACAAACTAGCACCCAGGGTAGAAACAATGATTTATTACATTTGTACAAGTGAAATATCTAAAACTATTCATTCTATAAAATTGATATTTTTCACTGTTCAAAGATTCACTTTTGCTAATTTGACCAATCAAAACATAGCTTACATTAGTTTAGAAATTTTGGATTCCCCACTTTTTGGTCCCTATCATCACTAGGAGGACGAAACAGCTATATGACGCAGTTTAATTCATCTTTCGGCATACTGTTATATTACCAAATTTAAAAGGTGCAGCACATATGTGTGTTATGCCATTTTTAATGATAGGGGGTGGTAGACTCTGCTTGTGGATTGTTTAGTCCCCGAAGTTTGCTGGAGCCTCAATAGCAACAGTTCATATCATTTGAGTAGTGCCCACGTAACATAATAAACACATTTTCATATTATTCGATTTGGAATTATACAGAACTAGTTTAATTTTACTTCTAAATTCGTAAATTAAAGAGGTTTTACGCACCTGACCCTTCTGCTTCTACATTAGTTTAGAAAGTTTGATTCCCACCTTTTGGCCCCTAGCATCACTGAAGAGTCCTAGGAGGACGAAACAGTGTATGGTGCAGTTTAATTATTTTTTTCGCCATACTGTATCTATTATTAAATTTTAAAGGTGTAACACATGTGTGTGTTATGTCATCTTTACAAACAAGCCTGGGAAACCCTTCTGTTCAAATGCTGGTTAGCTTAATGACACGAAAGCCTTATTTTACTGCACAGAGATTTGCCAACTCATTCCGGATGTTTTCTCTGTTAAAACATAGTGTTTAATTCTACCATTACCCTTCTTTTTAAGTAACTTGTTATACTATGCAAGTGAGCAGTTCTATATGTTTGCTCGGAGTAAACTTGTGGCAAACGAAACAAGGAGTGGGCCTATCCACATTGTCTCCAAGACTTGAAGTCGCAAACATAGCCAAAAGTACAGAAGAGAACTAGGGATAGTATTAGGGATAAGATGTAACTCACACAAGCCTGAATGACACTGATATTTATCATCTGGATAAATGGTGACAAAACAACTCATCATTTCCCTCGCTTCTCACCTTCTTACCGACTGTAAATTCGGCGGTTATCAACATTGCGTAATGATCTGGATTGATGACTGGACTTTTTCAATATATTTTTCGTTATTTCATTAATATGACATACTTATTTAAAATATGAAGACAAATGCATTCTGCATTAAAACTAGAGATCAAAAGAAGTGACGAGTTTTCACATTTTATTGAAATATTTACAGAGAGGACTATATTTTGTCCAAATTAAATGGTTAGACTTGCTAGTGTCAAAAGTATCTAAAGCTGCGCACTCGTAAAAATCAAAATATTAGCCCAACTCGGCATATACATTATGTATTACAGACTTGAAAGTGGGTCAAGTCATTGATTTGTACAAACCTGATAATCCATGACTTTAACATTTTATATGTTAAATATCAAGGCTTTCAGACTTGGAGAACCTGAGAAGAAGTTTTTGAAAGTTTGCTACCCAAAATGGCGTTTTTCAACTTTGACCCCTACCGAAAACCGGAAGTTGACATTTGAGAGAAATATGTTTCATGGCAAATGTTATTTATTTCTGATCCTGCATACCAATCAAATAATAAATTCATTACAATCAACCGTTAAGGAGATATCAGATTAAAAAGTAAAACCGGATATGGCGTTATGGCGGCTATTGCGTTTTTTGATTTACGTAAGTCTATCACTAGATAACAGGGGAAACGCGGAGATAACATAACAAATTAACAAAATAGAAGCTTTAAATTTACGTCTAGAACAATGTTTATGAAACATTATAAAAATGTCGGCATATACATATAATATATAAGAGAGTTTCCAAAATTGCGTACAACGGAAATCGTATGTGTCATAGAAAAACTGATCACAGCGAATTCACAAGAATGACCTTTTGCATTGATTTCAGTAAAATTAAAAACTATTTTTTTTTTACATTTTTATTTTTAAAGTTAAAAAAAAATCAAGAAATTAAAAGTTTTTTTTTTATTTCATTTTCCAGTTTTGATCTGACAGCGAGCTTTTTTATTTGAAATACTTTGCATTAGCATGTAATGGGGAAAATTAGATATGGCTATTTTCTACAAATTATATCATTACACTAACTCTGTACAAGCTATAATTTCCGAGATAGGATGTTTTAATGTACTGGTTGTGGAAATTAACTTACGCATTACTTTTTGTCGCATTTGCTTAAATCAAGGTGAGCGACACATGCTCTCTGGGCCTTTTGTTTCTGTTGAGTTATATTGATAAAACATTTGAGGAGTGCATGTTCAAAATTTCAAGATGGAAATATTGCAATAGTATCTATGAATGCATAGAAAAAACATTTCTGCAAACAAAAATACAATATACAATGAAAAATATGTGATACATGAATTCAACCAATCAGCCAAAAAGGCTCTTGATAAATGATAATCATAAAACAAACGATCCTTCAAATACAAGAAAAGTTAAACAGAGCATTTTGGTCTAGTGTATGTTGGTATGCATGACCAGTGAAGATACCTAATTAATTTACTTACATTTTTTAAAAATATATTCCGAAGGAAAGGACAAATCGGATATATTCTCTTTGCTCGGTTATTGGATTGATATATATTGACGGGCATATAGATGTTATATGAGCTTCAGCCTGATTTTAATCTATCATTTTTTTCTTCTTCTTCTCAAATGTTTGTAGCATAATCTTCAATTGAGAACTATTGACAACATACCACACAAATATGGAATATTCTCTAACTATATAGATTACACTTACAATGTTAATATAGCAAAAGCTTATCTTTGACTTGCAAGACCAGAAAACATTGAAAAATTTCATAGAAATTATGAACAGCATGATAATAATTTAACAATACTCTTCTTGTTGTTTGATAAACAGAACCAGCAAGAGCAGAAGACAACCTTGAAACATTGGTGACACAAAGCAGTGACACTGAAGGTACGATCCTAATCTAACACTTGATGATTTACATGCAAAAGGGGCAATTAATAGGCATGCACCACAATGAGATGGTACTTAATAGATGTATTGTGCTATGAATTAGTGAAGGGGAACTGGTGTGTAAAACAAGATTCTGAATAAATGGTTTCGGCGAATACATTTAATCGCAAAAGAAAAAAAATACATAACTACTATTTTCTTAAGCAAATTAATTCAATATTTCAAGGTAAACACTAGTAACATTTGACTAGATTCATAGGCATTGATGATGAGTTCAGTGCGTTGAAGGGCATTATAGGCGTCAGTGTTGAACAACCGGAGTGGAAATTATCACGGGACCATTTGACCCTATTAATATCCATTAGCACATACTAAAATGTAACAAACTATCACCCAGTTAAATTTCTCAGTTTCGCTTATTTAGTCGTAACACATTTTCAGTAGGGGCTGCAATCGTATGAAATACTGGTTGGCTCATTTAGCTGGTGAGTCTTAAATCGACTTGTAACAGGGTAGTAACAATGAATTATTACATTTTAACAAGTGAAACATCTAAAATTATTCATTCAAAAAAATGATATTTTTCACTGTTCAAACAATCCCGTTTGCTAATTTGACCAATCAAAACATAGCTTACATTAGTTTAGAAGTTTTAGATTCCACACCTTTTGGCACCTATCATCTCTGAAGAGTCGTAGGAAGACGAAACAGTTGTATGGCACAGTTTAATTCATCTTTCGGGATAGTGTTATATTACCAAAATTAAAAGGTGCAGCACAAATGTGTGTTACGTCATTTTTATATGAAAGGGGGTGGTAGAACCTGCTTGAGGATTTGTTAGTCCCCGAAGTTTGCTGGAGCCTCAATAGCCACAGTTAATCTCATTTGAGTAGTGGCACGTAACATAATACACACATTTTCATATTATTCGATTTGAAATTATACAGAACTAGTTTAATTTTACTTCTAAATTCATAAATTAAAGAGGTTTTACGCACCTGACCCTTCCATTTCTACATTAGTTTAGAAATTTTGGATTCCCAACTTTTGACCCTTGCATCACTGAAGAGTCCTAGGAGGACGAAACAGCTGTATGGTGCAGTTTAATTCATTTTTTGCCATACTGTATATATTATTAAATTTAAAAGGTGCATGTTGTGTTTCGTCATCTTTACAAACAAGCCTGGGAAACCCTTCTGTTCAAATGCTGGTTAGCTTAATGACACGAATGCCTTATTTTACTGCACAGGGATTTGTCAACTCATTCCGGATGTTTTCTCTGTAAAAACATAGTGTTTAATTCTACCATTACCCTTCTTTTTAAGTAACTTGTTATACTATGCAAGTGAGCAGTTCTATATGTTTGCTCGGAGTAAACTTGTGGCAAACGAAACAAGGAGTGGGCCTATCCACATTGTCTCCAAGACTTGAAGTCGCAAACATAGCCAAAAGTACAGAAGAGAACTAGGGATAGTATTAGGGATAAGATGTAACTCACACAAGCTTGAATGACACTGATATTTATCCTCTGGATAAATGGTGACAAAACAACTCATCATTTCCCTCGCTTCTCACCTTCTTACCGACTGTAAATTCGGCGGTTATCAACATTGCGTAATGATCTGGATTGATGACTGGACTTTTTCAATATATTTTTCGTTATTTCATTAATATGACATACTTATTTAAAATATGAAGACAAATGCATTCTTCATTAAAACTAGAGATCAAAAGAAGTGACGAGTTTTCACATTTTATTGAAATATTTACAGAGAGGACTATATTTTGTCCAAATTAAATGGCTAGACTTGCTAGTGTCAAAAGTATCTAAAGCTGCACACTCGTAAAAATCAAAATATTAGCCCAACTCGGCATATACATTATGTATTACAGACTTGAAAGTGGGTCAAGTCATTGATTTGTACAAACCTGATAATCCATGACTTTAACATTTTATATGATAATATTATCAAGGCTTTCAGACTTGGAGAACCTGAGAAGAAGTTTTTGAAAGTTTGCTACCCAAAATGGCGTTTTTCAACTTTGACCCCTACCGAAAACCGGAAGTTGACATTTGAGAGAAATATGTTTCATGGCAAATGTTATTTATTTCTGTTCCTGCATACCAATCAAATATTAAATTCATTACAATCAACAATTAAGGAGATATCAGATTAAAAAGTAAAACCGGATATGGCGTTATGGCGCTTTTGCGTTTTTTGATTTTCGTAAGTCTATCACTAGATAACAGGGGAAACGCGGATATAACATAACAAATTAACAAAATAGAAGATTTCAATTTACGTCTAGAACAATGTTTATGAAACATTATAAAAATGTCGGCATATACATATAATATATAAGAGAGTTTTCAAAATTGCGTACAACGGAAATCGTATGTGTCATAGAAAAACTGATCACAGCGAATTCACAAGAATGACCTTTTGCATTGATTTCAGTAAAATTAAAAACTATTTTTTTTACATTTTTATTTTTAAAGTTAAAAAAAAATCAAGAAATTAAAAGTTTTTTTTTATTTCATTTTCCAGTTTTGATCTGACAGCGAGCTTTTTTATTTGAAATACTTTGCATTAGCATGTAATGGGGAAAATTAGATATGGCTATTTTCTACAAATTATATCATTACACTAACTCTGTACAAGCTATAATTTCCGAGATCGGATGTTTTAATGTACTGGTTGTGGAAATTAGCTTACGCATTACTTTTTGTCGCATTTGCTTAAATCAAGGTGAGCGACACATGCTCTCTGGGCCTTTTGTTTCTGTTGAGTTATATTGATAAAACATTTGAGGAGTGCATGTTCAAAATTTCAAGATGGAAATATTGCAATAGTATCTATGAATTCATAGAAAAAACATTTCTGCAAACAAAAATACAATATACAATGAAAAATATGTGATAAATGAATTCAACCAATCAGCCAAAAAGGCTCTTGATAAATGATAATCATAAAACAAACGATCCTTCAAATACAAGAAAAGTTAAACAGAGCATTTTGGTCTAGTGTATGTTGGTATGCATGACCAGTGAAGATACCTAATTAATTTACTTACATTTTTTAAAAATATATTCCGAAGGATAGGACAAATCGGATATATTCTCTTTGCTCGGTTATTGGATTGATATATATTGACGGGCATATAGATGTTATATGAGCTTCAGCCTGATTTTAATCTATCATTTGTTTCTTCTTCTTCTCAAATGTTTGTAGCATAATCTTCAATTGAGAACTATTGACAACATACCACACAAATATGGAATATTCTCTAACTATATAGATTACACTTACAATGTTAATATAGCAAAAGCTTATCTTTGACTTGCAAGACCAGAAAACATTGAAAAATTTTCATAGAAATTATGAACAGCATGATAATAATTTAACAATACTCTTCTTGTTGTTTGATAAACAGAACCAGCAAGAGCAGAAGACAACCTTGAAACATTGGTGACACAAAGCAGTGACACTGAAGGTACGATCCTAATCTAACACTTGATAATTTACTTGCAAATGGTGCAATTAATAGACATGCACCACAATGAGATGGTTCTTATTACTTGTATTCTGCTATGAATTAGTGAAGGGAAACTGGTGTTTAAACAAGACTCTGAATAAATGGTTTCGGCGAAAACATTTACTCGCAAAAGAAAAAAAAAATTACTATTTTCTTAAGCTAATGAATTCAATAGTTGAAGGTAAACACTAGTAACATTTGGCGAGATTCATAGGCATTTATGGTGAGTTCAGTGGCATTGAAGAGCAATATAGGCGTCAGTATTTAACAACTGGAGTGAAAATTATCACGGGACCATTTGACCCTATTACTATCCATCAGCACATACTAAAATGTAACAAACTAGCACCCAGGGTAGAAACAATGATTTATTACATTTGTACAAGTGAAATATCTAAAACTATTCATTCTATAAAATTGATATTTTTCACTGTTCAAAGATTCACTTTTGCTAATTTGACCAATCAAAACATAGCTTACATTAGTTTAGAAATTTTGGATTCCCCACTTTTTGGTCCCTATCATCACTAGGAGGACGAAACAGCTATATGACGCAGTTTAATTCATCTTTCGGCATACTGTTATATTACCAAATTTAAAAGGTGCAGCACATATGTGTGTTATGCCATTTTTAATGATAGGGGGTGGTAGACTCTGCTTGTGGATTGTTTAGTCCCCGAAGTTTGCTGGAGCCTCAATAGCAACAGTTCATATCATTTGAGTAGTGCCCACGTAACATAATACACACATTTTCATATTATTCGATTTGGAATTATACAGAACTAGTTTAATTTTACTTCTAAATTCGTAAATTAAAGAGGTTTTACGCACCTGACCCTTCTGCTTCTACATTAGTTTAGAAAGTTTGATTCCCACCTTTTGGCCCCTAGCATCACTGAAGAGTCCTAGGAGGACGAAACAGTGTATGGTGCAGTTTAATTATTTTTTTCGCCATACTGTATCTATTATTAAATTTTAAAGGTGTAACACATGTGTGTGTTATGTCATCTTTACAAACAAGCCTGGGAAACCCTTCTGTTCAAATGCTGGTTAGCTTAATGACACGAAAGCCTTATTTTACTGCACAGAGATTTGCCAACTCATTCCGGATGTTTTCTCTGTAAAAACATAGTGTTTAATTCTACCATTACCCTTCTTTTTAAGTAACTTGTTATACTATGCAAGTGAGCAGTTCTATATGTTTGCTCGGAGTAAACTTGTGGCAAACGAAACAAGGAGTGGGCCTATCCACATTGTCTCCAAGACTTGAAGTCGCAAACATAGCCAAAAGTACAGAAGAGAACTAGGGATAGTATTAGGGATAAGATGTAACTCACACAAGCCTGAATGACACTGATATTTATCATCTGGATAAATGGTGACAAAACAACTCATCATTTCCCTCGCTTCTCACCTTCTTACCGACTGTAAATTCGGCGGTTATCAACATTGCGTAATGATCTGGATTGATGACTGGACTTTTTCAATATATTTTTCGTTATTTCATTAATATGACATACTTATTTAAAATATGAAGACAAATGCATTCTTCATTAAAACTAGAGATCAAAAGAAGTGACGAGTTTTCACATTTTATTGAAATATTTACAGAGAGGACTATATTTTGTCCAAATTAAATGGTTAGACTTGCTAGTGTCAAAAGTATCTAAAGCTGCGCACTCGTAAAAATCAAAATATTAGCCCAACTCGGCATATACATTATGTATTACAGACTTGAAAGTGGGTCAAGTCATTGATTTGTACAAACCTGATAATCCATGACTTTAACATTTTATATGTTAAATATCAAGGCTTTCAGACTTGGAGAACCTGAGAAGAAGTTTTTGAAAGTTTGCTACCCAAAATGGCGTTTTTCAACTTTGACCCCTACCGAAAACCGGAAGTTGACATTTGAGAGAAATATGTTTCATGGCAAATGTTATTTATTTCTGATCCTGCATACCAATCAAATAATAAATTCATTACAATCAACCGTTAAGGAGATATCAGATTAAAAAGTAAAACCGGATATGGCGTTATGGCGGCTATTGCGTTTTTTGATTTACGTAAGTCTATCACTAGATAACAGGGGAAACGCGGAGATAACATAACAAATTAACAAAATAGAAGCTTTAAATTTACGTCTAGAACAATGTTTATGAAACATTATAAAAATGTCGGCATATACATATAATATATAAGAGAGTTTCCAAAATTGCGTACAACGGAAATCGTATGTGTCATAGAAAAACTGATCACAGCGAATTCACAAGAATGACCTTTTGCATTGATTTCAGTAAAATTAAAAACTATTTTTTTTTTACATTTTTATTTTTAAAGTTAAAAAAAAATCAAGAAATTAAAAGTTTTTTTTTTATTTCATTTTCCAGTTTTGATCTGACAGCGAGCTTTTTTATTTGAAATACTTTGCATTAGCATGTAATGGGGAAAATTAGATATGGCTATTTTCTACAAATTATATCATTACACTAACTCTGTACAAGCTATAATTTCCGAGATAGGATGTTTTAATGTACTGGTTGTGGAAATTAACTTACGCATTACTTTTTGTCGCATTTGCTTAAATCAAGGTGAGCGACACATGCTCTCTGGGCCTTTTGTTTCTGTTGAGTTATATTGATAAAACATTTGAGGAGTGCATGTTCAAAATTTCAAGATGGAAATATTGCAATAGTATCTATGAATGCATAGAAAAAACATTTCTGCAAACAAAAATACAATATACAATGAAAAATATGTGATACATGAATTCAACCAATCAGCCAAAAAGGCTCTTGATAAATGATAATCATAAAACAAACGATCCTTCAAATACAAGAAAAGTTAAACAGAGCATTTTGGTCTAGTGTATGTTGGTATGCATGACCAGTGAAGATACCTAATTAATTTACTTACATTTTTTAAAAATATATTCCGAAGGAAAGGACAAATCGGATATATTCTCTTTGCTCGGTTATTGGATTGATATATATTGACGGGCATATAGATGTTATATGAGCTTCAGCCTGATTTTAATCTATCATTTTTTTCTTCTTCTTCTCAAATGTTTGTAGCATAATCTTCAATTGAGAACTATTGACAACATACCACACAAATATGGAATATTCTCTAACTATATAGATTACACTTACAATGTTAATATAGCAAAAGCTTATCTTAGACTTGCAAGACCAGAAAACATTGAAAAATTTCATAGAAATTATGAACAGCATGATAATAATTTAACAATACTCTTCTTGTTGTTTGATAAACAGAACCAGCAAGAGCAGAAGACAACCTTGAAACATTGGTGACACAAAGCAGTGACACTGAAGGTACGATCCTAATCTAACACTTGATGATTTACATGCAAAAGGGGCAATTAATAGGCATGCACCACAATGAGATGGTACTTAATAGATGTATTGTGCTATGAATTAGTGAAGGGGAACTGGTGTGTAAAACAAGATTCTGAATAAATGGTTTCGGCGAATACATTTAATCGCAAAAGAAAAAAAATACATAACTACTATTTTCTTAAGCAAATTAATTCAATATTTCAAGGTAAACACTAGTAACATTTGACTAGATTCATAGGCATTGATGATGAGTTCAGTGCGTTGAAGGGCATTATAGGCGTCAGTGTTGAACAACCGGAGTGGAAATTATCACGGGACCATTTGACCCTATTAATATCCATTAGCACATACTAAAATGTAACAAACTATCACCCAGTTAAATTTCTCAGTTTCGCTTATTTAGTCGTAACACATTTTCAGTAGGGGCTGCAATCGTATGAAATACTGGTTGGCTCATTTAGCTGGTGAGTCTTAAATCGACTTGTAACAGGGTAGTAACAATGAATTATTACATTTTAACAAGTGAAACATCTAAAATTATTCATTCAAAAAAATGATATTTTTCACTGTTCAAACAATCCCGTTTGCTAATTTGACCAATCAAAACATAGCTTACATTAGTTTAGAAGTTTTAGATTCCACACCTTTTGGCACCTATCATCTCTGAAGAGTCGTAGGAAGACGAAACAGTTGTATGGCACAGTTTAATTCATCTTTCGGGATAGTGTTATATTACCAAAATTAAAAGGTGCAGCACATATGTGTGTTACGTCATTTTTATATGAAAGGGGGTGGTAGAACCTGCTTGAGGATTTGTTAGTCCCCGAAGTTTGCTGGAGCCTCAATAGCCACAGTTAATCTCATTTGAGTAGTGGCACGTAACATAATACACACATTTTCATATTATTCGATTTGAAATTATACAGAACTAGTTTAATTTTACTTCTAAATTCATAAATTAAAGAGGTTTTACGCACCTGACCCTTCCATTTCTACATTAGTTTAGAAATTTTGGATTCCCAACTTTTGACCCTTGCATCACTGAAGAGTCCTAGGAGGACGAAACAGCTGTATGGTGCAGTTTAATTCATTTTTTGCCATACTGTATATATTATTAAATTTAAAAGGTGCATGTTGTGTTTCGTCATCTTTACAAACAAGCCTGGGAAACCCTTCTGTTCCAATGCTGGTTAGCTTAATGACACGAATGCCTTATTTTACTGCACAGGGATTTGTCAACTCATTCCGGATGTTTTCTCTGTAAAAACATAGTGTTTAATTCTACCATTACCCTTCTTTTTAAGTAACTTGTTATACTATGCAAGTGAGCAGTTCTATATGTTTGCTCGGAGTAAACTTGTGGCAAACGAAACAAGGAGTGGGCCTATCCACATTGTCTCCAAGACTTGAAGTCGCAAACATAGCCAAAAGTACAGAAGAGAACTAGGGATAGTATTAGGGATAAGATGTAACTCACACAAGCTTGAATGACACTGATATTTATCCTCTGGATAAATGGTGACAAAACAACTCATCATTTCCCTCGCTTCTCACCTTCTTACCGACTGTAAATTCGGCGGTTATCAACATTGCGTAATGATCTGGATTGATGACTGGACTTTTTCAATATATTTTTCGTTATTTCATTAATATGACATACTTATTTAAAATATGAAGACAAATGCATTCTTCATTAAAACTAGAGATCAAAAGAAGTGACGAGTTTTCACATTTTATTGAAATATTTACAGAGAGGACTATATTTTGTCCAAATTAAATGGCTAGACTTGCTAGTGTCAAAAGTATCTAAAGCTGCACACTCGTAAAAATCAAAATATTAGCCCAACTCGGCATATACATTATGTATTACAGACTTGAAAGTGGGTCAAGTCATTGATTTGTACAAACCTGATAATCCATGACTTTAACATTTTATATGATAATATTATCAAGGCTTTCAGACTTGGAGAACCTGAGAAGAAGTTTTTGAAAGTTTGCTACCCAAAATGGCGTTTTTCAACTTTGACCCCTACCGAAAACCGGAAGTTGACATTTGAGAGAAATATGTTTCATGGCAAATGTTATTTATTTCTGTTCCTGCATACCAATCAAATATTAAATTCATTACAATCAACAATTAAGGAGATATCAGATTAAAAAGTAAAACCGGATATGGCGTTATGGCGCTTTTGCGTTTTTTGATTTTCGTAAGTCTATCACTAGATAACAGGGGAAACGCGGATATAACATAACAAATTAACAAAATAGAAGATTTCAATTTACGTCTAGAACAATGTTTATGAAACATTATAAAAATGTCGGCATATACATATAATATATAAGAGAGTTTTCAAAATTGCGTACAACGGAAATCGTATGTGTCATAGAAAAACTGATCACAGCGAATTCACAAGAATGACCTTTTGCATTGATTTCAGTAAAATTAAAAACTATTTTTTTTACATTTTTATTTTTAAAGTTAAAAAAAAATCAAGAAATTAAAAGTTTTTTTTTATTTCATTTTCCAGTTTTGATCTGACAGCGAGCTTTTTTATTTGAAATACTTTGCATTAGCATGTAATGGGGAAAATTAGATATGGCTATTTTCTACAAATTATATCATTACACTAACTCTGTACAAGCTATAATTTCCGAGATCGGATGTGTTAATGTACTGGTTGTGGAAATTAGCTTACGCATTACTTTTTGTCGCATTTGCTTAAATCAAGGTGAGCGACACATGCTCTCTGGGCCTTTTGTTTCTGTTGAGTTATATTGATAAAACATTTGAGGAGTGCATGTTCAAAATTTCAAGATGGAAATATTGCAATAGTATCTATGAATTCATAGAAAAAACATTTCTGCAAACAAAAATACAATATACAATGAAAAATATGTGATAAATGAATTCAACCAATCAGCCAAAAAGGCTCTTGATAAATGATAATCATAAAACAAACGATCCTTCAAATACAAGAAAAGTTAAACAGAGCATTTTGGTCTAGTGTATGTTGGTATGCATGACCAGTGAAGATACCTAATTAATTTACTTACATTTTTTAAAAATATATTCCGAAGGATAGGACAAATCGGATATATTCTCTTTGCTCGGTTATTGGATTGATATATATTGACGGGCATATAGATGTTATATGAGCTTCAGCCTGATTTTAATCTATCATTTGTTTCTTCTTCTTCTCAAATGTTTGTAGCATAATCTTCAATTGAGAACTATTGACAACATACCACACAAATATGGAATATTCTCTAACTATATAGATTACACTTACAATGTTAATATAGCAAAAGCTTATCTTTGACTTGCAAGACCAGAAAACATTGAAAAATTTTCATAGAAATTATGAACAGCATGATAATAATTTAACAATACTCTTCTTGTTGTTTGATAAACAGAACCAGCAAGAGCAGAAGACAACCTTGAAACATTGGTGACACAAAGCAGTGACACTGAAGGTACGATCCTAATCTAACACTTGATAATTTACTTGCAAATGGTGCAATTAATAGACATGCACCACAATGAGATGGTTCTTATTACTTGTATTCTGCTATGAATTAGTGAAGGGAAACTGGTGTTTAAACAAGACTCTGAATAAATGGTTTCGGCGAAAACATTTACTCGCAAAAGAAAAAAAAAATTACTATTTTCTTAAGCTAATGAATTCAATAGTTGAAGGTAAACACTAGTAACATTTGGCGAGATTCATAGGCATTTATGGTGAGTTCAGTGGCATTGAAGAGCAATATAGGCGTCAGTATTTAACAACTGGAGTGAAAATTATCACGGGACCATTTGACCCTATTACTATCCATCAGCACATACTAAAATGTAACAAACTAGCACCCAGGGTAGAAACAATGATTTATTACATTTGTACAAGTGAAATATCTAAAACTATTCATTCTATAAAATTGATATTTTTCACTGTTCAAAGATTCACTTTTGCTAATTTGACCAATCAAAACATAGCTTACATTAGTTTAGAAATTTTGGATTCCCCACTTTTTGGTCCCTATCATCACTAGGAGGACGAAACAGCTATATGACGCAGTTTAATTCATCTTTCGGCATACTGTTATATTACCAAATTTAAAAGGTGCAGCACATATGTGTGTTATGCCATTTTTAATGATAGGGGGTGGTAGACTCTGCTTGTGGATTGTTTAGTCCCCGAAGTTTGCTGGAGCCTCAATAGCAACAGTTCATATCATTTGAGTAGTGCCCACGTAACATAATACACACATTTTCATATTATTCGATTTGGAATTATACAGAACTAGTTTAATTTTACTTCTAAATTCGTAAATTAAAGAGGTTTTACGCACCTGACCCTTCTGCTTCTACATTAGTTTAGAAAGTTTGATTCCCACCTTTTGGCCCCTAGCATCACTGAAGAGTCCTAGGAGGACGAAACAGTGTATGGTGCAGTTTAATTATTTTTTTCGCCATACTGTATCTATTATTAAATTTTAAAGGTGTAACACATGTGTGTGTTACGTCATCTTTACAAACAAGCCTGGGAAACCCTTCTGTTCAAATGCTGGTTAGCTTAATGACACGAAAGCCTTATTTTACTGCACAGAGATTTGCCAACTCATTCCGGATGTTTTCTCTGTAAAAACATAGTGTTTAATTCTACCATTACCCTTCTTTTTAAGTAACTTGTTATACTATGCAAGTGAGCAGTTCTATATGTTTGCTCGGAGTAAACTTGTGGCAAACGAAACAAGGAGTGGGCCTATCCACATTGTCTCCAAGACTTGAAGTCGCAAACATAGCCAAAAGTACAGAAGAGAACTAGGGATAGTATTAGGGATAAGATGTAACTCACACAAGCCTGAATGACACTGATATTTATCATCTGGATTAATGGTGACAAAACAACTCATCATTTCCCTCGCTTCTCACCTTCTTACCGACTGTAAATTCGGCGGTTATCAACATTGCGTAATGATCTGGATTGATGACTGGACTTTTTCAATATATTTTTCGTTATTTCATTAATATGACATACTTATTTAAAATATGAAGACAAATGCATTCTTCATTAAAACTAGAGATCAAAAGAAGTGACGAGTTTTCACATTTTATTGAAATATTTACAGAGAGGACTATATTTTGTCCAAATTAAATGGTTAGACTTGCTAGTGTCAAAAGTATCTAAAGCTGCGCACTCGTAAAAATCAAAATATTAGCCCAACTCGGCATATACATTATGTATTACAGACTTGAAAGTGGGTCAAGTCATTGATTTGTACAAACCTGATAATCCATGACTTTAACATTTTATATGTTAAATATCAAGGCTTTCAGACTTGGAGAACCTGAGAAGAAGTTTTTGAAAGTTTGCTACCCAAAATGGCGTTTTTCAACTTTGACCCCTACCGAAAACCGGAAGTTGACATTTGAGAGAAATATGTTTCATGGCAAATGTTATTTATTTCTGATCCTGCATACCAATCAAATAATAAATTCATTACAATGAACCGTTAAGGAGATATCAGATTAAAAAGTAAAACCGGATATGGCGTTATGGCGGCTATTGCGTTTTTTGATTTACGTAAGTCTATCACTAGATAACAGGGGAAACGCGGAGATAACATAACAAATTAACAAAATAGAAGCTTTAAATTTACGTCTAGAACAATGTTTATGAAACATTATAAAAATGTCGGCATATACATATAATATATAAGAGAGTTTCCAAAATTGCGTACAACGGAAATCGTATGTGTCATAGAAAAACTGATCACAGCGAATTCACAAGAATGACCTTTTGCATTGATTTCAGTAAAATTAAAAACTATTTTTTTTTTACATTTTTATTTTTAAAGTTAAAAAAAAATCAAGAAATTAAAAGTTTTTTTTTTATTTCATTTTCCAGTTTTGATCTGACAGCGAGCTTTTTTATTTGAAATACTTTGCATTAGCATGTAATGGGGAAAATTAGATATGGCTATTTTCTACAAATTATATCATTACACTAACTCTGTACAAGCTATAATTTCCGAGATAGGATGTTTTAATGTACTGGTTGTGGAAATTAACTTACGCATTACTTTTTGTCGCATTTGCTTAAATCAAGGTGAGCGACACATGCTCTCTGGGCCTTTTGTTTCTGTTGAGTTATATTGATAAAACATTTGAGGAGTGCATGTTCAAAATTTCAAGATGGAAATATTGCAATAGTATCTATGAATGCATAGAAAAAACATTTCTGCAAACAAAAATACAATATACAATGAAAAATATGTGATAAATGAATTCAACCAATCAGCCAAAAAGGCTCTTGATAAATGATAATCATAAAACAAACGATCCTTCAAATACAAGAAAAGTTAAACAGAGCATTTTGGTCTAGTGTATGTTGGTATGCATGACCAGTGAAGATACCTAATTAATTTACTTACATTTTGTAAAAATATATTCCGAAGGAAAGGACAAATCGGATATATTCTCTTTGCTCGGTTATTGGATTGATATATATTGACGGGCATATAGATGTTATATGAGCTTCAGCCTGATTTTAATCTATCATTTGTTTCTTCTTCTTCTCAAATGTTTGTAGCATAATCTTCAATTGAGAACTATTGACAACATACCACACAAATATGGAATATTCTCTAACTATATAGATTACACTTACAATGTTAATATAGCAAAAGCTTATCTTTGACTTGCAAGACCAGAAAACATTGAAAAATTTCATAGAAATTATGAACAGCATGATAATAATTTAACAATACTCTTCTTGTTGTTTGATAAACAGAACCAGCAAGAGCAGAAGACAACCTTGAAACATTGGTGACACAAAGCAGTGACACTGAAGGTACGATCCTAATCTAACACTTGATGATTTACATGCAAAAGGGGCAATTAATAGGCATGCACCACAATGAGATGGTACTTAATAGATGTATTGTGCTATGAATTAGTGAAGGGGAACTGGTGTGTAAAACAAGATTCTGAATAAATGGTTTCGGCGAATACATTTAATCGCAAAAGAAAAAAAATACATAACTACTATTTTCTTAAGCAAATTAATTCAATATTTCAAGATAAACACTAGTAACATTTGACTAGATTCATAGGCATTGATGATGAGTTCAGTGCGTTGAAGGGCATTATAGGCGTCAGTGTTGAACAACCGGAGTGGAAATTATCACGGGACCATTTGACCCTATTAATATCCATTAGCACATACTAAAATGTAACAAACTATCACCCAGTTAAATTTCTCAGTTTCGCTTATTTAGTCGTAACACATTTTCAGTAGGGGCTGCAATCGTATGAAATACTGGTTGGCTCATTTAGCTGGTGAGTCTTAAATCGACTTGTAACAGGGTAGTAACAATGAATTATTACATTTTAACAAGTGAAACATCTAAACTTATTCATTCAAAAAAATGATATTTTTCACTGTTCAAACAATCCCGTTTGCTAATTTGACCAATCAAAACATAGCTTACATTAGTTTAGAAGTTTTAGATTCCACACCTTTTGGCACCTATCATCTCTGAAGAGTCGTAGGAAGACGAAACAGTTGTATGGCACAGTTTAATTCATCTTTCGGGATAGTGTTATATTACCAAAATTAAAAGGTGCAGCACATATGTGTGTTACGTCATTTTTATATGAAAGGGGGTGGTAGAACCTGCTTGAGGATTTGTTAGTCCCCGAAGTTTGCTGGAGCCTCAATAGCCACAGTTAATCTCATTTGAGTAGTGGCACGTAACATAATACACACATTTTCATATTATTCGATTTGAAATTATACAGAACTAGTTTAATTTTACTTCTAAATTCATAAATTAAAGAGGTTTTACGCACCTGACCCTTCCATTTCTACATTAGTTTAGAAATTTTGGATTCCCAACTTTTGACCCTTGCATCACTGAAGAGTCCTAGGAGGACGAAACAGCTGTATGGTGCAGTTTAATTCATTTTTTGCCATACTGTATATATTATTAAATTTAAAAGGTGCATGTTGTGTTTCGTCATCTTTACAAACAAGCCTGGGAAACCCTTCTGTTCAAATGCTGGTTAGCTTAATGACACGAATGCCTTATTTTACTGCACAGGGATTTGTCAACTCATTCCGGATGTTTTCTCTGTAAAAACATAGTGTTTAATTCTACCATTACCCTTCTTTTTAAGTAACTTGTTATACTATGCAAGTGAGCAGTTCTATATGTTTGCTCGGAGTAAACTTGTGGCAAACGAAACAAGGAGTGGGCCTATCCACATTGTCTCCAAGACTTGAAGTCGCAAACATAGCCAAAAGTACAGAAGAGAACTAGGGATAGTATTAGGGATAAGATGTAACTCACACAAGCTTGAATGACACTGATATTTATCTTCTGGATAAATGGTGACAAAACAACTCATCATTTTCCTCGCTTCTCACCTTCTTACCGACTGTAAATTCGGCGGTTATCAACATTGCGTAATGATCTGGATTGATGACTGGACTTTTTCAATATATTTTTCGTTATTTCATTAATATGACATACTTATTTAAAATATGAAGACAAATGCATTCTTCATTAAAACTAGAGATCAAAAGAAGTGACGAGTTTTCACATTTTATTGAAATATTTACAGAGAGGACTATATTTTGTCCAAATTAAATGGCTAGACTTGCTAGTGTCAAAAGTATCTAAAGCTGCACACTCGTAAAAATCAAAATATTAGCCCAACTCGGCATATACATTATGTATTACAGACTTGAAAGTGGGTCAAGTCATTGATTTGTACAAACCTGATAATCCATGACTTTAACATTTTATATGATAATATTATCAAGGCTTTCAGACTTGGAGAACCTGAGAAGAAGTTTTTGAAAGTTTGCTACCCAAAATGGCGTTTTTCAACTTTGACCCCTACCGAAAACCGGAAGTTGACATTTGAGAGAAATATGTTTCATGGCAAATGTTATTTATTTCTGTTCCTGCATACCAATCAAATATTAAATTCATTACAATCAACAATTAAGGAGATATCAGATTAAAAAGTAAAACCGGATATGGCGTTATGGCGCTTTTGCGTTTTTTGATTTTCGTAAGTCTATCACTAGATAACAGGGGAAACGCGGATATAACATAACAAATTAACAAAATAGAAGATTTCAATTTACGTCTAGAACAATGTTTATGAAACATTATAAAAATGTCGGCATATACATATAATATATAAGAGAGTTTTCAAAATTGCGTACAACGGAAATCGTATGTGTCATAGAAAAACTGATCACAGCGAATTCACAAGAATGACCTTTTGCATTGATTTCAGTAAAATTAAAAACTATTTTTTTTACATTTTTATTTTTAAAGTTAAAAAAAAATCAAGAAATTAAAAGTTTTTTTTTATTTCATTTTCCAGTTTTGATCTGACAGCGAGCTTTTGTATTTGAAATACTTTGCATTAGCATGTAATGGGGAAAATTAGATATGGCTATTTTCTACAAATTATATCATTACACTAACTCTGTACAAGCTATAATTTCCGAGATCGGATGTGTTAATGTACTGGTTGTGGAAATTAGCTTACGCATTACTTTTTGTCGCATTTGCTTAAATCAATGTGAGCGACACATGCTCTCTGGGCCTTTTGTTTCTGTTGAGTTATATTGATAAAACATTTGAGGAGTGCATGTTCAAAATTTCAAGATGGAAATATTGCAATAGTATCTATGAATTCATAGAAAAAACATTTCTGCAAACAAAAATACAATATACAATGAAAAATATGTGATAAATGAATTCAACCAATCAGCCAAAAAGGCTCTTGATAAATGATAATCATAAAACAAACGATCCTTCAAATACAAGAAAAGTTAAACAGAGCATTTTGGTCTAGTGTATGTTGGTATGCATGACCAGTGAAGATACCTAATTAATTTACTTACATTTTTTAAAAATATATTCCGAAGGATAGGACAAATCGGATATATTCTCTTTGCTCGGTTATTGGATTGATATATATTGACGGGCATATAGATGTTATATGAGCTTCAGCCTGATTTTAATCTATCATTTGTTTCTTCTTCTTCTCAAATGTTTGTAGCATAATCTTCAATTGAGAACTATTGACAACATACCACACAAATATGGAATATTCTCTAACTATATAGATTACACTTACAATGTTAATATAGCAAAAGCTTATCTTTGACTTGCAAGACCAGAAAACATTGAAAAATTTTCATAGAAATTATGAACAACATGATAATAATTTAACAATACTCTTCTTGTTGTTTGATAAACAGAACCAGCAAGAGCAGAAGACAACCTTGAAACATTGGTGACACAAAGCAGTGACACTGAAGGTACGATCCTAATCTAACACTTGATAATTTACTTGCAAATGGTGCAATTAATAGACATGCACCACAATGAGATGGTTCTTATTACTTGTATTCTGCTATGAATTAGTGAAGGGAAACTGGTGTTTAAACAAGACTCTGAATAAATGGTTTCGGCGAAAACATTTACTCGCAAAAGAAAAAAAAAATTACTATTTTCTTAAGCTAATGAATTCAATAGTTGAAGGTAAACACTAGTAACATTTGGCGAGATTCATAGGCATTTATGGTGAGTTCAGTGGCATTGAAGAGCAATATAGGCGTCAGTATTTAACAACTGGAGTGAAAATTATCACGGGACCATTTGACCCTATTACTATCCATCAGCACATACTAAAATGTAACAAACTAGCACCCAGGGTAGAAACAATGATTTATTACATTTGTACAAGTGAAATATCTAAAACTATTCATTCTATAAAATTGATATTTTTCACTGTTCAAAGATTCACTTTTGCTAATTTGACCAATCAAAACATAGCTTACATTAGTTTAGAAATTTTGGATTCCCCACTTTTTGGTCCCTATCATCACTAGGAGGACGAAACAGCTATATGACGCAGTTTAATTCATCTTTCGGCATACTGTTATATTACCAAATTTAAAAGGTGCAGCACATATGTGTGTTATGCCATTTTTAATGATAGGGGGTGGTAGACTCTGCTTGTGGATTGTTTAGTCCCCGAAGTTTGCTGGAGCCTCAATAGCAACAGTTCATATCATTTGAGTAGTGCCCACGTAACATAATACACACATTTTCATATTATTCGATTTGGAATTATACAGAACTAGTTTAATTTTACTTCTAAATTCGTAAATTAAAGAGGTTTTACGCACCTGACCCTTCTGCTTCTACATTAGTTTAGAAAGTTTGATTCCCACCTTTTGGCCCCTAGCATCACTGAAGAGTCCTAGGAGGACGAAACAGTGTATGGTGCAGTTTAATTATTTTTTTCGCCATACTGTATCTATTATTAAATTTTAAAGGTGTAACACATGTGTGTGTTACGTCATCTTTACAAACAAGCCTGGGAAACCCTTCTGTTCAAATGCTGGTTAGCTTAATGACACGAAAGCCTTATTTTACTGCACAGAGATTTGCCAACTCATTCCGGATGTTTTCTCTGTAAAAACATAGTGTTTAATTCTACCATTACCCTTCTTTTTAAGTAACTTGTTATACTATGCAAGTGAGCAGTTCTATATGTTTGCTCGGAGTAAACTTGTGGCAAACGAAACAAGGAGTGGGCCTATCCACATTGTCTCCAAGACTTGAAGTCGCAAACATAGCCAAAAGTACAGAAGAGAACTAGGGATAGTATTAGGGATAAGATGTAACTCACACAAGCCTGAATGACACTGATATTTATCATCTGGATTAATGGTGACAAAACAACTCATCATTTCCCTCGCTTCTCACCTTCTTACCGACTGTAAATTCGGCGGTTATCAACATTGCGTAATGATCTGGATTGATGACTGGACTTTTTCAATATATTTTTCGTTATTTCATTAATATGACATACTTATTTAAAATATGAAGACAAATGCATTCTTCATTAAAACTAGAGATCAAAAGAAGTGACGAGTTTTCACATTTTATTGAAATATTTACAGAGAGGACTATATTTTGTCCAAATTAAATGGTTAGACTTGCTAGTGTCAAAAGTATCTAAAGCTGCGCACTCGTAAAAATCAAAAAATTAGCCCAACTCGGCATATACATTATGTATTACAGACTTGAAAGTGGGTCAAGTCATTGATTTGTACAAACCTGATAATCCATGACTTTAACATTTTATATGTTAAATATCAAGGCTTTCAGACTTGGAGAACCTGAGAAGAAGTTTTTGAAAGTTTGCTACCCAAAATGGCGTTTTTCAACTTTGACCCCTACCGAAAACCGGAAGTTGACATTTGAGAGAAATATGTTTCATGGCAAATGTTATTTATTTCTGATCCTGCATACCAATCAAATAATAAATTCATTACAATCAACCGTTAAGGAGATATCAGATTAAAAAGTAAAACCGGATATGGCGTTATGGCGGCTATTGCGTTTTTTGATTTACGTAAGTCTATCACTAGATAACAGGGGAAACGCGGAGATAACATAACAAATTAACAAAATAGAAGCTTTAAATTTACGTCTAGAACAATGTTTATGAAACATTATAAAAATGTCGGCATATACATATAATATATAAGAGAGTTTCCAAAATTGCGTACAACGGAAATCGTATGTGTCATAGAAAAACTGATCACAGCGAATTCACAAGAATGACCTTTTGCATTGATTTCAGTAAAATTAAAAACTATTTTTTTTTTACATTTTTATTTTTAAAGTTAAAAAAAAATCAAGAAATTAAAAGTTTTTTTTTTATTTCATTTTCCAGTTTTGATCTGACAGCGAGCTTTTTTATTTGAAATACTTTGCATTAGCATGTAATGGGGAAAATTAGATATGGCTATTTTCTACAAATTATATCATTACACTAACTCTGTACAAGCTATAATTTCCGAGATAGGATGTTTTAATGTACTGGTTGTGGAAATTAACTTACGCATTACTTTTTGTCGCATTTGCTTAAATCAAGGTGAGCGACACATGCTCTCTGGGCCTTTTGTTTCTGTTGAGTTATATTGATAAAACATTTGAGGAGTGCATGTTCAAAATTTCAAGATGGAAATATTGCAATAGTATCTATGAATGCATAGAAAAAACATTTCTGCAAACAAAAATACAATATACAATGAAAAATATGTGATACATGAATTCAACCAATCAGCCAAAAAGGCTCTTGATAAATGATAATCATAAAACAAACGATCCTTCAAATACAAGAAAAGTTAAACAGAGCATTTTGGTCTAGTGTATGTTGGTATGCATGACCAGTGAAGATACCTAATTAATTTACTTACATTTTGTAAAAATATATTCCGAAGGAAAGGACAAATCGGATATATTCTCTTTGCTCGGTTATTGGATTGATATATATTGACGGGCATATAGATGTTATATGAGCTTCAGCCTGATTTTAATCTATCATTTGTTTCTTCTTCTTCTCAAATGTTTGTAGCATAATCTTCAATTGAGAACTATTGACAACATACCACACAAATATGGAATATTCTCTAACTATATAGATTACACTTACAATGTTAATATAGCAAAAGCTTATCTTTGACTTGCAAGACCAGAAAACATTGAAAAATTTCATAGAAATTATGAACAGCATGATAATAATTTAACAATACTCTTCTTGTTGTTTGATAAACAGAACCAGCAAGAGCAGAAGACAACCTTGAAACATTGGTGACACAAAGCAGTGACACTGAAGGTACGATCCTAATCTAACACTTGATGATTTACATGCAAAAGGGGCAATTAATAGGCATGCACCACAATGAGATGGTACTTAATAGATGTATTGTGCTATGAATTAGTGAAGGGGAACTGGTGTGTAAAACAAGATTCTGAATAAATGGTTTCGGCGAATACATTTAATCGCAAAAGAAAAAAAATACATAACTACTATTTTCTTAAGCAAATTAATTCAATATTTCAAGATAAACACTAGTAACATTTGACTAGATTCATAGGCATTGATGATGAGTTCAGTGCGTTGAAGGGCATTATAGGCGTCAGTGTTGAACAACCGGAGTGGAAATTATCACGGGACCATTTGACCCTATTAATATCCATTAGCACATACTAAAATGTAACAAACTATCACCCAGTTAAATTTCTCAGTTTCGCTTATTTAGTCGTAACACATTTTCAGTAGGGGCTGCAATCGTATGAAATACTGGTTGGCTCATTTAGCTGGTGAGTCTTAAATCGACTTGTAACAGGGTAGTAACAATGAATTATTACATTTTAACAAGTGAAACATCTAAAATTATTCATTCAAAAAAATGATATTTTTCACTGTTCAAACAATCCCGTTTGCTAATTTGACCAATCAAAACATAGCTTACATTAGTTTAGAAGTTTTAGATTCCACACCTTTTGGCACCTATCATCTCTGAAGAGTCGTAGGAAGACGAAACAGTTGTATGGCACAGTTTAATTCATCTTTCGGGATAGTGTTATATTACCAAAATTAAAAGGTGCAGCACATATGTGTGTTACGTCATTTTTATATGAAAGGGGGTGGTAGAACCTGCTTGAGGATTTGTTAGTCCCCGAAGTTTGCTGGAGCCTCAATAGCCACAGTTAATCTCATTTGAGTAGTGGCACGTAACATAATACACACATTTTCATATTATTCGATTTGAAATTATACAGAACTAGTTTAATTTTACTTCTAAATTCATAAATTAAAGAGGTTTTACGCACCTGACCCTTCCATTTCTACATTAGTTTAGAAATTTTGGATTCCCAACTTTTGACCCTTGCATCACTGAAGAGTCCTAGGAGGACGAAACAGTGTATGGTGCAGTTTAATTCATTTTTTGCCATACTGTATATATTATTAAATTTAAAAGGTGCATGTTGTGTTTCGTCATCTTTACAAACAAGCCTGGGAAACCCTTCTGTTCAAATGCTGGTTAGCTTAATGACACGAATGCCTTATTTTACTGCACAGGGATTTGTCAACTCATTCCGGATGTTTTCTCTGTAAAAACATAGTGTTTAATTCTACCATTACCCTTCTTTTTAAGTAACTTGTTATACTATGCAAGTGAGCAGTTCTATATGTTTGCTCGGAGTAAACTTGTGGCAAACGAAACAAGGAGTGGGCCTATCCACATTGTCTCCAAGACTTGAAGTCGCAAACATAGCCAAAAGTACAGAAGAGAACTAGGGATAGTATTAGGGATAAGATGTAACTCACACAAGCTTGAATGACACTGATATTTATCCTCTGGATAAATGGTGACAAAACAACTCATCATTTTCCTCGCTTCTCACCTTCTTACCGACTGTAAATTCGGCGGTTATCAACATTGCGTAATGATCTGGATTGATGACTGGACTTTTTCAATATATTTTTCGTTATTTCATTAATATGACATACTTATTTAAAATATGAAGACAAATGCATTCTTCATTAAAACTAGAGATCAAAAGAAGTGACGAGTTTTCACATTTTATTGAAATATTTACAGAGAGGACTATATTTTGTCCAAATTAAATGGCTAGACTTGCTAGTGTCAAAAGTATCTAAAGCTGCACACTCGTAAAAATCAAAATATTAGCCCAACTCGGCATATACATTATGTATTACAGACTTGAAAGTGGGTCAAGTCATTGATTTGTACAAACCTGATAATCCATGACTTTAACATTTTATATGATAATATTATCAAGGCTTTCAGACTTGGAGAACCTGAGAAGAAGTTTTTGAAAGTTTGCTACCCAAAATGGCGTTTTTCAACTTTGACCCCTACCGAAAACCGGAAGTTGACATTTGAGAGAAATATGTTTCATGGCAAATGTTATTTATTTCTGTTCCTGCATACCAATCAAATATTAAATTCATTACAATCAACAATTAAGGAGATATCAGATTAAAAAGTAAAACCGGATATGGCGTTATGGCGCTTTTGCGTTTTTTGATTTTCGTAAGTCTATCACTAGATAACAGGGGAAACGCGGATATAACATAACAAATTAACAAAATAGAAGATTTCAATTTACGTCTAGAACAATGTTTATGAAACATTATAAAAATGTCGGCATATACATATAATATATAAGAGAGTTTTCAAAATTGCGTACAACGGAAATCGTATGTGTCATAGAAAAACTGATCACAGCGAATTCACAAGAATGACCTTTTGCATTGATTTCAGTAAAATTAAAAACTATTTTTTTTTACATTTTTATTTTTAAAGTTAAAAAAAAATCAAGAAATTAAAAGTTTTTTTTTATTTCATTTTCCAGTTTTGATCTGACAGCGAGCTTTTTTATTTGAAATACTTTGCATTAGCATGTAATGGGGAAAATTAGATATGGCTATTTTCTACAAATTATATCATTACACTAACTCTGTACAAGCTATAATTTCCGAGATCGGATGTTTTAATGTACTGGTTGTGGAAATTAGCTTACGCATTACTTTTTGTCGCATTTGCTTAAATCAAGGTGAGCGACACATGCTCTCTGGGCCTTTTGTTTCTGTTGAGTTATATTGATAAAACATTTGAGGAGTGCATGTTCAAAATTTCAAGATGGAAATATTGCAATAGTATCTATGAATTCATAGAAAAAACATTTCTGCAAACAAAAATACAATATACAATGAAAAATATGTGATAAATGAATTCAACCAATCAGCCAAAAAGGCTCTTGATAAATGATAATCATAAAACAAACGATCCTTCAAATACAAGAAAAGTTAAACAGAGCATTTTGGTCTAGTGTATGTTGGTATGCATGACCAGTGAAGATACCTAATTAATTTACTTACATTTTTTAAAAATATATTCCGAAGGATAGGACAAATCGGATATATTCTCTTTGCTCGGTTATTGGATTGATATATATTGACGGGCATATAGATGTTATATGAGCTTCAGCCTGATTTTAATCTATCATTTGTTTCTTCTTCTTCTCAAATGTTTGTAGCATAATCTTCAATTGAGAACTATTGACAACATACCACACAAATATGGAATATTCTCTAACTATATAGATTACACTTACAATGTTAATATAGCAAAAGCTTATCTTTGACTTGCAAGACCAGAAAACATTGAAAAATTTTCATAGAAATTATGAACAGCATGATAATAATTTAACAATACTCTTCTTGTTGTTTGATAAACAGAACCAGCAAGAGCAGAAGACAACCTTGAAACATTGGTGACACAAAGCAGTGACACTGAAGGTACGATCCTAATCTAACACTTGATAATTTACTTGCAAATGGTGCAATTAATAGACATGCACCACAATGAGATGGTTCTTATTACTTGTATTCTGCTATGAATTAGTGAAGGGAAACTGGTGTTTAAACAAGACTCTGAATAAATGGTTTCGGCGAAAACATTTACTCGCAAAAGAAAAAAAAAATTACTATTTTCTTAAGCTAATGAATTCAATAGTTGAAGGTAAACACTAGTAACATTTGGCGAGATTCATAGGCATTTATGGTGAGTTCAGTGGCATTGAAGAGCAATATAGGCGTCAGTATTTAACAACTGGAGTGAAAATTATCACGGGACCATTTGACCCTATTACTATCCATCAGCACATACTAAAATGTAACAAACTAGCACCCAGGGTAGAAACAATGATTTATTACATTTGTACAAGTGAAATATCTAAAACTATTCATTCTATAAAATTGATATTTTTCACTGTTCAAAGATTCACTTTTGCTAATTTGACCAATCAAAACATAGCTTACATTAGTTTAGAAATTTTGGATTCCCCACTTTTTGGTCCCTATCATCACTAGGAGGACGAAACAGCTATATGACGCAGTTTAATTCATCTTTCGGCATACTGTTATATTACCAAATTTAAAAGGTGCAGCACATATGTGTGTTATGCCATTTTTAATGATAGGGGGTGGTAGACTCTGCTTGTGGATTGTTTAGTCCCCGAAGTTTGCTGGAGCCTCAATAGCAACAGTTCATATCATTTGAGTAGTGCCCACGTAACATAATACACACATTTTCATATTATTCGATTTGGAATTATACAGAACTAGTTTAATTTTACTTCTAAATTCGTAAATTAAAGAGGTTTTACGCACCTGACCCTTCTGCTTCTACATTAGTTTAGAAAGTTTGATTCCCACCTTTTGGCCCCTAGCATCACTGAAGAGTCCTAGGAGGACGAAACAGTGTATGGTGCAGTTTAATTATTTTTTTCGCCATACTGTATCTATTATTAAATTTTAAAGGTGTAACACATGTGTGTGTTATGTCATCTTTACAAACAAGCCTGGGAAACCCTTCTGTTCAAATGCTGGTTAGCTTAATGACACGAAAGCCTTATTTTACTGCACAGAGATTTGCCAACTCATTCCGGATGTTTTCTCTGTAAAAACATAGTGTTTAATTCTACCATTACCCTTCTTTTTAAGTAACTTGTTATACTATGCAAGTGAGCAGTTCTATATGTTTGCTCGGAGTAAACTTGTGGCAAACGAAACAAGGAGTGGGCCTATCCACATTGTCTCCAAGACTTGAAGTCGCAAACATAGCCAAAAGTACAGAAGAGAACTAGGGATAGTATTAGGGATAAGATGTAACTCACACAAGCCTGAATGACACTGATATTTATCATCTGGATAAATGGTGACAAAACAACTCATCATTTCCCTCGCTTCTCACCTTCTTACCGACTGTAAATTCGGCGGTTATCAACATTGCGTAATGATCTGGATTGATGACTGGACTTTTTCAATATATTTTTCGTTATTTCATTAATATGACATACTTATTTAAAATATGAAGACAAATGCATTCTGCATTAAAACTAGAGATCAAAAGAAGTGACGAGTTTTCACATTTTATTGAAATATTTACAGAGAGGACTATATTTTGTCCAAATTAAATGGTTAGACTTGCTAGTGTCAAAAGTATCTAAAGCTGCGCACTCGTAAAAATCAAAATATTAGCCCAACTCGGCATATACATTATGTATTACAGACTTGAAAGTGGGTCAAGTCATTGATTTGTACAAACCTGATAATCCATGACTTTAACATTTTATATGTTAAATATCAAGGCTTTCAGACTTGGAGAACCTGAGAAGAAGTTTTTGAAAGTTTGCTACCCAAAATGGCGTTTTTCAACTTTGACCCCTACCGAAAACCGGAAGTTGACATTTGAGAGAAATATGTTTCATGGCAAATGTTATTTATTTCTGATCCTGCATACCAATCAAATAATAAATTCATTACAATCAACCGTTAAGGAGATATCAGATTAAAAAGTAAAACCGGATATGGCGTTATGGCGGCTATTGCGTTTTTTGATTTACGTAAGTCTATCACTAGATAACAGGGGAAACGCGGAGATAACATAACAAATTAACAAAATAGAAGCTTTAAATTTACGTCTAGAACAATGTTTATGAAACATTATAAAAATGTCGGCATATACATATAATATATAAGAGAGTTTCCAAAATTGCGTACAACGGAAATCGTATGTGTCATAGAAAAACTGATCACAGCGAATTCACAAGAATGACCTTTTGCATTGATTTCAGTAAAATTAAAAACTATTTTTTTTTTACATTTTTATTTTTAAAGTTAAAAAAAAATCAAGAAATTAAAAGTTTTTTTTTTATTTCATTTTCCAGTTTTGATCTGACAGCGAGCTTTTTTATTTGAAATACTTTGCATTAGCATGTAATGGGGAAAATTAGATATGGCTATTTTCTACAAATTATATCATTACACTAACTCTGTACAAGCTATAATTTCCGAGATAGGATGTTTTAATGTACTGGTTGTGGAAATTAACTTACGCATTACTTTTTGTCGCATTTGCTTAAATCAAGGTGAGCGACACATGCTCTCTGGGCCTTTTGTTTCTGTTGAGTTATATTGATAAAACATTTGAGGAGTGCATGTTCAAAATTTCAAGATGGAAATATTGCAATAGTATCTATGAATGCATAGAAAAAACATTTCTGCAAACAAAAATACAATATACAATGAAAAATATGTGATACATGAATTCAACCAATCAGCCAAAAAGGCTCTTGATAAATGATAATCATAAAACAAACGATCCTTCAAATACAAGAAAAGTTAAACAGAGCATTTTGGTCTAGTGTATGTTGGTATGCATGACCAGTGAAGATACCTAATTAATTTACTTACATTTTTTAAAAATATATTCCGAAGGAAAGGACAAATCGGATATATTCTCTTTGCTCGGTTATTGGATTGATATATATTGACGGGCATATAGATGTTATATGAGCTTCAGCCTGATTTTAATCTATCATTTTTTTCTTCTTCTTCTCAAATGTTTGTAGCATAATCTTCAATTGAGAACTATTGACAACATACCACACAAATATGGAATATTCTCTAACTATATAGATTACACTTACAATGTTAATATAGCAAAAGCTTATCTTTGACTTGCAAGACCAGAAAACATTGAAAAATTTCATAGAAATTATGAACAGCATGATAATAATTTAACAATACTCTTCTTGTTGTTTGATAAACAGAACCAGCAAGAGCAGAAGACAACCTTGAAACATTGGTGACACAAAGCAGTGACACTGAAGGTACGATCCTAATCTAACACTTGATGATTTACATGCAAAAGGGGCAATTAATAGGCATGCACCACAATGAGATGGTACTTAATAGATGTATTGTGCTATGAATTAGTGAAGGGGAACTGGTGTGTAAAACAAGATTCTGAATAAATGGTTTCGGCGAATACATTTAATCGCAAAAGAAAAAAAATACATAACTACTATTTTCTTAAGCAAATTAATTCAATATTTCAAGGTAAACACTAGTAACATTTGACTAGATTCATAGGCATTGATGATGAGTTCAGTGCGTTGAAGGGCATTATAGGCGTCAGTGTTGAACAACCGGAGTGGAAATTATCACGGGACCATTTGACCCTATTAATATCCATTAGCACATACTAAAATGTAACAAACTATCACCCAGTTAAATTTCTCAGTTTCGCTTATTTAGTCGTAACACATTTTCAGTAGGGGCTGCAATCGTATGAAATACTGGTTGGCTCATTTAGCTGGTGAGTCTTAAATCGACTTGTAACAGGGTAGTAACAATGAATTATTACATTTTAACAAGTGAAACATCTAAAATTATTCATTCAAAAAAATGATATTTTTCACTGTTCAAACAATCCCGTTTGCTAATTTGACCAATCAAAACATAGCTTACATTAGTTTAGAAGTTTTAGATTCCACACCTTTTGGCACCTATCATCTCTGAAGAGTCGTAGGAAGACGAAACAGTTGTATGGCACAGTTTAATTCATCTTTCGGGATAGTGTTATATTACCAAAATTAAAAGGTGCAGCACATATGTGTGTTACGTCATTTTTATATGAAAGGGGGTGGTAGAACCTGCTTGAGGATTTGTTAGTCCCCGAAGTTTGCTGGAGCCTCAATAGCCACAGTTAATCTCATTTGAGTAGTGGCACGTAACATAATACACACATTTTCATATTATTCGATTTGAAATTATACAGAACTAGTTTAATTTTACTTCTAAATTCATAAATTAAAGAGGTTTTACGCACCTGACCCTTCCATTTCTACATTAGTTTAGAAATTTTGGATTCCCAACTTTTGACCCTTGCATCACTGAAGAGTCCTAGGAGGACGAAACAGCTGTATGGTGCAGTTTAATTCATTTTTTGCCATACTGTATATATTATTAAATTTAAAAGGTGCATGTTGTGTTTCGTCATCTTTACAAACAAGCCTGGGAAACCCTTCTGTTCAAATGCTGGTTAGCTTAATGACACGAATGCCTTATTTTACTGCACAGGGATTTGTCAACTCATTCCGGATGTTTTCTCTGTAAAAACATAGTGTTTAATTCTACCATTACCCTTCTTTTTAAGTAACTTGTTATACTATGCAAGTGAGCAGTTCTATATGTTTGCTCGGAGTAAACTTGTGGCAAACGAAACAAGGAGTGGGCCTATCCACATTGTCTCCAAGACTTGAAGTCGCAAACATAGCCAAAAGTACAGAAGAGAACTAGGGATAGTATTAGGGATAAGATGTAACTCACACAAGCTTGAATGACACTGATATTTATCCTCTGGATAAATGGTGACAAAACAACTCATCATTTCCCTCGCTTTTCACCTTCTTACCGACTGTAAATTCGGCGGTTATCAACATTGCGTAATGATCTGGATTGATGACTGGACTTTTTCAATATATTTTTCGTTATTTCATTAATATGACATACTTATTTAAAATATGAAGACAAATGCATTCTTCATTAAAACTAGAGATCAAAAGAAGTGACGAGTTTTCACATTTTATTGAAATATTTACAGAGAGGACTATATTTTGTCCAAATTAAATGGCTAGACTTGCTAGTGTCAAAAGTATCTAAAGCTGCACACTCGTAAAAATCAAAATATTAGCCCAACTCGGCATATACATTATGTATTACAGACTTGAAAGTGGGTCAAGTCATTGATTTGCACAAACCTGATAATCCATGACTTTAACATTTTATATGATAATATTATCAAGGCTTTCAGACTTGGAGAACCTGAGAAGAAGTTTTTGAAAGTTTGCTACCCAAAATGGCGTTTTTCAACTTTGACCCCTACCGAAAACCGGAAGTTGACATTTGAGAGAAATATGTTTCATGGCAAATGTTATTTATTTCTGTTCCTGCATACCAATCAAATATTAAATTCATTACAATCAACAATTAAGGAGATATCAGATTAAAAAGTAAAACCGGATATGGCGTTATGGCGCTTTTGCGTTTTTTGATTTTCGTAAGTCTATCACTAGATAACAGGGGAAACGCGGATATAACATAACAAATTAACAAAATAGAAGATTTCAATTTACGTCTAGAACAATGTTTATGAAACATTATAAAAATGTCGGCATATACATATAATATATAAGAGAGTTTTCAAAATTGCGTACAACGGAAATCGTATGTGTCATAGAAAAACTGATCACAGCGAATTCACAAGAATGACCTTTTGCATTGATTTCAGTAAAATTAAAAACTATTTTTTTTACATTTTTATTTTTAAAGTTAAAAAAAAATCAAGAAATTAAAAGTTTTTTTTTATTTCATTTTCCAGTTTTGATCTGACAGCGAGCTTTTTTATTTGAAATACTTTGCATTAGCATGTAATGGGGAAAATTAGATATGGCTATTTTCTACAAATTATATCATTACACTAACTCTGTACAAGCTATAATTTCCGAGATCGGATGTTTTAATGTACTGGTTGTGGAAATTAGCTTACGCATTACTTTTTGTCGCATTTGCTTAAATCAAGGTGAGCGACACATGCTCTCTGGGCCTTTTGTTTCTGTTGAGTTATATTGATAAAACATTTGAGGAGTGCATGTTCAAAATTTCAAGATGGAAATATTGCAATAGTATCTATGAATTCATAGAAAAAACATTTCTGCAAACAAAAATACAATATACAATGAAAAATATGTGATAAATGAATTCAACCAATCAGCCAAAAAGGCTCTTGATAAATGATAATCATAAAACAAACGATCCTTCAAATACAAGAAAAGTTAAACAGAGCATTTTGGTCTAGTGTATGTTGGTATGCATGACCAGTGAAGATACCTAATTAATTTACTTACATTTTTTAAAAATATATTCCGAAGGATAGGACAAATCGGATATATTCTCTTTGCTCGGTTATTGGATTGATATATATTGACGGGCATATAGATGTTATATGAGCTTCAGCCTGATTTTAATCTATCATTTGTTTCTTCTTCTTCTCAAATGTTTGTAGCATAATCTTCAATTGAGAACTATTGACAACATACCACACAAATATGGAATATTCTCTAACTATATAGATTACACTTACAATGTTAATATAGCAAAAGCTTATCTTTGACTTGCAAGACCAGAAAACATTGAAAAATTTTCATAGAAATTATGAACAGCATGATAATAATTTAACAATACTCTTCTTGTTGTTTGATAAACAGAACCAGCAAGAGCAGAAGACAACCTTGAAACATTGGTGACACAAAGCAGTGACACTGAAGGTACGATCCTAATCTAACACTTGATAATTTACTTGCAAATGGTGCAATTAATAGACATGCACCACAATGAGATGGTTCTTATTACTTGTATTCTGCTATGAATTAGTGAAGGGAAACTGGTGTTTAAACAAGACTCTGAATAAATGGTTTCGGCGAAAACATTTACTCGCAAAAGAAAAAAAAAATTACTATTTTCTTAAGCTAATGAATTCAATAGTTGAAGGTAAACACTAGTAACATTTGGCGAGATTCATAGGCATTTATGGTGAGTTCAGTGGCATTGAAGAGCAATATAGGCGTCAGTATTTAACAACTGGAGTGAAAATTATCACGGGACCATTTGACCCTATTACTATCCATCAGCACATACTAAAATGTAACAAACTAGCACCCAGGGTAGAAACAATGATTTATTACATTTGTACAAGTGAAATATCTAAAACTATTCATTCTATAAAATTGATATTTTTCACTGTTCAAAGATTCACTTTTGCTAATTTGACCAATCAAAACATAGCTTACATTAGTTTAGAAATTTTGGATTCCCCACTTTTTGGTCCCTATCATCACTAGGAGGACGAAACAGCTATATGACGCAGTTTAATTCATCTTTCGGCATACTGTTATATTACCAAATTTAAAAGGTGCAGCACATATGTGTGTTATGCCATTTTTAATGATAGGGGGTGGTAGACTCTGCTTGTGGATTGTTTAGTCCCCGAAGTTTGCTGGAGCCTCAATAGCAACAGTTCATATCATTTGAGTAGTGCCCACGTAACATAATACACACATTTTCATATTATTCGATTTGGAATTATACAGAACTAGTTTAATTTTACTTCTAAATTCGTAAATTAAAGAGGTTTTACGCACCTGACCCTTCTGCTTCTACATTAGTTTAGAAAGTTTGATTCCCACCTTTTGGCCCCTAGCATCACTGAAGAGTCCTAGGAGGACGAAACAGTGTATGGTGCAGTTTAATTATTTTTTTCGCCATACTGTATCTATTATTAAATTTTAAAGGTGTAACACATGTGTGTGTTATGTCATCTTTACAAACAAGCCTGGGAAACCCTTCTGTTCAAATGCTGGTTAGCTTAATGACACGAAAGCCTTATTTTACTGCACAGAGATTTGCCAACTCATTCCGGATGTTTTCTCTGTAAAAACATAGTGTTTAATTCTACCATTACCCTTCTTTTTAAGTAACTTGTTATACTATGCAAGTGAGCAGTTCTATATGTTTGCTCGGAGTAAACTTGTGGCAAACGAAACAAGGAGTGGGCCTATCCACATTGTCTCCAAGACTTGAAGTCGCAAACATAGCCAAAAGTACAGAAGAGAACTAGGGATAGTATTAGGGATAAGATGTAACTCACACAAGCCTGAATGACACTGATATTTATCATCTGGATAAATGGTGACAAAACAACTCATCATTTCCCTCGCTTCTCACCTTCTTACCGACTGTAAATTCGGCGGTTATCAACATTGCGTAATGATCTGGATTGATGACTGGACTTTTTCAATATATTTTTCGTTATTTCATTAATATGACATACTTATTTAAAATATGAAGACAAATGCATTCTTCATTAAAACTAGAGATCAAAAGAAGTGACGAGTTTTCACATTTTATTGAAATATTTACAGAGAGGACTATATTTTGTCCAAATTAAATGGTTAGACTTGCTAGTGTCAAAAGTATCTAAAGCTGCGCACTCGTAAAAATCAAAATATTAGCCCAACTCGGCATATACATTATGTATTACAGACTTGAAAGTGGGTCAAGTCATTGATTTGTACAAACCTGATAATCCATGACTTTAACATTTTATATGTTAAATATCAAGGCTTTCAGACTTGGAGAACCTGAGAAGAAGTTTTTGAAAGTTTGCTACCCAAAATGGCGTTTTTCAACTTTGACCCCTACCGAAAACCGGAAGTTGACATTTGAGAGAAATATGTTTCATGGCAAATGTTATTTATTTCTGATCCTGCATACCAATCAAATAATAAATTCATTACAATCAACCGTTAAGGAGATATCAGATTAAAAAGTAAAACCGGATATGGCGTTATGGCGGCTATTGCGTTTTTTGATTTACGTAAGTCTATCACTAGATAACAGGGGAAACGCGGAGATAACATAACAAATTAACAAAATAGAAGCTTTAAATTTACGTCTAGAACAATGTTTATGAAACATTATAAAAATGTCGGCATATACATATAATATATAAGAGAGTTTCCAAAATTGCGTACAACGGAAATCGTATGTGTCATAGAAAAACTGATCACAGCGAATTCACAAGAATGACCTTTTGCATTGATTTCAGTAAAATTAAAAACTATTTTTTTTTTACATTTTTATTTTTAAAGTTAAAAAAAAATCAAGAAATTAAAAGTTTTTTTTTTATTTCATTTTCCAGTTTTGATCTGACAGCGAGCTTTTTTATTTGAAATACTTTGCATTAGCATGTAATGGGGAAAATTAGATATGGCTATTTTCTACAAATTATATCATTACACTAACTCTGTACAAGCTATAATTTCCGAGATAGGATGTTTTAATGTACTGGTTGTGGAAATTAACTTACGCATTACTTTTTGTCGCATTTGCTTAAATCAAGGTGAGCGACACATGCTCTCTGGGCCTTTTGTTTCTGTTGAGTTATATTGATAAAACATTTGAGGAGTGCATGTTCAAAATTTCAAGATGGAAATATTGCAATAGTATCTATGAATGCATAGAAAAAACATTTCTGCAAACAAAAATACAATATACAATGAAAAATATGTGATACATGAATTCAACCAATCAGCCAAAAAGGCTCTTGATAAATGATAATCATAAAACAAACGATCCTTCAAATACAAGAAAAGTTAAACAGAGCATTTTGGTCTAGTGTATGTTGGTATGCATGACCAGTGAAGATACCTAATTAATTTACTTACATTTTTTAAAAATATATTCCGAAGGAAAGGACAAATCGGATATATTCTCTTTGCTCGGTTATTGGATTGATATATATTGACGGGCATATAGATGTTATATGAGCTTCAGCCTGATTTTAATCTATCATTTTTTTCTTCTTCTTCTCAAATGTTTGTAGCATAATCTTCAATTGAGAACTATTGACAACATACCACACAAATATGGAATATTCTCTAACTATATAGATTACACTTACAATGTTAATATAGCAAAAGCTTATCTTTGACTTGCAAGACCAGAAAACATTGAAAAATTTCATAGAAATTATGAACAGCATGATAATAATTTAACAATACTCTTCTTGTTGTTTGATAAACAGAACCAGCAAGAGCAGAAGACAACCTTGAAACATTGGTGACACAAAGCAGTGACACTGAAGGTACGATCCTAATCTAACACTTGATGATTTACATGCAAAAGGGGCAATTAATAGGCATGCACCACAATGAGATGGTACTTAATAGATGTATTGTGCTATGAATTAGTGAAGGGGAACTGGTGTGTAAAACAAGATTCTGAATAAATGGTTTCGGCGAATACATTTAATCGCAAAAGAAAAAAAATACATAACTACTATTTTCTTAAGCAAATTAATTCAATATTTCAAGGTAAACACTAGTAACATTTGACTAGATTCATAGGCATTGATGATGAGTTCAGTGCGTTGAAGGGCATTATAGGCGTCAGTGTTGAACAACCGGAGTGGAAATTATCACGGGACCATTTGACCCTATTAATATCCATTAGCACATACTAAAATGTAACAAACTATCACCCAGTTAAATTTCTCAGTTTCGCTTATTTAGTCGTAACACATTTTCAGTAGGGGCTGCAATCGTATGAAATACTGGTTGGCTCATTTAGCTGGTGAGTCTTAAATCGACTTGTAACAGGGTAGTAACAATGAATTATTACATTTTAACAAGTGAAACATCTAAAATTATTCATTCAAAAAAATGATATTTTTCACTGTTCAAACAATCCCGTTTGCTAATTTGACCAATCAAAACATAGCTTACATTAGTTTAGAAGTTTTAGATTCCACACCTTTTGGCACCTATCATCTCTGAAGAGTCGTAGGAAGACGAAACAGTTGTATGGCACAGTTTAATTCATCTTTCGGGATAGTGTTATATTACCAAAATTAAAAGGTGCAGCACATATGTGTGTTACGTCATTTTTATATGAAAGGGGGTGGTAGAACCTGCTTGAGGATTTGTTAGTCCCCGAAGTTTGCTGGAGCCTCAATAGCCACAGTTAATCTCATTTGAGTAGTGGCACGTAACATAATACACACATTTTCATATTATTCGATTTGAAATTATACAGAACTAGTTTAATTTTACTTCTAAATTCATAAATTAAAGAGGTTTTACGCACCTGACCCTTCCATTTCTACATTAGTTTAGAAATTTTGGATTCCCAACTTTTGACCCTTGCATCACTGAAGAGTCCTAGGAGGACGAAACAGCTGTATGGTGCAGTTTAATTCATTTTTTGCCATACTGTATATATTATTAAATTTAAAAGGTGCATGTTGTGTTTCGTCATCTTTACAAACAAGCCTGGGAAACCCTTCTGTTCAAATGCTGGTTAGCTTAATGACACGAATGCCTTATTTTACTGCACAGGGATTTGTCAACTCATTCCGGATGTTTTCTCTGTAAAAACATAGTGTTTAATTCTACCATTACCCTTCTTTTTAAGTAACTTGTTATACTATGCAAGTGAGCAGTTCTATATGTTTGCTCGGAGTAAACTTGTGGCAAACGAAACAAGGAGTGGGCCTATCCACATTGTCTCCAAAACTTGAAGTCGCAAACATAGCCAAAAGTACAGAAGAGAACTAGGGATAGTATTAGGGATAAGATGTAACTCACACAAGCTTGAATGACACTGATATTTATCCTCTGGATAAATGGTGACAAAACAACTCATCATTTCCCTCGCTTCTCACCTTCTTACCGACTGTAAATTCGGCGGTTATCAACATTGCGTAATGATCTGGATTGATGACTGGACTTTTTCAATATATTTTTCGTTATTTCATTAATATGACATACTTATTTAAAATATGAAGACAAATGCATTCTTCATTAAAACTAGAGATCAAAAGAAGTGACGAGTTTTCACATTTTATTGAAATATTTACAGAGAGGACTATATTTTGTCCAAATTAAATGGCTCGACTTGCTAGTGTCAAAAGTATCTAAAGCTGCACACTCGTAAAAATCAAAATATTAGCCCAACTCGGCATATACATTATGTATTACAGACTTGAAAGTGGGTCAAGTCATTGATTTGTACAAACCTGATAATCCATGACTTTAACATTTTATATGATAATATTATCAAGGCTTTCAGACTTGGAGAACCTGAGAAGAAGTTTTTGAAAGTTTGCTACCCAAAATGGCGTTTTTCAACTTTGACCCCTACCGAAAACCGGAAGTTGACATTTGAGAGAAATATGTTTCATGGCAAATGTTATTTATTTCTGTTCCTGCATACCAATCAAATATTAAATTCATTACAATCAACAATTAAGGAGATATCAGATTAAAAAGTAAAACCGGATATGGCGTTATGGCGCTTTTGCGTTTTTTGATTTTCGTAAGTCTATCACTAGATAACAGGGGAAACGCGGATATAACATAACAAATTAACAAAATAGAAGATTTCAATTTACGTCTAGAACAATGTTTATGAAACATTATAAAAATGTCGGCATATACATATAATATATAAGAGAGTTTTCAAAATTGCGTACAACGGAAATCGTATGTGTCATAGAAAAACTGATCACAGCGAATTCACAAGAATGACCTTTTGCATTGATTTCAGTAAAATTAAAAACTATTTTTTTTACATTTTTATTTTTAAAGTTAAAAAAAAATCAAGAAATTAAAAGTTTTTTTTTTATTTCATTTTCCAGTTTTGATCTGACAGCGAGCTTTTTTATTTGAAATACTTTGCATTAGCATGTAATGGGGAAAATTAGATATGGCTATTTTCTACAAATTATATCATTACACTAACTCTGTACAAGCTATAATTTCCGAGATCGGATGTTTTAATGTACTGGTTGTGGAAATTAGCTTACGCATTACTTTTTGTCGCATTTGCTTAAATCAAGGTGAGCGACACATGCTCTCTGGGCCTTTTGTTTCTGTTGAGTTATATTGATAAAACATTTGAGGAGTGCATGTTCAAAATTTCAAGATGGAAATATTGCAATAGTATCTATGAATTCATAGAAAAAACATTTCTGCAAACAAAAATACAATATACAATGAAAAATATGTGATAAATGAATTCAACCAATCAGCCAAAAAGGCTCTTGATAAATGATAATCATAAAACAAACGATCCTTCAAATACAAGAAAAGTTAAACAGAGCATTTTGGTCTAGTGTATGTTGGTATGCATGACCAGTGAAGATACCTAATTAATTTACTTACATTTTTTAAAAATATATTCCGAAGGATAGGACAAATCGGATATATTCTCTTTGCTCGGTTATTGGATTGATATATATTGACGGGCATATAGATGTTATATGAGCTTCAGCCTGATTTTAATCTATCATTTGTTTCTTCTTCTTCTCAAATGTTTGTAGCATAATCTTCAATTGAGAACTATTGACAACATACCACACAAATATGGAATATTCTCTAACTATATAGATTACACTTACAATGTTAATATAGCAAAAGCTTATCTTTGACTTGCAAGACCAGAAAACATTGAAAAATTTTCATAGAAATTATGAACAGCATGATAATAATTTAACAATACTCTTCTTGTTGTTTGATAAACAGAACCAGCAAGAGCAGAAGACAACCTTGAAACATTGGTGACACAAAGCAGTGACACTGAAGGTACGATCCTAATCTAACACTTGATAATTTACTTGCAAATGGTGCAATTAATAGACATGCACCACAATGAGATGGTTCTTATTACTTGTATTCTGCTATGAATTAGTGAAGGGAAACTGGTGTGTAAAACAAGATTCTGAATAAATGGTTTCGGCGAATACATTTAATCGCAAAAGAAAAAAAATACATAACTACTATTTTCTTAAGCAAATTAATTCAATATTTCAAGGTAAACACTAGTAACATTTGACTAGATTCATAGGCATTTGAGAGAAATATGTTTCATGGCAAATGTTATTTATTTCTGATCCTGCATACCAATCAAATAATAAATTCATTACAATCAACCGTTAAGGAGATATCAGATTAAAAAGTAAAACCGGATATGGCGTTATGGCGGCTATTGCGTTTTTTGATTTACGTAAGTCTATCACTAGATAACAGGGGAAACGCGGAGATAACATAACAAATTAACAAAATAGAAGCTTTAAATTTACGTCTAGAACAATGTTTATGAAACATTATAAAAATGTCGGCATATACATATAATATATAAGAGAGTTTCCAAAATTGCGTACAACGGAAATCGTATGTGTCATAGAAAAACTGATCACAGCGAATTCACAAGAATGACCTTTTGCATTGATTTCAGTAAAATTAAAAACTATTTTTTTTTTACATTTTTATTTTTAAAGTTAAAAAAAAATCAAGAAATTAAAAGTTTTTTTTTTATTTCATTTTCCAGTTTTGATCTGACAGCGAGCTTTTTTATTTGAAATACTTTGCATTAGCATGTAATGGGGAAAATTAGATATGGCTATTTTCTACAAATTATATCATTACACTAACTCTGTACAAGCTATAATTTCCGAGATAGGATGTTTTAATGTACTGGTTGTGGAAATTAACTTACGCATTACTTTTTGTCGCATTTGCTTAAATCAAGGTGAGCGACACATGCTCTCTGGGCCTTTTGTTTCTGTTGAGTTATATTGATAAAACATTTGAGGAGTGCATGTTCAAAATTTCAAGATGGAAATATTGCAATAGTATCTATGAATGCATAGAAAAAACATTTCTGCAAACAAAAATACAATATACAATGAAAAATATGTGATACATGAATTCAACCAATCAGCCAAAAAGGCTCTTGATAAATGATAATCATAAAACAAACGATCCTTCAAATACAAGAAAAGTTAAACAGAGCATTTTGGTCTAGTGTATGTTGGTATGCATGACCAGTGAAGATACCTAATTAATTTACTTACATTTTTTAAAAATATATTCCGAAGGAAAGGACAAATCGGATATATTCTCTTTGCTCGGTTATTGGATTGATATATATTGACGGGCATATAGATGTTATATGAGCTTCAGCCTGATTTTAATCTATCATTTTTTTCTTCTTCTTCTCAAATGTTTGTAGCATAATCTTCAATTGAGAACTATTGACAACATACCACACAAATATGGAATATTCTCTAACTATATAGATTACACTTACAATGTTAATATAGCAAAAGCTTGTCTTTGACTTGCAAGACCAGAAAACATTGAAAAATTTCATAGAAATTATGAACAGCATGATAATAATTTAACAATACTCTTCTTGTTGTTTGATAAACAGAACCAGCAAGAGCAGAAGACAACCTTGAAACATTGGTGACACAAAGCAGTGACACTGAAGGTACGATCCTAATCTAACACTTGATGATTTACATGCAAAAGGGGCAATTAATAGGCATGCACCACAATGAGATGGTACTTAATAGATGTATTGTGCTATGAATTAGTGAAGGGGAACTGGTGTGTAAAACAAGATTCTGAATAAATGGTTTCGGCGAATACATTTAATCGCAAAAGAAAAAAAATACATAACTACTATTTTCTTAAGCAAATTAATTCAATATTTCAAGGTAAACACTAGTAACATTTGACTAGATTCATAGGCATTGATGATGAGTTCAGTGCGTTGAAGGGCATTATAGGCGTCAGTGTTGAACAACCGGAGTGGAAATTATCACGGGACCATTTGACCCTATTAATATCCATTAGCACATACTAAAATGTAACAAACTATCACCCAGTTAAATTTCTCAGTTTCGCTTATTTAGTCGTAACACATTTTCAGTAGGGGCTGCAATCGTATGAAATACTGGTTGGCTCATTTAGCTGGTGAGTCTTAAATCGACTTGTAACAGGGTAGTAACAATGAATTATTACATTTTAACAAGTGAAACATCTAAAATTATTCATTCAAAAAAATGATATTTTTCACTGTTCAAACAATCCCGTTTGCTAATTTGACCAATCAAAACATAGCTTACATTAGTTTAGAAGTTTTAGATTCCACACCTTTTGGCACCTATCATCTCTGAAGAGTCGTAGGAAGACGAAACAGTTGTATGGCACAGTTTAATTCATCTTTCGGGATAGTGTTATATTACCAAAATTAAAAGGTGCAGCACATATGTGTGTTACGTCATTTTTATATGAAAGGGGGTGGTAGAACCTGCTTGAGGATTTGTTAGTCCCCGAAGTTTGCTGGAGCCTCAATAGCCACAGTTAATCTCATTTGAGTAGTGGCACGTAACATAATACACACATTTTCATATTATTCGATTTGAAATTATACAGAACTAGTTTAATTTTACTTCTAAATTCATAAATTAAAGAGGTTTTACGCACCTGACCCTTCCATTTCTACATTAGTTTAGAAATTTTGGATTCCCAACTTTTGACCCTTGCATCACTGAAGAGTCCTAGGAGGACGAAACAGCTGTATGGTGCAGTTTAATTCATTTTTTGCCATACTGTATATATTATTAAATTTAAAAGGTGCATGTTGTGTTTCGTCATCTTTACAAACAAGCCTGGGAAACCCTTCTGTTCAAATGCTGGTTAGCTTAATGACACGAATGCCTTATTTTACTGCACAGGGATTTGTCAACTCATTCCGGATGTTTTCTCTGTAAAAACATAGTGTTTAATTCTACCATTACCCTTCTTTTTAAGTAACTTGTTATACTATGCAAGTGAGCAGTTCTATATGTTTGCTCGGAGTAAACTTGTGGCAAACGAAACAAGGAGTGGGCCTATCCACATTGTCTCCAAGACTTGAAGTCGCAAACATAGCCAAAAGTACAGAAGAGAACTAGGGATAGTATTAGGGATAAGATGTAACTCACACAAGCTTGAATGACACTGATATTTATCCTCTGGATAAATGGTGACAAAACAACTCATCATTTTCCTCGCTTCTCACCTTCTTACCGACTGTAAATTCGGCGGTTATCAACATTGCGTAATGATCTGGATTGATGACTGGACTTTTTCAATATATTTTTCGTTATTTCATTAATATGACATACTTATTTAAAATATGAAGACAAATGCATTCTTCATTAAAACTAGAGATCAAAAGAAGTGACGAGTTTTCACATTTTATTGAAATATTTACAGAGAGGACAATATTTTGTCCAAATTAAATGGCTAGACTTGCTAGTGTCAAAAGTATCTAAAGCTGCACACTCGTAAAAATCAAAATATTAGCCCAACTCGGCATATACATTATGTATTACAGACTTGAAAGTGGGTCAAGTCATTGATTTGTACAAACCTGATAATCCATGACTTTAACATTTTATATGATAATATTATCAAGGCTTTCAGACTTGGAGAACCTGAGAAGAAGTTTTTGAAAGTTTGCTACCCAAAATGGCGTTTTTCAACTTTGACCCCTACCGAAAACCGGAAGTTGACATTTGAGAGAAATATGTTTCATGGCAAATGTTATTTATTTCTGTTCCTGCATACCAATCAAATATTAAATTCATTACAATCAACAATTAAGGAGATATCAGATTAAAAAGTAAAACCGGATATGGCGTTATGGCGCTTTTGCGTTTTTTGATTTTCGTAAGTCTATCACTAGATAACAGGGGAAACGCGGATATAACATAACAAATTAACAAAATAGAAGATTTCAATTTACGTCTAGAACAATGTTTATGAAACATTATAAAAATGTCGGCATATACATATAATATATAAGAGAGTTTTCAAAATTGCGTACAACGGAAATCGTATGTGTCATAGAAAAACTGATCACAGCGAATTCACAAGAATGACCTTTTGCATTGATTTCAGTAAAATTAAAAACTATTTTTTTTTTACATTTTTATTTTTAAAGTTAAAAAAAAATCAAGAAATTAAAAGTTTTTTTTTTATTTCATTTTCCAGTTTTGATCTGACAGCGAGCTTTTTTATTTGAAATACTTTGCATTAGCATGTAATGGGGAAAATTAGATATGGCTATTTTCTACAAATTATATCATTACACTAACTCTGTACAAGCTATAATTTCCGAGATAGGATGTTTTAATGTACTGGTTGTGGAAATTAACTTACGCATTACTTTTTGTCGCATTTGCTTAAATCAAGGTGAGCGACACATGCTCTCTGGGCCTTTTGTTTCTGTTGAGTTATATTGATAAAACATTTGAGGAGTGCATGTTCAAAATTTCAAGATGGAAATATTGCAATAGTATCTATGAATGCATAGAAAAAACATTTCTGCAAACAAAAATACAATATACAATGAAAAATATGTGATACATGAATTCAACCAATCAGCCAAAAAGGCTCTTGATAAATGATAATCATAAAACAAACGATCCTTCAAATACAAGAAAAGTTAAACAGAGCATTTTGGTCTAGTGTATGTTGGTATGCATGACCAGTGAAGATACCTAATTAATTTACTTACATTTTTTAAAAATATATTCCGAAGGAAAGGACAAATCGGATATATTCTCTTTGCTCGGTTATTGGATTGATATATATTGACGGGCATATAGATGTTATATGAGCTTCAGCCTGATTTTAATCTATCATTTTTTTCTTCTTCTTCTCAAATGTTTGTAGCATAATCTTCAATTGAGAACTATTGACAACATACCACACAAATATGGAATATTCTCTAACTATATAGATTACACTTACAATGTTAATATAGCAAAAGCTTATCTTTGACTTGCAAGACCAGAAAACATTGAAAAATTTCATAGAAATTATGAACAGCATGATAATAATTTAACAATACTCTTCTTGTTGTTTGATAAACAGAACCAGCAAGAGCAGAAGACAACCTTGAAACATTGGTGACACAAAGCAGTGACACTGAAGGTACGATCCTAATCTAACACTTGATGATTTACATGCAAAAGGGGCAATTAATAGGCATGCACCACAATGAGATGGTACTTAATAGATGTATTGTGCTATGAATTAGTGAAGGGGAACTGGTGTGTAAAACAAGATTCTGAAGAAATGGTTTCGGCGAATACATTTAATCGCAAAAGAAAAAAAATACATAACTACTATTTTCTTAAGCAAATTAATTCAATATTTCAAGGTAAACACTAGTAACATTTGACTAGATTCATAGGCATTGATGATGAGTTCAGTGCGTTGAAGGGCATTATAGGCGTCAGTGTTGAACAACCGGAGTGGAAATTATCACGGGACCATTTGACCCTATTAATATCCATTAGCACATACTAAAATGTAACAAACTATCACCCAGTTAAATTTCTCAGTTTCGCTTATTTAGTCGTAACACATTTTCAGTAGGGGCTGCAATCGTATGAAATACTGGTTGGCTCATTTAGCTGGTGAGTCTTAAATCGACTTGTAACAGGGTAGTAACAATGAATTATTACATTTTAACAAGTGAAACATCTAAAATTATTCATTCAAAAAAATGATATTTTTCACTGTTCAAACAATCCCGTTTGCTAATTTGACCAATCAAAACATAGCTTACATTAGTTTAGAAGTTTTAGATTCCACACCTTTTGGCACCTATCATCTCTGAAGAGTCGTAGGAAGACGAAACAGTTGTATGGCACAGTTTAATTCATCTTTCGGGATAGTGTTATATTACCAAAATTAAAAGGTGCAGCACATATGTGTGTTACGTCATTTTTATATGAAAGGGGGTGGTAGAACCTGCTTGAGGATTTGTTAGTCCCCGAAGTTTGCTGGAGCCTCAATAGCCACAGTTAATCTCATTTGAGTAGTGGCACGTAACATAATACACACATTTTCATATTATTCGATTTGAAATTATACAGAACTAGTTTAATTTTACTTCTAAATTCATAAATTAAAGAGGTTTTACGCACCTGACCCTTCCATTTCTACATTAGTTTAGAAATTTTGGATTCCCAACTTTTGACCCTTGCATCACTGAAGAGTCCTAGGAGGACGAAACAGCTGTATGGTGCAGTTTAATTCATTTTTTGCCATACTGTATATATTATTAAATTTAAAAGGTGCATGTTGTGTTTCGTCATCTTTACAAACAAGCCTGGGAAACCCTTCTGTTCAAATGCTGGTTAGCTTAATGACACGAATGCCTTATTTTACTGCACAGGGATTTGTCAACTCATTCCGGATGTTTTCTCTGTAAAAACATAGTGTTTAATTCTACCATTACCCTTCTTTTTAAGTAACTTGTTATACTATGCAAGTGAGCAGTTCTATATGTTTGCTCGGAGTAAACTTGTGGCAAACGAAACAAGGAGTGGGCCTATCCACATTGTCTCCAAGACTTGAAGTCGCAAACATAGCCAAAAGTACAGAAGAGAACTAGGGATAGTATTAGGGATAAGATGTAACTCACACAAGCTTGAATGACACTGATATTTATCCTCTGGATAAATGGTGACAAAACAACTCATCATTTTCCTCGCTTCTCACCTTCTTACCGACTGTAAATTCGGCGGTTATCAACATTGCGTAATGATCTGGATTGATGACTGGACTTTTTCAATATATTTTTCGTTATTTCATTAATATGACATACTTATTTAAAATATGAAGACAAATGCATTCTTCATTAAAACTAGAGATCAAAAGAAGTGACGAGTTTTCACATTTTATTGAAATATTTACAGAGAGGACTATATTTTGTCCAAATTAAATGGCTAGACTTGCTAGTGTCAAAAGTATCTAAAGCTGCACACTCGTAAAAATCAAAATATTAGCCCAACTCGGCATATACATTATGTATTACAGACTTGAAAGTGGGTCAAGTCATTGATTTGTACAAACCTGATAATCCATGACTTTAACATTTTATATGATAATATTATCAAGGCTTTCAGACTTGGAGAACCTGAGAAGAAGTTTTTGAAAGTTTGCTACCCAAAATGGCGTTTTTCAACTTTGACCCCTACCGAAAACCGGAAGTTGACATTTGAGAGAAATATGTTTCATGGCAAATGTTATTTATTTCTGTTCCTGCATACCAATCAAATATTAAATTCATTACAATCAACAATAAAGGAGATATCAGATTAAAAAGGAAAACCGGATATGGCGTTATGGCGCTTTTGCGTTTTTTGATTTTCGTAAGTCTATCACTAGATAACAGGGGAAACGCGGATATAACATAACAAATTAACAAAATAGAAGATTTCAATTTACGTCTAGAACAATGTTTATGAAACATTATAAAAATGTCGGCATATACATATAATATATAAGAGAGTTTTCAAAATTGCGTACAACGGAAATCGTATGTGTCATAGAAAAACTGATCACAGCGAATTCACAAGAATGACCTTTTGCATTGATTTCAGTAAAATTAAAAACTATTTTTTTTTTACATTTTTATTTTTAAAGTTAAAAAAAAATCAAGAAATTAAAAGTTTTTTTTTTATTTCATTTTCCAGTTTTGATCTGACAGCGAGCTTTTTTATTTGAAATACTTTGCATTAGCATGTAATGGGGAAAATTAGATATGGCTATTTTCTACAAATTATATCATTACACTAACTCTGTACAAGCTATAATTTCCGAGATAGGATGTTTTAATGTACTGGTTGTGGAAATTAACTTACGCATTACTTTTTGTCGCATTTGCTTAAATCAAGGTGAGCGACACATGCTCTCTGGGCCTTTTGTTTCTGTTGAGTTATATTGATAAAACATTTGAGGAGTGCATGTTCAAAATTTCAAGATGGAAATATTGCAATAGTATCTATGAATGCATAGAAAAAACATTTCTGCAAACAAAAATACAATATACAATGAAAAATATGTGATACATGAATTCAACCAATCAGCCAAAAAGGCTCTTGATAAATGATAATCATAAAACAAACGATCCTTCAAATACAAGAAAAGTTAAACAGAGCATTTTGGTCTAGTGTATGTTGGTATGCATGACCAGTGAAGATACCTAATTAATTTACTTACATTTTTTAAAAATATATTCCGAAGGAAAGAACAAATCGGATATATTCTCTTTGCTCGGTTATTGGATTGATATATATTGACGGGCATATAGATGTTATATGAGCTTCAGCCTGATTTTAATCTATCATTTTTTTCTTCTTCTTCTCAAATGTTTGTAGCATAATCTTCAATTGAGAACTATTGACAACATACCACACAAATATGGAATATTCTCTAACTATATAGATTACACTTACAATGTTAATATAGCAAAAGCTTGTCTTTGACTTGCAAGACCAGAAAACATTGAAAAATTTCATAGAAATTATGAACAGCATGATAATAATTTAACAATACTCTTCTTGTTGTTTGATAAACAGAACCAGCAAGAGCAGAAGACAACCTTGAAACATTGGTGACACAAAGCAGTGACACTGAAGGTACGATCCTAATCTAACACTTGATGATTTACATGCAAAAGGGGCAATTAATAGGCATGCACCACAATGAGATGGTACTTAATAGATGTATTGTGCTATGAATTAGTGAAGGGGAACTGGTGTGTAAAACAAGATTCTGAAGAAATGGTTTCGGCGAATACATTTAATCGCAAAAGAAAAAAAATACATAACTACTATTTTCTTAAGCAAATTAATTCAATATTTCAAGGTAAACACTAGTAACATTTGACTAGATTCATAGGCATTGATGATGAGTTCAGTGCGTTGAAGGGCATTATAGGCGTCAGTGTTGAACAACCGGAGTGGAAATTATCACGGGACCATTTGACCCTATTAATATCCATTAGCACATACTAAAATGTAACAAACTATCACCCAGTTAAATTTCTCAGTTTCGCTTATTTAGTCGTAACACATTTTCAGTAGGGGCTGCAATCGTATGAAATACTGGTTGGCTCATTTAGCTGGTGAGTCTTAAATCGACTTGTAACAGGGTAGTAACAATGAATTATTACATTTTAACAAGTGAAACATCTAAAATTATTCATTCAAAAAAATGATATTTTTCACTGTTCAAACAATCCCGTTTGCTAATTTGACCAATCAAAACATAGCTTACATTAGTTTAGAAGTTTTAGATTCCACACCTTTTGGCACCTATCATCTCTGAAGAGTCGTAGGAAGACGAAACAGTTGTATGGCACAGTTTAATTCATCTTTCGGGATAGTGTTATATTACCAAAATTAAAAGGTGCAGCACATATGTGTGTTACGTCATTTTTATATGAAAGGGGGTGGTAGAACCTGCTTGAGGATTTGTTAGTCCCCGAAGTTTGCTGGAGCCTCAATAGCCACAGTTAATCTCATTTGAGTAGTGGCACGTAACATAATACACACATTTTCATATTATTCGATTTGAAATTATACAGAACTAGTTTAATTTTACTTCTAAATTCATAAATTAAAGAGGTTTTACGCACCTGACCCTTCCATTTCTACATTAGTTTAGAAATTTTGGATTCCCAACTTTTGACCCTTGCATCACTGAAGAGTCCTAGGAGGACGAAACAGCTGTATGGTGCAGTTTAATTCATTTTTTGCCATACTGTATATATTATTAAATTTAAAAGGTGCATGTTGTGTTTCGTCATCTTTACAAACAAGCCTGGGAAACCCTTCTGTTCAAATGCTGGTTAGCTTAATGACATGAATGCCTTATTTTACTGCACAGGGATTTGTCAACTCATTCCGGATGTTTTCTCTGTAAAAACATAGTGTTTAATTCTACCATTACCCTTCTTTTTAAGTAACTTGTTATACTATGCAAGTGAGCAGTTCTATATGTTTGCTCGGAGTAAACTTGTGGCAAACGAAACAAGGAGTGGGCCTATCCACATTGTCTCCAAGACTTGAAGTCGCAAACATAGCCAAAAGTACAGAAGAGAACTAGGGATAGTATTAGGGATAAGATGTAACTCACACAAGCTTGAATGACACTGATATTTATCCTCTGGATAAATGGTGACAAAACAACTCATCATTTTCCTCGCTTCTCACCTTCTTACCGACTGTAAATTCGGCGGTTATCAACATTGCGTAATGATCTGGATTGATGACTGGACTTTTTCAATATATTTTTCGTTATTTCATTAATATGACATACTTATTTAAAATATGAAGACAAATGCATTCTTCATTAAAACTAGAGATCAAAAGAAGTGACGAGTTTTCACATTTTATTGAAATATTTACAGAGAGGACTATATTTTGTCCAAATTAAATGGCTAGACTTGCTAGTGTCAAAAGTATCTAAAGCTGCACACTCGTAAAAATCAAAATATTAGCCCAACTCGGCATATACATTATGTATTACAGACTTGAAAGTGGGTCAAGTCATTGATTTGTACAAACCTGATAATCCATGACTTTAACATTTTATATGATAATATTATCAAGGCTTTCAGACTTGGAGAACCTGAGAAGAAGTTTTTGAAAGTTTGCTACCCAAAATGGCGTTTTTCAACTTTGACCCCTACCGAAAACCGGAAGTTGACATTTGAGAGAAATATGTTTCATGGCAAATGTTATTTATTTCTGTTCCTGCATACCAATCAAATATTAAATTCATTACAATCAACAATTAAGGAGATATCAGATTAAAAAGTAAAACCGGATATGGCGTTATGGCGCTTTTGCGTTTTTTGATTTTCGTAAGTCTATCACTAGATAACAGGGGAAACGCGGATATAACATAACAAATTAACAAAATAGAAGATTTCAATTTACGTCTAGAACAATGTTTATGAAACATTATAAAAATGTCGGCATATACATATAATATATAAGAGAGTTTTCAAAATTGCGTACAACGGAAATCGTATGTGTCATAGAAAAACTGATCACAGCGAATTCACAAGAATGACCTTTTGCATTGATTTCAGTAAAATTAAAAACTATTTTTTTTTTACATTTTTATTTTTAAAGTTAAAAAAAAATCAAGAAATTAAAAGTTTTTTTTTTATTTCATTTTCCAGTTTTGATCTGACAGCGAGCTTTTTTATTTGAAATACTTTGCATTAGCATGTAATGGGGAAAATTAGATATGGCTATTTTCTACAAATTATATCATTACACTAACTCTGTACAAGCTATAATTTCCGAGATAGGATGTTTTAATGTACTGGTTGTGGAAATTAACTTACGCATTACTTTTTGTCGCATTTGCTTAAATCAAGGTGAGCGACACATGCTCTCTGGGCCTTTTGTTTCTGTTGAGTTATATTGATAAAACATTTGAGGAGTGCATGTTCAAAATTTCAAGATGGAAATATTGCAATAGTATCTATGAATGCATAGAAAAAACATTTCTGCAAACAAAAATACAATATACAATGAAAAATATGTGATACATGAATTCAACCAATCAGCCAAAAAGGCTCTTGATAAATGATAATCATAAAACAAACGATCCTTCAAATACAAGAAAAGTTAAACAGAGCATTTTGGTCTAGTGTATGTTGGTATGCATGACCAGTGAAGATACCTAATTAATTTACTTACATTTTTTAAAAATATATTCCGAAGGAAAGGACAAATCGGATATATTCTCTTTGCTCGGTTATTGGATTGATATATATTGACGGGCATATAGATGTTATATGAGCTTCAGCCTGATTTTAATCTATCATTTTTTTCTTCTTCTTCTCAAATGTTTGTAGCATAATCTTCAATTGAGAACTATTGACAACATACCACACAAATATGGAATATTCTCTAACTATATAGATTACACTTACAATGTTAATATAGCAAAAGCTTGTCTTTGACTTGCAAGACCAGAAAACATTGAAAAATTTCATAGAAATTATGAACAGCATGATAATAATTTAACAATACTCTTCTTGTTGTTTGATAAACAGAACCAGCAAGAGCAGAAGACAACCTTGAAACATTGGTGACACAAAGCAGTGACACTGAAGGTACGATCCTAATCTAACACTTGATGATTTACATGCAAAAGGGGCAATTAATAGGCATGCACCACAATGAGATGGTACTTAATAGATGTATTGTGCTATGAATTAGTGAAGGGGAACTGGTGTGTAAAACAAGATTCTGAATAAATGGTTTCGGCGAATACATTTAATCGCAAAAGAAAAAAAATACATAACTACTATTTTCTTAAGCAAATTAATTCAATATTTCAAGGTAAACACTAGTAACATTTGACTAGATTCATAGGCATTGATGATGAGTTCAGTGCGTTGAAGGGCATTATAGGCGTCAGTGTTGAACAACCGGAGTGGAAATTATCACGGGACCATTTGACCCTATTAATATCCATTAGCACATACTAAAATGTAACAAACTATCACCCAGTTAAATTTCTCAGTTTCGCTTATTTAGTCGTAACACATTTTCAGTAGGGGCTGCAATCGTATGAAATACTGGTTGGCTCATTTAGCTGGTGAGTCTTAAATCGACTTGTAACAGGGTAGTAACAATGAATTATTACATTTTAACAAGTGAAACATCTAAAATTATTCATTCAAAAAAATGATATTTTTCACTGTTCAAACAATCCCGTTTGCTAATTTGACCAATCAAAACATAGCTTACATTAGTTTAGAAGTTTTAGATTCCACACCTTTTGGCACCTATCATCTCTGAAGAGTCGTAGGAAGACGAAACAGTTGTATGGCACAGTTTAATTCATCTTTCGGGATAGTGTTATATTACCAAAATTAAAAGGTGCAGCACATATGTGTGTTACGTCATTTTTATATGAAAGGGGGTGGTAGAACCTGCTTGAGGATTTGTTAGTCCCCGAAGTTTGCTGGAGCCTCAATAGCCACAGTTAATCTCATTTGAGTAGTGGCACGTAACATAATACACACATTTTCATATTATTCGATTTGAAATTATACAGAACTAGTTTAATTTTACTTCTAAATTCATAAATTAAAGAGGTTTTACGCACCTGACCCTTCCATTTCTACATTAGTTTAGAAATTTTGGATTCCCAACTTTTGACCCTTGCATCACTGAAGAGTCCTAGGAGGACGAAACAGCTGTATGGTGCAGTTTAATTCATTTTTTGCCATACTGTATATATTATTAAATTTAAAAGGTGCATGTTGTGTTTCGTCATCTTTACAAACAAGCCTGGGAAACCCTTCTGTTCAAATGCTGGTTAGCTTAATGACATGAATGCCTTATTTTACTGCACAGGGATTTGTCAACTCATTCCGGATGTTTTCTCTGTAAAAACATAGTGTTTAATTCTACCATTACCCTTCTTTTTAAGTAACTTGTTATACTATGCAAGTGAGCAGTTCTATATGTTTGCTCGGAGTAAACTTGTGGCAAACGAAACAAGGAGTGGGCCTATCCACATTGTCTCCAAGACTTGAAGTCGCAAACATAGCCAAAAGTACAGAAGAGAACTAGGGATAGTATTAGGGATAAGATGTAACTCACACAAGCTTGAATGACACTGATATTTATCCTCTGGATAAATGGTGACAAAACAACTCATCATTTTCCTCGCTTCTCACCTTCTTACCGACTGTAAATTCGGCGGTTATCAACATTGCGTAATGATCTGGATTGATGACTGGACTTTTTCAATATATTTTTCGTTATTTCATTAATATGACATACTTATTTAAAATATGAAGACAAATGCATTCTTCATTAAAACTAGAGATCAAAAGAAGTGACGAGTTTTCACATTTTATTGAAATATTTACAGAGAGGACTATATTTTGTCCAAATTAAATGGCTAGACTTGCTAGTGTCAAAAGTATCTAAAGCTGCACACTCGTAAAAATCAAAATATTAGCCCAACTCGGCATATACATTATGTATTACAGACTTGAAAGTGGGTCAAGTCATTGATTTGTACAAACCTGATAATCCATGACTTTAACATTTTATATGATAATATTATCAAGGCTTTCAGACTTGGAGAACCTGAGAAGAAGTTTTTGAAAGTTTGCTACCCAAAATGGCGTTTTTCAACTTTGACCCCTACCGAAAACCGGAAGTTGACATTTGAGAGAAATATGTTTCATGGCAAATGTTATTTATTTCTGTTCCTGCATACCAATCAAATATTAAATTCATTACAATCAACAATTAAGGAGATATCAGATTAAAAAGTAAAACCGGATATGGCGTTATGGCGCTTTTGCGTTTTTTGATTTTCGTAAGTCTATCACTAGATAACAGGGGAAACGCGGATATAACATAACAAATTAACAAAATAGAAGATTTCAATTTACGTCTAGAACAATGTTTATGAAACATTATAAAAATGTCGGCATATACATATAATATATAAGAGAGTTTTCAAAATTGCGTACAACGGAAATCGTATGTGTCATAGAAAAACTGATCACAGCGAATTCACAAGAATGACCTTTTGCATTGATTTCAGTAAAATTAAAAACTATTTTTTTTTTACATTTTTATTTTTAAAGTTAAAAAAAAATCAAGAAATTAAAAGTTTTTTTTTTATTTCATTTTCCAGTTTTGATCTGACAGCGAGCTTTTTTATTTGAAATACTTTGCATTAGCATGTAATGGGGAAAATTAGATATGGCTATTTTCTACAAATTATATCATTACACTAACTCTGTACAAGCTATAATTTCCGAGATAGGATGTTTTAATGTACTGGTTGTGGAAATTAACTTACGCATTACTTTTTGTCGCATTTGCTTAAATCAAGGTGAGCGACACATGCTCTCTGGGCCTTTTGTTTCTGTTGAGTTATATTGATAAAACATTTGAGGAGTGCATGTTCAAAATTTCAAGATGGAAATATTGCAATAGTATCTATGAATGCATAGAAAAAACATTTCTGCAAACAAAAATACAATATACAATGAAAAATATGTGATACATGAATTCAACCAATCAGCCAAAAAGGCTCTTGATAAATGATAATCATAAAACAAACGATCCTTCAAATACAAGAAAAGTTAAACAGAGCATTTTGGTCTAGTGTATGTTGGTATGCATGACCAGTGAAGATACCTAATTAATTTACTTACATTTTTTAAAAATATATTCCGAAGGAAAGGACAAATCGGATATATTCTCTTTGCTCGGTTATTGGATTGATATATATTGACGGGCATATAGATGTTATATGAGCTTCAGCCTGATTTTAATCTATCATTTTTTTCTTCTTCTTCTCAAATGTTTGTAGCATAATCTTCAATTGAGAACTATTGACAACATACCACACAAATATGGAATATTCTCTAACTATATAGATTACACTTACAATGTTAATATAGCAAAAGCTTGTCTTTGACTTGCAAGACCAGAAAACATTGAAAAATTTCATAGAAATTATGAACAGCATGATAATAATTTAACAATACTCTTCTTGTTGTTTGATAAACAGAACCAGCAAGAGCAGAAGACAACCTTGAAACATTGGTGACACAAAGCAGTGACACTGAAGGTACGATCCTAATCTAACACTTGATGATTTACATGCAAAAGGGGCAATTAATAGGCATGCACCACAATGAGATGGTACTTAATAGATGTATTGTGCTATGAATTAGTGAAGGGGAACTGGTGTGTAAAACAAGATTCTGAATAAATGGTTTCGGCGAATACATTTAATCGCAAAAGAAAAAAAATACATAACTACTATTTTCTTAAGCAAATTAATTCAATATTTCAAGGTAAACACTAGTAACATTTGACTAGATTCATAGGCATTGATGATGAGTTCAGTGCGTTGAAGGGCATTATAGGCGTCAGTGTTGAACAACCGGAGTGGAAATTATCACGGGACCATTTGACCCTATTAATATCCATTAGCACATACTAAAATGTAACAAACTATCACCCAGTTAAATTTCTCAGTTTCGCTTATTTAGTCGTAACACATTTTCAGTAGGGGCTGCAATCGTATGAAATACTGGTTGGCTCATTTAGCTGGTGAGTCTTAAATCGACTTGTAACAGGGTAGTAACAATGAATTATTACATTTTAACAAGTGAAACATCTAAAATTATTCATTCAAAAAAATGATATTTTTCACTGTTCAAACAATCCCGTTTGCTAATTTGACCAATCAAAACATAGCTTACATTAGTTTAGAAGTTTTAGATTCCACACCTTTTGGCACCTATCATCTCTGAAGAGTCGTAGGAAGACGAAACAGTTGTATGGCACAGTTTAATTCATCTTTCGGGATAGTGTTATATTACCAAAATTAAAAGGTGCAGCACATATGTGTGTTACGTCATTTTTATATGAAAGGGGGTGGTAGAACCTGCTTGAGGATTTGTTAGTCCCCGAAGTTTGCTGGAGCCTCAATAGCCACAGTTAATCTCATTTGAGTAGTGGCACGTAACATAATACACACATTTTCATATTATTCGATTTGAAATTATACAGAACTAGTTTAATTTTACTTCTAAATTCATAAATTAAAGAGGTTTTACGCACCTGACCCTTCCATTTCTACATTAGTTTAGAAATTTTGGATTCCCAACTTTTGACCCTTGCATCACTGAAGAGTCCTAGGAGGACGAAACAGCTGTATGGTGCAGTTTAATTCATTTTTTGCCATACTGTATATATTATTAAATTTAAAAGGTGCATGTTGTGTTTCGTCATCTTTACAAACAAGCCTGGGAAACCCTTCTGTTCAAATGCTGGTTAGCTTAATGACATGAATGCCTTATTTTACTGCACAGGGATTTGTCAACTCATTCCGGATGTTTTCTCTGTAAAAACATAGTGTTTAATTCTACCATTACCCTTCTTTTTAAGTAACTTGTTATACTATGCAAGTGAGCAGTTCTATATGTTTGCTCGGAGTAAACTTGTGGCAAACGAAACAAGGAGTGGGCCTATCCACATTGTCTCCAAGACTTGAAGTCGCAAACATAGCCAAAAGTACAGAAGAGAACTAGGGATAGTATTAGGGATAAGATGTAACTCACACAAGCTTGAATGACACTGATATTTATCCTCTGGATAAATGGTGACAAAACAACTCATCATTTTCCTCGCTTCTCACCTTCTTACCGACTGTAAATTCGGCGGTTATCAACATTGCGTAATGATCTGGATTGATGACTGGACTTTTTCAATATATTTTTCGTTATTTCATTAATATGACATACTTATTTAAAATATGAAGACAAATGCATTCTTCATTAAAACTAGAGATCAAAAGAAGTGACGAGTTTTCACATTTTATTGAAATATTTACAGAGAGGACTATATTTTGTCCAAATTAAATGGCTAGACTTGCTAGTGTCAAAAGTATCTAAAGCTGCACACTCGTAAAAATCAAAATATTAGCCCAACTCGGCATATACATTATGTATTACAGACTTGAAAGTGGGTCAAGTCATTGATTTGTACAAACCTGATAATCCATGACTTTAACATTTTATATGATAATATTATCAAGGCTTTCAGACTTGGAGAACCTGAGAAGAAGTTTTTGAAAGTTTGCTACCCAAAATGGCGTTTTTCAACTTTGACCCCTACCGAAAACCGGAAGTTGACATTTGAGAGAAATATGTTTCATGGCAAATGTTATTTATTTCTGTTCCTGCATACCAATCAAATATTAAATTCATTACAATCAACAATTAAGGAGATATCAGATTAAAAAGTAAAACCGGATATGGCGTTATGGCGCTTTTGCGTTTTTTGATTTTCGTAAGTCTATCACTAGATAACAGGGGAAACGCGGATATAACATAACAAATTAACAAAATAGAAGATTTCAATTTACGTCTAGAACAATGTTTATGAAACATTATAAAAATGTCGGCATATACATATAATATATAAGAGAGTTTTCAAAATTGCGTACAACGGAAATCGTATGTGTCATAGAAAAACTGATCACAGCGAATTCACAAGAATGACCTTTTGCATTGATTTCAGTAAAATTAAAAACTATTTTTTTTTTACATTTTTATTTTTAAAGTTAAAAAAAAATCAAGAAATTAAAAGTTTTTTTTTTATTTCATTTTCCAGTTTTGATCTGACAGCGAGCTTTTTTATTTGAAATACTTTGCATTAGCATGTAATGGGGAAAATTAGATATGGCTATTTTCTACAAATTATATCATTACACTAACTCTGTACAAGCTATAATTTCCGAGATAGGATGTTTTAATGTACTGGTTGTGGAAATTAACTTACGCATTACTTTTTGTCGCATTTGCTTAAATCAAGGTGAGCGACACATGCTCTCTGGGCCTTTTGTTTCTGTTGAGTTATATTGATAAAACATTTGAGGAGTGCATGTTCAAAATTTCAAGATGGAAATATTGCAATAGTATCTATGAATGCATAGAAAAAACATTTCTGCAAACAAAAATACAATATACAATGAAAAATATGTGATACATGAATTCAACCAATCAGCCAAAAAGGCTCTTGATAAATGATAATCATAAAACAAACGATCCTTCAAATACAAGAAAAGTTAAACAGAGCATTTTGGTCTAGTGTATGTTGGTATGCATGACCAGTGAAGATACCTAATTAATTTACTTACATTTTTTAAAAATATATTCCGAAGGAAAGGACAAATCGGATATATTCTCTTTGCTCGGTTATTGGATTGATATATATTGACGGGCATATAGATGTTATATGAGCTTCAGCCTGATTTTAATCTATCATTTTTTTCTTCTTCTTCTCAAATGTTTGTAGCATAATCTTCAATTGAGAACTATTGACAACATACCACACAAATATGGAATATTCTCTAACTATATAGATTACACTTACAATGTTAATATAGCAAAAGCTTGTCTTTGACTTGCAAGACCAGAAAACATTGAAAAATTTCATAGAAATTATGAACAGCATGATAATAATTTAACAATACTCTTCTTGTTGTTTGATAAACAGAACCAGCAAGAGCAGAAGACAACCTTGAAACATTGGTGACACAAAGCAGTGACACTGAAGGTACGATCCTAATCTAACACTTGATGATTTACATGCAAAAGGGGCAATTAATAGGCATGCACCACAATGAGATGGTACTTAATAGATGTATTGTGCTATGAATTAGTGAAGGGGAACTGGTGTGTAAAACAAGATTCTGAATAAATGGTTTCGGCGAATACATTTAATCGCAAAAGAAAAAAAATACATAACTACTATTTTCTTAAGCAAATTAATTCAATATTTCAAGGTAAACACTAGTAACATTTGACTAGATTCATAGGCATTGATGATGAGTTCAGTGCGTTGAAGGGCATTATAGGCGTCAGTGTTGAACAACCGGAGTGGAAATTATCACGGGACCATTTGACCCTATTAATATCCATTAGCACATACTAAAATGTAACAAACTATCACCCAGTTAAATTTCTCAGTTTCGCTTATTTAGTCGTAACACATTTTCAGTAGGGGCTGCAATCGTATGAAATACTGGTTGGCTCATTTAGCTGGTGAGTCTTAAATCGACTTGTAACAGGGTAGTAACAATGATTTATTACATTTTAACAAGTGAAACATCTAAAATTATTCATTCAAAAAAATGATATTTTTCACTGTTCAAACAATCCCGTTTGCTAATTTGACCAATCAAAACATAGCTTACATTAGTTTAGAAGTTTTAGATTCCACACCTTTTGGCACCTATCATCTCTGAAGAGTCGTAGGAAGACGAAACAGTTGTATGGCACAGTTTAATTCATCTTTCGGGATAGTGTTATATTACCAAAATTAAAAGGTGCAGCACATATGTGTGTTACGTCATTTTTATATGAAAGGGGGTGGTAGAACCTGCTTGAGGATTTGTTAGTCCCCGAAGTTTGCTGGAGCCTCAATAGCCACAGTTAATCTCATTTGAGTAGTGGCACGTAACATAATACACACATTTTCATATTATTCGATTTGAAATTATACAGAACTAGTTTAATTTTACTTCTAAATTCATAAATTAAAGAGGTTTTACGCACCTGACCCTTCCATTTCTACATTAGTTTAGAAATTTTGGATTCCCAACTTTTGACCCTTGCATCACTGAAGAGTCCTAGGAGGACGAAACAGCTGTATGGTGCAGTTTAATTCATTTTTTGCCATACTGTATATATTATTAAATTTAAAAGGTGCATGTTGTGTTTCGTCATCTTTACAAACAAGCCTGGGAAACCCTTCTGTTCAAATGCTGGTTAGCTTAATGACACGAATGCCTTATTTTACTGCACAGGGATTTGTCAACTCATTCCGGATGTTTTCTCTGTAAAAACATAGTGTTTAATTCTACCATTACCCTTCTTTTTAAGTAACTTGTTATACTATGCAAGTGAGCAGTTCTATATGTTTGCTCGGAGTAAACTTGTGGCAAACGAAACAAGGAGTGGGCCTATCCACATTGTCTCCAAGACTTGAAGTCGCAAACATAGCCAAAAGTACAGAAGAGAACTAGGGATAGTATTAGGGATAAGATGTAACTCACACAAGCTTGAATGACACTGATATTTATCCTCTGGATAAATGGTGACAAAACAACTCATCATTTTCCTCGCTTCTCACCTTCTTACCGACTGTAAATTCGGCGGTTATCAACATTGCGTAATGATCTGGATTGATGACTGGACTTTTTCAATATATTTTTCGTTATTTCATTAATATGACATACTTATTTAAAATATGAAGACAAATGCATTCTTCATTAAAACTAGAGATCAAAAGAAGTGACGAGTTTTCACATTTTATTGAAATATTTACAGAGAGGACTATATTTTGTCCAAATTAAATGGCTAGACTTGCTAGTGTCAAAAGTATCTAAAGCTGCACACTCGTAAAAATCAAAATATTAGCCCAACTCGGCATATACATTATGTATTACAGACTTGAAAGTGGGTCAAGTCATTGATTTGTACAAACCTGATAATCCATGACTTTAACATTTTATATGATAATATTATCAAGGCTTTCAGACTTGGAGAACCTGAGAAGAAGTTTTTGAAAGTTTGCTACCCAAAATGGCGTTTTTCAACTTTGACCCCTACCGAAAACCGGAAGTTGACATTTGAGAGAAATATGTTTCATGGCAAATGTTATTTATTTCTGTTCCTGCATACCAATCAAATATTAAATTCATTACAATCAACAATTAAGGAGATATCAGATTAAAAAGTAAAACCGGATATGGCGTTATGGCGCTTTTGCGTTTTTTGATTTTCGTAAGTCTATCACTAGATAACAGGGGAAACGCGGATATAACATAACAAATTAACAAAATAGAAGATTTCAATTTACGTCTAGAACAATGTTTATGAAACATTATAAAAATGTCGGCATATACATATAATATATAAGAGAGTTTTCAAAATTGCGTACAACGGAAATCGTATGTGTCATAGAAAAACTGATCACAGCGAATTCACAAGAATGACCTTTTGCATTGATTTCAGTAAAATTAAAAACTATTTTTTTTACATTTTTATTTTTAAAGTTAAAAAAAAATCAAGAAATTAAAAGTTTTTTTTTATTTCATTTTCCAGTTTTGATCTGACAGCGAGCTTTTTTATTTGAAATACTTTGCATTAGCATGTAATGGGGAAAATTAGATATGGCTATTTTCTACAAATTATATCATTACACTAACTCTGTACAAGCTATAATTTCCGAGATCGGATGTTTTAATGTACTGGTTGTGGAAATTAGCTTACGCATTACTTTTTGTCGCATTTGCTTAAATCAAGGTGAGCGACACATGCTCTCTGGGCCTTTTGTTTCTGTTGAGTTATATTGATAAAACATTTGAGGAGTGCATGTTCAAAATTTCAAGATGGAAATATTGCAATAGTATCTATGAATTCATAGAAAAAACATTTCTGCAAACAAAAATACAATATACAATGAAAAATATGTGATAAATGAATTCAACCAATCAGCCAAAAAGGCTCTTGATAAATGATAATCATAAAACAAACGATCCTTCAAATACAAGAAAAGTTAAACAGAGCATTTTGGTCTAGTGTATGTTGGTATGCATGACCAGTGAAGATACCTAATTAATTTACTTACATTTTTTAAAAATATATTCCGAAGGATAGGACAAATCGGATATATTCTCTTTGCTCGGTTATTGGATTGATATATATTGACGGGCATATAGATGTTATATGAGCTTCAGCCTGATTTTAATCTATCATTTGTTTCTTCTTCTTCTCAAATGTTTGTAGCATAATCTTCAATTGAGAACTATTGACAACATACCACACAAATATGGAATATTCTCTAACTATATAGATTACACTTACAATGTTAATATAGCAAAAGCTTATCTTTGACTTGCAAGACCAGAAAACATTGAAAAATTTTCATAGATATTATGAACAGCATGATAATAATTTAACAATACTCTTCTTGTTGTTTGATAAACAGAACCAGCAAGAGCAGAAGACAACCTTGAAACATTGGTGACACAAAGCAGTGACACTGAAGGTACGATCCTAATCTAACACTTGATAATTTACTTGCAAATGGTGCAATTAATAGACATGCACCACAATGAGATGGTTCTTATTACTTGTATTCTGCTATGAATTAGTGAAGGGAAACTGGTGTTTAAACAAGACTCTGAATAAATGGTTTCGGCGAAAACATTTACTCGCAAAAGAAAAAAAAAATTACTATTTTCTTAAGCTAATGAATTCAATAGTTGAAGGTAAACACTAGTAACATTTGGCGAGATTCATAGGCATTTATGGTGAGTTCAGTGGCATTGAAGAGCAATATAGGCGTCAGTATTTAACAACTGGAGTGAAAATTATCACGGGACCATTTGACCCTATTACTATCCATCAGCACATACTAAAATGTAACAAACTAGCACCCAGGGTAGAAACAATGATTTATTACATTTGTACAAGTGAAATATCTAAAACTATTCATTCTATAAAATTGATATTTTTCACTGTTCAAAGATTCACTTTTGCTAATTTGACCAATCAAAACATAGCTTACATTAGTTTAGAAATTTTGGATTCCCAACTTTTTGGTCCCTATCATCACTAGGAGGACGAAACAGCTATATGACGCAGTTTAATTCATCTTTCGGCATACTGTTATATTACCAAATGTAAAAGGTGCAGCACATATGTGTGTTATGCCATTTTTAATGATAGGGGGTGGTAGACTCTGCTTGTGGATTGTTTAGTCCCCGAAGTTTGCTGGAGCCTCAATAGCAACAGTTCATATCATTTGAGTAGTGCCCACGTAACATAATACACACATTTTCATATTATTCGATTTGGAATTATACAGAACTAGTTTAATTTTACTTCTAAATTCGTAAATTAAAGAGGTTTTACGCACCTGACCCTTCCATTTCTACATTAGTTTAGAAAGTTTGATTCCCACCTTTTGGCCCCTAGCATCACTGAAGAGTCCTAGGAGGACGAAACAGTGTATGGTGCAGTTTAATTATTTTTTTCGCCATACTGTATCTATTATTAAATTTTAAAGGTGTAACACATGTGTGTGTTATGTCATCTTTACAAACAAGCCTGGGAAACCCTTCTGTTCAAATGCTGGTTAGCTTAATGACACGAAAGCCTTATTTTACTGCACAGAGATTTGCCAACTCATTCCGGATGTTTTCTCTGTAAAAACATAGTGTTTAATTCTACCATTACCCTTCTTTTTAAGTAACTTGTTATACTATGCAAGTGAGCAGTTCTATATGTTTGCTCGGAGTAAACTTGTGGCAAACGAAACAAGGAGTGGGCCTATCCACATTGTCTCCAAGACTTGAAGTCGCAAACATAGCCAAAAGTACAGAAGAGAACTAGGGATAGTATTAGGGATAAGATGTAACTCACACAAGCCTGAATGACACTGATATTTATCATCTGGATAAATGGTGACAAAACAACTCATCATTTCCCTCGCTTCTCACCTTCTTACCGACTGTAAATTCGGCGGTTATCAACATTGCGTAATGATCTGGATTGATGACTGGACTTTTTCAATATATTTTTCGTTATTTCATTAATATGACATACTTATTTAAAATATGAAGACAAATGCATTCTTCATTAAAACTAGAGATCAAAAGAAGTGACGAGTTTTCACATTTTATTGAAATATTTACAGAGAGGACTATATTTTGTCCAAATTAAATGGTTAGACTTGCTAGTGTCAAAAGTATCTAAAGCTGCGCACTCGTAAAAATCAAAATATTAGCCCAACTCGGCATATACATTATGTATTACAGACTTGAAAGTGGGTCAAGTCATTGATTTGTACAAACCTGATAATCCATGACTTTAACATTTTATATGTTAAATATCAAGGCTTTCAGACTTGGAGAATCTGAGAAGAAGTTTTTGAAAGTTTGCTACCCAAAATGGCGTTTTTCAACTTTGACCCCTACCGAAAACCGGAAGTTGACATTTGAGAGAAATATGTTTCATGGCAAATGTTATTTATTTCTGATCCTGCATACCAATCAAATAATAAATTCATTACAATCAACCGTTAAGGAGATATCAGATTAAAAAGTAAAACCGGATATGGCGTTATGGCGGCTATTGCGTTTTTTGATTTACGTAAGTCTATCACTAGATAACAGGGGAAACGCGGAGATAACATAACAAATTAACAAAATAGAAGCTTTAAATTTACGTCTAGAACAATGTTTATGAAACATTATAAAAATGTCGGCATATACATATAATATATAAGAGGGTTTCCAAAATTGCGTACAACGGAAATCGTATGTGTCATAGAAAAACTGATCACAGCGAATTCACAAGAATGACCTTTTGCATTGATTTCAGTAAAATTAAAAACTATTTTTTTTTTACATTTTTATTTTTAAAGTTAAAAAAAAATCAAGAAATTAAAAGTTTTTTTTTTATTTCATTTTCCAGTTTTGATCTGACAGCGAGCTTTTTTATTTGAAATACTTTGCATTAGCATGTAATGGGGAAAATTAGATATGGCTATTTTCTACAAATTATATCATTACACTAACTCTGTACAAGCTATAATTTCCGAGATAGGATGTTTTAATGTACTGGTTGTGGAAATTAACTTACGCATTACTTTTTGTCGCATTTGCTTAAATCAAGGTGAGCGACACATGCTCTCTGGGCCTTTTGTTTCTGTTGAGTTATATTGATAAAACATTTGAGGAGTGCATGTTCAAAATTTCAAGATGGAAATATTGCAATAGTATCTATGAATGCATAGAAAAAACATTTCTGCAAACAAAAATACAATATACAATGAAAAATATGTGATACATGAATTCAACCAATCAGCCAAAAAGGCTCTTGATAAATGATAATCATAAAACAAACGATCCTTCAAATACAAGAAAAGTTAAACAGAGCATTTTGGTCTAGTGTATGTTGGTATGCATGACCAGTGAAGATACCTAATTAATTTACTTACATTTTTTAAAAATATATTCCGAAGGAAAGGACAAATCGGATATATTCTCTTTGCTCGGTTATTGGATTGATATATATTGACGGGGATATAGATGTTATATGAGCTTCAGCCTGATTTTAATCTATCATTTTTTTCTTCTTCTTCTCAAATGTTTGTAGCATAATCTTCAATTGAGAACTATTGACAACATACCACACAAATATGGAATATTCTCTAACTATATAGATTACACTTACAATGTTAATATAGCAAAAGCTTATCTTTGACTTGCAAGACCAGAGAACATTGAAAAATTTCATAGAAATTATGAACAGCATGATAATAATTTAACAATACTCTTCTTGTTGTTTGATAAACAGAACCAGCAAGAGCAGAAGACAACCTTGAAACATTGGTGACACAAAGCAGTGACACTGAAGGTACGATCCTAATCTAACACTTGATGATTTACATGCAAAAGGGGCAATTAATAGGCATGCACCACAATGAGATGGTACTTAATAGATGTATTGTGCTATGAATTAGTGAAGGGGAACTGGTGTGTAAAACAAGATTCTGAATAAATGGTTTCGGCGAATACATTTAATCGCAAAAGAAAAAAAATACATAACTACTATTTTCGTAAGCAAATTAATTCAATATTTCAAGGTAAACACTAGTAACATTTGACTAGATTCATAGGCATTGATGATGAGTTCAGTGCGTTGAAGGGCATTATAGGCGTCAGTGTTGAACAACCGGAGTGGAAATTATCACGGGACCATTTGACCCTATTAATATCCATTAGCACATACTAAAATGTAACAAACTATCACCCAGTTAAATTTCTCAGTTTCGCTTATTTAGTCGTAACACATTTTCAGTAGGGGCTGCAATCGTATGAAATACTGGTTGGCTCATTTAGCTGGTGAGTCTTAAATCGACTTGTAACAGGGTAGTAACAATGAATTATTACATTTTAACAAGTGAAACATCTAAAATTATTCATTCAAAAAAATGATATTTTTCACTGTTCAAACAATCCCGTTTGCTAATTTGACCAATCAAAACATAGCTTACATTAGTTTAGAAGTTTTAGATTCCACACCTTTTGGCACCTATCATCTCTGAAGAGTCGTAGGAAGACGAAACAGTTGTATGGCACAGTTTAATTCATCTTTCGGGATAGTGTTATATTACCAAAATTAAAAGGTGCAGCACATATGTGTGTTACGTCATTTTTATATGAAAGGGGGTGGTAGAACCTGCTTGAGGATTTGTTAGTCCCCGAAGTTTGCTGGAGCCTCAATAGCCACAGTTAATCTCATTTGAGTAGTGGCACGTAACATAATACACACATTTTCATATTATTCGATTTGAAATTATACAGAACTAGTTTAATTTTACTTCTAAATTCATAAATTAAAGAGGTTTTACGCACCTGACCCTTCCATTTCTACATTAGTTTAGAAATTTTGGATTCCCAACTTTTGACCCTTGCATCACTGAAGAGTCCTAGGAGGACGAAACAGCTGTATGGTGCAGTTTAATTCATTTTTTGCCATACTGTATATATTATTAAATTTAAAAGGTGCATGTTGTGTTTCGTCATCTTTACAAACAAGCCTGGGAAACCCTTCTGTTCAAATGCTGGTTAGCTTAATGACACGAATGCCTTATTTTACTGCACAGGGATTTGTCAACTCATTCCGGATGTTTTCTCTGTAAAAACATAGTGTTTAATTCTACCATTACCCTTCTTTTTAAGTAACTTGTTATACTATGCAAGTGAGCAGTTCTATATGTTTGCTCGGAGTAAACTTGTGGCAAACGAAACAAGGAGTGGGCCTATCCACATTGTCTCCAAGACTTGAAGTCGCAAACATAGCCAAAAGTACAGAAGAGAACTAGGGATAGTATTAGGGATAAGATGTAACTCACACAAGCCTGAATGACACTGATATTTATCCTCTGGATAAATGGTGACAAAACAACTCATCATTTCCCTCGCTTCTCACCTTCTTACCGACTGTAAATTCGGCGGTTATCAACATTGCGTAATGATCTGGATTGATGACTGGACTTTTTCAATATATTTTTCGTTATTTCATTAATATGACATACTTATTTAAAATATGAAGACAAATGCATTCTTCATTAAAACTAGAGATCAAAAGAAGTGACGAGTTTTCACATTTTATTGAAATATTTACAGAGAGGACTATATTTTGTCCAAATTAAATGGTTAGACTTGCTAGTGTCAAAAGTATCTAAAGCTGCACACTCGTAAAAAGCAAAATATTAGCCCAACTCGGCATATACATTATGTATTACAGACTTGAAAGTGGGTCAAGTCATTGATTTGTACAAACCTGATAATCCATGACTTTAACATTTTATATGTTAAATATCAAGGCTTTCAGACTTGGAGAACCTGAGAAGAAGTTTTTGAAAGTTTGCTACCCAAAATGGCGTTTTTCAACTTTGACCCCTACCGAAAACCGGAAGTTGACATTTGAGAGAAATATGTTTCATGGCAAATGCTATTTATTTCTGATCCTGCATACCAATCAAATTATAAATTCATTACAATCAACCGTTAAGGAGAAATCAGATTAAAAAGTAAAACCGGATATGGCGTTATGGCGGCTATTGCGTTTTTTGATTTACGTAAGTCTATCACTAGATAACAGGGGAAACGCGGAGATAACATAACAAATTAACAAAATAGAAGCTTTAAATTTACGTCTAGAACAATGTTTATGAAACATTATAAAAATGTCGGCATATACATATAATACATAAGAGAGTTTTCAAAATTGCGTACAACGGAAATCGTATGTGTCATAGAAAAACTGATCACAGCGAATTCACAAGAATGACCTTTTGCATTGATTTCAGTAAAATTAAAAACTATTTTTTTTTTACATTTTTATTTTTAAAGTTAAAAAAAAAATCAAGAAATTAAAAGTTTTTTTTTATTTCATTTTCCAGTTTTGATCTGACAGCGAGCTTTTTTATTTGAAATACTTTGCATTAGCATGTAATGGGGAAAATTAGATATGGCTATTATCTACAAATTATATCATTACACTAACTCTGTACAAGCTATAATTTCCGAGATCGGATGTGTTAATGTACTGGTTGTGGAAATTAACTTACGCATTACTTTTTGTCGCATTTGCTTAAATCAAGGTGAGCGACACATGCTCTCTGGGCCTTTTGTTTCTGTTGAGTTATATTGATAAAACATTTGAGGAGTGCATGTTCAAAATTTCAAGATGGAAATATTGCAATAGTATCTATGAATTCATTGAAAAAAACATTTCTGCAAACAAAAATACAATATACAATGAAAAATATGTGATAAATGAATTCAACCAATCAGCCAAAAAGGCTCTTGATAAATGATAATCATAAAACAAACGATCCTTCAAAAACAAGAAAAGTTAAACAGAGCATTTTGGTCTAGTGTATGTTGGTATGCATGACCAGTGAAGATACCTAATTAATTTACTTACATTTTTTAAAAATATATTCCGAAGGAAAGGACAAATCGGATATATTCTCTTTGCTCGGTTATTGGATTGATATATATTGACGGGGATATAGATGTTATATGAGCTTCAGCCTGATTTTAATCTATCATTTTTTTCTTCTTCTTCTCAAATGCTTGTAGCATAATCTTCAATTGAGAACTATTGACAACATACCACACAAATATGGAATATTCTCTAACTATATAGATTACACTTACAATGTTAATATAGCAAAAGCTTATCTTTGACTTGCAAGACCAGACAACATTAATGCATTTTCATAGAAATTATGAACAGCATGATAATAATTTAACAATACTCTTGTTGTTGTTTAATAAACAGAACCAGCAAGAGCAGAAGACAACCTTGAAACATTGGTGACACAAAGCAGTGACACTGAAGGTACGATCCTAATCTAACACTTGATGATTTACTTGCAAATGGTGCAATTAATAGACATGCACCACAATGAGATGGTACTTATTACTTGTATTGTGCTATGAATTAGTGAAGGGAAACTGGTGTTTAAACAAGACTCTGAATAAATGGTTTCGGCGAAAACATTTACTCGCAAAAGAAAAAAATATATTACTATTTTCTTAAGCTAATGAATTCAATAGTTGAAGGTAAACACTAGTAACATTTGGCGAGATTCATAGGCATTTATGGTGAGTTCAGTGGCATTGAAGAGCACTATAGGCGTCAGTATTTAACAACTGGAGTGAAAATTATCACGGGACCATTTGACCCTATTACTATCCATCAGCACATACTAAAATGTAACAAACTAGCACCCAGGGTAGAAACAATGATTTATTACATTTGTACAAGTGAAATATCTAAAACTATTCATTCTATAAAATTGATATTTTTCACTGTTCAAAGATTCACTTTTGCTAATTTGACCAATCAAAACATAGCTTACATTAGTTTAGAAATTTTGGATTCCCCACTTTTTGGCCCCTATCATCACTAGGAGGACGAAACAGCTATATGGCGCAGTTTAATTCATCTTTCGGCATACTGTTATATTACCAAATTTAAAAGGTGCAGCACATATGTGTGTTATGCCATTTTTAATGATAGGGGGTGGTAGACTCTGCTGATGGATTGTTTAGTCCCCGAAGTTTGCTGGAGCCTCAATAGCAACAGTTCATATCATTTGAGTAGTGCCCACGTAACATAATACACACATTTTCATAGTATTCGATTTAGAATTATACAGAACTAGTTTAATTTTACTTCTAAATTCATAAATTAAAGAGGTTTTACGCACCTGACCCTTCTGCTTCTACATTAGTTTAGAAAGTTTGATTCCCACCTTTTGGCCCCTAGCATCACTGAAGAGTCCTAGGAGGACGAAACAGTGTATGGTGCAGTTTAATTATTTTTTTCGCCATACTGTATCTATTATTAAATTTTAAAGGTGTAACACATGTGTGTGTTACGTCATCTTTACAAACAAGCCTGGGAAACCCTTCTGTTCAAATAGTGGTTAGCTTAATGACACGAAAGCCTTATTTTACTGCACAGAGATTTGCCAACTCATTCCGGATGTTTTCTCTGTAAAAACATAGTGTTTAATTCTACCATTACCCTTCTTTTTAAGTAACTTGTTATACTATGCAAGTGAGCAGTTCTATATGTTTGATCGGAGTAAACTTGTGGCAAACGAAACAAGGAGTGGGCCTATCCACATTGTCTCCAAGACTTGAAGTCGCAAACATAGCCAAAAGTACAGAAGAGAACTAGGGATAGTATTAGGGATAAGATGTAACTCACACAAGCCTGAATGACACTGATATTTATCATCTGGATAAATGGTGACAAAACAACTCATCATTTCCCTCGCTTCTCACCTTCTTACCGACTGTAAATTCGGCGGTTATCAACATTGCGTAATGATCTGGATTGATGACTGGACTTTTTCAATATATTTTTCGTTATTTCATTAATACGACATACTTATTTAAAATATGAAGACAAATACATTCTTCATTAAAATTAGAGATCAAAAGAAGTGACGAGTTTTCACATTTTATTGAAATATTTACAGAGAGGACTATATTTTGTCCAAATTAAATAGTTAGACTTGCTAGTGTCAAAAGTATCTAAAGCTGCGCACTCGTAAAAATCAAAATATTAGCCCAACTCGGCATATACGTTATGTATTACAGACTTGAAAGTGGGTCAAGTCATTGATTTGTACAAACCTAGGGGGACGAAACAGTGTATGGTGCAGTTTAATTATTTTTTTCGCCATACTGTATCTATTATTAAATTTTAAAGGTGTAACACATGTGTGTGTTACGTCATCTTTACAAACAAGCCTGGGAAACCCTTCTGTTCAAATGCTGGTAAGCTTAATGACACGAAAGCCTTATTTTACTGCACAGAGATTTGCCAACTCATTCCGGATGTTTTCTCTGTAAAAACATAGTGTTTAATTCTACCATTACCCTTCTTTTTAAGTAACTTGTTATACTATGCAAGTGAGCAGTTTTATATGTTTGATCGGAGTAAACTTGTGGCAAACGAAACAAGGAGTGGGCCTATCCACATTGTCTCCAAGACTTGAAGTCGCAAACATAGCCAAAAGTACAGAAGAGAACTAGGGATAGTATTAGGGATAAGATGTAACTCTCACAAGCCTGAATGACACTGATATTTATCATCTGGATAAATGGTGACAAAACAACTCATCATTTCCCTCGCTTTTCACCTTCTTACCGACTGTAAATTCGGCGGTTATCAACATTGCGTAATGATCTGGATTGATGACTGGACTTTTTCAATATATTTTTCGTTATTTCATTAATATGACATACTTATTTAAAATATGAAGACAAATACATTCTTCATTAAAATTAGAGATCAAAAGAAGTGACGAGTTTTCACATTTTATTGAAATATTTACAGAGAGGACTATATTTTGTCCAAATTAAATGGTTAGACTTGCTAGTGTCAAAAGTATCTAAAGCTGCGCACTCGTAAAAATCAAAATATTAGCCCAACTCGGCATATACATTATGTATTACAGACTTGAAAGTGGGTCAAGTCATTGATTTGTACAAACCTGATAATCCATGACTTTAACATTTTATATGTTAAATATCAAGGCTTTCAGACTTGGAGAACCTGAGAAGAAGTTTTTGAAAGTTTGCTACCCAAAATGGCGTTTTTCAACTTTGACCCCTACCGAAAACCGGAAGTTGACATTTGAGAGAAATATGTTTCATGGCAAATGCTATTTATTTCTGATCCTGCATACCAATCAAATAATAAATTCATTACAATCAACCGTTAAGGAGAAATCAGATTAAAAAGTAAAACCGGATATGGCGTTATGGCGGCTATTGCGTTTTTTGATTTTCGTAAGTCTATCACTAGATAACAGGGGAAACGCGGAGATAACATAACAAATTAACAAAATAGAAGCTTTAAATTTACGTCTAGAACAATGTTTATGAAACATTATAAAAATGTCGGCATATACATATAATACATAAGAGAGTTTTCAAAATTGCGTACAACGGAAATCGTATGTGTCATAGAAAAACTGATCACAGCGAATTCACAAGAATGACCTTTTGCATTGATTTCAGTAAAATTAAAAACTATTTTTTTTTTTACATTTTTATTTTTAAAGTTAAAAAAAAAATCAAGAAATTAAAAGTTTTTTTTTATTTCATTTTCCAGTTTTGATCTGACAGCGAGCTTTTTTATTTGAAATACTTTGCATTAGCATGTAATGGGGAAAATTAGATATGGCTATTATCTACAAATTATATCATTACACTAACTCTGTACAAGCTATAATTTCCGAGATCGGATGTGTTAATGTACTGGTTGTGGAAATTAACTTACGCATTACTTTTTGTCGCATTTGCTTAAATCAAGGTGAGCGACACATGCTCTCTGGGCCTTTTGTTTCTGTTGAGTTATATTGATAAAACATTTGAGGAGTGCATGTTCAAAATTTCAAGATGGAAATATTGCAATAGTATCTATGAATTCATTGAAAAAAACATTTCTGCAAACAAAAATACAATATACAATGAAAAATATGTGATAAATGAATTCAACCAATCAGCCAAAAAGGCTCTTGATAAATGATAATCATAAAACAAACGATCCTTCAAAAACAAGAAAAGTTAAACAGAGCATTTTGGTCTAGTGTATGTTGGTATGCATGACCAGTGAAGATACCTAATTAATTTATTTACATTTTTTAAAAATATATTCCGAAGGAAAGGACAAATCGGATATATTCTCTTTGCTCGGTTATTGGATAGATATATATTGACGGGGATATAGATGTTATATGAGCTTCAGCCTGATTTTAATCTATCATTTTTTTCTTCTTCTTCTCAAATGCTTGTAGCATAATCTTCAATTGAGAACTATTGACAACATACCACACAAAAATGGAATATTCTCTAACTATATAGATTACACTTACAATGTTAATATAGCAAAAGCTTATCTTTGACTTGCAAGACCAGACAACATTAATGCATTTTCATAGAAATTATGAACAGCATGATAATAATTTAACAATACTCTTGTTGTTGTTTAATAAACAGAACCAGCAAGAGCAGAAGACAACCTTGAAACATTGGTGACACAAAGCAGTGACACTGAAGGTACGATCCTAATCTAACACTTGATGATTTACTTGCAAATGGTGCAATTAATAGACATGCACCACAATGAGATGGTACTTATTACTTGTATTGTGCTATGAATTAGTGAAGGGAAACTGGTGTTTAAACAAGACTCTGAATAAATGGTTTCGGCGAAAACATTTACTCGCAAAAGAAAAAAATATATTACTATTTTCTTAAGCTAATGAATTCAATAGTTGAAGGTAAACACTAGTAACATTTGGCGAGATTCATAGGCATTTATGGTGAGTTCAGTGGCATTGAAGAGCACTATAGGCGTCAGTATTTAACAACTGGAGTGAAAATTATCACGGGACCATTTGACCCTATTACTATCCATCAGCACATACTAAAATGTAACAAACTAGCACCCAGGGTAGAAACAATGATTTATTACATTTGTACAAGTGAAATATCTAAAACTATTCATTCTATAAAATTGATATTTTTCACTGTTCAAAGATTCACTTTTGCTAATTTGACCAATCAAAACATAGCTTACATTAGTTTAGAAATTTTGGATTCCCCACTTTTTGGCCCCTATCATCACTAGGAGGACGAAACAGCTATATGGCGCAGTTTAATTCATCTTTCGGCATACTGTTATATTACCAAATTTAAAAGGTGCAGCACATATGTGTGATATGCCATTTTTAATGATAGGGGGTGGTAGACTCTGCTTGTGGATTGTTTAGTCCCCGAAGTTTGCTGGAGTCTCAATAGCAACAGTTCATATCATTTGAGTAGTGCCCACGTAACATAATACACACATTTTCATAGTATTCGATTTGGAATTATACAGAACTAGTTTAATTTTACTTCTAAATTCATAAATTAAAGAGGTTTTACGCACCAGACCCTTCTGCTTCTACATTAGTTTAGAAAGTTTGATTCCCACCTTTTGGCCCCTAGCATCACTGAAGAGTCCTAGGAGGACGAAACAGTGTATGGTGCAGTTTAATTATTTTTTTCGCCATACTGTATCTATTATTAAATTTTAAAGGTGTAACACATGTGTGTGTTACGTCATCTTTACAAACAAGCCTGGGAAACCCTTCTGTTCAAATAGTGGTTAGCTTAATGACACGAAAGCCTTATTTTACTGCACAGAGATTTGCCAACTCATTCCGGATGTTTTCTCTGTAAAAACATAGTGTTTAATTCTACCATTACCCTTCTTTTTAAGTAACTTGTTATACTATGCAAGTGAGCAGTTCTATATGTTTGATCGGAGTAAACTTGTGGCAAACGAAACAAGGAGTGAGCCTATCCACATTGTCTCCAAGGCTTGAAGTCGCAAACATAGCCAAAAGTACAGAAGAGAACTAGGGATAGTATTAGGGATAAGATGTAACTCACACAAGCCTGAATGACACTGATATTTATCATCTGGATAAATGGTGACAAAACAACTCATCATTTCCCTCGCTTCTCACCTTCTTACCGACTGTAAATTCGGCGGTTATCAACATTGCGTAATGATCTGGATTGATGACTGGACTTTTTCAATATATTTTTCGTTATTTCATTAATACGACATACTTATTTAAAATATGAAGACAAATACATTCTTCATTAAAATTAGAGATCAAAAGAAGTGACGAGTTTTCACATTTTATTGAAATATTTACAGAGAGGACTATATTTTGTCCAAATTAAATGGTTAGACTTGCTAGTGTCAAAAGTATCTAAAGCTGCGCACTCGTAAAAATCAAAATATTAGCCCAACTCGGCATATACGTTATGTATTACAGACTTGAAAGTGGGTCAAGTCATTGATTTGTACAAACCTAGGAGGACGAAACAGTGTATGGTGCAGTTTAATTATTTTTTTCGCCATACTGTATCTATTATTAAATTTTAAAGGTGTAACACATGTGTGTGTTACGTCATCTTTACAAACAAGCCTGGGAAACCCTTCTGTTCAAATGCTGGTAAGCTTAATGACACGAAAGCCTTATTTTACTGCACAGAGATTTGCCAACTCATTCCGGATGTTTTCTCTGTAAAAACATAGTGTTTAATTCTACCATTACCCTTCTTTTTAAGTAACTTGTTATACTATGCAAGTGAGCAGTTCTATATGTTTGATCGGAGTAAACTTGTGGCAAACGAAACAAGGAGTGAGCCTATCCACATTGTCTCCAAGACTTGAAGTCGCAAACATAGCCAAAAGTACAGAAGAGAACTAGGGATAGTATTAGGGATAAGATGTAACTCACACAAGCCTGAATGACACTGATATTTATCATCTGGATAAATGGTGACAAAACAACTCATCATTTCCCTCGCTTCTCACCTTCTTACCGACTGTAAATTCGGCGGTTATCAACATTGCGTAATGATCTGGATTGATGACTGGACTTTTTCAATATATTTTTCGTTATTTCATTAATACGACATACTTATTTAAAATATGAAGACAAATACATTCTTCATTAAAATTAGAGATCAAAAGAAGTGACGAGTTTTCACATTTTATTGAAATATTTACAGAGAGGACTTTATTTTGTCCAAATTAAATGGTTAGACTTGCTAGTGTCAAAAGTATCTAAAGCTGCGCACTCGTAAAAATCAAAATATTAGCCCAACTCGGCATATACGTTATGTATTACAGACTTGAAAGTGGGTCAAGTCATTGATTTGTACAAACCTAGGAGGACGAAACAGTGTATGGTGCAGTTTAATTATTTTTTTCGCCATACTGTATCTATTATTAAATTTTAAAGGTGTAACACATGTGTGTGTTACGTCATCTTTACAAACAAGCCTGGGAAACCCTTCTGTTCAAATGCTGGTAAGCTTAATGACACGAAAGCCTTATTTTACTGCACAGAGATTTGCCAACTCATTCCGGATGTTTTCTCTGTAAAAACATAGTGTTTAATTCTACCATTACCCTTCTTTTTAAGTAACTTGTTATACTATGCAAGTGAGCAGTTTTATATGTTTGATCGGAGTAAACTTGTGGCAAACGAAACAAGGAGTGGGCCTATCCACATTGTCTCCAAGACTTGAAGTCGCAAACATAGCCAAAAGTACAGAAGAGAACTAGGGATAGTATTAGGGATAAGATGTAACTCACACAAGCCTGAATGACACTGATATTTATCATCTGGATAAATGGTGACAAAACAACTCATCATTTCCCTCGCTTTTCACCTTCTTACCGACTGTAAATTCGGCGGTTATCAACATTGCGTAATGATCTGGATTGATGACTGGACTTTTTCAATATATTTTTCGTTATTTCATTAATATGACATACTTATTTAAAATATGAAGACAAATACATTCTTCATTAAAATTTATTGTTTTACATGGTAAATATCATATAACTTTGTTTTTTTATTAATATGTCCAACTGGGATGTTCATTTCTTTAAATTAAGAAATGTTAACAGAGTAACTGATTACCATTCTACTATATATTGTTTTAATGAAATGTTTCATCTTTATTGATCAGTTTCAGAGAAATGAATATTTCCGTTTATCATCTGATTGGTTGAGATCAATCATTTTTTTGAAGGAATATATTAGAGCCCGTAATGAACGATTTCATCATCTAGGAAACCCTTCTTGAATATATAATATTCTTGTTGACAGGATATTATTATTTTGTATATATGTATTTAACCTCACTTTTAAACGAAACGGATCCAACAAACATTTGATGCAACACACGGTTTAACTGAACATTTTTTCAGTGCATTGCTTTATAAACAAGATTAGTTTGCATTAGCAAGACTGATTTCAAATTGCCTCTGTACTTGATTCATTGTGGTTGTATTGAAACAATTCTGTCAGCCTTATTTTAGAACTACCTACACACTGTTCGTTTGTGTTCAATGGGTCTAACCAAAGGATGTTTTCAAAAGGTTGATTATCAAGTAATCAATAAGGTTGACAGTAATAATTTTGTTTCCTCTTTTCCTATTTCTAAAGTTGGAAAATAATTGAATGAAAAGTATCGTATTGTTTCCGTTGATTCATGTGTTTGTTTCTTTTTTGTTTCATATAATTTATACACATGCCCCGTTATGACTGGATACAACAACAGCTCGTAAGTAATTGATTATCATATCTATCAATAAGCATTTGCATAAGCTGACCCTCCCTGCAGTGTTCCGTGCTCAAAACTCATTTCAGCCGTTTTAATTTTTTTTAAATGCTGTTTCTTTATTTCGGTAATAATTAGATGTAAGATTTCTTTTTATTGTTTTACATGGTAAATATCATATAACTTTGGTTTTTTTATTAATATGTCCAACTGGGATGTTCATTTCTTTAAATTTACAAAAGTTAACAGAGTAACCGATTACCATTGTACTATATATTGTCTAAATGAAATGTTTCATCTTTATTGATCAGTTTAAGTGGAATGAATATTTCCGTTTATCATCTGATTGGTTGAGATCAATAATTTTTTTTGAAGGAATATATTAGAGCCCGTAATGAACGATTTCATCATCTAGGAAACCCTTCTTGAATATATAATATTCTTGTTGACAGGATATTATTATTTTGTATATATGCATTTAACCTCACTTTTAAACGAAACGGATCCAACAAACATTTGATGCAACACACGGTATAAATGAATATTTTTTCAGTGCATTGCTTTATAAACAAGATTAGTTTGCATTAGCAAGACTGATTTCAAATTGCCTCTGTACTTGATTCATTGTGGTTGTATTGAAACAATTCTGTCAGCCTTATTTTAGAACTACCTACACACTGTTCGTTTGTGTTCAATGGGTCTAACCAAAGGATGTTTTCAAAAGGTTGATTATCAAGTAATCAATAAGGTTGACAGCAATAATTTTGTTTCCTCTTTTTCCTATTTCTAAAGTTGGAAAATAATTGAATGAAAAGTATCGTATTGTTTCCGTTGATTCATGTGTTTGTTTCTTTTTTGTTTCATATGATTTATACACATGCCCCGTTATGACTGGATACAACAACAGTTGGTAAGTAATTGATTATCATATCTATCAATAAGCATTTGCATAAGCTGACCCTCCCTGCAGTGTTCCGTGCTCAAAACTCATTTCAGCCGTTTTAATTTTTTAAATGCTGTTTCTTTATTTCAGTATAATTAGATGTAAGATTTCTTTTTATTGTTTTACATGGTAAATATCATATAACTTTGTTTTTTTATTAATATGTCCAACTGGGATGTTCATTTCTTTAAATTTACAAATGTTAACAGAGTAACTGATTACCATTCTACTATATATTGTCTTAATGAAATGTTTCATCTTTATTGATCAGTTTAAGTGAAATGAATATTTCCGTTTATCATCTGATTGGTTGATAGCAATCATTTTTTTGAAGGAATATATTAGAGCCCGTAATGAACGATTTCATCATCTAGGTAACCCTTCTTGAATATGTAATATTCTTGTTGACAGGATATTATTATTTTGTATATATGCATTTAACCTCACTTTTAAACGAAACGGACCCAACAAACATTTGATGCAACATACGGTATAACTGAACATTTTGCAGTGCATTGCTTAATAAACAAGATTAATTTGAAATCAAATAGGGACTAGCAGTTGATAAAGCATTATTATATAGGCTAATGCAACTGAGTTGTTTTTTTTATCAAGAATGAACAAGAAAACATCTTAAATTTGAAGGCTGCTATAACTTTTATTATGATTTAATTACTTCAAGACACACAACTTTTCTTCTTCCCTTGACTAGAATAACAAAAGTTTCCTATAAATACGATCAACTATTCTGCAAAGCGACTTTTCTTCTTTCCTTGTCAAGTATTACAATTATTTCCCATCAATATGATTAACTATTCTGCAATGTAATATGACAAAATATTTGTATATGTTTGTCGAAAGTTTAGTGTACATCGACTAGACCAAACAAAACATATCCAGACTGATTCATCAAGCCTCTTTATACCATTTTATAAGTTTGCATACGTTAAATTTATTTCAAATTGCCCCTGCAAAAGGTGGCTCCTCAAGTAATAAATAACGTTTACAGCTATTTTATGTGTTTCCTTTTTTTTTCTTCAAAAGGTTAAAACATATTTGAACGATAAGTACTATATTGACTATGTTGAAACATGTTTTTGTTCCTTTGTTTTGTTCCATATACACATCTGCCCCTCTATGACTGGATACAACAACAGAACGTAAGTTATTTCTTTTCATAACTATAAACTTCAAGTCTTTAAATAATGTTTCATTATTTCGATGTACTTAGATGTAATATCTTGTTCTATTGTCTTTCATGGTTAATATCCTAATATGTTTTTTTTTTTTAAATGGCAAAGTGAGGGATTCGTTTTTTTTAATTTACACATGTTAACAGAAAAACTGATTATGATTGTAATATATATTGTCTTAATCAAATTATTCTTCATTATTGATTTGCTCTAGCAAAAAGAATATTTCCCTATATCACCTAATCTGATTAGTCGTAATAAATCATTTTTATTAAAGGAATTTATTGAAGCTCGAACTATACGATTCCATCATCACGCTGATCCTTCTTTGTTGACAGGATATTAATATTTGTATATGCATTAACCCTCACTTTTAAACAAAACGTATCTGGCGAACATTTCATGCAACATTCGTTTTAAATTATCATTTCGTAGTGAATGGCTTAATGAAAAAGATTTATTGAAGTCAAATAGAGAATGGCAGCTGAAAAAGTGTTATCATATAGACTAATGTACCTGAGTTATTTTAATCAAGAATAAACAAGGACAAAAATTAAATTGGAAAGCTGTTATAGCTTCAAGGATTTAATAACTTCAATACCCACGAGTTTTCAGTTTTCCTTGTCAAGCATTACAATGGTTTCCCATCAATATGATCAACTATTCTGCAATGTAATATGACAAAACGTTTGTATATTTTTGTCGAAAGTTCAGTGTACATCAACTAGACCAAGTAAAATATAACTGATTCATAAAGCCTCATTATATAATTTTATTAGTTTGCATTAGCAAGACTGATTTCAAATTGCCTCTGTACTTGATTCATTGTGGTTGTATTGAAACAATTCTTTCAACCATAGTTTAAAACTACCTACACACTGTTCGTTTGTGTTCAATGGGTCTAACCAAAGGATGTTTTCAACAGGTTGATTATCAAGTAATCAATAAGGTTGACAGTTATAATTTTGTTTCCTCTTTTCCTATTTCAAAAGTTGAAAAATAATTGAATGAAAAGTATCGTATTGTCTTTGTTGAATGTGTTTGTTCCTTTTCTGTTTCATATGATTTATACACATGCCCCTTTATGACTGGATACAGGATTAGCTCGTAAGTAATTGATTATCATATCTATCAATAAGCATTTGCATAAGCTGACCCTCCCTGCAGTGTTCCGTGCTCAAAACTCATTTCAGCCGTTTTAATTTTTTAAATGCTGTTTCTTTATTTCAGTATAATTAGATGTAAGATTTCTTTTTATTGTTTTACATGGTAAATATCATATAACTTTGTTTTTTTTATTAATATGTCCAACTGGGATGTTCATTTCTTTAAATTTACAAAAGTTAACAGAGTAACCGATTACCATTGTACTATATATTGTCTAAATGAAATGTTTCATCTTTATTGATCAGTTTAAGTGGAATGAATATTTCCGTTTATCATCTGATTGGTTGAGATCAATATTTTTTTTTGAAGGAATATATTAGAGCCCGTAATGAACGATTTCATCATCTAGGAAACCCTTCTTGAATATATAATATTCTTGTTGACAGGATATTATTATTTTGTATATATGCATTTAACCTCACTTTTAAACGAAACGGATCCAACAAACATTTGATGCAACATACGGTATAACTGAGCATTTTGCAGTGCATTGCTTAATAAACAAGATTAATTTGAAATCAAATAGGGACTAGCAGTTGATAAAGCATTATTATATAGGCTAATGCAACTGAGTTGTTTTTTTTATCAAGAATGAACAAGAAAACATCTTAAATTTGAAGGCTGCTATAACTTTTATTATGATTTAATTACTTCAAGACACACAACTTTTCTTCTTCCCTTGACTAGAATAACAAAAGTTTCCTATAAATACGATCAACTATTCTGCAATGCGACTTTTCTTCTTTCCTTGTCAAGTATTACAATTATTTCCCATCAATATGATTAACTATTCTGCAATGTAATATGACAAAATATTTGTATATGTTTGTCGAAAGTTTAGTGTACATCGACTAGACCAAACAAAACATATCCAGACTGATTCATCAAGCCTCTTTATACCATTTTATAAGTTTGCATACGTTAAATTTATTTCAAATTGCCCCTGCAAAAGGTGGCTCCTCAAGTAATAAATAACGTTTACAGCTATTTTATGTGTTTCCTTTTTTTTTCTTCAAAAGGTTAAAACATATTTGAACGATAAGTACTATATTGACTATGTTGAAACATGTTTTTGTTCCTTTGTTTTGTTCCATATACACATCTGCCCCTCTATGACTGGATACAACAACAGAACGTAAGTTATTTCTTTTCATAACTATAAACTTCAAGTCTTTAAATAATGTTTCATTATTTCGATGTACTTAGATGTAATATCTTGTTCTATTGTCTTTCATGGTTAATATCCTAATATGTTTTTTTTTTTTAAATGGCAAAGTGAGGGGTTCGTTTTTTTTAATTTACACATGTTAACAGAAAAACTGATTATGATTGTAATATATATTGTCTTAATCAAATTATTCTTCATTATTGATTTGCTCTAGCAAAAAGAATATTTCCCTATATCACCTAATCTGATTAGTCGTAATAAATCATTTTTATTAAAGGAATTTATTGAAGCTCGAACTATACGATTCCATCATCACGCTGATCCTTCTTTGTTGACAGGATATTAATATTTGTATATGCATTAACCCTCACTTTTAAACAAAACGTATCTGGCGAACATTTCATGCAACATTCGTTTTAAATTATCATTTCGTAGTGAATGGCTTAATGAAAAAGATTTATTGAAGTCAAATAGAGAATGGCAGCTGAAAAAGTATTATCATATAGACTAATGTACCTGAGTTATTTTAATCAAGAATAAACAAGGACAAAAATTAAATTAGAAAGCTGTTATAGCTTCAAGGATTTAATAACTTCAATACCCACGAGTTTTCAGTTTTCCTTGTCAAGCATTACAATGGTTTCCCATCAATATGATCAACTATTCTGCAATGTAATATGACAAAACGTTTGTATATTTTTGTCGAAAGTTCAGTGTACATCAACTAGACCAAGTAAAATATAACTGATTCATAAAGCCTCATTATATAATTTTATTAGTTTGCATTAGCAAGACTGATTTCAAATTGCCTCTGTACTTGATTCATTGTGGTTGTATTGAAACAATTCTTTCAACCATAGTTTAAAACTACCTACACACTGTTCGTTTGTGTTCAATGGGTCTAACCAAAGGATGTTTTCAACAGGTTGATTATCAAGTAATCAATAAGGTTGACAGTTATAATTTTGTTTCCTCTTTTCCTATTTCAAAAGTTGAAAAATAATTGAATGAAAAGTATCGTATTGTCTTTGTTGAATGTGTTTGTTCCTTTTCTGTTTCATATGATTTATACACATGCCCCTTTATGACTGGATACAGGATTAGCTCGTAAGTAATTGATTATCATATCTATCAATAAGCATTTGCATAAGCTGACCCTCCCTGCAGTGTTCCGTGCTCAAAACTCATTTCAGCCGTTTTAATTTTTTAAATGCTGTTTCTTTATTTCAGTATAATTAGATGTAAGATTTCTTTTTATTGTTTTACATGGTAAATATCATATAACTTTGTTTTTTTTATTAATATGTCCAACTGGGATGTTCATTTCTTTAAATTTACAAAAGTTAACAGAGTAACCGATTACCATTGTACTATATATTGTCTAAATGAAATGTTTCATCTTTATTGATCAGTTTAAGTGGAATGAATATTTCCGTTTATCATCTGATTGGTTGAGATCAATATTTTTTTTTGAAGGAATATATTAGAGCCCGTAATGAACGATTTCATCATCTAGGAAACCCTTCTTGAATATATAATATTCTTGTTGACAGGATATTATTATTTTGTATATATGCATTTAACCTCACTTTTAAACGAAACGGATCCAACAAACATTTGATGCAACACACGGTATAACTGAGCATTTTGCAGTGCATTGCTTAATAAACAAGATTAATTTGAAATCAAATAGGGACTAGCAGTTGATAAAGCATTATTATATAGGCTAATGCAACTGAGTTGTTTTTTTTATCAAGAATGAACAAGAAAACATCTTAAATTTGAAGGCTGCTATAACTTTTATTATGATTTAATTACTTCAAGACACACAACTTTTCTTCTTCCCTTGACTAGAATAACAAAAGTTTCCTATAAATACGATCAACTATTCTGCAATGCGACTTTTCTTCTTTCCTTGTCAAGTATTACAATTATTTCCCATCAATATGATTAACTATTCTGCAATGTAATATGACAAAATATTTGTATATGTTTGTCGAAAGTTTAGTGTACATCGACTAGACCAAACAAAACATATCCAGACTGATTCATCAAGCCTCTTTATACCATTTTATAAGTTTTGCATACGTTAAATTTATTTCAAATTGCCCCTGCAAAAGGTGGCTCCTCAAGTAATCAATAACGTTTACAGTTATTAATGCGTTTTCTCTTTTTTTCTTCAAAAGGTTAAAACATATTTGAACGATAAGTACTCTTTTGTCTATGCTGATACCTGTTTTTGTTCCTTTGCTTTGTTCCATATACACATCTGCCCCTCTATGACTGGATACAACAACAGAATGTAAGTTATTTCTTTTCATAACTATAAACTTCAAGTCTTTAAATAATGTTTCATTATTTCGGTGTACCTAGATGTAATATCTTGTTCTATTGTCTTTCATGGTTAAAATCCTAATATGTTTTTTTTTTTAAATGGCAAAGTGAGGGGTTCTTTTTTTTAATTTACACATGTTAACAGAAAAACTGATTATGATTGTAATATATATTGTCTTAATCAAATTATTCTTCATTATTGATTTGCTCTAGCAAAAAGAATATTTCCCTATATCACCTAATCTGATTAGTCGTAATAAATCATTTTTATTAAAGGAATTTATTGAAGCTCGAACTATACGATTCCATCATCACGCTGATCCTTCTTTGTTGACAGGATATTAATATTTGTATATGCATTAACCCTCACTTTTAAACAAAACGTATCTGGCGAACATTTCATGCAACATTCGTTTTAAATTATCATTTCGTAGTGAATGGCTTAATGAAAAAGATTTATTGAAGTCAAATAGAGAATGGCAGCTGAAAAAGTATTATCATATAGACTAATGTACCTGAGTTATTTTAATCAAGAATAAACAAGGACAAAAATTAAATTGGAAAGCTGTTATAACTTCAAGGATTTAATAACTTCAATACCCACGAGTTTTCAGTTTTCCTTGTCAAGCATTACAATGGTTTCCCATCAATATGATCAACTATTCTGCAATGTAATATGACAAAACGTTTGTATATTTTTGTCGAAAGTTCAGTGTACATCAACTAGACCAAGTAAAATATAACTGATTCATAAAGCCTCTTTATATAATTGTATTAGTTTGCATTAGCAAGACTGATTTCAAATTGCCTCTGTACTTGATTCATTGTGGTTGTATTGAAACAATTCTTTCAACCATATTTTAGAACTATCTACACACTGTTCGTTTGTGTTCAATGGGTCTAACCAAAGGATGTTTTCAAAAGGTTGCTTATCAAGTAATCGATAAGGTTGACAGTAATAATTTTGTTTCCTCTTTTCCTATTTCAAAAGTTGAAAAATAATTGAATGATAAGTATCGTATTGTCTTCGTTGAATCATGAGTTTGTCCCTTTTTTGTTTCATATAATTTATACACATGCCCCTTTATGACTGGATACAACAACAGCTGCTCGTAAGTAATTGATTATCATATCTATCAATATGCATTTGCACAAGCTGATCCTCCCTGCAGTGTTCCGTGCTCAAAACTCATTTCAGCCGTTTTAATTTTTTAAATGCTGTTTCTTTATTTCAGTATAATTAGATGTAAGATTTCTTTTTATTGTTTTACATGGTAAATATCATATAACTTTGTTTTTTTATTAATATGTCCAACTGGGATGTTCATTTCTTTAAATTTACAAATGTTAACAGAGTAACCGATTACCATTGTACTATATATTGTCTAAATGAAATGTTTCATCTTTATTGATCAGTTTAAGTGGAATGAATATTTCCGTTTATCATCTGATTGGTTGAGATCAATCATTTTTTTTGAAGGAATATATTAAGCCCGTAATGAACGATTTCATCATCTAGGTAACCCTTCTTGAATATATAATATTCTTGTTGACAGGATATTATTATTTTGTATATATGCATTTAACCTCACTTTTAAACGAAACGGATCCAACAAACATTTGATGCAACACACGGTTTAAATGAATATTTTTTCAGTGCATTGCTTTATAAACAAGATTAGTTTGCATTAGCAAGACTGATTTCAAATTGCCTCTGTACTTGATTCATTGTGGTTGTATTGAAACAATTCTGTCAGCCTTATTTTAGAACTACCTACACACTGTTCGTTTGTGTTCAATGGGTCTAACCAAAGGATGTTTTCAAAAGGTTGATTATCAAGTAATCAATAAGGTTGACAGTAATAATTTTGTTTCCTCTTTTTCCTATATCTAAAGTTGGAAAATAATTGAATGAAAAGTATCGTATTGGTTCCGTTGATTCATGTGTTTGTTTCTTTTTTGTTTCATATAATTTATACACATGCCCCGTTATGACTGGATACAACAACAGTTGGTAAGTAATTGATTATCATATCTATCAATAAGCATTTGCATAAGCTGACCCTCCCTGCAGAGTTCCGTGCTCAAAACTCATTTCAGCCGTTTTAATTTTTTAAATGCTGTTTCTTTATTTCAGTATAATTAGATGTAAGATTTCTTTTTATTGTTTTACATGGTAAATATCATATAACTTTGGTTTTTTTATTAATATGTCCAACTGGGATGTTCATTTCTTTAAATTAAGAAATGTTAACAGAGTAACTGATTACCATTCTACTATATATTGTCTTAATGAAATGTTTCATCTTTATTGATCAGTTTAAGTGAAATGAATATTTCCGTTTATCATCTGATTGGTTGATAGCAATCATTTTTTTGAAGGAATATATTAGAGCCCGTAATGAACGATTTCATCATCTAGGTAACCCTTCTTGAATATGTAATATTCTTGTTGACAGGATATTATTATTTTGTATATATGCATTTAACCTCACTTTTAAACGAAACGGACCCAACAAACATTTGATGCAACATACGGTATAACTGAGCATTTTGCAGTGCATTGCTTAATAAACAAGATTAATTTGAAATCAAATAGGGACTAGCAGTTGATAAAGCATTATTATATAGGCTAATGCAACTGAGTTGTTTTTTTTATCAAGAATGAACAAGAAAACATCTTAAATTTGAAGGCTGCTATAACTTTTATTATGATTTAATTACTTCAAGACACACAACTTTTCTTCTTCCCTTGACTAGAATAACAAAAGTTTCCTATAAATACGATCAACTATTCTGCAATGCGACTTTTCTTCTTTCCTTGTCAAGTATTACAATTATTTCCCATCAATATGATTAACTATTCTGCAATGTAATATGACAAAATATTTGTATATGTTTGTCGAAAGTTTAGTGTACATCGACTAGACCAAACAAAACATATCCAGACTGATTCATCAAGCCTCTTTATACCATTTTATAAGTTTGCATACGTTAAATTTATTTCAAATTGCCCCTGCAAAAGGTGGCTCCTCAAGTAATAAATAACGTTTACAGCTATTTTATGTGTTTCCTTTTTTTCTCTTCAAAAGGTTAAAACATATTTGAACGATAAGTACTATATTGACTATGTTGAAACATGTTTTTGTTCCTTTGTTTTGTTCCATATACACATCTGCCCCTCTATGACTGGATACAACAACAGAACGTAAGTTATTTCTTTTCATAACTATAAACTTCAAGTCTTTAAATAATGTTTCATTATTTCGATGTACTTAGATGTAATATCTTGTTCTATTGTCTTTCATGGTTAATATCCTAATATGTTTTTTTTTTAAATGGCAAAGTGAGGGGTTCGTTTTTTTTAATTTACACATGTTAACAGAAAAACTGATTATGATTGTAATATATATTGTCTTAATCAAATTATTCTTCATTATTGATTTGCTCTAGCAAAAAGAATATTTCCCTATATCACCTAATCTGATTAGTCGTAATAAATCATTTTTATTAAAGGAATTTATTGAAGCTCGAACTATACGATTCCATCATCACGCTGATCCTTCTTTGTTGACAGGATATTAATATTTGTATATGCATTAACCCTCACTTTCAAACAAAACGTATCTGGCGAACATTTCATGCAACATTCGTTTTAAATTATCATTTCGTAGTGAATGGCTTAATGAAAAAGATTTATTGAAGTCAAATAAAGAATGGCAGCTGAAAAAGTATTATCATATAGACTAATGTACCTGAGTTATTTTAATCAAGAATAAACAAGGACAAAAATTAAATTGGAAAGCTGTTATAACTTCAAGGATTTAATAACTTCAATACCCACGAGTTTTCAGTTTTCCTTGTCAAGCATTACAATGGTTTCCCATCAATATGATCAACTATTCTGCAATGTAATATGACAAAACGTTTGTATATTTTTGTCGAAAGTTCAGTGTACATCAACTAGACCAAGTAAAATATAACTGATTCATAAAGCCTCATTATATAATTTTATTAGTTTGCATTAGCAAGACTGATTTCAAATTGCCTCTGTACTTGATTCATTGTGGTTGTATTGAAACAATTCTTTCAACCATAGTTTAAAACTACCTACACACTGTTCGTTTGTGTTCAATGGGTCTAACCAAAGGATGTTTTCAACAGGTTGATTATCAGGTAATCAATAAGGTTGACAGTTATAATTTTGTTTCCTCTTTTCCTATTTCAAAAGTTGAAAAATAATTGAATGAAAAGTATCGTATTGTCTTTGTTGATTCACGTGTTTGTTCCTCTCTGTTTCATATGATTTATACACATGCCCCTTTATGACTGGATACAGGATTAGCTCGTAAGTAATTGATTATCATATCTATCAATAAGCATTTGCATAAGCTGACCCTCCCTGCAGTGTTCCGTGCTCAAAACTCATTTCAGCCATTTTAATTTTTTAAATGCTGTTTCTTTATTTCAGTATAATTAGATGTAAGATTTCTTTTTATTGTTTTACAAGGTAAATATCATATAACTTTGGTTTTTTTATTAATATGTCCAACTGGGATGTTCATTTCTTTAAATTTACAAAAGTTAACAGAGTAACCGGTTACCATTGTACTATATATTGTCTAAATGAAATGTTTCATCTTTATTGATCAGTTTAAGTGGAATGAATATTTCCGTTTATCATCTGATTGGTTGAGATCAATCATTTTTTGAAGGAATATATTAGAGCCCGTAATGAACGATTTCATCATCTAGGAAACCCTTCTTGAATATATAATATTCTTGTTGACAGGATATTATTATTTTGTATATAGGTACTTCTGAAGACGTACCTTTTCACGTTTGCATATTAGTGACAACTTAGACGTCATGTATATACTGACATTTGTTTATCTACAGTAGATGTAGTTCGTATTTATTTGCGATTTTTTATATTATCACATTAGCTTAGATTGTAATTACTTCTTTATTTATGCAGTGTAAGTATCAAATTATTATCTACATGTTGTGAAGCGCTTTAGAGTAATTTTACAAATTATATAGAGCGCTATATAAATGTTGTATATTATAATTATTATTATTATAATTATATGCATTTAACCTCACTTTTAAACGAAACGGATCCAACAAACATTTGATGCAACACACGGTATAACTGAACATTTTTTCAGTGCATTGCTTTATAAACAAGATTAGTTTGCATTAGCAAAACTGATTTCAAATTGCCTCTGTACTTGATTCATTGTGGTTGTATTGAAACAATTCTGTCAGCCTTATTTTAGAACTACCTACACACTGTTCGTTTGTGTTCAATGGGTCTAACCAAAGGATGTTTTCAAAAGGTTGATTATCAAGTAATCAATAAGGTTGACAGTAATAATTTTGTTTCCTCTTTTCCTATATCTAAAGTTTGAAAATAATTGAATGAAAAATATCGTATTGTTTCCGTTGATTCATGTGTTTGTTTCTTTTTTCTTTCATATAATTTATACACATGCCCCGTTATGACTGGATACAACAACAGTTGGTAAGTAATTGATTATCATATCTATCAATAAGCATTTGCATAAGCTGACCTTCCCTGCAGAGTTCCGTGCTCAAAACTCATTTCAGCCATTTTAATTTTTTGAATACTGTTTCTTTATTTCGGTAATAACTAGATGTAAGATTTCTTTTTATTGTTTTACATGGTAAATATCATATAACTTTGTTTTTTTTTATTAATATGTCCAACTGGGATGTTCATTTCTTTAAATTTACAAATGTTAACAGAGTAACCGATTATCATTCTACTATATATTGTCTAAATGAAATGTTTCATCTTTATTGATCAGGTGACGTGAAATGAATATTTCCGTTTATCATCTGATTGGTTGATAGCAATCATTTTTTTTGAAGGAATATATTAAGCCCGTAATGAACGATTTCATCATCTAGGAAACCCTGTCTTGAATATATAATATTCTTGTTGACAGGATATTATTATTTTGTATATATGCATTTAACCTCACTTTTAAACGAAACGGATCCAACAAACATTTGATGCAACACACGGTATAACTGAACATTTTTCAGTGCATTGCTTTATAAACAAGATGAGTTTGCATTAGCAAGACTGATTTCAAATTGCCTCTGTACTTGATTCATTGTGGTTGTATTGAAACAATTCTGTCAGCCTTATTTTAGAACTACCTACACACTGTTCGTTTGTGTTCAATGGGTCTAACCAAAGGATGTTTTCAAAAGGTTGATTATCAAGTAATCAATAAGGTTGACAGTAATAATTTTGTTTCCTCTTTTTCCTATTTCTAAAGTTGGAAAATAATTGAATGAAAAGTATCGTATTGTTTCCGTTGATTCATGTGTTTGTTTCTTTTTTGTTTCATATTATTTATACACATGCCCCGTTATGACTGGATACAACAACAGTTGGTAAGTAATTGATTATCATATCTATCAATAGGCATTTGCATAAGCTGATCCTCCCTGCAGTGTTCCGTGCTCAAAACTCATTTCAGCCGTTTTAATTTTTTTAAATACTGTTTCTTTATTTCAGTATAATTAGATGTAAGATTTCTTTTTATTGTTTTACATGGTAAATATCATATAACTTTGTTTTTTTTATTAATATGTCCAACTGGGATGTTCATTTCTTTAAATTTACAAAAGTTAACAGAGTAACCGATTACCATTGTACTATATATTGTCTAAATGAAATGTTTCATCTTTATTGATCAGTTTAAGTGGAATGAATATTTCCGTTTATCATCTGATTGGTTGAGATCAATCATTTTTTTTGAAGGAATATATTAGAGCCCGTAATGAACGATTTCATCATCTAGGAAACCCTGTCTTGAATATATAATATTCTTGTTGACAGGATATTATTATTTTGTATATATGCATTTAACCTCACTTTTAAACGAAACGGATCCAACAAACATTTGATGCAACACACGGTATAAATGAACATTTTTTCAGTGCATTGCTTTATAAACAAGATTATTTTGCATTAGCAAGACTGATTTCAAATTGCCTCTGTACTTGATTCATTGTGGTTGTATTGAAACAATTCTGTCAGCCTTATTTTAGAACTACCTACACACTGTTCGTTTGTGTTCAATGGGTCTAACCAAAGGATGTTTTCAAAAGGTTGATTATCAAGTAATCAATAAGGTTGACAGTAATAATTTTGTTTCCTCTTTTTCCTATTTCTAAAGTTGGAAAATAATTGAATGAAAAGTATCGTATTGTTTCCGTTGATTCATGTGTTTGTTTCTTTTTTGTTTCATATTATTTATACACATGCCCCGTTATGACTGGATACAACAACAGTTGGTAAGTAATTGATTATCATATCTATCAATAGGCATTTGCATAAGCTGATCCTCCCTGCAGTGTTCCGTGCTCAAAACTCATTTCAGCCGTTTTAATTTTTTTAAATACTGTTTCTTTATTTCAGTATAATTAGATGTAAGATTTCTTTTTATTGTTTTACATGGTAAATATCATATAACTTTGTTTTTTTTATTAATATGTCCAACTGGGATGTTCATTTCTTTAAATTTACAAAAGTTAACAGAGTAACCGATTACCATTGTACTATATATTGTCTAAATGAAATGTTTCATCTTTATTGATCAGTTTAAGTGAAATGAATATTTCCGTTTATCATCTGATTGGTTGATAGCAATCATTTTTTTTGAAGGAATATATTAAGCCCGTAATGAACGATTTCATCATCTAGATAACCCTTCTTGAATATGTAATATTCTTGTTGACAGGATATTATTATTTTGTATATATGCATTTAACCTCCCTTTTAAACGAAACGGACCCAACAAACATTTGATGCAACACACGGTATAACTGAACATTTTTTCAGTGCATTGCTTTATAAACAAGATTAGTTTGCATTAGCAAAACTGATTTCAAATTGCCTCTGTACTTGATTCATTGTGGTTGTATTGAAACAATTCTGTCAGCCTTATTTTAGAACTACCTAAAAACCTGTTCGTTTGTGTTCAATGGGTCTAACCAAAGGATGTTTTCAAAAGGTTGATTATCAAGTAATCAATAAGGTTGACAGTAATAATTTTGTTTCCTCTTTTCCTATATCTAAAGTTGGAAAATAATTGAATGAAAAGTATCGTATTGTTTCCGTTGATTCATGTGTTTGTTTCTTTTTTGTTTCATATAATTTATACACATGCCCCGTTATGACTGGATACAACAACAGCTCGTAAGTAATTGATTATCATATCTATCAATAAGCATTTGCATAAGCTGACCTTCCCTGCAGAGTTCCGTGCTCAAAACTCATTTCAGCCATTTTAATTTTTTAAATACTGTTTCGTTATTTCGGTAATAATTACATGTAAGATTTCTTTGTATTGTTTTAGATGGTAAATATCATATAACTTTGTTTTTTTTTATTAATATGTCCAACTGGGATGTTCATTTTTTTAAATTTACAAATGTTAACAGAGTAACCGATTATCATTCTACTATATATTGTCTAAATGAAATGTTTCATCTTTATTGATCAGGTGAAGTGAAATGAATATTTCCGTTTATCATTTGATTGGTTGATAGCAATAATTTTTTTTGAAGGAATATATTAAGACCGTAATGAACGATTTCATCATCTAGGTAACCCTTCTTGAATATGTAATATTCTTGTTGACAGGATATTATTATTTTGTATATATGCATTTAACCTCACTTTTAAACGAAACGGATCCAACAAACATTTGATGCAACACACGGTATAACTGAACATTTTTTCAGTGCATTGCTTTATAAACAAGATTAGTTTGCATTAGCAAGACTGATTTCAAATTGCCTCTGTACTTGATTCATTGTGGTTGTATTGAAACAATTCTGTCAGCCTTACTTTAGAACTACCTAAACACTGTTCGTTTGTGTTCAATGGGTCTAACCAAAGGATGTTTTCAAAAGGTTGATTATCAAGTAATCAATAAGGTTGACAGTAATAATTTTGTTTCCTCTTTTTCTATTTCTAAAGTTGGAAAATAATTGAATGAAAAGTATCGTATTGTTTCCGTTGATTCATGTGTTTGTTTCTTTTTTGTTTCATATAATTTATACACATGCCCCGTTATGACTGGATACAACAACAGTTCGTAAGTAATTGATTATCATATCTATCAATAAGCATTTGCATAAGCTGACCCTCACTGCAGTGTTCCGTGCTCAAAACTCATTTCAGCCGTTTTAATTTTTTAAATGCTGTTTCTATATTTCAGTATAATTAGATGTAAGATTTCTTTTTATTGTTTTACATGGTAAATATCATATAACTTTGTTTTTTTTATTAATATGTCCAACTGGGATGTTCCTTTCTTTAAATTTACAAAAGTTAACAGAGTAACCGATTACCATTGTACTATATATTGTCTAAATGAAATGTTTCATCTTTATTGAACAGTTTAAGTGGAATGAATATTTCCGTTTATCATCTGATTGGTTGAGATCAATCATTTTTTTTGAAGGAATATATTAGAGCCCGTAATGAACGATTTCATCATCTAGGAAACCCTTCTTGAATATATAATATTCTTGTTGACAGGATATTATTATTTTGTATACATGCATTTAACCTCACTTTTAAACGAAACGGATCCAACAAACATTTGATGCAACACACGGTATAACTGAACATTTTTTCAGTGCATTGCTTTATAAACAAGATTAGTTTGCATTAGCAAAACTGATTTCAAATTGCCTCTGTACTTGATTCATTGTGGTTGTATTGAAACAATTCTGTCAGCCTTATTTTAGAACTACCTACACACTGTTCGTTTGTGTTCAATGGGTCTAACCAAAGGATGTTTTCAAAAGGTTGATTATCAAGTAATCAATAAGGTTGACAGTAATAATTTTGTTTCCTCTTTTCCTATATCTAAAGTTGGAAAATAATTGAATGAAAAGTATCGTATTGTTTCCGTTGATTCATGTGTTTGTTTCTTTTTTGTTTCATATAATTTATACACATGCCCCGTTATGACTGGATACAACAACAGTTGGTAAGTAATTGATTATCATATCTATCAATAAGCATTTGCATAAGCTGACCTTCCCTGCAGAGTTCCGTGCTCAAACCTCATTTCAGCCATTTTAATTTTTTAAATACTGTTTCTTTATTTCGGTAATAATTACATGTAAGATTTCTTTGTATTGTTTTACATGGTAAATATCATATAACTTTGTTTTTTTTTATTAATATGTCCAACTGGGATGTTCATTTTTTTAAATTTACAAATGTTAACAAAGTAACCGATTATCATTCTACTATATATTGTCTAAATGAAATGTTTCATCTTTATTGATCAGGTGAAGTGAAATGAATATTTCCGTTTATCATCTGATTGGTTAATAGCAATCATTTTTTTTTGAAGGAATATATTAAGCCCGTAATGAACGATTTCATCATCTAGGTAACCCTTCTTGAATATGTAATATTCTTGTTGACAGGATATTATTATTTTGTATATATGCATTTAACCTCACTTTTAAACGAAACGGATCCAACAAACATTTGATGCAACACACGGTATAACTGAACATTTTTTCAGTGCATTGCTTTATAAACAAGATTAGTTTGCATTAGCAAGACTGATTTCAAATTGCCTCTGTACTTGATTCATTGTGGTTGTATTGAAACAATTCTGTCAGCCTTATTTTAGAACTACCTACACACTGTTCGTTTGTGTTCAATGGGTCTAACCAAAGGATGTTTTCAAAAGGTTGATTATCAAGTAATCAATAAGGTTGACAGTAATAATTTTGTTTCCTCTTTTTCTATTTCTAAAGTTGGAAAATAATTGAATGATAAGTATCGTATTGTTTCCGTTGATTCATGTGTTTGTTTCTTTTTTGTTTCATATAATTTATACACATGCCCCGTTATGACTGGATACAACAACAGCTGCTCGTAAGTAATTGATTATCATATCTATCAATAAGCATTTACATAAGCTGACCCTCCCTGCAGTGTTCCGTGCTCAAAACTCATTTCAGCCGTTTTAATTTTTTAAATGCTGTTTCTTTATTTCAGTATAATAAGATGTAAGATTTCTTTTTATTGTTTTACATGGTAAATATTATATAACTTTGTTTTTTTATTAATATGTCCAACTGGGATGTTCATTTCTTTAAATTTACAAAAGTTAACAGAGTAACCGATTACCATTGTACTATATATTGTCTAAATGAAATGTTTCATCTTTATTGATCAGTTTAAGTGGAATGAATATTTCCGTTTATCATCTGATTGGTTGAGATCAATAATTTTTTTTGAATGAATATATTAGAGCCCGTAATGAACGATTTCATCATCTAGGAAACCCTTCTTGAATATATAATATTCTTGTTGACAGGATATTATTATTTTGTATATATGCATTTAACCTCACTTTTAAACGAAACGGATCCAACAAACATTTGATGCAACACACGGTATAACTGAACATTTTTTCAGTGCATTGCTTTATAAACAAGATGAGTTTGCATTAGCAAGACTGATTTCAAATTGCCTCTGTACTTGATTCAGACACACAACTTTTCTTCTTCCCTTTACTAGAATAACAAAAGTTTCCTATAAATACGATCAACTATTCTGCAATGCGACTTTTCTTCTTTCCTTGTCAAGTATTACAATTATTTCCCATCAATATGATTAACTATTCTGCAATGTAATATGACAAAATATTTGTATATGTTTGTCGAAAGTTTAGTGTACATCGACTAGACCAAACAAAACATATCCAGACTGATTCATCAAGCCTCTTTATACCATTTTATAAGTTTGCATACGTTAAATTTATTTCAAATTGCCCCTGCAAAAGGTGGCTCCTCAAGTAATCAATAACGTTTACAGTTATTAATGCGTTTTCTCTTTTTTTCTTCAAAAGGTTAAAAAATATTTGAACGATAAGTACTCTTTTGTCTATGCTGATACCTGTTTTTGTTCTTTTGCTTTGTTCCATATACACATCTGCCCCTCTATGACTGGATACAACAACAGAATGTAAGTTATTTCTTTTCATAACTATAAACTTCAAGTCTTTAAATAATGTTTCATTATTTCGGTGTACCTAGATGTAATATCTTGTTCTATTGTCTTTCATGGTTAATATCCTAATATGTTTTTTTTATAAAATGGCAAAGTGAGGGGTTCGTTTTTTTTAATTTACACATGTTAACAGAAAAACTGATTATGATTGTAATATATATTGTCTTAATCAAATTATTCTTCATTATTGATTTGCTCTAGCAAAAAGAATATTTCCCTATATCACCTAATCTGATTAGTCGTAATAAATCATTTTTATTAAAGGAATTTATTGAAGCTCGACCTATACGATTCCATCATCACGCTGATCCTTCTTTGTTGACAGGATATTAATATTTGTATATGCATTAACCCTCACTTTTAAACAAAACGTATCTGGCGAACATTTCATGCAACATTCGTTTTAAATTATCATTTCGTAGTGAATGGCTTAATGAAAAAGATTTATTGAAGTCAAATAGAGAATGGCAGCTGAAAAAGTATTATCATATAGACTAATGTACCTGAGTTATTTTAATCAAGAATAAACAAGGACAAAAATTAAATTGGAAAGCTGTTATAACTTCAAGGATTAAATAACTTCAATACCCACGAGTTTTCAGTTTTCCTTGTCAAGCATTACAATGGTTTCCCATCAATATGATCAACTATTCTGCAATGTAATATGACAAAACGTTTGTATATTTTTGTCGAAAGTTCAGTGTACATCAACTAGACCAAGTAAAATATAACTGATTCATAAAGCCTCTTTATATAATTTTATTAGTTTGCATTAGCAAGACTGATTTCAAATTGCCTCTGTACTTGATTCATTGTGGTTGTATTGAAACAATTCTTTCAACCATATTTTAGAACTATCTACACACTGTTCGTTTGTGTTCAATGGGTCTAACCAAAGGATGTTTTCAAAAGGTTGATTATCAAGTAATCGATAAGGTTGACAGTTATAATTTTGTTTCCTCTTTTCCTATTTCAAAAGTTGAAAAATAATTGAATGAAAAGTATCGTATGTTTCCGTTGATTCATGTGTTTGTTTCTTTTTTGTTTCATATAATTTATACACATGCCCCGTTATGACTGGATACAACAACAGCTCGTAAGTAATTGATTATCATATCTATCAATAAGCATTTGCATAAGCTGACCCTCCCTGCAGTGTTCCGTGCTCAAAACTCATTTCAGCCGTTTTAATTTTTTAAATGCTGTTTCTTTATTTCAGTATAATTAGATGTAAGATTTTTTTTTATTGTTTTACATGGTAAATATCATATAACTTTGGTTTTTTTATTAATATGTCCAACTGGGATGTTCATTTCTTTAAATTAAGAAATGTTAACAGAGTAACTGATTACCATTCTACTATATATTGTCTTAATGAAATGTTTCATCTTTATTGATCAGTTTAAGTGAAATGAATATTTCCGTTTATCATCTGATTGATTGATAGCAATCATTTTTTTGAAGGAATATATTAGAGCCCGTAATGAACGATTTCATCATCTAGGAAACCCTTCTTGAATATGTAATATTCTTGTTGACAGGATATTATTATTTTGTATATATGCATTTAACCTCACTTTTAAACGAAACGGATCCAACAAACATTTGATGCAACACACGGTATAACTGAACCTTTTTTCAGTGCATTGCTTTATAAACAAGATTAGTTTGCATTAGCAAGACTGATTTCAAATTGCCTCTGTACTTGATTCATTGTGGTTGTATTGAAACAATTCTGTCAGCCTTATTTTAGAACTACCTACACACTGTTCGTTTGTGTTCAATGGGTCTAACCAAAGGATGTTTTCAAAAGGTTGATTATCAAGTAATCAATAAGGTTGACAGTAATAATTTGTTTCCTCTTTTCCTATTTCTAAAGTTGGAAAATAATTGAATGAAAAGTATCGTATTGTTTCCGTTGATTCATGTGTTTGTTTCTTTTTTGTTTCATATAATTTATACACATGCCCCGTTATGACTGGATACAACAACAGCTCGTAAGTAATTGATTATCATATCTATCAATAAGCATTTGCATAAGCTGACCCTCCCTGCAGTGTTCCGTGCTCAAAACTCATTTCAGCCGTTTTAATTTTTTAAATGCTGTTTCTTTATTTCAGTATAATTAGATGTAAGATTTTTTTTATTGTTTTACATGGTAAATATCATATAACTTTGTTTTTTATTAATATGTCCAACTGGGATGTTCATTTCTTAAAATTAAGAAATGTTAACAGAGTAACCGATTACCATTGTACTATATATTGTCTAAATGAAATGTTTCATCTTTATTGATCAGTTTAAGTGGAATGAATATTTCCGTTTATCATCTGATTGGTTGAGATCAATCATTTTTTTTGAAGGAATATATTAGAGCCCGTAATGAACGATTTCATCATCTAGGAAACCCTTCTTGAATATATAATATTCTTGTTGACAGGATATTATTATTTTGTGTATATGCATTTAACCTCACTTTTAAACGAAACGGATCCAACAAACATCTGATGCAACACACGGTATAACTGAACATTTTTTCAGTGTATTGCTTTATAAACAAGATTAGTTTGCATTAGCAAGACTGATTTCAAATTGCCTCTGTACTTGATTCATTGTGGTTGTATTGAAATAATTCTGTCAGCCTTATTTTAGAACTACCTACACACTGTTCGTTTGTGTTCAATGGGTCTAACCAAAGGATGTTTTCAAAAGGTTGATTATCAAGTAATCAATAAGGTTGACAGTAATAATTTTGTTTCCTCTTTTCCTATTTCTAAAGTTGGAAAATAATTGAATGAAAAGTATCGTATTGTTTCCGTTGATTCATGTGTTTGTTTCTTTTTTGTTTCATATAATGTATACACATGCCCCGTTATGACTGGATACAACAACAGCTCGTAAGTAATTGATTATCATATCTATCAATAAGCATTTGCATAAGCTGACCCTCCCTGCAGTGTTCCGTGTTCAAAACTCATTTCAGCCGTTTTAATTTTTCAAATACTGTTTCTTTATTTCAGTATAATTAGATGTAAGATTTCTTTTTATTGTTTTACATGGTAAATATCATATAACTTTGTTTTTTTATTAATATGTCCAACTGGGATGTTCATTTCTTTAAATTAAGAAATGTTAACAGAGTAACTGATTACCATTCTACTATATATTGTCTTAATGAAATGTTTCATCTTTATTGATCAGTTTAAGTGAAATGAATATTTCCGTTTATCATCTGATTGGTTGATAGCAATCATTTTTTGAAGGAATATATTAGAGCCCGTAATGAACGATTTCATCATCTAGGTAACCCTTCTTGAATATGTAATATTCTTGTTGACAGGATATTATTATTTTGTATATATGCATTTAACCTCACTTTTAAACGAAACGGACCCAACAAACATTTGATGCAACATACGGTATAACTGAACATTTTGCAGTGCATTGCTTAATAAACAAGATTAATTTGAAATCAAATAGGGACTAGCAGTTGATAAAGCATTATTATATAGGCTAATGCAACTGAGTTGTTTTTTTTATCAAGAATGAACAAGAAAACATCTTAAATTTGAAGGCTGCTATAACTTTTATTATGATTTAATTACTTCAAGACACACAACTTTTCTTCTTCCCTTGACTAGAATTACAAAAGTTTCCTATACATACGATCAACTATTCTGCAATGCGACTTTTCTTCTTTCCTTGTCAAGTATTACAATTATTTCCCATCAATATGATTAACTATTCTGCAATGTAATATGACAAAATATTTGTATATGTTTGTCGAAAGTTTAGTGTACATCGACTAGACCAAACAAAACATATCCAGACTGATTCATCAAGCCTCTTTATACCATTTTATAAGTTTGCATACGTTAAATTTATTTCAAATTGCCCTTGCAAAAGGTGGCTCCTCAAGTAATAAATAACGTTTACAGCTATTTTATGTGTTTCCTTTTTTTTTCTTCAAAAGGTTAAAACATATTTGAACGATAAGTACTATATTGACTATGTTGAAACATGTTTTTGTTCCTTTGTTTTGTTCCATATACACATCTGCCCCTCTATGACTGGATACAACAACAGAACGTAAGTTATTTCTTTTCATAACTATAAACTTCAAGTCTTTAAATAATGTTTCATTATTTCGATGTACTTAGATGTAATATCTTGTTCTATTGTCTTTCATGGTTAATATCCTAATATGTTTTTTTTTTTAAATGGCAAAGTGAGGGGTTCGTTTTTTTTAATTTACACATGTTAACAGAAAAACTGATTATGATTGTAATATATATTGTCTTAATCAAATTATTCTTCATTATTGATTTGCTCTAGCAAAAAGAATATTTCCCTATATCACCTAATCTGATTAGTCGTAATAAATCATTTTTATTAAAGGAATTTATTGAAGCTCGACCTATACGATTCCATCATCACGCTGATCCTTCTTTGTTGACAGGATATTAATATTTGTATATGCATTAACCCTCACTTTTAAACAAAACGTATCTGGCGAACATTTCATGCAACATTCGTTTTAAATTATCATTTCGTAGTGAATGGCTTAATGAAAAAGATTTATTGAAGTCAAATAGAGAATGGCAGCTGAAAAAGTATTATCATATAGACTAATGTACCTGAGTTATTTTAATCAAGAATAAACAAGGACAAAAATTAAATTGGAAAGCTGTTATAACTTCAAGGATTTAATAACTTCAATACCCACGAGTTTTCAGTTTTCCTTGTCAAGCATTACAATGGTTTCCCATCAATATGATCAACTATTCTGCAATGTAATATGACAAAACGTTTGTATATTTTTGTCGAAAGTTCAGTGTACATCAACTAGACCAAGTAAAATATAACTGATTCATAAAGCCTCATTATATAATTTTATTAGTTTGCATTAGCAAGACTGATTTCAAATTGCCTCTGTACTTGATTCATTGTGGTTGTATTGAAACAATTCTTTCAACCATAGTTTAAAACTACCTACACACTGTTCGTTTGTGTTCAATGGGTCTAACCAAAGGATGTTTTCAACAGGTTGATTATCAGGTAATCAATAAGGTTGACAGTTATAATTTTGTTTCCTCTTTTCCTATTTCAAAAGTTGAAAAATAATTGAATGAAAAGTATCGTATTGTCTTTGTTGATTCACGTGTTTGTTCCTCTCTGTTTCATATGATTTATACACATGCCCCTTTATGACTGGATACAGGATTAGCTCGTAAGTAATTGATTATCATATCTATCAATAAGCATTTGCATAAGCTGACCCTCCCTGCAGTGTTCCGTGCTCAAAACTCATTTCAGCCATTTTGATTTTTTAAATGCTGTTTCTTTATTTCAGTATAATTAGATGTAAGATTTCTTTTTATTGTTTTACAAGGTAAATATCATATAACTTTGGTTTTTTTATTAATATGTCCAACTGGGATGTTCATTTCTTTAAATTTACAAAAGTTAACAGAGTAACCGGTTACCATTGTACTATATATTGTCTAAATGAAATGTTTCATCTTTATTGATCAGTTTAAGTGGAATGAATATTTCCGTTTATCATCTGATTGGTTGAGATCAATCATTTTTTTGAAGGAATATATTAGAGCCCGTAATGAACGATTTCATCATCTAGGAAACCCTTCTTGAATATATAATATTCTTGTTGACAGGATATTATTATTTTGTATATAGGTACTTCTGAAGACGTACCTTTTCACGTTTGCATATTAGTGACAACTTAGACGTCATGTATATACTGACATTTGTTTATCTACAGTAGATGTAGTTCGTATTTATTTGCGATTTTTTATATTATCACATTAGCTTAGATTGTAATTACTTCTTTATTTATGCAGTGTAAGTATCAAATTATTATCTACATGTTGTGAAGCGCTTTAGAGTAATTTTACAAATTATATAGAGCGCTATATAAATGTTGTATATTATAATTATTATTATTATAATTATATGCATTTAACCTCACTTTTAAACGAAACGGATCCAACAAACATTTGATGCAACACACGGTATAACTGAACATTTTTTCAGTGCATTGCTTTATAAACAAGATTAGTTTGCATTAGCAAAACTGATTTCAAATTGCCTCTGTACTTGATTCATTGTGGTTGTATTGAAACAATTCTGTCAGCCTTATTTTAGAACTACCTACACACTGTTCGTTTGTGTTCAATGGGTCTAACCAAAGGATGTTTTCAAAAGGTTGATTATCAAGTAATCAATAAGGTTGACAGTAATAATTTTGTTTCCTCTTTTCCTATATCTAAAGTTTGAAAATAATTGAATGAAAAATATCGTATTGTTTCCGTTGATTCATGTGTTTGTTTCTTTTTTCTTTCATATAATTTATACACATGCCCCGTTATGACTGGATACAACAACAGTTGGTAAGTAATTGATTATCATATCTATCAATAAGCATTTGCATAAGCTGACCTTCCCTGCAGAGTTCCGTGCTCAAAACTCATTTCAGCCATTTTAATTTTTTGAATACTGTTTCTTTATTTCGGTAATAACTAGATGTAAGATTTCTTTTTATTGTTTTACATGGTAAATATCATATAACTTTGTTTTTTTTTATTAATATGTCCAACTGGGATGTTCATTTCTTTAAATTTACAAATGTTAACAGAGTAACCGATTATCATTCTACTATATATTGTCTAAATGAAATGTTTCATCTTTATTGATCAGGTGACGTGAAATGAATATTTCCGTTTATCATCTGATTGGTTGATAGCAATCATTTTTTTTGAAGGAATATATTAAGCCCGTAATGAACGATTTCATCATCTAGGAAACCCTTCTTGAATATGTAATATTCTTGTTGACAGGATATTATTATTTTGTATATATGCATTTAACCTCACTTTTAAACGAAACGGATCCAACAAACATTTGATGCAACACACGGTATAACTGAACATTTTTCAGTGCATTGCTTTATAAACAAGATGAGTTTGCATTAGCAAGACTGATTTCAAATTGCCTCTGTACTTGATTCATTGTGGTTGTATTGAAACAATTCTGTCAGCCTTATTTTAGAACTACCTACACACTGTTCGTTTGTGTTCAATGGGTCGAACCAAAGGATGTTTTCAAAAGGTTGATTATCAAGTAATCAATAAGGTTGACAGTAATAATTTTGTTTCCTCTTTTCCTATTTCTAAAGTTGGAAAATAATTGAATGATAAGTATCGTATTGTCTTTGTTGATTCATGTGTTTGTTCCTTTTCTGTTTCATATGATTTATACACATGCCCCTTTATGACTGGATACAGAAGAAGCTCGTAAGTAATTGATTATCATATCTATCAATAAGCTGACCCTCCCTGCAGTGTTCCGTGCTCAAAACTCATTTCAGCCGTTTTAATTTTTTTAAATGCTGTTTCTTTATTTCGGTAATAATTAGATGTAAGATTTCTTTTTATTGTTTTACATGGTAAATATCATATAACTTTGTTTTTTTTATTAATATGTCCAACTGGGATGTTCATTTCTTTAAATTTACAAAAGTTAACAGAGTAACCGATTACCATTGTACTATATATTGTCTAAATGAAATGTTTCATCTTTATTGATCAGTTTAAGTGGAATGAATATTTCCGTTTATCATCTGATTGGTTGAGATCAATAATTTTTTTTGAAGGAATATATTAGAGCCCGTAATGAACGATTTCATCATCTAGGAAACCCTTCTTGAATATATAATATTCTTGTTGACAGGATATTATTATTTTGTATATATGCATTTAACCTCACTTTTAAACGAAACGGATCCAACAAACATTTGATGCAACACACGGTATAAATGAACATTTTTTCAGTGCATTGCTTTATAAACAAGATTATTTTGCATTAGCAAGACTGATTTCAAATTGCCTCTGTACTTGATTCATTGTGGTTGTATTGAAACAATTCTGTCAGCCTTATTTTAGAACTACCTACACACTGTTCGTTTGTGTTCAATGGGTCTAACCAAAGGATGTTTTCAAAAGGTTGATTATCAAATAATCAATAAGGTTGACAGTAATAATTTTGTTTCCTCTTTTCCTATTTCTAAAGTTGGAAAATAATTGAATGAAAAGTATCGTATTGTTTCCGTTGATTCATGTGTTTGTTTCTTTTTTGTTTCATATTATTTATACACATGCCCCGTTATGACTGGATACAACAACAGTTGGTAAGTAATTGATTATCATATCTATCAATAGGCATTTGCATAAGCTGATCCTCCCTGCAGTGTTCCGTGCTCAAAACTCATTTCAGCCGTTTTAATTTTTTTAAATGCTGTTTCTTTATTTCAGTATAATTAGATGTAAGATTTCTTTTTATTGTTTTACATGGTAAATATCATATAACTTTGTTTTTTTTATTAATATGTCCAACTGGGATGTTCATTTCTTTAAATTTACAAAAGTTAACAGAGTAACCGATTACCATTGTACTATATATTGTCTAAATGAAATGTTTCATCTTTATTGATCAGTTTAAGTGAAATGAATATTTCCGTTTATCATCTGATTGGTTGATAGCAATCATTTTTTTTTTGAAGGAATATATTAAGCCCGTAATGAACGATTTCATCATCTAGATAACCCTTCTTGAATATGTAATATTCTTGTTGACAGGATATTATTATTTTGTATATATGCATTTAACCTCCCTTTTAAACGAAACGGACCCAACAAACATTTGATGCAACACACGGTATAACTGAACATTTTTTCAGTGCATTGCTTTATAAACAAGATTAGTTTGCATTAGCAAAACTGATTTCAAATTGCCTCTGTACTTGATTCATTGTGGTTGTATTGAAACAATTCTGTCAGCCTTATTTTAGAACTACCTAAAAACCTGTTCGTTTGTGTTCAATGGGTCTAACCAAAGGATGTTTTCAAAAGGTTGATTATCAAGTAATCAATAAGGTTGACAGTAATAATTTTGTTTCCTCTTTTCCTATATCTAAAGTTGGAAAATAATTGAATGAAAAGTATCGTATTGTTTCCGTTGATTCATTTGTTTGTTTCTTTTTTGTTTCATATAATTTATACACATGCCCCGTTATGACTGGATACAACAACAGCTCGTAAGTAATTGATTATCATATCTATCAATAAGCATTTGCATAAGCTGACCTTCCCTGCAGAGTTCCGTGCTCAAAACTCATTTCAGCCATTTTAATTTTTTAAATACTGTTTCGTTATTTCGGTAATAATTACATGTAAGATTTCTTTGTATTGTTTTAGATGGTAAATATCATATAACTTTGTTTTTTTTTATTAATATGTCCAACTGGGATGTTCATTTTTTTAAATTTACAAATGTTAACAGAGTAACCGATTATCATTCTACTATATATTGTCTAAATGAAATGTTTCATCTTTATTGATCAGGTGAAGTGAAATGAATATTTCCGTTTATCATTTGATTGGTTGATAGCAATAATTTTTTTTTGAAGGAATATATTAAGACCGTAATGAACGATTTCATCATCTAGGTAACCCTTCTTGAATATGTAATATTCTTGTTGACAGGATATTATTATTTTGTATATATGCATTTAACCTCACTTTTAAACGAAACGGATCCAACAAACATTTGATGCAACACACGGTATAACTGAACATTTTTTCAGTGCATTGCTTTATAAACAAGATTAGTTTGCATTAGCAAGACTGATTTCAAATTGCCTCTGTACTTGATTCATTGTGGTTGTATTGAAACAATTCTGTCAGCCTTACTTTAGAACTACCTACACACTGTTCGTTTGTGTTCAATGGGTCTAACCAAAGGATGTTTTCAAAAGGTTGATTATCAAGTAATCAATAAGGTTGACAGTAATAATTTTGTTTCCTCTTTTTCTATTTCTAAAGTTGGAAAATAATTGAATGAAAAGTATCGTATTGTTTCCGTTGATTCATGTGTTTGTTTCTTTTTTGTTTCATATAATTTATACACATGCCCCGTTATGACTGGATACAACAACAGTTCGTAAGTAATTGATTATCATATCTATCAATAAGCATTTGCATAAGCTGACCCTCACTGCAGTGTTCCGTGCTCAAAACTCATTTCAGCCGTTTTAATTTTTTAAATGCTGTTTCTATATTTCAGTATAATTAGATGTAAGATTTCTTTTTATTGTTTTACATGGTAAATATCATATAACTTTGTTTTTTTTATTAATATGTCCAACTGGGATGTTCCTTTCTTTAAATTTACAAAAGTTAACAGAGTAACCGATTACCATTGTACTATATATTGTCTAAATGAAATGTTTCATCTTTATTGAACAGTTTAAGTGGAATGAATATTTCCGTTTATCATCTGATTGGTTGAGATCAATCATTTTTTTTGAAGGAATATATTAGAGCCCGTAATGAACGATTTCATCATCTAGGAAACCCTTCTTGAATATATAATATTCTTGTTGACAGGATATTATTATTTTGTATACATGCATTTAACCTCACTTTTAAACGAAACGGATCCAACAAACATTTGATGCAACACACGGTATAACTGAACATTTTTTCAGTGCATTGCTTTATAAACAAGATTAGTTTGCATTAGCAAAACTGATTTCAAATTGCCTCTGTACTTAATTCATTGTGGTTGTATTGAAACAATTCTGTCAGCCTTATTTTAGAACTACCTACACACTGTTCGTTTGTGTTCAATGGGTCTAACCAAAGGATGTTTTCAAAAGGTTGATTATCAAGTAATCAATAAGGTTGACAGTAATAATTTTGTTTCCTCTTTTCCTATATCTAAAGTTGGAAAATAATTGAATGAAAAGTATCGTATTGTTTCCGTTGATTCATGTGTTTGTTTCTTTTTTGTTTCATATAATTTATACACATGCCCCGTTATGACTGGATACAACAACAGTTGGTAAGTAATTGATTATCATATCTATCAATAAGCATTTGCATAAGCTGACCTTCCCTGCAGAGTTCCGTGCTCAAACCTCATTTCAGCCATTTTAATTTTTTAAATACTGTTTCTTTATTTCGGTAATAATTACATGTAAGATTTCTTTGTATTGTTTTACATGGTAAATATCATATAACTTTGTTTTTTTTTATTAATATGTCCAACTGGGATGTTCATTTTTTTAAATTTACAAATGTTAACAGAGTAACCGATTATCATTCTACTATATATTGTCTAAATGAAATGTTTCATCTTTATTGATCAGGTGAAGTGAAATGAATATTTCCGTTTATCATCTGATTGGTTAATAGCAATCATTTTTTTTTTGAAGGAATATATTAAACCCGTAATGAACGATTTCATCATCTAGGTAACCCTTCTTGAATATGTAATATTCTTGTTGACAGGATATTATTATTTTGTATATATGCATTTAACCTCACTTTTAAACGAAACGGATCCAACAAACATTTGATGCAACACACGGTATAACTGAACATTTTTTCAGTGCATTGCTTTATAAACAAGATTAGTTTGCATTAGCAAGACTGATTTCAAATTGCCTCTGTACTTGATTCATTGTGGTTGTATTGAAACAATTCTGTCAGCCTTATTTTTGAACTACCTACACACTGTTCGTTTGTGTTCAATGGGTCTAACCAAAGGATGTTTTCAAAAGGTTGATTATCAAGTAATCAATAAGGTTGACAGTAATAATTTTGTTTCCTCTTTTTCTATTTCTAAAGTTGGAAAATAATTGAATGATAAGTATCGTATTGTTTCCGTTGATTCATGTGTTTGTTTCTTTTTTGTTTCATATAATTTATACACATGCCCCGTTATGACTGGATACAACAACAGCTGCTCGTAAGTAATTGATTATCATATCTATCAATAAGCATTTACATAAGCTGACCCTCCCTGCAGTGTTCCGTGCTCAAAACTCATTTCAGCCGTTTTAATTTTTTAAATGCTGTTTCTTTATTTCAGTATAATAAGATGTAAGATTTCTTTTTATTGTTTTACATGGTAAATATTATATAACTTTGTTTTTTTATTAATATGTCCAACTGGGATGTTCATTTCTTTAAATTTACAAAAGTTAACAGAGTAACCGATTACCATTGTACTATATATTGTCTAAATGAAATGTTTCATCTTTATTGATCAGTTTAAGTGAAATGAATATTTCCGTTTATCATCTGATTGGTTGAGATCAATAATTTTTTTTGAATGAATATATTAGAGCCCGTAATGAACGATTTCATCATCTAGGAAACCCTTCTTGAATATATAATATTCTTGTTGACAGGATATTATTATTTTGTATGTATGCATTTAACCTCACTTTTAAACGAAACGGATCCAACAAACATTTGATGCAACACACGGTATAACTGAACATTTTTTCAGTGCATTGCTTTATAAACAAGATTAGTTTGCATTAGCAAGACTGATTTCAAATTGCCTCTGTACTTGATTCAGACACACAACTTTTCTTCTTCCCTTTACTAGAATAACAAAAGTTTCCTATAAATACGATCAACTATTCTGCAATGCGACTTTTCTTCTTTCCTTGTCAAGTATTACAATTATTTCCCATCAATATGATTAACTATTCTGCAATGTAATATGACAAAATATTTGTATATATTTGTCGAAAGTTTAGTGTACATCGACTAGACCAAACAAAACATATCCAGACTGATTCATCAAGCCTCTTTATACCATTTTATAAGTTTGCATACGTTAAATTTATTTCAAATTGCCCCTGCAAAAGGTGGCTCCTCAAGTAATCAATAACGTTTACAGTTATTAATGCTTTTTCTCTTTTTTTCTTCAAAAGGTTAAAAAATATTTGAACGATAAGTACTCTTTTGTCTATGCTGATACCTGTTTTTGTTCTTTTGCTTTGTTCCATATACACATCTGCCCCTCTATGACTGGATACAACAACAGAATGTAAGTTATTTCTTTTCATAACTATAAACTTCAAGTCTTTAAATAATGTTTCATTATTTCGGTGTACCTAGATGTAATATCTTGTTCTATTGTCTTTCATGGTTAATATCCTAATATGTTTTTTTTATAAAATGGCAAAGTGAGGGGTTCGTTTTTTTTAATTTACACATGTTAACAGAAAAACTGATTATGATTGTAATATATATTGTCTTAATCAAATTATTCTTCATTATTGATTTGCTCTAGCAAAAAGAATATTTCCCTATATCACCTAATCTGATTAGTCGTAATAAATCATTTTTATTAAAGGAATTTATTGAAGCTCGACCTATACGATTCCATCATCACGCTGATCCTTCTTTGTTGACAGGATATTAATATTTGTATATGCATTAACCCTCACTTTTAAACAAAACGTATCTGGCGAACATTTCATGCAACATTCGTTTTAAATTATCATTTCGTAGTGAATGGCTTAATGAAAAAGATTTATTGAAGTCAAATAGAGAATGGCAGCTGAAAAAGTATTATCATATAGACTAATGTACCTGAGTTATTTTAATCAAGAATAAACAAGGACAAAAATTAAATTGGAAAGCTGTTATAACTTCAAGGATTTAATAACTTCAATACCCACGAGTTTTCATTTTTCCTTGTCAAGCATTACAATGGTTTCCCATCAATATGATCAACTATTCTGCAATGTAATATGACAAAACGTTTGTATATTTTTGTCGAAAGTTCAGTGTACATCAACTAGACCAAGTAAAATATAACTGATTCATAAAGCCTCTTTATATAATTTTATTAGTTTGCATTAGCAAGACTGATTTCAAATTGCCTCTGTACTTGATTCATTGTAGTTGTATTGAAACAATTCTTTCAACCATATTTTAGAACTATCTACACACTGTTCGTTTGTGTTCAATGGGTCTAACCAAAGGATGTTTTCAAAAGGTTGATTATCAAATAATCAATAAGGTTGACAGTAATAATTTTGTTTCCTCTTTTCCTATTTCTAAAGTTGGAAAATAATTGAATGAAAAGTATCGTATTGTTTCCGTTGATTCATGTGTTTGTTTCTTTTTTGTTTCATATTATTTATACACATGCCCCGTTATGACTGGATACAACAACAGTTGGTAAGTAATTGATTATCATATCTATCAATAGGCATTTGCATAAGCTGATCCTCCCTGCAGTGTTCCGTGCTCAAAACTCATTTCAGCCGTTTTAATTTTTTTAAATGCTGTTTCTTTATTTCAGTATAATTAGATGTAAGATTTCTTTTTATTGTTTTACATGGTAAATATCATATAACTTTGTTTTTTTTATTAATATGTCCAACTGGGATGTTCATTTCTTTAAATTTACAAAAGTTAACAGAGTAACCGATTACCATTGTACTATATATTGTCTAAATGAAATGTTTCATCTTTATTGATCAGTTTAAGTGAAATGAATATTTCCGTTTATCATCTGATTGGTTGATAGCAATCATTTTTTTTTTGAAGGAATATATTAAGCCCGTAATGAACGATTTCATCATCTAGATAACCCTTCTTGAATATGTAATATTCTTGTTGACAGGATATTATTATTTTGTATATATGCATTTAACCTCCCTTTTAAACGAAACGGACCCAACAAACATTTGATGCAACACACGGTATAACTGAACATTTTTTCAGTGCATTGCTTTATAAACAAGATTAGTTTGCATTAGCAAAACTGATTTCAAATTGCCTCTGTACTTGATTCATTGTGGTTGTATTGAAACAATTCTGTCAGCCTTATTTTAGAACTACCTAAAAACCTGTTCGTTTGTGTTCAATGGGTCTAACCAAAGGATGTTTTCAAAAGGTTGATTATCAAGTAATCAATAAGGTTGACAGTAATAATTTTGTTTCCTCTTTTCCTATATCTAAAGTTGGAAAATAATTGAATGAAAAGTATCGTATTGTTTCCGTTGATTCATTTGTTTGTTTCTTTTTTGTTTCATATAATTTATACACATGCCCCGTTATGACTGGATACAACAACAGCTCGTAAGTAATTGATTATCATATCTATCAATAAGCATTTGCATAAGCTGACCTTCCCTGCAGAGTTCCGTGCTCAAAACTCATTTCAGCCATTTTAATTTTTTAAATACTGTTTCGTTATTTCGGTAATAATTACATGTAAGATTTCTTTGTATTGTTTTAGATGGTAAATATCATATAACTTTGTTTTTTTTTATTAATATGTCCAACTGGGATGTTCATTTTTTTAAATTTACAAATGTTAACAGAGTAACCGATTATCATTCTACTATATATTGTCTAAATGAAATGTTTCATCTTTATTGATCAGGTGAAGTGAAATGAATATTTCCGTTTATCATTTGATTGGTTGATAGCAATAATTTTTTTTTGAAGGAATATATTAAGACCGTAATGAACGATTTCATCATCTAGGTAACCCTTCTTGAATATGTAATATTCTTGTTGACAGGATATTATTATTTTGTATATATGCATTTAACCTCACTTTTAAACGAAACGGATCCAACAAACATTTGATGCAACACACGGTATAACTGAACATTTTTTCAGTGCATTGCTTTATAAACAAGATTAGTTTGCATTAGCAAGACTGATTTCAAATTGCCTCTGTACTTGATTCATTGTGGTTGTATTGAAACAATTCTGTCAGCCTTACTTTAGAACTACCTACACACTGTTCGTTTGTGTTCAATGGGTCTAACCAAAGGATGTTTTCAAAAGGTTGATTATCAAGTAATCAATAAGGTTGACAGTAATAATTTTGTTTCCTCTTTTTCTATTTCTAAAGTTGGAAAATAATTGAATGAAAAGTATCGTATTGTTTCCGTTGATTCATGTGTTTGTTTCTTTTTTGTTTCATATAATTTATACACATGCCCCGTTATGACTGGATACAACAACAGTTCGTAAGTAATTGATTATCATATCTATCAATAAGCATTTGCATAAGCTGACCCTCACTGCAGTGTTCCGTGCTCAAAACTCATTTCAGCCGTTTTAATTTTTTAAATGCTGTTTCTATATTTCAGTATAATTAGATGTAAGATTTCTTTTTATTGTTTTACATGGTAAATATCATATAACTTTGTTTTTTTTATTAATATGTCCAACTGGGATGTTCCTTTCTTTAAATTTACAAAAGTTAACAGAGTAACCGATTACCATTGTACTATATATTGTCTAAATGAAATGTTTCATCTTTATTGAACAGTTTAAGTGGAATGAATATTTCCGTTTATCATCTGATTGGTTGAGATCAATCATTTTTTTTGAAGGAATATATTAGAGCCCGTAATGAACGATTTCATCATCTAGGAAACCCTTCTTGAATATATAATATTCTTGTTGACAGGATATTATTATTTTGTATACATGCATTTAACCTCACTTTTAAACGAAACGGATCCAACAAACATTTGATGCAACACACGGTATAACTGAACATTTTTTCAGTGCATTGCTTTATAAACAAGATTAGTTTGCATTAGCAAAACTGATTTCAAATTGCCTCTGTACTTAATTCATTGTGGTTGTATTGAAACAATTCTGTCAGCCTTATTTTAGAACTACCTACACACTGTTCGTTTGTGTTCAATGGGTCTAACCAAAGGATGTTTTCAAAAGGTTGATTATCAAGTAATCAATAAGGTTGACAGTAATAATTTTGTTTCCTCTTTTCCTATATCTAAAGTTGGAAAATAATTGAATGAAAAGTATCGTATTGTTTCCGTTGATTCATGTGTTTGTTTCTTTTTTGTTTCATATAATTTATACACATGCCCCGTTATGACTGGATACAACAACAGTTGGTAAGTAATTGATTATCATATCTATCAATAAGCATTTGCATAAGCTGACCTTCCCTGCAGAGTTCCGTGCTCAAACCTCATTTCAGCCATTTTAATTTTTTAAATACTGTTTCTTTATTTCGGTAATAATTACATGTAAGATTTCTTTGTATTGTTTTACATGGTAAATATCATATAACTTTGTTTTTTTTTATTAATATGTCCAACTGGGATGTTCATTTTTTTAAATTTACAAATGTTAACAGAGTAACCGATTATCATTCTACTATATATTGTCTAAATGAAATGTTTCATCTTTATTGATCAGGTGAAGTGAAATGAATATTTCCGTTTATCATCTGATTGGTTAATAGCAATCATTTTTTTTTTGAAGGAATATATTAAACCCGTAATGAACGATTTCATCATCTAGGTAACCCTTCTTGAATATGTAATATTCTTGTTGACAGGATATTATTATTTTGTATATATGCATTTAACCTCACTTTTAAACGAAACGGATCCAACAAACATTTGATGCAACACACGGTATAACTGAACATTTTTTCAGTGCATTGCTTTATAAACAAGATTAGTTTGCATTAGCAAGACTGATTTCAAATTGCCTCTGTACTTGATTCATTGTGGTTGTATTGAAACAATTCTGTCAGCCTTATTTTTGAACTACCTACACACTGTTCGTTTGTGTTCAATGGGTCTAACCAAAGGATGTTTTCAAAAGGTTGATTATCAAGTAATCAATAAGGTTGACAGTAATAATTTTGTTTCCTCTTTTTCTATTTCTAAAGTTGGAAAATAATTGAATGATAAGTATCGTATTGTTTCCGTTGATTCATGTGTTTGTTTCTTTTTTGTTTCATATAATTTATACACATGCCCCGTTATGACTGGATACAACAACAGCTGCTCGTAAGTAATTGATTATCATATCTATCAATAAGCATTTACATAAGCTGACCCTCCCTGCAGTGTTCCGTGCTCAAAACTCATTTCAGCCGTTTTAATTTTTTAAATGCTGTTTCTTTATTTCAGTATAATAAGATGTAAGATTTCTTTTTATTGTTTTACATGGTAAATATTATATAACTTTGTTTTTTTATTAATATGTCCAACTGGGATGTTCATTTCTTTAAATTTACAAAAGTTAACAGAGTAACCGATTACCATTGTACTATATATTGTCTAAATGAAATGTTTCATCTTTATTGATCAGTTTAAGTGAAATGAATATTTCCGTTTATCATCTGATTGGTTGAGATCAATAATTTTTTTTGAATGAATATATTAGAGCCCGTAATGAACGATTTCATCATCTAGGAAACCCTTCTTGAATATATAATATTCTTGTTGACAGGATATTATTATTTTGTATGTATGCATTTAACCTCACTTTTAAACGAAACGGATCCAACAAACATTTGATGCAACACACGGTATAACTGAACATTTTTTCAGTGCATTGCTTTATAAACAAGATTAGTTTGCATTAGCAAGACTGATTTCAAATTGCCTCTGTACTTGATTCAGACACACAACTTTTCTTCTTCCCTTTACTAGAATAACAAAAGTTTCCTATAAATACGATCAACTATTCTGCAATGCGACTTTTCTTCTTTCCTTGTCAAGTATTACAATTATTTCCCATCAATATGATTAACTATTCTGCAATGTAATATGACAAAATATTTGTATATATTTGTCGAAAGTTTAGTGTACATCGACTAGACCAAACAAAACATATCCAGACTGATTCATCAAGCCTCTTTATACCATTTTATAAGTTTGCATACGTTAAATTTATTTCAAATTGCCCCTGCAAAAGGTGGCTCCTCAAGTAATCAATAACGTTTACAGTTATTAATGCTTTTTCTCTTTTTTTCTTCAAAAGGTTAAAAAATATTTGAACGATAAGTACTCTTTTGTCTATGCTGATACCTGTTTTTGTTCTTTTGCTTTGTTCCATATACACATCTGCCCCTCTATGACTGGATACAACAACAGAATGTAAGTTATTTCTTTTCATAACTATAAACTTCAAGTCTTTAAATAATGTTTCATTATTTCGGTGTACCTAGATGTAATATCTTGTTCTATTGTCTTTCATGGTTAATATCCTAATATGTTTTTTTTATAAAATGGCAAAGTGAGGGGTTCGTTTTTTTTAATTTACACATGTTAACAGAAAAACTGATTATGATTGTAATATATATTGTCTTAATCAAATTATTCTTCATTATTGATTTGCTCTAGCAAAAAGAATATTTCCCTATATCACCTAATCTGATTAGTCGTAATAAATCATTTTTATTAAAGGAATTTATTGAAGCTCGACCTATACGATTCCATCATCACGCTGATCCTTCTTTGTTGACAGGATATTAATATTTGTATATGCATTAACCCTCACTTTTAAACAAAACGTATCTGGCGAACATTTCATGCAACATTCGTTTTAAATTATCATTTCGTAGTGAATGGCTTAATGAAAAAGATTTATTGAAGTCAAATAGAGAATGGCAGCTGAAAAAGTATTATCATATAGACTAATGTACCTGAGTTATTTTAATCAAGAATAAACAAGGACAAAAATTAAATTGGAAAGCTGTTATAACTTCAAGGATTTAATAACTTCAATACCCACGAGTTTTCATTTTTCCTTGTCAAGCATTACAATGGTTTCCCATCAATATGATCAACTATTCTGCAATGTAATATGACAAAACGTTTGTATATTTTTGTCGAAAGTTCAGTGTACATCAACTAGACCAAGTAAAATATAACTGATTCATAAAGCCTCTTTATATAATTTTATTAGTTTGCATTAGCAAGACTGATTTCAAATTGCCTCTGTACTTGATTCATTGTAGTTGTATTGAAACAATTCTTTCAACCATATTTTAGAACTATCTACACACTGTTCGTTTGTGTTCAATGGGTCTAACCAAAGGATGTTTTCAAAAGGTTGATTATCAAGTAATCAATAAGGTTGACAGTTATAATTTTGTTTCCTCTTTTCCTATTTTAAAAGTTGGAAAATAATTGAATGAAAAGTATCGTATTGTTTCCGTTGATTCATGTGTTTGTTTCTTTTTTGTTTCATATAATTTATACACATACCCCTTTATGACTGGATACAACAACAGCTCGTAAGTAATTGATTATCATATCTATCAATAAGCATTTGCATAAGCTGACCCTCCCTGCAGTGTTCCGTGCTCAAAACTCATTTCAGCCGTTTTAATTTTTTAAATGCTGTTTCTTTATTTCAGTATAATTAGATGTAAGATTTCTTTTTATTGTTTTACATGGTAAATATCATATAACTTTGTTTTTTTTTATTAATATGTCCAACTGGGATGTTCATTTCTTTATATTTACAAAAGTTAACAGAGTAACCGATTACCATTGTACTATATATTGTCTAAATGAAATGTTTCATCTTTATTGATCAGTTTAAGTGGAATGAATATTTCCGTTTATCATCTGATTGGTTGAGATCAATCATTTTTTTTGAAGGAATATATAAGAGCCCGTAATGAACGATTTCATCATCTTGGAAACCCTTCTTAAATATATAATATTCTTGTTGACAGGATATTATTATTTTGTATATATGCATTTAACCTCACTTTTAAACGAAACGGATCCAACAAACATTTGATGCAACACACGGTATAACTGAACATTTTTTCAGTGCATTGCTTTATAAACAAGATTAGTTTGCATTAGCAAGACTGATTTCAAATTGCCTCTGTACTTGATTCATTGTGGTTGTATTGAAACAATTCTGTCAGCCTTATTTTAGAACTACCTACACACTGTTCGTTTGTGTTCAATGGGTCTAACCAAAGGATTTTTTCAAAAGGTTGATTATCAAGGAATCAATAAGGTTGACAGTAATAATTTTGTTTCCTCTTTTCCTATTTCAAAAGTTGAAAAATAATTGAATGATAAGTATCGTATTGTCTTCGTTGATTCATGAGTTTGTCCCTTTTTTGTTTCATATAATTTATACACATGCCCCTTTATGACTGGATACAACAACAGCTGCTCGTAAGTAATTGATTATCATATCTATCAATAGGCATTTGCATAAGCTGATCCTCCCTGCAGTGTTCCGTGCTCAAAACTCATTTCAGCCGTTTTAATTTTTTTAAATGCTGTTTCTTTATTCAGTATAATTAGATGTAAGATTTCTTTTTATTGTTTTACATGGTAAATATCATATAACTTTGTTTTTTTTATTAATATGTCCAACTGGGATGTTCATTTCTTTAAATTTACAAAAGTTAACAGAGTAACCGATTACCATTGTACTATATATTGTCTAAATGAAATGTTTCATCTTTATTGATCAGTTTAAGTGAAATGAATATTTCCGTTTATCATCTGATTGGTTGATAGCAATCATTTTTTTTTGAAGGAATATATTAAGCCCGTAATGAACGATTTCATCATCTAGATAACCCTTCTTGAATATGTAATATTCTTGTTGACAGAATATTATTATTTTGTATATATGCATTTAACCTCCCTTTTAAACGAAACGGACCCAACAAACATTTGATGCAACACACGGTATAACTGAACATTTTTTCAGTGCATTGCTTTATAAACAAGATTAGTTTGCATTAGCAAAACTGATTTCAAATTGCCTCTGTACTTGATTCATTGTGGTTGTATTGAAACAATTCTGTCAGCCTTATTTTAGAACTACCTAAAAACCTGTTCGTTTGTGTTCAATGGGTCTAACCAAAGGATGTTTTCAAAAGGTTGATTATCAAGTAATCAATAAGGTTGACAGTAATAATTTTGTTTCCTCTTTTCCTATATCTAAAGTTGGAAAATAATTGAATGAAAAGTATCGTATTGTTTCCGTTGATTCATGTGTTTGTTTCTTTTTTGTTTCATATAATTTATACACATGCCCCGTTATGACTGGATACAACAACAGTTGGTAAGTAATTGATTATCATATCTATCAATAAGCATTTGCATAAGCTGACCTTCCCTGCAGAGTTCCGTGCTCAAAACTCATTTCAGCCATTTTAATTTTTTAAATACTGTTTCTTTATTTCGGTAATAATTAAATGTAAGATTTCTTTGTATTGTTTTAGATGGTAAATATCATATAACTTTGTTTTTTTTTATTAATATGTCCAACTGGGATGTTCATTTTTTTAAATTTACAAATGTTAACAGAGTAACCGATTATCATTCTACTATATATTGTCTAAATGAAATGTTTCATCTTTATTGATCAGGTGAAGTGAAATGAATATTTCCGTTTATCATTTGATTGGTTGATAGCAATAATTTTTTTTTGAAGGAATATATTAAGCCCGTAATGAACGATTTCATCATCTAGGTAACCCTTCTTGAATATGTAATATTCTTGTTGACAGGATATTATTATTTTGTATATATGCATTTAACCTCACTTTTAAACGAAACGGATCCAACAAACATTTGATGCAACACACGGTATAACTGAACATTTTTTCAGTGCATTGCTTTATAAACAAGATGAGTTTGCATTAGCAAGACTGATTTCAAATTGCCTCTGTACTTGATTCATTGTGGTTGTATTGAAACAATTCTGTCAGCCTTATTTTAGAACTACCTACACACTGTTCGTTTGTGTTCAATGGGTCTAACCAAAGGATGTTTTCAAAAGGTTGATTATCAAGTAATCAATAAGGTTGACAGTAATAATTTTGTTTCCTCTTTTTCTATTTCTAAAGTTGGAAAATAATTGAATGATAAGTATCGTATTGTTTCCGTTGATTCATGTGTTTGTTTCTTTTTTGTTTCATATAATTTATACACATGCCCCGTTATGACTGGATACAACAACAGCTGCTCGTAAGTAATTGATTATCATATCTATCAATAAGCATTTACATAAGCTGACCCTCCCTGCAGTGTTCCGTGCTCAAAACTCATTTCAGCCGTTTTAATTTTTTAAATGCTGTTTCTTTATTTCAGTATAATAAGATGTAAGATTTCTTTTTATTGTTTTACATGGTAAATATCATATAACTTTGTTTTTTTTATTAATATGTCCAACTGGGATGTTCATTTCTTTAAATTTACAAAAGTTAACAGAGTAACCGATTACCATTGTACTATATATTGTCTAAATGAAATGTTTCATCTTTATTGATCAGTTTAAGTGGAATGAATATTTCCGTTTATCATCTGATTGGTTGAGATCAATCATTTTTTTTGAAGGAATATATTAGAGCCCGTAATGAACGATTTCATCATCTAGGAAACCCTTCTTGAATATATAATATTCTTGTTGACAGGATATTATTATTTTGTATACATGCATTTAACCTCACTTTTAAACGAAACGGATCCAACAAACATTTGATGCAACACACGGTATAACTGAACATTTTTTCAGTGCATTGCTTTATAAACAAGATTAGTTTGCATTAGCAAGACTGATTTCAAATTGCCTCTGTACTTGATTCATTGTGGTTGTATTGAAACAATTTTGTCAGCCTTATTTTAGAACTACCTACACACTGTTCGTTTGTGTTCAATGGGTCTAACCAAAGGATGTTTTCAAAAGGTTGATTATCAAGTAATCAATAAGGTTGACAGTAATAATTTTGTTTCCTCTTTTCCTATATCTAAAGTTGGAAAATAATTGAATGAAAAGTATCGTATTGTTTCCGTTGATTCATGTGTTTGTTTCTTTTTTGTTTCATATAATTTATACACATGCCCCGTTATGACTGGATACAACAACAGTTGGTAAGTAATTGATTATCATATCTATCAATAAGCATTTGCATAAGCTGACCCTCCCTGCAGTGTTCCGTGCTCAAAACTCATTTCAGCCGTTTTAATTTTTTAAATGCTGTTTCTTTATTTCAGTATAATTAGATGTAAGATTTCTTTTTATTGTTTTACATGGTAAATATCATATAACTTTGTTTTTTTTATTAATATGTCCAACTGGGATGTTCATTTCTTTAAATTTACAAAAGTTAACAGAGTAACCGATTACCATTGTACTATATATTGTCTAAATGAAATGTTTCATCTTTATTGATCAGTTTAAGTGGAATGAATATTTCCGTTTATCATCTGATTGGTTGAGATCAATCATTTTTTTTGAAGGAATATATTAGAGCCCGTAATGAACGATTTCATCATCTAGGAAACCCTTCTTGAATATATAATATTCTTGTTGACAGGATATTATTATTTTGTATATATGCATTTAACCTCACTTTTAAACGAAACGGATCCAACAAACATTTGATGCAACACACGGTATAACTGAACATTTTTTCAGTGCATTGCTTTATAAACAAGATTAGTTTGCATTAGCAAGACTGATTTCAAATTGCCTCTGTACTTGATTCAGACACACAACTTTTCTTCTTCCCTTGACTAGAATAACAAAAGTTTCCTATAAATACGATCAACTATTCTGCAATGCGACTTTTCTTCTTTCCTTGCCTTGTCAAGTATTACAATTATTTCCCATCAATATGATTAACTATTCTGCAATGTAATATGACAAAATATTTGTATATGTTTGTCGAAAGTTTAGTGTACATCGACTAGACCAAACCAAACATATCCAGACTGATTCATCAAGCCTCTTTATACCATTTTATAAGTTTGCATACGTTAAATTTATTTCAAATTGCCCCTGCAAAAGGTGGCTCCTCAAGTAATCAATAACGTTTACAGTTATTAATGCGTTTTCTCTTTTTTTCTTCAAAAGGTTAAAAAATATTTGAACGATAAGTACTCTTTTGTCTATGCTGATACCTGTTTTTGTTCTTTTGCTTTGTTCCATATACACATCTGCCCCTCTATGACTGGATACAACAACAGAATGTAAGATATTTCTTTTCATAACTATAAACTTCAAGTCTTTAAATAATGTTTCATTATTTCGGTGTACCTAGATGTAATATCTTGTTCTATTGTCTTTCATGGTTAATATCCTAATATGTTTTTTTTATAAAATGGCAAAGTGAGGGGTTCGTTTCTTTTAATTTACACATGTTAACAGAAAAACTGATTATGATTGTAATATATATTGTCTTAATCAAATTATTCTTCATTATTGATTTGCTCTAGCAAAAAGAATATTTCCCTTTATCACCTAATCTGATTAGTCGTAATAAATCATTTTTATTAAAGGAATTTATTGAAGCTCGACCTATACGATTCCATCATCACGCTGATCCTTCTTTGTTGACAGGATATTAATATTTGTATATGCATTAACCCTCACTTTTAAACAAAACGTATCTGGCGAACATTTCATGCAACATTCGTTTTAAATTATCATTTCGTAGTGAATGGCTTAATGAAAAAGATTTATTGAAGTCAAATAGAGAATGGCAGCTGAAAAAGTATTATCATATAGACTAATGTACCTGAGTTATTTTAATCAAGAATAAACAAGGACAAAAATTAAATTGGAAAGCTGTTATAACTTCAAGGATTTAATAACTTCAATACCCACGAGTTTTCATTTTTCCTTGTCAAGCATTACAATGGTTTCCCATCAATATGATCAACTATTCTGCAATGTAATATGACAAAACGTTTGTATATTTTTGTCGAAAGTTCAGTGTACATCAACTAGACCAAGTAAAATATAACTGATTCATAAAGCCTCTTTATATAATTTTATTAGTTTGCATTAGCAAGACTGATTTCAAATCGCCTCTGTACTTGATTCATTGTGGTTGTATTGAAACAATTCTTTCAACCATATTTTAGAACTACCTACACACTGTTCGTTTGTGTTCAATGGGTCTAACCAAAGGATGTTTTCAAAAGGTTGATTATCAAGTAATCAATAAGGTTGACAGTAATAATTTTGTTTCCTCTTTTTCTATTTCTAAAGTTGGAAAATAATTGAATGAAAAGTATCGTATTGTTTCCGTTGATTCATGTGTTTGTCCCTTTTTTGTTTCATATAATTTATACACATGCCCCTTTATGACTGGATACAACAACAGCTGCTCGTAAGTAATTGATTATCATATCTATCAATAGGCATTTGCATAAGCTGATCCTCCCTGCAGTGTTCCGTGCTCAAAACTCATTTCAGCCGTTTTAATTTTTTTAAATGCTGTTTCTTTATTTCAGTATAATTAGATGTAAGATTTCTTTTTATTGTTTTACATGGTAAATATCATATAACTTTGTTTTTTTTATTAATATGTCCAACTGGGATGTTCATTTCTTTAAATTTACAAAAGTTAACAGAGTAACCGATTACCATTGTACTATATATTGTCTAAATGAAATGTTTCATCTTTATTGATCAGTTTAAGTGAAATGAATATTTCCGTTTATCATCTGATTGGTTGATGGCAATCATTTTTTTTTGAAGGAATATATTAAGCCCGTAATGAACGATTTCATCATCTAGATAACCCTTCTTGAATATGTAATATTCTTGTTGACAGGATATTATTATTTTGTATATATGCATTTAACCTCCCTTTTAAACGAAACGGACCCAACAAACATTTGATGCAACACACGGTATAACTGAACATTTTTTCAGTGCATTGCTTTATAAACAAGATTAGTTTGCATTAGCAAAACTGATTTCAAATTGCCTCTGTACTTGATTCATTGTGGTTGTATTGAAACAATTCTTTCAACCATATTTTAGAACTACCTACACACTGTTCGTTTGTGTTCAATGGGTCTAACCAAAGGATGTTTTCAAAAGGTTGATTATCAAGTAATCAATAAGGTTGACAGTAATAATTTTGTTTCCTCTTTTTCTATTTCTAAAGTTGGAAAATAATTGAATGAAAAGTATCGTATTGTTTCCGTTGATTCATGTGTTTGTTTCTTTTTTGTTTCATATAATTTATACACATGCCCCGTTATGACTGGATACAACAACAGTTGGTAAGTAATTGATTATCATATCTATCAATAAGCATTTGCATAAGCTGACCTTCCCTGCAGAGTTCCGTGCTCAAACCTCATTTCAGCCATTTTAATTTTTTAAATACTGTTTCTTTATTTCGGTAATAATTACATGTAAGATTTCTTTGTATTGTTTTACATGGTAAATATCATATAACTTTGTTTTTTTTTATTAATATGTCCAACTGGGATGTTCTTTTTTTAAATTTACAAATGTTAACAGAGTAACCGATTATCATTCTACTATATATTGTCTAAATGAAATGTTTCATCTGTATTGATCAGGTGAAGTGAAATGAATATTTCCGTTTATCATCTGATTGGTTAATAGCAATCATTTTTTTTTGAAGGAATATATTAAGCCCGTAATGAACGATTTCATCATCTAGGTAACCCTTCTTGAATATGTAATATTCTTGTTGACAGGATATTATTATTTTGTATATATGCATTTAACCTCACTTTTAAACGAAACGGATCCAACAAACATTTGATGCAACACACGGTATAACTGAACATTTTTTCAGTGCATTGCTTTATAAACAAGATGAGTTTGCATTAGCAAGACTGATTTCAAATTGCCTCTGTACTTGATTCATTGTGGTTGTATTGAAACAATTCTGTCAGCCTTATTTTAGAACTACCTACACACTGTTCGTTTGTGTTCAATGGGTCTAACCAAAGGATGTTTTCAAAAGGTTGATTATCAAGTAATCAATAAGGTTGACAGTAATAATTTTGTTTCCTCTTTTTCTATTTCTAAAGTTGGAAAATAATTGAATGATAAGTATCGTATTGTTTCCGTTGATTCATGTGTTTGTTTCTTTTTTGTTTCATATAATTTATACACATGCCCCGTTATGACTGGATACAACAACAGCTGCTCGTAAGTAATTGATTATCATATCTATCAATAAGCATTTACATAAGCTGACCCTCCCTGCAGTGTTCCGTGCTCAAAACTCATTTCAGCCGTTTTAATTTTTTAAATGCTGTTTCTTTATTTCAGTATAATAAGATGTAATATTTCTTTTTATTGTTTTACATGGTAAATATCATATAACTTTGTTTTTTTTATTAATATGTCCAACTGGGATGTTCATTTCTTTAAATTTACAAAAGTTAACAGAGTAACCGATTACCATTGTACTATATATTGTCTAAATGAAATGTTTCATCTTTATTGATCAGTTTAAGTGGAATGAATATTTCCGTTTATCATCTGATTGGTTGAGATCAATAATTTTTTTTGAAGGAATATATTAGAGCCCGTAATGAACGATTTCATCATCTAGGAAACCCTTCTTGAATATATAATATTCTTGTTGACAGGATATTATTATTTTGTATACATGCATTTAACCTCACTTTTAAACGAAACGGATCCAACAAACATTTGATGCAACACACGGTATAACTGAACATTTTTTCAGTGCATTGCTTTATAAACAAGATTAGTTTGCATTAGCAAGACTGATTTCAAATTGCCTCTGTACTTGATTCATTGTGGATGTATTGAAACAATTTTGTCAGCCTTATTTTAGAACTACCTACACACTGTTCGTTTGTGTTCAATGGGTCTAACCAAAGGATGTTTTCAAAAGGTTGATTATCAAGTAATCAATAAGGTTGACAGTAATAATTTTGTTTCCTCTTTTCCTATTTCTAAAGTTGGAAAATAATTGAATGAAAAGTATCGTATTGTTTCCGTTGATTCATGTGTTTGTTTCTTTTTTGTTTCATATAATTTATACACATGCCCCGTTATGACTGGATACAACAACAGTTGGTAAGTAATTGATTATCATATCTATCAATAAGCATTTGCATAAGCTGACCCTCCCAGTGTTCCGTGCTCAAAACTCATTTCAGCCGTTTTAATTTTTTAAATGCTGTTTCTTTATTTCAGTATAATTAGATGTAAGATTTCTTTTTATTGTTTTACATGGTAAATATCATATAACTTTGTTTTTTTTATTAATATGTCCAACTGGGATGTTCATTTCTTTAAATTTACAAAAGTTAACAGAGTAACCGATTACCATTGTACTATATATTGTCTAAATGAAATGTTTCATCTTTATTGATCAGTTTAAGTGGAATGAATATTTCCGTTTATCATCTGATTGGTTGAGATCAATAATTTTTTTTGAAGGAATATATTAGAGCCCGTAATGAACGATTTCATCATCTAGGAAACCCTTCTTGAATATATAATATTCTTGTTGACAGGATATTATTATTTTGTATATATGCATTTAACCTCACTTTTAAACGAAACGGATCCAACAAACATTTGATGCAACACACGGTATAACTGAACATTTTTTCAGTGCATTGCTTTATAAACAAGATTAGTTTGCATTAGCAAGACTGATTTCAAATTGCCTCTGTACTTGATTCAGACACACAACTTTTCTTCTTCCCTTGACTAGAATAACAAAAGTTTCCTATAAATACGATCAACTATTCTGCAATGCGACTTTTCTTCTTTCCTTGCCTTGTCAAGTATTACAATTATTTCCCATCAATATGATTAACTATTCTGCAATGTAATATGACAAAATATTTGTATATGTTTGTCGAAAGTTTAGTGTACATCGACTAGACCAAACAAAACATATCCAGACTGATTCATCAAGCCTCTTTATACCATTTTATAAGTTTGCATACGTTAAATTTATTTCAAATTGCCCCTGCAAAAGGTGGCTCCTCAAGTAATCAATAACGTTTACAGTTATTAATGCGTTTTCTCTTTTTTTCTTCAAAAGGTTAAAAAATATTTGAACGATAAGTACTCTTTTGTCTATGCTGATACCTGTTTTTGTTCTTTTGCTTTGTTCCATATACACATCTGCCCCTCTATGACTGGATACAACAACAGAATGTAAGATATTTCTTTTCATAACTATAAACTTCAAGTCTTTAAATAATGTTTCATTATTTCGGTGTACCTAGATGTAATATCTTGTTCTATTGTCTTTCATGGTTAATATCCTAATATGTTTTTTTTATAAAATGGCAAAGTGAGGGGTTCGTTTCTTTTAATTTACACATGTTAACAGAAAAACTGATTATGATTGTAATATATATTGTCTTAATCAAATTATTCTTCATTATTGATTTGCTCTAGCAAAAAGAATATTTCCCTTTATCACCTAATCTGATTAGTCGTAATAAATCATTTTTATTAAAGGAATTTATTGAAGCTCGACCTATACGATTCCATCATCACGCTGATCCTTCTTTGTTGACAGGATATTAATATTTGTATATGCATTAACCCTCACTTTTAAACAAAACGTATCTGGCGAACATTTCATGCAACATTCGTTTTAAATTATCATTTCGTAGTGAATGGCTTAATGAAAAAGATTTATTGAAGTCAAATAGAGAATGGCAGCTGAAAAAGTATTATCATATAGACTAATGTACCTGAGTTATTTTAATCAAGAATAAACAAGGACAAAAATTAAATTGGAAAGCTGTTATAACTTCAAGGATTTAATAACTTCAATACCCACGAGTTTTCATTTTTCCTTGTCAAGCATTACAATGGTTTCCCATCAATATGATCAACTATTCTGCAATGTAATATGACAAAACGTTTGTATATTTTTGTCGAAAGTTCAGTGTACATCAACTAGACCAAGTAAAATATAACTGATTCATAAAGCCTCTTTATATAATTTTATTAGTTTGCATTAGCAAGACTGATTTCAAATTGCCTCTGTACTTGATTCATTGTGGTTGTATTGAAACAATTCTTTCAACCATATTTTAGAACTACCTACACACTGTTCGTTTGTGTTCAATGGGTCTAACCAAAGGATGTTTTCAAAAGGTTGATTATCAAGTAATCAATAAGGTTGACAGTAATAATTTTGTTTCCTCTTTTTCTATTTCTAAAGTTGGAAAATAATTGAATGAAAAGTATCGTATTGTTTCCGTTGATTCATGTGTTTGTTTCTTTTTTGTTTCATATAATTTATACACATGCCCCGTTATGACTGGATACAACAACAGCTCGTAAGTAATTGATTATCATATCTATCAATAAGCATTTGCATAAGCTGACCTTCCCTGCAGAGTTCCGTGCTCAAAACTCATTTCAGCCATTTTAATTTTTTAAATACTGTTTCTTTATTTCGGTATAATTACATGTAAGATTTCTTTGTATTGTTTTACATGGTAAATATCATATAACTTTGTTTTTTTTTATTAATATGTCCAACTGGGATGTTCATTTTTTTAAATTTACAAATGTTAACAGAGTAACCGATTATCATTCTACTATATATTGTCTAAATGAAATGTTTCATCTTTATTGATCAGTTTAAGTGAAATGAATATTTCCGTTTATCATCTGATTGGTTGATAGCAATCTTTTTTTTTGAAGGAATATATTAAGCCCGTAATGAACGATTTCATCATCTAAGTAACCCTTCTTGAATATGTAATATTCTTGTTGACAGGATATTATTATTTTATATATATGCATTTAATCTCACTTTTAAACGAAACGGATCCAACAAACATTTGATGCAACACACGGTATAACTGAACATTTTTTCAGTGCATTGCTTTAAAAACAAGATTAGTTTGCATTAGCAAGACTGATTTCAAATTGCCTCTGTACTTGATTCATTGTGGTTGTATTGAAACAATTCTGTCAGCCTTATTTTAGAACTACCTACACACTGTTCGTTTGTGTTCAATGGGTCTAACCAAAGGATGTTTTCAAAAGGTTGATTATCAAGTAATCAATAAGGTTGACAGTTATAATTTTGTTTCCTCTTTTCCTATTTCAAAAGTTGAAAAATAATTGAATGATAAGTATCGTATTGTCTTCGTTGATTCATGAGTTTGTTTCTTTTTTGTTTCATATAATTTATACACATGCCCCGTTATGACTGGATACAACAACAGCTGCTCGTAAGTAATTGATTATCATATCTATCAATAGGCATTTGCATAAGCTGATCCTCCCTGCAGTGTTCCGTGCTCAAAACTCATTTCAGCCGTTTTAATTTTTTAAATGCTGTTTCTTTATTTCAGTATAATTAGATGTAAGATTTCTTTTTATTGTTTTACATGGTAAATATCATATAACTTTGTTTTTTTTATTAATATGTCCAACTGGGATGTTCATTTCTTTAAATTTACAAAAGTTAACAGAGTAACCGATTACCATTGTACTATATATTGTCTAAATGAAATGTTTCATCTTTATTGATCAGTTTAAGTGGAATGAATATTTCCGTTTATCATCTGATTGGTTGAGATCAATAATTTTTTTTGAAGGAATATATTAGAGCCCGTAATGAACGATTTCATCATCTAGGAAACCCTTCTTGAATATATAATATTCTTGTTGACAGGATATTATTATTTTGTATATATGCATTTAACCTCACTTTTAAACGAAACGGACCCAACAAACATTTGATGCAACATACGGTATAACTGAACATTTTGCAGTGCATTGCTTAATAAAGAAGATTAATTTGAAATCAAATAGGGACTAGCAGTTGATAAAGCATTATTATATAGGCTAATGCAACTGAGTTGTTTTTTTTATCAAGAATGAACAAGAAAACATCTTAAATTTGAAGGCTGCTATAACTTTTATTATGATTTAATTACTTCAAGACACACAACTTTTCTTCTTCCCTTGACTAGAATTACAAAAGTTTCCTATAAATACGATCAACTATTCTGCAATGCGACTTTTCTTCTTTCCTTGTCAAGTATTACAATTATTTCCCATCAATATGATTAACTATTCTGCAATGTAATATGACAAAATATTTGTATATGTTTGTCGAAAGTTTAGTGTACATCGACTAGACCAAACAAAACATATCCAGACTGATTCATCAAGCCTCTTTATACCATTTTATAAGTTTGCATACGTTAAATTTATTTCAAATTGCCCCTGCAAAAGGTGGCTCCTCAAGTAATCAATAACGTTTACAGCTATTTTATGTGTTTCCTTTTTTTTTCTTCAAAAGGTTAAAACATATTTGAACGATAAGTACTATATTGACTATGTTGAAACATGTTATTGTTCCTTTGTTTTGTTCCATATATACATCTGCCCCTCTATGACTGGATACAACAACAGAACGTAAGTTATTTCTTTTCATAACTATAAACTTCAAGTCTTTAAATAATGTTTCATTATTTCGATGTACCTAGATGTAATATCTTGTTCTATTGTCTTTCATGGTTAATATCCTAATATGTTTTTTTTTTAAATGGCAAAGTGAGGGGTTCGTTTTTTTTAATTTACACATGTTAACAGAAAAACTGATTATGATTGTAATATATATTGTTTTAATCAAATTATTCTTCATTATTGATTTGCTCTAGCAAAAAGAATATTTCCCTATATCACCTAATCTGATTAGTCGTAATAAATCATTTTTATTAAAGGAATTTATTGAAGCTCGAACTATACGATTCCATCATCACGCTGATCCTTCTTTGTTGACAGGATATTAATATTTGTATATGCATTAACCCTCACTTTTAAACAAAACGTATCTGGCGAACATTTCATGCAACATTCGTTTTAAATTATCATTTCGTAGTGAATGGCTTAATGAAAAAGATTTATTGAAGTCAAATAGAGAATGGCAGCTGAAAAAGTATTATCATATAGACTAATGTACCTGAGTTATTTTAATCAAGAATAAACAAGGACAAAAATTAAATTGGAAAGCTGTTATAACTTCAAGGATTTAATAACTTTAATACCCACGAGTTTTCAGTTTTCCTTGTCAAGCATTACAATGGTTTCCCATCAATATGATCAACTATTCTGCAATGTAATATGACAAAACGTTTGTATATTTTTGTCGAAAGTTCAGTGTACATCAACTAGACCAAGTAAAATATAACTGATTCATAAAGCCTCTTTATATAATTGTATTAGTTTGCATTAGCAAGACTGATTTCAAATTGCCTCTGTACTTGATTCATTGTGGTTGTATTGAAACAATTCTTTCAACCATATTTTAGAACTATCTACACACTGTTCGTTTGTGTTCAATGGGTCTAACCAAAGGATGTTTTCAAAAGGTTGATTATCAAGTAATCGATAAGGTTGACAGTTATAATTTTGTTTCCTCTTTTCCTATTTCAAAAGTTGAAAAATAATTGAATGAAAAGTATCGTATGTTTCCGTTGATTCATGTGTTTGTTTCTTTTTTGTTTCATATAATTTATACACATGCCCCGTTATGACTGGATACAACAACAGCTCGTAAGTAATTGATTATCATATCTATCAATAAGCATTTGCATAAGCTGACCCTCCCTGCAGTGTTCCGTGCTCAAAACTCATTTCAGCCGTTTTAATTTTTTAAATGCTGTTTCTTTATTTCAGTATAATTAGATGTAAGATTTTTTTTTATTGTTTTACATGGTAAATATCATATAACTTTGTTTTTTTTATTAATATGTCCAACTGGGATGTTCATTTCTTTAAATTAAGAAATGTTAACAGAGTAACTGATTACCATTCTACTATATATTGTCTTAATGAAATGTTTCATCTTTATTGATCAGTTTAAGTGAAATGAATATTTCCGTTTATCATCTGATTGGTTGATAGCAATCATTTTTTGAAGGAATATATTAGAGCCCGTAATGAACGATTTCATCATCTAGGAAACCCTTCTTGAATATGTAATATTCTTGTTGACAGGATATTATTATTTTGTATATATGCATTTAACCTCACTTTTAAACGAAACGGATCCAACAAACATTTGATGCAACACACGGTATAACTGAACCTTTTTTCAGTGCATTGCTTTATAAAAAAGATTAGTTTGCATTAGCAAGACTGATTTCAAATTGCCTCTGTACTTGATTCATTGTGGTTGTATTGAAACAATTCTGTCAGCCTTATTTTAGAACTACCTACACACTGTTCGTTTGTGTTCAATGGGTCTAACCAAAGGATGTTTTCAAAAGGTTGATTATCAAGTAATCAATAAGGTTGACAGTAATAATTTTGTTTCCTCTTTTCCTATTTCTAAAGTTGGAAAATAATTGAATGAAAAGTATCGTATTGTTTCCGTTGATTCATGTGTTTGTTTCTTTTTTGTTTCATATAATTTATACACATGCCCCGTTATGACTGGATACAACAACAGCTCGTAAGTAATTGATTATCATATCTATCAATAAGCATTTGCATAAGCTGACCCTCCCTGCAGTGTTCCGTGCTCAAAACTCATTTCAGCCGTTTTAATTTTTTAAATGCTGTTTCTTTATTTCAGTATAATAAGATGTAAGATTTCTTTTTATTGTTTTACATGGTAAATATCATATAACTTTGTTTTTTATTAATATGTCCAACTGGGATGTTCATTTCTTAAAATTAAGAAATGTTAACAGAGTAACCGATTACCATTGTACTATATATTGTCTAAATGAAATGTTTCATCTTTATTGATCAGTTTAAGTGGAATGAATATTTCCGTTTATCATCTGATTGGTTGAGATCAATAATTTTTTTTGAAGGAATATATTAGAGCCCGTAATGAACGATTTCATCATCTAGGAAACCCTTCTTGAATATATAATATTCTTGTTGACAGGATATTATTATTTTGTGTATATGCATTTAACCTCACTTTTAAACGAAACGGATCCAACAAACATTTGATGCAACACACGGTATAACTGAACATTTTTTCAGTGTATTGCTTTATAAACAAGATTAGTTTGCATTAGCAAGACTGATTTCAAATTGCCTCTGTACTTGATTCATTGTGGTTGTATTGAAACAATTCTGTCAGCCTTATTTTAGAACTACCTACACACTGTTCGTTTGTGTTCAATGGGTCTAACCAAAGGATGTTTTCAAAAGGTTGATTATCAAGTAATCAATAAGGTTGACAGTAATAATTTTGTTTCCTCTTTTCCTATTTCTAAAGTTGGAAAATAATTGAATGAAAAGTATCGTATTGTTTCCATTGATTCATGTGTTTGTTTCTTTTTTGTTTCATATAATGTATACACATGCCCCGTTATGACTGGATAAAACAACAGCTCGTAAGTAATTGATTATCATATCTATCAATAAGCATTTGCATAAGCTGACCCTCCCTGCAGTGTTCCGTGTTCAAAACTCATTTCAGCCGTTTTAATTTTTCAAATACTGTTTCTTTATTTCAGTATAATTAGATGTAAGATTTCTTTTTATTGTTTTACATGGTAAATATCATATAACTTTGTTTTTTTATTAATATGTCCAACTGGGATGTTCATTTCTTTAAATTAAGAAATGTTAACAGAGTAACTGATTACCATTCTACTATATATTGTCTTAATGAAATGTTTCATCTTTATTGATCAGTTTAAGTGAAATGAATATTTCCGTTTATCATCTGATTGGTTGATAGCAATCATTTTTTGAAGGAATATATTAGAGCCCGTAATGAACGATTTCATCATCTAGGTAACCCTTCTTGAATATGTAATATTCTTGTTGACAGGATATTATTATTTTGTATATATGCATTTAACCTCACTTTTAAACGAAACGGACCCAACAAACATTTGATGCAACATACGGTATAACTGAACATTTTGCAGTGCATTGCTTAATAAACAAGATTAATTTGAAATCAAATAGGGACTAGCAGTTGATAAAGCATTATTATATAGGCTAATGCAACTGAGTTGTTTTTTTATCAAGAATGAACAAGAAAACATCTTAAATTTGAAGGCTGCTATAACTTTTATTATGATTTAATTACTTCAAGACACACAACTTTTCTTCTTCCCTTGACTAGAATTACAAAAGTTTCCTATACATACGATCAACTATTCTGCAATGCGACTTTTCTTCTTTCCTTGTCAAGTATTACAATTATTTCCCATCAATATGATTAACTATTCTGCAATGTAATATGACAAAATATTTGTATATGTTTGTCGAAAGTTTAGTGTACATCGACTAGACCAAACAAAACATATCCAGACTGATTCATCAAGCCTCTTTATACCATTTTATAAGTTTGCATACGTTAAATTTATTTCAAATTGCCCTTGCAAAAGGTGGCTCCTCAAGTAATAAATAACGTTTACAGCTATTTTATGTGTTTCCTTTTTTTTTCTTCAAAAGGTTAAAACATATTTGAACGATAAGTACTATATTGACTATGTTGAAACATGTTTTTGTTCCTTTGTTTTGTTCCATATACACATCTGCCCCTCTATGACTGGATACAACAACAGAACGTAAGTTATTTCTTTTCATAACTATAAACTTCAAGTCTTTAAATAATGTTTCATTATTTCGATGTACTTAGATGTAATATCTTGTTCTATTGTCTTTCATGGTTAATATCCTAATATGTTTTTTTTTTTAAATGGCAAAGTGAGGGGTTCGTTTTTTTTAATTTACACATGTTAACAGAAAAACTGATTATGATTGTAATATATATTGTCTTAATCAAATTATTCTTCATTATTGATTTGCTCTAGCAAAAAGAATATTTCCCTATATCACCTAATCTGATTAGTCGTAATAAATCATTTTTATTAAAGGAATTTATTGAAGCTCGAACTATACGATTCCATCATCACGCTGATCCTTCTTTGTTGACAGGATATTAATATTTGTATATGCATTAACCCTCACTTTCAAACAAAACGTATCTGGCGAACATTTCATGCAACATTCGTTTTAAATTATCATTTCGTAGTGAATGGCTTAATGAAAAAGATTTATTGAAGTCAAATAAAGAATGGCAGCTGAAAAAGTATTATCATAGAGACTAATGTACCTGAGTTATTTTAATCAAGAATAAACAAGGACAAAAATTAAATTGGAAAGCTGTTATAACTTCAAGGATTTAATAACTTCAATACCCACGAGTTTTCAGTTTTCTTTGTCAAGCATTACAATGGTTTCCCATCAATATGATCAACTATTCTGCAATGTAATATGACAAAACGTTTGTATATTTTTGTCGAAAGTTCAGTGTACATCAACTAGACCAAGTAAAATATAACTGATTCATAAAGCCTCATTATATAATTTTATTAGTTTGCATTAGCAAGACTGATTTCAAATTGCCTCTGTACTTGATTCATTGTGGTTGTATTGAAACAATTCTTTCAACCATAGTTTAAAACTACCTACACACTGTTCGTTTGTGTTCAATGGGTCTAACCAAAGGATGTTTTCAACAGGTTGATTATCAGGTAATCAATAAGGTTGACAGTTATAATTTTGTTTCCTCTTTTCCTATTTCAAAAGTTGAAAAATAATTGAATGAAAAGTATCGTATTGTCTTTGTTGATTCACGTGTTTGTTCCTCTCTGTTTCATATGATTTATACACATGCCCCTTTATGACTGGATACAGGATTAACTCGTAAGTAATTGATTATCATATCTATCAATAAGCATTTGCATAAGCTGACCCTCCCTGCAGTGTTCCGTGCTCAAAACTCATTTCAGCCATTTTAATTTTTTAAATGCTGTTTCTTTATTTCAGTATAATTAGATGTAAGATTTCTTTTTATTGTTTTACAAGGTAAATATCATATAACTTTGTTTTTTTTATTAATATGTCCAACTGGGATGTTCATTTCTTTAAATTTACAAAAGTTAACAGAGTAACCGATTACCATTGTACTATATATTGTCTAAATGAAATGTTTCATCTTTATTGATCAGTTTAAGTGGAATGAATATTTCCGTTTATCATCTGATTGGTTGAGATCAATCATTTTTTTGAAGGAATATATTAGAGCCCGTAATGAACGATTTCATCATCTAGGAAACCCTTCTTGAATATATAATATTCTTGTTGACAGGATATTATTATTTTGTATATAGGTACTTCTGAAGACGTACCTTTTCACGTTTGCATATTAGTGACAACTTAGACGTCATGTATATACTGACATTTGTTTATCTACAGTAGATGTAGTTCGTATTTATTTGCGATTTTTTATATTATCACATTAGCTTAGATTGTAATTACTTCTTTATTTATGCAGTGTAAGTATCAAATTATTATCTACATGTTGTGAAGCGCTTTAGAGTAATTTTACAAATTATATAGAGCGCTATATAAATGTTGTATATTATAATTATTATTATTATAATTATATGCATTTAACCTCACTTTTAAACGAAACGGATCCAACAAACATTTGATGCAACACACGGTATAACTGAACATTTTTTCAGTGCATTGCTTTATAAACAAGATTAGTTTGCATTAGCAAAACTGATTTCAAATTGCCTCTGTACTTGATTCATTGTGGTTGTATTGAAACAATTCTGTCAGCCTTATTTTAGAACTACCTACACACTGTTCGTTTGTGTTCAATGGGTCTAACCAAAGGATGTTTTCAAAAGGTTGATTATCAAGTAATCAATAAGGTTGACAGTAATAATTTTGTTTCCTCTTTTCCTATATCTAAAGTTTGAAAATAATTGAATGAAAAATATCGTATTGTTTCCTTTGATTCATGTGTTTGTTTCTTTTTTCTTTCATATAATTTATACACATGCCCCGTTATGACTGGATACAACAACAGTTGGTAAGTAATTGATTATCATATCTATCAATAAGCATTTGCATAAGCTGACCTTCCCTGCAGAGTTCCGTGCTCAAAACTCATTTCAGCCATTTTAATTTTTTGAATACTGTTTCTTTATTTCGGTAATAACTAGATGTAAGATTTCTTTTTATTGTTTTACATGGTAAATATCATATAACTTTGTTTATTTTTATTAATATGTCCAACTGGGATGTTCATTTCTTTAAATTTACAAATGTTAACAGAGTAACCGATTATCATTCTACTATATATTGTCTAAATGAAATGTTTCATCTTTATTGATCAGGTGAAGTGAAATGAATATTTCCGTTTATCATCTGATTGGTTGATAGCAATCATTTTTTTTGAAGGAATATATTAAGCCCGTAATGAACGATTTCATCATCTAGGAAACCCTTCTTGAATATGTAATATTCTTGTTGACAGGATATTATTATTTTGTATATATGCATTTAACCTCACTTTTAAACGAAACGGATCCAACAAACATTTGATGCAACACACGGTATAACTGAACATTTTTTCAGTGCATTGCTTTATAAACAAGATGAGTTTGCATTAGCAAGACTGATTTCAAATTGCCTCTGTACTTGATTCATTGTGGTTGTATTGAAACAATTCTGTCAGCCTTATTTTAGAACTACCTACACACTGTTCGTTTGTGTTCAATGGGTCTAACCAAAGGATGTTTTCAAAAGGTTGATTATCAAGTAATCAATAAGGTTGACGGTAATAATTTTGTTTCCTCTTTTCCTATTTCAAAAGTTGAAAAATAATTGAATGATAAGTATCGTATTGTCTTTGTTGATTCATGTGTTTGTTCCTTTTCTGTTTCATATGATTTATACACATGCCCCTTTATGACTGGATACAGAAGAAGCTCGTAAGTAATTGATTATCATATCTATCAATAAGCTGACCCTCCCTGCAGTGTTCCGTGCTCAAAACTCATTTCAGCCGTTTTAATTTTTTTAAATGCTGTTTCTTTATTTCGGTAATAATTAGATGTAAGATTTCTTTTTATTGTTTTACATGGTAAATATCATATAACTTTGTTTTTTTTATTAATATGTCCAACTGGGATGTTCATTTCTTTAAATTTACAAAAGTTAACAGAGTAACCGATTACCATTGTACTATATATTGTCTAAATGAAATGTTTCATCTTTATTGATCAGTTTAAGTGGAATGAATATTTCCGTTTATCATCTGATTGGTTGAGATCAATAATTTTTTTTGAAGGAATATATTAGAGCCCGTAATGAACGATTTCATCATCTAGGAAACCCTTCTTGAATATATAATATTCTTGTTGACAGGATATTATTATTTTGTATATATGCATTTAACCTCACTTTTAAACGAAACGGATCCAACAAACATTTGATGCAACACACGGTATAACTGAACATTTTTTCAGTGCATTGCTTTATAAACAAGATTAGTTTGCATTAGCAAAACTGATTTCAAATTGCCTCTGTACTTGATTCATTGTGGTTGTATTGAAACAATTCTGTCAGCCTTATTTTAGAACTACCTACACACTGTTCGTTTGTGTTCAATGGGTCTAACCAAAGGATATTTTCAAAAGGTTGATTATCAAGTAATCAATAAGGTTGACAGTAATAATTTTGTTTCCTCTTTTTCCTATTTCTAAAGTTGGAAAATAATTGAATGAAAAGTATCGTATTGTTTCCGTTGATTCATGTGTTTGTTTCTTTTTTGTTTCATATTATTTATACACATGCCCCGTTATGACTGGATACAACAACAGTTGGTAAGTAATTGATTATCATATCTATCAATAGGCATTTGCATAAGCTGATCCTCCCTGCAGTGTTCCGTGCTCAAAACTCATTTCAGCCGTTTTAATTTTTTTAAATGCTGTTTCTTTATTTCAGTATAATTAGATGTAAGATTTCTTTTTATTGTTTTACATGGTAAATATCATATAACTTTGTTTTTTTTATTAATATGTCCAACTGGGATGTTCATTTCTTTAAATTTACAAAAGTTAACAGAGTAACCGATTACCATTGTACTATATATTGTCTAAATGAAATGTTTCATCTTTATTGATCAGTTTAAGTGAAATGAATATTTCCGTTTATCATCTGATTGGTTGATAGCAATCATTTTTTTTTGAAGGAATATATTAAGCCCGTAATGAACGATTTCATCATCTAGATAACCCTTCTTGAATATGTAATATTCTTGTTGACAGGATATTATTATTTTGTATATATGCATTTAACCTCCCTTTTAAACGAAACGGACCCAACAAACATTTGATGCAACACACGGTATAACTGAACATTTTTTCAGTGCATTGCTTTATAAACAAGATTAGTTTGCATTAGCAAAACTGATTTCAAATTGCCTCTGTACTTGATTCATTGTGGTTGTATTGAAACAATTCTGTCAGCCTTATTTTAGAACTACCTAAAAACCTGTTCGTTTGTGTTCAATGGGTCTAACCAAAGGATGTTTTCAAAAGGTTGATTATCAAGTAATCAATAAGGTTGACAGTAATAATTTTGTTTCCTCTTTTCCTATATCTAAAGTTGGAAAATAATTGAATGAAAAGTATCGTATTGTTTCCGTTGATTCATGTGTTTGTTTCTTTTTTGTTTCATATAATTTATACACATGCCCCGTTATGACTGGATACAACAACAGCTCGTAAGTAATTGATTATCATATCTATCAATAAGCATTTGCATAAGCTGACCTTCCCTGCAGAGTTCCGTGCTCAAAACTCATTTCAGCCATTTTAATTTTTTAAATACTGTTTCGTTATTTCGGTAATAATTACATGTAAGATTTCTTTGTATTGTTTTACATGGTAAATATCATATAACTTTGTTTTTTTTTATTAATATGTCCAACTGGGATGTTCATTTTTTTAAATTTACAAATGTTAACAGAGTAACCGATTATCATTCTACTATATATTGTCTAAATGAAATGTTTCATCTTTATTGATCAGGTGAAGTGAAATGAATATTTCCGTTTATCATTTGATTGGTTGATAGCAATAATTTTTTTTTGAAGGAATATATTAAGCCCGTAATGAACGATTTCATCATCTAGGTAACCCTTCTTGAATATGTAATATTCTTGTTGACAGGATATTATTATTTTGTATATATGCATTTAACCTCACTTTTAAACGAAACGGATCCAACAAACATTTGATGCAACACACGGTATAACTGAACATTTTTTCAGTGCATTGCTTTATAAACAAGATTAGTTTGCATTAGCAAGACTGATTTCAAATTGCCTCTGTACTTGATTCATTGTGGTTGTATTGAAACAATTCTGTCAGCCTTACTTAAGAACTACCTACACACTGTTCGTTTGTGTTCAATGGGTCTAACCAAAGGATGTTTTCAAAAGGTTGATTATCAAGTAATCAATAAGGTTGACAGTAATAATTTTGTTTCCTCTTTTTCTATTTCTAAAGTTGGAAAATAATTGAATGAAAAGTATCGTATTGTTTCCGTTGATTCATGTGTTTGTTTCTTTTTTGTTTCATATAATTTATACACATGCCCCGTTATGACTGGATACAACAACAGTTGGTAAGTAATTGATTATCATATCTATCAATAAGCATTTGCATAAGCTGACCCTCACTGCAGTGTTCCGTGCTCAAAACTCATTTCAGCCGTTTTAATTTTTTAAATGCTGTTTCTATATTTCAGTATAATTAGATGTAAGATTTCTTTTTATTGTTTTACATGGTAAATATCATATAACTTTGTTTTTTTTATTAATATGTCCAACTGGGATGTTCCTTTCTTTAAATTTACAAAAGTTAACAGAGTAACCGATTACCATTGTACTATATATTGTCTAAATGAAATGTTTCATCTTTATTGAACAGTTTAAGTGGAATGAATATTTCCGTTTATCATCTGATTGGTTGAGATCAATCATTTTTTTTGAAGGAATATATTAGAGCCCGTAATGAACGATTTCATCATCTAGGAAACCCTTCTTGAATATATAATATTCTTGTTGACAGGATATTATTATTTTGTATACATGCATTTAACCTCACTTTTAAACGAAACGGATCCAACAAACATTTGATGCAACACACGGTATAACTGAACATTTTTTCAGTGCATTGCTTTATAAACAAGATTAGTTTGCATTAGCAAAACTGATTTCAAATTGCCTCTGTACTTGATTCATTGTGGTTGTATTGAAACAATTCTGTCAGCCTTATTTTAGAACTACCTACACACTGTTCGTTTGTGTTCAATGGGTCTAACCAAAGGATGTTTTCAAAAGGTTGATTATCAAGTAATCAATAAGGTTGACAGTAATAATTTTGTTTCCTCTTTTCCTATATCTAAAGTTGGAAAATAATTGAATGAAAAGTATCGTATTGTTTCCGTTGATTCATGTGTTTGTTTCTTTTTTGTTTCATATAATTTATACACATGCCCCGTTATGACTGGATACAACAACAGTTGGTAAGTAATTGATTATCATATCTATCAATAAGCATTTGCATAAGCTGACCTTCCCTGCAGAGTTCCGTGCTCAAACCTCATTTCAGCCATTTTAATTTTTTAAATACTGTTTCTTTATTTCGGTAATAATTACATGTAAGATTTCTTTGTATTGTTTTACATGGTAAATATCATATAACTTTGTTTTTTTTTATTAATATGTCCAACTGGGATGTTCATTTTTTTAAATTTACAAATGTTAACAGAGTAACCGATTATCATTCTACTATATATTGTCTAAATGAAATGTTTCATCTTTATTGATCAGGTGAAGTGAAATGAATATTTCCGTTTATCATCTGATTGGTTAATAGCAATCATTTTTTTTTGAAGGAATATATTAAGCCCGTAATGAACGATTTCATCATCTAGGTAACCCTTCTTGAATATGTAATATTCTTGTTGACAGGATATTATTATTTTGTATATATGCATTTAACCTCACTTTTAAACGAAACGGATCCAACAAACATTTGATGCAACACACGGTATAACTGAACATTTTTTCAGTGCATTGCTTTATAAACAAGATTAGTTTGCATTAGCAAGACTGATTTCAAATTGCCTCTGTACTTGATTCATTGTGGTTGTATTGAAACAATTCTGTCAGCCTTATTTTAGAACTACCTACACACTGTTCGTTTGTGTTCAATGGGTCTAACCAAAGGATGTTTTCAAAAGGTTGATTATCAAGTAATCAATAAGGTTGACAGTAATAATTTTGTTTCCTCTTTTTCTATTTCTAAAGTTGGAAAATAATTGAATGATAAGTATCGTATTGTTTCCGTTGATTCATGTGTTTGTTTCTTTTTTGTTTCATATAATTTATACACATGCCCCGTTATGACTGGATACAACAACAGCTGCTCGTAAGTAATTGATTATCATATCTATCAATAAGCATTTACATAAGCTGACCCTCCCTGCAGTGTTCCGTGCTCAAAACTCATTTCAGCCGTTTTAATTTTTTAAATGCTGTTTCTTTATTTCAGTATAATAAGATGTAAGATTTCTTTTTATTGTTTTACATGGTAAATATTATATAACTTTGTTTTTTTATTAATATGTCCAACTGGGATGTTCATTTCTTTAAATTTACAAAAGTTAACAGAGTAACCGATTACCATTGTACTATATATTGTCTAAATGAAATGTTTCATCTTTATTGATCAGTTTAAGTGAAATGAATATTTCCGTTTATCATCTGATTGGTTGATAGCAATCTTTTTTTTTGAATGAATATATTAGAGCCCGTAATGAACGATTTCATCATCTAGGAAACCCTTCTTGAATATATAATATTCTTGTTGACAGGATATTATTATTTTGTATATATGCATTTAACCTCACTTTTAAACGAAACGGATCCAACAAACATTTGATGCAACACACGGTATAACTGAACATTTTTTCAGTGCATTGCTTTATAAACAAGATTAGTTTGCATTAGCAAGACTGATTTCAAATTGCCTCTGTACTTGATTCAGACACACAACTTTTCTTCTTCCCTTTACTAGAATAACAAAAGTTTCCTATAAATACGATCAACTATTCTGCAATGCGACTTTTCTTCTTTCCTTGTCAAGTATTACAATTATTTCCCATCAATATGATTAACTATTCTGCAATGTAATATGACAAAATATTTGTATATGTTTGTCGAAAGTTTAGTGTACATCGACTAGACCAAACAAAACATATCCAGACTGATTCATCAAGCCTCTTTATACCATTTTATAAGTTTGCATACGTTAAATTTATTTCAAATTGCCCCTGCAAAAGGTGGCTCCTCAAGTAATCAATAACGTTTACAGTTATTAATGCGTTTTCTCTTTTTTTCTTCAAAAGGTTAAAAAATATTTGAACGATAAGTACTCTTTTGTCTATGCTGATACCTGTTTTTGTTCTTTTGCTTTGTTCCATATACACATCTGCCCCTCTATGACTGGATACAACAACAGAATGTAAGTTATTTCTTTTCATAACTATAAACTTCAAGTCTTTAAATAATGTTTCATTATTTCGGTGTACCTAGATGTAATATCTTGTTCTATTGTCTTTCATGGTTAATATCCTAATATGTTTTTTTTATAAAATGGCAAAGTGAGGGGTTCGTTTTTTTTAATTTACACATGTTAACAGAAAAACTGATTATGATTGTAATATATATTGTCTTAATCAAATTATTCTTCATTATTGATTTGCTCTAGCAAAAAGAATATTTCCCTATATCACCTAATCTGATTAGTCGTAATAAATCATTTTTATTAAAGGAATTTATTGAAGCTCGACCTATACGATTCCATCATCACGCTGATCCTTCTTTGTTGACAGGATATTAATATTTGTATATGCATTAACCCTCACTTTTAAACAAAACGTATCTGGCGAACATTTCATGCAACATTCGTTTTAAATTATCATTTCGTAGTGAATGGCTTAATGAAAAAGATTTATTGAAGTCAAATAGAGAATGGCAGCTGAAAAAGTATTATCATATAGACTAATGTACCTGAGTTATTTTAATCAAGAATAAACAAGGACAAAAATTAAATTGGAAAGCTGTTATAACTTCAAGGATTTAATAACTTCAATACCCACGAGTTTTCATTTTTCCTTGTCAAGCATTACAATGGTTTCCCATCAATATGATCAACTATTCTGCAATGTAATATGACAAAACGTTTGTATATTTTTGTCGAAAGTTCAGTGTACATCAACTAGACCAAGTAAAATATAACTGATTCATAAAGCCTCTTTATATAATTTTATTAGTTTGCATTAGCAAGACTGATTTCAAATTGCCTCTGTACTTGATTCATTGTGGTTGTATTGAAACAATTCTGTCAGCCTTATTTTAGAACTACCTACACACTGTTCGTTTGTGTTCAATGGGTCTAACCAAAGGATGTTTTCAAAAGGTTGATTATCAAGTAATCAATAAGGTTGACAGTAATAATTTTGTTTCCTCTTTTCCTATTTCAAAAGTTGGAAAATAATTGAATGAAAAGTGTCGTATTGTTTCCGTTGATTCATGTGTTTGTTTCTTTTTTGTTTCATATAATTTATACACATACCCCTTTATGACTGGATACAACAACAGATCGTAAGTAATTGATTATCATATCTATCAATAAGCATTTGCATAAGCTGACCCTCCCTGCAGTGTTCCGTGCTCAAAACTCATTTCAGCCGTTTTAATTTTTTAAATGCTGTTTCTTTATTTCAGTATAATTAGATGTAAGATTTCTTTTTATTGTTTTACATGGTAAATATCATATAACTTTGTTTTTTTTATTAATATGTCCAACTGGGATGTTCATTTCTTTATATTTACAAAAGTTAACAGAGTAACCGATTACCATTGTACTATATATTGTCTAAATGAAATGTTTCATCTTTATTGATCAGTTTAAGTGGAATGAATATTTCCGTTTATCATCTGATTGGTTGAGATCAATCATTTTTTTTGAAGGAATATATAAGAGCCCGTAATGAACGATTTCATCATCTTGGAAACCCTTCTTGAATATATAATATTCTTGTTGACAGGATATTATTATTTTGTATATATGCATTTAACCTCACTTTTAAACGAAACGGATCCAACAAACATTTGATGCAACACACGGTATAACTGAACATTTTTTCAGTGCATTGCTTTATAAACAAGATTAGTTTGCATTAGCAAGACTGATTTCAAATTGCCTCTGTACTTGATTCATTGTGGTTGTATTGAAACAATTCTGTCAGCCTTATTTTAGAACTACCTACACACTGTTCGTTTGTGTTCAATGGGTCTAACCAAAGGATGTTTTCAAAAGGTTGATTATCAAGTAATCAATAAGGTTGACAGTAATAATTTTGTTTCCTCTTTTCCTATTTCAAAAGTTGAAAAATAATTGAATGATAAGTATCGTATTGTCTTCGTTGATTCATGAGTTTGTCCCTTTTTTGTTTCATATAATTTATACACATGCCCCTTTATGACTGGATACAACAACAGCTGCTCGTAAGTAATTGATTATCATATCTATCAATAAGCATTTGCATAAGCTGATCCTCCCTGCAGTGTTCCGTGCTCAAAACTCATTTCAGCCGTTTTAATTTTTTTAAATGCTGTTTCTTTATTTCAGTATAATTAGATGTAAGATTTCTTTTTATTGTTTTACATGGTAAATATCATATAACTTTGTTTTTTTTATTAATATGTCCAACTGGGATGTTCATTTCTTTAAATTTACAAAAGTTAACAGAGTAACCGATTACCATTGTACTATATATTGTCTAAATGAAATGTTTCATCTTTATTGATCAGTTTAAGTGAAATGAATATTTCCGTTTATCATCTGATTGGTTGAGATCAATCATTTTTTTTGAAGGAATATATTAGAGCCCGTAATGAACGATTTCATCATCTAGGAAACCCTTCTTGAATATGCAATATTCTTGTTGACAGAATATTATTATTTTGTATATATGCATTTAACCTCCCTTTTACACGAAACGGACCCAACAAACATTTGATGCAACACACGGTATAACTGAACATTTTTTCAGTGCATTGCTTTATAAACAAGATTAGTTTGCATTAGCAAAACTGATTTCAAATTGCCTCTGTACTTGATTCATTGTGGTTGTATTGAAACAATTCTGTCAGCCTTATTTTAGAACTACCTAAAAACCTGTTCGTTTGTGTTCAATGGGTCTAACCAAAGGATGTTTTCAAAAGGTTGATTATCAAGTAATCAATAAGGTTGACAGTAATAATTTTGTTTCCTCTTTTCCTATATCTAAAGTTGGAAAATAATTGAATGAAAAGTATCGTATTGTTTCCGTTGATTCATGTGTTTGTTTCTTTTTTGTTTCATATAATTTATACACATGCCCCGTTATGACTGGATACAACAACAGCTCGTAAGTAATTGATTATCATATCTATCAATAAGCATTTGCATAAGCTGACCTTCCCTGCAGAGTTCCGTGCTCAAAACTCATTTCAGCCATTTTAATTTTTTAAATACTGTTTCTTTATTTCGGTAATAATTAAATGTAAGATTTCTTTGTATTGTTTTAGATGGTAAATATCATATAACTTTGTTTTTTTTTATTAATATGTCCAACTGGGATGTTCATTTTTTTAAATTTACAAATGTTAACAGAGTAACCGATTATCATTCTACTATATATTGTCTAAATGAAATGTTTCATCTTTATTGATCAGGTGAAGTGAAATGAATATTTCCGTTTATCATTTGATTGGTTGATAGCAATAATTTTTTTTAAAGGAATATATTAAGACCGTAATGAACGATTTCATCATCTAGGTAACCCTTCTTGAATATGTAATATTCTTGTTGACAGGATATTATTATTTTGTATATATGCATTTAACCTCACTTTTAAACGAAACGGATCCAACAAACATTTGATGCAACACACGGTATAACTGAACATTTTTTCAGTGCATTGCTTTATAAACAAGATTAGTTTGCATTAGCAAGACTGATTTCAAATTGCCTCTGTACTTGATTCATTGTGGTTGTATTGAAACAATTCTGTCAGCCTTATTTTAGAACTACCTACACACTGTTCGTTTGTGTTCAATGGGTCTAACCAAAGGATGTTTTCAAAAGGTTGATTATCAAGTAATCAATAAGGTTGACAGTAATAATTTTGTTTCCTCTTTTTCTATTTCTAAAGTTGGAAAATAATTGAATGAAAAGTATCGTATTGTTTCCGTTGATTCATGTGTTTGTTTCTTTTTTGTTTCATATAATTTATACACATGCCCCGTTATGACTGGATACAACAACAGTTCGTAAGTAATTGATTATCATATCTATCAATAAGCATTTGCATAAGCTGACCCTCCCTGCAGTGTTCCGTGCTCAAAACTCATTTCAGCCGTTTTAATTTTTTAAATGCTGTTTCTATATTTCAGTATAATTAGATGTAAGATTTCTTTTTATTGTTTTACATGGTAAATATCATATAACTTTGTTTTTTTTATTAATATGTCCAACTGGGATGTTCCTTTCTTTAAATTTACAAAAGTTAACAGAGTAACCGATTACCATTGTACTATATATTGTCTAAATGAAATGTTTCATCTTTATTGAACAGTTTAAGTGGAATGAATATTTCCGTTTATCATCTGATTTGTTGAGATCAATCATTTTTTTTGAAGGAATATATTAGAGCCCGTAATGAACGATTTCATCATCTAGGAAACCCTTCTTGAATATATAATATTCTTGTTGACAGGATATTATTATTTTGTATATATGCATTTAACCTCACTTTTAAACGAAACGGATCCAACAAACATTTGATGCAACACACGGTATAACTGAACATTTTTTCAGTGCATTGCTTTATAAACAAGATTAGTTTGCATTAGCAAAACTGATTTCAAATTGCCTCTGTACTTGATTCATTGTGGTTGTATTGAAACAATTCTTTCAACCATATTTTAGAACTACCTACACACTGTTCGTTTGTGTTCAATGGGTCTAACCAAAGGATGTTTTCAAAAGGTTGATTATCAAGTAATCAATAAGGTTGACAGTAATAATTTTGTTTCCTCTTTTCCTATATCTAAAGTTGGAAAATAATTGAATGAAAAGTATCGTATTGTTTCCGTTGATTCATGTGTTTGTTTCTTTTTTGTTTCATATAATTTATACACATGCCCCGTTATGACTGGATACAACAACAGTTGGTAAGTAATTGATTATCATATCTATCAATAAGCATTTGCATAAGCTGACCTTCCCTGCAGAGTTCCGTGCTCAAACCTCATTTCAGCCATTTTAATTTTTTAAATACTGTTTCTTTATTTCGGTAATAATTACATGTAAGATTTCTTTGTATTGTTTTACATGGTAAATATCATATAACTTTGTTTTTTTTTATTAATATGTCCAACTGGGATGTTCTTTTTTTAAATTTACAAATGTTAACAGAGTAACCGATTATCATTCTACTATATATTGTCTAAATGAAATGTTTCATCTTTATTGATCAGGTGAAGTGAAATGAATATTTCCGTTTATCATCTGATTGGTTAATAGCAATCATTTTTTTTTTGAAGGAATATATTAAGCCCGTAATGAACGATTTCATCATCTAGGTAACCCTTCTTGAATATGTAATATTCTTGTTGACAGGATATTATTATTTTGTATATATGCATTTAACCTCACTTTTAAACGAAACGGATCCAACAAACATTTGATGCAACACACGGTATAACTGAACATTTTTTCAGTGCATTGCTTTATAAACAAGATTAGTTTGCATTAGCAAGACTGATTTCAAATTGCCTCTGTACTTGATTCATTGTGGTTGTATTGAAACAATTCTGTCAGCCTTATTTTAGAACTACCTACACACTGTTCGTTTGTGTTCAATGGGTCTAACCAAAGGATGTTTTCAAAAGGTTGATTATCAAGTAATCAATAAGGTTGACAGTAATAATTTTGTTTCCTCTTTTTCTATTTCTAAAGTTGGAAAATAATTGAATGATAAGTATCGTATTTTTTCCGTTGATTCATGTGTTTGTTTCTTTTTTGTTTCATATAATTTATACACATGCCCCGTTATGACTGGATACAACAACAGCTGCTCGTAAGTAATTGATTATCATATCTATCAATAAGCATTTACATAAGCTGACCCTCCCTGCAGTGTTCCGTGCTCAAAACTCATTTCAGCCGTTTTAATTTTTTAAATGCTGTTTCTTTATTTCAGTATAATAAGATGTAAGATTTCTTTTTATTGTTTTACATGGTAAATATCATATAACTTTGTTTTTTTTTATTAATATGTCCAACTGGGATGTTCATTTCTTTAAATTTACAAAAGTTAACAGAGTAACCGATTACCATTGTACTATATATTGTCTAAATGAAATGTTTCATCTTTATTGATCAGTTTAAGTGGAATGAATATTTCCGTTTATCATCTGATTGGTTGAGATCAATCATTTTTTTTGAAGGAATATATTAGAGCCCGTAATGAACGATTTCATCATCTAGGAAACCCTTCTTGAATATATAATATTCTTGTTGACAGGATATTATTATTTTGTATACATGCATTTAACCTCACTTTTAAACGAAACGGATCCAACAAACATTTGATGCAACACACGGTATAACTGAACATTTTTTCAGTGCATTGCTTTATAAACAAGATTAGTTTGCATTAGCAAGACTGATTTCAAATTGCCTCTGTACTTGATTCATTGTGGTTGTATTGAAACAATTTTGTCAGCCTTATTTTAGAACTACCTACACACTGTTCGTTTGTGTTCAATGGGTCTAACCAAAGGATGTTTTCAAAAGGTTGATTATCAAGTAATCAATAAGGTTGACAGTAATAATTTTGTTTCCTCTTTTTCTATTTCTAAAGTTGGAAAATAATTGAATGAAAAGTATCGTATTGTTTCCGTTGATTCATGTGTTTGTTTCTTTTTTGTTTCATATAATTTATACACATGCCCCGTTATGACTGGATACAACAACAGTTGGTAAGTAATTGATTATCATATCTATCAATAAGCATTTGCATAAGCTGACCCTCCCTGCAGTGTTCCGTGCTCAAAACTCATTTCAGCCGTTTTAATTTTTTAAATGCTGTTTCTTTATTTCAGTATAATTAGATGTAAGATTTCTTTTTATTGTTTTACATGGTAAATATCATATAACTTTGTTTTTTTATTAATATGTCCAACTGGGATGTTCATTTCTTTAAATTTACAAAAGTTAACAGAGTAACCGATTACCATTGTACTATATATTGTCTAAATGAAATGTTTCATCTTTATTGATCAGTTTAAGTGGAATGAATATTTCCGTTTATCATCTGATTGGTTGAGATCAATAATTTTTTTTGAAGGAATATATTAGAGCCCGTAATGAACGATTTCATCATCTAGGAAACCCTTCTTGAATATATAATATTCTTGTTGACAGGATATTATTATTTTGTATACATGCATTTAACCTCACTTTTAAACGAAACGGATCCAACAAACATTTGATGCAACACACGGTATAACTGAACATTTTTTCAGTGCATTGCTTTATAAACAAGATTAGTTTGCATTAGCAAGACTGATTTCAAATTGCCTCTGTACTTGATTCAGACACACAACTTTTCTTCTTCCCTTGACTAGAATAACAAAAGTTTCCTATAAATACGATCAACTATTCTGCAATGCGACTTTTCTTCTTTCCTTGCCTTGTCAAGTATTACAATTATTTCCCATCAATATGATTAACTATTCTGCAATGTAATATGACAAAATATTTGTATATATTTGTCGAAAGTTTAGTGTACATCGACTAGACCAAACAAAACATATCCAGACTGATTCATCAAGCCTCTTTATACCATTTTATAAGTTTGCATACGTTAAATTTATTTCAAATTGCCCCTGCAAAAGGTGGCTCCTCAAGTAATCAATAACGTTTACAGTTATTAATGCGTTTTCTCTTTTTTTCTTCAAAAGGTTAAAAAATATTTGAACGATAAGTACTCTTTTGTCTATGCTGATACCTGTTTTTGTTCTTTTGCTTTGTTCCATATACACATCTGCCCCTCTATGACTGGATACAACAACAGAATGTAAGATATTTCTTTTCATAACTATAAACTTCAAGTCTTTAAATAATGTTTCATTATTTCGGTGTACCTAGATGTAATATCTTGTTCTATTGTCTTTCATGGTTAATATCCTAATATGTTTTTTTTATAAAATGGCAAAGTGAGGGGTTCGTTTCTTTTAATTTACACATGTTAACAGAAAAACTGATTATGATTGTAATATATATTGTCTTAATCAAATTATTCTTCATTATTGATTTGCTCTAGCAAAAAGAATATTTCCCTATATCACCTAATCTGATTAGTCGTAATAAATCATTTTTATTAAAGGAATTTATTGAAGCTCGAACTATACGATTCCATCATCACGCTGATCCTTCTTTGTTGACAGGATATTAATATTTGTATATGCATTAACCCTCACTTTTAAACAAAACGTATCTGGCGAACATTTCATGCAACATTCGTTTTAAATTATCATTTCGTAGTGAATGGCTTAATGAAAAAGATTTATTGAAGTCAAATAGAGAATGGCAGCTGAAAAAGTATTATCATATAGACTAATGTACCTGAGTTATTTTAATCAAGAATAAACAAGGACAAAAATTAAATTGGAAAGCTGTTATAACTTCAAGGATTTAATAACTTCAATACCCACGAGTTTTCATTTTTCCTTGTCAAGCATTACAATGGTTTCCCATCAATATGATCAACTATTCTGTAATGTAATATGACAAAACGTTTGTATATTTTTGTCGAAAGTTCAGTGTACATCAACTAGACCAAGTAAAATATAACTGATTCATAAAGCCTCTTTATATAATTTTATTAGTTTGCATTAGCAAGACTGATTTCAAATTGCCTCTGTACTTGATTCATTGTGGTTGTATTGAAACAATTCTTTCAACCATATTTTAGAACTACCTACACACTGTTCGTTTGTGTTCAATGGGTCTAACCAAAGGATGTTTTCAAAAGGTTGATTATCAAGTAATCAATAAGGTTGACAGTAATAATTTTGTTTCCTCTTTTTCTATTTCTAAAGTTGGAAAATAATTGAATGAAAAGTATCGTATTGTTTCCGTTGATTCATGTGTTTGTCCCTTTTTTGTTTCATATAATTTATACACATGCCCCTTTATGACTGGATACAACAACAGCTGCTCGTAAGTAATTGATTATCATATCTATCAATAGGCATTTGCATAAGCTGATCCTCCCTGCAGTGTTCCGTGCTCAAAACTCATTTCAGCCGTTTTAATTTTTTTAAATGCTGTTTCTTTATTTCAGTATAATTAGATGTAAGATTTCTTTTTATTGTTTTACATGGTAAATATCATATAACTTTGTTTTTTTTATTAATATGTCCAACTGGGATGTTCATTTCTTTAAATTTACAAAAGTTAACAGAGTAACCGATTACCATTGTACTATATATTGTCTAAATGAAATGTTTCATCTTTATTGATCAGTTTAAGTGAAATGAATATTTCCGTTTATCATCTGATTGGTTGATAGCAATCATTTTTTTTTTTGAAGGAATATATTAAGCCCGTAATGAACGATTTCATCATCTAGATAACCCTTCTTGAATATGTAATATTCTTGTTGACAGGATATTATTATTTTGTATATATGCATTTAACCTCCCTTTTAAACGAAACGGACCCAACAAACATTTGATGCAACACACGGTATAACTGAACATTTTTTCAGTGCATTGCTTTATAAACAAGATTAGTTTGCATTAGCAAAACTGATTTCAAATTGCCTCTGTACTTGATTCATTGTGGTTGTATTGAAACAATTCTTTCAACCATATTTTAGAACTACCTACACACTGTTCGTTTGTGTTCAATGGGTCTAACCAAAGGATGTTTTCAAAAGGTTGATTATCAAGTAATCAATAAGGTTGACAGTAATAATTTTGTTTCCTCTTTTTCTATTTCTAAAGTTGGAAAATAATTGAATGAAAAGTATCGTATTGTTTCCGTTGATTCATGTGTTTGTTTCTTTTTTGTTTCATATAATTTATACACATGCCCCGTTATGACTGGATACAACAACAGTTGGTAAGTAATTGATTATCATATCTATCAATAAGCATTTGCATAAGCTGACCTTCCCTGCAGAGTTCCGTGCTCAAACCTCATTTCAGCCATTTTAATTTTTTAAATACTGTTTCTTTATTTCGGTAATAATTACATGTAAGATTTCTTTGTATTGTTTTACATGGTAAATATCATATAACTTTGTTTTTTTTTATTAATATGTCCAACTGGGATGTTCATTTTTTTAAATTTACAAATGTTAACAGAGTAACCGATTATCATTCTACTATATATTGTCTAAATGAAATGTTTCATCTTTATTGATCAGGTGAAGTGAAATGAATATTTCCGTTTATCATCTGATTGGTTAATAGCAATCATTTTTTTTGAAGGAATATATTAAGCCCGTAATGAACGATTTCATCATCTAGGTAACCCTTCTTGAATATGTAATATTCTTGTTGACAGGATATTATTATTTTGTATATATGCATTTAACCTCACTTTTAAACGAAACGGATCCAACAAACATTTGATGCAACACACGGTATAACTGAACATTTTTTCAGTGCATTGCTTTATAAACAAGATTAGTTTGCATTAGCAAGACTGATTTCAAATTGCCTCTGTACTTGATTCATTGTGGTTGTATTGAAACAATTCTGTCAGCCTTATTTTAGAACTACCTACACACTGTTCGTTTGTGTTCAATGGGTCTAACCAAAGGATGTTTTCAAAAGGTTGATTATCAAGTAATCAATAAGGTTGACAGTTATAATTTTGTTTCCTCTTTTCCTATTTCAAAAGTTGAAAAATAATTGAATGATAAGTATCGTATTGTCTTCGTTGATTCATGAGTTTGTCCCTTTTTGTTTCATATAATTTATACACATGCCCCGTTATGACTGGATACAACAACAGCTTCTCGTAAGTAATTGATTATCATATCTATCAATAGGCATTTGCATAAGCTGATCCTCCCTGCAGTGTTCCGTGCTCAAAACTCATTTCAGCCGTTTTAATTTTTTAAATGCTGTTTCTTTATTTCAGTATAATTAGATGTAAGATTTCTTTTTATTGTTTTACATGGTAAATATCATATAACTTTGTTTTTTTTATTAATATGTCCAACTGGGATGTTCATTTCTTTAAATTTACAAAAGTTAACAGAGTAACCGATTACCATTGTACTATATATTGTCTAAATGAAATGTTTCATCTTTATTGATCAGTTTAAGTGGAATGAATATTTCCGTTTATCATCTGATTGGTTGAGATCAATAATTTTTTTTGAAGGAATATATTAGAGCCCGTAATGAACGATTTCATCATCTAGGAAACCCTTCTTGAATATATAATATTCTTGTTGACAGGATATTATTATTTTGTATATATGCATTTAACCTCACTTTTAAACGAAACGGACCCAACAAACATTTGATGCAACATACGGTATAACTGAACATTTTGCAGTGCATTGCTTAATAAAGAAGATTAATTTGAAATCAAATAGGGACTAGCAGTTGATAAAGCATTATTATATAGGCTAATGCAACTGAGTTGTTTTTTTTATCAAGAATGAACAAGAAAACATCTTAAATTTGAAGGCTGCTATAACTTTTATTATGATTTAATTACTTCAAGACACACAACTTTTCTTCTTCCCTTGACTAGAATAACAAAAGTTTCCTATAAATACGATCAACTATTCTGCAATGCGACTTTTCTTCTTTCCTTGTCAAGTATTACAATTATTTCCCATCAATATGATTAACTATTCTGCAATGTAATATGACAAAATATTTGTATATGTTTGTCGAAAGTTTAGTGTACATCGACTAGACCAAACAAAACATATCCAGACTGATTCATCAAGCCTCTTTATACCATTTTATAAGTTTGCATACGTTAAATTTATTTCAAATTGCCCCTGCAAAAGGTGGCTCCTCAAGTAATCAATAACGTTTACAGCTATTTTATGTGTTTCCTTTTTTTTTCTTCAAAAGGTTAAAACATATTTGAACGATAAGTACTATATTGACTATGTTGAAACATGTTATTGTTCCTTTGTTTTGTTCCATATATACATCTGCCCCTCTATGACTGGATACAACAACAGAACGTAAGTTATTTCTTTTCATAACTATAAACTTCAAGTCTTTAAATAATGTTTCATTATTTCGATGTACTTAGATGTAATATCTTGTTCTATTGTCTTTCATGGTTAATATCCTAATATGTTTTTTTTTTAAATGGCAAAGTGAGGGGTTCGTTTCTTTTAATTTACACATGTTAACAGAAAAACTGATTATGATTGTAATATATATTGTCTTAATCAAATTATTCTTCATTATTGATTTGCTCTAGCAAAAAGAATATTTCCCTATTTCACCTAATCTGATTAGTCGTAATAAATCATTTTTATTAAAGGAATTTATTGAAGCTCGAACTATACGATTCCATCATCACGCTGATCCTTCTTTGTTGACAGGATATTAATATTTGTATATGCATTAACCCTCACTTTTAAACAAAACGTATCTGGCGAACATTTCATGCAACATTCGTTTTAAATTATCATTTCGTAGTGAATGGCTTAATGAAAAAGATTTATTGAAGTCAAATAGAGAATGGCAGCTGAAAAAGTATTATCATATAGACTAATGTACATGAGTTATTTTAATCAAGAATAAACAAGGACAAAAATTAAATTGGAAAGCTGTTATAACTTCAAGGATTTAATAACTTCAATACCCACGAGTTTTCATTTTTCCTTGTCAAGCATTACAATGGTTTCCCATCAATATGATCAACTATTCTGCAATGTAATATGACAAAACGTTTGTATATTTTTGTCGAAAGTTCAGTGTACATCAACTAGACCAAGTAAAATATAACTGATTCATAAAGCCTCATTATATAATTTTATTAGTTTGCATTAGCAAGACTGATTTCAAATTGCCTCTGTACTTGATTCATTGTGGTTGTATTGAAACAATTCTTTCAACCATAGTTTAAAACTACCTACACACTGTTCGTTTGTGTTCAATGGGTCTAACCAAAGGATGTTTTCAACAGGTTGATTATCAAGTAATCAATAAGGTTGACAGTTATAATTTTGTTTCCTCTTTTCCTATTTCAAAAGTTGCAAAATAATTGAATGATAAGTATCGTATTGTCTTTGTTGATTCACGTGTTTGTTCCTTTTCTGTTTCATATGATTTATACACATGCCCCTTTATGACTGGATACAGGAACAGCTCGTAAGTAATTGATTATCATATCTATCAATAAGCATTTGCATAAGCTGACCCTCCCTGCAGTGTTCCGTGCTCAAAACTCATTTCAGCCGTTTTAATTTTTTAAATGCTGTTTCTTTATTTCAGTATAATTAGATGTAAGATTTCTTTTTATTGTTTTACATGGTAAATATCATATAACTTTGTTTTTTTATTAATATGTCCAACTGGGATGTTCATTTCTTTAAATTTACAAAAGTTAACAGAGTAACTGATTACCATTGTACTATATATTGTCTAAATGAAATGTTTCATCTTTATTGATCAGTTTAAGTGGAATGAATATTTCCGTTTATCATCTGATTGGTTGAAATCAATCATTTTTTTTGAAGGAATATATTAGAGCCCGTAATGAACGATTTCATCATCTAGGAAACCCTTCTTGAATATATAATATTCTTGTTGACAGGATAATATTATTTTGTATATATGCATTTAACCTCACTTTTAAACGAAACGGATCCAACAAACATTTGATGCAACACACGGTATAACTGAACATTTTTTCAGTGCATTGCTTTATAAACAAGATTAGTTTGCATTAGCAAGACTGATTTCAAATTGCCTCTGTACTTGATTCAGACACACAACTTTTCTTCTTCCCTTGACTAGAATAACAAAAGTTTCCTATAAATACGATCAACTATTCTGCAATGCGACTTTTCTTCTTTCCTTGTCAAGTATTACAATTATTTCCCATCAATATGATTAACTATTCTGCAATGTAATATGACAAAATATTTGTATATGTTTGTCGAAAGTTTAGTGTACATCGACTAGACCAAACAAAACATATCCAGACTGATTCATCAAGCCTCTTTATACCATTTTATAAGTTTGCATACGTTAAATTTATTTCAAATTGCCCCTGCAAAAGGTGGCTCCTCAAGTAATCAATAACGTTTACAGCTATTTTATGTGTTTCCTTTTTTTTTCTTCAAAAGGTTAAAACATATTTGAACGATAAGTACTCTTTTGTCTATGTTGATACCTGTTTTTGTTCCTTTGCTTTGTTCCATATGTACATCTGCCCCTTTATGACTGGATACAACAACAGAACGTAAGTTATTTCTTTTCATAACTATAAACTTCAAGTCTTTAAATAATGTTTCATTATTTCGGTGTACTTAGATGTAATATCTTGTTCTATTGTCTTTCATGGTTAATATCTTTATATGTTTTTTTTTAATATGGCAAAGTGAGGGGTTCTTTTTTTTTAATTTACACATGTTAACAGAAAAACTGATTATGATTGTAATAAATATTGTCTTAATCAAATGGTTCTTCATTATTGATTTGTTCTAGCGAAAAGAATATTTCCCTATATCGCCTAATCTGATGAGTCGTAATAAATCATTTTTATTAAAGGAATTTATTGAAGCTCGAACTATACGATTCCATCATCACGCTGATCCTTCTTCAATATAAACTACTTTTGTTGACAGGATATTAATATTTGTATATGCATTAACCCTCACTTTTAAACAAAACGTATCTGGCGAACATTTCATGCAACATTCGTTTTAAATTATCATTTCGTAGTGAATGGCTTAATGAAAAAGATTTATTGAAATCAAATAGAGAATGGCAGTTGAACAAGCATTATCATACAGACTAATGTACCTGAATTATTTTAATCAAGAATGAACAAGGAAAACAATTAATTTGGAAGACGGTTATAACTTAAAGGAATTAATTACTTCAAGACCCACGACTTTTCTTCTTTCCTTGTCAAGCATTACAATGGTTTCCCATCAATATGATCAACTATTTTGCAATGTAATATGACAAAATGGTTGTATATTTTGTCGAAAGTTCCGTGTACATCGACTAGACCAAACAAAATATATATCCAGACTGATTCATAAAGCCTCTTTATATAATTTGACCAGTTTGCATAGTGTTACGTTAAATTGATTGCAAATTGCCTCTGTACTTGATTCAATGTGGTTGCATTGAAATGCATGTTTTTCAACGATTTTGTAGAACTAGTTACACTGTCGGTTTGTGTACATTGGGTATAACCAACGGATGTTTTCAAAAAATGACTCCTCAAGTAATCAATTACGTTTACAGCTATAAATGTGTTTCCTCCTTTTTTCTTCTTTCAAAAGGTTAAAAAATATTTGAACGATAAGTACTGTATTGTTTGTGTTGATTCATGTGTTTGCTCTTCTCTTTTGTTCCATATACACAACTACCCCTTTATAACTGGATGCAACAACAGTCGGTAAGTTATTGCTTTTCAAAACAATATATGAACCTCTGCTTAAAGGCCCAATATACGTAACTTCAGGGAAATTTTCGTGATTCTGAAAAATTCTGAAAAAAAATCCAGTTTATAACCATGAAAAAATAAGCCTAAAACGAAGTAAACCTGAGCGGTAACTAACAAGAAACTCTTGACAAGAAATCCCCAAAGAATTGAAAATAATGCAGGTGGGGCCCACTTCAACAACAAACCGAAGGTAGAAGACGGTTTGAAATGGACGCGTGTTTACAAATAGCGTGTTTCAACTGCTGCTGTACCGGTAACCGCGAAAGAATTCGTCTTGAATATTGCTGATATCAGTTAATCTAACTAAATCTATAAATATAATAAGTTATTAGGCTTGATTTTCGCTTCAAGTTTTGCCGAAAGTTACGTATATTGGGCCTTTAAGCTGCCCCTGCATTTAGAGATCCGTACTCAAAACTCATTTCAGCAGTTTTTTTAAATAATGTTTTATTATTTCGGTGTATTTAGATGTAATGTCGTTTTTCTATTGTCGTTCATGGTTAATATTTTATCATGTTTTTTTTTATTTTAAATATTGCCAAATGAGGGGTTCATTATATTTTTAATTTACACATGTTAACAGAAAACTGATTATGATTGTAATATATATTGTTTAAATCAAATGGTTCGTCATTATTGATCACTTCTAGCGAAAAGAATATTTCTCTATATCACCTAATCTAATTAGTCGTAATCAATCATTTTTATTAAAGGAATTTATTAAAGCTCGAACTAAACTATTTCATCATCACGATGATCCTTCTTCAATCTAAAATATTTTTGTTGACAGGATATTGTTATTTGTATATGCATTAAACCTCACTTTTGAACAAAACGTATCTGACGTACGTTTCATGCAACATTCGTTATTAATTATTATTTTGCAGTGAATGGCTTACTGAAAAAGATAAATTTGAATTAAAATAGAGAAGAGCAGTTGAAAAGCATACTCATAGAGGCTAATGTACCAGAGTTGTTTTAATCAAGAATGAACAAGGAGAAATATTAAATTAGAGGGCTGACCCTCCGTTTAGAGTTCCGTACTGAAAACTGATTTCAGCAGGTTTAATTCTTTTAATAATGTTTCATTATTTCGGAGTTTTTAGATGAAATATCTTTTATCTATATTCTTTCATTGTTAATATCTTATCATGTTTTTTTTTTAAATACGGCCAACTGAGGGGTTCATTTTATTTTTAAATTTACATATGTTAACAGAAAAAACTGATTACGATTGTAAAATATATTGTCTAAATCAAATGGTTCGTCATTATTGATCAGTTCTAGCGAAAGGAATATCTCCCTATATCACCTAATCTAATTAGTCGAAATAAATCATTTTATTTAAAGATCACGTAACACACACATATGCTGCACCTCTTAAATTTAGTAATATATACAGTATGCCGAAACAACGAATTAAACTGCAGGAAGTTATCAAAGCTCGAATTGAACGATATCATCATCACGATGATCCTTCCTGAATCTGAAATGTTTTTTGCTAACATGATATTATTCCTTGTATATGTATTCAACCTCACTTTTAAACAAAACGTATCTGGCGGACATTTCATGCAACATTCGTTATCATTTCGTAATGAATGGCTTAATGAAAAAGATTAATTTGAAGTCAAATAGAGAATGGCAGTTGAAAGATCACTTAACACACACATATGCTGCACCTCTTAAATTTAGTAATAAATACAGTATGCCGAAAAAATTAAATAAACTGCATTATACAGCTGTTTCGTCATCCTAGGACTCTTCAGTGATGCTAGAGGCCAAAAGGTAGGAATCCAAAATTTCTTAACTAATGTAGAAGCAGAAGGGTCATGTGCGTAAAACCCCTTTTAAGGCCCAATATACGTAACCTTCGGCAAATCTTGAAGCGAAAATCAAGCCTCATAAGTTTTTATATTTATAGATTTAGTTAAGATTAAATGATATCAGCAATATTCAAGATGAATTCTTACGCAGTTACCGGTACAGCAGCAGTTGAAACTCGGTATTTGTAAACACGCGTCCATTTTGAACCGTCTTCTCACTTCGGTTTGTTGTTGAAGTGGGCCCCACCTGAATTATTTTCAATTCTTTGGATTTTTCTGTCAAGACTTTCATGTAAATAACCACTCGGGTTTACTTCGTTTTAGGCTTATTCTTGCTAGTTATCAACTGGATTTTTTTCAGAATTTTTTAGAATCACGAAAAAATTCCTGAAGTTACGTATATAGGGCCTTTAATTTATTAATTTAGAAGTAAAATTAAACTAGTTATGTATAATTTCGTGTACTACGAAAATGTGTATATTATTACCGTGCCACTACTTAAAGAAGATTAACTGTGGCTATGGAGGCTCCACCAAACCTAGGGGACTAAAAAATCCACCAGCAGAGTCTGCCACCCCCTATCATAAAGATCACGTAACACACACATATGCTGCACCTCTTAAATTTAGTAATAGATACAGTATGCCGAAAAAATGAATTAAACTGCAGGATTATCATATAGACTACTGTACCTGAGTTGTTTTAATCAAGAATGAACAAGGAAATAAAATAAATTGGAAGGCTGTTATAACTTCAAGGTTTTAATTACTTCAATACCCACGATTTTTATTTTTTCCTTGTCAAGCATTACTATGGTTCCCCATCAATATGATCAACTATTCTGCAATGTAATATGACAAAATGTTTGTATATTTTTGTCGAAAGTTCAGTGTACATCGACTAGACCAAGCAAAATATAACTGATTCATAAAGGAAAATGTTAAATTGGAAGGCTACAATGCATTCAAAGCACACGACTTTTCTTCTTTCCTTGACTACCATCACAACGGTTTACGTTTGTATATTTTTGGCGAAAGTTTTGTGTTGCATTGGAACGCATGTTTGTCAACTATTTTTTAGAACTAGTTACACTGGCGGTTTGTATACATTGGGTATAACCAACGGATGTTTTCCAAAGTTGGCTCCACAAGTAATCAATAACGTTTACTGTTATTAATGTGTTTTCTCTTTTTTCTTTCAAAAGGTTCAAAAATATTTGAACGATCAGTACTGTATTGTGTATGTTGATTCATGTGTTTGTTCTCCTCTTTTGTTCCATATATACACCTGCCCCTTTATGACTGGATACAACAACAGGCGGTAGGTTATTGCTTTTCATATCTATATTAATGAACTTTTGCAAAAGCGACCCCCCGGTTAGAGTTCCGTGCTGAAAACTCATTTCAGCAGTTTTAATTCTTTAAATAATGTTTCATTATTTCGGTGTGTTTAGATGTAGTATCTTTTCCAATTGTCTTTCATGGTTAATATCTTATCATGTTTTTTTTATATATGGCTAACTAAGGGGATTATTTCTTTTTTCATTTACACATGTTAACAGAAAAACTGATTATGATTGTAATGTATATTGTCTAAATGAAATGGTTCATCATTATTGTTTAGTTTTAACGATAAGAATATTTCCCATTATAACCTAATCTGATTAGTCGAAATAAATAATATTTATTAAATTTATTTATTAAAGCTAGAACTGAACGATTTCATCATCACGATGATCCTTCTTAAATCTAAAATATTTTTGTTGACAGGATGTTATTATTTGTATATGCATTAAACCTCACTTTTAAACAAAACTGATCAAACGGATATTGCATGCAACATTCGATATAAATTATCATTTCGCAGTGAATGGCTTAATGAAAAAGATTAATTTGAAGTCAATAGAGAACAGCAGTTGAAAAAGCATTATCATATAGGCTTATGTACCTGAGTTGTTTTTATCAAAAATGAACAAAGAAAAATTAAACACAAAAATGGAAGGCTGTTAAAACTTCAATTATTTAATTAATTCAAGACCGGCGACTTTTCTTCTTTTCTTTTCAAGAATTACAATGGTTTCCCATCAATATGATCAACTATTCTGCAATGTAATATGACAAAAACTTTGTATATTTTTGTCGAAAGTTTAGTTTACATTGACTAGATCAAACAAAATATACCCAGATTGATTCATGAAGCCTCTTTTTATAATTTTATTAGTTTGCATACGTTAGATTGATTTCGAATTGCCCCTGTACTTGATTCAATGTGGTTGTATTGAAACGCATGTTTGTCAACGATTAGTTTAGAACTAGTTACACTGTCAGTTTGTGTTCATTGGGTATAACCAACGGGTGTTTTGAAAAGGCGGGCTCCTCAAGTAATCAACAACGTTTACAGTTATTATTGTGTTTCCTCATTTTTTCTTTCAAAGGGTTAAAAAATGTTTGAACGATGAGTACTGTATTGTCTATATTGATTTATGTGTTTGTTCTTTGGTTTCATATATACATCTGCCCTTTTATGACTGGATAAAACAACAGAACGTAAGTTATTTATTTTCATAACTATAAATGAACATCTGCTTAGGCTGACCCTCCGTTTAGAGTTCGGTACTGAGACCTCAACTTTAATTCTATGAATAATGTTTCATTATTTCGGTGTATTTAGACGTAATATATTTTTCTATTGTCTTTCATGGTTAATATCTTATCATGGTTTTTTAAAATATGGCCAACAGAGGGGTTCATTTTTTTTTAATTTACCCATGTTAACAGAAAATCTTATTATTATTGTAATGTATATTGTCTAAATCAAATAGTTCCTCATTATTTATTAGTTCTAGCGAAGAGAATATTTCCCTATATCACCTAATATGATTAGTCGAACTGAATTATTTTAATCAAAGGAATTTAATCAAAGGAATTAATTAAAGTTCGAACTGAACAATTTCATCATCACGATGATCCTTCTTGAATCTAAAATAATCTTGATGACAGGATATTATTATTTGTATATGCATTAAACCCCACTTTTAAACAAAACGTATCTGGTGGACATTTGGTGCAACATTCGTTATAAATTATCATTTCGTAGTGAATGGTTTAATGAAAAAGATTAATTTGAACTCAAACAGAGAAGAGCAGTTGAAAAAGCAATATTTACATTTTCTCTTCACTCCGCCTCAATGAAACTAGTAAACTCTGGTTGCTTCATTTCCCGATGAAACAAGTGGGGCACGCGCTTTTTCGTTCCTGGCGAAGTAATACATTTGTTTACAATGTATCCGCCTAGACGAACTGTGTGCAATAATGAACGGGTGTACTACACACGAAAAACAGCTGTTTTACATGCCAATGAGTTATGCCAATATCATATCACACATAGCTTTAATAATACTTGATATGACAAAATACTGACATTTCCGAAAGCATTTATTCAAGATATGTTGGTCCTAAATTCCTCATTGATTCCCTCGATGATCGTGCGTTTAGGCCTAGGACCTTAAGCAAATTGGATCATCTGCCCGTCGGCAGATTTCGCATTTTTTTCATGTCCAATACTAAAAGAAAATGTTTGAGATTGGTCACAGAAATCCGTTCTCTTTTAAGAAGTTACATATGTTTTTTTCTATTATTCGACAAATGTAACATGTTCACGAAACTGATAAGCTAGCTAGACTAGATCTACGTTAGAGCCTAACCTAGCTTGCTCATAGAAGCCCGAGAATTTGTTACACTTACAGCGTAGTTTTTGGACCTAAACCACGGTGTCTAGAATAAATTTATACTTCCGAAGAGTTTTGATTAGGGTGTCATATTTATCGGAAACTGATCTTAACCTCCAAAAGTGTAACGTACTATAAAAACCTTAGTTTATGTCCAAAAGGAGATGTAACGAATTATCAGGCACCTGTGATCTTGTCAGTAACTGTACTTACCTTTAAAGCTAAATATGTGGTTTTCGGTTAATGTCCCAAAATAAAAATCGTCCAATCACTAATCCAGTTGATTACATGTCACCAATACCATTCATCATACCTTCATCAATAAGCTATACATGCCTAAATCCACTGACTGTTATGAGACGTTTTCAATATGCTTAGGCCTAACCGAAATCTGACTTCCGACAACTTTATTCGACTCGCTTCAACTGTGACCAAATCACAACGTAGTTAATTTACTGCTGCGCGATGCAAACTGCTCTAAAAACACTCTAGTAATTCATTTCATACTGGAAAGGTATTTCAATCAATTCTTAATGAAAATAAAAGTTTGAGAGGTATGATTACAGCACATATAAAAGCCAAAAAATAAAAATCTTGTCTCTGGACTACATTTTTTCTGTTGCCAAGTGATGAATGAAGCTAGCTATCAGCTGTTCCGCGTATGTACATACATGCCGATTAGTGTGCAACAATGTAACAAAGGTAAAGCATTGTGTGACACCGGCAGATTAAAGTACATGCGAATGGCGGGGAATTTAAAATAGCTAACGTAAATATAAGGATTGAATGTCTATTTTGTTGTTTGCATCGGCTGATGAAGTCAAGTGAACCTCGTGCAAATGGTACATGATCTGCTTCGCAGTTCACTCAATCCTTAATTATCAGATAGACTAATGTACCTGAGTTGTTTTTATCAAGAATGAACAACGATTTTTTTAAAATTGGATGGCTGTTATAACTTCAATGATATAATTACTTACAGACCCGCGACTTTTCTTCTTTCCGTGTCAAGTATTACAATGGTTTCCCATCAATATGATCAATTATTTTGCAATATAATATGACAAAATGTTTGTATATTTTTGTCGAAAGTGTACATCGACTAGACCAAACAAAATATATCCATACTGATTCATAAAGCCTCTTTATATAATTTTACTAATTTGCATAAGTTAGATTGATTGCAAATTGCCTCTGTACTTGATTCAATGTGGTTGCATTGAAATGCATGTTTTTCAACGATTTTGTAGAACTAGTTACATGGTCGGTTTGTGTTTATTAAGTATAACTAACGGATGTTTTTTTAAAAGGTGGCTCCTTAAGTAATCAATAACGTTTACAGCTATTAATGTGTGTCCTCTTTTTTTCTTTCAAGAGGTAAAAAAACAATTGAACGATGTCTATGTTGATTCATTTGTTTGTTTTTTTCTTTTGTTCCATATATACATCTGCCCCTTTACAACTGGATACAACAACAGTCGGTAAGTTATTGCTTTCTTTATAACTATGACCCCTCCTTCAGCATGTTCATGTTCTTCATCCCCATATTGCTATGGCCCAGCTGGACACAGTAAGTGGCAATCTGAAGATCTTCTCCAACATAAAGCTACGGGAGGTTTTCATGAAACTCCATCCATCAAATGAAATGTGAATTTCAAGATTCTTATGGACTCTGTAGAAGATTATGCCAGATAATGGGCTAAACGTGAACATGCTGAATTGGATTCACTTTCAGATTGGGTTAAATCTATCAGGTCCTCTTTTCAGCTAGAACTGAATAAGAAGTGTGCGATACAAAATGAAAACTAAACACAAGTCGATCTTTCTTTACCCCGTTGTTCGAACAACACTGAACGACCTACATGACAAGTATGTGGTTGTGTCTGCAGACAAGGCATCTAATAACTTTATCCTAGTTTGCAAACGCTATTACATTCATTGTTTGCAAAAAGAACTGGGCCTGCTTGATAACCAAGGTAACCCTACTTACGCATTGACCGTTTTTTCGAAAGATGAAATACTTTCCAATCATACATCAGTATTGCAATCATTCAAAATACCCGTTAATAATAAAAACGCCGATTTACCTCTGCTATATTGGATACCTAAACTACACAAGGATCGTTATAAGCAACGTTTTATCGCTGGCTCGTCTCATTGCTTAACCAAGTCATTATCAAAACTTCTTACTACCATTCTCAGTACCGTTTAATCAGGATTCGAGAGATGCAGGTTGATCAGAACTATGGACAAGTTTTATGGTCGCCATTTTTGTCTCATTGAGAGATATTCTGTATCCTTGAGTGATATGAAGATGGACGTTTTTGAGTATGCTCATTAGTGTGTTTACTTGTTGTGATTGACAATGAAACTCGGTTCTCATTTTGAGAACTTGATGTTTACTTGGATGTGACAAAGATTTACATGGCGGGTGTCGTCGATGAAGCAGAAGACGCTTACTCCTTCGGAACACCTGGTCTTATTCTCTTGTACTTTTGCAAGGGTCTCCATGTGAATCTTTCCTGTGTTTTTATTTTGCCCCTGGTTTAATCGATTTTGAGTTTGGATTATGATTATGTTAACGCTTCGGTATTCTCTTATTTATCTTCAGTCTTATTGTGAAACTGTATACTCCAGAAGAGGCATTAATGGGATGTGGTTTTTGAAAAACTCAAAAGATTTTCTGGTCAGTCTTGAGCACCCCCTTCTCAAAAACGTTTCGTCCATCAAAACATTTGATTTTTCCACCCTGTGCACTACCATACAACATGCAAAACTGAAAGAACGTCTTCGGTCTCTCATTATTAGAGCTTTCTTTTCCATGAAAGGTGAACGACGATACAAATACATGGTTGTGAGCTATCTCGGAGCATACTTTGTGAAAAACACAACAATGCTAGGTTGAAATATACTGCGGAAGATATAGTGCGAATGATTGAATTACTGGTTGACAATATCTATGTTGAATTCGGAGGAAACATATTCCAACAAATTGTTGGTATTCCAATGGGCACTAACTGTGCACCACTTATGGCTGACTTGTTTTTGTTTTCATACGAGGCTGAATTTGTCGAGGGGCTTATCAGGACGGGTAACAACAAACTTGCCAAATCTTTCAACTTCACTTTCAGGTATATCGACGATGTGTTGTCTATAAACAACAAGATGTTTGCTGACCTAGTCGATCGTATATACCCTACTGAACTTGAGATTAAAGACACAACAGACTCTCCTACATCAGCTTCTTACCTCGATCTTTACTTAAGCTATGACCAACACGGGCAACTTAGTACTAAGCTGTATGATAAACGTGACGATTTCGATTTTCCGATCGTGAACTTTCCCTTTCTTGATAATAACATCCCTGCTTCTCCATCATATGGTGTTTACATGTCGCAGTTGATTCGTTATTCCAGGGCTTGCTCTGAATATCGCGATTTTCGATGTCAACTGCTGCCGAACAAACTTACGGCACAGGGACTCGAGATATGCAGGTTGATGAAGACTATGGGAAAGTTTTATGGTCGCCATCTTGATCTCATCGAGAAATATTCTGTATCTTTGTGTGATATGAGGATGGACGTGTTTGAGTTTGCTTGTTAGTGTGTTTACTTGTTGTGATGACAATGATGGCTCGGTTCTCATTTTGAGGATTGATGTTTACTTGGATGTGACAAAGATTTACATGGCGGGTGTCGTCGATGAAGCAGAAGACGCTTACTCCTCCGGAACACCTAGTCTTATTCTCTTGTGCTTTTACGAGAGTCTCCATGTAATTTTTCCTTTGTTCCTATTTTGCCCCCAGTTTAATCGATTTTGAGTTCGGATTATGGTTTTGTTGACGCTTTGGTATTCTCTGATTTGTTTTTTATGAATGAACCTCTGCTAAGGCTGACCTTCCGTTTAAAGTGCCGTACTGAAAACTCAATTCAACAGTTTTAATTCTTTAAATATTGTTTCATTATTTCGGTGTATTTAGATGTAATATCTTTTTCTATTGTCTTTCATTGTTAATATCTTATCATGTTCTTATTAAATATGGCCAACTGAGGGGCTAATTGTTTTTTAATTTACACATGTTAACATAAAAACTGATTAGGATTGTAATATGTATTGCCTAAATCAAATGGTTTTTCATTATTGATCAGTTCTAGCGAAAAAAATATTTCCCTATATCACCTAATCTGATTAGCCGAAATAAATAATTTTTATTAAAAGAATTGATTAAAGCTCGAACTGAACGATTTCATCATCACGATGATCCTTCTTCAATCTAAAATAATCTTGATGACAGGATATTATTATTTGTATATGCATCAAACCTCACTTTTAAACAAAACGTATCTTGCGGACATTTGGTGCAACATTCGTTATAAATTATCATTTCGCAGCGAATGGCTTAAGGAAAAAGATTAATTTGAAGTCAAATAGAGAAGAGCAGTTGAATAAGCATTATCATATAGGCTAATGTACATGAGTTGTTTTTATCAAGAATGAACAAGGAAAAATATTAAATTGGAAGGCTGTTATAACTTCAATGATTTAATAACTTCAAGACACACGACTTTTCTTCTTTCCTTGTAAAACATTACAAAGTTTTCCGATCAACATGATCAACTATTCTCCAATGTAATATGACAAAATATTTGTATATTTTTGTCGACATTTAGTTTACACCGACTAAACCCAACAAAATATATCCAGACTGATTCATAAAGCCTCTTTATATAAGTTAACTAGTTTGCATACGTTAGATTGATTTCAAATTGCCTCTGTACTTGATTCAATGTGGTTGCATTGAAATGCATGTTTGTCAACGATTTTGTTTAGAACTAGTTGCACTGTCGGTTTGTGTTCATTGGGTATAACCAACGAATGTTTTCAAAAGTTTGCTCCACAAGTAATCAATAACGTTTACAGTTATTAACGTGTTTCGTCTTTTTTCTTTCAAAAGGATAAAAAATATTTGAACGATCAGTGCTGTATTGTCTATGTTTATTCATGTGTTTGTTCCTTTCTTTTGTTCCATAAATACACCTACCCCTTTATGACTGGATACAACAACAGAACGTAAGTTATTTCTTTTCATAACTGTAAATTTTAATTCTTCAAATAATGTTTCATTATTTCGGTGTACTTAGATGTTGTATCTTTTTCTATTGTCTTTCATTGTTAATATATTATCATTTTTTTTTTAAATATGGCCAAATGAGGGGTTCTCTTTTTTTTGATTTACACATGTTTACAGTAAAACTGATTATGATTGTAACATATGTTGTCTAAATCCAATGGTTCTTCATTATTAGCGACAAGAATATTTCCCTATATCACCTTTTCTGATTATTCGTAATAAATCTTTTTTATTAAAGGAATTTATTAAAGCTCCAACTGAACGATTTCATCATCACGATGATCCTTCTTGAATCTAAAATATTTTTGTTGACATGATATTATTATTTGTATATGCATTAAACCTCACTTTTAAACAAAACGTATCTGACGGACATTTCATGGAAAATTCGTTGTAAATTATTATTTGCATTATCATATAGGCTAATGTACCTGAGTTGTTTTTATCAAGAATGAACCAGGGAAATATTAAATTGGAAGGCTGATATACTTTCAAGGATTTAATTACTTCAAGACCCGCGACTTTTCTTCTTTCCTTGTCAAGTATTACAATGGTTTCCCATCAATATGATCAACTATTCTGCAATGTAATATGACAAAAGATTCGTACATTTTTGTCGAAAGTTTAGTGTACATCGACTAGACCAAACAAAATATATCCAGACTGATTCATAAAGCCTCTTTATAAAATTTTACTAGTTTTCATACGTTAGATTGATTTCAAATTGCCTCTGTACTTATCCAATGTGGTTGCATTAAAACGCATGTTTTTCAACGATTTTTGTTGAACTAGTTACACTGTCGGTTTGTGTTCATCGAGTATAACCAACGGATGTTTTCAAAAAGTGGCTCCTCAAGTAATCAATATAAGTTTCCTTTTTTTTAAAAGGTTAAAAAATATTTGAACGATAAGTACTGTATTGTCTATGTTGATTCGTGTGTTTGGTCTTTCCTTTTGTTCCATAAATACACCTACCCCTTCATAACTGAATACAACAACAGATTGTAAGTTATTGCTTTCATAGCAATAAATGAGCCTCTGCTTAGGCTGTCCCTGCATTAAGAGATCCGTACTGAAAACTCATTTCAGCAGTTTTAATTCTTTAAATAATGTTTTATTATTGCGGTATATTTACAGTCTACACCGACATTCGCTCGATAACCATTGTACTGCAAACTAGAGTTATTTTCCAATAACTATACTTGAGAACGTGCAAAATTATATGACGTCGACAACAATACATGTGGGCGGAGCTATGCAAATTATTCCATTCGAATCACAATTGTATGACGTCATTAACAATTGACATGGGCGGAGCTAGCTACGGCTTGTGCAAACTGTTACATTTATCAAACTGTTTTCACGTTTGTTAGTTTTGCAATGAAATGTATGTCCGCAGATGGGGCTAAATTGAACAGAAAAGTTATGACCCATTTACACAAAATACTGTAAATATAAGAATTAACCTTTGATTTTGTTTAGTTTATGAGATCATAAATCCAATGGAGCAGTCGGTAAATTTAACGTAAACGCTTCGCGTTTACGCAATTTACCTCGTGCTCCATTGGATTTATGATCTCATAAACTAAACAAAATCAAAGGTTAATCCTTAAGTAATTAGATGTAATGTGTTCAATGGGTCTAACCAACGGGTATTTTCGAAAGGTGGATAATCACGTAATCAATACGGTTGACAATTATAATTTTGTTTCTCCTTTTCTTCTTTCAAAAGTTGAAAAATAATTAAATGAAAAGTACTTTATTTACTATTTGATTCATGTGTTTGTTCTTTTCCTTTGTTCCATATTTACACCTGCCACTTTATGACTGGATACAAAAACAGACGGTAAGTTATTGTTTATCCTATCTATAAATGTTCATTTGCACAAGTTGACAATCCCTGTAACTTCCGTGCTCAAAACTGATATCATCCGCTTTAATTTTTTAAATAATATTTCTTTATTTCAGTATATTTAGATGTTAGATATCTTTTTATTTTCTTACATGGTAAATATCTTATACTTTTGTCTGACACTCCGGTTAAAGTTCCTTGTTGAAAACTTATTCAGCGGTTTTAATTCTTTCAATACTGTTGGGTTTTTTTTTTTTGGGGGGGGGGGGGGGAGGGGGGGTGCGGTATATTGAGATATATTTCTATTTTCATTCATGTTATATCTAAAAAAAATTCCAAAGGTCCAATTGAGATGTTCATTTTCTTTTGAATTACAGATGTTTAAAGAATAATTGATAAAACATTATCATAAAGGCTAATGTAACTGAGTTTTAATCAGGAATGAACAAGGACAATTCTTAAATTGGAAGGCTGCAATAATTGTTATGATTTATTTACTTCAAGGCGCACGACGTTTCCTCTTTCATTCATTAGTATTACAAATGTTTCCCTATAAACATGATCAACTATTCTGCAATGTTATATGACAGCATGTTTGTATATTTTTGTCGAAATTTTTGTGTACATCGACTAGACAAAACAAAATATATCCAAACTGAATTATAAAGCCTCTTTATATAATTTGCCTTGTTTGCATACGCAAGATTGATTTCAAATTGCTTAGGTAATTGATTCAATGTGGTTGTATTGAAACGCATGTTTTAATCATATTTAAGAACTTGTTATACTGTACGTCTGTGTCCAATGGGTCTAACCAACGGATATTTTCGAAAGGTGGATAATCAAATAATCAATACGGTTGACATTTATAATTTTGTTTCCTCTTTCCTTCTTTCAAAAGTTGAAAAAAAATTGAATGAAAAGTACTTTATTGACATCGTTGATTCATGTGTTTGTTCTTTTCCTTTGTTCCATATATACACCTGCTACTTTATGACTGGATACAAAAACAGAAAGTAAATTATTGTTTATCATATCTATAAATGTTCATTTGCACAAGTTGACCCTCCCTGTAGAGTTCCGTGCTCAAAACTCATTTCAGTCGTTTTAATTTTTAAATTACTGTTTCTATATTTCAGTATATTTAGATTAAGATATTTATTTATCATTTTACATGGTTAATATCTGACAATTTATTTTGTTTATCAATATGGCCAACAGGTGTTCATTTCTTTAAATTTATAGTATATTTAGATATAAGTTATCTTCTCATTGTCTTACATGGTAATATCTTATAACTTTGGTTTTTATTAATATGTCCAACTGAGATGTTCTTTTCTTTAAATTTACAAAGGTTAACAGAATAACTGATTCCCATTGTACTATATATTGCCTAAATCAAATATTTCGTCAGTATTGATCAGTTCTAGTTTAATGAATATTTCCATTTATCACCGATTGTATGAAGTCAATCATTTTTTATTGAATGAATTTATTAAACCTCGTAATGAAATATTTCATTATCTAGGTTAACCTTCTTGAATTTATAATATTTTTTTTGTTCTTCCCTTGATATCACAGTGGCAAATTCTATATAATGTTTTCTTCCTATGTGAATTTGTGATTTATTATTTTGAATGTTGGAAATCAGAGACATATGATTGAACTATTGTGTTTATTTTGTAAATATATATGGTTATGTGTATAATTAAAGCTATATTATAAACGTATCAATGATATATTTTGTTCAAATAGCGTAGATCTACAATTTTTTTTGATTTCATATTTGATGACACTGTGTCACCTTTTTAAGTTTTAAACCAATGTGTCCCGGCCACGGGAAAAATCCGGGATTGGACTGTGTATTGATATTAAAACGACTGTATACATGTTCCTATTGCTGAAGTGCCTCAATGCCATATGCAAACAGATGGAAATAGGGGTGCAAAATAATCTGTAAACAGAGAAGTTTTTGACATCAATGTACAATATGAAAGATGTTAAAAATCCGTTGCCTTGAGTGAGAGAATGTTTATACTATATATATATATGTAGAAGTACTCCTTTACCATGAAAGATATTTTAGACAATTGTTCAACGTTCGATAAGAAATTAGAGATTTCGCGAAAAATCACTTGCATCATACAACACAGTTATAATTACAAACATGTCGAATTTTATTCTTGTTTTCGTTCATTAACTATTGGGTGCGGTTCAAATGATTGTGACAAATAGTGTTAATGCTTTATTGTTCTCCCATCATGAACAGATTTTTATCCTCTTTTACCTGTCCAACATTTCTCTGTCACCCACTAAGGTATGATAGATATCACGAGCTGACAACAATGCAATAATGTCATGATAATACTTGATGACGTAACGACAACAATATAATGACGTCACGACAACAGTACCATCACAAAAAGTCAACAATTCAATCACGTCACGTCAGCTTATGTGTTGCATTGTTACTTTCGTTAAAACAATACCAAATGATGGGAGTAAAATAATCATCCCCTCCCTTGAAGTTGCGACAGAAAATCTCCAACCTGCGAGATGGTCTTACATGATTTTACTACAATGGAGGAAGGAAAGGGCATTGTCTTATTAATTGTACGTTCCATCAAAATGCCTGCTAAATATTCTGTTGTTTTATTGAAGCTACTCATTTTACTTCTAGCTGTACCAAGTGAACCTTGCATCATGAAAGTGATCCATGCTGATCAAACGTCGTTGACTGTCTCTTGGAAACCACCGTTAAGAGAGGGCAAATCGCCAGTCACAAGATACATCGTAGAGAAACGCACTCCTTGGACCCAGGTTGCCGTGGTCCCCGCAGATGAGATCTCCTGTGTTGCTGATAATCTTAATGAAGGCACAGAGTATGGATTCCGCATCACTGCTGTCAATAAATACGGCAAGAGCCCATTTTTAGAATCCGACCAGACTTACACGCCTAAGAGCTCTTACAGTAAGTACATATAAAGACTTTAACCAGTAGTTACTTAGAAGTTAAGAAGTTGTTACGGTCAGGAATACAACCAGCAGAAATCTAAGAATATCTAAAGGACTCACACAACTAAATAATTTACTATATGTCATTACTAAGCTTTAGAGCTAATAACTTTAATATTTGAAGTTCAACACTAGTGACAACTGCTTGGATTCACAGATACATATATGGCAAAGACTTCAAATGACATTTTATCAGAAGTTTCGTGGCATTTTAGCTCGCTACGAGCGTTTGCTTCGGACAACTACTGGAAATTTACATATCAAACCAGTGAAATGGGACGGGAACACCCTCTGACTTTTGACCCCATATCAATCCGCCATCACATATCAAAATCTACCAAAAGTATACATTTTTGTAAAGTTAAATATCTATAGATTTCATTCAATGCAGAATATGTCAACAATTACCTATTTAGATTATCAGAATCACTGTACTTAGCCGGAACAAATTTTCGGTAGGGACTACAATCGTATGAAACACGTCGTGATAGGCTGATTTAGTTGTGTGAGTCCTAAAGTCTAACGTTTTATTTACAAGACCCGTAAAGTAAAACAAATATTTTTAATCAATAGTGTATCTTAATATAATAATAGTTATAATATCCTTCTATATTTGAAAGGAGTTTATAAATCCGTAAAAAGCAGCGAGTAGTTAAACGTGTACTTTCTATTAGCAGTGCTCTCCCCTTTATTGCACAGTGGCAACTTGTATATACTTTTCAGACTCTACAATATCCTTAAAATACGCTTGAAATAATATCGAAAATGTTCCGATGCCTCTGAACACAAATGTACACGGATAAATTTCTGGAAATATGTTTCTTTAGATGAACAGTGGAAATGTCCACAAAAAGTCTTTCACAAATGTTTAAATTACCCAAATTGTAAACAATACAGTAACAAAGTCATATAGAACATTTGACATATCGCCCTATCTAAATAGCATAAGCCACTCTAAAGCGCTTTACAGCACATATATATATATATAATCCTAATACAATCAATACAATTCAATTATATACAATTCTGAGGAGTTCGGAGGAGCTGCCTTATCGGGCGCTAACTATTTGTCCTATATCACCTGGCTAATATATCCTTAAGTTTGTTTATACTCGGCTCTCATTTTGAGAACTTGATGTTTACTTGGATGTGACGGGTGTTGTCGATGAAGCAGAAGACGCTTACTCTTCCGGAACACATGGCCTTCTCTTGTACTTTTACAAAGGTCTCCTTGTTAATCTTTCATTTGTTCATATTTTGCCCCTTGTTTTGAGTTTATTATTTATTTCGTGTATGTATGCGGGTATGCTGGAGATGAATTGTGTTCTGTTTGTAGTGGGACCGTGTTTCCGCCTGCATGTAAGGCCAGAGTGTTAACCGCTCGACCAATCCGTCCATAACCGATTTCAGGATACTTTATAAACTCTATGACTACATTTATCAACTGAATATAAATTGGAATAGGTGTCGTGTGGCGATAGTGCCTTTGGCTCAGGCATTATTCCATCCATCGACAATACTATGAGGCCACAGTGCCTTCTTAACAGGGCCATACTAGATATTAAATAGTAATAAAAATGGGCCCCATTTGCACTTGCTGACCTATTGAGCTAGCGACTCTTCCTACATGTTTGGCCAAACATTTAAGAAATGTACATTTTATTCAAATCTCTTAAAACGATTAAATATAATTTGACATCCTTAAGTGGCAATTTAGTAAAGAGAGTTTCCTTTTTATAACTTCACCAAATATTTTATAAAATTGTAGTTCTGTTATCCTTGGGAACTATTCATATAGATATTTCGACAAAACCCGATATTTCCCATGCGTTTATATTAATTTTAAGGAAATCCTTAATCGTAAAATCTATCAAATGATACATGTTTACAATCATCTCTTAGCATTTTGATCTCACGAGCACGTGAACCTCCTAGATGTAAATGACCATTGCTTCGAAACCGAAGTGCAGCCTGTCAAATAAACTGTCTCTGGATAAAAGTAAGCAGGTAGTACTTATCTTATTACATTTCATGTACATGAGGAATTTATGAATGTATAGCACTTTCTTCACGACACCTCTAAAGCTGAAAGACGTGACGATTTTTTTACGTAGAATTGTATATGGCGATTACGTGTTCAGAATGACAAACATCCCTTCGGGAAGCCCCTGTGTGTGGTAGCTTTCAATAATACCTGCTTTTGGTTAGTTTGGAAAAATACCAACATATTTTTTAGTTGGTTCTAATAATCATATTATCTGTCATTATTGATTGCAACGTGTTTCGTAAATAGAACCTACCCTGAAAGAAGTACATGTGACATCAAACATCCCGTGTCCACCGCAATCGCTCTGGATCCAATTTATGTACAACCCACTGATCACGTATTCGCACCATAGTCGCGGTTATTTCGTGCTATAGTTGACCTAGCTTTATATGGCACGGATTTTTCCAATTATTTAATTGACATAACATACGTGGTATCTAATATTCAAATACGGACTATTGTGTCTTGTTATATTAAATTTCGTTTCTTGTTGAATTGAAAAATCGTCGATTTACTTAATTGCCTCTTTAAGATAACTGTACGTGTACATATTTATATAAGAATATCACAATAATCAGATTAAAATTTAAAACTTGTCTCTGTCTGCTTTATTCTTCAAGCTAATGTGACGCGCTCTTGCCAGCGGTTGAGAGAGCCCTACTTGCGTTGTCGACTATCTTTTGTGTATGAAAGTCATATTTTAATATGATTTTTGGCGCTCGTTATTGTATTCATTTCAATTTTCTGGGAGGCATACCAAGACTTTTGAGTAGTAGTGAAATTGAGATTTTCCCAGTAGACTAGTTGGGTTATATGAGAAAAGACTTTTGTGTAAAAAGGATTGATTACATTTCTTTTTGAATATCTTGTATTAATACTTTGTGATATTTTGTAATACTATCAATTTGCTTATATAGGGTTAAACAGATTTCAATAATCACACCCGAAAAAAGTTCTTGTTTTCAATTTTCTATTTCTTTGTCATTTATTAATATCTCTATGGGCAACTGTGCCATCAGCATACGTGTACCCAGACGAGATTTGTGTAACCAGGGGAAGATTCTTAACATACGTTACATAAGTATCAAACATTTAATTATACCAACCGTAAGGATTGAGTGTCGCTTAGATTAATTATTTCAAAATTGAATGTTTGAAAACAATCCTTAATCTAACTTGAAAATATCATTGTTTCTCTAAAACAGACGTATATTTTGTTGGTTTTTGTTGTTTTTGTTTTGTATTGTTTGATGGCAACTTGTGGCATTTAGGGTTAAACAATATTGTTGAGAATAGACATTCACACAAAACAATACACAAAAGCCAGAAATAAAAGTTTAAAATCTGTAAAAGATATAGAGGCTATTCAATGGTTTCCCGTTAAATATCAAATATATTTCACGAGTATGACAGACTTTTTTTTTATACGCACTCGTGAAAATATATTAAAAAATCTGCCCTACGAGTGAAATATATTTGATATTTATTGGGAAACCATTGTATTTTCTTTTTATCACATTTTCGAAATTTCCAAAAGTCTAATTGCATTTTTAAAATTTGCTCTTACAATATAAATACGCCACAGGATGAAGTTCTATTTTTTGTTCAAAATATATCAAAAAATACAAAAACATATTAATCAAATTCATTAGATATCTATTTCAAAAATACTATAAAGGTTTTTAATTTCCTTACTTTATATGATTTTAGTCTAGAAAAAAGTACACAAATAGTGCATAATGATATCGGACCGAAACTTATATCATCACTAGTGATGATATATGATTTCTTACATCATCACTAGTGATGATATCAGCAGTGATGATTTAAGTTTTATCAAGCTGATATTTCCTGATATTTCACTGGTAAAAATGTAATAAATCAAAATACATCAACAGCAAACGAAATGTTTGGCACATAATATCATAACCTTATAGGATCAATTGAATTAAATAAATAAAAAATATTGTATAGAAACTTTATCAAACAAATATTTTGTTGATGATTTACAGTATCATACAATATGTCAAGTATTTGTTTGAAACCAGCACATTCATCATGTTTTACTTTAATTTGTATAACAACAAAGTTAGTTTTCCGTAAGTAAAATGTAGCTATGTGCCACGTAGGTATGGCCTATATTAAATGCACAGACGAGGAAGGACAGCTTCTCCTCTGTGGTCTGCTTTACACTTTTGAACGTGAAACCAAATTAGGTTAAAGTGAAAACAATTTATTTTTTTATTCTTCGGGCCATTTATTTTGCCAATTCGCATCTATAGAATTTTATTTATTGATGATTTTAAATCAAAATAAGACAATTTAATTGCTTTCGACGTTTTAATTTCGATTTATTCCGACATGGCCGGGTATTAACACATAAATTAGTTGACAGAAATGTCAAACTTTGTTAATGCTTTATTTGGTAACTAAAACTGTATGGTTTACAAAGTCAATGGCCTTTTTTAAAACCTGAAAACAATCTCCCGAAAAGGACCCCGATTGATAGCATCAAAACATACCAGTAATTAAAATGTTTATGAACTTAATTCGTCAGACATTCCTATGAAATTTGTAGAACTGATATTGGTCTATAACTACTAATTTGTTGTATTGTAGAGTGGAATAACTTTAGTGTTTTTTCTTTGTCACTGAGAAATAAAATAAGAGAATACCGAAGCATCAACATAATCATAATCCAAACCCAAAAACGATTAAACCAGGGACAAAATTTGAACAAAGGAAAGATTTACATGAAGACCCTTGTAAAAGTACAAGAGAATAAGACCAGGTGTTCCGGAAGAGTAAGCGTCTTCTGCTTCATCGACGACACCCGCCATGTAAATCTTGTCACATCCAAGTAAACATCAAGTTCTCAAAATGAGAACCGAGTATCATTGTCAATCACAACAAGTAAACACACTAATGAGCATACTCAAAAACGTCCATCTTCATAACACTTAAAGATACAGAATATTTCTCAATGAGACAAAGATGGCAACCATAAAACTTGCCCATAGTACTGATCAACCTGCATCTCTCGAATCCTTGTGTTGTTAGTTTGTTTGTCAGCAGTCGACATCGATCACGAAAATCCCGATATTTAGAGCAAGCCCTGGAATACCGAATCAACTGCGACATGTAAACACCATAGGTTGGAGAAGCAGGGATGTTACCATCAAGAAATGGAAAGTTAACGATCGGAAAATTGAAATCATCACGTTTATCGTATAGCTTAGTAGTAAGCTGTCCATGTTGGTCGTAGTTTAAGTCGAGATCGAGTTAAGCAGCTGATGTAGATGAGTCTGTTGTGTCCTTTATTTCAAGTTCAGAAGGGTATATACGATCGACGTGGTCAGCAAACTTCTTGTTGTTTATAGACAACACATCGTCGATATATCTGAAAGTGAAATTAAAAGATAAAAAGATGCCAACAGTCTGCTGGAAAATCTCCTCCGAACTCAACAAAAATGTTGTCAACCAGGAATTCAATCATCCGTACTATATCTTCTTCAGTATATTTCCTCTTAGCTCTTGTCGTGTTTTTGACAAAGTATGCTCCAAGATAGCTCACTACCATATATTTGCATCGTCGTCCGCCTTTCTTAGAAAAGAAAGCTCTCATAACAAGAGATCGGAGACGTTCCTTCAATTTTGTATAAGGTATGGTAATGTACAGGGTGGAAAAATCAAATGTTTTGACCGAAAAGACGTTTCTTTAGGAGGGGATATAATAATAATAATAATAATAGTCTTTATTTAAACTTGATGACATATTGAGTCAAGGACTCGTCTTACATATGGTCAAGTATGATAAAATGTACAGTATATACAACAAAGTTACAACGATAAACTATTACTAGACATATTAAGAGAATTGCACATGTACATGTTAATTAACATCACATAAATATCAGAATATCACAGAAATTAGCTACAAATCTTTTAAAACAATATGACCCGAGCTTTCCCGCGGTTGGGGAGAGCCCTACCTGCATGGTAGACTCAGGTCTTATTTCAGAAATTAAAAAGATATGATGCTGTTTGATAATTAAGAAGTTAAAAATTCGAAGAAAATACATCGCTTTATCCCATAAAATACTGTTTGGCACATTTCTTAAAAGACAAGAGACTTTTACAATTTTGGACATAAGAAGGCAAACTGTTCCAAATAAAAGGACCTTGATATGTAAAGGACCGTTTAAAAATATTTGTCTTGTAAGATGGCAGATAAAACACATTTTGTGAAGATGATCGAGTTTTTCTCGACTGGATATCAGAAGACAGAGTAAAATTGTTTAGGTAGTTTGGCGCCAGGTTATTTAAAATTTTGTACATTAAAATGGCGTGATTGTAAGAAATTCTTTTCTTAAACGGCAGCCACATTAGTTCACTAAACATTTCACTTGAAGGTGTACAAAAGTCACACTTCAATATGATTCTTGCGGCACGTTTTTGTAACTTTTCAATTTTTGCAATGTGGTTCTGGGAGGCATTACCCCAGATATTTGAACAGTAGTCAATATGAGGGTTGTTGAAGCAGTTGTAATAAGTGAGACTGGATTTCTGTGTAAGAAAGGGTCGAATGCGTTTCATTTGGAAAAGTTGATATGAAATTTTTTTTGCAATAGAAACAATCTGTTTATCCCAGGATAAACAGTCATCAATAGTGACTCCAAGAAGTTTTTCTTGTTTTACATTGTCAATTTTTGTGTTATTTATAAATATTTCTAACTGCTCAGTTTGTCTACTTTTTCTTTGTGTTGTTCAAATTAACATGAATTTTGTTTTCATTGCACCATTTCTGAATTAGTATTGTATCTTCATTTAAGTCAGAATTAATACTTTCAATAGATTTTCCATTGGTATGGGCAGCTGTGTCGTCAGCATACATGTACATAGCTGAGTTTTTTGTAACCAGAGGAAGATCGTTCATATACAGTATGAACATTAAAGGACCAAGAATTGATCCTTGAGGTACGCCAACCGTAAGAGATTGAGGGTCGCTTAGGGTGTTTTTGAAATTCACTGTTTGAAAACGATCTTTGGTATAACTTGAGAAAAAATCCATGGTTCCATTAGAACAGCCATATAGGCCTAATTTGGTAAGTAGAATATCATGGTCAACAAGGTCAAAAGCCTTTCTAAAATCTTAAAATAAAACACCTGACAATAATCCATGATTGATAGAGTCAAACCACATGTTAGTGATTTTGGTCAGTGCAGTCTGACAAGAATGCTGCGCTCGAAAACCAGACTGACATTCTAGAATAAGGTCATAATTGCATAAAAAATTGTAAAAATGTTTGTGAATATGTTTCTCAAGACATTTTGATAAAATCGGTAGTACTGATATTGGTCTGTAATTACTAATTTGTTCTGTTTTTCCTTTTTTAAAGAGTGGACTAACTTTAGCATTTTTCCAAAGACTAGGAAATGTACTCTTTTCAATACTGTAGTTCATTAATTTGCAAACAATAGGAGCAATGAATTTTGAACAACATTTTAAGAATTTGGGTTCCACATTGTCAAGTCCAGTGGCTTTAGTAACATCTAAATTGGACAAAAATTGTTCAACAAATTGTTCTTCTACTTTTGGTATATTGAAGGTAGCACCCTTGAGTTTTTCAAATGTAAACTTTTTTAGTGTATCTATGTTTGAAGAAGGGCAAGTACTTTCTGTATTTTTTATATACTGTTTTGAGATAGTTGTAAAATATTGGTTAAAAACATTACTAATTTCACCTGCATCTGAAATGTCCTTTTCTAAATGTTGTATAAAATTTGGTGATGCTGTTTTACTTTTAGGACATAGTTTTTTAAAATGTTTCCAGTAATCTTGACTAGAAGTCTTGCATTGTTCTAACACTTCTGAAAAGTAGTTTTTCTTTGCACTTCTAATCATGTATGTAACTTTGTTTCTCCATTTTTTGTACATTACAACATTACCTTCTTGTTTATGTTTGTTTCTGATATGGATAGCTATATTAATATCATCATTTCACCACTCAGGTATACTTGGATATTTAACACGTTTTTCCTTGAATGGTGCATGCTTATTTACAATGTCTAAAAACAAATCCTGAAAATCAGAAATCATGTCATGTATACAATCAAAAGCATCTAATGATGACCATGGGATATTTTCTATATCGTCACGAAAATTTGATTCATCAAAATGTTTAAGACATCTGTATTTGATTGTCTTTTGATTATTTCCCTTTGTTTTGACTCGTGCTCTAACTGCACTTATAGGATAATGGTCACTCAGAGATATGTCCGATACTTCAGTATATATAATGGATTCGGGATGTGATGTCCATATATGATCTACACATGTCCCACTGTCTCTGGTAGGAAGATTGATAACATTTGACATACTAAAACTGTCATGCATCAATGGGATGTTCAAGATTGATCAAAAGATCTTCCGAGGTATGCTTTCCATTATTGTAGTTTATCGATTGGCAAACAATAGGAGCAATGGAGTTTGAACATTTCGGCCTATTTGTCATTTTCGGTTGCTTTGGAAACGCCTAAATTAAATTGTTTTTCGACTCCTGGTATATGATAGGTATATTTGAAATATTTGTGAAATATTGGTCAAAATCTTATTTCACTTGAATCTACAATGGGTTTTTTTTTCTGCATAGATTTTTAAAATACTTCTAGTGTATTTGGTCCTGACACTTCCATTTCTCATCCTAAAGGTAACTTTGTTTCTGCATGTTTTTGATTTTCTTCTTCATCTTCCTATTTATATTTGTTTCTAATACGAACACCCATATTAACCACTCAGTTTAGCCGGCAAGGCTATTTGACACGTTTACTATGAATGGTGCATGTCTTTTAACAAGGTCTAAAAATAAATTTTGACAACAGGAAATCATTGCATGAATACAATCAAAAAGGGTCGTTTAAGTTTCTGTAAAAAAACAAACTTAGCTATGGTAAAAACATAAACTACATGCGATAATCTGTAAGATGTTTTTGTTCTTTTATTTAACAGAATCACCACAAACAACTACAGGTAGTCCGGAAACAGCCGAAACAGATACCAGTGATATCAAAGGTACGATCTTGAATTATATACTGTACTATATTTTAATTTAATTTTATTTTATTTTATTCATACAAATCTACAAAAAGAGTTAAAGACAAAGGATTTGTACCATTTTTAACCGTAAAGAACCAATACCTTCAATGAAGGGTATCTAATAAGATATTATTGTTCTTTTATTTAACAGAATCACCACAAACAACTACAGGTAGTCCGGAAACAACTGAAACAGATATCAGTGATATCAAAGGTACGATCTTGACTTAAATACTGTACTATATTTTAATTTTATTTGAATTCATACAAATCTACACATAGAGTTAAAGACAAAGGATTTGTACCATTTTCAACCGTAAAGAACCAATACCTTCACTGAATGGTATCTAATAATCAACAGGACGATGTCAAAGTGTTTACAAAACAATAATGCAAATTCAAAATACCTAAATCTAAGACAGTATGAAAAAGAAATTAACGACACAAGAAGAGAACAAAAAACAGGCTCGGTGCTCTGGAAGGCTTGGCGCCTTATGCTTCATCATGTGAATTTATGTAAAATCCAAAGTATAGTCTCAATAGTATGCCTATTTGCATTTTACTATGACTTCACTGTTTTCACCTGGATGCCGCGACATCAACTTGTATGTGACTTTGAATTATATGGCAATTGCCGTCGATGAAGCAGAAGACTCTTACTCTTTCGGAACACCTGGGCCGGTATTCATGAAACCGTTCTCATGCTCAAGCATGGATTCTGTGCTCAAGCCAGCTTTCTTGATACTTTCTTTAATCATGTCGAAGAGTCAAAAAGTCAATGTAAATGTTGAATACAGCTTTTGGCTTCATGTCCCTGCAACTTTTTTTCAAAAAATTGACAAAGTTATTTTTTTTGATAATTTATAGAACAAAAAATAAGGCTTGAGCACAAAATCCATGCTTGAGCATGAGAACGGTTTCATGAATACGGGCCCTGGTCTTGCCCTTTTCAATAGTCTCCATATTTATTTTTACTTTGTTCAAACATTTGATCCATTTTGAGTCGCTATTACAGTTCTTTTGACGCTTCAAGATAATAAAAGAACACGAGCCAACACATGGACCTGTATGCGAGACAAAGTTAACACGTTTTCCGTCAATATCATGATGACGATTATACAACTTATCTTGATTTCATATTTGATGACCCTGTGTCACCTTATTAAGTTTTAAACCAATGTGTCCCGGCCACGGGAAAAAATCCGTGATTGGACTGTGTATTGACGACGGTATACCTATTGCTGAAGTGCCTCAATGTCATATGCAAACATATGAAAATAATGGTGCATAACAATCTGTAAACAGAGAAGTTTTTGACATCAATGTATAATATAAAAGATGTTAAAAATCCGTTGCCTTGACTGAGAGAATGTTTATACTGTAAACCAATTTATTTTCGCGGCGACGTAATTTTGCGTTTTCATATGAACACGACTTGCTGATTATATACTCGCATATTATTATGTAAATTAATATCAACGTATATTATATTTATTCGTTTCAATAATGAATCGGAAATCGTTTTATCAGCAATTACAAAAGAGATCTCAAATAATCAAAATAAGACCCATCTATAAATGCGTTTCTGACGTCAAAACGAATTGTATGGCGTTCTGCTTATATATGTAGAAGTACTCCTCTATTTTGAAAGATATTTTAGACAATTGTACAACGTTCGATCTAAGAGATTTCGCCAAAAAATCACTTACATCATACAACACAGCTATAATTACAAACATGTGGACATGTATTCTTGTTTTCGTTCATTAACTATTGGGTGCGGTTCAAATGATTCAGACAAATAGTGTTAATGATTTATTTCTCCCATAATGAACAGATTTTTATCCTCTTTTACCTGTCCAACATTTCTATGTCACCCACTAAGGTATGATAGATATCACGAGCTGACAACAATGAAATAATGTCATGACAATACTTGATGACGTTACGACAACAACATAATGACGTCACGACAACAGTACCATCACGAAAAGTCAACAATTTATCACGTCACGTCAGTATTGTGTTGAATTGAAACTTTCGTTAAAACAATACCAAATGATGGGAGTAAAATAATCATCCCCTTCCCTGAAGTTGCGACAAAAAATCTCCAACCTTCGAGATGGTCGTACATGGTTTTACTACAATGGAGGAAGGAAGGGGCATTGACTTATTAATTGTATGTTCGATCAAAATGCCTGTTAAATTTTCTGTGTTGTTTTATTGAAGCTACTCATTTTACTTCTAGCTCCACCAAGTAAACCTCGCACCATGAAAGTGACCCATGCTGATCGAACGTCGTTGACTGTCTCTTGGAAACCACCATTAAGAGAGGGCAAATCGCTAGTCACAAGCTACATCGTTGAGAAAGGCACTCCTTGGACCCAGGTTGCCGAGGTCCCCGCAGATGAGATCTCCTGTGTTGCTGATAATCTTATTAAAGGCACAGAGTATGGATTCCGCATCACTGCTGTCAATAAATACGGCAAGAGCCCATTTTTAGAATCCGACCAGACTTACACTCCTAAGAGCTCTTACAGTAAGTACATAATAAAGACTTTAACCAGTGGTTACTTAAGAGGTTAAGAAGTTGTTACGGTCAGGAATACGACCAACAAAAAACTAAAAATGTCTAAAGTCTAACATTTTATTTACAAGTCAAAACGGTATTTGTAATCAACAGCTTATCTTAATATAATAACAGTTATAATATCCTTCTATATTTGAAAGAAGTTTATAAATCCGTAAAAAGCAGCGCGGAGTTAAACGTGTACTTTCTTTTATCCCCGGTGAATAATGCTTTAGCAGTGCTCTCCCCTTGATGGCACAGTAACAACTTTTTTTATACCTTTCAGACTCTACAATATCCTTAAAGATACACCTATAATAATATCGAAAATGTTCCGGATGCAACTTAACACAAGTGTACACGGATAAATTTCTAGAAATATGTTTCTTTAGATAATTACTGGAAATGTCCACAAAAGTCTTTCACAAATGTTTAAATTACCCAAATTGTAAACAATACAGTAACAAAGTCATATACAACATTTGACATATCGCCCTATCTAGATAGCATAAGCCACTCTAAAGCACTTTACAGTACACATATATATATATGATCCTTATAAAAGCAATACAATTCTATTATATACAATTCTGAGGAGCTGCCTTATCGGGCGCTGATGATTTGTCCTATATCACCTGGCTTATATATTCTTATGTTTTTCATACTCGGTTTTCATTTGGAGAACTTGATGTTTACTTGGAAATGATTTTTTTGTGTTTCTTCGGCCCATTTATTTTGCCAATTCGCATCTATAGAATTGTATTTATTGATACATCTGTAATTTCAAATAAAAATAAGGCAAATACTTGCTTCTGACGTTTTAATTTCTATTTATTTCGACTTGGCCGGGAATTAACACATAAATTAGTTGACAGAAATGTCAAACTTTGTTAAAGTCTTATTTGGTAACTAAAACTTTATGGTTTACAAAGTCAAAGGCCTTTTAAAAACCTGAAAAATAAATCTCCCGAACAAACTCCGTTTGTTAGAATCAAAATATATCAGTAATTAAAATGTTTATGAACTTGTTTCGTCAGACATTTGGATGAAATTGGTAGAACTGATATTTTTCTAAAACTACTCGATTGTTTAGTTTTTCCTTTCTTAAAGAGTGGACTAACTTAAGTTTATTTTCTTTAAACCAGGAAAAGTATGCTTTCCAATAATGTGGTTTATCGATTTAAAAACAGTGGAAGCAATGGAATTTGAACATTTAAAAAAGTTCTCGGCCCATTTGTCATTTTCGGTTGCTTTGGAAACGCCTAAATGAAATTGTTTTTCGACTCCTAGTATCGACTCCTAGTATGCCGGTTGATCAGAACTATGGGCAAGTTTTATGGTCGCCATCTTTGTTTCATTGAGAAATATTATGTATCTTTAAGTGATATGAAGATGGACGTTTTTGAGTATGCTCATTAGTGTGTTTACTTGTTGTGATTGACAATGATACTCGGTTCTCATTTTGAGAACTTGATGTTTACTTGGATGTGACAAAGATTTACATGGCGGGTGTCGTCGATGAAGCAGAAGACACTTACTCTTCCGAAACACCTGGTCTTATTCTTTTGTACTTTTGCAAGGGTCTCCATGTAAATCTTTCCTTTGTTCAAATTTTGTCCCTGGTTTAATCGATTTTGAGTTTGGATTATGATTATGTTGACGCTTCGGTATTCTCTTATTTTATTTCTTAGTGACAAAGAAAAAACACTTAAGTTAATCCACTCTACAATAAAACAAATTAGTAGTTATAGACCAATATCAGTTCTACAAATTTCATCCGAATGTCTGACGAAACAAGTTCATACGCTTCGGTATTCTCTTATTTATTTTAAAGAAAACAACTTCGGATTTTTCAATTGTATGCTTTTTCAATGAATCCATAAATAATTGAAGAATCCCTCTTTCTCTCTACATTGACATGTTTGTGAAATGTGGTTAAAAACTTCCTTCACTTGAATCTAAAATGGGATTTTCTGAAAAGATTTTTAAAATGTTTCTAGTATACTTACATTGTCCTTTCACTTCCGAAAAGTAGGGTTTTTCTCTCATTTCTCATCCTAAACGCAACTTTATTTCTGCAGGTTTTGGACACTTCGTCATTATCTTCCTATTTGTTTGTTTCTGATACGAAAACCTATATTAATTTCATTATAATACCACTCGGTTTTAGCCTACCAGGATATTAGACGTTTTACTATGAATGGTGCATGTCTTTCAACAAAGTCTAAACATAAATCTTGAACAACCAGAAATCAATGTTTGTATACAATCATAAGGGATCGTTTAAGTTTTTGTAAAAACGAATTTTGCTATGGTAAAAACATGTGCTACATGCAATAATCATGCAATAAGAAATTTTTTTTTGATATAAAAGAATCACCACCAGCAACCACAGGTAGTCCGTACAAAGCCGAAACAGATCATCAGTGATATTGAAGGTAAGACCTTGATTTATACACTGCACTATGTTTTACTTTATTTGATAATTTATGAATCTATACAAATAACTAAAGACGAAGGATATAGCATGTGCCATGTTATAACGTAAAGAATCAATATCTTCAATACTTGCATGTGGCCTTGATATAAATGGCGGGTGTCATCGATGAAAATGAAGACGCTTACTCTTTTAGGTTACGTGGTTTTATTCTCTTGTACTTTTTTAATAGTCTCTATAGAAATAGTTCCTTTGTTCAAACATTTAATCGATTTCGAGTTCGGATTATGGTTATGTTGAATACCATTACATAAATGTACAATTATGATATCAGTCAATTAAAACGAACAAGATAATAAAGAACACGAGGCAACATACATGTATCGACCTTCATGCCACACAAACGGCAATCAAAATACGGCTGTGAAATATACGGGAAAATGGTTTGCTGCTAGAAATGTCCAACAGTTATTGCTGTACATTTGATGCCATGTGATCAACTCAAAGGAACAGTAGCTGGGTTTTGCATATTTAAACAAGTTCCAACATCCAATAATCGGAAAACGTGATTTACACGAGAAATTAGCGGTCTCTTGGATATGATCAAATTGTCGCACATTTATTTGTTTGGTACAGCATTTACCCCCATGCGTATTTGTTAAGTACATTTAAGCAAAATATAACTTTTTTAACAGGTATTAAATTAAAGTTTTGGATAGAGTGCCATCTAAGGCTAAAATCGAGAGTATTGCCTACAGCATTGATAACAAGTTCTCCAGTCTGTTCCTCGAGCTTGGAATGCCAACTCAGGTCATAGAGGACTACGGACAGGGTCATCCTGTAACATTCCAGGTTAGGATGGGCGCTCTTCTGTGTTGGACAGCACGTTTCCAGATAAAGGCAACAATAGGCAGGTTGCTAACAGCGATGCAGGTTTGTAAGATGGACTGGCAAACAACAGCGGAAATCTGTACTTAATTTTGTGCAATCAAATTTTAGCGCATTGTCAGTTTTAGCACATAAGGGCAATGATACATCAGCACATCCGTGGTAATTCCTATATAAGAAGCATATGTAAACTCCAATTAGCGCAATACTTTCACGCGCGAAAAGCGCTAAAATAACATTACCGCGAAAATATGTATGTTCACAGTATTGTATTTGAAAAGTTGGACAAAATCCCTACCGCCTTTATGTTTTCTTTGCATGTATATCTATTATCCCATTGAAGGATTTTCTTTAACAATTCAATCACATTTTCCACAAAAAATCTACCTAACCTGTTAATTTGATGCCACACAATATGTATTTTCATGCATTTCATTCTTATTTTCAATGTTTTAAGAGACATTTCGGTGTAAAAGACGAATCCCATTCTTGGAATTGACCATGCAGGCCTTGCTGTTTTTATTAAGTTATATATTTACATAATCCGTTAAAATATGCAGGACAGTGATACATGGTCTGACAATAACATAATGAATAAAGCCATTATAATTAGATGAGATGCTGCATTCGAATCACAAACAATGATAAAACAATGTTTATTGTGTGAATTGTTGCCATACTTAAAGGATTTGTGCAACGAAAAATGAAAATTTTATATTTGGTAAAAGTAGTATTTTAAAACCATAATAGCATGCCCTGACGATTGCGCGGGGTCTTGTTTTCTTGCATTGACACGAAATTCGGGTCTTGCGCCTTGGACCTCTCAAGCAAAACTAGAGATAATGAGTTCGTTGGTCACGTGATCGCGTGACGTCTTCTTAGTACAAGGACTCCTCAATCTAACCTTACCTGCTTACATTCTTTTATTAGGTCCGCTGATTACCGACCTAAAATACTGTAATTTTGGCAACATTCAGCATGCCAAATACATATAGTGATGTAGTTGGTATCATTAGAGTTTGCCCTGATATTATATCCACATAAAAAACATGTTTATAGAGCTACAGAATTATTTGTCGCTTTCAGAGACGGACAAGTAGACATACCAGGGAAAGCGACATCAGCACAGAAAACATTGTCAACACGCATATGTTACTTTGACTCGAATAACGGGAAATACAATCTAACTATCTAAAAATGCTATTGTAAATTCTATATGTATTCGGTTTAAATACCAACAAACGAAATCAGAACCCCATAAATATACATTATATATTACATCAAGTATATATTAACACGGTACAATTATGACAGGGAATTCACAACATGTATAATAATATGTATCATGTCTTTTTACGGAATTAAATTACAAGGTCGGGATCACGGTAGAAAGTACTTAATTTTCATTTATTTTACGTCAGATCAGAAATGCAAACAATTTTAAGATGTGATTATTTTAGTTGTGGTGCGCAACATTCCGCTCTTAGATTTTCCTCAGAAAACCCAGACTTTCGATAGTATTCCCCTTGTCGATCACTGCGTGGGATAATTCGGGAATTTGAAGAAGGAAATATCGCTTCTTTTTTAAGCTCCATGTCGGTGACAGTTTTTACCTACCATCGCAACGATTGCATCAGAGACTTTCTTTTTCCTAATTCATATTTTTTTCCAGTGCCTACAAAATATATGTATAGTGGGCGTTATGATGTACATCGCAATGTGCATTTAATTATTATCTGAGATAATTGGACAGGGTGTCAATCTATTGTATACCTTTCTAATGTGTTAATTGACCAGATATATAAGATTATAATTGCCTGTACCGATCGTCTTTTTACCTCTACCGGCCGCCGCGCATCCCTTTGATATCACAGGTAAGTCATTTCACACTTGTGATGACCTCAGGGGTTATTTGCATTAGGTAACTAGCAAAGATGAAGCTAAAGAGTTTATGAAATATCTAAAGCTCACATTAATTATAATATTAAAAAAGTGTATTATTGTAACTAACTCGGATATAGATACCCTGGACGTTCCGATCGAACAAAAAATTGAAAGAAAGAAAGAATTTCCTGAAAAGTTATTATTCGGTTATTTCCTTTCTATAACCCACATATAAACATACAGTCACGGACCTAGATAGCAAAATCTAATCATATTCCATGATACATTTGAACAAAATAAAATAATGTTGGATTTAAATTTCATCCTATTTTCGGAATCTTCAACATCGAATTTTCAATACACAGTACAAGTACAAATTAGGCCCCAATTACATACTATTTTACATCAAAAATCACTAATCCCCTGTGAATGGCACGCTCATGATTGGTAATGTTTCGACAGGGTGTCGATCTCTTGACTTCTATATTCTTCGGGATGACGAACGAAATTAGCAATCAAATGCCGCACAAAACACCATTTAGGCCAATACAAGTTAAAAGTATGCATGGATTTTCGTTTTAAAAAGTATATTGTACGTATTGTATGTATCAGTATGTAAATATCACAACAATATTTGCTGTTATACACGTTATACATATACAATGTTTATGTAAGCAATCAGTGTAATATGGCGATAGCTTGATTTTCCTGTACTAAGATGACGTCACAGGGGGAGTGGCCTCGTTCTGGGTCACAAAATATGCATAATTAAGAGGTCGGAGAAAATGACCTTATAATCGTGTCAACACAAAGTAGCCAGACCACGCTTGCAAAATTGGGTGCTTGAATATGGTTTTAAAACATGACTTTTACCAAACATCAAATTTTCATTTTTCGTTGCACAAATCCTTTAATCGAAAAAAAAAACCGTTCACCATATATAATAAATGTATTGGTCAGCTAATATCATAGTAACTTTGAGAAGATCAGGATTAACACACATAACACACGGTTTGATGATGGTGTATTATTGTACCTTTTTAGATGTTGGTGTAGTATTGCACCTTTTTGGATGATAGTGTAATATTGTACCTTTTTGGATGATAGTATATTATTGTACCTTTTTGGATGATGGTGTGTTATTGTACCTTTTTAAATGGTATTGTGCTAGTGTACTTTTTTAGATGATGATGTAGTATTGCACCTTTTTAGATGATGGTGTAGTATTGCACCTTTTTAGATGATGGTGTAATATTGCACCTTTTTGGATGATAGTATATTATTGTACTTTTTTGGATTATTGTGTGTTATTGTACCTTTTTGGATGATGGTGTGTTATTGTTCCTTTTTGGATGATAGTGTGTTATTGTACTTTTTGGATGATGGTGTGTTATTGTACCTTTATAGATGATGGTGTGTTGTATGTTTTAGATGATGGTGTGTTATTGTACATTTTTAGATGATGGTATGTTGTATCTTTTTAGATGATGGTGTGTTATTGTACCTTTATAGATGATGGTGTGTTGTATGTTTTTAGATGATGGTGTGTTATTGTACATTTTTAGATGATGGTGGGTTATTGTACCTTTTAGATGATGGTGTGTTATTGTACCTTTTTGGATGATAGTGTATTATCGTACCTTTTTGGAATATAGTGTGTCAGTGTACCTTTTTAGATAATGGTGTATTATTGTATCTCTATGGATGATAGTGTGTTAGTGTACCTTTTTATTAGGTCACCTAAGACGAAGTCTCAAGTGACCTATTCTAATCGCCTTTTGTCCGTCGTCGTCCGACGTCCGTCGTGCGTCGTGCGTCCGTAAACTGTTTACATTTTCGACTTCTTCTCCAAAACCACTGAACCAAATTCAATGAAATTTTACAGGAAGCTTCCAATTATCAGCATGGGATGACACTTTGATGGTATGTGCATGTTGGCCCTAGTTGACCCCCAGGGGCTGGTGGGCGGGGCCAAAAAGGGTCAAATTGACAAAAATTTCAAGAATCTTCTTTTCTACTCTGAGATATGGTAGAATCAAATACTCTTCATAGATGAAAGGGTCTTAAGGTGCTTTACCAAAATTGTGAATTTCATGACCCTGGGGTCTCATGTTTGCCCCTGGGGAGGGGGTAAACTGTACTATAGTTTATATAGGGAAATCACATTTTTGACTATTATTAGTTGGATTTGTATTGGAATTCATTCCAACTTGTATAAAATTATCAGCATTGGATGACACTTTGATGGTATGTACATGTTGGCCCTAGTTGACCCCCAGGGGCTGGTGGGCGGGGCCAAAAAGGGTCAAATTGACAAAAATTTCAAAAATCTTCTTCTCTACTCTCAGATATGGTAGAATCAAATACTCTTCATAGATGGAAGGGTCTTAAGGTTCTTTACCAAAATTGTGAATTTCATGACCCTGGGGTCTCACGTTTGCCCCTGGGGAGGGGGTAAACTTTACCATAGTGTATATAGGGAAATCACATTTTTGACTATTATTTGTTGGATTTGTATTGAAATTCATTCTAACTTGTATAAAATTATCAGCATGGGATGACACTTTGATGGTATGTACATGTTGGCCCTAGTTGACCCCCAGGGGCTGGAGGGCGGGGCCAAAAAGGGTCAAATTTACAAAAATTTCAAAAATCTTCTTCTCTACTCCCAGATATGCTGGAATCAAATACTCTTCATAGATGGATTGGTTTTAAGGTTCTTTACCAAAATTGTGAATTTCATGACTCTGGGGTCTTGCATCTCCCCCTGTGGAGGGGGTTAAGTTTACTATAGTATATTGGCAGAAAAAAAAACATTTTTTTGCATTATTTGTTTAATTGCCATAAGAAATGATGCAAATTTGGTTGAAATTATCAATATGACATGACTTTTGAGTAGTACGTACATATTGACACTGACTGACCCCCAGGTGCCTGAGGGGTGGGGCCTAAAAGGGTCAAATTGACATAATTTCAAAAATTCATTTTTTCCACTCCCAGTTATGCTACAATGTATTGTTATAAATATTCATCTCAACAATCCCATATTTCTCTTTCATGTCAAACATCAGGTGACCGTTAAGGCCCATGGGCCTCTTGTTAGATGATAGTGTGTTAGTGTACTTTTTGGATGATAGTGTGTTAGTGTACTTTTTTGGATGATAGTGTAGTATTGTATCTTTTTGGATGATAGTGTATTATTGTACTTTTTTAGATGATGGTGTATTATTGTATCTTTTTGGATGATAGTGTATTATTGTACTTTTTTGGATGATAGTGTGTTAATGACCTTTTTGGATGATAGTGTATTATTGTACCTTTTTAGATGATGGTGTAAAAAATAGTATTGTGCCTTTTTGGGTGATGGTGTATTGTATCTTTCTAGATGATGGTGCAGTATTGTACCTTTTTGGATGATGGTGTATTATTGTACCTTTTTGGATGATGGTGCATCTTTGTACCATTTTGGATGATGGTGTTTTAATAATTACCTTTTTGGATGATGATGTGTTATTGTATCGTTTTGGATGATAGTGTGTTATTGTACCTTTTTAAATGATGGTGCAATATCGTACCTTTTCGGATGATGGTGCATTATTGTACCTTTTTAGATGATGGTGTAAAAAATAGTATTTTGCCTTTTTGGGTGATGGTGTATTATTTTACCCTTTTGGATGATGGTGTTTTATAAGTGTACCTGTTTTAGATGATTGTGTAGTATTGTACCTTTTTAGATGATGGTGTATTATTGTACCTTTTTGGATGATAGTGTATTCTTGTACCTTTTTGGATGATAGTGTATTTTTGTATCCCTTTGGATGATGGTGTACTATTGTACCTTTTTAGATGATGGTGTAGTATTGTACCTTTTTGGATGATAGTGTATTTTTGTATCCCTTTGGATGATGGTGTACTATTGTACCTTTTTGGATGATAGTGTATTTTTGTATCCCTTTGGATGATGGTGTATCATTGTATCTTTATGTATGATGATGTGTTATATACCTTTTCAGATGATACAATTTTGTAAGAACCCATTGAATTCATGAAAATGGTTAAATTAAACATTGTGGGACCCATTGCTTTTGGCAAAACAAATGAAAAGGACCCATGAAAAATAATTGTAGATTGATCACTGTGTATTGTAAATGTTAAATATCGAGACAAATCAACAACTTATAGACACAATCTTGTTTTAAATCAATATATCCACAACAGCATTAATGAACACTTCCATGTGTTTGTTTTAGTATAATTATAATGTAAACCTTCCGTAGAAAATATCTTTATGTTTATGTTTTCGGCACACAATATATCAAGTTGTGACATATAAAGTTAGTTTGTTAGCCTAATCTTCTAAAGTTCTTTATTCGCTCACCTGGTCCGAAGGGCCGAGGTGAGCTTATACCATACCGTGGCGTCCGTCGTCCGTCCGTCCGTCCGTCCGTCGTCCGTCAACAATTGTTAAAACGACTTCTTCTCTATAACCACTGACTGGAAATCAGCCTTATTTGGTAAGAAGCATCCCTAGGTGCTCAGGATTCAAAATTGTACTAATGGTGGGATTGACTCCCCAGGGCGCTGAGGGGCGGGGCCAAAAAGATTTATTCCGCTATATTAATATTAGCGACTTCTTCTCCATAACTACTGATTGGAAATCAGTCTTATTTGGTAGGAAGCATCACTAGGTGCTCAGGATTCAAAAGTTTACTCATGGTGGGACTGACCTCCCAGGGGGCTGATGGCTATATTGGCTTAAGCGACTTCTTCTCCATAACCACTGATTGGAAATCAGCCTTATTTGGCAGGAATCTTCCCTAGGTGCTCAGGATTCAAAATGGTACTAATGGTGGGACTGACCCCCCAGGGGGCTAAGAGACGGGCCAAAAAGAAGTATTTAGCTATATTGATATTAGCGACTTCTTCTCCATAACCACTGATTGGAAATCAGCCGTATTTGGCAGGAAGCAACCCTAGGTGCTCAGGATTAAAACTTGTACTTATTTTGGGAATGACCCCTCAGGGGGCTGAAGGGCGGGGCCAAAAAGATATTTTATCTTTAAATATTTTATGATTACCTAGATACCAATGTATCCAGGTGAGTGATACAGGCCCTATGGGTCCCTTGTTTTTGATAAGACAAAAAGTATAAAGTTGTTAAATATAACAAGTTAACGTAGTCTGTTTTTATGTGTTATGACGTACTCTTCTGTATAACATGAAATATTTGCTGTCTTGCTCTGCATGTTTGTTATGGACCCTCAAAAATGAAGAGGGAAACGATTTTTTTTAATTGATACATCACCATTGTACCTACGGACCACATTTCATGTTTAAAATAACGTGTCTTAGATTACCATTATGACCGTTTCATGAGTTGCATAAATCGTGTGCTCTTAACCTTTTTTATTTTTGAGTGCCTTTTTTTTAATTGTTTTTTTTAATGTAGAAAAATATAATTAACATGTTGTATATTGTATCAGAGGTGTGTAATCTGGATATATTTGATTGGTATATTTGATTTGAAAACCACGAGTAAGGAGAACGCTCGTAAATTCCAATGAGTTAACACTTTTTTCTGAATTTGGAATAAAGTTTCCTATTTCAGTACAATGTATGGAACTCGATACATAGTACCGTTAGCTAGCCAATATTTTATGATTACCTAGATACCAATGTATCCAGGTGAGTGATACAGGCCCTATGGGTCCCTTGTTTTTGATAAGACAAAAAGTATAAAGTTGTTAAATATAACAAGTTAACGTAGTCTGTTTTTATGTGTTATGACGTACTCTTCTGTATAACATGAAATATTTGCTGTCTTGCTCTGCATGTTTGTTATGGACCCTCAAAAATGAAGAGGGAAACGATTTTTTTTAATTGATACATCACCATTGTACCTACGGACCACATTTCATGTTTAAAATAACGTGTCTTAGATTACCAGTATGGCCGTTTCATGAGTTGCATAAATCGTGTGCTCTTAACCTTTTTTATTTTTGAGTGCCTTTTTTTAATTGTTTTTTTTTTAATGTAGAAAAATATAATTAACATGTTGTATATTGTATCAGAGGTGTGTAATCTGGATATATTTGATTGGTATATTTGATTTGAAAACCACGAGTAAGGAGAACGCTCGTAAATTCCAATGAGTTAACACTTTTTTCTGAATTTGGAATAAAGTTTCCTATTTCAGTACAATGTATGGAACTCGATACATAGTACCGTTAGCTAGCCAATAGAAATGCTGACTCATCACAAATCTTTACTTTATACGTACATTAGACATGTCGACCTTAAAAGCCATGGCTACATGTTTATACAAGATTCAATCCTATCGCTATGTAAAGCCATTTAAGATAAAAACAAAATAACTATTGATACTTGGCATGTTAATTGGTTGTGTTATTGTCTCGTACGATCATTTGGTCTCTGGCTTTGTCTCGTTTGTGGGAAAATGAGAATATATGACGCATTGCTAATGTATTGTAAAATACTTGATTGGTTATGATATATGACAAGCACTTTTTGGATTACAATGTATGTGCAGTGCCATTTACAAATACTAAACAGATTATGATGTTTGACAAACACTTATTTGCTTATAAACACTTATTAACACGATATATCAAAACATTTTTGAGTTACAAACGCATGTTTGGTAGATATTATGAAACTGATTATTATCTTTGTCAAATTTTGATTTTCTTTTTTCAATATAAAATATTTTTGTGTATCAAATGTTTTGTATATTTTTTTGTCATTTGCTTGCTTTCCGCTTTACTAAATAAATTGAGTGTTTTTTGTCTTATCATTTGTTTGTCATGTATATGATGTTTTTGTGTTTATTTTGTTCATCGTTTTTCAACAATTTGGCTCTGAAATCTACAGTGATTTGGGGTTATAATCTACTTAAACAAAAACCTCAATAGAGTATAGCTAACGCAGAAATAATACTGAATTACATAGCATTGGATTTACAAAGGTACAAGTTGCTACAGAATGACAGAGTTGCCCGAGATCAAGGATTATCGTCATTTAATAGCTGAAAAGGGCTATATGTGAAGCTGCATGGCTAAAAGTTTGGTAAACTTTGATTATTTTTAAGAGCTTAACGGCCATTCAACACAGGATTGGTTATTAGAGACAACAAATTATTGACAAAAAGGCAAACTCAAAATAAAACATTAAACAAATTCAAAGGAACAATACATCGTCATTTTGGATATTGAAAGCGGTAATGATGACGGGTTAAGTAGATACAGTATGCCGAAAAAAGATTTAAACTACATCATACAGCTGTTTCGTCCAAGGTTTTGCGTAACTTACGAACGTTCGTAAGTTACGAAGTTTTTGTGAAACGCTTAGTAATTCGTAAATCTGACTTACGCAAAAGTTACGAACGTTCGTAAGTTACGAAGCTTAGTGAAACAATTCCCTGATGACTAACACAATACATCACCGGTCAAAAACTACAATCGTTTGCCATGCTATTAGACCGCTCTCTTGACTTCATACTGTTGGTTCGTTCGGAGTGCGACTTACCATGTCCGGATGGTGGCAGAAATTGTTTTAAGCATTGATGCCAATTGTTTTCATAACCCTATGAAACTAAAACATAATTGACATCAACGCTTATAATTAATTTTTGAAACTTATTTCCAAAAGCAAAACATGTTTATGTACAATTTGACTGATCAAACAACGGATTCTTTTTTACAAATCAATACGCAACGTCAATTGCCGTATTTTGACGTCACATTTTTCGCGTCATTTTCGGATTTTTTTTTTCAAATCAGAAAGCCGCATTCTGCATACAATCAATGGAAAATCAATTATTATCATATGGATAACATAAACAACGTGAACACGTAATATTGGAAAATAGCAGACAAAGTCATAATGTAATTAAACAATCAAGAAGTAACAGGAGAAAAGAGAAAAAGAGATCACAGAGGGATCCTAGCACCCACCATTGATGATCTATTAAGTTTTTTTTTCAAAGTTGGATCTTTGCCCTTCTGTTTTCTTCTTTTTCCTTTTTTGCTCTTAAATATATGAAATTTACGGATTATTCCTAAGAAATAGCAAAAATTATCTTAGTGACAATGCATTGTATAATATTTGAAAATGTCCCATCCAGTTATTGGCAAGAATTAGCCTATAACATTTTTACTCTCAAAATACAAGATGGCCACCGATATTATTTTTCTGGTCAGTCTGAAAATTAGACAATGCGTAACGAAAGACCAAACGGAATCTATATATATGAGATTTCAGCACATGGTCCACACAGCACTTCTCAAGAAATAGCGGTAACAAGTTTTGTGTAAGGATGGACGGACGGATGGACGGACCACGAACCACGGACGCACAGCGATTTAAAGAGCCCTTCATCTGATGAGTGTGGGATAAAAAGCGGTATTGAGATGAACATTTGATAACTTCAAATTCAAAATATTTTATTTTCGTGTCAAACGCATATTCTACATAAAATCACAATACATAACTATACAAATGGTATTACAATATGTGTCCAGCCATAATGGCTTATTAGACACGTTATTGAATAATGAATAAAAAAATGCATTACGCTAATTAAAATGAATACATAATGAATATAAATATTTGCTACTCAACTTGTCTATATGCTAACATATATACATAATATATAATACCGCCCGAGAATGCCAGATGGGAAAAAGTGATTGAGCCGATCCCGACCGACGAATCACCCATCTCTAATTATCTTGGACTTAAGATATTACAACAAGCATATTGAGTATTGCTGAAGCAATACATGTCCCCTACCGGCCCCGCAATGATTCATTAAGCAAAGCACATGGACTTGATGAAGATATTCCGATAATGTATCTGTATAACAAACTTCAGTTCAATATGGGCACACGTTTCAGTGATAATGAGCGGAAACTGAATTATTGGACATTTACAAAGGACCGTAACTCTGTAAAAACCATTCAACCGTAACCTAATCAGAACTTGACTTAGATATCCTCGTGATGTATACACATGTAATTCAATTCAATATGTGCACACGTTTCAGAGTTAATGCATGGAAACCACAGAAATGTGACAGACTAGCTGTCATCGTACATAGACCTAATAATTACGACATGGGGAATGATTAAGCACCTAGTGGCTGGTGACTGGTGGCTACTTTACTTTAAATGCTAAAACAAAGGTTCAGCCTAAATTTGAACTAATAAGCTACTTTTTAAAACACGTTGTACTTATCAAGAGATGAACAGCGTTAACGACACCTCTGCCAGGACATTGAAAACTGTTTTCGGAGTTGGTGAACAAATTCAAGGATGGTGAAATTGACATCAAGAAGCCTTAGTACACATGGCCAGACAGAAACTCAAAATCGTTTACCCTTGGGCCTAACTATATACAGATAAAAATATTACATGGAGATCCTTGAAAAGGTTCAAGAGAGTTAGAACAGGTTTTCTGGAAGAGTAAGCGTCTTCTGCTTAATCGGACGCACCCTCGATATCCAGGGGTTGCGCTCACCTACGCTCTTTACACCCCTGGAATATATCATGGTAAAACTGAATGCACGTTCAGGTAAAACAAAACTGACCAATCACCAGGCTGCATACCAGGGGTGTAGAGAGCGTAGGTGATCGTAAACCTAGATATCGAGAATATTGTACATGTAAGTTTGTTTGTCAGCCGACGACATCTATCACGAAATCTCGATATTTAAAGCACGCCTTAGAATAACGATTCAACTGCGACATTTAAACACCATAGGTTGAATACAAAGGGATATTACAATCAAGAAAGGGAAAGGTTATAGTTTATGTAAAGATCTTTTGTTAAAGAGTATGTTCCGTCCTTGATTTCAAGTTCAGAAGTGTATATTATATTATATACATTTCACGGTGGACGTGGAAATCAAACTTCTAAAAAAACAATGTCATTTACATGTACGTAAATAGACACCACATATTCGATATATCAGTGAAATTAAACTCAATGTCGAAAGTCAAAAGCAATTAAACTTTTGGTAGGTTTAAAATGAACTTGCTAAAATAATTGAAATACCGTGTAGGTACAATGTCTTCCTCGATATCCAAGGGTTACGATCACCTACGCTCTCTGCACCCCTTGAATATGTCATGGCAAAACTGAAGGCACACTCAGGTAAAAAAAAGCCTGGCCAATTGCTAGGCAGCAAGCCTGTCCTTCGAAGATCGCAAAGGAGCCGCAACCGACTTCACAGCATTTCAATGTTTACCGTTATGTGACCACGGGATTCTTTTGATGTACTCCAAGGGTCAACCGAGTCTTTTTGTCTCATCAAAAAGGTGGCGCACAAGGAACCTTCAGTTTTTGCCTTTTGCCATGACATTTTCAAGAGGTGTAGAGAGAGTAGGTGATTGTAACCCCTGGATATCGAGGATGGTTCAATGTCTGCTGATGATGTTTCTCTATTTCGTACTTGACTAGATATTACACTTTCTTGTGTTATAGAGCTCGTGATCGATTACGTTCTCTGCGTCTACGTCTGCGCTTTTTTCCATGTGTTGTTTCATAGCTGAAGTTAGCAGCAGTAGCATTTCTGCAATTTACTTTGCTGTGCATACAACACCTTTCTGATAAAATTGCTATGATCACGAAAATTGATTTACTTATAAGGGATATGATAAACGTGTAGCAATTTATATTTCATCATCAATAAAGTTAATGAAAACGGCAATGGTATTTATGGGATATATAACTCCGATGAATTTTAATCAGACTGTTTACAATATTTAAAATTAAGATTATGTATATAAGAACATTAAGTTTTTATTATTATTTTATTATTTTACAAGCTTTACCGAACATAATCTTACAGTGTACTGGAATGATGAACGAATCAGCTGAAGGTAGCTAAACTAAACACAAATGCAAGAAACGTTGTTCGGCATTAGTTCAAACTGGGAGTGAAATGATGGGATAGCATGTTATCTTTGTGTTCGGTTATCTCATCAGTTGAGAAAAAACATAACATTTAATGGAATGTTACCAATTTTAACCCTCTAGATATGTTTCATACACTTTTCGAATATTCCGGAATTTACAAATCTGAGTGAATAAATTTGAGAGACAAGTTCATGAGTTGGCATTAAAATGAGGCAACAGAATCGCAGAGCTACTGGACTCTTTTGTTTTTCACATTTCCTGCACTCTGAACAATTCCACATATAAAATAAGCCGATATACGCAATATAAGTATGCCGATTTTGATTTACCTTGACCAAACAATCTTGAAACTTGAACTTGTCCAAGACATGTTAATCCTCTACATGTGTGTGAAGTCGGTGAAAATCCATGAAGAAATAAAGCCCCTACAGTGCTGACAATCATTGTCTAAAAAAGCAAGTGACCTTGACCCGACAACCATGAAACTTGAACTTGCAACTTGTCAAAGATATTTTAACTCTGTATGTATAAGATTGTGTGGTTTGATGAAAATCCATTAGTAAAGGAAGTCATTAGAGCGCTGACAATTATTTTCTAAAAATAGGCACAATGAACTTGACCTTGACCTGATAACCCTAAAACTCAACTAATCAATGATATTTTGATTTTGTATTAGTTTGTGTAGTTTGATGAAATCCATGAAGCAATGAAGCCACTAGAGTGCTGACAATGAATTTCTAAAAATAGAAACTGTGACCTTGAACTTACACCCCTTAAGATATTTTGATCTTGTGCAAATACATGTACCGTAAAACTGAAAAACTTCCGTGGTGTGGAAATTTTCACTTATATCGCTGCCAAACATTTTTCCCAGATGTACATTGTATCCACACGCGAAAATATTTGATACCATTCAATTTCTACAGTGGATAGTATATGTCACATTGCTAAACAGAAGACTAACAGCACAAACATTCCCACACTGCTAACAGTTTTGAGGCGGACTAAGCGAACAAGAGCACCGTGAGCGGAGGCATGATGCACCTGTCATACCATATCGGAAGTATAATGGCATGTAAACACAAAAAATGTTCTGACATTTTCTACATAATGCCCCAAATTGCATCAGATACAAAGTTCCAAAGGGCCATAACTCTAGCAAATATTGTCAAATCAAACTGTCAATCAGTTAAACACAACTTAATGTTATGATGGTCAAGCCTAGCAAGTTTTAAAGAAATCGGTTGAAAACTGTAGGAGTAGATCTCCGGACAAATAAAAGTTTACGACTAACGGACGCACAACGCCATACCATTATTTTTGACAGGTGTATACAAATTCTACTCTCAAGTTTGATGGAAATGTATGAAAGAAAGAAGTGCTGACAAACTTCATTGGGCAGACAGATGGCTAGGAAAAGTATTTGTATTTCTACACAACCTCCCCCCCCCCCCAACCCTGAAACATTAAGGATGAAATTTATTTTTTGACTTCATTCCGAGATAAGTTTGCTAGTTTGTATGTCAAGTACTCTTTCCGGTTTATCATGACACAGTCGTGCTATATATTTGTACCAATCCGTTTAACTAGTACTTGTGGTGGCCGAGTCGTTAAGGTGTTCCGACATTCTACCACTAGTCCTCCAACCCTGAGAACTTGCGAGTTCAAAACCAAAGCGAGGCAGTTGCCAGGTACTGAACGTAGCTCTGTGGTTTTTACTTGGGGTACTCAGGCTTTCCTCCACATCCAAAACCTCCTTAAATGACCTGGCTGTTAATAGGACTTTAAAAAAAAACAAGGCATCGCAAACGATACAAATCCCCTCACGTGCTAACACATGAACTCTGACGCGAAATGGGGGGTGGGGTTATTGCAGGACATTGTAATAACATCAGTTGTCATTTGCACTGAACTGCAATAGACAAGGATGGGCTTATTATCAGGCATGGGCTAGTTGCCAGATAAATATGATATATATTGTTATGCATTCAACAGTATCTGGTTACGCATCACACTAGCAACTTCATTTCCTGATAGTGAGTATTATATTATGTGTGTATCTAAATGCATATATAAGCATTCTCCTTTGTTCAGAGGGTTTAATTGGCATATATATGAAGTTTGGTCAGGATCCATTCAAAAATGAAGTCGCAACAGCACTGACAAATATTTTCTATTATTAGTAACGGTGACCTTGACCTTAACCTTGGCACCCTAAAACACAAACTCGTTCGAGGTATTCCCATGCTGGACCCATATATGAAGTTTGGTCAGAATCTGTTCAGAAATGAAGTCGCAAGAGTGCTGACAAAGATTTTCTATAAATAGTAACGCTGACCTTATCCTTGACCTTGGCACCCTGAAAAACGAACTCATTCGAGGTATTCCCATGATGGACCCATATATGAAGTTCGGTGAGGATCTGTTCAGAAAAGAAGTTGCAAGAGTGCTGACAAAGATTTTCTATAATTAGTAACATTGACCTTGACCTTGACCTTGGCACCCTAAAACACGAACTTGTTCGAGGTATTCCCATGCTGGACCCATATATGAAGTTTGGTCAGGATCTGTTCAGAAATGAAGTTGCAAGAGTGCTGACAAAGATTTTCTATAAATAGTAACGCTGACCTTATCCTTGACCTTGGCACCCTGAAACAGGAATTCATTCGAGGTATTCCTATGATGGACCCATTAATGAAATTTGTCAGGATCTGTTCAAAAATGAAGTTGCAAGAGAGCTGACAAATATTTTCTATAAATAGTAACCGTGACCTTGACCTTGGCACCCTGAAAAACGAACTTGTTCGAGGTATTCCCATGCTGGACCCATATATGAAGTTCGGTGAGGATCTGTTCAGAAATGAAGTTGCAAGAGTGCTGACAAAGATTTTCTATAAATAGTAACGGTGACTTTGACCCTGACCTTGGCACCCTGAAACACGAACTCGTTCGAGGTATTACCATGCTGGACCCATATATGAAGTTTGGTCAGAATCTGTTCAAAAATGAAGTCGAAGAGCGCTGACAAAGAGTGAACATACATGCGTACGTACTTACGTGCTTATGTACGTACGAACGGAACGGTATATCCCCTCCCCGACTTTTCGTCGCGAGGGGATAATAAACCAAGCCTCATAACTAGAAATGACTGTGGGACATAAATGCCCCCCTTTCCCCATATGAAATTAGTTTTACATGCTTAATTATTACATATGTGATATCAGATCAGTAGTTATTTAAATAATCTGGTTACATTACCATGGGACGGGACAGACATGGATACACTATATGTCCCCCCTTCCCTTTCATGACAGGGGCATTAAATTCATGTAAACATTGTATTTGTCAGAAATCATATTTCGCGCGGTTGACTACAAGGAATTAGCGTGAAATAGTTTTCTCTAATGGATTGCCCGATAGGTGGCTCACCTGTAGTGTCATGTTGGGCACGTGCAGCTGGTGAGCTGGCAAGTCAGTTCAGGGCAACGTACCGGTCAAGACGGGTCAATTTTAATTTTCCCCTGATTTATGAATCTTAGGTAGAACGTTGAAAGAAAATCTCCTTCAAAGGAGAAGCTGGGTGATTCAAGCAAAACAATTCTTATCAATGTTTTTTTCTTCAAAAGTTTTGCACATACAGTAAAACCTCGTTATATCGCCACTTTCTGTTCTCAGCGATGTTGGCAATATAACGAGTTTGGCGGTATATCGGGTTCAAAAATTCAAAAAATTCAATACTCTCGGAGATTTCCTTCACCAACAGGAACTTGAATGCTAAAATTAAATGCGGGCATCGAGTCGGCCTTTGATGATGATGAGGAGAGTGATGTTTTTTTCCGCAAATTTGATTGGTTTCATGATATTGTTTTCATCATAACTTCCAAAACTTACCAGTAGAAAGACAACAAAGGAATAGCCATGGTTCATTGATTCCATGTGTGTACAGGCGGTCACCTGTCAGTCGGCAGTCAGTCACGTAACAAAAACATTTCAACGCGTCCTTCTGACCTCCGTTTGGCGATATTAATGAGGTCATGATAGTGCTATTTTAACCATTTTTTTCTGGAAATATTATGGCGGATGGCGATAGGCGAGTTTGGCGGTAAAGCGGGTGCATTAATGTGGATGGAAATCCGTTCTGAATAAATTCATGGTGATAAGCGGGTTTGGCGGTATAAAGGGTGGCGATATAACAGGGTTTTACTGTATATATACATTTAGTTGTCTTCTGTAGCATATTATCATATTGTGACCCATTCCTTTGTATATAAGGGAGGTAATTCAATCAAATTATCTCCCTTTCCACTCAAAATGCAATATTCACAAAAAAAAATAGAATTATCAGTCGTAAAGTATTTATTTTTCGGAATCTGGAAAAAATACAAGAAGACTTCATTTCATATAAAAATGATTAATTTTAGTTTAACTTTAACCTTGAAATATGGCACAGACCTACATTATAACATTTTCAAATATAAAATGCAGTTATATAGTGTATTCATTTACTCAAAATTATGTAATATTTGCACTGAAACTCAATATATGAACAATAACCACAGAAATGCTTTTCATTTGAGTATGAAAGCAAAATCTTTTCTGACGTAACTCCTGGTCTATTGATGACATATTTGCATTAACATTGTCCAATGAGAGTCTTTTAAGCTTGCTTTGCTTCGGATATCATGGAGAATATCCCTGGATCAAGTTTATCTGAATTGCATATTGTTTACCTTTATGAGATGCATTTTTGGTTTTAAGAAAATGTAGACTTCATAGCACTGGTGTTATTCCTAATCCAGTCCCTGTGTACCCCTTGTGATTTAGTTACACTTCCAGGAGAAAGCAAGGCATTTTCATTCACCTGAGAAAAAAAATTGTCAACATGCAGTTTCCAAATTTTCACATACAATGTATATACATATCCAAAATTGACAATAGACAGCTTTACAAGTACTTAGCAAATGTATATTGACCCAAGATATGTTTGTAGAACACTAAACTTTAATCTTCATACAGATATTGATGCTTATAAAGAGAAGTAATGGCCTAGACATTTCTCATGACAAAATATGTAAAATTAAGACAAATTTATCAGAAAATTACAAATGAAGTTTTGGCTCAGGTCATGATCAGTCAGTATAAAAACAAAAGGCCCAGAGGGCCTGTATCGCTCACCTGGATACATTGGTATCTAAGTAATCATGATAAAATATTTTCTTTTTGGCTCCCCCTCAGCCCCCTAGGGGGTCAGTCACACCATTAGTACAATTTTGAATGTTGAGCAGCTAGGGATGCTTCCTGCCAAATAAGGCTGATTTCCAATTAATGGTTTTGGAGAAGAAGTCGATTAAACCAATATAGCTAAATAACCCTTTTTGCCCCGCCCCTCAGCCCCCTAGGGGATCAGTCCCACCATGAGTACAATTTTGAAACCTGGGCACCTTAGCATGCTTCCTGCCAAATAAGGTTGATTACCAATCAGTGGTTATGAAGAAAAATTCGCTAATATCAATATAGCTAAATACTTTTTTATGGCCCCCACCCCTCAGCCCCCTAGGGGGTCAGTCCCACCATGCGTACAATTTTGAATCCTGAGCACCTAGGGATACTTTCTGCCAAATAAGGCTGATTTCCAATCAGTGGTTATGAAGAAGAAGTCGCTAATATCAATATAGCTAAATAATTCTTTTCGGCCCCGCCCCTCAGCTCCCTTGGGGGTCAGTCCCACCATGAGTACCATTTTGAATCCTGAACAGCTAGGGATACTTTCTGCCAAATAAGGCTGATTTCCAATCAATGGTTATGGAGAAGAAGTCGATTAAACCAATATAGCTAAATAACCCTTTTTGGCCCCGCCCCTCAGCCCCCTAGGGGGTCAGTCCCACCATTAGTACAATTTTGAATCCTGGGCACCTAAGCATGCTTCCTGCCAAATAAGGCTGATTTCCAATCAGTGGTTATGAAGAAGAAGTCGCTAATATCAATATAGGTAAATAATTTTTTATGGCCCCACCCCTCAGCCCCCTAGGGGTTCAGTCCTACCATGAGTACTATTTTGAATCCTAAGCACCTAGGGATACTTTCTGCCAAATAAGGCTGATTTCCAATCAGTGGTAATGGAGAAGAAGTCGCTTAAACCAATATAGCTAAATAACCCTATTGGCCCTGCCCCTCAGCCCCCTAGGGGGTCAGTCCCATCATTAGTACAATTTTGAATCATGGGCACCCAAGGATGCTTCCTGCCAAATTAGGTTGATTTCCTATCAGTAGTTATGGAGGAGAAGTCGTTTAAAGAAATTGTTGACGGACGACGGACGGACGGACGGACGACGGACGCCACGGTATGGCATAAGCTCACCTCGGTCCTTCGGACCAGGTGAGCTAATAAATACAAATCGCAAAACAAATTTAAGATATACATTATACAGAGACAACTTTTTTGAAAAATTGCACTTAACTGAGGGTATTTATGAAGTCAACACTTACCTTGGTCAGCCAACTGTGTCTTTCATTCTTTTGCATCCAAGCAGAAGATACTCTTGCTTCCAAAGACTTGGTCCAATCATAAAACCTGTAGAAAGTCATAATGTTATATAGAGTTGGAAATAATTTATGAATTTCCATTTTCTCCATTTTGATACACAAAAAAATATGAAATATGTGGTATTGATCAAAAGTAGGCAAAATAATCAAATACCCCTCCCCTTCCACTTCACATTGACTAAACCGGCCGCTGTGTAATTAGAATTCCTGTCTAATATGGCCAAGTACTCCAAGAACTTATACAGTACGTTATACCTCTACAAACCGACAATTGTTTAAACAACAGACTAATAGTTTTGGTCCCAGTGACTTCGGGTTTAGACAGCTGGTTTAACTGTATATAGTTCAGTTAAAATAAAATGTTTTTCACACAGTCTCATGGTAAAAAGAGTAAACTAAGAGTGAATGCACTGGTACATGTCAATTTATAGATATGATCTATATACAATTTTGACTAACTCTACAAACCTGTCCAATTAACATTGCATCTATGTTTTGAAACTGTCTCGGACCTTCCCAGATGATACTGGCCAACACTACAGCTTCTTGTTTTAAAGTCAAAGTCCACAATCTTTCCAGTGTTGACACCAATAAGACCTGAAATTTAAACAATATAAGTTATCTCCCTTTATTTTGTAAACTCCAGGACTCCAACAAAACTACCCCTTATAATTATCAGTCACAGGGACATGTTACAATTAAAATGTATTTATAAAATGTTAAGGAGTATATATAAACACAGACTCCCCGCCATTTTATGCTTGTAAACATTTTATGCATATCTGCAATAAAATTCAACTTTAAGAAAATAAAACTGCAACCTGAGTTGGGTCAGACTAAGCTTGTTCTAATTTACAAAACAAAATGTATATATTCATTTAATAGAACAGCACGTGCACCAGCCTAGGCAAACAAAGCCACGACATAGTATTATATTCGGACTATATATTCAATAAACATATAAATGCTTCATAAATTATGTTGTGTAGCGGATCTAGAAATGATCAATCAGATACAATGTAGCTCAATTGGTTGAGCATCCGTCTAGAGTTCAGAAGATCCTGGGTTCGAAGCCCAGTCTGGCCGTGCATTTTTCCTCTCCTGTTACATTATATTGTTTGAAAAGGAAAACCTCAAGTAGGCCTGCTTAAATGGAATAGAGACGGACATAATTCTTTTCAGCTAATTATCTGAAATCAGCTATTTTCATCTTTAAATTAAGAAATGTTGTGGCCGGATCAGGAATTGAACCCAGGACTCTCACTTGGAAGGCAAACATTCTAACCATTGAGCCAAAAGTCCGAACATTAGGCTCGAGGGCCTAACACTGCCTAACTTTACCACAGAAATATCATTTATTTATTGAATTGATATACACAAATAATATACCCGTTTTGGGTTCTCCCAATTCTTTCTATGAAATTCAGCTATTCTTTTCTTTGGTGCAAAATTAAAGCATGCCTATAGCTATAAGCCTGTAGACTGTAGTATTGTAGAGTTGAATACATTTTTGATTGAAAAGGAAATCGAACATAGGCAGGGATGAAAATATCGTGTTAATCGACCAAGGGTGAATTATCTTGTTATACACGTAGAAGTTATGACAGACGTAGATTAGATCTTAATATTTAAGTATTGTTAGTTTGTTACCTACCTAAATTGTACATGTAGATACACTGTTGAATCGGTGTCAAAACTTTAGTTTGGAGTTCTTTTTCCTGTGGGGTCCAAGTTGCTGACACACACTGCTCGGACATGTTATGTACGTAATGGTAACTTGCATTGCCATACCGTAAATTATCTCGTCAACAAAACCTCAGATTTACATTTTTAGTTTGTTTTCCTGGAAAGTAGTACTGTCAACTCAACCACACATGCACTAGTACTTCGTCCGTCAAACCATGGTCTTGGTCTTCTTTGATTGGTGTCGTGTTTTCTTTTTGTTGATCAGATGCATCTGTTCCGATCATTTTTATAGTCTCTTTGTTGGCTAGTCTTCCTTTGAGCCTGATGCGACTCTGGTTTCGTCTGGCTGCCATATCTGTTTACCGCGACTACGTATACCTGTTCATGACATGTGCTTCCGGTTCTATTTTTATACGAGCAATCACATGACTTTCCGAAACACGTCACCATTACTTGTTCCCGCGTTCAGTGCCGATTCGCAAACAAAATATAAGAAATGTTTTTTCAATAGTGAAAACGATAATAAAAATATAACAAAAGCATCAGTATGTTAAAGAATAAATCCTGATATGAATAAAATAGGTTGTTGCTCAATGGTCCAAACAATTAAAGAGTAACTGTAGTGCAAAACCATCTTTTGTGTATGGAAAGATAGGTAAATAGGAAGTGAGAAAATTCTAACGAAATTTTTTTTTTTGTAAAAATTACGAAGTTTTGACCATTTTTATAAATTTCACACCTGTACGCAAATCAAAAAATCCCCGATTTTGCCATACGACCGGAAGTGACGTCACAACGGTGACCGCACTGATAGACTTGTGTAGTCATTATATTAAAATTATATGAATCGTATCACGACTTGTTATTTGTATAGAGTCTTCTATTCAAGAATATGACACTTATTATATATCAAGGTTGTATGGAGTTCATTAATGACCCTACTGATAATTCCAAGGTGTTGTATGCCCCAGGGGGCCGTAATTAGTGGTGAGGGGGTTGGGAGTTCCACAGGTGTGCGGCACATGTGGTCATGATCACTCGACCATAAATCAATAACCGCCGGACTCGCTAACATGATTAACAGGTTATTATTTGGCGGAAAGACTTCAAAACATGCCCTTGATATGATTAGGTAATAATTTTCTCATATTTTATTTCATTAACACCGCTAAAACGGCGTGTGTATTCACTGATGGTCACGTTGCTTGCATGCACATATATATCGTCAGGAACTGATCGTAACAGCTTTTAAAATGCACGCTGAAAAAGTTTAATGCTTGTCGGTCGGCTGTATTAATACAAAACTACCAAGAAACAACCTCAAACAAACAGATAAGGAAAAGGATATTTGTGTTACTTTAGACCACGGACTTAGATATAATCTAATTCCGTGTATAGACTCGGAACTTCGAAAACCATGTATTTTATTGGATTATTTTAAGAACAGTTAGTAACGTCATATAGAACGACAAGACCAGCCTTTTTATACGTACAATACGATGTACGTATATTGGAAAATAAAAATATATAACTTTTATCAATGCTTTCGACCTGTATAAACTGTTTTGACGGGTATCACATTTCGACTTCTTTTATCCTTATATATGTTTGAGAAATTATAGGTGTGTATAAAAATTAATAGCTTTCTATCCATTGATAATTTATTTATGTCTATGCAGTAAAAAAAAAAAAAATTTCAAATCGTGAACATTGTAAAATAAATAGAGTATGAGCGAAATCCTGATGTTACCTGTCCTCAGGCACAATCATCGAAATAGAAATCAAGACAATGTATTTCGAATTCTGTTTGAGAAAAAATAAGATTAGATCCTTGAAAACCACTGTGTTTTACCAGGGACGTATATGTATATGTATGTCACATATACGTCCCTGGTTTTACTGACAAGAAATGAACATGGAACATCTTTTGAAAATAAGATGAAAATAAGATGAGAAGATACTTAATTGGTTTTAATCACAGGCACTTGTGGCCAGGAGAAAAGTCATCTAAATATATAGATAATTTGCAAAATATGAATAATTAAAATAAAATATAAAAACTGACTTTGACAATTTTCGTTTTATGTTATTAATCATCTAAAACCATAACGAAAGTAATTGCCAAATTTCAGCTTGATACGTCAAGCGGTTAAATTTCACAAAAAAAAAGAATGTCTGATAGTCGAATTTTCAATATGGTTTTAGATGATTAATAACATAAAAAGAAAATTTGAAAATTCAGTTTTTATATTTTATTTTAATTTCCATATTTCGCTATGTTATCTATATATTTAGATGGCTATTCTCCTGGCTAGAAGTGCCTTTGGTTTTAATCCGCATTTTATTCATTTATGTTAAAAATAAAATATGAAAAAACCGTGATACAGACATACCAGGGACGTATATGTGCATATACGTCCCTGAGACATATCAAGCAAGTTTTCAACAAAACTTTTCTCGTTGAATAGAAGAGTCAAACTCGAAATTAAAAAAGTGTCATATACTATGTGAGTTGAGGGTGGGTTACGGAGATTTCAAAAGATACACGTGCACTCGATAGTCTGTGTTCCAGTCGAGATCTACATGTAACTACAGATTTAGAGTACACATTTTGAAGTTATAAAGAGGGGATAATAACCGCAACATACTCAACTATTACAATTTAGTAAACTTTGATAGCCCCCCCCCCCCCCCCACCCCCTCTCCAATGTTAATTACTTGCTATTTGAGTAACACGTTACGTGTGAAGTTATCGAACTGACCAGGTAGATTATCCCGCTAATCTGATTACGTAATATAATGGACACTAACATGAGATTTACAATATTCAAAGGTATTATTATAAGAGTCACTCTTGAATCATTGGATAAATGATATGTATAACTGACATTATAAATGACACAGAGTATTACAATATGATAGCGCATATATATATTGGTCCATTAAAATGAATTTGAACAATCAATAAACACTGTATTTATGAAAGAATCAAAATAAAGTTATTTCAATGACGATTTCAGATTATTCTCCCGACCCCCATATTATGGTACGTCCCTTAATTTCATTGTATAATACATTTTGAATCACTAATCAACCAGACGTACATATTACTATTATATAGAGAGACATAGGACCCAATTTCTTGTGTTCCCGTTGTGACGTCACCAATACGTGTGCACAACTTTTAGCGGTTCGCGGTGCGCTTAATTAGCGTGTGGCAAAACAGGTAAAAAACCAAACTTCAACCTGTCGTAACTTTGTAACCGGTCGGCCGATTTCGATGCGGTTTTCGACAATGTATTAATGCCGACACAACGAGTCTGATCATTTCAGTTTCTATTTGCACTACAGTTACTCTTTAAGGTTTTAAAAAATGTAGAAAATGTTTGATTTCGTACCATGTTGAGATTCCTATAATTAGTCGAATGGCGGCAGCGAAATTGAGCAGAAATGGGCCAAATTTAGCGGAAAATGCCGTTTTGAGGTTTTTTCTGGTTATTTAACACAACCGAGACCTTGATTTTCGTTCTTAGAATAACATTTGCCTTCAGAAAATGTATTTCATTTGGAAATTGGTCCAAACATGAGCTAATTATTATTATTATGTAAGATTATGTTTTAACAAGCTTTACCGAACATAATCTTACAGTGTACGTAAATGAAAAACGTATACGTATCAGCTGTACGTTTTTGTTTTCCGAAAGCACTGTCAACTCAACCACACTTGTTCCGTCAAACCATGCTCTTCGTCTTCTTTGATGGTGCCGTATTTCTTTTTGTTTATCAGATGCATCTGTTCCCGATCTTTCAATAGTCTCTTTCAGCTTCTTTCTTGTCTAGTCTTGTGACTCTGTTTTCGTCAGCCAATATTTTTTTATCGCGGCTACCAGACATTTGCGCTTCCGGTTCTATTTTTATACGAGCAATCACGTGATTTTTTTTAATCATGTGACCACTATCCTGCTCCTGGTTCCGTGCCGATTCGCAAGAAAACATAAGAAATGTTTTTTTAACACAGAAAACGATAATAAAAATACAACTATGGAACTGATGTGCTAAGTAATAAATCTTGATATCAAATAAATATGTTATCGTTTGATAATCTAAACTGTTAAGGTTAAAAAAATTATAGAAAATATTTCATGTCGTACCATATTGAGATTCCTATAATTAGTCGAATAGCGGCGACGAAATTGGGCAGACGAGCACCAAATTTAGCGGAAAATGCCGTTTTAAGGCACTTTCTGGTTAATTGACACAACTGAGACCTTGATTTTTGTTCTTAGAATAACATTTGCCTTCAGAAAATGTATTTCATTTAGAAATTAGTCCAAACACGAGCTAATTATTATTATTATGTTAGATTATGTTTTAATTATTTTTATTAATTTTTGCCACTACATGTATGTTCTGTGTAGTTATAATTACAGCAAAACAAGAACACTGTTGATTACTTAGGGTACATTTTGTACTAGCATGACCCGTACATTTCCATCCCTTATTTTATATAAGTACATGTTTCCAAAGACGTTGGTTTAATTATATGTCTCTGATTTTTCCATTTATTTTATAATGTACAGTTAAAAAAATAATCATAACACACGACTTTGATATCAACAGCAGATTTACTATGTCAGTTCAGACTTTATACGTCTCTGGTCAATTTTGGTTCCTACTGTGATATGCATGTACCTTGTATACCTAAACACGGACGTATAATCATATGTGATACACATGCATACATGTATATGTATATGTACGTCCCTGACCAGAATAATCAAAACAATAATGAGTTATTTATAAATAAATGTTGCACTTATGACCAAAATATCAAAAGTTTTTTACCTAGACTTTATGTTGCGACATTCAATTAACCATTAATTCATAATGGGGAAAAGAAATACAACAGATGGGTTAATTATGGCAAGCCAAAGTGGAAAAAAAGTCCCCATTTATGGATATCAATAATTCATTTATGGAATTCCATAATTCATTTATGGATTTCCACAATTCATTTATGGATTCCCACAATTCATTTATGGATATCCATAATTCATTTTCTAATAAATCACCTATTTCTGGATATCCAAAAATGATTTATTGATTTCCATAAATGAATTATTGATATTAAATGGCTATCAAAGGTAGACAACTCTTACTAGTTTCGCATCGGAACTCCTCGGAATATAATGTAAACAAAATGGCTGTCCTCTCACTCGCGGCGACTTAGTGCTGTTGAATATTGACAGTTTGAAGACGTACTTGCTGAAAAGATTTTGTAACAATAGGGAGAACAGATGCATACAACTTACCTTCCGACAGTTGCGTCTTTGGATGAACTTGTAAATTCCTGTCACTCTTTATAATAGTCTAGTTAATATAATAAATTTGTCATTCCGGTGCATTCCATGGCAGTACGAAGGCCTAGGCCAACGTTAACGTGATAGGCTGACGACTAAGATTTGACTATCGAAACATATAGGCCTAACGTTGTTGAATGATTATAATGTATGAACCGTTACAGTGATAATACTGGCTCTTAAAACACAAGAAAGACTTTGGGGGATTTTATGAGATTAATAAACTTTTAACAGATTTATCTATATAAAGTAATACTTTTTGAAACTTTAATGAGATATTTTCAGGGGTAAAATCCCCAAATCTCGCCACAAAGTGATCCCTGCGTTAACCAACTGTTGATAATAACCCCTCTGCAATGTATGTCTTTGTGTGCCTACCACTGAATTGGATAGACCAGTGTGATTCTGAATATAAAATATTACAGACCACACAGATCACATGGGCTATATTTTGGATTTTAAAACCTATTAAAGGTCAATTTTATGAACAAAGCACAGGGGCTTGGGATGTCGAGTAATAAAAGAGTGTTGCTATACATTAATAGTATTTACTGGTGTTTATCTAATTCATATTAGTCGAAAATATTACAATTCAAATATTTACTGAGGGAGACAGATAACACATTTTCATAACGTACGACTGGTCCTAACACAAGACTTTGAATTTAGACAAGTCCAAGTCTGGTGTCGGGGCAAGAGGAAAGTCATCCTCGATATCCAGGAATAACGATCACTTCGCTCTTTATACCCATGGAAAACAAGGCACGCTCAGGTAAAAAATGGTTACAATTCACTAGGCTGTATGCCTGTCCTTTCAAAGTTACAAGGGATCCACAACCAACTTCAAATATTTTCAAATTTCACCGTTATATGACCTCAATATTCTTTTGGTGTACATCAAAGGATTAAACCAGTCTTCTTGTCTCCTCAACAAGGTGGCGCACACGGAGCCTTCAGTTTTGCCATGACATAATCCAGGGGTGTAGAGAACGAAAGTGAATATAACCCCTGGATATCGAGGATGATTCAAGGGGTGTAGAGAGCGAAGGTGAATATAACCCCTGGATATCGAGGATGATTCCAGGGGTGTGGAAAGTGTAGGTGAATATAACCCCTGGATATCGTAGATGATTCCAGGGGTGTAGAGAGCGTAGGTGAGCGTAACTCCTGGATATCGAGGATGGTTCCAGGGGTGTAAAAAGTGTAGGTGAGCTTACCCCTGGATATCGAGGAAGATTCCAGGGGTGTAGAGAGCGTAGGTGAGCGTAACCCTGGATATCGAGGATGATTCCAGGGGTGTAGAGGGCGATCGAAGCTCGAGGATGGAGGAAAGTAGTCCAAGTTCAATAAATAGAGGATATCTAACAATGTCTTCAGTAATACCAAATATATTTCACGAGTGGGGCTAATATTTTGATATTTTTCACGAGTGCGTAGCACAAATCAAAAATATCAAAATATTTGCCCCACGAGTGAAATATGTCTGGTATTACTGAAGATACTGTTAGATATTCTGTTTATTGCATTTTTATAGCAAAATGTACAGTGGCAGCTTTTGATTTTCCCAAATGTCGTTTGTAAGCAGCGTTCTGATTGGTCAAATCAGAAAAATGATATTTTTCACTTATGAAAAATATTATATTTCTCACTAGTGAAAAATATCACTTTTATAGAATGAATAATTTTCGATATTTCACCGATAAGAATGTAATAATTACTCTTCACGTCATACACATCATCCAGAATCCACGTACACTATACATAATATGTATAAAAACATTCTTCATGTACATTTGTAAATTGACATAATAATTCACTATATGCAAAAAACTCTATAACATGAAATAATTACATGTATGAAAGCTATTGGAGACATAGAGGTTACACAACAAGTGGTTGTTGGATTTGGGATTTATTTGAAAAAAAAATAAAATAAAGTCAATCCTAATTGTTTCAAATATTATATATATATATATAATTGTTCCATCTACCATTTTTAAAATCTTTATTGTTCCAACGACCATTTTCAAAATCTTAATTGTTCCATCTACCATTTTTAAAATCTTAATTGTTCCAACTACCATTTTTAAAATCTTAATTGTTCCATCTACCATTTTAAAAATCTTTATTGTTCCAACTACCATTTTTAAAATCTTAATTGTTCCATCTACCATTTTTAAAATCTTAATTGTTCCATCTACCATTTTTAAAATCTTAATTGTTCCATCTACCATTTTTAAAATCTTAATTGTTCCATCTACCATTTTCAAAATCTTAATTGTTCCAACAACCATTTTTAAAATATAAATTGTTCTATTTACCGTTTTTAAAATCTTAATTGTTCCAACCATTTTTAAAATTTTAATTGTTCCAACAACCATTCTTAAAATCTTAATTGTTCCATCTACCATTTTTAAAATCTAAATTGTTTCAACTAACATTTTTAAAATCTTAGTTGTTCCAATTACAATTTTTTAAATCTTAATTGTTCCATCTACCATTTTTAAAATCTTAACTGTTCCAACTACCATTTTTTAATCTTAATTGTTCAAACTACCATTTTTAAAATCTTAATTGTTCCATCTACCATTTTTAAAATCTTCATTGTTCAATCTACCATTTTTAAAATCTTAATTGTTCCATCTACCATTTTTAAAAATCTTAATTGTTCCAACGACCATTTTTTAATCTTAATTGTTCCATCTACCATTTTTAAAATCTTAATTGTTCCATCTACCATTTTTAAAATCTTATTTGTTCAAACTACCATTTTTAAAATCTTAATTGTTCCATCTACCATTTTTAAAATTTTAATTGTTCCAACAACCTTTCCTAAAATCTTAATTGTTCCATCTACCATTTTTAAAATCTTAATTATTCCATTTACCATTTTTAAAATCTTAATTGTTCCATCTACCATTTTTTAATCTTAATTGTTCCATCTACCATTTTTAAAATCTTAATTGTTCCATCTACCATTTTTAAAATCTTCATTGTTCAATCTCCCATTTTTAAAATCTTAATTGTTCCATCTACCATTTTTAAAAATCTTAATTGTTCCAACGACCATTTTTTAATCTTAATTGTTCCATCTACCATTTTTAAAATCTTAATTGTTCCATCTACCATTTTTAAAATCTTATTTGTTCAAACTACCATTTTTAAAATCTTAATTGTTCCATCTACCATTTTCAAAATCTTAATTGTTCAAACTACCATTTTTAAAATATAAATTGTTCTACTACCATTTTTAAAATCTTAATTGTTCCATCTACCATTTTTAAAATCTTTATTGTTCCATCTACCATTTTTAAAATCTTAATTGTTCCAACTACCATTTTTTAATCTTAATTGTTCCATCTACCATTTTTAAAATCTTAATTGTTCCATCTACCATTTTTAAAATCTTATTTGTTCAAACTACCATTTTTAAAATCTTTATTGTTCCATCTACCATTTTCAAAATCTTACTTGTTCAAACTACCATTTTTTAAATATAAATTGTTCTATCTACCGTTTTTAAAATCTTAATTGTTCCAATCATTTTTAAAATTTTAATTGTTCCAACAACCATTCTTAAAATCTTAATTGTTCCAACTACCATTTTTAAAATCTTAATTATTCCATTTACCATTTTAAAATCTTAATTGTTCCATCTACCATTTTTAAAATCTAAATTGTTTCAACTAACATTTTTAAAATCTTAGTTGTTCCAATTCTGTTTATGTTCTGAAAAACAAAATAAAAAGTTTTGAGACAGTTTACAATAAATACCCATGCCAGTTTATTGTAACTTTTGATTTTTTATCCCGAAATCATTGGGGAAAAACAAATAGTTATAGGGCCAAAAACCCCAACATCACCTGGAAATCAATTCTCAGAAACATCGACTTTCATAGCTGACCTTTCGACCCCAAGTTCAATCCCATGCTGTACTACCTGATAACCTAACATTAAATGAAGTTTTAATCAAATCTATTCAAGATTTCATCTAGAAACCAACATCCAGACAGACGGACAGGGGGACAAACATTAAAGTCCCCATCCAGTTTCATCGACAGGGGATAAATTAAGGAGAGGGTCAACTTACATTGCTTTCCTGAGTTAACAAAATATGTCAAGGATATTTTGTTAGTAAATTCTGCAATCATTTATACATTTAGAAGTGCAAATATTGAAGATATTGCATGAAATTGTCCTGCAGTAGTGAAACTACAAACTGCACTTGAAATCACGTTTTATGCCAAATTGGTATCTTTATTTGACCGATCATAATACAAACACGAGCACATGACACCGACATGGATAATTTTGAATTCTAACAGGTGTTCTTCCTTAATTAATTAACAACAAAATAAATTGAGCACAAACTCCATGCTTGAGAGTGAGACCGTTTTTATTTGTAAGAACATGAGTTTTATAGAGGTTAACATTCATATACATGGTTAAGGTTTTATTCTAAGTCGTTAGCTAGTAATGCAAGCACATTTGGTTCAAAGGAGATTTCACTGTCCTTCGCCTGTCGTCTTGGTATCGTCCTTTTGTACATGCAGTTTATGTTGAAACAGATTCTTCTTATGAACAAAAAATCTTAGAGTCATGATAGATGGCTTACATTTTGCTGCCATGAAGTGCTATTTACATTGCGAAAAAATGACCTTGAACCATATTCAAGTTTACATTTACATACACTATTAGAATCTATTTGAAGTAGTTCATTATTTCCTTACTTATGCTTCTTATTATGACGTTGTAATAAACAGTTATGAAACAATATATACGTGTCTAGAAACAATATCAAGCATCGAGAATCAATAAACAAGGGTCCAGAAACAATATACCAACTTTTAGAATCGATAACTAAGATAATCAATATACAAGAGTCTAGAATCAAAATACAAGGGCCTTGAATCAATATACAAGAGTCTAGAATCAATATACAAGGGCCTTGAATCAATATAAAAGAGTCAAGAATCAATATACAAGATTCAAGAAATAATATGCAAGTCTTGCTTCAATATTCAAGAGTCTAGAATCAATATAAAAGAATCTAAAACAATATTGATGTGTCTAAAAACAATAAACAAGGGCCTTGAATAAATATAAAAGAGTTTAGAATCAATATACAAGAGTCTAGAATCAATATACAAGAGTCTAGAATAAAAAAACAAGGGCCTTGAATCAATATAAAAGAGTCTTAAATCAATATACAAGTGTCTAGAATCAATATCAATACACAAGAGTCTAGAATCAAAATACAAGAGTTTAGAATCAATATACAAGAGTCTAGAATCAAAATATAAGGGCCTTGAATCAATATAAAAGAGTCTAGAATCAATGTAGAAGAGTCTAGAATCAATAAATAAGATCAACAATATAGAAGAGTCTAGAATTAATATACAAGAATCTAGAAACAATATACAAGTCTTGCTTCAATATTCAAGAGTCTTGAATCAATATAAAAGAGTCTAAAAACAATATTGATGTGTCTAGAAACAATAAACAAGAATCTAGAATCAAAATACAAGAGTCTAGAAACATTATACAAGAGTCAATAGGTTCACTTAGTGGCAAATCTCTGTAAAGCTGCGATCCTCTCCAAAGCAGGGTTGTACGGATAATATTCCGTCTTTGTTTGAGCTGAGTCCCTGTAAGCACTGATGGCCCTGGGATAGTCCCCCAAAGTCTGGTAGCATATCCCCAGCAGTGTATGCACTATCCAGTGACCATGTCCTCCTTGTTTGACATCGTACTTGACCTTCCTCAGGTTACGTAGTGATACGTCACATCCGATTCTGTCGTTGAGCTCATGGCTGCACAGGAAGAACAGGAAAACAGCATACGGTAGTGGCGGAATAGCCACACCGTTCGGGCTTTTTTCAATCTCCGGGCGGAGATGGGGTAGATGCATAGCCTCTTGAATTTGAATAACACTCACTGCGAATGTTTTTTTCAGTTTGTGTATAAAGGTATATCCTTTTCCACAGTATTGCTCCATATACATGTCTTTTAGCTGTGGTGGTAATGAGTCACGTCCGTCGGTGTAATATGATGGCAGTGAGATTATTTGTCCACACATCTTTCGGGCTTTCAAGTAATTGCCTGTCAGGAAGTACAGAGTTGCCAAGGGCAGCAGGTATGTATCCATTGAAGCACAAAGTGTCAGTCGGTGTTGACACTTCCTCAAGGTACGGTACCTGGTCTTGTTGTTTGTAGGTCCCGTTATTAAGTCTTGATGGAACTCTGTCATCGCTGACTCGGATACTAGACTAACAGTATTCGCAAAACTGATGCTTTCATCGAGTTCAGAAAGACAATTGATTTGTACATTGATTGATCCTGCAATGTACCTGTGTATAGGATGAGGCAAATGAGTTCCTTCCAGCTGACATTTAACATTCATGTCCCGTTCGTACTCGATTTCTTGCACAGTTTGTGTTCTCATTAACTCGGTTTGTACTTCGAATTTGTAAACATATTCAATCAAATTAAAATGACAAAATTGCCTTGATGAATGTGAAAGGCAAAGTAACTTCTCAGAATGAAACCTGCTCAGAATCTGAAATAATTTTTGTTGATTTTGTCCGTTAACCTTTCTCTGGAACAAGTTAATGGTCGGGATGAAGTAGTTTGGAAAGTGTCCTGCTCGAACACAAGCAATCAGAATGTTGAAGCAAAACCAGAAACAATGAAGAAAGCAATGTTCTTGCCAGAGCTTTGGATTAGAGTGTTCCACTGAAATAAACATAAGTGTTTTTAAGTGATAAGAACACAAAATATCATCATCTTCTTTACCAATGCTATCTTGAAGTGTATCTTTCATTTGTTTTAAAAAAAATTTCAGGAAATAGTACATTTTCATTTGTATATGACTAAATGAGAAAACAAGCAGTTTTTCTGCTAATGTAAACGATATCCTCCATTGTAATAGTGTGTCTTCTGAACACTTGTCCCCTACTGGAACAAGATGACAACCAATTTGTACAATTTCATCGATCAATGTTTTTCTAGGCCATCCATGCAGACGTGGACGTGTTACCCATTGGTTAGCCTCGTGCGGCCAACCAAAGTGAAAGCATCTTACACAATCCTTTTTATCTTTAACTGAACTGCTTGGACCATTCGATTCATGTGGAATACCTGTCGTAATTGTGTGTTCGTTGACGACTTGTTCTCTGAACATGTCACTGGAGACAAATATAACATTTCCAACTGGAACAAGTGCTTGAACTAGACAGTGTTGAGTTTTTTGTCCAAGATGACTCAATTGTAAGGCTACGTATCCAGGTCGACAGTCAGATTCTCTCACATACAGCACAGTCTTGTGTGCGTCATCTGGAGGAACAGTCTTTCCGGGATACAAGACCACCACATCGTTGTCTACAATCATCATGTCATCATCTGAAACTGCCATGATAAATCCGTCAGCTCTACTTCCGGAACGAATTACTGAGAAATCTTTGTTAGTAATGTTAAATGTGCGTTCCCATATACGAAACAATATCCTCCTGTTTCGAACGATTTCCTCTGTTCCTAACAGTTTCCTTTCAATGAACCTTGGTATTAACACAGACATCTGTTCAATATCCCATGGATGACCCTCCATTAGTGTTTGTCGATTAAATCTGCAAACATGAATGAGAATCAGTTTTAAATCAAATAAAGAGCAAACTACAATGTATATGAGAAACATAACTGTGATTGAATTTATACCCCCCACCCCCCACCCCATCCCCAAAAGATGGCTATCTACCGGTGCGGAATATCTGTGTCTTTTTTTAAACCAAATTATTAAATAATGCGGGATATACATTGCTAAATTTTTCCACTTTTATCAACATGTAGAGCTACGCTATTTGTAAACAAAATATAGCATTGATAAGTTAATATAGAGCTTTAGTAATACACATAAACATATATATTTACAAAATAAATCGAATATTTCTATCATATGTCTCTGATTTCCAACATTTAAAATAATTAATCACAAAGTCACATACGAAGTACATTTATTACTTATTATGTGTAGCTGTTTCGTCCTTGAAGGACTCGTCAGTAAAAACAAGGGCTTAGAATTGTCCTAGACCTATGATTCAATGACATTAAATTTCATGATTTCTAAGTATTGAATAATTTCAAATGAATTAACAAGAACTGACTTGAAGTGCATCGGCAGTGTCCACCACCTGCGACCTCAAAGACTTATACAAAACATAAACCAAACAAACAAGAAACAAACGCCAGAGAAGAGCACAATTTGTTTAGTTTAACAATATTTTTATTAAATATTCATTAAAGTGAACAAAGATGTTTGATAATTTGGGATTAGAAAACAAGATTAAAGCTAATATTAATTCCTGTCCCATTTATAGTATAGAACAAGATACAGTTGAGTCGAATCCAACTGCACCATGCTGTTTCGTCCTCCTAGGGCTCGCGAGTGATGTAAAATTAAAGACATAGGAGGACGGAACGGGGCAGACATTGAAAGCCGGTCTTGTCCGATTTGAAATTATACAGAACTAGTTTAATTTTACTTCTAAATTAATAAATTAAAGGGGTTTTACGCATCTGACCCTTCTGCTTCTACATTAGTTTAGAAATTTTGGATTTCTGCCTTTCTGCCCCTAGCATCACTGAAGAGTCCTAGGAGGACGAAACAGCTGTATGGTGCAGTTTAATTCATTTTTTCGGTATGCTGTATCTATTACTTAATATAAAGGTGCAGCATATGCGTGTGTTACGTCATCTTTAAGGCTGGGCATAACATTGGATAAAGGAATCACTTATAGGGGATAGTGCTGCGAAACTTTAACCGCGTGTTGTAGAATTCTGGTAAGTGTTTCATAAAACATGAAAAGAAAAGTTGTCAAACATATAAGCGACATTGGTATTCTCTGATTTTTTTAAATGTCGGTTTTAAGGTTGATCATTGTACTAAAGCCATTCACTCTTGACGTCATATTCGAACTTTCGACTAAATAGTCCAGTTTAACTGAGAAAGATTCATACGTATGTTTTTCAGTAACACTACCTATTAAAAACAACAGAGAATACCAAAGCGTCAACAAAACCATAATCCGAACTCAAAATCGTTAAACTAGGGACAAAGGAAAGATTTACATGGAGACTCTCGTAAAAGCACAAGAGAATAAAACCAGGTAATCTGGAAGAGTAAGCGTCTTCTGCTTCATCAACGACACCCGCCATGTAAATCTTGTTCCCATCCAAGTAAGCACCAATCCTCAAAATGGCATCATTGTCATCACAAAAAGTTGTCATCACAATAATTAAAAATAGTTTTCAGCTCAATCAAAACGTTCAGTTGTTACGTAATTGTAATGTGGAAAACATGAATAAAAGCCATACCTGTCATTTTTATTTGGTCAGAAAATATACTAATTTCAGAAAGGAAGTATGTCTAAGCAGATCTCAATCTCAATAATAGGGGGCCGCGGTGGCCTGATGGTTTAGGTGTCCCGACATTCTGGCACTAACCCACCATGCACGTCTGGGTTGCGAGGTCGAAAACCACTTAGGGCTGTTGTCAAGTTCTGACCGTAAGTCGAATGTTTCTCTCCGTGTCCTCTGAGTTTTCTCAAAGTCCAAAACTTGGCACGTCAATTAAATGACCCTGGTTGTTAATAGGACGTAAAGCAAAATAAACCAAACCCTTTTATAATAAAATTGACTTATTCAATTTCAGAGATTCGAGGAATACCACAGGGAAGTATTTGTTTCGAAATTTACAGATGTGTCATCAGATTAATAAAACGCATATGTTATGATGGTCAGATAAGGACTTTGCACCTTGAACGAGAGATTCCGAGCACACTTTAAACCATTTCCGGTGATTGGAAGGGACGATAAAAAAATATCTAAAAATTTCCCTCATTGGCAGGACGATAAATTTAAAATAGCGTCCGTAAAGTTACGTGTTCGTCACGAAATCAGTTTCAGCTAAACTACCAGCAGCCGTACCAGCTTCGTTAACAGCAGCCCTAACATCCCAAGTACCCATGACCAAGACGAATATTTAGAAAAAAGAATTTGTATAGGGAAATTTCAGAAAATCTAACTGGAAACTCCGTTTTGGACAAGTTCTCCACAAAAACGAAGCATATGCCATCTTCCTTGGTGCTGTGATTCATTACGATGTCCTGCAGGTTACTGTAGGCTTTGGCTTGATTGTTTAACGTCCTATTAACAGCCAGGGTCATTTAAGGACGGCCTTTCGGTGTAAGCGATGTGGTAGTCCGAAGGGTTCTGACTCTCTGACCCGCTTAATATTTTGACGACAGGCGGGTGCAAGAGTCAGAATTCCTCATTAGTTAAAAAATGGAAATTTTACCAACCCGTCCACGGGTCGCCGTTTAAGCTGAGTTTTATAATATGCAACGTTTTCGATCCCATGCAAATTAAGTATCAATGGAAAAAACAGATATTTTCCAACTAACCTACGCCTTTACTCAAGTCACAGGAGGTCGCTAACTAATTGTCGCCATCAATTTCTAAAAAATAACCAGTTTCCCGACATCTGTTTGAAAATGGCCGCCGCCTAACGTGATAAGAAAAGTTAGGTCAGAAAGAAATTCTCGCGGGATCTCGCGACGCGCGGCCATTTTCAAACAGATGTGAGGAAACTGGTTATTTTTTAGCAATGGGTGGAAACAGTTAGTTTAAGACCTCCTCTGATTGATAAAATGTGTAGGTTAGTACAAAAATATCTGTTTTTGCCATTGCTACCTATTTTACATGTGATCGAACATGTTTCATATTATAAAAGTGACCCGTGGACGAGTAAAAACATTTCCGTATGCAATAACCACGAATCGCATGATCTGTTTCTACCACAATCTCCGTCGGAAACAACTGAATCGATAATATGCATATATAGCATTAATTATTAGATATATAAATAAATATTATCCAACAAATTGTAATTTTAGAAAATAGAAAAATACCATACCTGCTCATTTCAGATGGCCAAGAAAACTCTATCTGGAATGTTTAATGCAAAGGTTGGTCTCGTGGAAGTGTGTACGAGGAATGCCGAGACGTCACTAAAAAAATCATCTTAGCTGCATGTCATTTATAGTCAAAATGGACTGATTTAATTCAAGTATTTCGGAAAATCCCACAAGGAAGTAAACTGTACTTGTTATGAAAGTTATATTTGTGTTCACAGAAAACGAAGTACTCAGGATTTGATGATCAGATATCGGACAAGGACTCGGCAATTAAAGCGATAGGTTCCATGAATACTCAAACATTTCCCTGTGCAATTTAAAATTAAGTCCTGAAAGTTTCTCGCGGCAAGTTAAATGTCAGTCACAAACGTTATTTGCAGCTGCCGCAAGTATCTCGACCGTGCAACATCGACTTTTATTGCTTTTGTTTGTCTTGTTAGACTTTTAAAATATTTTCAAACCCCTTCCCCCCCACCTTTATATCATAGAGGCCTTATTGGGATGGTATTTTGATCATTTGTAAGCCAAGGCTGTAATGTCATTTATTCTCTGACGTCATTTTGTGTCCATGGAAACCCCCTACTCTGTCAGCTATATTGTAGGCTACGGTGAACAGCGAACCAAACATTTTTTAATGACAAATTTTAATTTGTTGGGGATATTTTTTTAAAATAGAGTGAACAAGTAGTGTTTTCCGCGAAAGAGAGAGAGAGAGAGAGAGAGAGAGAGAGAATTAAATAATTTTCGACTTTTATGGGTGTTTTGGCATATAAGACTTTCAGCCCCTCCCCAACCTTTTTATCACAAATACCTAATTTCCGCGAAAGAGAGAGAGAGATAATTTAATAATTTTCGACTTTTATGGGTGTTTTGGCATATAAGACTTTCAGCCCCTCCCCAAACTTTTTATCACAAAGACCTAATTCGGATGGTATTTTACGATATGTAAGCCAAGACCAATGCCGGAATGATCATATACGGTTCACTTTTGTTTACTTTTAGTATGTTTATTGTCTTTTGATTTTAATGAGTGTGAATATGTTAAATTGTAAATAATTTTAATAATTTTGCCTACTCCCTATACTCACCATCTTTCAGGTTTTATCGTAAAACGTAAAACAACAGACAACACAAAAAGTGATGACGTCATGTACCGCTGTGTTTAGCGCGGTTTTTGGTAACAAAACGTCTGCTGAGTTGAAGTTGTTTTGAGATGAAATTTATTACTGGACGATGTTTATTGCAAAACCATATACCTTGTCATGATCAAATACAAAACTATTGAACAATAAATATGTGATATACTCTTAGAAATAACATCATATGGAATAACCACATTTTGTGTGTGTGTCATACGGTAAATAAACAGTGTGGTCAATCTAAAATAACGTGAGAGAGTCATATAGCGTGTTCCATTTATCGGAACGTTCAAGATGTGCCGACTTGTTCCAAGTTCCGGGTCTGATAAATGGAACTGGACATGCCGGATTCCCAATCGGGAACCGTCGGCACTTTCCGTAAACGAGTATTTTCTCGTTTACGGAAAGTGCCGACGGTTCCCGATTGGCCGGATTCCGTTCCTGTGGGTGAAAATCTAATAATCGGACAGAAAAAAGAAACAATTTTTTCCGGAAATAACCAACACGGTTCAGTCATATAATCTGCAAAACAATGCGAGTAATCGCGTTTATTTACTTAAGCATTAAACAATATTCTGTTCCGTGTTATGGTCCTATAACACGGAACAGGGTTGCAGACAAAATGAATAACGCGCGTTAGCGCGTTAAATGATTATTTGTCTGCAATCCTGGGAGAACTAAGAGAAATGTATGAACCAAGTGAGAACCAAGAGAGAACTGGCCTTGGTAGTGTTACATAGTGGCAGTGCATTTTAATGTAAATATAAGTTTTCCACACTATGATGCCATTAGGAGTCGGTAATGATATGTATTACTAATTAAATGCAGTCTAACTGGTTACAGTTAGGTTTATTTACAATTTATTGAACATCTGAAACGAAAATCTTTCACTGGCCGCCATATTGGATCCAACTTGGAACTCTCAAATGAGACGTTCCCGATCGACGAACCGGTTCGTTCCGGCGGAACTTCGTGTTCCATTTAGCGGAACGTCCGGTTCGTTCTGGAACAACAGGAACGCTCCGCTAAATGGAACACGCTCTATTATAGACTGTTGAAATTCGGTCTTGAGATAGCCGCGATGAATGGCATCGTCGAATACCACGTGACACTGCTCTTACTGTATAAAACGTAAGAGCAGTGTCAGCCGAGTCTCATCACAGGGACCTGAGCATTTTTACAGCTAATTTTGGACCTAAAATAGCGTGTTTAGAGAAATTTTACACTTTTGGGAGGGGGGGGGGGGGGGTTAAAAATGCCCCCTCAATGGTCACAAAAGCCAAATGTGTAAAATTAATCTAAACACCCTACTTTAGGTCCAAAACCAGCTGTAACAAATTCTCAGGTCCCTATGTGTCACATGGGTTTCCGACGATGAAATGGGTCGGCCAGGTTTGTTTAAAAACCTGCGTGTTGGTCTTGCTAAACTGAACGCCCACTGGACTTCAACCTCAGAGATTCGGGGAATTTTCATAAGGAAGTATTGGACGGGGAAGTATTTCTTGTTGTGTTACAAATAGGGCCGTAAGTCATGAGTCAAGGACTATGAAAAGTTCAGTGATGGAAAACTGTAATATTTCCTTATGTATCCGGGCCGGGGATGTTGGTTAAAATATCAGCGTTTATTTTTTCTGTTGCTTTTATTTCTTTTTCAAATATTATCAAAAATACAATATGCGATCATCAATTATCATGTATTCTCTCAAATTGAAATTGATCTACATATAAAGTGTGTGTCATACGGTAAATAAACAGTGTGGTCAATCTAAAATAACGTGAGAGAGTCATATAGCGTGTTCCATTTATCGGAACGTTCAAGATGTGCCGACTTGTTCCAAGTTCCGGGTCTGATAAATGGAACTGGACATGCCGGATTCCCAATCGGGAACCGTCGGCACTTTCCGTAAACGAGTATTTTCTCGTTTACGGAAAGTGCCGACGGTTCCCGATTGGCCGGATTCCGTTCCTGTGGGTGAAAATCTAATAATCGGACAGAAAAAAGAAACAATTTTTTCCGGAAATAACCAACACGGTTCAGTCATATAATCTGCAAAACAATGCGAGTAATCGCGTTTATTTACTTAAGCATTAAACAATATTCTGTTCCGTGTTATGGTCCTATAACACGGAACAGGGTTGCAGACAAAATGAATAACGCGCGTTAGCGCGTTAAATGATTATTTGTCTGCAATCCTGGGAGAACTAAGAGAAATGTATGAACCAAGTGAGAACCAAGAGAGAACTGGCCTTGGTAGTGTTACATAGTGGCAGTGCATTTTAATGTAAATATAAGTTTTCCACACTATGATGCCATTAGGAGTCGGTAATGATATGTATTACTAATTAAATGCAGTCTAACTGGTTACAGTTAGGTTTATTTACAATTTATTGAACATCTGAAACGAAAATCTTTCACTGGCCGCCATATTGGATCCAACTTGGAACTCTCAAATGAGACGTTCCCGATCGACGAACCGGTTCGTTCCGGCGGAACTTCGTGTTCCATTTAGCGGAACGTCCGGTTCGTTCTGGAACAACAGGAACGCTCCGCTAAATGGAACACGCTCTATTATAGACTGTTGAAATTCGGTCTTGAGATAGCCGCGATGAATGGCATCGTCGAATACCACGTGACACTGCTCTTACTGTATAAAACGTAAGAGCAGTGTCAGCCGAGTCTCATCACAGGGACCTGAGCATTTTTACAGATAATTTTGGACCTAAAATAGCGTGTTTAGAGAAATTTTACACTTTTGGGAGGGGGGGGGGGGGGGTAAAAATGCCCCCTCAATGGTCACAAAAGCCAAATGTGTAAAATTAATCTAAACACCCTACTTTAGGTCCAAAACCAGCTGTAACAAATTCTCAGGTCCCTATGTGTCACATAGGTTTCCGACGATGAAATGGGTCGGCCAGGTTTGTTTAAAAACCTGCGTGTTGGTCTTGCTAAACTGAACGCCCACTGGACTTATTCAACCTCAGAGATTCGGGGAATTTTCATAAGGAAGTATTGGACGGGGAAGTATTTCTTGTTGTGTTACAAATAGGGCCGTAAGTCATGAGTCAAGGACTATGAAAAGTTCAGTGATGGAAAACTGTAATATTTCCTTATGTATCCGGGCCGGGGATGTTGGTTAAAATATCAGCGTTTATTTTTTCTGTTGCTTTTATTTCTTTTTCAAATATTATCAAAAATACAATATGCGATCATCAATTATCATGTATTCTCTCAAATTGAAATTGATCTACATATAAAGTGGAAAGCATGTATTCAAATCCAATTTTAACAATTGTGTAACCTACGGCTTTACAGTTTGTAATGTAAACGAGCAAAAAAAGGCTGTGGAGGTAAACAATCACCTGGCCTTAAAGACCGTATACGTGTGGGTGTTTGCGAAGTTGTTTACGATAATAATTTAGTAACATATTTGACCCCTGTGGTCTTATTAGAGGGCCAAAGAACGAACAAAATTGGTATTCTTCGTCGCAGTAAGCTACATTTGTACCAGCAAACTATGAGTACCCTGGGACTTTCGTTATTGAGAACTTGGAGTTGTTTTAACACATATGATCTGTGACCATGGAAGTGGGTCAGGGTTATTCATTTGAACAAACTTTTTAGCCCTTCAGTCAATCATGCTTCCAGTCGGATATTACTACTTCGATCTTTTGGTTATTGAGAAGGGGTTTCTTGGGGATGTTTAGGACGTTTGATCTCTGTGACCATGAAAGTTACTGGTAGTCAAGGCCAGTCATTTGAACAAACTCGGTAGCCTTTCATCCAAGCATGCAACACATATATACTGTACATGAATAATATCAGCACCATGGGGCTTTCGGTTATTGGGAAGTTGTTTGACATATATACAATATAGGTCACCTGACCCGAAGGGTAAGATTACCTAAACAGAATAAATGTTTGACATTATACTGCATATTATTAAAAGAAAAAAATGAACAGAACACGACAATTAGATAAATGGTATTTGAACAGGTGTATGATGGATTTAAGGACAAGTTTTCAAAATCCTACAGTTCATTTTTAAATCTTTAAATGACGTCTAAATAAGCTATTTAGGGTGATGGAATTACACTAGTAACTACAAACTTTGTTCAAATATTTTATCAACTTTAACATACATTGTAGGTTAAATTTGTAATGTCTCACTTCCTCTCATCGACGATGACTTCCTTTGAGTTGCCAAGATACATTAGACGATGCAATTTTTAATGACCAGGGATCAAATGTGTTTAAGTCTCTGAAAGGTATAGGGTCAATTTTTGGCCTATCTTTTCATATTTTGCAATATAATAGTCACTTATGTTGTTAGACTGAAGACGGTAGTGAAAATGATGGTCGATCTCAGCTCCCAGGGGTGGATTTGGTCAAGTTGGATCTCATTGGAGTACTCCTGCTCCAAATATGAAGTTATGCTTACTCAGGAATGTGATAGCTGCCATTTCAATCTAAAGTTAATTTTGTTCTATTGCAATGCATTGATATAACTTTCAATCATATTTACCAGAGTCTGCAATGGCAGTAGGGGGTTTATTTGTCAAACTTCCGTCCAATTAAGTTAAACATACATACATATATATATTGCTTGATATAACTGGACATTCCTCCATTTATGCCCTGTAATTATTACGATTATAGATCTATGAATGCTATTTTACATTCTAGTAGAAAGTCAAATATATGGTTTACTTAATTCAAAGTTATTGAAATGACAACTTTACCCGTTTCAGAATTCAAATATAAGCGATATCATTTGGTAGATTGACTCCATAAAACATAAATTGAGAGATGTTAGGTTAAAGTTATATCAAATTTTAGCAAGAAACCCTTTGGTTTGGTTATTTTTATTCCTATTAACAGCCAGCGTCATTTAAGAATGCCTCCAATCCTGATGTATTCGTGTGTTGACGAGTTTACTTTTGAGGCTACAGTATGTTCGTGTAAGCTTTCTTGCGATAGTCTGGATGTTGCTGATTTAAAGTGCTACCACACTCAAATACTGCCGAAGGCCCCCAGCAGAACACTCCACCTGGTAACTTTATACTCTAGTCCAAAGGGTTCCGATCGCGCGACTCTCTGATCCGCTTAAATATTACTATAATATAGATAATACTGAGCGTCAAGCTCGCCCTAGGGACAGTACCCATAGCCTTCCTCACGGGGCGAACGCTCAGCTAAAGGCCAAAGGTGAGGAAGTCACACTAGGAAGGAGAAAGTGATTAAGAAGGAAGGGAAAAGATAAGATCCCAACTTTAGTCGCATCTAACGTTCGTCCAATGCTAGCAGCAGGTACTACGCCCCATATGCAGGGCAGGCGCCATGATCAGTAGTAAAGGAATGAAATTTCTCCTCCCAAAGGAAGAATTCCTCCTTTTTGATATTTTGCTGTAATGTCAATTCTTTAAATTTCCCATTAAAACCCCTTAAAATGTGGGTTTTCCTCCTTTTTTTACAATCGGATGTTTTCATCTCTTGTAGTAGGAGAGCCCTCATCAGCTTCAATTGATTTTCGGTCAGGTGAGGTAAAAATAACAATTCTAAGTATTTGTGATTAAATCTATTTTAATAATGAAAACTTCCATGAAGGTTTAAACAAAAGGCCCAGAGGGTCTGTATCGCTCACCTGGATACATTGGTATCTAGGTAATAATGGTAAAATATTTTCTTTTTGGCCCCGCCCCTCAGCCCCCTGGGGGGTGGGGGTCAGCCCCACCATTAGTACAATTTTAAATCCTGAACACCTAGGTATGCTTCCTTCCAAATTAGGTTGATTTCCTATCAGTGGTTATGGAGAAGAAGTTGCTTAAAAAATTGTTGACGGACGACACACGGACGGACGATGGACGCCACGGTATGGCATAAACTCACCTCGGGTTCAGACCAGGTGAGCTAACAATGATTCATGTTCAATCAACACACATGTTTATCTAAATCTTTTGTCTGAAACAAAACAACATTCAATAACAAGCCCACTTTAACAGTTTTTGTTTTAAGCATGTAGATACACTGTAAATATACCATGCATTTTCATAAAGAGATAACATTTAATCAACAATCACCCTCCAATCCCATCAGACACACTGTAAGATGATTCAATGCATATGTACATACATTTTTGTATATGCAAATCAAATGTGTTACAGGAAATATAATAGTGGTGATAACATTGAGTGGGAGAACCATGACCCCATTACCTTGATTGACCTCAGATTGACCCCAGTGACCTCAGATTTCCACTCATGTCACTATATATATACCAAATGAGCTAAAGCAGGAATTTGAAGGCGACAAGATACCATTTGTTCAATTCAAATTTGCCAAACTCTCAGGCCACTTCACTTAAAATTTTGCTCATCATTAAACATATGAAATCACAACCGCCCTTATTCAACTGCCATGTACCACTAAGAGGCTTTGACATGCCCAGGAGGTGTGAGAGAGAGAGGGATGGGGAGGGGGAGAGAGAGAGAGAAAGAGAGAGAGAGGGATGGATGGAGAAAGGGGAGAGAGGGAGGGGAGAGAGCGAAGAATGGAGAAGTGGAGAGAGAGTGAAATAATCCTGCTGGTCTGCTACACAAACAGCTAAAAGGAAATTACTACATTGTACTTGCATGAATGTAATAAATCTCTGCAACAGGTCATATACACATAAAATTAAAGACTAATATCAACAGTTTTCAACAGTCTGTACCTAGCTGGTAAGACTTTTCAAACTGTGAACTGAATAATCTCTTGTGAAATATCAAATAATCAATCTGCATACGTAAAAATTGCTGATAATAAGGATTTTAATCTCAGACTAGTAAATTAAAAGTCTGTTTGGACCTCATTATAAGCCAAGAATATGAATTATAATTACAAGCCAATAGGCTGATATAAATTTTTTTTTTAAATCGGTAGTAATATGAGCCTACTCCAACAATGTTAGAGGTTCTACACAGCGAGATACTTTTGACAGGTGCCGTGAGCAAAATCTTATCCGATAGAGAAAAGGCCGACCAGAGGCCTCTTATGTTCTAGGAGTAAATATATAATGAACAAAGCTACAGTTGTATATAGCTCTAAGGTTACTTGGAAGTCTCTTGCTTTATGGGACCCAAATATAAGCAAATGGACCCCAATGTATGACAAGACAACTTAAGCTAAGAAAGAGTCACAATGAGTACTTAAGTAGTACACTTACCATTTCTGAATAACAATGGGAACTTGTCAAGGTTCGATATATTTCATACTTATTTTTTTACACAAAAAGGGGCATAACTCTTTTATATGTAGAAGACAAAATATATTATCTGACAATGAAATTGTTATTCGGAAGAAGTTTTCTGTTCAAACTTTTGTCTATACACAGACAAATTTCAGAAACAAAGCTTTTTAAAATTGAAAAAAAACCGCTACACATCCTCCCCCCCCCCTTCGGTACATGTACAGTGAAACCCGCTTAAAGTTAGACCACCTCAGAATTAAGAATTAAGAACATGTACACCTCGCTATTAAGACCACTTATTTCAGTCCCGAAAAAAGTCTCCTATATATCTTTGTATTTTAGGCTTCAATTTTAAGACTATCTCACTATAAAGACCACCTCGCTATTAAAACCAGTTTTGGAAAGTCCGAAATACCACTTTTGCACTAAGTTTCACCTCACTAATCAGACCACTGACCAAACACAAAGTCACCTGGTGTGTATTCCACGGTGTACGGGACATGTTACCATACTGAAATTAGCACAAATCTAGTCAGTTAACATGAAGCATTATCAGAGTTTATTTAAAAAAAGTTTAAACAAAAGTTAAGACTATTTGGAATCAGCATACATAATAGAACAAACTTCGGCGATCCACGTGGTCAATCGCTTCCTGACCAGTAGCATTAAACATACAGTTGAGTGTAAGCTAACCTTTACACCTAGTGCACTAGTAGTGCACTACGTTTAAACTAGTAGTGCACTACATTTAAACTACAGGTAAACTAGTAGTGCACTACACCCTAAACCCCATATAGGCCAAATACCCCTACAGGTAAATGGGCAGTCCCATCTATCTACCTGTGATTTTTACCTGTACCTCACATTTGTCGTCTGCTAGTACTTAGAAGCTGGCCTTATCATTAGTTAATATTTATAACTTTAATGTACATGCATTTATATGCATTTTATGTAGTTATTTTTCTCAAACAACCTTTTTTCTTTCATTTCAAAATTAGAAATTGTGAAATCATGATAATTACTGTTAGAATTTTTCCCAAAACTTTCTTACATAGAGGACATAAATAAAATAGAAAATTATTATTTATCAAGCAGTTTTCATGTCTTATATTTCATTTAATATACACTATTAACAGGTTTTTTTATATTCATTTACCAATTTACAATCATGTATATTGAAAAATTGAAGGAATACCTATTGATAATTATTTGTTTAGAAGTATATTTTTAAATATTGTAAGAACTTATTATGAAAATAGCAAATAAATATCCTTTTATTACTCAATTAAACTAGATATATGTTTTCATTAAATACATTCATCCCTCAATATACGTCTCTGCTCAGATCTATATATTTATGTACGCGCTAAAGAGTTTTGATAATCTTTATTTTTAAATTTTCTATCTGTATATCACCACATAAAAGTGTTGATATAAATATAAGAATTTGAAGTTGAAAAAAAAAATAATACAACAATAAATTAAAATTTAGTCAGATGGTTCAGTATGTGGGACAGATGTTTTGATTTGACCCTCAGGCCTCAGGCAATTACCTGACCTGTCTCAGCCTCATCATGGAACACCTGCTGACATAAGCCTGTCAGTGACATAATTGAGGTGTGAATTCCTCACCTGACTATCACTGGTCAAATTTGAAACTAATTTGATTTAAAAAAGGATTCAGCTGGAGAAGACCAGGATCATAATTATGATAATACATATTTTAACTTTTACTGGGGTTTATCAAGTTTATATGAAATTCAAAATCATTGAGAATATATGTAGATATTTACATATTTCCCTATAAATAGTGGATATTTTGAAGAATTTAATCTATTTTTTTGGTTTCATTAAAAACATTTGATTATACAATAATACATTGATAGTACATAAAATAACATTGAAATTAATAATAATTAATTGGACAACAATGAAAGTCTATATCAGGCCTTACCAGATTCTGGTTTTCTTAAATATTAACTTAAATTACCAAGTATCTTATAACACTTAATGAATGAATACAATCGAATGATGCATTTTGATTTCTAAATATTTACATATATGTACTTGTTAAATGATGACAAATTATCTAGTTTACATTGGGTGTAATCAGGGACGCATATGTGAGAGAATCGCTCAGTCGCTTCATACGGTTTGTTAATAAAATACTAACAATCATTACACTTAATTTTTTTTCTAATTATCAGTATGATAGTATTTTAAAATGATGCGTTTCCCATATTTAGGCCTAAATATTGAAGGCAATTACAGGTTGTATTAAATATGACTTGAAGATTTATGCATACATGTAATAATAATTTTCAAAAAACAAGGTCAGTTTAATGGAATCATTTCAATTAATTCTATATTCTAACTTCTAAGTATACAACAAATAAATAATATGCAGTAATATAAGCCTAAATTAGAACAAAGTTTAGCCTATGCCAGTCACATTTATTGTACTTTTAAATCAACCTAATGACTTATATAATCTCTAACTAAAAAGGGCAAATATAGATCTTCAGGTAGAATCCTTTACCCTCCAGGCATAATTACGTACCTGACCTGCCGGGGCCACATCCTCACAGAGGTCAAGATAGGGGACACCCCTAAACTGGCTGTAGTTAGCCAGGTGTGAATTTCTCACCTCCCACTCCCCCACGGCCATTACTGGCCAAGTCTGATTAAAGGCCTGAGGGCCCTGTTAATTAATTAATGATGATCCTATTTAATTAATGATGATAACATTGATTACAGTCAATTGGATTACATGTAGATGGATATTGGTATTATGATATGAAGAAGGAAATGGCTTTAAATGTTCTGATGAAACTAATCTTTTCTTAGTACTTGATGTTTACATAATCTTTCATTTGTATGCATTGTACATGATCATGAGAGTATAGTGAAACCAAATACCAATGCAGTACATGTAGGTAGTATTGCCATGGACGTATAAAACCTTATAGGTATATTGTATTGCACAGCTAGCTTCTTAATGTCAAATATTAAAGTAATTTGTGATTGAAACTATTTTCATTTCAGTAATAATTACCATAACTTTAGTATGCAATATATAGTACCTACACCCATCTTTGTAGCCCAAAACAAAAGATTCAAATCTCCCGCCTTCCCCCAACTATGACAGAGCCATAGAGTGATCTCCCTTCCTCTTCCTTTTATGGCTCCTGCTGTGTAGACATCTCTGCTGCATGCTCCATTTGGAAAACGTCTATTTTGACGTTGTGGTTTGAATTTGTGGCTGAAATTTCACAGTTTGCGCTGTTAAACCCATCTGCCCTTATTGTTAACTTGTTTCATTGTTGAAAAGTTATTTTTGTGCTGTTTAGGTTGAATTTGTGTACTCCACTTGTCTTGGCCATGTGTCCCAGGTGGTGTGCCATTTTCTGTCCTCATTTGTTGGCGGCTTGTAATTAGCCGTCCTTAATTTATTTCAGTGTTGTTGTGAATATTGTTAATGATTATTTCCAACATTACTGTTCATTTCTGTTTTTATTCATTCTACTGTTGTAGTTTGTATTTGCTTCATTTTATTTATACTTGTATAATTTTGCCGTTTGGTTGTGAACGGCGTTTGGAAGCATGTCTCTTTTGAGTCAGCGACGGGCGTCAGCATATGGGTGCTCGCATTTCTGTACAGATAACGATCTCCATGATGCTCGTCCACTTTGTCACCCCTGTTCTGAGGATTCTCCATGTGAACTCTGTTCACAGGTGTCTCCTCAGGACAAGGTCTTCCATGTTTTGAAGCACCCGGGTGCTTCCCGTAAGAAGGCTGCCGGGAAGCGGGGAAAACAGAAAGGTAAGAGTCCTACTGTATCTTCGGATTTAAGTAGTTTTGTCTCTGTTCCTGTTTCAGGGGGTCTCGTCTCGGCGAGTTCCTCTTGTGAACAGGGGTGGCCCTTCCTTTCCAGGAGCCTCCTGGAGCTGTGGTTGGGCAGCCAGACCCTGGTTTGGCACGGCCAAGGGTCGAATTGAACGGGAATGCCCGTAAGCGTCCGAGCTTGCCTCCGGGTAGGGACTACCGGTCGCCGGTCATTGACTCTGTCAATGATCCCGGCATTCCAAGTGGTATTGTTGGTGGGGACGGCATTGATGCTGGTCCTGTTCCTTCGGGTTCATGTCCTAGTGGTACAGACTTTCTTTCGAGATTTTCCGTATCCTCCGGGATTAGTGATGCGCAGCTCACTAATTCCAGCGTCTATGCTGGTATGGCTTTCCCTCCCGGTCAATTGCTTGGTCCCGGTCCTATTAGGCCTGGTCCACCTTTGCCAGGGAACCCGGTGGTTAATCCCTCCAGGTTTGGGTTTGCTGGTCAGTCGGATGGTTTTCGGCCGCCGATTTCCCAGGGCTTATGGTTATAAGGGTGCCTGCGGTCATCCATCCCTTAGCCACCCTAACCAGCCTGCGACTGGTTATGGGTTCCAACAATATTCCGGCAGTTATGGGCTGGGCCCATACATGTCCGGGTTTCCGCTTGGAGGGAGTGGTGGTCCACCCTCGCCTTTCGGGCAGGATGGCCAGCCTCAGGCTCAGGCAGGCCAGTTTGGCCAGTTCTGGGGTCACTCCCATCCCACGGGACCTGCCCCTTTCCCTCCGGGATATGGGTTTGACCCCATGCGTTTTCCTTTTTGGAATCCATGGGGCTTGGTCTTTCCCTCGCGGAGACGGGTTAGCAGCAGTAACATTGTGCCCCCCCCTAAACGTTCTGCTGCCTCGGGGGCCGTTATGGCCGGTCCTAGTAAGGTTTGCCGGACCTTCAGGACTTCTGCCTCCAGGGCAGTCCCTACCGTCTCTGGTGCCTAGGGTAGGGTTGTGGCTTCTAAGCCTAAGCCCACGGCCACGGTGGTTACGCGCTCTGCGCTGAAGTTCCGTTTTGTGGAGCCCCTGCTAGAGCTTGCTCTCGAGCTGGCTCCATTGGCCGACCCTTATCTTCTACTACTGGTCTCCACTGTCGGTGGTGACGGAGTGGAGGATATAGAGTGCGAGGGCGTGGGTATGGCAGAGGATGAGGACGTTGTTCGTCTCTCCCCTGGGTGCTCTGACATTTGACGCTAGTCGGTCTGAGTCGTCTTAGGACGATCTTCCTGAGGTTCCGGCCTCTGAGGAAGATACACTTGGGAGGGTGACTCCGAGGCTGTTGAGGTTAAGGCCCAACAGGTTCTTTCCAGGATGCGAGGTCTTAGGACCCATGTTTCTCGGATTCTCGGAGAGGAGGTATGCCCACCACCCACTGCGTCCTCTGTTCCCGAGTCCACTACCCTTTTGGGATCCCTAGTGGCTCCTCGGGCATCCGCTCAGGCGGATTGATCTCTGCCCGAAGGCACAATCGTGTCTTCAGCACTGTTCACCATCCAGGCCCGAGTTCTGGGGAAGAATGCTTCTGCAACTCGCGCGCCTGGGTTTACTGGGTTGCAGCTGTGTGTCAGCAATTTGTCAGAGGTTCGTGCCACTGACTCTGCCACACATGATGGTTTGCTTGCCCCTCAACCAGTCAAACTGGAGTCGAGAGAGCTTGCTGCCTGTCCCGGTAAATTGGTGGATCAGGTGGTGTTCGGTTCCATTGAACATCACAAGATGGAAAGACTGCTGCGGCTTTTCATCCAAATTCTGTCTTATATAGACTACTTTACGGTATGTCTATATAGGGTGTCCGATTTGCCTGAGGGTTGGACATTAGAGACAGAATAGGCCGACATTCAGGACAGACTTACCTCTGCTCTGAACGGGGCTTTGCGAGCTTTGGCCACCTTACGGGTGTCCTCGCTCGTTAACCTCGTGTTGGCTAGGCGTTTTTCAGTTTGAAAAATCGCCCGGTCGATGAACCTTATCGTTCCCTTCTGTTGACTGCCCCCTTTTCCGGGACTACTCTTTTCGGAGGGTCCCTTCCTTCTGTATAGAAGGATTTGAAGGAGGACTTGGTCGCCTCTGCACTTCGGTGAAGAGGATTCAGACTGAGAGAGCCAGCACCTCGCAGGGGTCAGCGCTTCCCAAGAAGAAGGCTAAGACTTCGGTTTCGCAGGTACATGCTCAATCTAAGCCTAAGCCTCCCTTCAAGGGCAACAAGGGGAAAGGTAAGAAGGGCAAAAACCCTCCTGGGGGCAAGAAGAAGGGTTCCTGACTCCCTTCTTCCCTCCTTGAGCGCAGACGACGGACTTGGCCGAGAGGAGTGTAGTCCTCTCGGCTCAAACTCTTGTCCTTCTCCCGCAGTATCAGACTAAGGGTCAGCAGATGATTCGCTTGCCTGGCAAGGGCTCAATCTTCCTCGACCAGATCTTCCTGTGGGAGAGCGTCTCCTTTTTTCCTTCTAGAATAGAAGGAAATCACGGAGGACGCATGGGCATTGTCTGTGGTCTTTGAGGGATTAGGTATCCCTCTCTTACGGGATCCCCCTTGTTGACAGAGCCAATTTTCTTTCCTCAACGGGGGATTGGGAAAAGGCTCTTGCTCTCCAGAAGGAAGTAAGGACCATGCTAGTCAGAGGCACGGTTGAGGAGCTGTCAGTGGTGGGATACACCCTCAGCTTCTACTCCAGAATGTTTCTGGTGAGGAAGAAGTCCGGGGCGTGGCGTCCCATCATCGATCTAAGTGCCTTCAACAGGCACGTAGATTCTCCTCACTTCAAGATGGAGACTCCTCGGGGCATCATTACCTCTGAGAGAGACGAAATGTGAGCAACTTCAGTAGATCTGAAGGATGCTTACTTCCACATCCCCATCAGGAAGTCGGCACGGAAGTATATTCAATTCACATCCAATGGAAAGGTCTTCCAGTTCCGGGCCATGCCATTCGGGCTCACGACTTCTCCTTTGGTTTTTTCCAAGCTGCTGCAGGAAGTCTTGGGATTCCTGCTCTATAGGGGAATAGATGTGCACATCTATTTCGACGATTCTCTCATACTCCACCTTGTGAGGGAATCTTTGGTGCAGGATGCCCGTCTGGTCCTGAAACTTTTGCTCAGAGTCGGCTTCATTCCGTCCAGAGAAAAGTCGGAGGTTTCCCCTACTCAGGATTTCATCTTCCTGGGGAACTGTTTCAATACAGTTCAGGGTATCGCCCTTTCACCACTAGAGAAGTTCGAGAAAGCCAGGGATATGTCCCTGACCTTCATCGGCAGGTCTCACATCCAGGTGCGTTAACATTGGTTCCTCAGTTTTTTGGGGTTATCTCAACGCCCTGGCAGATGTGGTCCCCTTAGGGAGACTTCACATCAGGCCTCTTTAGATGTTTCTCCTTTCCAACTGGTTCCCATTGAGGGATTGAGAAGCCTGGCTTCCTCTGACCCAGTCTGTCAAGGAGTTCTCTCGGTGTAGGACCATTCAGGAAAATGTCCTCCAAGGGGTTTCTCTGTCCAAGCCAGCCCCCACAATGACTCTGTATACGGATGTTTCCTGGACAGGGTGGGGGGCTTACCTCGACTGTCATTGCCAGTTGGGGGAGTGGTCTGAGGAACAGCTCTCGGAGCATATCAATGTGCTCGAGATGAGAGCTGTTCTGTAAGCTCTGCATTCTTTTCTATGAGAGATCCTGCAGTCCAAGGTGGTTTGTGTGGCTACGAACAACTCTACAGTTGTTGCGTATCTGGAGAGAGAGGGAGGGACCAGGTCTTTCATCCTGTGTGCTCTTGCTATTTGTGTTCTTTTTCGGTGTCAAGAGATGCAGCTGACCATATAGGTCAAGCATCTTCCTGGCAACTTGAATGTTCTGGCAGATTCTCTTTCCAGGCGCCGCCAGCCGGTGTTGACAGAGGGGCAACTGAACTCCTCAATTTTTGAGGGGGTGTGTCAGGTGTGGGACAGGCCTCACGTAGACCTTTTCACCACCTCCCTGAACAATCAACTGCCAACCTTTGTCTCTCTGGTTCCAGATCCGAGGGCTTGGGCCGTGGACGCTCTGTCTCTGGACTGGGAGGGAATGCATGCATATGCCTTTCCTCCCTTCAATCTGGTGGGCAGGGTCCTACAGAGTTTCCGGGAGCATCAATGCTCCTTCATTCTGATAGCACCCATGTGACCGAGGCAGCCTTGGTTTCCAGGGTTGTTGTCGCTCCTGTTAGAAGAGCCACTGGCTCTTTCTGTCAGGTCAAACCTCCTTCAGCAGAGGAAGGTTGATCTGGTCAAGGCCTCTATCCAGTTGATTGCAGACTTCCTGCTATGGTTGTTCAAAGATCGCAATCTTGCCCCTGGTACTATAGCTGGCTATTGTACAGCTATTTCTGTCCTTTCATGGCAGATCAGAGATGGGCTCACCCCCATCCCTTTCTGCCTTGATCAGAGGGTTTGGTCTGGATAGGCCTAGGGTTCAGCAGTTGGCTCCGTAGTGGAACCTTGTGCTGGTGCTCGAGGCATTGATGCGTGCACCATACAAGCCATTAGACTTCGCTTCCTTGAAGTTTGTCACTTTCTAGGTAGTGTTTCTAATAGCCCTGGCCTCAGTTCGTAGGAGGAGTGAGATTCAAGTGTTGTCCTCTCACCCTTCATGTCTACGATGGTCTAGGAATCACGCTGCTGTAACTCTTCTCACCGATCCAGCCTTTATGGCTAAGAATCAGGTGCCCGACTTTTCGCCCGAACCTATCATAATCCCATCATTGACCTCCTTTGTTGGCTCAGAAGAGAGAGAGATAGGTTACTTGGTCCCTGTAGGGCTCTTAGGTTTTATCTCGATAAAACCAAGGGGGGGGGGGGGGGGGGGGCGGGGTCCTCGATCTCGACTGTTTGTGCCCATTAAGCAGGGTCAGCAGGATATCTCCTCTCAGTCAGTGTCAAGGTGGATTTGTCAGGTAATTAGGTATGCCTATGATCACTCTGATGATCAGGTTCGGGCCCGGTATAAGGTTAGAGCTCAAGAGGTAAGGGCCCTTGCTGCATCATGGGCCCTCCTCAATGGCTGCTCCTTTCAGGAAGTCATGTCTGCGGCTTTTTGGCGGGGACAGACTGCCTTTACGGACTTTTACCTGCGGTCTTTATCATCCCATTCTAATGGGGTGTATTCCTTGGGGCCGGTTGTGGTGGCACAGTCTGGTGCGGTGCCTCCACAGTAATTAGGTGATTGTCCTTTGTAATCAGTATGCTATCAGGCATCACGGTGGTTCACCTCTCCGTTTCACGTTGAGGTACCATTTTACCACTTTTTAGTGATGGGGTGTTTTGGGGGTTGTCCTTTTGGCCTTCCCTCTCCTTGAGCATGTCTCGAGTTCCTCCATCAGCCTGGTTTTCTGGATTCGTAGTCACCACTGCGGTAAGACGAATTCGCATACTAAAGTTATGGTAATTATTACTGAAATGAAATTGAGGTTTTTTAGGTAAAACCAATTTTCATGATGTAATACTTACCATAACTTTATGGAGTCCCACCCTATATTCCTCCCCTTGCCTCCTCATCCTCGGTTGTCTTTTGGCACCATAAAAGGTTTTTGAGGAAGGGAGATCACTCTATGGCTCTGTCATAGTTGGGGGAAGGCGGGAGATTTGAATCTTTTGTTTTGGGCTACAAAGATGGGTGTAGGTACTATATATTGCATACTAAAGTTATGGTAAGTATTACATCATGAAAATTGGTTTTACCTAAAAAACCTCAATATACTAAGTACAAAATCTGTTCTTCTAATATCTATTTTTTTTTTATAACAATATGTTGTTCACTTTATTTTCTGTATATTTTTAGTAGGATGAACTTACAAATTTCAACATAATACATGTATTATACCACTTTTTATTTTAACACAAACCTTTCAATTTAATTGTAGAATGAAAATTTTTACATAAAAAAGAAACATTGTTACTTCTTTAAAAAGAATTATAAGTTAGTATATTTTAATTATTATTATATTTAAAATTTTGACATGCAGTGAATTAATTTAAAATATAAGTTATTATGATGAATATCATCTGGCAAAAACTCAGAATTTTTCATTCTTGTACTTATATGAGAAAGTACTAACAAACTAATGACTTCAATAGTATCACATAAAAGTACAGGTAAGTCATATTACATCTGTACAGGTAAGGATACAGGTAGTCATGGACACTCCCATTACTAGCTGTAGGGGTTTTTGTGGCCACACCTGGCTGGACGTAGTGCACTACTAGTTTACTTGTAGTTTAAATGTAGTGCACTACTAGTTTAAACGTAGTGCACTCCTAGTGCACTAGGGTGTAAAGGTTAGCTTACACTCAACTGTATATGCTTTTCAGCACAGTCATTTTCATTCTTTTCTGGATCAATTGCATCAAAATTAAATGCTTAATTTTCAGCACATCTAAAATCATGATAAAATGGATATTCCATGTAACTAAAAGTTTGCATTATTTACCTGGTATACTATCGACAAAGTGAGGAACAAACCTTATGTTTATATTTGAAAAATGTATGTTTAACATGGTTAACACTTGTTACATCCCTGATATCGAGGATGATTTTGTAAGTAATGCACAAAGACTGTCAACATACATGTAGATATATATCTAAGCGTTTTGGGTGGTCGGGTGGTGCAGTGGATAGCGCACTTGCCTTTCACCAAGGCGACCGGGGTTCGATTCCCCAACCGGACGTGAAAGGTATGGGGGTCATCTGCCCGAACACGTGGGTTTTCTCCGGGTAATCCAGTTTCCTCCCACAATAAGACCCCTCGCGCGCTAAAATCGGGGCCAACAAGAGTGATTAATATATTACATAACATGTTTCATAATTGTTGTAAAATAAATAAAGTTTTTATTTAAAAAACGTATTCTAATTCAAAAAATGTTCACACTTTGAACATTACTCAAATTCATTATCTTGCTAATTTATTAGTGATTTCTTTTATAGTTTAAATATTAAAATTGAAAAGAAATGGAGTTTTTTAACCACAATCTTAAGGTTGTTTAACTATCCACCCCTGGTGGATTCCTTAAGATTTGATTTCTTATGAACCCTTTTGCTATTTTTACTTGAAAAATGTCCTTTCATGTTAATAAATCGTAACTTTCCCATAATAAATAAGTCCATATTTTCCCCTTAAGTCAAGAAAGAAAATATGTCAACTCCCTGAAATCCTAGATTAATCCCTGTCAGGTTAAAAAGCTGAGGTATTAACTTTCATCTCTGTAGTAAAATAAACTCCCGCAGTCGCTGAGGTAGAGGTAGTTTGGGTATACTATTTGGCAGGAACCTATATCCCAGTCTCTGTCGCACAGCATGTCGGGATATATCTTGTAATGTCCGTACATTTTCACATAAAGGAATCAACATTTCCCGGAGTTTATTGTCCTGCTCCACCTTGCTCCGCAGTTGTCCATTGTCTGTTCGTAGATCAAACTGTCCGGAAGCCTTTAAGAGTAATTCTAGACACGCATCATCAGCATCTGTGTTCAGTCCGGTCGCCTGTATCATCGCGGCCCGCATCAGAGGCGTGTGACCGTGAAGATTCTTTAGGTCTACAGAAGCATTATATTCTAGAAGTAACTTAATAACTGCTAAATGGCCCTTTTTGGAGGCCCAGCTTAGAGGAGTGTCCAAATTATAGTCCTGGGCATCAACATACGCCCCTTTCTGGAGTAACAGTTTCACACAGTCTATATTGTTTTTGAATGCTGCCCAATGAAGCGGCGTGTCAAGGTTGCTGTCTCTGGATTTCTACACTGAGGGCGTCTCTCTCTGCTGCAAATTGTAGTGCCGCTCTCTCATAACCATCCACATCATTGACCTGAAACAGGTTTACAGTTGGACATGTCTAATATATAAAAGACAATCAGTTATCAGTGTAATATCTTTGTTTTATTTCGGGGTGGACTTCAAGGCTTAGGGGTGCTTAGGTTAAAAATTTGGCATCAATTTTCAATGGAAAACCAATTTGGCATCAATTTTCAATGGAGAACCATGTGGCTGATTTATATATACAATCAATAGAAAACAAAATTTTGCCCTTTTTTTAATTACAGTTAATAAAATTTGGCACATATTTCTGATGGAAAATATTATGTTGATGATTTTTAATGGAAAAGTTGGCCCTAATTTCTAATGGAATAATAAATTGGTCTCTTTTCAAAAGGAAAACAAAATTCGGTTCAATTGTGAATGTAAAAAAGGGCTCCTGTTTTCAAAGTGTTTTCAAATATTTGTAACAAAGTTAAATCACAGTTGCTTGAGTTTCTGTCAGTAAATAATTCATATATATGTGTAAAATGAGCCTCCCATTATAGTAATGTAATGGCAGTATACCAACGTTATTTCTCAACCATTTGTAATTAATGCACATAACTTACTGGTTGCGAGTCTGTCGTGTAATTCTCAGACGAAACACTGACATTTCCGATGAATTTAGATATTTAAGCAAGCCGCGATAGCCTGTACATATGTGAGGTCACGAAGCCGCATGGAATAAAAAAGAATAAATAATGTTTTTTATTCAAATAAAATACATACTGACGATTGTTTAGTCCATCAAATTATAGACGAGCACGTGGAACGTAAATTGCATTGTTTTTTAAACACAAAGAGATTTCCTTATAAATGTTGAAAATTTACATAAATAAGGGAGATAACTCTAACTGTCGGGGGGGGGGGGGATTTTAAAAAGTCTGAGGAATAATTTACTATATGTTATTACTAAGCTTTAGAGCTAATAACTTTAATATTTGAAGTTCAACACTAGTGACAACTGCCTGGATTCACAGATATGTACAAAGACTTAAAATGACATTTAATCAGGAGTTTCGTGGCATTTTAGCCCGCTACGGGCGTCTGCTTCGGACAACTGGAAATTTACATGTCAAACCAGTGAAATGGGACGGGAACAACACCCTCTGACTTCTGACCCCATATCAATCCACCATCACATATCAAAATCTACCAAAAGTATACATTTTTGTAAAGTTAAATATCTATAGATTCCATTCAATGCAGAATATGTCAACAATTACCTATTTAGATTATTCAGAATCACTGTACTTAGCCGGAACAAATTTTCGGTAGGGACTACAAACGTATGAAACACTTCGTCATAGGCTGATTTAGTTGTGTGAGTCCTATAATGTTTCGTCCTGCACTGAATTGTTCAGAACGTGACGTCACATATGTACAGGCCATGGCGGCTTGCTTAAAAAGTTGCCAGTAAGCTAGTCATAAAAATACCGTCTATGCGACCGAGAAATTATCGCTAGATGAAACGAAACTAGCATGTATTGGTGGATTAATATCTAAATTTATCGGAAATGTCAGTGTTTCGTCTGAGAATTGCACGACATTATACTACATATTATTAAAAGAAAAAAAGGATTTGAACGCGACAATTAGATAAATGGTATTTGAATAGGTGCATGCTGGATATAAGGACAAGTTTTCATAAACCTACAGTTCATTTTTAAATCTTTAAATGACGTCTAAATAAGATATTTAGGGTGATGGAATTCCACTAGTAACTACCAAATTTGTTCAAATATTTTATCAACTTTAACATACATTGTAGGTTAAATTTGTAATGTCTTACTTCCTCTCATCGATGATGACTTCCTCTGAGTTGCCAAGATACATTAGACGATGCAATTTTTAATGACCAGGGATCAAATGTGTTTAAGTCTCTGAAAGGTATAGGGTCAATTTTTGGTCTATCTTTTCATATTTTGCAATATAATATGTCACTAATGATGTCAGATTGAAGACGGTAGTGAAAATGATGGTCGATCTCAGCTCCCAGGGGTGGATTTGGTCAAGTTGGATCTTATCGGAGTACCCCTGCTCCAAAGATGAAGTTATGCTTCTCAGGAATGTGAAAGCTGCCATTTCAATCTAAAGTTAATTTTGTTCCATTGCAATGCATTGATATAACTTTCGATCATATTTACCAGAGTCTGCAATGGCAGTATGGAATTTTATTTGTCAAACTGCCGTCCAATTAAGTTAAACATACAATCGGATGTTTTCATCTCTGGTAGTAGGAGGGCCCTCATCAGTTTCGATTGATTTTCGGTCAGGTGAGGTAAAAATAACAATTCTAAACATCTGTGATTAAATCTATTTTAATCATGAAAACTTCCATGAAGGTTTAAACAAAAGGCCCAGAGGGCCTGTATCGCTCACCTGGATACATTGGTATCTAGGTAATCATGGTAAAATATTCTCTTTTTGGCCCCGCCCCTCAGCCCCCTGGGGGGTGGGGGTCAGCCCCACCATAAGTACAATTTTAAATCATGAACACCTAGGTATGCTTCCTGCCAAATTAGGTTGATTTCCTATCAGTGGTTATGCAGAAGAAGTTGTTTAAAAAATTGTTGACGGACGACACACGGACGGACGATGGACGCCACGGTATGGCATAAACTCACCTCGGTCCTTCAGACCAGGGGAGCTAACAATGATTCATGTTCAATCAACACACATGTTTATCTAAATCTTTTGTCTGAAACAAAACAATATTCAATAACAAGCCCACTTTAACAGTTTTTGTTTTAAGCATGTAGATACACTGTAAATATACCATGCATTTTCATAAAGAGATAACATTTAATCAACAATCACCCTCCAATCCCATCAGACACACTGTAAGATGATTCAATGCATATGTACATACATTTTTGTATATGCAAATCAAATGAGTTACAGGAAATATAATAGTGGTGATAACATTGAGTGGGAGAACCATGACCCCATTAACTTGATTGACCTCAGATTGACCCCAGTGACCTCAGATTTCCACTCATGTCACTATATATATACCAAATGAGCTAAAGCAGGAATTTGAAGGCGACAAGATACCATTTGTTCAATTCAAATTTGCCAAACTCTCAGGCCACTTCACTTAAAATTTTGCTCATCATTAAACATATGAAATCACAACCGCCCTTATTCAACTTCCATGTACCACTAAGAGGATCTGACATGCCCAGGAGTTGAGAGAGAGAGAGAGAGAGAGGGATGGATGGAGAAAGGAGAGAGAGGAAGGGGAGAGAGCGAAGAATGGAGAAGTGGAGAGAGAGTGAAATAATCCTGCTGGTCTGCTACACAAAAAGCTAAAAGGAAATTACTACATTGTACTTGCATGAATGTAATAAATCTCTGCAACAGGTCATATACACATAAAATTAAAGACTAATATCAACAGTTTTCAACAGTCTGTACCTAGCTGGTAAGACTTTTCAAACTGTGAACTGAATAATCTCTTGTGAAATATCAAATAAACAATCTGCATACGTAAAAATTGCTGATAATAAGGATTTTAATCTCAGACTAGTAAATTAAAAGTCTGTTTGGACATCATTATAAGCCAAGAATATGAATTATAATTACAAGCCAATAGGCTGATATTAAAAAAATCTTTTTAAAATCGGTAGTAATATGAGCCTACTCCAACAATGTTAGAGGTTCTACACAGCGAGATAATTTTGACAGGTGCCGTGAGCAAAATCTTATCCGATAGAGAAAAGGCCGACCAGAGGCCTCTTATGTTATAGGAGTAAATATATAATGAACAAAGCTACAGTTGTTTATAGCTCTAAGGTTACTTGAAAGTCTCTTGCTTTATGGGACCCAAATATAAGCAAATGGACCCCAATGTATGACAAGACAACTTAAGCTAAGAAAGAGTCACAATGAGTACTTAAGTAGTACACTTACCATTTCTGAATAACAATGGGAACTTGTCAAGGTTCGATATATTTCATACTTATTTTTTTACACAAAAAGGGGCATAACTCTTTTATATGTAGAAGACAAAATATATTATCTGACAATGAAATTGTTATTCGGAAGAAGTTTTCTGTTCACACTTTTGTCTATACACATACAAATTTCAGAAACAAAGCTTTTTAAAATTGAAAAAAAAAATCGCTACACATCCCCCCCCCTTCGGTACATGTACAGTGAAACCCGCTTAAAGTTAGACCACCTCAGAATTAAGAATTAAGATCATGTACACCTCGCTATTAAGACCACTTATTTCAGTCCCGAAAAAGTCTCCTATATATCTTTGTATTTTAGGCTTCAATTTTAAGACCATCTCACTATAAAGACCACCTCGCTATTAAAACCAGTTTTGGAAAGTCCGAAATACCACTTTTGCACTAAGTTTCACCTCACTAATCAGACCACTGACCAAACACAAAGTCACCTGGTGTGTATTCCACGGTGTACGGGACATGTTACCATACTGAAATTAGCACAAATCTAGTCAGTTAACATGAAGCATTATCAGAGTTTATTTAAAAAAAGTTTAAACAAAAGTTAAGACTATTTGGAATCAGCATACATAATAGAACAAACTTCGGCGATTCACGTGGTCAATCGTTTCCTGACCAGTAGCATTAAACATATATGCTTTTCAGCACAGTCATTTTCATTCTTTTCTGGATCAATTGCATCAAAATTAAATGCTTAATTTTCAGCACATCTAAAATCATGATAAAATGGATATTCAATGTAGCTAAAAGTTTGCATTATTTACCTGGTATACTATCGACAAAGTGAGGAACAAACCTAATGTTTATATTTGAAAAATGTATGTTTAACATGGTTAACACTTGTTACATCCCTGATATCGAGGATGATTTTGTAAGTAATGCACAAAGACTGTCAACATACATGTAGATATATATCTAAGCGTTTTGGGTGGTCGGGTGGTGCAGTGGATAGCGCACTTGCCTTTCACCAAGGCGACCGGGGTTCGATTCCCCAACCGGACGTGAAAGGTATGGGGGTCATCTGCCCGAACACGTGGGTTTTCTCCGGGTAATCCAGTTTCCTCCCACAATAAGACCCCTCGCGCGCTAACATCGGGGCCAACAAGAGTGATTAATATATTACATAACATGTTTCATAATTGTTGTAAAATAAATAAAGTTTTTATTTAAAAAACGTATTCTAATTCAAAAAATTTTCACACTTTAAACATTACTCAAATTCATTATCTTGCTAATTTATTAGTGACTTCTTTTATAGTTTAAATATTAAAATTGAAAAGAAATCGTGTTTTGTTACCACAATCTTAAGGTTGTTTACCCATCCACCCCTGAAGACACACTTTAACTCTTCCATTTCAAAGAATGAAATAGTTCATTATGAATTTTCAGGGTTGAATTGGTTAAACATGATGATCAAAGGCCACTTACTTACTTTACCTACATCCACCATTTGAAATAAAGTGACGTAGAAACACATCTATTCCAATCAAAGTAATGTTAATTTGTAAGAGCTTACCTTTGTGTCAGTAATATCAAATTTGTTTCCTGTTCAAATTTAACAATTACGTTTAAAACTATAGGCTGCTATAAATAAAATTAAAATATGGGCAGGGATTAATCTAGGCCTTTTTACTTGCCGTTAACGGATAGTTTCCTCTCAGAATTGTGTTAAAATTTACTGAAATATTGAATTTTCCCTCATTTATTTATGTCAATTGGTACCTAAATTCCTTAAGATTTGATTTCTTATGAACTCTTTTGCTATTTTTACTTGAAAAATGTCCTTAAATGTTAATAAATCGTAACTTTCCCATTATAAATAAGTCCATATTTCCCCCTTAAGTCAAGAAAGAAAATATGTAAATTCCCTTAAATCCTAGATTAATCCCTGACAGGTTAAAAAGCTGAGGTATTAACTTTTATCTCTGTAGTAAAATAAACTCCCGCAGTCGCTGAGGTAGAGGTAGTTTGGGTATAATATTTGGCAGGAACCTATATCCCAATTTCTGTCGCACAGCATGTCGGGATATATCTTGTAACGTCCGTACATTTTCACATAAAGGAATCAACATTTCCCGGAGTTTATTGTCCTGTTCCACCTTGCTCCGCAGTTGTCCATTGTCTGTTCGTAGATCAAACTGTCCGGAAGCCTTTAAGAGTAATTCTAGACACGCATCATCAGCATCTGTGTTCAGTCCGGTCGCCTGTATCATCGCGGCCCGCATCAGAGGCGTGTGACCGTGAAGATTCTTTAGGTCTACAGAAGCATTATATTCTAGAAGTAACTTAATAACTGCTAAATGGCCCTTTCTGGAGGCCCAGCTTAGAGGAGTGTCCAAATTATAGTCCTGGGCATCAACATACGCCCCTTTCTGGAGTAAAAGTTTCACACAGTCTATATTGTTTTTGAATGCTGCCCAATGAAGCGGCGTGTCAAGGTTACCGTCTCTGGCATTCAGATCTGCGCCGTTCTGTAGGAGGATTTCTACACTGAGGGCGTCTCTCTCTGCTGCATAGTGTAGTGCCGCTCTCTCATAACCATCCACATCATTGACCTGAAACAGGTTTACAGTTGGACATGTCTAATATATATAGGACAATCAGTTATCAGTGTAATATTTTTGTTTTATTTTTGGGTGGACTTCAAGGGTTAGGGGTGCTAAGGTTAAACATTTGGCATCAATTTTCAATGGAAAACCAAGTGGCTGATTTTATATATATAATCAATAGAATACGGTTAATACAATTTGGCACATATTTCTGATGGAAAACATAATTTGGCACATATTTCTGATGGAAAACATATGTTCATGATTTTTAATGGAAAAGTTGGCCCTAATTTCCAATGGAATAACAAACTGGTCTCTTTTCAAATGGAAAACAAAATTCGGTCCAATTGTGAATGTAAACCAGAGGGCCTGTATCGCTCACCTGGATAAATTGGTATAAAGGTAATCATGGTAAAATATTTCTAAAAAAGATACTATGGGCAGGGACAGACTCAAAGAATTATCCTTGAAGTATATCTGTATAAATTAAAGACAGGTTAATGGGTGTTTATCTCAACTCACTGTTTTCAAGCTCAACTGAGAACCAAGGTCCCTAGGGCTGGGCTAGACCCTTACATCAATGATAATATCATAATTGTGTTTGTTTCTGTATAGTTTTGGGTCCCCTTTTGGCCCCGCCGCTCAGGTCCCTTGGGGGATCAGCCCCATCATTTGTATAAATTTGAATCCAAGCCACCTAGGGATGCTTCCACTAAAATATGAATGTTTCAAATTGCTTAGATCCAGAGAAGAAGTCGTTAATATGAATATAACCAAATGAACCCCTTTTGGCCTCGCCCCTCAGGCCCCTGGGGGAGTCAGCCCCATCATTTGTATAAATTTGAATCCCAGTCACCTAGGTATGATGCTACTAGAATATGAATGTTTCACATTGCTTAGATCCAAGGAAGAAGTCGTTAATATAAATATAGCCAAATGGACTACTTTTGCCCCGCCCCTGGTTTTGCCCCGCCCCTGGGGGGTCAACCCCATCAGTTGTATAAATTTGAGGTTTTTTATTGTAAATTTATTGTTTATTATGCAAATGAGTTCTACAACTACCAGTTCTTTAACTCCAAAAACGAAAGTGAAAACGCCCCGTGCGATTACGAAACTAACACATGTCCATACCGGGCGTAGTATAGAATGCGCACGCACCTCGAGCTTCTTCTATACGAAAACGAACGAAGCAACCAAAAGCAAAAGGCCTAAAGGAGCCAGAGGAGCCAGGGAGGAGGGTAGACTCACATTGGACGTAGTAAGTAGTTTTCTCATAAAAATGGGTTTTACAATAAAAAAAACCTCAATTTTATATAAAAAACAATACTTACCACATCCAATTATTATGCGAATTCGTCTTACCTAGTGGATCCTCCAAACCGGAAGGACCATGGCAAATCCAGGAGGGCGGTAACCTGATCACAGTCAAGGTACCTAAACCGAACTCCTACATGGAGAACCCCAAATTAAAAAAATGGAAAGACCAATTCAAGAATAGGACTTCCATTGCCATGCGAATGCATAATTTAAAAACATAACAAAATGGAGAGCACTTAAATTTACCCTGAGGTAGGTTGATGAGCCACTGACTGGGCAACAACCACCGGACCCAAAGAGTAGAGCTTGTCTGAGAAAGATGACAGTGATCTCAGATAAAACTCTGTGAATGTAGTGTGTCCTCGCCAAAAGGCTGAGGACATCACCTCAGAAAACGGAGAGCCGTTGAGAAGGGCCAAAGAAGCAGCCAATGCTCAAACCTCATAGGCCCTGACCTTGAAAAGTCTTCTGACATCCTCAGAAGAAGACTCATAAGCCAATCTAATCACTTGACAAATCCATCGAGAGATTGATTGTGCCGAGATTCTAGACTGACCCCCTTTGATAGGCAAAAAGAGCCTAGAATGTGACTCTCGATCCCCCCTATCTTGCCCAAGTAATACCGGAGAGCGCTGACAGGACAGAGAAGCCGATCACGCTCGTCCTTACCAACTATGTCAGAGAGAGAAGGAATGCGAATAGGTTCTGGAGAAAATCCAGAAACCTGATTCTTCGCAAGGAAGGAAGGTTCTGTCCTGATAGTTACGGAGGAATAATTCCTACCAAAACGTAAACAGGAGGAATGCCCAGACAAGGCACGAACCTCACTACACCTTCTCCCTGATGCAAGGGTGACAAGAAACACAGTCTTAAAAGTAAAAAATTTCAAGGAGGTTTGACTCAGGGGCTTATAAGGAGCAAGAGACTGCAGAACCAAGGCTTAGTCCCATTGAGGAGTTAGCTGCCTTATTCTAGGTCTCTCAATGGTACAACCTCTGATGAGGGCTGACAAGGAGGGAGAAGAACCTACCTCTGGTCGCCCTGCAAATGACAAAATACCAGCAATAGCCGAACGATAGCCGGCAATGGTACCAGAAGTCAATTTCTTGCTGCGAAACAAATGCAGTAGAAAATCTGCGATTAGGGGAACAGAGGCCTTGAGCGGATCAACTTGCCTCTGACCACACCAATCGCAGAAGATGCGCTATCTATACTGGTAGACTGCTGCGGAAGAAGACCTGATGGATCTAGCGATACAGTCTGACACCGGTTCAGAAAAACCCTCCTGCGCGAGGCCACCGGAGATAGCCTCCACGCGTGAAGGTGGAGTATAGCCGGGCGGGAATGCATGATTCTGGACCTCGGCTGTCGCAACAGGTTCCACCTGGGTGGAAGAACCAGAGAGGTTCTTCCACCAGAAACGACAGCATCTGAGGAAACCATGGTTGTCTCGGCCACAAGGGAGCCACCAGAATCAAAGAGCAAGGTTGCTCTTCGTACTTCTGGAGGACCTTGGCCACCAAGTTGAATGGGGGAAAGGCGTGGAAAGCATGGAACCCCTTCCAGTCTAGAGACAGAGCATATACTGCCCATGCTGCTGGATCTGGTACGGGAGACACAAACGTCGGTAGCTGATGGTTCAATGCTGTGGCGAATAGGTCTATAAGAGGCCTGTCCCAGACCTGACATATTGCTCTGAATATGGACGGGTCAAGTTGCCACTCGGTCAGCACCAGCCGGAGACGCCTTGACAGGGTGTCTGCAAGTGCATTGAGCCTGTCTGGAAGGTGCTTGGCCTGAATGGTTAAGCTCATTTCCTGGCAAAGAAGCAGAATGCGAATAGCAAGGGCACACAGGACGTGAGACCTGGTACTCCTGTTTCTGCAGATAAGCTACAACGGTTGAGTTGTCTGTTGCCTCACAGATCACCTGATCTTCCAGAAAAGACCTCAGGTTTTGGATGGCCAAGAATACCGCCCTCATCTCCAGCACATTTATGTGCTCGGAAAGATGATCCCCTGTCCACACACCTGAGCGAGTCTGCTCGTTCAGGTAGGCTCCCCAACCTGTCTTGGACGCATCGGTATACAGGGTCATGGTTGGCGAATGCCTGTGTAAAGACATCCCTTTTAGGACATTGTTCCGAACTGTCCACCACAGGGCAAAATCCTTCACCGATTGATTGAGAGGGATTGAGATCTCCCAATCTCGTGATGCAGGAACCCAGTGGATGAGGAGAAACATCTGCAGAGGTCTGATGTGCAGTCTGCCCAAAGGAACTATGTCTGCTAACGAGTTCAGAAACCCCAACAGACTGAGGTACCAGCGAACCTGAACCACAGAACTCTGGACAAACTGCAGCTCCAGACCCCTGGCCTTGATGAAGTTGGAAGGACGAGGCCCCTGGCTGCGTTGAACCTGTAGTATAGGAACACAAAGTCCTGAGAGGGAGACAGTTCCGATTTCTCTTGGGAGGGGATGAACCCGACCTTGAGGAAAAGCATGAGGGAGTCGTCGAAGTAAGTATGGATATTGATACTCCGTTGGTGCAGGAAACCTACCACGACCTGAAGCAGTTTCGTAAAAACATGGGGGTAGTGGTAAGGCCAAAAGGCATAGCCCTGAACTGGAAAATATTGCCCTCGTAAGAGAAGCGAAGGTACTTCTTGTCTGACTTCCTGATTGGAATATGAAAGTAGGCATCCTTCAAGTCTATTGAAGTAGCCCACATTCCTTCCCTGACTGAGGCAATAATTCCTCTCGGGGTTTCCATCTGAAAGTGGGGAGAATTCACGAACCGATTGAAGGCACTCAGATCTATAATGGGTCGACAAGCTCCCGACTTCTTCTTCACCAGGAAAATTCTGGAATAGAAGCCGGGAGTGCAACGGTACCGTGGAATCTCCTCGACTGCCCTCTTTTCTACCAGGGTAGCAATCTCCTGCCGTACAGCCAGGGCCTTCACTGGATCCCCGGAGGAGGGAAAAAGATCGGCTCTGGCGTAAGCGGAGGTTCCCGTAACAACGGGATGCTCAATCCTTCCGCAACTACCGACAATGCCCAACTGTCTTGCGTTATCTCCTTCCATTGAGGAAGGAACGCAGACTGGGAGGCTTGGCTGTAGGTAAAGACCTTCCTAAAGCTCCAAGGGGTTGTCGATATCCATTATAGGAGTGGTAGAGCGAGACCCTTGATCTACCCGGCCGGCCTGACATGACAGAGTTGCGGAAGGAGGGAAGAAGTCAGGAACGCTGCTTCTTACCCCAAGAGGGTTTGGTACCCTGCTTGCCTTTACCTTTGGCTTTGGCCTTAAAGGGAGACTTAGCCTTGGCTGCAGACTGAGTCTGGAGTGGCCTCGACTTAGCCTTCTTCTTGGCCTGGCCCGAACCATGAGAGGTTCCAGCTTTACCAGCAGCTGACACTTTAGAAACTAAAAGTACCGAGGCTACCGGTTCCTCCTTAACTTCCTTCTGAATAGAAGGAGGAGTACCCCCAAAGAGCCAAGGCCCTCAAAGGGAGAGGACAAAAGCCTTGACAGGTAAGGCTCTTCAATAGGCTTGCCTTTTAGTACAGAAGCACGCCTGGCAAGCACCAAATTGGCTAACAGTGTGCACTGTCAAACCGCAGAGGCCTTAAGACAATTGTGCAAGGATGAGGTTACCCTATCCTGCACAGACCGTCTATCTCTCTCATCAACTTCAGACTCTCCCACAGGCACCTCTGACAGCCGAAAGAGAGTGACTGTAAGAAAATCAAAGTAGGAGAGGACCTGGCGAGAGAGTCTAAGAATCTTCTCCAGTTTGTGGTGTTCCTTAGCAGGAAACACCACTTGGTCGGTCGCCACTCTTGGCCATTGCCGAAGCTCATGAGTTTCCAGCTTAGCTGGTTGACTTCCAAGCTTGGCGTTGTGAATGGCATAATCTGATGTTCTGACTTCAGACAAATCTGCCAAACTCAACTGCAGGCCAGATGCACCAGATGCACGAGAAGAAGACCCTGCCTTCTCTACCATCATAGCATGGGCGACAGCCAAAGCCGAGGAAACAACAGAACCCCCAGGCAAAGACTTGTTGGAAAGAGCCGGCACTAGGCGGCACTAGCTGACTCAGCGGAGTAGTAGCCTCAGGAATGGCAGACGCCACAGGAGGAGGGCAAACCTCCTCCCAGAGGATTCCGGCAACATCAGTGCGAAGCGCCCGCATATCAGATAGAGCATGTGAGCCTCAGCCTCAGCCTCACCCTCAACCTCTACCTCATTCACAGCTGAAACCTCCCCATGATCGGATTCCAAAGATTCCCAGTCACGATGAGGGGAGGGAGGTTCTGACCGAGCCTCAGTCAGAATACTCCCAGGTGACAGACTGAGGACGTCATTGTCCCTGTCCCCTATCTCCACTCCCATATCTCCCCTGGAAGTAGACCCATCGGTGTCCACTGCCAGGGGATAAATAACTTGGTGGAGACTCTCTGAGAAGGTCCTTTTACGAGCTCTCTTAGGCTCTGATGGGCTAAAATGAGACTCCAAGGGTCTTCTAGATGCAGGGATATTGGTCTTGGAGCGAGATGTCCTAAAAGACCTAATAGGCCTCTTAAAAACATTACTCTCCCTTACCCCAGAGGTGGACGGGGGCGGAGCATTCAGCGTACCTCCCACCTGCTGAGATGAGACCGGACCCCAACCCTGGTGAAAGCCCGGAGGATAGCCAAGGGTTATACCCAAAACCCTGAGGAAATGGGGCCATGGGGCCAGAAGGAAAGGAATGACCCCAATACTGGCCAAACTGACCAGTGTAAACATGGGGTGGAAAACCCTGACCATAAGGAAAGGGTGAACTGCCACTCCCCCCCCCCCCCCCCCCCCCCGGGCAAAACCAGAGATGAATGGCCGAGGACCAGACATATGACTGGTGTGCTGTTGGAAGGCACAAATGCCTTAATGCCTAGTACCAGTATGGGGTCCAAAGGAGCCATACCCGATACCATGGGGTGTCGCCTGACTCTCGCCAGACTTGCCACCTTCTCCATTACCCACGGGCACGTCCCACGGGTTCCGTACGGTGTAGGCTGGCACAGTATTAACCCCAACAGGGTCAAAACCGGATACCTCACCGGGCAGGGGAAGGGGCCGAGAAGAGACGCGAGAGGTAGCACAAGCTGCAGGGCCCAGATAATTCCAAGAGTTATCAGGTCCCAAAGGATCCTCAAACATATCTCTTACCCCACCAACAGATGCTTCAGGGCTGACCAAAACGTCAGAATTAGGAGGAAAACCCAACCCCTCCATCTGCGGAAGGGGGGTCAACCCCTGTGGCAACAGGGTAAGACACCCCTGTACCCTCTAAACTAGAGCCAGCCTTAGGCTGGTTAGATTTAGAAGAAGGCAGGGCCTCTGCCAACGAGGAACCTGCAGAAGGACTATCCATGGGGCATTCTATACTACAACCGGTATGGACACATGTTAGTTTCGTATTCGCACGGGCGTTTTCACTTTCGTTTTGGGAGTTAAAGAACTGGTAGTTGTAGAACTCATTTGCATAATAATTGGACGTGGTAAGTATTGTTTTTGATATAAAATTGAATCCAAGCCACCTAGGGATGCTTCCACTAAAATATGAATGTTTCACATTGCTTAGATCCAGAGAAGAAGTCGTTAATATAAATATAGATAGATTGACCCCTTTTGGCCCCGCCCCTCCTGCCCCTGGGGGGTCAGCCCCATCATTTGTATAAATTTGGATCCCAGCCACCTAGGGATGCTACCACTAAAATATAAATGTTTCACATTGCTTAGATCCAGAGAAGAAGTCGTTAATATGAATATAGCTAGATTGACCCCTTTTGGCCCCGCCCATCAGGCCCCTGGGGGGTCAGTCCAATCATTTGTACAAATTTGAGTCCCAGTCACTTAGGGATGCTTCCTACCAAATTTAATTAAATTCCAATCAGTGGTTAAGAAGACGAAGTCGATTGTTGACGGACGACGGACAACAGAAGCTGGACGCCACTGTATGGCATAAGCTTAAAAGGGCTCCTGTTTTCAGAGTATTTTCCAATATTTATAACAAAATGACTGAGTTAAATCACAGTTGCTTGAGTTTCTGTCAGTAAATAATTAATATATATGTGTGAAATGAGCCTCCCATTACAGTAATGTAATGGAAGTATAACAACATTATTTCTCAACTATTTGTAAACAATGCACATAACTTACTGGTTATGAGTCTGTCGTGCAATTCTCAGACGAGTACCGACATTTCCGATGAATTTAGATATTAATCCACCACTACATGCTAGTTTCGTTTCATATAAGGATAATTTCTCCATCGCTTAGACGTTTTTTATGACGAGCGTACCGGCAACTTTTTAAGCAAGCCGCCATGGCATGTACATATGTGAGGTCACGAAGCCGCATGGAATACAAAAGAATGAATAATGTTTTTTATTCAAAAAAATACATGCTGACGATTGTTGAGTCCATCAAATCATAGACGAGCACATGGAACGTACATTGCATTTTTTTTTTAAACACAAAGGGATTTCCTTATAAATGTTAACATTTACATAAATAAAGGAGATATCTCTAACTCTTGGGGGAAAGAAAAAGTCTGAGGAATTCCTAATGTTTCGTCCTGCACTGAATTGTTCAGAAAGTGATGTCACAAATGCACAGGCCATGGTGGCTTGCTTAAAAAGTTGCCAGTACGCTCATCATAACAAAACTGTCTATGCGACGGAGAAATCATCGTTAGATGAAACGAAACTAGCATGTAATGGTGGATTAATATCTAAATTTATCAGAAATGTGGGTGGATTAATATCTAAATTTATCAGAAATGTTGATGTTTTGTATAAGAATTGCACGACAGCCTCACAACAAGTAAGTTATGTGCATTGTTTACAAAAAGTTGAGAAATAAGGTTGGAATACTTCCATTACATTCTGTAATGGGAGGCTCATTACATTCTGCAATGGGCCGCGGCTCCACATATAAACATTTTTTTATATACTGACAGAAACTCAAGCAACTGTGATTAAATATAACACTTCTGTAAGTTCAGCCCTTACCCTGGCACCTTTCTCCAGCAGTAGTTTAAGGGTGTCCATGTCGGGGACCATGCAGGCACAATGGAGAGGTAGGAGAGTTCCATGGAGTCTGTTCACGTCTGCCCCTTGGTTGATGAGATCTTCGATATCACTGTCTGGGGTTGTTGTAAATGTCTGCCAGCTACTAATCGCTCGTATCAATCGCTCTGAAAGCTCATACGACATCTGAGCATTGGCCATTGTGTACCACATAACTGCATGGACACAGCCTCTGAAAAAGTCAGGAAAGTTTTATGCACAATATAGGAGTGAAAGTTGAAAGTCATTAGTACAGGAAAATTAATGAAGCACACATGTACAGGAATCAAACCCGGGCTCTGACGTGATAATCTACAGCTCTACCAACTGCGCCAAAGAAGCCTGCTTGGTCAGCTGAGTGACAGCAACCTTATTTAACACTTTGTACAAGCCACACCGACCTGCTCCATCCGCTGAGTGAAAGATAGTATTTAACACCTAAATGGACAAGCCACACCAACCTGCTCGTTCAGCTAGATAAGTGACAGAGACCATGTTCCATCAGCTGAGTGTCAGAGACCATATTTAACACCTATGTTTAAGCCACACTGACTCGCTTCTTTTACACTACTCCCCCTGTTTTTTTTTACATTTCCTAAATCTCAACTTGAGACTTTCAATACCACTACCGTGGGATTTTAGTTGGGCGCCAATATAAAAGAACATGGATCGTGAAAGCACATTCCTGTCGCGTGCCCTGACCTAGAATCAAACCCCTGGATCTCCGGCGTGATAATCTACAGCCTGCTCTACCAACCGAGCCAAAGAACGTGTTTCGTCAGATGAGCGACCTGAGTTACAGAGACCTGTCTAACATTATGTACAAGCCACACCAATTCAACCTGTTCCTTTTATACTACACTGACTCCCCCTGTTGTTCCATCATAGGAAACCAACGTACATTGGGCTAGAATAGTCAGAAAATCTCGTTTTAGTTCTAAAATGAGTATACATTAGCCAATCATATTGATTCTTTTATTCATGACTACATCCACCCGGGATATCCTGTTCTACCGAAGATTGACATCGGCATAGTTATGCATACAGACAAATACTGGTCGTGGTCAAGGTAAATTGATCTAACCATTCTGATTGGAAGAAATCTCCGAATAGACTTCTTTGGTGAAATGAGATTTCCCATATATTCTAACCCACGTACATTACACAAATGTTAGAGAAGAGTACCATGGGTTTCCAACAATGTTGTTTTTCTTGAAATTTCCTAAATCTCGACGTGAGACTCCAAAAATAACCTTTCGGTGAGTGCCAATGGGAAAGTACAGTGCAAACGAGAGGCCCAGAGGGCCTGTATCGCTCACCTGAATACATTGGTATCTAGGTAATCATATTAAAATATTTTCCAAATAGAACTCATGGAACCCTTGAATCAAATCTAAAATAATGTTTAAGATCGTCCCTTTATGCCCAGCAGTCGTACATATATTAGTGTTGGTTTGGGGATCTCAATCATTTGAAAGTTATGTAGCAGGAGTCAAATGTGGTGGACCCCAAGGGTCAAATCTTAAATCTTGTTTGTGATGGTCTCTTGTCTGAGTCTTTATGCTTAGCAATTGTATATATACATGTAGTTTTGGGTTGGCGATCTCAACCAATGAACCATTTAAAAGTTATGTCTAAGGAGTTGAGTCTGCAAGGGCGTAGCAGACCCTGGAATCAAATCTTGATTTAAAGCAATAAATATTTTAGCCGATGTTGTTACAGTCCTATATCTGATAGATGTATTCAGTACTGAAACGATTTAAAAGGCTTTTCCTCTATTTCCCCTATTTGGCCCCGCCTCTCTGGCCCAAGGTGGGTCAGTCACCATTTATGCAGTCTGTTCCCCTTCCCCCAATTTGCAAGGATGTTTCTGACCAAATGGGGTTAAAATCCATTCAGTACTGTATGACAAGTAGCAATTTAAAAGACTTACATAAGTATATTTCCCTTATATTGGCCCCTGCCCATCAGGCCCCTTTAGGGTCAGAGTCGCCATTCAATATGCAAAATCTGTTCCTCTTCACCCAAGAATGCTTCTGACCACATTTCATCAAAATCCAATCAGGACCTTTGGGCCAGGTGAGTTTATAATGAAACATATATTCCTGTCAAGTGTCCGGGCCAGGAATCGAACTCGATCCGGTCTCCAGCCTGATAATCTACAGCTCTACCAACTGAGCCATAGAAGAATACTTCGTCAGCTAGAGCTGTAGACCATATTTAATACTACATGTATATGTACAAGCCACACCGACCCGCTCCTTTTACACACGAGTCTTCTTATGAAGGCATTATTTGATGACATTGCAGTATGACCATGAGGACATTATAATTTGTTTTAATTATTTTTTATAATTTTTTTTTTTTTATTTACTGATAAAAACAATTTTAATTTCATTACATTTTGTTATAATTTAAACTAAAAAAAAATACCCGAGGAAATGTATTTTTTTTTGTTCCATTCAATTTTCGATTAATGAAATACACATTACATTATAAGACCTAAAAGTGTAACATACTGTATATATATGCATTATATATAGTTTTAAAAATGTATGTCAACTGTACATGTCCTCCACCCCCTCCCCCTCCCCTCAGCAACTGATCTTCCTACGTATACGTGCCAAATGATTCGTTGTCGTCAATGTTTGTTAAAATATTTCTGCTCAAAGGGGGTCACACAGGATCGAACTGTTGAACCATATATATATATATATATATAGGCCTATTTTTTGACATTTGAGGTACGACATATTTCTCCCTGACAAGGCCACATATTTATACAAATAATCGCAACTGACAGACCCATCCCAATACTTCAAATAAGGCACGGAATTTCAAATTCTGCAAACAATTCTTGTCGTGTGATATGACTTACTTAAAATAACATCCAGTCCCAAAGTCCTAAGAAATAAAATAACAGGAACTCGCTAACGTACGTACACCTGCACCAGTGGCAATGTTGACAAATATCAGTCATCTCAATGAACCAATCAGAGGCTGAGATTATATTTTCTGCGTTGCAGAAAAATAAGAGTCAATATTTTTTCCTTTTCTCTTATTTAGATAGTTTTGAAATACATGGTGACAAATGACTTTAACTTGACAAAACTATATTCAAATTATTTCAAGTGCCCATTTCGGCAACCTTGTATAACATTTACTGCGGAGCGACAATATGTCAGCCTCCATCTTGACGCCGTGGTGTTTCATCAGCTTATGCTGATCATACAGGTGCTTGTCTGGGGTTGTCTGGTTAAAAGTCATTGGATTCAATTCTAGTTACTTGGACCAAATCACAACCAAGAAACATGCTGCATTTATCCAGATTGACGCATAGAAGGGCCACTGCTTCTCTAACACGGTAATTTCGGGGTACACCAGCTGATCAACGAAGTTTATTTTGACTTATTTAGTTTTTGGTTAAGACAACTCCTCTCCTGTAATTTACTCCTCAATGCGGATGACATTGCTGTTTTATTCTGCCGCAAATGCCCTTAAACAGTTTCTTCTAAAGTTTCTTCTGTCCTGGAATCCTGTCTTGATTTGCTTGTTGACAATAAAATTAATGATCACATGAATGTGTCACCTTGAACAGTTGTCTGTGAGTGTTCCACCATTACGGAAATTAAATCCCTAATTATTTCCACCCTGTCAACGAGGGTCAAACGAGTCAAATGTCACCCATTTTCAAACTTTTTTTATTTTCAGCATTTTTGAAAAATTCTTTTTGCAAACAATGTACGAAAAAATTACAGACGTTTCGCCCCAATGTCACAATGTCCCATGCCTGAATGTCCATATTTTTTTTCTTATCGCCCCAATTTATTTTTACATTGTCCCAAAGCCATGTCATAATGTCCCAATTTTTTTTCTCTCTTAATTCCGTTCCTTTTATATTTGTTCGTACAGTCCTTTGTATCAGGCTAGTGGGGATAACTCTCACAACCACTATAATCTTTCATTAATAATGTATGAAATAGAACTAGACCTACTGGTAGCTACTGTATAGCCTTTATGACCCTTAATAACAAATTAAGAATAAAGATGAAGAATTTCTCAAGAAAATTTCCATTTCTGTAAGTTGACCGTCAAGGTCATGCAATAAAGGATTATATATATATAAACTACCAGGATCTGGGGGGTATTATATAATTAGTTAGCCTGCAGATGACAGCTATATAGTTTGATTTAACATATTGTGATAATTGGATTAGGTACAGAACTATATTTTATTTAGAAGTTAGTACTGCATTTTGATCTGAACTATGTAAAGTTCTAGATAATATTTAATGTGATATGCCTGCAGTTTTACCTGAATTGATATCATTATTATAAATGCTTTTAGATTGTTTTGGTCCCTCTACTTTCTCTCTTCCGGGATTTCTAATTATAAAAGTTGTTTGTGACTGCAAAATGTACAGTATATACATATATATATTTTCTCACAAATCTAACCAGTTAGTTTGACATTTTGAATAAATATTATTCATACAATTTGTCATTTATCTTCAGGTCATCCAAATTATTACAGCGATTCAAGTCATCATCTGTCCAAGATGCTGTAAGAAGTCTGAAAGATGGAGACCAAATTCATGGATACACTGTAAAACGGGTAAGATACTTTACTTTTAGACCATTCTCAAATGCCAACAATTGTTACAAATTGTTCCTCCAAGTTTCCATTTTCTTTAAATTAAGATTAAAACTAAATCCTTGATATGAAGGGGGTTATGATCATCTACGCTCTCTACACCCTTGGAATATTTCATCGCAAAACTGAAGGGTACGCGCAAGTAAAAAACACTAGGCTGTATGCCTGTCCTTTGAAGATCACAAAGGAGCTGCCACTGACTTCAATGTCTGTCAATTTTACCGTTATTTTATATGACCATGATATTCTTTTGATGTACATCAAAGGGTCGAATCAGTCTTCTTTCCAGATCAACAAGGTGGCACAAATGGAGCCTTCAGTTTTGCTATGACATATTTCAGAGGTGTAGAGAGTGTAGGTGATCGTAACCCCTGGATATCGAGGATGATTCCAGGGGTGAAGAGAGTGTAGGTGAGCATAACCTCTGGATATCGAGGATGATTCCAGGGGTGTAGAGAGTGTAGGTAATTGTAATCCCTGGATATCGAGGATGGTTCCAGGGGTGTAGAGAGTGTAGGTGATTGTAACCACTGGACATCGAGGACGATTCCAGGGGTGTAGAGAGTGTAGGTGATTGTAACCACTGGACATCGAGGATGATTCCAGGGGTGAAGAGAGTGTAGGTGAGCATAACACTTGGATATCAAGGATGATTCCAGGGGTGTAGAGAATATAGGTAATTGGAATCCCTGGTATCGAGGATGGTTCCAGGGGTGTAGAGAGTGTAGGTGATTGTAACCACTGAATATCGAGGATGATTCCAGTGGTGAAAAGAGTGTAGGTGAGCAGTATATAACCTCTGGATATCAAGGATGATTCCAGGGGTGTAGAGAATATAGGTAATTGTAATCCTTAGATATCGAGGATGATTCCAGAGGTGTAGAGGGTGTAGGTGAATATAACCCCTGGATATCCAGGATGGTTCCAGGGGTGTAGAGAGTGTAGATGATTGTAACCCCTGGATATCGGGGATGGTTCCAGGGTTATAGAGAGTGTAGGTGATTGTACCACTGGATATCGAGGACAATTCCAGGGGTGTAGAGAGTGTACTAGGTGATTGTAACCCCTTGATATTGAGGATGATTCCAGGGGTGTAGAGAGTGTAGGTGATTGTAACCACTGGACATCGAGGACGATTCCAGGGGTGTAGAGAGTGTAGGTGATTGTAACCACTGGATATCGAGGACGATTCCAGGGGTGTAGAGAGTGTAGGTGATTGTAACCCCTGGATATCGAGGATGATTCCAGGGGTGTAGAAAGTGTAACCCCTGGATATCGAGGATGGTTCGAGGGTTATAGAGAGTGTAGGTGATTGTACCACTGGATATCGAGGATGGTTCCAAGGGTGTAGAGAGTATATGTATAGGTGATTGTAACCCCTGGACATTGAGGATGGTTTGTGACCTATGACTTGACCTTGATCTTTGTGACACTGCCATTATAAACCTGATACCTACAGATGATCATGATGTGTCATAGGTCACTGCCATCTTTGCTTCAATATATATGCTAATCGATGCCAATGATCCTCATAATGTCATATTTCTATTAAACTTGATATAATGCAAGTCAAGAATATGATGGCATTGTAAACTCCATCCAAGCATCCTTTGTGAAGAATGGTTGTGGTCAGTTGTGAGGAAACTACAGGTATAAGTCCTACATCAACCAAACTTACAGGGGTGTAGAGAATATAGGTGAGTGTAACCCCTGGATATCGAAGATGATTCCAGGAGTGTAGAGGGAGTAGGTGATTGTAATCCCTGGATATCGAGGATGGTTTCAGGGGTGTATTCACCTGAAGAATAAACAGCACAAGTTATTGTTTCGTCATCGCAAGCCAATTGTTATGATCTGCACACTTGAGTGTGCAGATTGTAACCCTTGGCTAGCGAAGATTGTATGATTTGGATGCATTAAGATTTTACCTACTGTAAAAGTGAAATTATTTGTGGTGCGGAAATTTTCACTTCCCGTGCATTAAATTAAAGCCACGCAATATATCCACATGCAAACTATTATTTTAATAACCTACACTGATGTAATGCTTCGGTGTTACATTATAATTGAAACCAAAACCTACCCTGTCAGCAATAACCACACCCAAGAATATATATGGGTATTTTACTAAAGTTACATTAATAAAGACTGTTAAAGTGGAATTATTTGTGGTGTGGAAATTTTCACTTCCCGTGCATTATTAATTAAGAACAACCTGCTGTATTTGGGGCTAAGTCCAACTTGCATTTTCTGGGCTTAGGGGTTGAGGAAAGCTCTGTAATCTGTGATTACCTATACGTGATCAATGACCTATATATATAGTCACCTGTTGTTATTAACCTGTGTTGGTAGGTGGTCACTTTGATAACCTATATTTTTGTGACCTGTATATAATTACCTGTTGTTATTTACCTGTGTTGGTAGGTGATTACCTGTGTTTGTGACCTGTATATAATTATATTACCTGTACATATTTACCTGTGTTGGTATAGGTGATTACCTGTGCTTGTGACCTGTATATAATTACCTGTACATATTTACCTGTGTTGGTAGGTGGTTACTTTGATTACCTATGTTGATGACCTGTATATAATTACCTGTTGGTATTTACCTATGTTGGTAGGTGGTAACTTTGATTACCTAATAATATATGTTTATGACCTGTATATATTTACCTGTGTTGGTAGGTGGTCACTTTGATTACCTATGTATGTTTGTGACCTGTATATAATTACCTGTGTTAGTTCATGTAGGTTGTTAATGTTGTTTATGACCTGTATATAATTACCTGTTGTTTTTTACCTGTGTTGGTAGGTGGTTACTTTGATTACCTGTGTTTGTGACCTGTATATAATTACCTGTTGTTTCTTACCTGTGTTGGTAGGTGGTTGAGATCCCCGAGCTAATGACTACAGGTGTGAGTCTAGAACATGATAAAACTGGTGCCCAGCATTGCCACTACGCCCGGGAAGACAGTAATAACACATTTAGGTAACATTACAGGTGTGGCACAGGTTATTGGGTCAAAAATAAAAATATGGGTGTTTCAGGTATCCTGACCCTACCTAGTTTTTACTGCTGACCCTAGCTATTTATTACCATCTTCTTTCTTAAAGGCCCAATATACGTAACTGTCGGCAAAACTTGTAGCCAAAATCAGACATAGTAACTTATTATATTTATAGATTTAGTTCAGATTAACTAAAATCCGGTATTTGTAAAAATGCGTCCATTTCAAACTGTCTTCTACCTGCGGCTTGGTTGTTGAAGTGGACCCCACCTGAACTATTTTCAGTTCTTTAGATTTTTTTGTCAACAGTTTCTTGTTAGTTACCACTCAGTATTTCTTTGTTTTATGCTTATTTTGCATGGTTATCAACTGGATTTTTTTTCTTAATTTTACAGAATCCCGAAAAATTTCCCGAGGTTACGTATATTGGGCCTTTAAGATTAATTCATGAGCCTTGCAATAAGATGTACTTTCTTCCTGTTCTGGGAGTCTGATCGTTTTCCTGACAACCTAATAATGACCAAAATGAATGGCAATGCATTTTAAAATTTGAAATTAAGCATTATGAATATAAATCTTAAAATATAAATGTAAAAATAAAATAATTTGCCTATAGGCCTATCTCAAAAGTGTTGTTAAATCTCCCTTGTTTACCATATCATGGCTACACTGGAAAGTATTTTTGAAACAAATTCGAACCATGTAATCATGACGTAATAATGGGAATTACGTCATCCTATTGTCACATGGCGCCAAATCATAACAAAAACACTTACCATAAGTCCATTTTGTATCTACCGTAAATTGTAGTGTATCAAGGGGAAAAACCACACTTTCGGGAAAGGCTTATACTAATATGTAATACCATATTGACCTTTGACCTTTGTTTTAAGTGTGTTGTTTAGGACTACTCCCATAAACAGTACCGGAGTACCACACATCCTTGACCTTTGACCTTTGCTTTCAGCATGATGTTTAGGACCACCCAAATGGACAGTACTAGTGTACCACACAACCTTGACCTTTGACCTTTGCTTTCAGCATGATGTTTAGGACCACCTAAATGGACAGTACTAGTGTACCACACAACCTTGACCTTTGACCTTTGTTTTCAGTGTGATGTTTAGGACCACCCCAATGGACAGTACTGGTGTACCATACATCCTTGACCTTTGACCTTTGTTTTCAGTGTGATGTTTAGGACCACCCCCATGGACAGTACTGGTGTACCACACATCCTTGAACACACTACGTTATGCGGATCACAAAAGTACCCCGTGAGGGATCCTTTCTTTAAAATGCTCAACAGGACTCTGGCCACTTTCATGAATGCCATGACAGGTAATATTATAAGATTCATTCATGCCTAGGGGTGAAAGATAGAGAAATTCCCTCCAAGGGGTTTTCAAATTTGGTTAAAACTGGAGATTTGCAGAGAGTTTTGCCAAATTTGAAAATCCCCAGGGTGTAAACATCATATACAAGTAACAGGGGAAGCAACTCTGAACCAACCCTGTAACAAGAAATACATTAAACTTCTATAGGAAATGAGGCAATGTTTTGTTTTCTGTTACAGCTAGTGACTGGACTCTCTACCCATTCTCCACACAAAATCAGAAAGATTACGAAAACCTCATGTCTGTGTACCTGGATGCTGTTTTCTTTCCTCAACTCCGCCAATTAGACTTCAGGTAACTATGTCTTAGGCCTAATGATCTTGACTTCAGGTAACTTTGTCTTAGGCCTAACGATCTTGACTTCAGGTAAGTATGTCTTAGGCCTAACGATCTTGACTTCAGGTAAGTATGTCTTAGGCCTAACGATCTTGACTTCAGGTAAGTATGTCTTAGGCCTAATAATCTTGACTTCAGGTAAGTATGTTTTAGGCCTAACGATCTTGACTTCAGGTAACTATGTCTTAGGCCGAACGATCTTGACTTCAGGTAACTATGTCTTAGGTCCAACGATATTGACTTTAGGTAACTATGTCTTAGGCCTAACGATATTGACTTCAGGTAACCTTGTCTTAGGCCCATTGAACTTGAATTCAGGTAACTATGTCTTAGGCCCATTGATCTTGACTTCAGGTAAGTCTGTCTTAGGCCCTTTGATCTTGACTTCAGGTGACTCTGTCTTAGGCCCATTGATCTTGACTTTAGGTCATTCTGTTCAAAAGTTTTGGAAACATTTTAGATTTGAAGTTATTTTGAACACTTGGAATTTGTCTTTGGAATTTCTATTTTAAAGTAAGGGAAACAAAATGAATTTGGAATTGGCATTTTGACTTTCTATGAATTTTGAAATGTTTTTTCCGACTTTCTATGAATTTTAAAATGTTTTTCCCCGACTTTCTATGAATTTTGAAATGTTTTTTCCGACTTTCTATGAATCTTAAAATGTTTTTTTTCTGACTTTCTATGAAGTTTGAAATGTTTTTTCGACTTTTTATGAATTTGGAACTGGTTTTTCCAACTTTCAATGAATTTTTAAATGTTTTTTTTCCGACTTTCTATGAATTTTTAATTTTTTTTCCCGACTTTCTATGAATTTTGAAATGTTTTTTCCGACTTTCTATGAATTTTAAAATGCTTTTTTCTGACTTTCTATGAATTTTTAAATGGTTTTTCTACTTGATGGATTTTTAAATGTTTTTTCCGACTTTCTATGAATTTTAAACTGTTTTTTCCTAATTTCTGTGAATTTTGAAATGTTGTTTTTACTTTCTATGAATTTAGAACTGGTTTTTGTGACTTTCTATTTTCAAGTTGGGGAAACTAATTGAATTTGGAATTGGTTTTTGGATGATCTATTAAAACATATGAGGTAAATAAAAAAATCAGTCAACTTCTGGTCATTAATCCCCCTCCATGAGAGGATGGATTAAGTCATTAAACTTCATAAAAGGGATGATAACATGACAGCCCTAAATTTAATTGAAAAAAAAAAAAAATCGAAATTATGATTCAATATGGCTGCCAATGGAGGCTTCTGATTTGTTAGAATTCAGATAATGTCCCATTTTAATGAAAATTGGTTTGTATAATATTATCTGGTTGGGTTATACATATACTAACACAATGGCAGTGTTAATTGATGAAAAAAAACTAAATGGCTCTCTAATTGGCGGAAATCATTAATTGATTTCACATGCTGGCGGGGGCATTCATGTCTTACAGTTATTTTCTAGTGTTTTTTTTTTTGTTATTCCTTTTTTTTTTAGTCAAGAAGGATGGCGTCTAGAGCACGAAGACCCTAATAACTCTGAATCACCAATCATCTTCAAAGGTGTAGTCTACAATGAAATGAAGGGAGTGTTTGTAAGTTGTTTTCAAAAATAAACCCAACTCAATGAAAAAAACCTTAAAAACTGGTACGTTATTGTTAACTTTTTTTGCTACTTTGTGCCCTTTCCGGCTTCCATACCGGAAGTTGCTATTAAGCTTGCCCCCAGAAAATTTTTAAAAATTGCAGATTGCCGTGTGCAATTTTTTTGCGTTGTTTTTCGTTACGAAAATACTCAGGTTAGTGACATCCCTTAACGTTGTTGGGAAGATAATTTTTTTGCATTACCAGGTATATTCAAAGGTTGCATTTGAGATTATGATGTATTGCAAACAGTTTATATATCTAATAAAACAAGACATTGTTTGTGCTTGCAGCATTCTCGCAAAATATTGCTGTTAGTCTGATGAAATATAGGTCAGCTGACCGAAAACACAGGTTTTAATCAACCAAAATGATTGTTTCGAAATCATTTGTTATCTTCTATGTCATTTTATTGGGTAATTGCAAGTGTCGTCTGCTTATTTGAACTTATTAGCATTTAGAAAATGTCAACATGGCGCGTCAACTATAATCACAGCGGGGAAGGAAAGATTTAAATGATCATTGTGCTCCAGTAGAAAGAAATTAAATATTTTTCTTTTAAAAATTATTTTGTTCTTGTTTAAATGTTAATGGAATTATAATGTACATTAAAGGTCCAATATACGTAACTTTCAGCAAAACTTGAAGCGTAAATCAAGCCTAATAACTTATTATATTTAAATATTTAGTTAAGATTAGCTGATATCAGCAATATTCAAGATGAATTCTTACGCGGTACAGCAGTAGTTGAAACTCGGTATTTGTAAACACGTGTCCATTTTGAACTGTCCTCTACCTTTGGTTTGTTGTTGAAGTGGGCCCCACCTGAATTATTTTCAGTTCTTTGATTTTTCTGTCAAGAGTTTCTTGTTAGTTATACCGCCCAGGTTTACTTCGTTTTAGGCTTATTTTTGCAAGGTTATTAACTGGATTTTTTGCCAGAATTTTTCAGAATCAAGAAAAAATTCCTGAAGTTACTTATATTGGGCCTTTAAATGCAGATCTATGTTGCAGTCGGATTCCTTGAACGTTTTTATGCAAGCTGTTCAGAACAAGCTATTGCCGAATCATACTTATGGAGTGATATCGGGGGGCGATCCACCGGCCATCACAGACCTCACCTGGCAGCAGCTCAAGGACTTCCATCATTCTCACTACCATCCCACAAACTCAAAGTAGGTCACTGTAGACAATCTAAAATAAGGTCATTCCCATTTAACTAAAATAAGGTCACTGTGGACAAACTAAAATTGGGTCAATCCTATTAAACACAAATTAGGTCACTTTGGACAAACTAAAATTAGGTCACTCCCATTATCACTGTGGAAAAACTTAAATTAGATCATCCCCATTAAACACAAATTAGGTTACTGTGGACAAACGCAAATTGGATCACTCTCATTAAACTCAAATTAGGTCACTCCCATTGAACTCAAATTAGGTTACTCCAATTAAACTCAAATTAGGTCACTGTGGACAAATTCAAAATCAAACTTTTGATATTCTTAAAGTAGATCACTCCTAAAAAGTCAAAAGTAATTCACTTGTACTAAACTCTAAAAATTCCACTGCAGAAGTCGCAGACTCTAACAGACTTTACTCGATAAACTGTATTTGAGTCTCCATGGAATAGAAAAATTTATTATAGAATAGTCCTTACCTTTCAAGAAAGACAAACTTGCAGTATTCACTTCTTTATACCAGGTCTGAATACAAAATTGTCTGTCTTAGATTCACGACATATGGTGACCTTCCGTTAGAGCGCCACCTGGAGCTGATTAATGGCAATTACCTGGAGAAGTTTGACAGGATCAATATTGACACACGAGTGCCACTGCAGCAACGATGGAGCGAGCCTGTAAGTTTGTGCAAGCACCACATGTGGTGCAAAATACATTGGCTGCTATTTTAGAAGCTAAGAGAAATGGGCCTTTTTAGCAATTTTTAGTCAGCATATTTTGTTTAGAAAGTTGTAGGGACTTTAATAGGTCAAATTTAAGAAAAAGGAAATAAAACAATTTTATAAACAACCAATTTAGTTTTTATCTGGCCTCAACGATAGTCGAGAAAGCGAGACTTAGGTGTTACTTTTCCAGCGGCGGCGGCGGCGACGACAGCGTCAACATTTGCGTTAAAGTCAACTTTTCACAGTATTATAATTATCCAATTGAATTGAAAGTTGGTCACATTGTTCAAACCATCATACTTAAAACCTTACCTCAATTTAAATGAAATCGTGTTACAGGTTTTGGTGTTTTTGGGGCAAAAACATAGGAATTTTTGGCTATGTTACAGATATAATCTTGCTGTATGTATTTTGTCATACTAATTTTTACGTTGGGACTTAAATACTATCGGCAAAGCGGGAAAGGCGAGACATATAATTACACATAATTCTTGTTAGGATTATGAGCTATGTGTACATGGTCACCTTCCTAGGATGTTTCAGAAGTACAATATGTAGTTATAAAATTTCATGAAGTTACCACTCAATTCACAGTAGTTCTGTTGAATTCATCAAGAACTAAGTTAGGCCCTGGAGGCTCATACAATGATTCCAGCATTCACATGGCTTTGCTTAAATATCTGGAATATAACATTTAAGCTATAATTATCTGGGTTGATATTATTTGTCATGGAAGTTTCATAATTTATTTTAATTTACTATTTCTTCATGTGTTTAAACCGATACGCAGATTTATGGAAAATGCACACATTTTTTTCGGTTTATATATACTGTATAACCCTAAAAACAATTGTGGTCATTCCTTAAAAAACATCTACCCCACACCAGGACTCCAGGTTTTTAAGGGGTACCACCCATAGAATTTATTTGATAAATTACATACTAGAAGCAATAGGAAAGAAATCCAATCATATGTAGAAGTGATTTATTTTGGAGTCCTGGGGTCAGGAAGATATTTAAATGGAATAGCCCTTAAAATAAAATTATATAGGTTAACCATTTAGTGAATGACTCGTTTTACTGAAACTTTTTTCTGATCACAGAGGGCAGCACACATCACTTGTCCTCACGACCCAACCGCAAGTGAGAAACAGACAATCGTCTCCGCCAATTTCTTAATGTCAGAGTAAGTATGTTGTATTTCTGTACATGTGTTGACTAACTGAAACAGGTTTTATACAAAGGTAACTTTCAGTGTAGTAATTTTTGTTTTGCCTCGACGATAGTCAAGAAAGCGAGCGAAGGTGTTGCTTTTCCGGCAGCGGTGGCAAAATTTGTGTTAAAGTCCACTTTTCACAGTGTTATAATTATCCAGTTGAATTGAAAGTTAGTCACATTACTCAAACCAACATACTCAATACCTAACCTCAAATTAAAAGAAATCTAGTCTGTTAATTGCAGTCTGATTAAAATCATATCTTGATCTCCGTTCCGTTCCGTAAACTCTCTGCTGCATAAAGATCTGAGGACATCCCATAAGGGGTCACGTTCAGATGACCTTTGTCGCCGATTTACTTAATACTGAAATAACTTTCCAAAATTCTGTTATCTTGCAGAAAGTCATTTTGTCACATTATTCCACATTCACTTTTTGTTGACGAATGACTAAATGGACAAATGTGATTATGCAAGCTTTGTTGCCTCAAAAATCCACATTTCAGATTCTGAAAGTAGTAATTTGATTGGCTATTGCAAAAGGTCATCTAATCATGACCCCCTATGAGATGTCCTCAGATCTTAACCCAGCAGAGAGAAGTTTACGGAACGGCACGGAGAGCAAGATATGATTTTAATCAGATTGTGTTAATTGTGAATTAAAGAAAATATATAAAGCTTACTACTAGAGAACACTGATCATAGTTTTGTCATTCAACATAGTACAGTGGACTCGACTTAATATCACCCCTGTTAATATCATTTTCCTCTTTATATCATGTTTCCCCCCACCCAAGTACCATTTTTCTCTCCATTTAATCCATGTAATTTTATTTAATGGTTAATATCATGTATTTTGAGGTGGATTCCTGTTAATATCATGTTTTTTAACCAATTACATAAAATATCCAGAAAATGATTTAATTTCCATTGATTTCAGATGCAACTTGTACAAAATGTTGCAAAGAAAATAAGAAATAACCCCAAAAATGATTTTTAATTGAAATATTAATATCTATATATTGAAACATCTAGATTTAGTGGAAAAACATGTTTCTCTTAATGTCAAATTCCTGTTAATATCTTGTTTTTGTCTGACAAATGCAACATGATATAAAGAGGAGTGCACTGTTCAAAGAACTGAAAAGTGGCTAATATTTGCAAGGGTTTTTATTTCACTAAATTTGCGAATGCATCAAACTTCACTAAAATTAACACCTTGAAATTTTTTATAACTATGACATGGTCATATGACATATTAAAATGATCAAGTCAGATTTATAATAATTTAATTTCTTTATTTCATGTTTTATTTTCAGAATTTCAAATATATTTGAATCTTTCACAATGAATATTATATGCACCCTTTTGACTGATGGAGAAACGTCCCCTTTTTATCAAGCTCTCCTGGAGGCAAATATTGGTTCAGATTACGCCCCTCTGACTGGGTAAGTATATTTTGTTGATCATTTTGAAAAGTTTGTATCAAACTTGCCAACCCTCCTGATTTAGGGGGGGGTTGAGGCTCCTGATTTAAGACTGCCTCTCCCGCCTCCCGATCGTGTTTGCGGAAAATCGGGAAATCTCCAAATTTTGAGAACCCAATTTTGAGGTGTACTTTTCAAAGATTACTTACTTACCTTATAAGATTTTTGGCAGTTGAACTTTTGATTGTACAGTGTACTTACATCCAAGATCTAAAATGCATTAGAATCCTAATGCTTTTTAGATCCTGCGTTTTGCATCTTATCTGAAACATCTTTGCTTACCTGGTAGGTACGGAAAAAATCCTGGTCTTGATAAAGGTGTAGATTGTCTTAAAGGCCCAATATACGTAACTTTCGGCAAATCTTGAAGCGAAAATCAAGCCTAAAAACTGATTTTATTTATAGATTTAGTTAAGATTAACTGATATCAGCAATATACCAGATGAATTCTTACGCAGTTACCGGTACAGAAGCTGTTGAATCTCGGTATTTGTAAACACGCGTCCATTTTGAACCATCTTCTCACTTCGGTTTGTTGTTGAAGTGGGCCCCACCTGAATTATTTTCAATTCTTAAGCTTTTTCTGTCAAGACTTTCTTGTTAGTTACCGCTTAGGTTTACTTTGTTTTAGGCTTATTTTTGCATGAGTATCAACTGGATTTTTTTTCAGAATTTTTCAGAATCACGAAAAAATTCCTGAAGTTACGTATATTGCGCTTTTAAAAATTTGAAAGAATTCTGAATCAGAATTCATTTTTACCTGAATTAGAAAAGATCTAGATTGTATAAATCTGTATCAGATACCAGGAGGAGATGAAGGAAGCTGTCTTCAGTGTTGGACTTCGTGGCATCCATTCTGAAGATGCAGAGAAGGTGAAGGGTATCATCACTGAGACCTTTGACAAGGTCATCAGGTACGTTATAATGACAGTCGCTGTGAGTTAGACACAGGTGAAGTACTGGGTTTGGTATTTTGGGGCAAAAAAATGGGAATTTTGAGAATTTGCATTTAAGTCCACTTTTTATAGTATCATCACTGCGACCTTTGACAAGGTCATCAGGTACGTTATAATGACAGTCGCTGTGAGTTAGACACAGATGAAGTACTGGCTTTGGTATTTTGGGGCAAAAAAATGGGAATTTTGAGAATTTGCATTTAAGTCCACTTTTTATAGTGTTACTGATATCCGGTTGAATTGAAACTAATTTTTGATATCATTATACTAAACACTTAACTGACAGTTGAAGGAAACCTATTTGCAGGTTCTGCTGTTTAAGGGTAAAAACATGTAAATTTTGAGAATTCATATTAGCGACCACTTTTTATAGTGCTATTGATATGTATTTTGTCATGCAATTATATTCCGTTTTGACTTTAATGTTATCGACAAGGCGAGAAGGGCAAGACATACAATTAATCTTTATTCTTGTATTTGATTAATAGATCTTTGTCAACCAGTTTCACCTCAAAACTGTGCTACTTCACTGTCAAGGAAAACCCCTGATGGGGTGAAACTGATCAACAAAGATCGAATACGGATACCAGGCTCATATTCATGAAACGGATCTCGTGCTAAAGCATGGATTTTTTGCTCAAGCTGTTTTTCTTGTAACTCACTAAAAACACATCAAACGATGAAAAAGTCAAATAAAAACACTAAGAACAATTTGTTGCTTCAAGTTTCTTCAGTGTTTTTCCAAATCAGAAACAGAATGAGAATTTCTTAAGCCTAATACAATGTTTCTACTGTAAATTCATAAGCCATTTTGTTTTTCCGATTAGTCCCAAAATCATTACAGCACAACAAAGGACCAAGGGGAACCTGCATATGAAACTTGGGAAAGATCCATCCAATTTTTCACAAGATCTCACTCTAAAAAAAATTCATTTTTAAAATCCAAGATGGCCATCTGTCATTCATTTTGTTTTTCTATCAGTCCCTAAATCAATACAACACAACAAAGGACCAAGAGGAACCTGCATATGAAATTTGAAAAAGATCCATCCAATTTTTCACAAAATCTCACTATAACAAATTTTGAGCATTTCTTTGAGAATTTATAGTAGAAACATTGAATTAGGTTTGAGCACAAAATCCATGTTTGAGCATGAGATCACTTTAATAAATATGGGCTCTGGTATGTACAATCATATCCGACTACGTACAGACTAACACAATCTGATTAAAATACAGATCCTCACTATCGTGTGTAAGATCTGACAGTGACCAGTAGAAGGTCATGTGCAGATGACCTTTATTATTTCCATATCTAGGAAATGAACAGCCAATCAAAAAGCACCTTGTAAACAGTATTTGGTAGACAAAAAAAGTGGCGGCGGATCGAAACGAAGATGAGAAGATCGTTCAGGGGGTTATATATAACAATTTGATTAGTATATCTTTACCTTCAGTTGTCATTTCTTTTCAGACAAACGAAAAACTACAAATCAATTCAGATAATGTCTAAAAAGAACACACGCCTTGGCGTAGAGACCACTGAACTAGGTGCCGCCATTTTTGTATACGGTTGTTCGGGTTTCTCGCTACTTTACTCTGGTTTAACGACAAGAGTAGAAACAAATCAAAATTAGCTTTTTACTTTCAGAATCTGGTAACCAGCGATTTGATTGGTGAATACAAAGGTCATCTGCACATGACCTTCTACTGGTCGCTGTCAGATCCTACACACGATAGTGAGGATCTGTATCTCAATCAGATTGAGACTAATAGTGTTTTCTCTACTCCCCACATCTGTCTTTGAATATATTATGATTTACATTAACATCATAGGGGTGAAAAAGAATATAACAAATAAAGATCTATTGTGTTCTTCTGATAATTTTGAATAATAATTTTATGATATTTGAACTTTGACCTACAGTGAGGGCTTCGACCAGAAGAATATTGATGCCTTGCTACATCGTATTGAGTTGGGGCTAAAACATCAGTCCAGAAACTTTGGACTCAACATGGCAATGGTAGGCATGGCAACTTGTTCAATTATCAGTAATGAGTCACAATAGTTGGCATGGCAACGTGGGTTATATTTCATCTTACCTTGAATCAACTGGCAGGTAAACCAAATAAAAATTTAACTCATTTACCCCTGAAGTTTCAAAATGAGCTATTCCAACCATTGATTTGGAACAGTTTAAATGTGTCTTCAGGGTTGAATAAGTTTTAAAATGTTTTTTTTCCCCAAACATTTTACTAGATATTATTTTCAAACAGAATTTGGCGTCCGTATGGAACCATGATGGTGACCCAATGTTGGCCATGCAGATCAGCGATCACATAAAACGGTTTAGACAGGCGATGACCGACAACCCAAACTTCCTACAGGACAAGGTCAAAGAGTATTTCAAGGTCAGTCAAGGACATATTGATGAATGAGATAGTAAAATACTATTAAGTCATGATAAATTTCAGTGTAGCTTTTAATGGTGTTGCAAGCTTGAACACCTCTACTACCTCCTTATACATACTGTATTTTTCTAGATTTGAACAACATCAATTTTTGTATTGGCCATTAGAATTATTAGTTGGCATAATAATGGTACCTTGAACAATGTGATGGCCATTAATATTGGCCATTTTTAATGGGAAAATAACAGGAGATTAATGACCGAATTAATGGGTTATTAATGGCTAAATCAATGGGATGAGTTAATAGGGTATTAATGGTCGGTTAATCGTGTATACATGCAGTAGTGATAGCTTTTAAGTTTCGCAGGTAAAATAAACTCACAATTTTCTGTGTTGCCCTTGACTGTATATTACTTTGTGCCGGCAGGACAACCAGCACTGTCTTGTCATCACAATGGAACCAGACAAGGATTTTGAGGAGGGCAGAACCAAGGAGGAGGCTGACCGGCTTAAACGGCACGTCAGTCAGCTGTCCGCCTCTGACCGCAAGGACATTTTTGACACAGGTAAGAAGGCATGGAGGAGGTCAAAGGTCAAGAGTAACAGGTTAAGGGTAACTGGTCAAGATCACAGGTTAAGGGTACACGTCACAGGTTTAGTGAATCGGCAAAGACCTTTTTGATACTGGTAAGAAGGCATGGAGGATGTCACAGGTCAAGGGTCACATGTTAAGGTCACAGTTAAGTAATACGGCAATAAAGATCAAGTCAGAGTTACACAATCAGTGAGTCACAAAGGAAAGGGCAAAGGGTAAGGGTCAGAAATGACAGGGGTCAAAGATTGGGAAGACAGAGAAACTGGGAAGAAAGCATTGAGGAGGTCACATATTAAGGGTTACTGCATGATAGACCAGGAATTGCAAGTTAGGATATCACTAATGACACAATTAAGGGCTTACAAGGGCATGAATGATGGGTTGCTACAAGGGCTTGCAGGACATGAATTATGGGTTTATACAAGGGCTTACAGGACATGAATGATAGGTTGCTACAAGGGTTTACAGGGAATGAACGATAGGTTGCTATAAGGGTTTACAGGGCATGAATGATAGGTTTCTATAAGGGTTTACAGGGCATGAATGATGTGTTGCTATAAGGGTTTACAGGGCATAAATGATAGGTTGCTATAAGGGTTTACAGGGCATGAATGATAGGTTTCTATAAGGGTTTACAGGGCATGAATGATGGGTTGCTATAAGGGTTTACAGGGCATGAATGATAGGTTTCTATAAGGGTTTACAGGGCATGAATGATGGGTTGCTATAAGGGTTTACAGGGCATGAATGATAGGTTTCTATAAGGCTTTACAGGGCATGAATGATGGGTTGCTATAAGGGTTTACAGGGCATGAATGATGGGTTGCTATAAGGGTTTACAGGGCATGAATGATGGGTTTCTATAAGGGTTTACAGGGCATGAATGATGGGTTGCTATAAGGGTTTACAGGGCATGAATGATAGGTTGCTATAAGGGTTTACAGGGCATGAATGATAGGTTTCTATAAGGGTTTACAGGGCATGAATGATGGGTTGCTATAAGGGTTTACAGGGCATGAATGATAGGTTTCTATAAGGGTTTACAGGGCATGAATGATGGGTTGCTATAAGGGTTTACAGGGCATGAATGATGGGTTGCTATAAGGGTTTACAGGGCATAAATGATAGGTTGCTTTAAGGGTTTACAGGGGATGAATGATGGGTTGCTATAAGGGTTTACAGGGCATGAATGATGGGTTGCTATAAGGGTTTACAGGGCATGAATGATGGGTTGCTATAAGGGTTTACAGGGCATGAATGATGGGTTGCTATAAGGGTTTACAGGGCATGAATGATGGGTTGCTATAAGGGTTTACAGGGCATGAATGATGGGTTGCTATAAGGGTTTACAGGGCATGAATGATGGGTTTCTATAAGGGTTTACAGGGCATGAATGATGGGTTGCTATAAGGGTTTACAGGGCATGAATGATGGGTTGCTATAAGGGTTTACAGGGCATGAATGATAGGTTTCTATAAGGGTTTACAGGGCATGAATGATGGGTTGCTATAAGGCTTTACAGGGCATGAATGATGGGTTGCTATAAGGGTTTACAGGGCATGAATGATGGGTTTCTATAAGGGTTTACAGGGCATGAATGATAGGTTTCTATAAGGGTTTACAGGGCATGAATGATAGGTTGCTATAAGGGTTTACAGGGCATGAATGATAGGTTGCTATAAGGGTTTACAGGGCATGAATGATGGGTTGCTATAAGGGTTTACAGGGCATATATGATGGGTTGCTATAAGGGTTTAAAGGGCATGAATGATGGGTTGCTATATGCAAACTTGGCCATGTTACAGATATAATCTTGTTGTATGTATTTTGTCATACTAATTTTTACGTTGGGACATTATCGCTAAAGCGGGAAAGGCGAGACATATATTTACGCGTAATTCTTGTATTAAATCAGGTTCTGATGATGGCTAGCCAAAACATGTAAACCAGCAATAAAACTAAGGAATCCAGATGTTGATGCTCCATCCTCTTTATTATACCTACTTACCTTGATGGAGGTCTAGCGAATACTGTTTGGTATCCATAGAAAATTCCTACTGCTGCGGACCACTACTGCCTTACCACAAACAGGATGTTGGTTCTCTCGCCCTATACCAGTGAATTGTTTTTATTGTTAGGATTTTTTACCGCTTTATATCATAATCTTATGTATAAATTGTTTTTAAGGAAAGAAATTGCTGGAAAAACAAATGTCTCCTGAGGATTTGAATTGTCTTCCCACAATTCATCTGCATGAAATCGAGAAAGAAATTAAGCCGGAACCAGTGCAAGCCATGGAATTAGGTAAAAAAAAATGTTTTTCTAATTAATATGACACATGTCTGTGATAAGTATATTTTACTTATTTCCGTTGACCTCACTTATCATTTACTTTATTTTCATTGTGTTTTAAATCAATATATAGATGTAAGAATTGACCAATGTCTTTTTCAACCTTAATTTCACAACAGCCTGCAACATTGAAACTGTGACGATACTCTTTATTGTTCAATTAAAGGAAGCTGGCTGTAAGACTAAGTAAAAAATGTGATGTGGTTGATGTATATGTATTTAGTGTGTGTAGATAATCTTGATGTCATAGATGTTTTGTTCGAAGTCTTTGATGATTTTCGTCGTTTTAGGAGGTGTATCGGTACAGAAATGTGCAGCACCAACAAATGGGGTGTCATACCTGACAATGATATCAAACCTAGCCTCTGTGTCCGACGATCTCAAACCCTACGTACCTCTCTTCTGTAACGTCATCACAAAGTAAGTACATCTTAGGTGTTAACCTCTGAAACCTCCAATGAGGGAGATCTCCCTCATTCCACATTTCCAATGATGGAGAAAGTGCGTGAAATATGTCTTAAACTGCATTACTCAATTTGTTTTCCTCATTTTATATATCAAAACAACTTCAAAAAATATTTATTTGATCCAGACACACCTGTTATGGTCATCACTTACACCCTACATTAACTAGGATATCATTTGACCACAGGATATAGATTTTGAGTTTGGGTGAGATTGGACTAAAATGAGGGAGATTTTGGGGGTGATTGGTAAATTATGGTCAAAATGAGGGAGTCTCTCTCGTAATGTAAGTAACTTCATGTGGCGAAATAACAAAGTAAGTAAACGTCATGTGACATAAGTAAGTAACGTTGTTTGGTGAAATCACAAAGTAAGTAACGTCATGTGACAAAATCACAAAGTAAGTAAACGTCATGAGACATAAGTAAGTAACGTTGTTTGGTGAAATCACAAAGTAAGTAACGTCATGTGACAAAATCACAAAGTAAGTAAACGTCATGTGACATAAGTAAGTAACGTTGTTTGGTGAAATCACAAAGTAAGTAACGTCATGTGACAAAATCACAAAGTAAGTAAACGTCATGTGACATAAGTAAGTAACGTTGTTTGGTGAAATCACAAAGTAAGTTCATGTCAAAGGTCATCATACAGAGGACAACACATATGAACAGGTAAACGTAATTATTGAAATTAATATTCAGCCTTTTTAGGTCATCTGACCCAAAGGGTCAAGATGACCTATAGTTACCGTGCTTCGTCCGTCGTCGTCCGCCGTGCGCCGTGCGCCGTCCGCCGTGCGCCGTGCGCCGTCCGCCGTCCGTAAACTTTTCACATTTCAAACTTCTTCTCAAGTTCTACCAATGGGAATAAGCTGAAACTTAGCTGAAATGATCCTGAGATGGTCCTGACCAAGTGTTGTTATTTTTCGGGTCGGTCCGAAATCCAAGATGGCCGCCAGAGCCGCCATCTTGAAAAACACATTTTCAACTTCTTCTCAAGTTCTACCAGTGGGATTAAGCTGAAACTTAGCTGAAATGATCCTGAGATGGTCCTGACCAAGTGTTGTTATTTTTCGGGTCGGTCCGAAATCCAAGATGGCCGCCATAGCCGACATCTTGAAAAACACATATTAAACTTCTTCTACAGTTCCACTGGTACCTGTGAGCTGAAAATTGGTAGGGATGTTCAGGAAGGGCAGCCCATAAAATGTTGTTATTTTTCGGGTCCGAAAAACTCTCGACATTTGTGCCATGGCGGCCATTTTGTGACATGATTGCGCAATCACTGTTTTCCTGAACAACACCTATTTTAAACTTCTTCTTAAGTTCTACCACTGGGATTAAGCTGAAACTTGGCTGAAATGATCCTGAGATAGTCCTGACCAAGTGTTGTTATTTTTCGGGTCGGTCCGAAATCCAAGATGGCCGCCAGAGCCGCCATCTTGAAAAACACATTTTCAACTTCTTCTCAAGTTCTACCAGTGGGATTAAGCTGAAACTTAGCTGAAATGATCCTGAGATGGTCCTGACCAAGTGTTGTTATTTTTCGGGTCGGTCCGAAATCCAAGATGGCCGCCATAGCCGACATCTTGAAAAACACATATTAAACTTCTTCTACAGTTCCACTGGTACCTGTGAGCTGAAAATTGGTAGGGATGTTCAGGAAGGGCAGCCCATAAAATGTTGTTATTTTTCGGGTCCGAAAAACTCTCGACATTTGTGCCATGGCGGCCATTTTGTGACATGATTGCGCAATCACTGTTTTCCTGAACAACACCTATTTTAAACTTCTTCTTAAGTTCTACCACTGGGATTAAGCTGAAACTTGGCTGAAATGATCCTGAGATAGTCCTGACCAAGTGTTGTTATTTTTCGGGTCGGTCCGAAATCCAAGATGGCCGCCAGAGCCGCCATCTTGAAAAACACATTTTCAACTTCTTCTCAAGTTCTACCAGTGGGATTAAGCTGAAACTTAGCTGAAATGATCCTGAGATGGTCCTGACCAAATGTTGTTATTTTTCGGGTTGGTCCGAAATCCAAGATGGCCGCCATAGCCGACATCTTGAAAAACACATATTAAACTTCTTCTACAGTTCCACTGGTACCTGTAAGCTGAAAATTGGTAGGGATGTTCAGGAAGGGCAGCCCATAAAATGTTGTTATTTTTCGGGTCTGAAAAACTCTCGACATTTGTGCCATGGCGGCCATTTTGTGACATGATTGCGCAATCACTGTTTTCCTGAACAACACCTATTTTAAACTACTTCTTAAGTTCTACCACTGGGATTAAGCTGAAACTTGGCTGAAATGATCCTGAGATAGTCCTGACCAAGTGTTGTTATTTTTCGGGTCGGTCCGAAATCCAAGATGGCCGCCAGAGCCGCCATCTTGAAAAACACTTTTTCAACTTCTTCTCAAGTTCTACCAGTGGGATTAAGCTGAAACTTAGCTGAAATGATCCTGAGATGGTCCTGACCAAGTGTTGTTATTTTTCGGGTCGGTCCGAAATCCAAGATGGCCGCCATAGCCGACATCTTGAAAAACACATATTAAACTTCTTCTACAGTTCCACTGGTACCTGTGAGCTGAAAATTGGTAGGGATGTTCAGGAAGGGCAGCCCATAAAATGTTGTTATTTTTCGGGTCCGAAAAACTCTCGACATTTGTGCCATGGCGGCCATTTTGTGACATGATTGCGCAATCACTGTTTTCCTGAACAACACCTATTTTAAACCTCTTCTTAAGTTCTACCACTGGGATTAAGCTGAAACTTAGCTGAAATGATCCTGAGATGGTCCTGACCAAGTGTTGTTATTTTTTGGGTCGGTCCGAAATCCAAGATGGCCGCCATAGCCGACATCTTGAAAAACACATTTTAAACTTCTTCTACAGTTCCACTGGTACCTGTGAGCTGAAAATTGGTAGGGATGTTCAGGAAGGGCAGCCCATAAAATGTTGTTATTTTTCGGGTCCGAAAAACTCTCGACATTTGTGCCATGGCGGCCATTTTGTGACATGATTGCACAATCACTGTTTTCCTGAACAACACCTATTTTAAACTTCTTCTTAAGTTCTACCACTGGGATTAAGCTGAAACTTGGCTGAAATGATCCTGAGATAGTCCTGACCAAGTGTTGTTATTTTTCGGGTCGGTCCGAAATCCAAGATGGCCGCCAGAGCCGCCATCTTGAAAAACACATTTTCAACTTCTTCTCAAGTTCTACCAGTGGGATTAAGCTGAAACTTAGCTGAAATGATCCTGAGATGGTCCTGACCAAGTGTTGTTATTTTTCGGGTCGGTCCGAAATCCAAGATGGCCGCCATAGCCGACATCTTGAAAAACACATATTAAACTTCTTCTACAGTTCCACTGGTACCTGTGAGCTGAAAATTGGTAGGGATGTTCAGGAAGGGCAGCCCATAAAATGTTGTTATTTTTCGGGTCCGAAAAACTCTCGACATTTGTGCCATGGCGGCCATTTTGTGACATGATTGCGCAATCACTGTTTTCCTGAACAACACCTATTTTAAACCTCTTCTTAAGTTCTACCACTGGGATTAAGCTGAAACTTAGCTGAAATGATCCTGAGATGGTCCTGACCAAGTGTTGTTATTTTTTGGGTCGGTCCGAAATCCAAGATGGCCGCCATAGCCGACATCTTGAAAAACACATTTTAAACTTCTTCTACAGTTCCACTGGTACCTGTGAGCTGAAAATTGGTAGGGATGTTCAGGAAGGGCAGCCCATAAAATGTTGTTATTTTTCGGGTCCGAAAAACTCTCGACATTTGTGCCATGGCGGCCATTTTGTGACATGATTGCGCAATCACTGTTTTCCTGAACAACACCTATTTTAAACTTCTTCTTAAGTTCTACCACTGGGATTAAGCTGAAACTTGGCTGAAATGATCCTGAGATAGTCCTGACCAAGTGTTGTTATTTTTCGGGTCGGTCCGAAATCCAAGATGGCCACCAGAGCCGCCATCTTGAAAAACACATTTTCAACTTCTTCTCAAGTTCTACCAGTGGGATTAACATGAAACTTGGCTGAAATGATCCTGAGATGGTCCTGACCAAGTGTTGTTATTTTTTGGGTTGGTCCAAAATCCAAGATGGCCGCCAGAGCCGCCATCTTGAAAAACACATTTCCAAATTTCTCTCAAGTTTCACCTGTGGGATTAAGCTGAAACTTGGCTGAAATTATCCTGAGATGGTCCTGACCATGAGTTGTTACTTTTCGGTCGGTTCAAAATCCAAGATGGCCGCCATGGCCGCCATCTTACAAAACACATTTCCAACTTCTTCTCAAGTTCTACCTGTGGGATTAAGCTAAAACTTGGCTGAAGTGATTCTGAGATTGTCCTGACCAAGTGTTGTTATTTTTCAGGTTGGTCGGAAATCCAAGATGGCCTTCAGAGCCGCCATCTTGAAAAACACATTTCAAACTTCTTCTCAAGTTCCGTCAGACATCCAAGATGGCTGCCACAGCCCCCATTTTGAATACACATTTAAAACTTTTCATAGAAAAATGATCCCCAGATAGTCCCAACCAAATGTTGTTATTTCTCCAGTCCGTCAGAGATCCAAGATGGCTGCAACAGCCCCCATTTTGCATCCACATCTAACACTTTCCATGATCTGAAACTTGCCTAAAATGATTCTGACCAAATGTTATTTTTCGCACTGTTCCGAAGAAATCCATGATCATCACCATCTTGAAAACCACATTTGTGTGGCATATTGTTACATGATTGTATTACTAATTCCTAGAGGAGAGGAATTTATATAAGCTATTAGCTTGTTTTCCAATCTTCACTATTTGTACAATTTCTATATATGTAATATACATGTACACTGATGGAAATAAAATATTGAACTAATTCCATAATGGTATCACAATTGGTAGTCAGATGACCGTTAAGGCCCTTGGGCCTCTTGTTTTATCTCACCTGCCCAAAGGGCTAGTGTGCTTATGTCATGGTGTATCGTCTTTCGTTCGTCTGTTAACTTTTTCTATAAATCCCTACTTGTCATAAACCACAAAGACAATTTTAATCAAATTTAACGTCATGTGACAAAATCACAAAGTAAGTAAACGTCATGTGACATAAGTAAGTAACGTTGTTTGGTGAAATCACAAAGTAAGTAATGTCATGTGACAAAATCACAAAGTAAGTAAACGTCATGTGACATAAGTAAGTAACGTTGTTTGGTGAAATCACAAAGTAAGTAAAGGTCATGTGACAAAATCACAAAGTAAGTAAACGTCATGTGACATAAGTAAGTAACGTTGTTTGGTGAAATCACAAGTAAGTAACGTCATGTGACAAAATCACAAAGTAAGTAAACGTCATGTGACATAAGTAAGTAACGTTGTTTGGTGAAATCACAAAGTAAGTAACGTCATGTGACAAAATCACAAAGTAAATAATGTCGTTTGGCGAAATCACAAAGTAAATAACATCTTATAATGAAGTTTCAATGACAGGGAGTTTTTGTTTGGAAAACATCCATGGCTAGCAAGCCAAGAGTGAAGTTTAATAAGGAACTGTTATTGACTGTCACTTGTGATTGGTTAATGAACACATGGGTAGTTGGTTGTCTTTGGTCAGTCAAGTCACATGATTGGACTGTTTTGCTGTCTTCTCCAGCATCAGTCAGTTTTGTTTACTGCCACCACCCCACCAGTTAACCAATAACAGGTAATACAAGGGTCTATAACAGCTTATAGATATATAATCGAGCTGTTTCCGAGCATGGATAAATCGTACCATACTGATACAGTGGACTCCACTTAATATCACCCCTGTTTATATCACATTCACCTTTATATCATGTTTGCCCAAGCACCATTTTTAGCTCACCTGGCCCGAAGGGCCAAGTGAGCTTATGTGATGGTGCAGCGTCCGTCGTCCGTCCGTCCGTCGTCCGTCCGTCCTGCGTCCGTCAACTTTTTCCTTTAAACGACTTCTTCTAAAATACTGAAAGGCCCAGTGACATGAAATTTGGCTGGTAGATTTCTTGGAAGGAGCTGAACAAAGTTTGCGAAAAAAAATCACTTTGACCTAATTTCAAGGTCACAGGGGTCAAATATGTCGAAACCTTCAAACAACTTCTTCTAAAATGCCGTCAGGCATAGAGACTTCATATTTGACCAGTAGCTTCCTTGGATGAAGCCAAATAAAGTTTGCGAAAAAAATGACCTTGACCAATATTCAAGGTCACAGTGAGGTTAAATTTATTTTAACCTTTAAACGACTTCTTCTGAAATACCAAAAGCCCTAGAAACATGGCATTTGGCTGAAAGGTTCCTTGGATGAAGCCCAACAAAGTTTGCGAAAAAAAATGACCTTGATGTATATTCAAGGTCACAAGGGTCAAATCTGTTAAAACCTTCAAACGACTTCTTCGGAAATACCAAAAGCCCTAGAAGCATGATATTTGGCTGAAATGTTCCTTGGATAAAGCCCGACAAAGTTTGCGAAAAGAAATGACCTTGACCTATATTCAAGGTCACCGGGGTCAAATCTGTTAAAACCTTTAAACGACTTCTTCTGAAATACCAAAAACCCCAGAAGCATGACATTTGGCTGAAAGGTTCCTTGAATGAAGCCCGACAAAGTTTGCAAAAAGAAATGACCTTGACTTATATTCAAGGTCACAGGGGTCAAATATGTTAAAACCTTTGAACAACTTCTTCTGAAATACCAAAAGCCCTGGAAGCATGATATTTGGCTGAAAGGTTCCTTGGATGAAGCCCGACAAATTTGCGAAAAAAAATGACCTTGATATATATTCAAGGTCACAGGGGTCAAATCTGTTAAAACCTTTAAACAACTTCTTCTGAAATACCAAAAGCCCTGGAAGCATGATATTTGGCTGAAAGGTTCCTTGGATGAAGCCCGACAAATTTGCGAAAAAAAATGACCTTGATATATATTCAAGGTCACAGGGGTCAAATCTGTTAAAACCTTTAAACGACTTCTTTTGAAATACCAAAAGCCCAAGAAGCTTGATATTTGGCTGAAATGTTTCTTGGATGAAGCCCGACAAAATTTGCGAAAAGAAATGACCTTGACTTATATTCAAGGTCACAGGGGTCAAATATGTTAAAACCTTCGTACGACTTCTTCTGAAATACCAAAAGCCCTGGAAGCATGATATTTGGCTGAAAGGTTCCTTGGATGAAGCCCGACAAAGTTTGTGAAAAGAAATGACCTTGACCTATATTCAAGGTCACAGGGGTCAAATCTGTTAAAACCTTTAAACGACTTCTTCTGAAATACCAAAAGCCCTAGAAGCTTGATATTTGGCTGAAAGGTTCCTTTGATGAAGCCCGACAAAGTTTGTGAAAAGAAATGACCTTGACCTATATTCAAGGTCACAGGGGTCAAATCTGTTAAAACTTTTAAACGACTTCTTCTGAAATACCAAAAGCCCTAGAAGCTTGATATTTGGCTGAAATGTTTCTTGGATGAAGCCCGACAAAGTTTGCAAAAACAAAATGACCTTGACTTATATTCAAGGTCACAAGGGTCAAATCTGTTAAAACATTCAAACGACTTCTTCTGAAATACCAAAAGCCCTAGAAGCTTGATATTTGGCTGAAATGTTTCTTGGATGAAGCCCGACAAAGTTTGCAAAAACAAAATGACCTTGATGTATATTCAAGGTCACAAGGGTCAAATCTGTTAAAACCTTCAAACGACTTCTTCGGAAATACCAAAAGCCCTAGAAGCATGATATTTGGCTGAAATGTTCCTTGGATAAAGCCCGACAAAGTTTGCGAAAAGAAATGACCTTGACCTATATTCAAGGTCACCGGGGTCAAATCTGTTAAAACCTTTAAACGACTTCTTCTGAAATACCAAAAACCCCAGAAGCATGACATTTGGCTGAAAGGTTCCTTGAATGAAGCCCGACAAAGTTTGCAAAAAGAAATGACCTTGACTTATATTCAAGGTCACAGGGGTCAAATATGTTAAAACCTTTGAACAACTTCTTCTGAAATACCAAAAGCCCTGGAAGCATGATATTTGGCTGAAAGGTTCCTTGGATGAAGCCCGACAAATTTGCGAAAAAAAATGACCTTGATATATATTCAAGGTCACAGGGGTCAAATCTGTTAAAACCTTTAAACAACTTCTTCTGAAATACCAAAAGCCCTGGAAGCATGATATTTGGCTGAAAGGTTCCTTGGATGAAGCCCGACAAATTTGCGAAAAAAAATGACCTTGATATATATTCAAGGTCACAGGGGTCAAATCTGTTAAAACCTTTAAACGACTTCTTTTGAAATACCAAAAGCCCAAGAAGCTTGATATTTGGCTGAAATGTTTCTTGGATGAAGCCCGACAAAATTTGCGAAAAGAAATGACCTTGACTTATATTCAAGGTCACAGGGGTCAAATATGTTAAAACCTTCGTACGACTTCTTCTGAAATACCAAAACCCCTGGAAGCATGATATTTGGCTGAAAGGTTCCTTGGATGAAGCCCGACAAAGTTTGTGAAAAGAAATGACCTTGACCTATATTCAAGGTCACAGGGGTCAAATCTGTTAAAACCTTTAAACGACTTCTTCTGAAATACCAAAAGCCCTAGAAGCTTGATATTTGGCTGAAAGGTTCCTTTGATGAAGCCCGACAAAGTTTGTGAAAAGAAATGACCTTGACCTATATTCAAGGTCACAGGGGTCAAATCTGTTAAAACTTTTAAACGACTTCTTCTGAAATACCAAAAGCCCTAGAAGCTTGATATTTGGCTGAAATGTTTCTTGGATGAAGCCCGACAAAGTTTGCAAAAACAAAATGACCTTGACTTATATTCAAGGTCACAAGGGTCAAATCTGTTGAAACCTTCAAACGACTTCTCCTGAAATACCAAAAGCCCAAGAAGCATGATATTTGGCTGAAATGTTTCTTGGATGAAGCCCGACAAAGTTTGCGAAAAGAAATGACCTTGACCTTTATTCAAGGTCACAGGGGTCAAATCTGTAAAAACCTTTAAACGACTTCTTCTGAAATACCAAAAGCCCTAGAAGTATGATATTTGGCTGAAAGGTTCCTTGGATGAAGCCTGACAAAGTTTGCGAAAAGAAATGACCTTGACCTATATTCAAGGTCACAGGAGTCAAATCTGTTGAAACCTTCAAACGACTTCTTCTGAAATACCAAAAGCCCTAGAAGCATGATATTTGGCTGGAAGGTTCCTTGGATGAAGCCTGACAAAGTTTGCGAAAAGAAATGACCTTGACTTATATTCAAGGTCACCGGGGTCAAATCTGTTAAAACATTCAAACGACTTCTTCTGAAGTACCAAAAGCCCTGGAAGCATGACATTTGGCTGAAAGGTTTCTTGGATGAAGCCTGACAAAGTTTGCGAAAAGAAATGACCTTGATCCTTATTTGCCTAGAGACATGATATTTGGCTGGTAGCGTCCTGGGATGAAGCCAAACAAAATTTGAAAATGAAAATGATGTTGTCTTATAAGGTCACAGGGGTAAAATATGTTTAAATCTTAAGATGTACTTCTAAATGTCTTACATTAAAAGATTTAGGGGACTTTAGGGTTACACTATAATATAAGTCAGAGATTAATACCAGGTGAGCGATGCAGGCCCATTGGGCCTCTTGTTCTCTCTATATAATCTATGTAATTTTATTTGGTTAATATCATGTATTTTGAGGTGAATTCCTCTGAATATCATGGGCCTTTTTAACCAATCACATAAAATATTCAGAAAATGATGTCATTTCCATTGATTTCAGATACAACTTGTACAAAATGTTGCATGGAAAATGAAAAATAATCTCAAAATGATCTTTCATTGAAATAATGTTATCTTTATATTGAAACATCTTCATATGTACATTGAATAGCTTTTTTAGGTCACCTGAGACGAAGTCTCAAGTGACCTATTCTAATCGCCTTTTGTCCGTCGTCGTCCGTCGTCCATCGTGCGCCGTGTGTCCGTAAACTTTTTACATTTTCGACTTCTTCTCCAAAACCTCTGAACCAAATTCAATGAAATTTTACAGGAAGCTTCCATGGCTGAGGGTGAACCAAAATTGTGAATTATATGGTCCCAACCCCCCAGGGGCATGCGGGGTGGGGCCAAAAAGGGTCAAATTGACTAAAACTTCAAAAATCTTCTCCTCAACTCTCAGATATGGTAGAATCAAATACTCTTCATAGATGGAAGGGTCTTAAGGTGCTTTACCAAAATTGTGAATTTCATGACCCTGGGGTCTCATGTTTGCCCCTGGGGAGGGGGTAAACTTTACTATAGTTTATATAGGGAAATCACATTTTTGACTATTATTTGTTGGATTTGTATTGGGATTCATTCTAACTTGTATAAAATTATCAGCATGGGATGACACTTTGATGGTATGTGCATGTTGGCCCTAGTTGACCCCCAGGGGCTGGTGGGCGGGGCCAAAAAGGGTCAAATTGACAAACATTTCAAAAATCTTCTTCTCTACTCTCAGATATGGTAGAATCAAATACTCTTCATAGATGGAAGGGTCTTAAGGTGCTTTACCAAAATTGTGAATTTCATGACCCTGGGGTCTCATGTTTGCCCCTGGGGAGGGGGTAAACTTTACTATAGTTTATATAGGGAAATCACATTTTTGACTATTATTTGTTGGATTTGTATTGGAATTCATTCTAACTTGTATCAAATTATCAGCATGGGATGACACTTTGATGGTATGTACATGTTGGCCCTAGTTGACCCCCAGGGGCTGGTGGGCGGGGCCAAAAAGGGTCAAATTGACAAAAATTTCAAAAATCTTCTTCTCTTCTCCCAGATATGCTGGAATCAAATACTCTTCATAGATGGATTGGTTTTAAGGTTCTTTACCAAAATTGTGAATTTCATGACTCTGGGGTCTTGCATCTCCGGCTGTGGAGGGGGTTAAGTTTACTATAGTATATTGGCAGAAAAAAACATTTTTTTGCATTATTTGTTTAATTGCCATAAGAAATGATGCAAATTTGGTTGAAATTATCAATATGACATGACTTTTGAGTAGTACGCACATATTGACACTGACTGACCCCCAGGTGCCTGAGGGGTGGGGCCTAAAAGGGTCAAATTGACATAATTTCAAAAATTCATTTTTTCCACTCCCAGATATGCTACAATGTATTGTTATAAATATTCATCTCAACATTCCCATATTTCTCTTTCATATCAAACATCAGGTGACCGTTAAGGCCCATGGGCCTCTTGTTTTAGTTATGGAGATTGGAAATGACTAGTAGATTTAGTGGAAAAGCATGTTTCTCTTAATGTCACATTCCTGTTAATATCATGTTTTTGTCTGATAAATGCAACATGATATTAAGAGGAGTGCACTGTAAATGAGATTTATGATGAATGAATGGTGTCTGTTAACAGGATGGGAGCGGGAGGCTATGATTACAAGTCTCTCTCACAGGACATAGACCTATACACTGGAGGACTGTCTGCTGGAGTTCATGTCAAAGGTCATCATACAGAGGACAACACGTATGAACAGGTAAACTTAATTATTGAAATTAATATTCAGCCTCCTTTTATCTCACCTGCCCAAAGGACTAGTGAGCTTATATCATGGTGTATCATCTTTCGTTCGTCTGTTAACTTTTTCTATAAATCCCTACTTTTCATAAACCACAAAGACGATTTTAATCAAATTTGATGTGAAGCATCAATTGGTGAAGGGGAGCTTATTTTGTATAAAAGGTGAATCCCCCCCCCCGCCCCTGGGCTTTAGGGGTGGTGCCCAATAGGGGAAACATAGCCTGATTGCGTTGACCTAGATAGCTTGATAGTGTTGACCTAGATAACCTGATTGTGTTGACTTAGATAGCCTGCTAGTGTGGATCTAGATAGCCTGATTGTGTTGACTTAGATGGCCTGATTGTGTTGACCTAGATGTGTTAACTTAGATGGCCTGATAGTGTTGACCTAGATGGCCTGATTGTGTTGATCTAGATAGCCTGATTGTGTTGACCTAGATAGCCTGATTGTGTTGATCTAGATAGCCTGATATTGTTTATCTAGATAGCCTGATAGTGTTGACCTAAATAGCTTGATAGTGTTGACCTAGATAGCCTGATTGTGTTGATCTAAATAGCCTGATTGTGTTGACCTAGATAGCCTGATTGTGTTGACCTAGATAGCCTGATAGTGTTGACCTAGATAGCCTGATAGTGTTGACCTAGATAGCCTGATAGTGTTGACCTAGATAGCCTGATTGTATTGATCTAGATAACCTGATAGTGTTGACCTAGATAGCCTGATTGTGTTGATCTAGATAACCTGATAGTGTTGACCTAGATAGCCTGATTGTATTGATCTAGATAACCTGATAGTGTTGACCTAGATAACCTGATTGTGTTGATCTAGATAGCCTGATAGTGTTGACCTAGATAGCCTGATTGTATTGATCTAGATAACCTGATAGTGTTGACCTAGATAGCCTGATTGTGTTGATCTAGATAGCCTGATAGTGTTGACCTAGATAGCCTGATTGTATTGATCTAGATAACCTGATAGTGTTGACCTAGATAACCTGATTGTGTTGATCTAGATAGCCTGATAGTGTTGACCTAGATAGCCTGATTGTATTGATCTAGATAACCTGATAGTGTTGACCTAGATAGCCTGATAGTGTTGATCTAGATAACCTGATAGTGTTGACCTAGATAACCTGATTGTGTTGATCTAGATAACCTGATAGTGTTGATCTTGACAGCTTGATTTTATTGACCTAGATTTCTGGATTGTTGACATAGATATTTAGATAGTGTTGACCTAGATATTCTGGATTGTGTTTATGTAGATATTGTCTTGACTTAGATAATGAGAATGTATCTTGACCTAAATATCTGGATTTTGTCAACCTAGATATCAGGATGTGTTGAGCCAGATATTTGGATTTCCTTGACCTAGATATCAGAATTGTTTTAATAAGATATTTGGATGATAATGACATAGTTATCTAGATTGATCTGAGATAATTTAATGATTATGATTAGATAATTTAATGATTATGATTAGATAATTTAATGATTATGATTAGATAATTTAATGATTATGATTAGATAATTTAATGATTATGATTAGATAATTTAATGATTATGATTAGATAATTTAATGATTATGATTGTTTCAGGGGTTGATGTTTTCCTCCTACTGTCTGGACAGGAATCTGGAGAAGATGCTGGGACTTTGGATGGATGTCTTTACAAGGTACCCTAAGATGTAGTACTGACAATTGTACAACAACATACTAGGTGTTAACTTTTGAAACTTCCAATGAGGGAGATTTCCGTCTTTCCATATTTCCAGTGAGGGAGAAAGTGCATGAAATGCGACTGAAACTGCATTGCTCAATTTGTCTTTCCCATAACATGTATCAAATAACTTCAAAAAGTATTCATTTGATCCAGACACACCTGTTATAGCCATTACACATACCCTGCAGTAACTAGGAGATAATTTGATCTGACCACAGGATGTAGATTTTGCGTTTGTGTGAGTTTGGTCTTAAATGAGGGAGATTTCGAGGGAGACTGGTAAATTTTTATCAAAATGAGAAATGAGAAATACCTGAGGCCGCTACTACTGCACCAACTCTGCATCCCTAAGATAAAGATGTTTCGAAATATGACCGACATTTACAAAAATGTACTATTTTTCGGAACGATTTTAATTTGTTCAGAAACCTTAGCAGGAGCTGTTGTTGACCTACCATTGTTTAAATATGTTGAAATAATTTCAACAGCTACCTAATGGATGAATTATTTATATTTTAACTTGATCTGAAAATAAGACAATCATTGCATTATCTTGACGTGGAGACGACGAAATTCTGTCCAAGAATCTTATATCAATACCATCATCATACTTGCAAACTTTCTGAAAAAATGTACGTGGGGGAGATTGCTTTTGCTCAGAACTAAAAGCGTCTATATAATACACAAAAATATTGTTTTTAAATGAAATCTTTTGGGCCGTTCTTTCAGATGAAATTATCAAAGGATAACTTGGCAAATCTATTGGTTGGAAATGCTAAGTTTTAGGGTTCAACACTTTAGATTCTCCCTCCAAAATTGAGGTTTATGACAAGTATCAGTCATTAGAGAGTCATTTGTTTTTCTATATTATTTATATCTCGCAGTCCTCGCGAACGTTCTTAGTGAATGGATTACTTCTACTTTACAGACCAGACCTGAAAGATAACGAACGATTCTTAACCTTGGTCAACATGACTGCCGCTGAGATGTCATCATCTGTCGTCAGCATGGGGCACTCATTTGCCATTAGTCACTCGAGGGCTGGTCTGACCCCTGCGGGATTCCTACAGGAACAATTTGGAGGAATGACACAGGTAACTAAACACTCCTAAAACTTACGAAACAGTCAGCTGTGGGGTCCTCGGCAAAACTCCAGGGGTTCCACTCACGTTCACTCCTTGTACAGCTGTTCAGGTGTGGCAGGGTTTTGCCCGGTATTTTAGTCAAGGGACCTAAGTGGCCTATAATTGGGGAAATTTAGCAACATTTAACTGCAAATCTTGAAAATAGCATCAGTGTTATCATTCAATTTGGGAAAATTTAACCTCAAAGTATCATTTTAAAGACCAAACACCCATTATTTAACATGTTAACATTTTGCAATGTCAATTGAATTCAAAATAACAGCCCCCTCCCCTCCCCCCCCCCTCCCCCCCCCAAAAAAAATAATTCAAATTTCATGTGCAGGTTCCCCTTGGTCTGTAGTTGTGCATTTTCCAGCAATTGAGCTGATCCACTTAATAATATGGTTGGCAGGAAGCCATTTTGTATTTGACTACGACAGTATAAGAGAGACCTTTTCAACTTTTATTAATTTTTAAGACAAATTTCAAATTTCATATATTAAATTTAGATTAATTACATAGATTAAAGAGAAAAAAGAAGGGAAAAGATCCAACTTTTTAAGCACAAATGGAAATCGTTGATGGTTGGTGCCAAAGGATACCATTGAATAGTCTCTATATAACGCCAGATAATGGACGAAGAGTGGCAGTATAACAAGGTTTAACTGTATATTACATCACTACTTACACGCTGGTCACTCTTTGACAGGTGGAACTTTTGAATTCTATTGTTGGTGGCGAACAAGAGGCAGTGTTCAAGGTCGTGGAACAAATGGAGAAGATCGGCAAATGTTTATTGAATAAATCCAACCTAAGGTAGGTAACTCCCGTCACATGATGCCTGGCTAACTTGACAACCGACGACACTGTGATCATTTTAGTACATTGTAAGTCATGTTGCAAATTTTCTTTGTTCCTAATTTGAATTATTATCCCCCACCCAACAAAGTTTGTCCTTCTGTCCGTCCGGATTGCTTTCCGCAAGATATTTTTTTGAAGGAATGATCAGATTTTGATAAAACTTGCTTTGTAGACTAGATACCTGAACCCCTCGCTCAAGTTTGATTATCGGCTAAATCTGTGCATATTTAATGGAAGGGGGATCTTGACGACTATGACCTTGTTTGTTAATAAAATCTAGTGATATGATGATGTTTTTTTGGTAACTATATTGAGTCTTAATTAGTAAAACCATTCAGTCAGGTATACATTAACCCTTGTAGTGCTACGACTGGCTTTTGGTTGTTTACTGGTGTCCTGCTAAGACAGCCTTTTGGCTGTCTGGTCAAGCGCTAGGTGTTTCCCGGCGATAATGAAAAAAATATCAATAAATACATGATTCTATGACTTAAAAAGATATTCAATATGTAGCTAATATACCTATGCATATGTTTTTAGCTCACCTGGACCTATATTCAAGGTCACAGGGGTCAAATATGTTAAAACCTTCAAACAACTTCTTCTGAAATACCAAAAGCCCTAGAAGTAGGATATTTGGCTGAAAGATTCCTGTGATGAAGCCCGACAAAGTTTGCGAAAAGAAATGACCTTGACTTATATTCAAGGTCACAAGGGTCAAATCTGTTAAAACTTTATGTGATGGTGCAGCGTCCGTCGTCCGTCCGTCAACTTTTTCCTTTAAACGACTTCTTCTAAAATACTGAAAGGCCCAGTGACATGAAATTTGGCTGGTAGATTTCTTGGAAGGAGCTGAACAAAGTTTGCGAAAAGTAAAGTAAAACAGTAAAAGATTTTTAGGGTTACACTATAATATAAGTCAGACATTGATACCAGGTGAGCGATGCAGGCCCATTGGGCCTCTTGTTCATAATAACATTAATACAGTTATCCCTATCGTCTCTGTACCGAGTGGCAAATCCTTGTCAACAGCGCTATTTACAGAATATGCAATATTTTTAGCTGTGTTACGTCACTGGAAACATGCGCATAAAAAAAACGCAATGCCGACGAAAGTTTCCGCCAAAATGGCTAACAGGTGCTCTGAACCTATTAGCTATGTTTTCGGTCTTAAACTCTTTGGCATTTGTACGTAGGGTCACTATCCATTTGTGCAAAACAAAACTTTTTTTTATGCCCGCGCCATTAAATATGTGGCCTTGGGATATAGTGTTAGTGCCCATGTCATGAAGTTTTGATGAGGCTTGCTTGGTAGACTTATGGCCTGAACCCTCACTCCAGTTAAATTATTGGCTAATTCTGCACATATTTAATGAGGCTGTGATATTTGCATGGGTGGAGTAGCTTGACAACTATGTCGTGTAAAATATTTCGTTTTCAAACTTTGTATAGGGTTGCCGTGAATACAACCCCTGAATCTATGGATACAACCTTGAGATCTGTGGAAGGATTTCTGTCTTCACTACCCGGGGCCACCTCCGCCTCAGACTTTCTGACAAAGGTAACTATTTATTACATTTTTACCAGTAAAATATCAAAAATAATTCATTCTATAAAGAAATATGATATATTTCACTAGTGAAAAATATCACTTTTTCTGATTTGACCAATCAGAACGCTGCTTACAAATGACGTTTTGGAAGATCAAATGCTGCCACTGTAGATTTTCATATAAAAATGTAATAAACAGAATGTCTAACAGTATCTTCAGTAATACCAAACATATTTCACTCGTGTGGCTAATATTTTGATATTAGCCCCACTCGTGAAATATATTTGGTATTTCTGAATACACTGTTAGATATCCTCTATTTATTTATTGATCCTGGGCCATCTTTGTAATATTTTAATGATAATTAAAACAAAAAAATACAGTGGCCTTTTGCATAAAATGCTTTGTGATGATAATTTTTAGATAGCAAGAGGTATGGGTCTATTAAAGACCCAATATACGTAACTTCAGGACTTTTTTCGTGATTCTGAAAAATTCTGAAAAAAAATCCAGTTGATACCCATGCAAAAATAAGCCTAAAACGAAGTAGAACCGAGCGGTAACTAACAAGAAAGTCTTGACAGAAAAAGCTTAAGAATTGAAAATAATTCAGGTGGGGCCCACTTCAACAACAAACCGAAGTCAGAAGACGGTTCAAAATGGACGCGTGCTTACAAATACCGAGTTTCATCTGCTTCTGTACCGGTAACCGTGAAAGAATTCATCGTGAATATTGCTTATATAAGTTAATCTTAACTAAATCTATAAATAAAATCAGTTTTTAGGCTTGATTTTCGCTTCAAGATTTGCCGAAAGTTACGTATATTGGGCCTTTAATAGAAAATCAGTTTAAAGTATCAGTTCATTATTTCTCTTGATTCAGTAACTTAAAAGTAAATTCATGGCTTCTGCTCTTGTACATGAACTTTTAGGTCTATAAAGTCATAATTACTAAGAGTAGTATTTATAGTGTTTCTAAATGTGGTTTACTTTCTGTATAACAGGACCCTGATTACAAAGTGACAGAATCACTGACACAGTTTGAGCGGCCATTCTCCGTTAATTACATGGGACAGTCTTTTCTAACAGTGCCTTATACTCATGAAGATTTTCCAAGGTAGGTCTATAGTATTAATTAAACCTTTAAGCCCTGATGCAATCTGATTAAAATCATATCTTGATCTCCGCACCGTTCGTAAACTTCTCTCTGCTGGATTAAGATCTAAGAAAATCCCATAAGGGGTCATGTCTGGATGACCTTTTAAATTAGCCAATCAAATAACTACTGTCAGAATCTTTACAGTGAAATTTTGAGGCGACAATTTTTGCATAATCGCATTTGTCTGTTTTGTCATTTCGTCACTAAAAAGTTCATGTGGAATAATGTGACAAATTGGCTTGCTGCAAGATGACAGATCATTGAAAAATTATTTTAGGTTTGAATAAAGAGGCAACAAAGGTCATCTGAACGTGACCTTTTATGGGATGTTGTCAGATCCTTGTAAAACAGAGTGAGAACAAGGATCTGTATTTTAATCAGATTGAGCCCTGATGTTGCATTAATGTATCACAGAAATGGAAATATTTTTAAACAATTTTGAGATGATAAAATATGCAAATAAAACAATCTGTTTGTAATTATATGTGCTGAAAATCATTAATACATATGAAATAAATTATTTCAAAAAGATTTCTGACTATAATTAGAACATTTACGTCCATGTATTGGAATTTCTGCCCGCAAGAACTTCCAGTTGGTCGGGAGCAAGTGAAACAATAATTCTCGCAATAGTTTTCTTTCTTGGTAAGATGAAGAAGTCGGTTTTGTATGCAGACCCCTATTATTTGAGTTTTGAGGGTGGGTAGGGGGGGGGGGGGGGCATATTTTGTAGAGGTCTAGCTTCCATGAGAAAAAGAATCATTGAGCCCTTGAGTCAGTGAGTTTTCTTTGGGATTCCATAAGTTGCCAAACACAAGGCTTAACTAACAAATCTACACCCTCAGGTACTGTTTCCCTATCTAGATCTCCTAGGGGGTAGAATTTAACTTTTTTAGCAACTTGCATTTTGTGTGGCAAGTGGGCTAAATTTTAATTAGCCAAATTAGAAACTTACTCGCAGTTTTGGAGTGGATAATGAAAGCACTACAATGTATTCTGAATCTGTCTTATTAACAAAATAGAAAAGTGTCAACAAGACATTTATACACTATTTGATTTGTGTATGAGGTTTTGTTTCACGATTCGTTTAAAAATTTCGATGTTTTCTGACATGTGTAAAGATTTAAATAATATAGTTTATTACACACTTTAAACAGGCATTATTATTTTATACCCACTCCCCACAAAATGCAAGACTTTCTACTTGCAATTTTGGCGAGTGAGCGAGTGTTAAATTCAAACTCTCTCTCCTCCCCAAGGGGGTGTGATGTTCTATTAATTAGTGATGGGCAATCGGTTCAAAATCATAATCAATAATCCGTAAGTTATCAGAAGATGTGACAGGTTCGGTGTTGATTCATACTTGCCAACTTTTTGAAATTTCCACGGGGAGATTACGCGTGCTCAGAATTGAAAACATAAATAATATGTATACATGTACATTCGAGGAAGAAGAACACTTTTAAATGGCTTCTTTTGAGCTCTTCTTTCAGATGAAATCATCAGATCTTTGAAAATAGGAACAGATAAGCAGATTTCAAAGTTGAAAATGCAATATTTTAGGGTCCAAAATCGGGAGTCTGTTTTAGTCCCTCCTAAATAACAAGGGTTGGCAAGTATGTTGATTGCATAGCTGGTTTATAGTTTTATGAAACTGTATTTGTATCTGGCGATGTTTCAGACATACATTTCATTCACACATGTACTGCCTCATTCTGATTGGCTGTCAAGGTTATGAATAGTAATCATGTAAATTCTTTTGTTTCAGATTACGAGTTCTTGCCAAATTGATGTGGGCTAAGTTTTTGCACAGAGAAATCAGGTGAGACAAAAAATCAAAATTGAATGTTTTATTTTACTGTGGGTGATTAGCCCAAATTTTATCTTAAAAACACATCCATTAACAAAGTTATCAAACTTTCTATATGCAAATTAGATATTTTGGAAGAGTAAATCACTTCAAATTAAACGTAGTACAAGCTACATTGATGAAGCAGAAGAAGCTTACTCTTCCGGAACACCTGGTCTTATTCTCTTGTACTTTTACAAGAGTCTTCATGTAAATCTTTCCTTTGTTTAATATATTTTGCCCCTGATTTAATCAATTTTGAGTTTGAATTACGATTTTGTTAACGCTTCGGTATTCTCTTATTTATATTGACCATATTATAAGAAGTTACAAAAAAGTTGTTGTACAGTGAATATTTTAATCTCTTTTTGAACATAACCTCAAGGGATGCATGATGTTGATGTTTATAACTATTCTTCCATCTAGTAATTAGTAAGATGTGCATATTGATAAGGTTGCTTTACAAGCTGAGCTGTAGGGAATTTTCCCTTTAGCTCAGTCGGTAGAGCATCGGACTGAAAAGCCAAGGGTCGCGGGTTCGAGCCCCAGCAACGACACTGTCTTTAACTTTTCTTCGTCCTATTACAAACTGGTGCCGATGACACTTCCCGTTTCAAGGACAAGAAGCCTTGGCAGGGGAGTCAAATAACCTGGGTTGGAGATTTAGAAAAAGGGTGGAATAGTATAAAAGATGTGCATTGATTAGGTTGCCCTACAAGCGTGATCTGTAGGGAATTTCCCTTAAGCTCAGGTGGTAGAGCAATTGGGCTGGAGAGAGGCTGGAGAGCTAAGGGTCGCAGGTTTGAGCTCCAATGACGACACTCTCTAACACTTTTCCTCATTCTATTACACTTTTCTATACCTGCTGTCTGTCTTTCAACAGGGAGAAAGGTGGGGCCTACGGAAGTGGAGCGGTCTGCTCAGATGGCGTTTTCTCTCTCTTCTCATACAGGTAAGACATTGAGGTTGTTGTCTACTGTTTGAACTCAGTTTGATGGTGCAACACTCTTCGAAATAAGTCGTGTAAAATTTTGTTATTGCAAATTACATCAAATGTTTTGTAATGAAACGGGTTATCCAGATTTAAAGTCATATTACAGGATACATTGTCAGGCTGTAGAATTGTAAAACCTGGTCCAGAAAGCTACAAAAATACATGATAATACATAGTCACATGGTAGAAAATGAACAATGTTATTACGTGGGAATAATAACTCCAGGCTGCCCTTGATAAAATTACCACTTGCTCCAATCGCAACATCTAGGGGGAATTTCCTGTAATCTTCGGATATCTACTCCCTCAAATGCCTGCTCTTGAAAGCCATGCCGTGAATCACGACATACATGTAGTTGGAAAATCCTTGTTTATCAACAAGAGGCTCCAAATATACAACAATGGCCATATGGGCACAGCCATTTCGGAACATGATGTTTACACTATTTGACCCTCTATACACACATTCGCTGGAGTAGATTTCGGAAGATTACCAGAGATGTTGCCATAATCATTATTTTGACATTTTACCTCTTGCCGTGACCTTGACCTTTGGAATATGGAGCAGAGCAAAATTCACACACAAGTTTGGGAAAGAATGCTTGAAAAGTCTAGGAATGTACATTTAATTTACTGTATTCCAGGGACCCTAACTCTCTGAAAACCCTTGAAGTGTTTGACGAAGCTGTCAAGTGGCTTTGCAGGGGAGACTACTCCGCTAGTGACGTGGACGAGGCTAAGTTGTCAGTTTTTCAGGAGGTAAATAATTTTACATGTATTCAGTGAAATAACAAACCTTTGGTCAATTTGAATAGAATTGTTCTATACAATATTGGTGGAGCTCAAGTTTAAATACAATCAAACCTTTAAAGGCCCAATATATGTAACTTTCGGCACAACTTGAAGCGAAAATCAAGCCTAATAACTGATTATATTTATAGATTTAGTTTAGATTAGCTGATATCAGCAATATTCAAGATGAATTCCTATGCGGTTACCGGTACAGCAGTAGTTGAAACTAGGTATTTGTAAACACGCGTCCATTTCGAACTGTCTTCTACCTTTGGTTTGTTGTTGAAGTAGGCCACACCTGAATTATTTTTTTAATTCTTTGGATTTTTTTGTCAAGAGTTTTTTGTTAGTTTCTGCTCATGTTTACTTTGTTTTAGGCTTATTTTTGCATGGTTAACGGTAAATATTAACTGGATTTTTTGTCAGAATTTTTCAGAATCACGAAAAAATTCCTGAAGTTACGTATATTGGGCTATTAAATTGTCATCTACTTGAAAACCCATTCAATTTTGAAGACTGTTTTGTTCGTCAAGTCTAAATTTCATACTAATCATTGGACCTCAAGTTTTAACTTGAATACAAAGATAACTCCTATAACTTAAATACATGGATAACTCAAAGTTTTCAAGTTGCTCCAACTTTGAGATAATGAGGTTTGACTTTAATATAAATAAAAAACCAATTTCCAACGAGGATGCATGCAATGCAGTTGTCATGCAAATTGTGCCATATGTGAAATGCCAGATGAGGGCTAATTAATTATAACATGGACTGCCATATGAAAAAACAACACAATATAAATAGAAATGAATTGTAAAAGGCAAAATTTAACTGTGGGCTTCAATTGATTTTATGCTCAAAAGAGAAAAATTTTTACAAAGAAAAATTCCCAGTATTCAGAACCATATTGCTCTAATAAGTGTAAATTTCCACATTGGGTTTTGTTAATTTCACTCCCAATTTTTACTGTTGTCTGGGACATCACAAGTTTCCATGACAACATATTTTCCATGGGAAGATAACTCTGTTAGAATAAGGATGTGACGTAAATTGTGTTTTTTTTTCTTTAACAGACAGACAAACCTGTGACTCCAGGAAAAACAGGGATGACACGGTTTACTGATGGAATCACAGACGAAATGAAACAAACGATGCGTGACCAACTATTCCAGGTGTCAAAGAATGACGTGACATCTGTCGCACTTAGGTATGGAAAACACAATAAACATGAGTATTATACAGGAGTTTCACTTCAGGAACCACACATAGAAAATTGTCAACACCATCCTGTCAACATCACCACCGCAAAAAAAAAAAAAACCATAAATATAAAGTTGGACATATAGCTAAAACCCGGAATTTCCTTAATAAATAAAAGTGAGATCAAGCCTTAATATTTATATTTTTCACACTGCAATATCATGGAAAAAAGGAGTATTTATTTAGTTTGATATGAGACGTTTAATATTGACAGATGTAGTACAAGATGTGAATGTACTTATGCATGGAATGTGTTTGATGGAAAAAAATAAAAATGAATAATGACCTCTCTTAAAATTTTTTTAAAAAAAAATGTCATACTTGTTTTTCGTATTAGAAAAATTACATGTTATATTTCATTTGCTTTAATTTGAATGTTTTTGCTACCTTGATTTTGCAACAGCCTGTGCCTTAATATTGAATTAGGAAAATTATAAAGTAAGATTTTCAGATAAATTGAGAAAATATTCTTGAATTTTGCTTCATTTTGGGAAAATAACAAATTTTGACTGGAGAAAAAAAGCCTAATATATGCTGTAAAAATCAGCATATAAAAATCACTGGTTGTACAGTTGATAGAATTCTTAGGAATCAGAAAATAAATATTCACAGTTTTCTATCACTAAAATGTCTATTCTTAATATGAGGTTTTACCTGAATTATGTATTTAGCATTTATTAATCTTCTTAACTGCAAACATCAACATTTAATCATTCAAATTTCAGGTATTTGAAGAAAGGTGAAAGGTCAAATGCAGTATCCTTCCTGGGCCCAGCCAATCAGAGCATACAAGAGGATAAGAAATGGAAAATTATCAAGAACTGATCAAAATGGATGATTATTCACTCAAACCTGTTTTGATTGGACAAAAACATTTACAAAAAAAAAATAATTAATGACCGAAAATGTTCTATTTGTCAGATTATCACAATGTCCATGAATTATGAAAGGAGGTGATAAAATCGTGAACAAATATACAGTAAAACACGTTTATAACTATTCTCTGTGGATCAATGAAATAAATTTGTTATAAGCATAGTTTGTCATACATGTATAACATACAGATGTTCGGGCACATTGCAGGGAATGAAAAACATTATAACTACGAATTCGTTGTAAGCTTGTTCATTATAAACATGTTTTGCTCTAAGGTTTTCATTAGTGAGAGGCATACGATCAATTCTAATGGAATAATTCTCGATATTCCCCGTCTGATTTCAATGATCGATTAACATATCAGAATCTTTATAATTGCTTCATTACTGAGTTCAAATGTCAGATTAATGCAGTAAAAAAACCTATATTTCGTGAATACTTTATTTCACCTGTTAACCCATCGTCGGAAACCCACGGTACACTTCTCTGACGTTTGCATCCCGTGGGCTAAATGGATAAGAAACTCTTGTTTTCGTACTAAAATAGTAGCCAATCATATCGATGGTTTCATTCGTGACTACATACAGCCGGGACATCAAGCCGAGGTATCCCGTTTCATTTGTAACACCGCCTGTCAAGAAAACCTGTCAATTGTGTTATAATTGTGTAGATTTTGATTAAAATATAATGTCCTGCTATACAGCGATTGACATCGGCGTCATGCCTACAGAAATATGCTGGTCGTGGTCACGGTAAAAATCATCTGACAGAGTGTCACGAGAAACGACCATTCTGACTGATTGAAATCTCCGAATAAACTTCTATTCGGGGAAACGAAGGTTTATACCGATTCTGGCCCACGGAATGCAAATGTCAGAGAAGTGTACCGTGGATTTCCGACAATGCTGTTAACCTTGTCAGACGTATTTGTGAATACATGAATTAGCAAGCGATAATAATAAATGACTTTGAATTCCTGAATGATCAACTTTTAGAGACATGAACTCTGCAAGACTCCTATATTGGTAGCCGATTACCTCTTATTGGACGCCATTTTGTTCATGAGTGTAATGTAACTTTACCTGAAAAGTCGCAGAATTCAGTCATGTGATACGTGCATGCATATGTCCATAAAAAAGAAACTTACGAATGTGAACACACCACAGACATTACAAACAACTGATAAGTATGCACTGAATGGCAAGGGCTTTCATAGTTGTTATTAAAGGCCCAATATACGTAACTTTCGGCAAAACTTGAAGCGAAAATCAAGCCTTATTACTTACTATATTTACAGATATAGTTAAGATAAACTGATATCAGCAATATTCAAGATGAATTTTTACGAAGTAAACGGTACAGCAGCAGTTGAAATTTTGTAAACACACGTCCATTTTGAACTGTCTAATCTAACTTCAACTTGTTGAAGTGGGTGTTCCACCTGAATTATTTTCAATTCTTTGGATTTTTCTGTCAAGAATTTCATGTTAGTTACCGCTCAGGTTTACTTTTTTTAGACTTATTTTTTCATGGTTATCAACAGGATTTTTTTTATAATTTTCAACAACCCAAAAAATTTCCTGAAGTTACGAGATTGGGCCTTTAATGATTGATGTTAAATGTTGGCAAAAAATCAAAAGAACACCAAATTGGATTGTAATCCTTTCATTATAAAGATCGAAAAACTCATATAAAGTGAACATCTCTGTCAAATGTTATTTAATCCATTCACCACCTAAATTCATATTTGAACTCTTCCAATTCAAAGGTTGGAATAGTTCATTATAATGTTTCGGGGGAGAATGTGTTGAAATGTTTTTGTTACTTTATTTGGACATTTCGTCCAATTAAATTTCACAACAGGTTTACACAAATAGCATTTCCAGTTTGTTTACTAATTAAGATGTTTATCAAAATATCCATTATGTTGTCATGAATAATTTTTTGTTGGTTCTTGAGAATAATCACTGCACTTTAATAACATATGACTTTGTTAAATGTAAAAAAAATATCTGAAATATCCCTTTGGCCTAATACAATAAAACCCCAATTGCTTGAACTTGTGGGGACCTGATAAATAGTTCGAGAAATATATGATTTTCAAATTATCCGAAGTTGGTTGAATATGTACGATTTCGGCAATGACCATACAAACAGTTCGATGAATGAGGGGTATTTTATTAAAGCGGGTTCGAGTCATGGGGTTTTACTATATGTTAGTTAAGAGTGACAAACTTAAATGATTTAATTACATCATGATTAAATATGTATAAATGTGTATGGCTGTGTTATAACATAACATTTCCCTTAATATCAATATAGGCTATGTAGAATGTGGTATATAGCAATGTGATATTAACAGGAACATCAACACTACAACTCATTCACCACTGAAAGGTGCAGTTTCAAAACTGCCCACGCTTAATTTCCTTCATACTTCACATGTCAATTACCTGTGACAAATCAATCATCCAAATATATTTCTTAATTTATTTCATTACCTGGGAGTCTTAGGATTGCACCTTGTCGAAGTCCTTATAACACAAGATGGGTACCCCAACAATTTTTCTTTTCTAAATCACTATCTTATTTCAAATTTAGATTTTACCTAGTGGAATGCAATAAGGGGACCATAAAGATTATTCTAATACCATATTGGCATATACCTATGTAATGAAATGATTGTTTTTGTAAACTTAATTTGAAAATTACTCCAAAAATTAAACAAAAACCGACACAAATGTCAAGTTCGCTTCAATATTTATATATGTTATGGTATGTGTCAAGCTATGATTTTTATTCAAAACAAGGGCATATATATCCTCTCTACGTGAAAAAAGTTTCGTGCAATTTGGAAACCGGTAAAATAGTTTTTGAAACTGAAATAATGAATGTGGTCAAATTTTTTAGACATGTCAGTTTTATTCAAAAATGTCTTAAAGTTTCACTGAAATACTTCGTCACCAGGTAAAGATAAAAGTCATGAAATAATCATTTATTATCATCAGTATACGCCTCAGAAAGTGTAAATTTTTGCTTTGTTGGTTGGAAATAATTTTCAAGCAAGAAGTATCCCACATTTTCCATCCCCACTGTTGTACAAGAAGTGCTACTACTAATGCATATGTTAGTTTCGCACTTGTATGTAATATTAAGTATGAATTGATAAGGTAAATACTACACAGTTCGATTAAACATCATAAAGAACTCTTTTTCAGAATCAGGCTTTGAAACTTTATTTGGAGGGGTGAATAATTGTGGCCGGTAACTGTATATTTCAGCATAAGGTATAAAACAAGGTGTTCCACTCCCTCATTTCTATTACTGTCCGCATCAAGACAGCACATAGTCTGTTTATAGCTTACTGAATGTTTGTGTATATATATATATATAAATGAATTTTTCAAAACAGATTGGTTTTGTTGATTGTTGTTTTTCCTAACAGAAACTACTGTTTTCTATAGAATGGTTTTGAGAGTTTTTCTTTAATTTATTTATTTATGCTTTCATAAGTTAGTTCTTCACACAATGTATGTGGTCTTGCATCTAAATGGATTAGACGTAATTATACCCATTCAGACTTTCATAACACACACTTATTGACAGTGATGATAAAGTATGTTAAGTTTCATTTGGATCACTCATGAAAAGTGGTAGTAATTCACTGTACAAAATATACCACAAAGAAAGGCGGCCATTTTTTCAGCCATCTTGGATTTTTTCAAAAACAAAATCATGTCATGCACTACCACTCACCATGATGAAAAAGTATGCCAAGATTCACTGAGATCCATCAGGCTACATGTATGTAGAAGTAGTTCCCACAACAAAATATAAACAGTAGCGCCATTTTGTCGGCCATTTTGAATTTTTTTAAACCAAAAACATGTAATGCACTACTACTCATCACAATGATAGAGTACTTCAAATGTCATTGGGATCCACCGAGACATGTAGAAATAGTTCAATAAACAACTGTTAACAAATGTGAGACCTGACATGACCAACCGACCAGACAACATGCGCGATTCCTATATATCCCCCTCCCTCCAGCCCTATAACCGTCACTTTGTGAAGCGGGTCATTATAACAGGGTCACTGCTGGTGTAAAAGAGCCACATAATGTAGTTATACAGGTCTTTGTACCCAAAGGGGTTAAACCTTTAAGATTTGAACAAAGAAGTAGTCTCAGATGTGCAACATAAGGCCCATTTTGGTCTCTTGTTAGGATTTGCAAAAGAGAGACCTTTTCACTGACAGGTGACTCACTTTAATTTGTTTTGGTATGTAATAGATTACATAACATGGCAAGCTTTAAATCAGCGCATCTAGATATAACCAACAAAATGTTTCAGTCAACATGGTGTATTTTCATTTTTCAAGAATCTGCATTTTTGAAACTCTGCAGCTTAAAATTATATGTTACCGATTGTAAAATGTCTTCAAATTCCTTATGCATTAACAACAGATATATGGCCTAATTTATAGTTGAAATTATACCTTGACAACAACTGAAACATATTTAAAATGAAAACTGAAATTTGGTAAAAATACATTTTTTGGTCGATTTTGGGAGAAAACATAATATTTTTAATTTTTTTTCATTTTTACTCAAAACAAATGGGGGTATGCATCGGCCTAAACTGATAGGTATTATTGAACAGGTTTTTCTGTAAATTAAAATTTATAAAACATGAAATATTGATAGTGTGGCAGAAGTTAACTGGAAGATACCCCTTTTTCCGGTCAGGACATGAAAAATGTCAGCCCTGCTCAATTCTGAGTATGTGAATGGAATTGAAAAGTCCAGTAATATCACAGATGCACTTCAGGCAATAACCAAATGCAGTATTAAAAAATTCTAAGCGTGGGCATATCCCTATGGAAATTCATCATAGGCTGAAACTCCACCTTTGATAATGAACTATTCCAACCTTTGAATAGGGAAAGTCCAAAATAAGTCTTCAGGGGTGAATGAGTTAATTACGTGTACATTTATGTAATGTTTCTAAAAACATTCTGCTATCACCAATAGATACTCCACTTCTGGGTCGCAGGTTCGAGTCTGCGTTGGGCATTCGCCAGGTCCTGGTGGTTTTGGTTGTTTTTTTTCTGGGAACTGCAGCTTTTCACTTTCACTAAAAAACTTGCTCGTCCTTAAATGACCACTATAGCTGTTAATGGGACGTAACACTGTCAAACCAAATCATACCAAAGAATGACACTCTGCAGAGATTTTCTTTATGCTAATTGGATTTCCTGCATACTGTATGGAAGTTCATGTTTTGTTGGTGGTAAATTTTGTTGATTTCATGTCTGGACACAATTCGTTGGGATTATATCAATATTTTAAAACCCTGCTTGTATCTTTTTCTGGTATTAGTATAATGCTTAAATTGACTGGTGTGAAAACAGTTTGATATAGTATTAAGATCAGGAAAGATTACTCACTGGATGGGACTTAGACAAAGCCACATGCTAAAACATATCCCAACAGTCTTGTAAAAAATAGAACTATAGTAATGAAAAAAAGACTCATTGCACGCTAACATTCGGGCCAACAAGAGTGATTAATATAAGTTGGTTTAAACAATATTTTATTCCCAATTATTTACAATACAAGATTCAATATATACAACATTTGATTAAATGGGATTTGGCAACAAGAGTTTACTCTTATATTAGGTCATCTCCTAACAGCAGCAGATAAGTTGCAAATTTAACAAACAAATTGAATTATGTCAAAAATTTAAGTACAACGGAAAAAAGCCAAGATTAATATAAGTTAGATAACTTGTTTCAAAATTGTTGTAAAACAAATAAAGTGTATACAGTGTGTTTTTTTGACTGTATATATGAAGAAAAGGAAAGTAAAGCTCCCCCACCCCAATAAAAACAAACCTTACCATAATTTTGCGTGTATAGTGCACAATTTTTTTAAGGAAAATTGAAATTGACAAGAACGGATGCACACTATACCCCAGAACAATACAAAAAACAGTCCTTGGTTGCAATCATTTTTAGTCTTGACATTTTTTTGGAGATTTATTATATAATTATTTAAATGAGTATTAAATATGCGGGTTTTAGTCAAAAAAGCTCAAGGAAAAAGGTGAATTTTTCAAATAGTAGCCAGCCAAAACGTTTGGGAAGTTGATATGAGAGAAATATACTCTTTCATGGCCAAAGGTCTAAGAAAGGGAAATTCCACCCTCAGGGTTGTCAAATTCGGCAAAGTCTCCAGTTTTAACCAAATTTGAAAAGCATTGGGTGGAATTTCCGTATCTTACATCCCTGGTCATGAAAGAGTCTTATAATGTGTGGCTGTTGTAGTGAAATTCTTTGTGTGTTTGTGTTTGTGTGAATATTAGAGGGATTTGTTAAAGAGTTAAAATGGAAATCCATTGTATGCATATGTCTAGTCTTTCTTAAATAAAAAAAATATGACTTTAAAATGAAATGTGTTTTTTTAATGAATCTGTCGGTCAGTCTTTCAGAGGCAATATCTTTGACATTTGAAATTTATTGCTTTCAAATCTAAAACTGTTTTATCACCAGATGATACAATTTTAATAACTGACATTGATTTTGAATTATCTCCCTTCTTAGATTTATAAATACAATATAACCTAACTAAAACAGAAGTCACAGGGACCAGATGTTTTGGCCGGTTTACACAGGTATCCTGTTTGTAGAGGTATAGGATAAATTTTAAGAGGAATATGCCAGGATTAAACTGGAGGACTGGAATAGACAGGATTTTCTAGTAGACCAGGTCTGGTTTGAACAGGTTATACTGTATCTAGAAGGAAACTTGTCTGTTGGATAATTAAACTGCTCAGGTTTATGCAGCAGACCATAAAACAACTCAAACAAACTTTAAAGTTCATAAATACATGCTTCATTGTTATGTAAGTTTAATTTTATTTAGAATGTGTCTCTGTGTGATTTAATTTTCTAAATTGTCTCCCTTTGTTCAAAATAAAAATTATAAATTAAAAAACCAATATACCTTTAATAATTTCAAATAAGTCATGTACAGGAAAATATGATACCTTTGATAACATTATAGGCCAAATATTTCTTTCTTAAATAAAAGTCGCATGATGACAGTTATTGCTACAAAGGAGGGAAGGGGTATGCAATTATTATTTATCTATATAGTTTTAAAGTAAGGTGAATCAGTAGCATTACCACGTTTGTTCAATGTAAAACATTTTCTGTTATGTCAAGAAAATTTACTTGCTAATGTGACAATTGAAGTTGTGTAGGAATTCAAGTGTTTTTTTTTCTGATCATTATTGGGGAGAGTCGGGGGGGGGGAGAGGACTGCTAGACTAATAGTCTTGCATTGTGTCTGCTGTCTTTCTGTTCTTTCGTCCTATATCTTCACCAGACTCCATCCCTTACACTACAAGTCACTGGAACTTCATACTTGGGGCATCAGGGTTCACCTTGCTAAGGTGGTGTGTCATATATCAAAAGTAGAGTACTGTGACCTACATTTTGACCTTAATTGGCCTACATCAAAGAAAAGTTTGTGCATCCTCTATCTCATACACTACAATTAAGTCGATAGAACTACATGAGTAAGTACTTTGGGTATACATTCGCATTGGTGAGGAGGTGTCATTTGGTTGGGTACTGTATTAACCATCGTCAGAAACTCACGGAACACTTCTACGACGTTTGCATACCATGGGCAAGAATCGATGAAAACCCTCGTTTTTCCGTACTAAAATAGTAGCCAATCATATTGATAGTTTCATCCGTGACTACATCCATCCAGGTGACGTCATCAATTTCTATTGTGGCGTCATGAATTTCATTGTTGTCTACACTACCATGGTGAGGTGGTGTGTCATGTAGCAAAAGTACCTGTGACCTACATTTCGATCTTTGACCTTCAAAAAAAATTAAAGTTAAATTGGTTCCATTTGTTGTGTATTTTTGTGCATCAATTTTTTTCCTCAAAAATGATGTGCAGAATGTCCTGGAAATTCACCTACAGTGGCAAGAATTTTTTACACAACTCTTTAATCTTCTTTCTCATTTAATTCATCAATAAAAAGTGTAAATTAAATAACTTTGTATCATAATGCAGATTTATATCTTAGTTTATTTTCTTTGAAAGATGAACACCTGGACCTGTATTCATGAAACTGTTGTCATGCTCAAGCATGGATTCTGTGCTCAAGCCTTATTTCTTGTTGTCGCTATGAATTATTTAAATTATCTATTTTGGTAAAACGTTGAAGAGACATGAAGTCGAAAGCTGTTTTCAACATTTACAATGACTTTTTGACTATTCGACATGATTCAGGTGAGTTTCAAGAATGCTAGCTGGCTTGAGCACAGAATCCATGCTTGCGCATGAGAATGGTTTCATGAATACAGGTCCTGGTGTGCAATAATGGCATAGATTTCCGGCCAACTTGCATAAATACTCTCATCTGGCACCCACAGTATAATTGGTAATGTGTAGAGTTTTATCCATTTGATTGGGACACTCTTTGAAAGTCGGTCACCAATACACTCTCCAATCATTTCCAAATGCTCACCTTTTATGTGAAAAACATTTAAAGACATATTTATATTTATATCATTTGTTTAGGACTCAACACAGCTAAATGAGCCTATCACAAAGTGTTTCATACATTTGCAGTCTATACCGAAAATTTGTTCCGGCTAAGTACAGTGATTCTTAGTAATTTAAATATAGATAATTGTTGACATATTCTGCATTGAATGAAATCTATACATATTTAACTTTACAAAATGTATACTATTGGTAGATTTTGATATGTGATGGCAGATTGATATGGGGTCAAAAGTCTGGGGGTGTTCCCGTCCTATTTCACTGGTTTGACATGTAAATTTCCAGTTGTCCGAAGCAGACTGTAGCGAGCTAAAATGCAATAAAACTCCTCATAAAATGCCCTTTGAAGCCTAGTTTGTCATGTAACTAGAGTGAAATAAATTTGATATCCAACAACCACTCGTTGTGTAACCTCTATGTATAAACCCATCCCTATCGTCTGTAATTTGTGCGTTTTACAATCCCAGCATTATAGTATCTATGAATCTAGGCAGTTGTCACAAGTGTTGAAATTCAAATATTGAAGTTATCAGCTCGAAAGCTTAGAAATAATATATAGTAAATTATTTAGTTGTCAGAGTCCTTATACTGTATATTTTTAATCAGAGAGTACTAACATAAAAAAAAAACTTCCATGTTAAAAAGATCAAGGGAACACAAACACATTTCAATTGTTTTCTTTTCACTTTATTTACTAAAAAAAGTATCTTAATTACAGATCTCAAATTATTTATTTTGAGCAGTTCGTCCTCTAATGCTGTTATTGGTAATAGCTTATATACATTGTAAATGTGTTCATATGTATGTACATTTTATTTTGAACAGCTCTTCCAACAATAAATAATTCATAAATATTATATTCATAAATTATATGTTATCATGCTTATAAATTCAAACGAAAATAAAAATTACTTACGAAAAGAAATGATATTAATTCCTTTTCACATTTGATAACATACTTTTTTGCTCCTAAAAACATCCACCCATCCGGATCTATTACGACTGGCCGTTTCCTTTTCGAGAAGTTTAGTTCGAGTTTGATACTTCCGGTCAGTTTGTTGACAGGTGCCTGGAAACGAGAAGGTGAGATTTAAATGATCGATAATTAATTAAATGACGATGATGCTCTGAATATCGAAATGATGATCTATGACTTGAATTAAGCAACTCATAAGAGTTAGGAGATATATCATCAAAGTTAGGCACACTTGTGATGACAAATTAAAAGGCAACACATTTTGGCGGTTCGATTCCTGCTGCTGTTTGAACTTTGTGGATCAAAATGAAGAAATACTTATTTTATCAACTAGTCCTTTCATCGCCTTATTTTAACAATGCCGTGTAAATTTCCCAGCAATAACTGGCATGTATGAACGAACTTCGAAATGTAATGTTCTGAATTTACAAAAATCTAAGAAAGTACATATGCACTACATGGGTTGTGCTTATAATCTTTTGAATTAACATTCTTTTGTTATAAAATACTGTATTTATCTGTTACTTTTTATTTTCACTGAAAAATTCGCATTCATGTCCACAAGCATTTTTCACTAAAATATATTGATTTGAATTTTAAAATAATTAAAAACTAGAAGCTACCTAGATTATCCGTCTGCACATAACAGGGTTAGAAACTGTTTTTTTCAATATATTAGTCCAAAGGACAAGTACATGTAAAATGTTTAAGGTACTAGTCCTGTGTATTGTGACTACTCCTGAGGGCTTCAGCCTCAGCATAAATACTATGTGACGAACAACAAATCATGAAGCAATGATCATGAGCCGACAGGCTGTGTAGTGCAGAAAAAAAATTATATCTGAATGCTCTGATATTAGTTTTGTGTATCCGGAGTGCTAACTTTGTACCATTTCCTTGAATAAGTTATAGATAAGAATACAAAAAAATACAGAAAACTTGACTAGTTCACAGAACTAATAAACAGAGCATTTACTAGTCCTTCAGAATTTTTACTAGTCTCGAACTAACGGACTAGTGTTTAATATAGTGTTAAACCCTGCATAATCATACATATTTTACTTTCTGTGAAACTAAAACACAGAAAACACATAACAATGATTCATTTTCAATGTTGTATATATATTCAACATTGTATCACTTAATAATTTTATAAAAATAAAGCAGATGAAATTAGAATTTTGCAATTTATTATTAATATATTTTTATCAATTGTGTCTGTTTTAGAGGATAGTCATCTCTAGATCTATAATATAAATCATGATATGGAAATGTATATTTTTTGTGCACTGCCAATTTAATTATCTCTTTAATGGCCTACCACAAGAATCTCTGGTTTGGAAAATGTTAAATGTATACATAAATGAAAGCTTAAGCACATCAAAGGCTAATAATAATAATAATAATTAAATGACTATCAACACCATCCTTCATATTATCTTTATTCTAAAGGATGACTGCTACCTGCAAGTACAAACATATTAATATAATGATCAGTTAATAATAATATCAAATTATTCAGGTTAAAGGCTTGTAACATTGCATCAATCACATTTAGATGGACATGGATTTTTTATAACACATTGTATAAAAAATCATATTGCCTGAAATACAAATAGGTGTGTTTCCTCTTTAGCCAGACCCTACCTGTTTTTTCAGTCTCGACCCTACCGATCGATTGTTTGGTGAAAATGATGAAAAAAAATGAAAAAATCCAGAAAATGTGTTCCTGCAGTGCCCTCACAGACATTTAAAACAAATTGTTTAAATTTGTGATCATTCAAAGAGACTGATTTTCAGATGTTTTTGACGAGATCCACGGGGGATTATATGAGTGCCAAAACAACATTGGACATCCATATTGATAGCTGAGTGCATTTTAATTTTATATGATGCATAACAACATTACATTCCAGTGTTGACTTAAGATATGAAAAAAAAATAAAATCAAATAAAAAGTATTTCAGACCTTATATTGTAACCTACCCTATTTTTTTCGGGCATGCTTTTTTGCCCAATTAAATAATTGAAGAATTAAAACATTTATCCTTTTACCTTGGATGAATTCAGTTCTTGAATTTCCCACATATGGTGCAACTGACCTCAAAAAATGAAGTTCGACCGTATAATATTCATTTCAGCTGAAATGAAAGACCGTTTGAAGTTGATCAACTATTTAGTATTAGATATATATACCTACATGTAGTATATGCATATGTAGCCTAACATTTATCTAAAATATTTAGCCTATGTATGGTAATGTTGTACATATGTAGCTTCAAAATCAACAAGTTAATTTTAAATTTGTCTGTATGATTCTTACACATAATAATCCACATATTAATTTAATTGAGCAATTAATGTTTGAAATCAACAAATTTCAGAAATGCTAGATATGAAATTATGGATATAACCCTTTACAAATCTCATTAAATTGATTCTCCAATTACCATTGCCACACAGCTTAATTTCTATATAAGTCCAAAAAATATTATGTTTTAGGTATCCGAATTGACCCTAGATTTTACTGTAGACCCTAGCTATTTTATCACCATCTTGAATCTAAGATTATAATTTATGAGCCTGGCTATTACAAAAATAAGTTCACAGCAACTCAATAAAATGTGCTTCCTTGAATTCCTGTACTGGGAGTCTGACCTTATTCCAGGCAACCTGATAGCCACTGAAATGTGTTGAAATGCATATTGTAAAATGTGAAATTAAGCAAAATATAAATCTGTGGTGAAAATAGAATAAAACAATTTACCTACTGACCTTACCGGTTTTTTTCAGGCATATGTTACCTGAATTTTCATATATACACATATATTTTTTTGCCTAATAATTGATGAAATACATAGATCTACAATATTGGAAAATGTGAAATTAAGCAAAATATAAATCTGTGGTGAAAATAGAATAAAACAATTTACCTACCGACCGTACCAATTTTTTTCAGGCATATGTTACCTGAATTTTCATATATACACATACATTTTTTTTGCCTAATAATTGATGAAATACATAGATCTACAAAAATACCATACAGTACACAGTAGATGAATTTACAGGGACTGAAAAGTAAATTACATGTACACAAAGGGGGATAAATCTTTATGCTTTAGTTTAAATTTGCTTTGTACAAATTCAGTGGAAGGCAGGGGAAATAACTCTGGAGTCTCTACAAGTTGTGAAGGAAAAAAAAAATAATAAAGACTTGAATATCAGCCTATTATGCATTTAATTTTTATTTCCAAAACCTGTTTAGCAAGAGTTAATTAAAACATGTGAATGTTTATGTTGATTTTTTTTTTGAAAATTGTAATATATTTTATTTATAGATAGATACTTCTCATATGGTGATATTTTTTCATTTATTTTTCTATAATTTATTGCTCTGTTATCTGTTTCCCTGCTGAGAAATGATCCCCAGGTGTTTAGTATTATCTTTTTTAAGACTGGTTATCTTTGAATCCAACACGCACATTCCATATAGACAGGGATCACTTTGGGGCGAGATTTGGGGATTTTTACCCATATTTTTCCTAAAAATTCAAAATTGTATTACTTTATATAGAAAAATCTCTTTGAAATTTTGCTAATCTCATAAAATCCCTCAAATTCTCCCATAGGCTTTAAGAGCCAGAATTTTCCCTGTATTGATCTAGGTTTCCAGGGGTAATTTTTTTAATAAATTTGTGATAAGCCTCTTGACCAAAAATGTTAAAATAAATTAAAACTTCAATGGTGGGACAGATTTATTTGTGAATCATTCAAGTCATATCTTTCCTATAACCATCCACATATGGAAATGATATTTGAAATAAATTGACATGTGTTGGTATTAAAAATCGAGGCAAAATTCAATAGAGTTATTCATCAATCTGATTAAAATACAGATCCTTGTTCTCACTCCGTTTTACAAGGATCTGACAACATCCCGAAAGAGGTCACGTTCAGATGACCTTTGTCGCCTCTTTTCCAATGACCTGTCATTCTTGCAGCAAGTCATTTCGTCACATTATTCCACATGGACTTTTTGGTGACGAAATGAATAAACGGACAAATGCGATTATGCAAGCTTTGTCACCTCGAATTTCACTGTCAAGATTCTGACAGTAGTAATTTTAATTGGCTAATGCAAAAAGTTATCGGGACGTGACCCCCTATGGGATTTTCTCAGATCTTAACGCATTGGAGAGAAGTTTACGGAACGGTGCAGAGATCAAGATATCATTTTAATCAGATTGAGTTATGAATTCATGTGGTGTAATGTAGGCAAAGCAGTTTTGAAATGATGAGGACTGTGAGATTTTACCTTCTACAATTGTTTGTTGGTTTTTGGCTTCGTTGTAAACAGATGGAAAATTCTATTATTTAAAATGATTAAATCAAATTGCAGAAAAACTGCATGATTCTGCAGAAAATATAAATTCAATTTATAGATTATTTCCAATTAAAAAGAGATCCAATTTAATGGGAAAATAAAAAAATATTGAAAATGTGTATATTTGACTGAAACAACTCGCAGGTTCAAGCAATGGCACTCCAACATAGACAATCGGACCTATCTACGGTGGAGGGTAGCCCTGAACCCCAGAAACCCTTGGACGTACAGGAGGGAACGGAGGAGTACCGACTCACTAAAGAGTTCCAGGGAATTAACGTCGTCAGATCAGGTTGGTGTTTACTTGGATGATTATATATATCCCTGGCTTATCTTAATTCAGGAAATTATACTCCCAATTCATTATTTGATTGTTTTTGTGTATTTATTTTTATAATCTTAACCAGTTTGTTGCGTGCCGGGGAGCACCCCTTAAGTCACGTACTTCTGCTGCCTGTTAGCTACTCGCTCCATGGTTTGGGATTACACCTGGTAAGCTTTGTAACTTGCTTGTGGTCGCTCAAGCCGGGGATCGTCCCACTCCTCCTTTTAGCTAAGTGTTTTGTTTTGTCTTTTGCTTTAATAGATCTGTTCTTGCTTATAATGTAATTTGTGTAGTAGGATTAAGTAGCAGAGCAACCCTATAAGAATGCCAAAAATTTAGTTACAAAACCTGAACAAGTTTCTTTAATTTGACTCAATAAATTTTTGAACTTTCAATTCTGTGTTTGTGTTGTGTATAAACCTGGGTTATACATTAAGATTTATATTTTTGTAGTCTTGATTTTTTAAAACTCATTCACCCTTAAAGACACATTTGAACTATTCCATTTCCAAGGTTGGATTAGTTCATTATAAAATTTCAGGGGTAAATAAGTCAATAATATCCAGGAGCATTTGGGCAGATTTGGACCAACTAATGTTTTTCAACCCGAGTTTTAAAATTATTATGATGTAAACTTCCCTTTAAATGAATTATTGTACTTAACAACTTTATGTTCATAATTGTATATTTAAATATCCGTGTACACCCTCTGATTGGCAAAAGCTGTGAACTTGGCTTTACAACTTTTTTGGCACATTACATGCAGTAAAATGAAAAAAAAATGGAGCAGTCAGTAAATTTAATGTAAATTAACGCTTCCTGTTTACGCATGATACCTTGTGCTCCATTGGATTTATGATCTCATAAACTAAACATAATAAAAGCTTAATTCTTAACTGTTTACTTGTTACAGAATATTGTGTTAATTATTATCATTCCTGAAGACACATTTGAACTCTTCCAAATAAAAGGTTTGGAAAATTCATTACAAAATTTCAGGGGTGTCGAATGAGTTAGAATTTTACTTAGAATACAGTAAAGAAAATTCTACGAAATTATTTTCAAGACTGTCTGTGCACACTCTAGTCTGAAAAATGTTTTAGCAAAAGTCACTAATGACCACTTTTCTCTTCAAGCAAATATGAATTTCCTTTTAAATTAGCAACTTTTACCTAATAGTAGAATCAAAATTCAGGTGTTAATATTAATATATGAAGTTCTGATGTACTTAACATACCATTCATTGAATTAGATCAATTCTTATTATACATTGATAATTAATAAATAAGGAGTCAGTGTTTATGAAAATGGTTTATTCAACACAAATTCCATTAGCAAAAAAGGTAGCTAAAGGCATTTATTTTCTTCTAGCAAATAATAAGCATTTCATTTTGTTAATAACGGAAATGCTAATGGCTAGAGTGAACACAGACTGTTATTTAGATAAACATAAGAAAAGTTTGTACTTACCTATATTTGATTCACATGTACCTTTTTGAATTAGAAAAAAAATATCCATTGAACCATATATCCACTGTGAGCCACAGCTAGGGGTTGAACATACTAATATAATGTGTGTATACATATAATCATAACTTGAACACATATTAATTAGTGTGTCCAGCACCTAGCTGTGCTATGAGGTTATAGGTTTCTTGAAATCACTAGTCAAAGGCCTTTGAAATACACTTTTCACTTCCATATCAGGCAGAAGAAAACCCTTGCACAATAATATCCAGTGTATTTGTATGAAGATAGTTTCAAGATCAATATACATTATATGCTGTGTCCACAAGCTTCAGAGATATATACTATAATTATGTTTGTACATCTTTATGGCTTCGATCTCCTAGTTCCCACGTTACTCTGGTACAGGGCCGATACTGTGTACACAATCATTCAGCTAGGTTAACCATTTATGTCCATGTTACACATGAGTTATTTACAATTTGTTTTGTACCGTTGGTTCATATCAATTTTCCTGTAAGAGCTCCGAGTTCAAAATTTACCTTAAAGGTTTTTTGAAACCGATATTATTGTTGATAATTATGTTTACGTTACAATGAAGGCTTTGTACGTTGTTTGTTAGAATCGGAGTTTACCTGTCGTTAAATTGAGAAATTGACTTATATACCTAACCTATACTGATGATCTATTTAAATCTATAAGAATTAAAGGTACAATCGTTACTGGTAACGACATGTAATGAGAAATATATTCAGCGGCCTTAGGATATGGGCATATACAGCTTGTAAAGCTGAGAATTACAGTGGATTCCACTTAATATCACCCCTGTTTAACATCACATTCCTCTTTATATCATGTTGCATTTGTCAGACAAAACATGATATTAACTGAGGAATGTGACATAAAAAGAAACATGTTTTTCCACCAAATCTAGTGCATTTTCAATCCATAACTAAATGTATGCTGTTAATTGTACATATGAAGATGTTTCAACACATAGATGACATTAGCCCAATTCAAAAAAAAAATTTTTTTTTTTTGGGGGGGGGGGGGGGGGGCATTTTTATATTCTATGAAATATTTTGTACATGTTCCATCATGAAAATCAATAGAAATGACATCATTTTCTGGATATTTTATGTGATAAGTTGAAAAAAAACATGATATTAAGAGGAATTCACCTCAAAATACATGATACAGTGCATTCCTCTTTATATCATGTTGCATTTGTCAGACAAAAAGATGATATTAACAGGAATGTGATATAAACAGAAACATGTTTTTCCACTAAATCTAGTGCATTTCCAATCTCCATAACTAAAAGTAAGATATTCAATGTACATATAAAGATGTTTCAGTATAAAGATAACAATATTTCAACTAAAAATCATTTTTTGGGTTATTTTTTAATTTTCTATGCAACATTTTTGTACAAGTTGTATCTGAAATCATTGGAAATGACATCGTTTTCTGGATGTTTTATGTGATTGGTTAAAAACATGATATTAAGAGGAATTCACATCAAAATACATGATATTAACCAAATAAAATTACATAGATTATATAGAGAGCAAAATGGTGCTGGGAAAAACATGATATAAAGAGGAATGTGATATTAACAGGAGTGATATTAAGTGGAGTCCACTGTATAAAGAGGAATGTGATATTGACAGGAGTGACGTTCACCTGTACTCTCTACACCCCTTCAATCATTTTTGATATCAGAGGTTACGCTCACCTACACTCTCTACCCCCTAGAATCATCCTCGATATCTGCGGTTATGATCACCTACACTCTCGACACCCCTAGAATCTTTTACGATATCCAGGAGTTACATTCACCTACACTCTCTACATGCCTGGAATCACACTTAGATTATGTTGTGGCAAAACTGAAGCCTCCGTGTGTGCCACCTTGATGATTAGGCCAGACAACTACTGTAACCCGTTGGTGTACGTACATCAAAATAATCTCGCAGTCACATAATGGTAAAATTTGACAGGTTTCCCTCTCCCCCCCCCCTCCCCTTCCCGAGACCAATCAAACTGTTATCTTCATGCCTGCAGTTTTGCCATGACATGTTCTAGGGATGTAGAGAGCACAAGTGAGTGTAACCCCTAGATATTCAAGGATGGTGTTTGTTTTGCCCTGACCTCATAATCAGGGGGTTCAAAGAAGATACATTTTGGAATATATAGTTCATGAAATTTCAAGGCTGAATGAGTTAAGCCAATGGTTGTATACAATGTACTTCATGTTAAGGTTTAAAACTTAAATTTCAGGGTAAGCCAACGGTTATATACTTGATGTTAAGGTCTAAAACTTAAAAACTTAAATTTCAGGGTAAGTCAGCAGTTATACACTTGATGTTAAGGTTCAAAACTTAAAATTCAGTAGTGATTGAGTTAAGCTCACGGTTATATACTTGATGCTGTATTGTAATTGTGATCATATACACTTTATTCATGATTAAGAATTTAAAACACAAGGAATTGAAACATGCTAGCTGGTAGTTTTAGTCAGGCAAACAAGTTTTGTGAATGAATGTTTTGTATTTTGATGTTTTTACATACAACATCCCAGACAGTGTGTCTGATAGGATTTATTGGATGATAAACAGATCCAGCCACTTAAATGATGACCCCTTGTGTCCACTTAGTGGTCAAGCCTCTCCAGCCTTATTGATATAATATAGGGAATCAATATTGGTTTAATACCATAGACTGATCCCTACACAAAAAGTGTGAGTAGGGACGGCCGGTCAATACCAAGGATAAATGTCCAAACACGGGTCAATTAACCTTTTACTCTACCTAGGATACGTCATTGTAATTATTCAATAGACTAACTAACTCTTTGTCTTTAGAATATAAACGGGGCCATGGTGGTCAAGTGGTTAAGGTGTTCCGACATTCTGCCACCAGCCCTCCACCTCTGGGTTATGAGTTCGAAAACCCACATTTCAATTAAAATTTCATAAAAAAAAAAAAAAAATCATTGCATTATCGATTACAGGTCATGTGAAATTTTCTGTAAAAATTGATTGGTAAATAAAATACAGTTACACATTTTAATCATGTGATTATACAAATATACAGCTGTACCATGATGCAAAGAGAAATTTTCAAAAATCCTCCTTAATTGTTTAACATGATAATACATGTCTATGTTAAGTAACTTACTTTGATTATTTAAATTAACAGAAAAGCTAGAATCTTAATATCGCCGCCCAATGGGACAGCAAATCCTTATGGTCCATGTTTGTTATTTATCAAAATCAGTTATTTACTATTTACTAGGTATAAATTAACTTACCTGTGCAGGTATATTGTGCCTTACTTCTCGTTAGTAGTTCTCAGGTGTGCACCGATCCCATCTCAGGTGAGAACAACCTCGTATGTTGTAAAAACGTTGGAGAAAAAATATTGAAACTATAGAAACTTTTGAGGACCGATCAAGATTAAACATCCCCTGGGGGAGAGTTGACGGCTAAAACTAACGTATTGTAAGGCCGGAGTTACTCTACGCAGGTACGCAGAGTAAAGTAAACATTACCACCTTCAAATAGGTTTAAATGTCGTGTATGACAAACCCCATACAATCATCAAATAAAAACCTCAGATCCTATTTCTTAAACAGTAACGGAAAATCAGGCCAACAAACTTTAATTGGTTGATTCTTTAAATACTTGAAGTACATGTATATATATATATAAAAAAGATATATCAAAATTAAAAATTAAGTAGGTACATGCATGGTTGAATATTGAATCAAAGTTGTGTTGAAGTGGTTCTTATATCTTTTTCAAGCATAGAAACTGAAAAGGACCCCACTTATTTTCAGGATTGACCCATTTAAACTATACAGAAGGACCCAATGTAGTTAGGAAAGGACCCCATTTATAAAATACCCAGCACAGACCCTGATTGAATCATTTTGAATATTGAATCAGAGAATCATAAATTTAAGTATCAAAATCATTGAATATTGAAATTGACACTGAACAGTGAATACTCACTCAGGTACCAGTGATTAATGGAATAATGAACATCTGAGCTGTTGCATATATGGAGCAATGAATATCGGGTTTATACTATGAAGAAATTTATATTCAAGAATAAATTTAAGTACATAATATATTTGTACAAGTTGATACTTATAGACTTGTGAATATTGCTGCTGGGGAATGTGTAGAAGAAATAATTAAAGGCCCAATATACGTAACTTCAGGAAATTTTTCATGATTCTGAAAAATTCTGGGGAAAATCCAGCTGATAACCATGCAAAAATAAGCCTAAAACGAAGTAAACCTGAGCGGTAACTAACAAGAAACTCTTGAGAGAAAAATCCAATGAATTGAAAATAATTCAGGCCAGGGGCCCACTTCAACAACAAGCAGAAGCTAGATGACAGTTCAAAATGGACGTGTGTTTACAAATACCGAGTTTCAACTGCTGCTGTACCGGTAACCGCGTAAGAATTCATCTTAAATATTGCTGGTTTCAGTTAATCTTAACTAAATCTATAAATATAATAAGTTATTAGGCCTGATTTTCTCTTCGAGTTTTGCCGAAAGTTACCTATATTTGGCCTTTAAGAATTTCTGTCAACCATTCCATATTTTAACAGTGATTTTGTTTGCCCAGCTTTACAGCTGATATAAAGCTGATTCCCCCAGTCAAAATTTGTGTTATTTTCTCAAATGAAACAAAATTCAAGAATATTTCCCAAATTTTTTGGAAAATCATACTTAATTTTCCCAAATCAATAAGGCACTGGTTGCTGTAAAATCAAGGTAGCATTCTGAAAAATAAACAAGTGTTATCAAACAATATATATATGTTATGGATATTATTGCTAGTGTTTTTAATTCAGTAAAATAACGATAAAATGAATTTCCAAACTTCAAAATTTAATTTTCATACTTTTACATTTGTAGTAATATGATACAATACTATAGGCCTATCTCAAAAGTGTTGTTATCTCCCTTTATTACTATAGGCCTATCTCAAAAGTGTAGTTATCTCCCTTGTTTGCCATATTATGGCTACATTGGGGAGTGTTATTGAAACAAATCCACGCCATGTAATTATGATGTCATAATGGAAATGATGTCATCTGATTGTCACATGGTGCCAAATCATCAAAAAAACACTTCCTGGAAGTCCATCTTGTACATCCACCATTTTTCACTAATCAAGGGAAGTAACAACACTTTTGGGAAAGGCCTATAGGTGACTAAAAACTTTTAACTATTTTGCATAGCCTCAAACCATCAAAGGAAACCAAGGAGAGACAATGTATCAGACTATTCATGTATAGGGATATGTAATTTAGTGTTCTTGTCCCCGGGATTTGAAAGGAAAATAAAATACCTAAGTAAGACCTTAGTGTTACCAATATGTTTTGGTGAATGTCATTGCCGCGGGCCCTCAAAGCCTGATCAACTTTATTGCGTAGCTGGATATTCAAAGTTTTCAAAATTAAGATTTTGTTTTCATTATAAATATGAATTCAAACAAAATTTTTAATCCATATTGATAATTTGATTGAATTGTTTAATTTATTTTAAAAAAGAAAAGAAAAAGTTCAGAAAATTACATATTACCAGGTAAATGAAAATATTCTTTGCCAGCTAAAGCTGACAAGACTTTAAAAAACAGGATAGTGGTTGTCTAAATCGCCTAGTAAATTTAAAGAGGAATTATAATAATTGCTCCCCTTGTAAAATAACTTCTGTTTATATTGTCAGGTGGAAGCTATTAGAGATAGTACATGATAAAGAGGATTACGATCTGTTGGAAGGAAAAGTTGTAAAATAAATAACCCTGAGGGTTTGAAAGTAAAAGACGCTTAAGTAAGCTTGTGTCCCAGCTTTTATAGAGAGACAGAAAGTTTTAAGGTAGAAGAGAAAAGGTGTTTTGGGACAGACTAATATTTGGGGTTCAAATTTTACAGTAGACCATGGCTTGTTATATCACATATCGGCATGAAAAAAACCCCAATTAAACGTTTTTGGAAATCATTTGCAACTTCATATAGATAAAGTTATTTGTGAAAAAATTTTCTATGGTGTATTTCATTCATTAAAGGCCCAATATACGTAACTTCAGGAAATTTTTCGTGATTCTGAAATATTATGAAAAGAAACCAAGCAAAAATAAGTCTGAAATGAAGTAAACTTGAGCGGTAACTAACAAGAAACTCTTGACAAAAGAATCAAAAGAATTGAAAATAATTCAGGTGGGGCCCACTTCAACAACAAACCGAAGGTAGAAGACAGTTCAAAGTGGACCCGTGTTTACAAATACCGAGTTTCAACTGCTGCTGTACCGGTAACTGCGTACGAATTCATCTTGAATATTGCTGATATCAGTTAATCTTAGCTAAATCTATAAAAAAAATAAGTTATTAGGCTTGATTTTCGCTTCAAGTTTTGCCGAAAGTTACGTATACTGGGCCTTTAATATTTATTGAAGTGAGGGAAAAACTTGTTGAGGAAAATTCATTAATTCTTTATAATGGTAAAGTAAAACAATAATCCGTTTACCACCATAGAAAATAATGGAGTATTCTTCCCATGAAATGAGTGGTAGAGTTCAGTAAAATTACCTAGGGGTAAGAAGTGTTAAAATGGTGAAAACATTGAAGATTTTCCTTAATGTGAACCTCATTCTTTTTATATAATTTTTCAGTTATTAATCAGATTAAAATGATTAATCATAGTCTATTTAGCAGCCAACTGAAATTACGACCCCACCCACCCCCAAGCCCCCAACCCCTCCCCCAAACCACCAATGAAAAATAGAAAGAGAACTTCTTTATATTTTTTCAAGCCTGAATTTTATTTCTTAAATAAATTGGTGTCAGATACAAATTATCAAATACGTATGCAGACATATATGCATATGGATCAATTTTATACTACAGAAATGAAGTACTCGTAAAATATGGAATAGAAATTAAAATATATCAAAATTTGTTCATATCTACTTCAGATATTTGATCGGTTTTTGAAAGTGAACGACTACTGGTATCTGGGTATCGTATCGCAGAACCAGAACTATGACCCTCATTGATTTACAATTTTCTAGGCGTGATTGATCAGGACTGCTGAAAATCAATGGAAGTATTCTATCGGGAATTTTTTTATCTCACAATTATAAACCTGTATACAAAGTTTAAAGGTAGCTCCGTGTTATTGAACAGTGAGCGTGAATTGTATTCCTTCACTAGTGACTGACAGGGGTCTGTTGTTTGCATACGGCAATGACGCCATTGAACCGTGCTGTATGTTATTTCTACATAGAAACTGGGAACGTGTTTATACTAGACATATGACATTTAAATTTAAAGTGTAACCGGAAAGATATTTTCGGCAATAATCGCCTTTAGTGTTTTCCCGAAGCATTTCTTGTCAAGGATATTTGTGTTACATCATAGTGCATTAATTAAATTCAACCTTGAGGGTACAGTCTCGGAATTCTTGGATTTCTTACTTCTAATGAAACTTTTGTGAACATTTTCCAGGAATGTGAAAGGATTTGACACTTAAATATTGTCACTGAATGAAAACTGACAACGTAATCTTGTGCTTATTGGATATTATCGAGATATCAACTATTGGTCGAGTGATTTAAATTTCCTCAAATTGAACTACAGCTGGAGGAGAAGGGTGTTTATTGTCGTTTAAGTGACATATATTCTCATAAAGATTTTAAATGAAGATTTTGATGGAGAGTATCATCTTTTCCAACTTTTATTAACCAATTTTATATGGAAATTTAGCCAAGAAAACATTATGGTTGCAATCAATAATTTTCATCTTAACGTATAATTAGCTCGGGATGAGTTTGAGAAGTCACTCCCAACGTGTGTGGTAGGACCACAAGAATCGATGGATATTATTTTGTCTTAATGCTATTAACTCAATGACATTTGGAGTCTACATTCTTGGCAACCTTTCCTGACAAAGTGAATAATGATTTTGGAGATTTATTTGAATGGAGTGCTTAGAGTATACCAGTAAATCATTGTTTCCGACATCTATTTTACGGAACGGCTCTAATATTTATATCCTGTACATGAAACAAACTATTGTATAAAGCCATAGGTACAATCTATAGAAATTGTACATGTATAAGTATTGAAGTGTCAGAACTCGATGATGACAATTATAATCTTCAAATACAAAAAAAATACGGAACGAATGTTTTTCGTTGGTTGACTACCAATATAACATTAATCCTCAACTTATTAGACACCTTGATTGGTTATTATTTGGAAAAATTACGGATTAAAATGAATAAATTACGTCGTAATGGAGAGTGTTTTCCCGTACCTCTATGGGACTTAGAGGACAGATATGGCTACCTGTTACCATGGTTCCTCAAATTAATCGGCTGTAAGTTGGATTTGGTAAACAAATAACACATTGTTGAGATGTTTGGTTGCTATGCCAATCAATATTTACTCATCTACAATTTCTCACTTGTTCTAGCAATCTACAAATGTATGGTTTCATTAATTTTCATTGATATTTCAGATCATTGATTATTTGGTTTCATTATATGACATTTAAAAAGTTTGATAGCTAGCAAAGCGCTTGGAAAGTTTACTCTTTCAGGAAAAAATGAATTAGCATACTATGACTGTGTGCAGACCTTAAAGAATTTGAAAAAGATCAGTAACAAACAAATGCATGTTGAACTGGAATAACAAATGATATTCACCTTCATGTTATTTATATATCTCTATGTTTATATTCAGAGAAACTGAAATTAACTAATTCACCCTCGAACACACTCATTGAACTCTTCCAATTGAAATGTTGGAATAGTTCATTATGGAATTTTAGGGTGGAATGAATTAAACAGCTGTTACTAAAGAATATTAATATTTTTTCTGAAATCTTTGATATTTATTATTCTCAGCTTAGAATTTATCAAAAAGAAACCAATTCTAATTCATTGAATTAACCTTCCTAATTAAGTTATACGTAAGAACTTTGATGACCATGCACACATTAGTATGATAACAACTTTTTGAAATTTCCATGGTTGAGATTACTCGTGCTCAGAATTGAAAACATAAATAATATGTATACATGTACATTCAAGGGAAAAATAACACTTTTAAATTGCTTCTTTTGAGCTCTTCTTTCAGATGAAATCATCAGATCTTTAAAAATATGACCAGATAAGCAGATTGCAAAGTTGAAAATGCAATATTTTAGGGTCCAAAATCGGGAGTCTCCCTCCTAAATAGGGAGGGTTGGCAAGTATGTAACAATGAAGTTTATTTTTTTGTTTTAATATATTCCAGATACACCGGAGACATTATTACCGGAACTTCCAATAACTCCGGACATTTCCATCATATGTGAGAAATGCAAGGAGCACATCTACCTCCCCTCTCTGAGGGATCATAGGATCTACCACGAGAACCTGTCCATCCTTAAATACAATGGCAGTGCCAAACCCGCGACCACAGATGCCTTGCTGCGGCGTAGAAATGCAATTTTACGAAAGCTAAAATCGTCTGCAACTACCAATAAGCCATTGGAGCCAAAATCTATACAAAGAGTAAATGATGCTTACGAATATCTAAAGTCGGAAATTGATGGAACATTCGGAGAATTTCGCCACATCGATGAAGATGTGAGCACAGGGGTTAAGGGAATTGCCTTGAACTGCAGTCCTGCATGCGTAACAGCCGTAGGCATCTGCTCGACTAGAAATGAAAGATGGAAGAGCTACATGGAAGACGCTCATGTTTACCAAGATTTTTTTGGAGAAGACCGTAACAAATGCTATTTGGCATTATTTGATGGCCACCATGGACGCTTTGCTGCTGAAATTGCAGCTGCAGAACTCCATCATCTTTTGCTGTATGAAATGGCGAAGTTTGACCCGCGGACAAAGTGTTTGCCACATAATATTGGCGAAAACCAGGAAATGTTTCAGTATCCGTTTGAACGCCCAAGCACGAAGGAGAGTGAGCGAGGCATGCTTCACGAAGAAAGCATCAACATTGTGCAACAAATCATAAAATTATGCGAGGAAAAATATGACGAAATAATCCAAGAAACATCGTTATCATCAGATGTGAAGGAGAAAGCACACCGCGAGGAAACTACGAAATCTGACGATGAAAAAAAAAACACAGACAAGAACATCACCGAAAAAACACCACGTAAGAAAAAGAAAGAAAAATCAGTATTTACAATAAAAATGGAGGAAGCTTTAAAGAAAACATACTATCTTATAGACATCTTGTTGTCCTATGGGAAAGACGAATGTTCCCGCGTGCGCTGGAGTGGAAGTTCCGCGGCGACCCTCGTCATCCACAACACAGACAATTCCAACATCATTGACCGAGCCATCTCACCCGTGCCGGAAGTGGAAGAGGAGGTAAACAGCGAAGACAGAGGAGTTGAACAGGAGAAAGAGGATTCTAAGGAGGAAGAGAGTGGAGGACTAGAACCTCCCAGGGAACTGGGGATGATCTACCTAGCTAATGCAGGTAAGTTTCCAAAGGGTTCTGACTCTCTGTAACCCACTAAATATTTGGATGGCTGGTGGGAGGGAGGGTCAGAATTCAACACTATTTATTAACGGGAAATTTTACTGACCTGTCCATGGGTGTATAGAAATTTGATCTATTTATCTATTATGGCCCTGTTGAGAGGGCACTATTGCCTCATAGTATTGTCGAGGGATGGGATAGTGCCTGAGCCGAAGGCGAGGGCAATATCTCATCACGAGACATCATGTTTTATTGTGCTATACCATGGCCAGCTTTGGGTCGTTTCCAGAGGCAGCCATTTTCTAGCAAAACAGTAGCATGACGTAATAGTGAGGTAACTTAATAACTACTTTGTATGATTTAAATATATTTAAATGCTTTTGCGATGACTTCCACATAATTTACTCCATGTGTATGTTTCCCAGGAAACGTGCGAGCAGTGTTAGTGAGGGGAAACAAGTCTTACACCCTGACAAAGGATCACTCACCTAACAACCCAAAGGAGAAGGAGCGCATCCTGAAAGCTGGTAAGTCAAAGAGCTCTTCATTCGATCACTCAGACAGTTCTGGGACCTTTTATTCTATCATGACTTTGCATTTAAGATGGCCTAAATTATAACCCTCTGATTGGTGGAAATTATAAAAAATCCTAGCTTGTTTCTTTTAGAATTGGTGTAAACTGATGGAAATAAAAAAAAATGGGATATTTAAGTACTTATGACAATTTGTTTTAGTTTCATTTGGGGTATGAAAAAAGAATTTGTTTGCAAACTGTATGAATTCGCGTAGCATTTTTGGTTTGCAAATGATATGATAGCAATTTATCAGTTGGACTACATGTTTATTGAAATAATAATAAAAAAAACTGTATTTGACCAATTCTCTAACAGCAAAAACAAGATTTTGATACCGTACCTAAACAGTGTAACCTTACTGGTGAATGTTGCATGTCTACCAATCAAATTTGTGTTTGTTACTCTAATGCTCAAGATATTTGATACAGCAGATTTCTTCACAGTCTTTCTTCCTCTTTTATATGTTAGAAAAAATAATATAAGATTCAATTTTCAACCTCCAGGGGGAGACATAAGCGAGAGCACCAAAGAGATGAGGGTCAACGGAGTGCTGGCTGCCACAAGGGGGTTTGGTAACCATGGCGATGTCAAACTAAAGCGGTGTGTGCTGGTAGATCCACACACGATTGCTGTTCCGGTGGATCAGTATGCTCAGTTTTTGATCCTGGCCTCGCACGGAGTGTGGGAGGTGTTCACAGAGCAAGAGGCGGCCTCGCTACTCTTAAAGGTGAAGGTCAAAACTTCAAGGTCAAGAACTGGCCATTTTTGTCATGAGTGTTTATTGTATCAAGGCAGCTCCTTAAACTTAAAGGAGTATTCCGTAATGGATAGAAAATTAAGTTTTTCCATTTCTTTTGTTATGGAATATTTCTGTGCTTGAAATTTTCTTAATTCCACGTCATCACCACTTTGCAATGGAAACTGATAGGTAAAAAACTGGCCATTTTTTTCATAAGCGTTTATTGTATCAAGGATACTTAACTTCAAGGAATATTCCTTTATGGATAAACAATGAATTTTTTCCATTTCTTTTTTAAGTAAAATTTTAGTGCTCAAATTTTCTTATTTCCATGTCATCACCACTTTGCAATGGAAAAGAATACATATGAAAAAGATTTTCTGAAGCAATTTAGAAACATCTGCGAAATTCTAAGTAGTCTGACTGTCAAAGAAATTTTTGTTAGATAGTCTTTCTTTCCTGATATCTCTCTAACATTTTGAAAAATTGAAATTTAACTTAATCTGTTTATCCAACAGATCACAAGACATGATGGTCCTCACGGATTGTGATTGTAAAGAAAATCTCAAAAATTAATTTCAAAGGCAAAAGCTTTTATGCTGACAAATGTTTCTGTGAAGTGTTAGAAAATTGTTTTTGATAAGGTCTTCAAAACGTTATTTGAAAAGAATTATATATGGATACTGTAAAAGCCAGTTTATATTTTGAGTGTGGATATTTTCGCTTAGCTATGCAGCCTTTAAGCCATTCGCGGTGTTGAAATTTTCTTGCTGTCAGTCATGCAGTTTTGTACTGTGTACCTATAATATTATTTATTATACATTATAGAGTTTGAGTGGTATTTAATATGTTCGTGTGTGGATATATTTGCGGAAATTAAATACAAGCGAAATTAGTGAAAATTTCCAAACCACGAACAATTCCACATTTACAGTATTAAAATGTCTTCAAACTAAACTTTACAATTTTCCTTTCTTTTTGCTGTGTTTTGTATATTTGATTCAGAAAAGAGGTTATTGAAAAAATATAGAATGTTAATTGTTCTTTAATTTTTTTTTTTTATTGTTCAAGCATTTTTAATGACCAAAATTTAATTTCTCTTATTTCAGTTGTTGCCTAGCAACTATCTCCCAGCCCTGAGCACAGTCAGTTCTTCCATCAAACCATTGTTGAAGCCCAACACATGTCAGAATCAGGAAGGGACAGAACCCTGTCAGAGGCAGGTTTCTTTCTCCCAGATAGATCGACATTCCACCCCATCCAAGGGATTAGAGGACGAAGAACAGGAGCTGGAACCCCAAGTTGAAGTGGAGGTCAAAATCGAACCCCAGACCCCATTTGAGGACGAACCACAAATTATAGCTCCAATGCGAGAAAAATTAAAAAGTGCAGGATCTGTTATTTCAGAAAAATCTGAAAATTCAGACAAGACACCAAAATCTGAAAAAAAATCGGAAAAGTCTTCAAGGTCGATGTCTGCGAAGTCTGTAAGGTCCGTGAAATCTGATAAAAATGGGAAGAGTCGGCTGGTGTATTATGATGACGACATGTTGCCAGAGATTGGAAGCCATGCGAGGCATTCAGATGATGAGGATTCTGGAAATGATGCGGATATTGAAACAGTCACAGACATTTTATCTATTCCAGCATTCTCTAGATTGTCCTGTTATGGTCGGACCCTGAGTAGAGAACACATCCAAAGAGAGTTCGCGAAAACAATGGCGGAACATTTGACACAGGCAGCTTTGCTAGCTGGGGCAAAGGACAATATTACTGTCACAGTTGTGTTGCTGGCAGGAAGTGGATTGTAAAGGGAGATAACTTTGATATCAAGTTAACCCTTTCACCCCTGAAAAAACATTTTATGTGAAATTCTTCAATTTCAAAGGTTGGAATTAAGTTAAATATTATTAATAACACTATCAGTTACATGTATTTGAATTTAATTAAGGCCAATTTTCCTGTGTAATTCTGCTTAATCTATACAGTGTTACCCATGTCCGTCGCGTGCCGTCCCAAGGTAATGTAACCAGCGTAGTTAAATAACTACTTATCTGATTGTCATCAAACTTTACATAAGTAATAAGCATGAAGATCTTATTTCATATGGGGGGCGGGGGCTTTTATGTCTCACAGACATTTCTAACACAGTTGCTTGAGTTTCTGTCAGTATATAATTTTTTTTTATATATATATGGAGCCGCTGCCCATTACAGAATACCATTACATTACTGTAATGGGAGGCTCATTTCACACATATATCTTTATTATTCACTGACTGAAACTCAAGCAACTGCGTTTTTAGTTATCCTTAAAGAGGAACTTAGCACACACTTGTGCTGTACTTCTACATTTATCTATAGATACTGTATGCCAAAAATATGAATTGCTGAGCTGTTTTGTCCTAGGACACATCAGTGATGCTAGGGGCCAAAATGTGGGAATCACAATTTCCTATGGCTAAAATACGTACTGTAGAAGCAGAAAAGTCATGTGTGCGAAAGACCTCTATCAAAACAATCATTATGATACGATTGGAGATGGGGGAGAAGGCAATTTAATTTGAAAGGGTTCAGGTTGGTAAAGGGAGGTAATGCTATGTTGTTGTTATAATTTTGATTTAATTTTTTTCATTTTAATAAGATTTTTTTACTTGTGCCTTAACTTTAAATTTTGAATAGGTATTTGTATACATATGTGTGTTTATGAATCGGAGTGTAAAGACTTGAATTCTCATGGGGAGAATTAAATGTCATTTCTGAGGTAATCTGAAGTCACAAACCCTCCCAAGAGCTTGGGAAGGTTTGTTTGTTTATGTTGGCAGTAAAGAACAAACAAACAAACAAACCCTCCCTCCTAATCCAAAGGGCTGTGGAGTACTTTTATGTCTTTAGAATCTTGGCTTGAAATTATTCTTTAACAAAATATTTAGTCTCTAGCACACAAATATATAATTGCTGCAATCATGGCAGCGCAATATATTGTGACTTTATCATCCCACGTTTAGATTTAATATGCAAATTAGATTTATAACCTCACAGTCAGATTTTGTATGCAGATAAGGTTTCTGGTGATATGAATAAAGAACTAAATATGATTACCACAAAAATATGATTACCACAAAAATATGATTTTTCACTAAAATATGATTACTGGTACCACAAAAATATGATTTTTTTTTCACTTAAATATGATTACCACTAAAATTTATACATTTACAGTATATAGTTATAGAGAAAAATTGATAATATAAAGGTATGATTGCAGTGTCCAAGATTTTCCAAGCACCAAATTAATTAAGTTTCTATTCCTTTACTTTTCTGGTAGAGCTTGAAAATTAAGTTTTAATATATGCTAAGGACAGGGCTTATAAGTCGTGTAAAAGTAAAAATATATTTTGAATATGTACTATATTGAGCATTCTGAGACTTAAAAGTTAAACTTTGTATCCAATATTCTTTATGGAATCAAAGATGAGATGAGTCCCTTCTGTGATAAGTTTAAACATTTCTAATTCATAATATATATTTTATACAGATTATATAATATATTTTCTATTTGGTATGTATGGATGTGCCTTGACTATATGCAGAAAAGAAGGTTATTATTTTAATTTAAAATGAGTGTAAAAAACATCAATCCATATCAAATTCAGTAATCTACCAGAATGCAAGTCTTTATTTCATAAATTCAACAATCTTGATCTCTGCTCCGTTCCGTAAACATCTCTCTGCTGCGTCAAGATCTCATGAATTAATTGTGAACGTTTTCCTTTGTAATTTTGAAAATGGTTTTCAGAGGTTTAAATCTATAAGGTTGCAGTCTTTGAGTGGATTTTTTAATTCATAATTTTTTTTTTTTTTTTTCATTTTTTATTATGAATTTGAATCTATTTATCAAGTATTTTAAGTTTGAAAATGGGTTTTAAGGTGGTACATTTGGGTAAATTGATGTCCTGTTAAAAGTTTGATCATCTTATAGCTTCGTTACATTATTTGTTGAGAGTGCCTTAGAATATTTTACAATTTCCTGCCTTTGTACGTGTGATTTACCATTTGAAGGCCCAAAATACATAACTTCAGGAAATTTTTCGGGATTCTGAAAAATTATAAAAAAAAATCCAGTTGATAACCATGCAAAAATAAGCCTAAAACTAAGTAAACCTGAGCGGTATCTTACAAGAAACTCTCGGCAAAAAAATCCAAAGACTTGAAAATAATTCAGGTGGGGCCCACTTCAATAACAAGCCGAAGGTAGAAGACAGTTCAAAATGGACACGTGTTTACAAATACTGTGTTTCAACTGCTGCTGTACCGGTAACCGCGAAGAATTAATCGTGAATATTGCTGATATCAGTTAATCTTAACTAAATCTATAAATATAATAAGTTATTTGGCTTGATTTTCACTTCAAGTTTTGCTGAAAGTTACGTATACTGGGCTTTCAAATACCATCATTAAACTCAACTTTAAAAATTAAGGCTCATAATCATGAATCAATTCTTATCAATATTCACACACAAAATCTGCTGGGAAAAAAAACTTCCTGTGGCTTGTGAAAGTAACGCAGCATAGGCCTTTCCAAAAAGGGTTGTTATACCCCCTTGATAGGCCACAGTGGTGGATACAAGATGGACTTCCGGAAAATGTTTTTGCAATAATTAGGCTCTATATGACGATTGGATGACGTAATTCCCATTATGACATCATAAATACATGGTGCAAATTTCTTCAAAACCATTTTCCAATGTAGCCTATAGCAAACAAGGGAGATACCACTTCTGAGATAGGTTTATAGTCAAATAGAATAGTCTACGCTTTACAATAAATACTATTTTTCCAAATTGTTACATTTAAACACCATACCAAGGTGGTAAATTTAATATGAGTTGTACACAGATATTTTCATGAATATGAGCCTTATTCTCAACAGGCAATAATTAACTATTCCACAGTCTGTGACATTGACATTTTCAAGCACTAGTCTGGACAAGAAAATGCAGTGTTTATTATAACAAATATAATGAAATTCAATTCAATTTTTAAGGAATTTTCACTAGTCCAAGCCAATATTTACCAATCATGGGCATAGGACTAGTGGCTAAAGTCGCAGACTGCTTCCATCCCTGGATATCAAGTCCGAAGAGTTCTGACTACATCTGATCTGCGAAATATTGGTGTTGCTGTCAGATCGTTACCCCAGCAACACCAATATTTAGCGGATCACATAGTCAGAACCCTTAGGATCATCCTGAAGACACCTTTGAACTCTTCCAATTCAAAAGTTTGAATAGTTCATAATGGATATTTAGGGGTGAATGAGATTAGTTCAACAGACTTGAAAGTTAGATATTTCACTTGTTGAAGGTGAATAATTGGTTTCATTTCCTTGTCGCATAGACGTGTCACTTTTCCTGTGATCTAGCTATGGTATAACCAACTAATTTTTCACAGTTTTACTAAAACCATATGGTATTAGTGAGGCTCCTCCCTTTGACCGAGTACAATAGAATTCGGAACTCTCATTGGTAAGTGAAACATGGCCGTGGGAAATAACTAAAAGTACAGACAGACCTACAAAACGTTCTGCAACATTGTTGCAAACAATTCAGTACATTTCGCCATTACATTATCGTACTCGAGGGGCGGAGCTAACTTCTCTCGCATACTTGCCAACTTTATGGAATATCCTGGTGGGGGAGATTACGCGTTCTCAGAATTGAAAACATAAATAATATGTATACATGTACATTCAGAGGGAAAATAACACTTTTAAATGGCTTCTTTTGAGCTCTCCTTTCAGATTAAGTCATCACATCTTTGAAAATAGGAACAGTTAAACACATTCCAAAGCTGAAAATGCAACATTTTAGGGTCCAAAATCGGGAGTCTCCCTCCTAAATAGGGAGGGTTGGCAAGTATGCTCTCGCGCTCCGCGCTCGAGAAGTAGCACCGCCCCTCTCGTACAATAACTGACATATTGCTCGGTTCCTATGATGTAACCAATACTTGTTGGGTGCTGACACAGATATCTGTTTTTTTTTATGTGCCAATTATTCAAGGTCTTCAATATTGTGATAGCTTTAATTATTATAATTTTATTTTAATATTTCTATATTTTATTCTGTCTCATTTTTTATAGTGCATTTACAGTCACTATGTTAGATCACAGAATCAGATCTAAGTCTATGGTTAAATATATTATATATATTTACTATATATTGAATTGTTAACAATTTGATTAAAATGCAGATCCTTATTCTCATTCCTTACATAAGGATCTGACAACATGCCAACAGAGGTCATGTTCTGGTGACCTTTGTCGCTTTCTTTACTTCACATTCTAGGAAAATTGTCATTAAACTGATGACAGTTGCCGCTGTCATATGCTGCAAGTCATTTCGTCACAATATGCATACTAGACAAATAGTATGCAGGCATTTTTGCCCACCAGCATTCACTGAAAGATTCTGGAAGCATAATTTTATTGGCTAATAAATGCAAAATTCACAAGAACATGACTCCTCATACAAAGCTGTCAGATCCTACGTATGAAGGGAGTAACGAAGCGACAATAACCCATTTCAGAGTTATTTTTCTTTCCGGATTGAACAAGATTTTAGATACTCTTGTCACGTGATAAGGGGGCATGTATACTTATGATGTACCGCAAAAGCATCAGTACCACAAAACAATATTCAAAAAGAGTTGCTATGAGTTTCCAAACGTAATGTTTATCTACATGGTACTGGTCAGTAGAAATAACTTTGTTAGAGCATCCTAAATTTCGGTAATGTCTGTCCTAATTTACCGGCGTTTTACGCCATCAAAGTTGGTTAACTACCGATTTACCATTACACCGGAAGTATACATGCCCCCCTTAATGTACCACGTGGCTACCAAATCACGTGAGTCACGTGATTTGGTAGTCACGTGGTACATGTCACGTGGTACAATAAATGTCACGGTGACATTTATTCCGGAAAGTTGTATCTTGGAAACGGCATATTAGGATCTGCACTTTAATCAAACAATTATGTAATTTGTATCAATATATTGAATGAAACAAAAGATATGTTTGATTATTTTCATTGTTTCTTACTAAATTAAATGTGTACCTTGGATGATCAAGGGTGTGAAGGACAAAAATAATTTTTTAACTGGAAAATCCAGGGTGAATTTTGTTGTATACATCATATTTGTTTGTCAAAGTTCTGTGTTAAGTGTTCTATAGATGTGATTATCATCTATTTTTTTTTCGTTTACTAAATATACACCTTTTTAATGCTGTTTATTTGGGATATCTAAGGGCTGTGTTTTTAAAAGTTTTAAATTTTTAAATTTTCAGAATACATGTATATTATACCATTTCTAGATGTGATTATCATCTATTTTTTCCGGTTTACTAAATATATACACATTTAATGCTGTTGGGATATCTAAAGGCTGTGTTTTTAAAAGTTTTAAATTTTCAAAATACATGTATTATATATACCAATTCAATAAATTATCATAATTTTGACTCAAGTGTTTGTGGTGTTTTTTAATATACAAAGTAATTTAGTTAACCTGTAATCAATTTAAAAAGCATTTAATATATATATATATTGTATATGAAATGTGATATTCATTATTTGGTATCAGTGACATCACAGCAGAATTACTACAATCTGTGAATGACTTGTATCTGATATATTGTCACTAAATATAAATTTATGGCCATAATTATACATACTGTAAAAGTTGAATTTTTCGCAGTGTGGAAATTTTTCGCTTTTTTCGCTGGCATTAAATCTCTGTGAATATATCCACATGCGAACGTATTTAACACCACTCAAACTCTACAGTGTATAATTGTAATACAGGTACAGAGTGCAAAACAGCATGACTACAGCACAAAAATGTTCACATCGCAAACACTTTGGAGGCTGACCAAGCGAAAAATTCTACATGCATATTGGCTTTTACAGTATAAATCTAGCTCAAATTAACCCTTGGAGTTTCTAGCTCAAATTAACCTTTGGAGTTTCTAGCTCAAATTAACCCTTGGAGTTTCTAGCTCAAATTAACCCTTGGAGTTTCTAGCTCAAATTAACCCTTGGAGTTTCTAGCTCAAATTAACCCTTTGAGTTTCTTCCCTAGCTAACTTAGTAGATCCTTACATCTATTTATCAGATGAGACATTATGGTCCACAGTGGTGAAAGTCAGTTAAGGGGTGGGCTTGTTATAGGACAATGAAATATTTTTGTTATATTTGTTATCATTTCTACTTAAAGGCCCAATATATGTACCCCGGGTTCATATTTATGTATATACTGTTACAAGGAGAAGCGACCTTGCATAACAATATCAGGAAATTACAAACCAGGTCAACTCAGGTTCGGACCTTTTGGCCTGGTGGTAATGTCCTGGCTCCATTACCTAGAGGTCTCGGGTTCAAGTCCGGCTCATCTCACTAGTTTCATTTCTGCTCCTTGTTGTAAAATACTGTTTATTTCCCATGTCGGGATGTTTGTATTAATAAGAACCCATGTCTGAGTGTTTGTATGTAAGAAATGTACTAATTATCAAAATGATAACTTCTTAAATATAATTACAGCCCCTGTTACCCGATTAAACATTACGTGGTGATGAATATGTTTGATTTGTATGCCTGCATCAGGTTCTATATGCCGTCACAATTCGAAACAATACTTACATACGGAGGGTGTTCCTATATAGCCTTGACGACTCGTCACTAGGGTATGATGAGCTTTTACCAGCCTTAGATTTGGAAGATTTCAAGTGCGCCCACAGGATGAATGAGTGAAAATTTTGATGCAATTTTTTTGTACAATATAATAATTTTATTATATTTCTGTATATTTTTTTTCTAATTCAGTGAAACTTTTATTGGATTTTAATTAATTTCTGAGAAAAATGGTCCTTATTGATGTCAGAAAGAGGAATATTATCTTCAGCAACTTCCCAGCATATGGTGTAACTCGTTTGTACCTATGGGCAGATGGGAGCAAACACATTTATACATTAAGAAAAAAAACTCAAAATTATAGATACATATTTGTCTCTTTTATTTCATTTTCAAGACATATAGGGAGGAAGTTTATTATAGAATTTATTCAAAATACAATGAATAGTCTTTACACAGAATTCATTCAAAATACAATGAACAATCTTTACACAGAATATATTGAATTTCTAAAAAAAAATGAACCATATTTACAAGTTGAAAAGCTAAAAATAATAATTTATTTACAATTTTAAAACCTAAAACTAAAAAATTAAAAATTACTCAATCTAATGTCACCAGTCTTATCACAGTTTGGCTCTGACAGCTTGGACGAAATACAGGTACTGTAAACTTTCGTCCGTAAACATAAAAATAGCACATCTACATACTGACACATACATATTACACATTACACAGAACTAATGCAATAAATCACGTTTTCAATAAAAGGAATGTATAATTGAAAAGAGAGTCACTATCTTTACTTTTCCAATTTTGAAATATCCATTTTTTTTTTTTTTCATATATGAAAATGAAATTACAGTATACAACTTGATCTAATGTATTATATATCACATTTTCAATAAATGGAATTTCTAACTGGAGATGATTTATCTTTACTTTCCAATGTCAGCAATTTATGGGGTTTTTTCAGAAATATTTCAAAGCCAAAAATGGAATATGAAAATAAATGTTACAGTTTACAATAAAATCTAATGCATTATAAATATATTAATTTTTCTATAAAAAAAAATTGAGTGATTATAAATATGTTTACTTTTCCAATTTTAGCAATATTCATTCTTCAGGAATATTTCAAAGCCAAAAATGGAATATAAAAATAAATGTTACAGTTTACAATAAAATCTAATGCATTATAAATATATTAATTTTTCCATAAAAAAAAATTGAGTGATTATAAATATGTTTACTTTTCCAATTTTAGCAATATTCATTTTTCAGGAATATTTCAAAGCCAAAAATAGAATATAAACATAAACATAACAGTATGCAAGAAGTTTTTAATTTTAAAGAAATGAAATTTTCCCTTTTTATAAAAACATCAAGAATATAATTTCATCGAATTTAATATATGTACAACTGAACACTACGAACATAGAACAATAGGTGGAAACTAGGAAAGGTGTTATCATTACCGATAGGGGTGAAGGTGATTGATGAAATGAAGAATTTGAAAGAAATTTTCTGTTACACAGATTTTTCCAGTGTTTATATACATAATACACTTGTGATAATGCTGATGTGCACAAATTGTCTATTAAAATTCTTAAAAATGTGCTTCAATCTTCCAACAAAGAATATGATAAAACAGTCTCTTATTGAAACAGCAATTGTGCAAATGTCACAAGAGAAAAATTGTTAAAATGAAAATGTAGTAATAAAATCAATCCTTCAAAAAAAAAAAAAAAATAGAATAGTCGATTAAATTTTAAGAAATTATTGTGTTTCAGTATTTGAAGAGAAATAGTGATTAAACAGAGGTTGAAGAGAATTTTATCGCAATTATTTATGGTTGAGATTCAATATTCAAAATAATATCCTGATTAATAAAAATCATTGCGATAATAAAAGTTAAAAGATTGTACGGTTCCAGGAGAATATTATTCAAAGCAAAATGTAGATTTCCAATAATAATCAAGCGAAAACCTTTATATTAAACAGCTACAATTTCAAAACAAATTTAGACTATTGTGCATTTATAAACTTTGTGCCATAACTAAAAAAAGGGAATTATTTTCCCAAACACACCGATGTATTTAAGATATAATGCTGTTACCATAGAATTTTTGATTTCGTTCAACACCACAAAGTACCACGTTTTTAAGCAACAATACAATGTAAGTACATTGTACCAACAAATGAAACATTTGATTACCGTTTTGCTATAGGATTTCGCAAAATGTGTGCACGTAATACTTAAATTAAGGCATGTTATGACATCATAACAGATTTTACCGGTAATGTCTGGGTAATAATGCTTAATAATTTCAAAAATACTGAAGACTTTTCGAAAGAAAGATTCATTCGTAAAATATTTAATATTTCAAATTAACATGTGTGTACATTTTTATTCTCAGAAAAAAAAAAAATCTTAATTCTTGCATAATGTAACAAGGTGTGCATATAAAAACATATTTGCATAATGTTTATTCTGACACAAAATACTGCAATATCTCACCTGAATTTTCATGATTCGTACACCAAACGCTTTCAACTACTCTATAGAGTAAAAATATGTAACAAAACGTTTTAACTAATTTGCATAAAAACGTTGTTAACAGCTTAAATACTGATTGTGATGATTGGTTGTTATCAGATTTAATACATGTGCATGAAAAGCCAGAACTGCATAGCGATATGGATACCCCTTATCACATTGTAATATCAAAAAAAAAATCTGGGGTAGTATTTAAAGGCCCAATATACGTAACTTTCGGCAAAAGTTGAAGCGAAAATCAAGCCTAATAACTTATCATATTTATAGATTTAGCTAAGATTAACTGATATCAGCAATATTCAAGATGAATTCTTTCGCGGTTACCGGTACAGCAGCAGTTGAAACACGCTATTTGTAAACACACGTCCATTTCGAACCGTCTTCTACCTTCGGTTTGTTGTTGAAGTGGGCCCCACCTGAATGATTTTTAATTCTTTGGATTTTTTTCTGCTGAGTTTCTTGTTAGTTACCGCTCAGGTTTACTTTGTTTTAGACTTATTTTTGCATGGTTATCAACTGGATTTTTTTTCAGAGTTTTTCAGAATAACAGAAATTTCCCTGAAGTGGGCCTTTAATGGAGACTACAAAAACTTAATAGCTGTTTGATTGTTAAAGTTCTTTACTTCAAGTTTTCATCAATTAGATAATTCCTGCAAATAATGATGGTAGCTTGAATAATACTATTACAATTATAATGTACAATAAAAAAAGTTTACATCAAATATGTATTAACAACATATTCTTATTGTTTCTATAAAACATTTAAATGTTATAACGATAATGTAGTTACTATTACAGGATATTTTTATTTATTTACATAACTCATTTAAGTGTACACCAGTAAGCTACCAAGCACATGTGACTTGTGAACTTGTGATAGAGTTATCTACCCTGCACACACAGTTTAACAGCCTGAGTATAAATGTTGGATTGATGGAAATTGCCACAGAAATCATTTTATTCATAAAATTACACATACTTTGAAGCAATCACAGGACACCCATATGACTGTCTACTAAAAGACATTAGTTCATGAAATCAGCATACAACCATTATAATATTTCATCTTCTTAATTATTTCAAGTATTCTCAAACTCAATTATTATGAGCTTATTTCATCCTTTGAATCATTTTGGAAGAAAATAAGTCCTTCTTTCATATTTCTTAATTTTTTTTTGTAATACGCAATCATCAACAAACCTTACAATACCAAAGAATTATTGAAAATACTTTTAATTTCAAAATTTATAAAATACCACTGATAATATTTGATTCATATCACAACAAATTCACATTTCACAATCTGTCCAGCTTCAACTGATATTTCAATATTTATGAAATATACAACTGTTTTAAATTTCAATGTTTATGAAGTATAATAATTGTTTAAAATTTTATAATAATTGTGAATCCAGGTCCACAATGACCTCTGACCTAAGATCATGGTGACCTTTAACCTAGATGGCGAGTGGGTGTTTTCCCTCTAGAACTTGGTTGGCAAGCACATCGTCCAGGACTCCTCGGAATGACTCCACGCTGACGTGACCTTTCGGATGCTGCTTGGCCGCTGTCTGATACAAGGCCTCAACATTTGCTCCTGTCATCTTCACGCCAACACTAGTGAAGATTTCTTTAATCTGAAATTATAAAATCATAATTATTGTCATACCCATTCTTGTCATAATATATCATACTTATTTACTTATTTACAACATTTTTCGTCCAGATCCTTGTTTTGTTATCCTTCGGTATGTATTACGTTGCGTGTTCAATATAATTCATAGAATTATGAAAATATTTCAATTTAACATAAATTGTTATAATCACTAAGAATTCCCGTATTTCTTTATATGAAGACTTAATTTTTTTTCTTTAAGTATCATAACTTTGAGACCACCATTTATATTTTTAAACCGATTTAAAAATTGTGTTTGAGAAGCATCCCATGGGCCAGAATCGGTTTAAACCTTCATTTTGGGATGCAAACCTTCATCATAGGATGCAAACGTCAGAGAAGTGCACCGTGGGTTTCTGACGATGCTGTATACCTGGGGTAGATATAACTCACCTCCTCCAGTGTGCGGGGCAAGAGGAAGTCCTTCTCAAACACGCCTCTGCGGCTGAATATGGAGGGATTCATCAAGCCATACGCATCGGACTCATCCCCATAGTTTTTCCTATCATCCACCCTCCGGATCCTTGGACCTGGAAGGTCTGTTCGGATTGTGGGGACGCCATATGTCCTAAAATCTGAAATTAAAAGAAAAAAATAAAAATGAAATTTTATTCTTGAAATCTTTATACATGTAATTCAGTTTTTAGAAGTGATCACTGAAAAAATGACTGCAGGTAAAACAGAAATAATGGTTAGAAAACAATGTAATAAAAAAATGTTCATGTCATTGTTATTGTATTTTTTTTTATTTTGTATTAAAAACTTGAGAATTGATATTATGTTTTTTGTATCAACTAATTCACTCAAGCTCTTGATCAGGATTCCAAAAAAGCCTTGCATGTCTCAAAAGTGTAGTTATCTCCCTTGTTTGACATTTCAGAGCTGCATTGAAAAGTGTTTATGAAGCAAATTTGTGCCATGTTATTATGATGTCATTAATGGGAAACGTTATCTGATTGTTAAATGGTGCCTTAAATCATCACAAAAAACACTTCCCCAGAAGTCAATCTTGTATCCACCATTGTGGCCTATCAAGGGGAATAACAACACTTTTGGGAAAAGCCTATACATGTATACCCTACCAGGCCCTGGTTTCATCAATGTTCCTTAACTTGAGGAAACTCCTTAACTTAAAAATCTCTATAGGAAAGCATTACAGAATTTAAGGACAGTTCCTTAGGTAAGGATTTTCCCCTTAAATTCTGTAATGCTTTCCTATGGAGATGTTTAAGTTAAGGAACGTTGATGAAAACCAGGGCCAGATGGCAGCATTAATTCATGAGTTAAAAGCACATTTCATAATATGCATGCAACCATGGTAATGTAATCCTCTATGACGAAAGTTTACCGTAATATTGATATGAACTTTCTTGTAGAAAGGAGGAAATTGTTGTCTCTTATATATAGAGCTGGCCTCTGATCACAAATGTCTATAACTCATTCACACCTGAAATTTCATAATGAACTATTCCAATGTTTGAGTTGGAAGAGTTCAAATTTGTCTTCAGGGGTGAATGAAATACCAGACCATAAATTCCGTACCTCTCGTATCCACACCGCCAATGACAGCGTTGATCATGCTGGAACTGGTACGATGATTGCCGATAGCATTGTCAATCTGTTTCTGTAGACGACGTGGGGTGCTTTCCGCACTCTGAGGGGTCTTTGGCATAAGGTCTTCCTGTGATACTCGGACTTCACTTCCTGAGTGAGGCGTTCTGACATGGGGGCTCGGGGCAGATTTAGGGGTCACTGGAGTTTTCGGAGGTTCTGCAAATTAGATATACAAAAACCTATCAGAATGTGCATTTCTAATTCAAGTCTTATATACATGCAACGCTGAACATGATTAAATAATATACAAAACTCTGTAGCTGGCAGAGATTATGATTTTTTTTATATTTAACTTGATATTTATTTGTTTGATTTTAATCTAGAGCTCTACTCATACATTTTTTTCAATTTTTTTTAAAAAAAATTTTTTTAATTTTTTTAATTTTATTATAATTGATCAATTTCAAGATTTCTGATCTAGAAAGTTACAGTATTTCACTTTATGGTTTATATTTCTTATTGGGCGTCTTAAGTTCATCTGCGTCTGAGTTGATCTTCCATATGACAATGGTGATTTAGTATGAATTATTTTACAAATATGATAATTAATGGACCTTAATTGGTTCAGGTTCTGCAACTAAAACTTATCTTTGTTAAGTCCAAACTTACCTGTCTTGGGCCCAAAGCCAGATGGCATCTTGTCTTTCCAGTTGAGGAAATTAGAAAACTCTAGGTAGTCTATACAACCATCCCTGTTGGTGTCGCAATAGTCCATCAACTGCTCAAGAAGTTCGGGCTCTACAGGTAAATGGTATTGGATGCAAGCTTCTCGCAGACCCTCCATCTTGATCTTTCCACTCCCATCCTGCAATAAATGGTACTCAGGTGAGTCTAAGTTAAAAGATTTCCAAGTTTTGGATGAAGTTCTTGTGAATATAATGCATTGGCTAATTTTACAAACGGTATAATATCAAATGTTTGTTGTGCGTAAATATTTGTGGTTTTGTGGTTTCTGTTGCTGGCTGAATGGACAAAGAATGATAAATACTGTTTCTAGACATTTCAATTTGTTACTTTAGCATATCCACAAAGTATGTACCACAAAACGATTTAAATATACCAACTTACATTCCCTGTTATACCAGTACAAGATCTTCAAGAAAGGGAGGAGAGGGTTGTAATTACACAGTATTCAAATTGTCTAATATTTCTTAGGATCCCACATTTAAATATATATACAAGCTACCTTGGTATAAGAATATAGTCTCGTTCCTCGTCTTGTTCAGGACAATTATTCATACAAATTATATCTTATCTATAGTTACATAAATAAAGATTTTTTTTTCAAACAAACATTTTGTAAATAAACTTTGTTCCAGGCATTTTTCCAATATTTTATCTTTATTTGAAAATATTTTAGATGCATCAACTGAAAATCAAGGCTATCATCAGTCGAATCTGAACTGAAGAATTCCTAAATTCCTGCTGTTTAGACAATACTTTACCTTGTCATAATGTTTGAAGGCTGCCAAAAGATCCTGGAAATGGTGGTAGTTGGCTTTCTTGAGATGTTGTCTGATTGCAGCCATCACCCCTCGCTGTCGGTCCTTACCCCTCAAGTACGACCCCGGGGGTCGCATGTGTAGTAGATCACCTGCGCCATACTCATCTGCTTTGACAAGGATTCCAAAAGTGTGATCTGGGGCGACCTTCAGCGTGTCTTTGATCCTGTGTAAAATTAAGTTAGGAATAGTAGGTTATGATCATCATCATCATCATATCTTTATTTCCTCCAAAACAATGAAGAGTACAATAGACGAAAACAATTAGGTGCAGGTGACAAGAGAAACAAAAAATATATATATATATATAAGTGCAAACAAATAAGGATTGGTTTACAATTGATAATTATTTCATATCGAAAAGATAGCTTTATGGAAATGTAAGAGACAAAACAATCAGTGGGAGGTCGCCAGTAGGAAACTCATAAAATTGATTGCTATGTCAAAGCTTTCTTTACTGGAAGGTCATGTTAAATGCCTTTGCCGAAAAAATGAGACAGTCCTTAATAAAAGACGTGAGCGATTTAACATCGTCGTTAAAAGAATTACGAATAGCATCGCTTGGAGCACCAAGCAGAGTTGCCACTTGGACTTCCCTGTCTGACTGATCGAAGGACACATAAACATGAACGGGATATTCGTTTACAAATTTTGACGAAAGCCTATCCCGCAAATTTGCTAATTCAAATTCGGCGCAGTCTAACAAACAATGGGCGACTGCGTCATCAAATGTACCTTTACAGTTAGCGCATGATAGCTCGCAATCAGGTGGAGTAATCCACATTTTGGACACAGTTTTGCAGGTTGCAATAAAAGATGGATGACACTTTGAAAAGTACCAGATGACTGAAGGTTTCATTTCAGGATGGAGCTGTAGGAATCTCGAGAAATAAGGCGAGCGACGTAAACGAGTTTTCCAGTCATCTGATTCTTTACAAAGAAGGACACTTTTGACTAGGAATTTCCAACGCAATTTTGAAGGAAAATTACTCATATTAAAGAATTCAAGCAAAATATCATGAAAATTGTACTTGTTCAGTATATCAATAGCATCAACAATAAAACCCTTTTTTGCTTTGTGTACATTGAGACGTTTTTGATACAAGCGCAATAAAAACAATTGTTTAGATGTACAATTCGTATTGTTTCTACATAATGCCGCGAAGAAGCGAAGTTTACATTGATCTACATATAAATGAAATGACGATAAACCAAGCATACCCAATGCGATGTCAGACCTGGTTCTCAGAGGAAAATTTTGAATAAGTTTGGCACACAAGTGATGTACTGTTTCCAAACGCCGCCAATCTGAGTCTGTAAGCGAGTACCACAATTCACAGCCAAAAGTGCTTCGAGGGAGAACAATAGAGAGGTACAGTTTCACCCCTGTTAAAGGGTTGATACTAGGGCCAAATAAGTCACAGTTCAAGAGAGCAAAACATTGACCACGTAATTTTTGGATAACTTCATCAACATCGGGTCTACCTGGTTTAAACTTGTTTATACTAATCCCAACATGTTTAACATTTGTACACTCAGTGACGCCGCTGTCGCCTAAGTGCCACCTACGATTCGACTGTGAGTGATTACTAGCTCGTTCGTTAAAAACAACAATTACTGATTTGGAGGGATTGTATTTAAACCTCCAGTTACAACTATACTTATAACATATGTGCATGAGCATATCTAAGTTTTGTTTAGAAAGTGCAAGAAGACATATGTCGTCTGCTTGTGTAGGACACGTAATGTTAATATCACAAATGCTTAAGGAGTATTGAGACTCACAAAGATCGTTAAGTAGATCATTGATATAGACAGAGTATAGCCAAGGGGAGATAATACTACCCTGACGGGTTCCCTGGCATATCTTGAACATTTTCGACACAAAGTTTTGATAAATGACGACACTAAACATATCTTTATACAAAGACATAATTACACATACATATTTCCGACTGAAGCCCAAACGTGCGAGTTTGAGGAACAGACCGTCGTGCCACACGCAGTCAAAAGCTTTTGAAGCGTCTAGGAAACACGTAAATAACTTACTATCATGCTCAGTGGCATACTCAATGGCTTCATGCACAATATATGAAGTCATAGTACTGCTAACTTGCTTTTGGAATCCATGTTGCAAGGGATTGACACAAAAATGTTCTGAAGATTCTAGTCTAGTCAGTAACAATTTTTCATAAACTTTTAATACAATTGGCAGAAGCGAAATTGCTCTATAGCTATTTGGATCATTTTTTGCTTTGTTATGACCTTTATATAATGTGCATATCAAGCCTTGTTTAAGGGAAATCGGAACGTATTCTAATTTTGCAAAAGAATTAAATAATCTGCAAAGGCAATTATACAGAGAGTCACAAGCATATATTAGGTTTTCATAAACAAGTGAATCTACACCAGGTGCCTTTCCACGAGGAAGATTTTTACAGCAAGATTTGATTTCCTCAGCCGTAAAAACTATAGCAGTTGGCTCTTGAAAAGGGCCATTACTATGAAGAAAATCTGAAAGCTCGGAACTTACAGAAGTAGTGAAGTCACTGTCAAAGCAGCTGTCTACTGAATGCGAATAAATGTCAGCAAAGTACTCCCCCCAGTGCGACGCTAAGTCCGATGGATCTCTAAAGGTCAAGTTGTTAAACACCATTTCGGCTCCTGCAGATCCATTGGACACTCTGTTAGAACGGGCTTTGATAAGGGACCAAAATGAATTCAAGTTCATATCTGCTGCAACCTCAATATCTGAGTTCAAGTTCAGAAGATGATCCTCCGATAATTGGCGGTGCTTACGTCGGAATTTACACTTTGCTTCCTTATACTTTCGAAACGATGGAGAGTCGGGACCTCGAGGCCGACCTGCGTCATCCCAAATACACCTCAACTTCCACATCTCATTGTGTAAGTGTTTTAGTTCACCTTTCCAATAAGGCTTCAGGAATTTCCGGAACTTTTTCTTTTGAAGGGAAGCTGAAGAGACGTCTTGTAGGCATTTGATCAAGCAGTCAGTAAAAACATCAATGTCAGAATTTGAATTCAACTCGAGGTAGTTGAGATTGGACATCAAAATAAATCGACTAAGATTCTGGTTATAAATTACTGCACCTGTAGAGGCGGTGCCATCCGGAGAAGTCCATTTAAAAGTGGTGCGTTCCATCTGTGGACAGTCCACATGAGACACGGTAGGAAAAGTTATATCACAAAAGATGGGTCTGTGATTTGAGACGTCTAAGTAGGTCTGACCGCCAATGTGACAGTTCGAGATAAGATCAAGCTTCGTAGAGTCAACAACTACGTGATCAATAAGTGAAGAAGCTCCATCATCGGAGTGCACGTACGTAAATAAGGGGCCGGAACAGATGGATGATGTAGTTAAGACACACAACTGGTGACGATCCAGGCAATGTTGAAGACGAGCACCTCTGTTGTTGTGGTGGGTTGGTAGGCGAGGACCGCTAAGACGAGCGTTAAAATCCCCCATGATAATGATCGAGCCTTGAAGAGAAAAAGACTCGCACAGATTATCAATCTTGTCAATGTACTGGTTAAAAACTTCAGAACCATAGCTCGTGTTGGGTAGATACACCTGTATCACATGCCATACACCGGAGTTAGTAACAAGCTTTATAATCGTGATATGGTCATCGTCTGAATCAACCACGGTTATACGGTTCGACAACGCTTTTCGCCATAGAAGGGCTACACCTCCTTTACGCGTTCTGTGGCCAGCTAAGGAATGGGTTGAACAATCACAGATAGCGTTATAGTCGTAGTCGGAATGAATACTTTGCAGTAAGTGAACATTTTCTTCAAAAAGCCAATGCTCTGAAATCCCGCAAATGTCAACTTTTTCTGTCTGTAACGTATCGTGAAGGTACGAGGCTGAAGACATGATGCCAGTCACATTCCAGGTCATAATGCGTACAGAGGCCATCGCGAGGGCATAAATGCACAAGGAGTAAAGGAAAGAGTTACGGGTCATTTTCAACGTTTGATTTATCGTTGGTACCATAATATTGGTTATGTGAATACCACTTCCGAACACGAATACCTTTCGGCCAGAAATTATCTTCCCTCGTTTTCTTGACATCTGTAGAGAGCAGGTTAACGCGAGCGGAGACAGACTCAGAGTAACGGCTCTTAAGAATGCGCACAAATGTTGCCACAATACCTCTTTTCTCGAGATAAAAGCGAATGTCATCAGCGTTGCAGGTAGAAGACATACCACTCAAAAAGATGCGTGTTGTTTTTCTCCTCTTTGTGACGGCTACAAAACCACCCCCAAGGCCGTCGTTATGTGAGTTCATTCCATCAGGTGGATCAGTGTGGTGCAGTCGCTGAGCGCACGACCTTGGTTGGTTGTCTACATGATGAGCGTTCTCCAAGTCAGTTGTAACTGTTGTACAATCAGAGATTGAATCTAGGTTGGACTTAAACGGATGGGGTGATACCAATGGTGCTGGATTGCTGTCTGATTTACACGCCTGTGCGTAGGTGGGTTTCAATGAAAGCGGAGCAATAGGAGGAGGCTTGGTGTGGGTTGGCGGTGAAGGAGCGGGCGAGGTCAGAGAAGCTTTTACTGCAGGAGAGAGATCTTGAGGCGAAGATGAACGGGCAGAATCCTTAGGCATCGAGGACGAATAAGATGTGTTTTGAAGAAGCGATTTTACGTTGAACAGCTCTTTACCCAATTCCTGGCCAAAACAATGGATAGCGGAATCCGTTTTAAACCGAGTTTCTGCAGAAATGTTCACAAGAAAATCTTCATTTTCGCGCAAGCGAGAACTTACAGACGCCTCCAGGGCGTTTGACTGTGAAGAAATGTTTGACCTGAATTTCTCCAGAGACACCGTTTTTGAACACAATAAATGGACACGATCGGCAAAGTTTTTCGGTGGAGAGCCATGGGAAATCTCACTAGCAAATTGTCTGTCAATGATATCACAGGAGAGCTGCATTTCATGCTTAATACCAGCAATGTCTGTTTTGAGCTTTGTGTTTTCCTCCTTAATCGTTCTTACGGAATCTTTTATTTCGTGCATGCTTTTCATAATAGTCGCGATTTGAAGCAAAACTGACTCGAGCTCAGGAGAGGAGGAGTGAGCGACATTAATACCATCAAACTGACAAGGATTCTTCTCTTTCTGTGAGAGCATGTCATTGAGACCAACGTCCGTATCTCCGGCTAAAAACTGTTGAAGTTGGTAACAGTCGCGAGCATATTTACTCTCCGCAGAACCCTTTACGGTCGATTTCCTCGAAACAAGTCTCCCATTGGTACAACTGTCAAGCTTACTAGCCTTGTCGTATAATACGGAGCGATACCACTGTAACTTAGAATCTGAACTGTTGGTGATTGACAGTAATTTAGCAACATACATGTCCTTTGGTAGGGCATTTAATACTGAGAAGTCAATTTCATCGTTGCCTGAAACTTCACGGACGAGCGAGGGCTCAGGGAACATCGCATCCGTTGATCCAAAAGAGTCATTGGAGAACGACGTCTGACTTCGGTCCATTGCGGCGGTTGAGGAAAGGAGTATAAATACGCTATAGATAATGCGTAAATCCACCCGTATGGAGCCTCAATACCCGCGTAGTCAGGAGCCGGTAGAGCGTGACGCCTGAACGGCCAGCCCAGGTGAGCTATTAACGGTTCATGCACACATATATATATACACAATAGCGTACGGTGATGATATAAACAAGTGTCAATAGCTCAAATGTTTCAACAAAAAACACTCTTTAGACAGAACATCACGAGTGTAGGTAATGGCACCTACCTCTATGGCAATTCTCATTTCCAGAAAACGTCTATAAGACACAGAGAATGTCCGAACACATACGAGGCGTTAGGAGAACGAGCCGTCCGCGGGCGCCATCTTGCTGTTGTCTGTCCATCCATCTGTATGTCCATTCCTTTGTCTGTCCATCCATCTGTATGTCCATTCCTTTGCCTGTCTATCAATCAGTATGTCCATTTATTTGCCGGTCCATCCATCTGTATGTCCATCCCTTTGTCTGTCCATCTATTTGCATGTCCATTCATTTGTCTGTCTATCCATCAGTATGTCCATTTATTTGTCTGTCCATCCATCTGTATGTCCATTCTTTTGTCTGTCTACCCCTTTGTCTGTCCATCCATCTGTATGTCAATTATTATGTCTGTCTCTCCCTTTGTCTGTCCATCCATCTGTATGTCCATTCTTTTGTCTGTCTATCCCTTTGTCTGTCCATCCATCTGTATGTCCATTCCTTTGTCTGTCCATCCATCTGTATGTCCATTCCTTTGCCTGTCTATCAATCAGTATGTCCACTTATTTGCCGGTCCATCCATCTGTATGTCCATCCCTTTGTCTGTCCATCCATTTGCATGTCCATTCTTTTGTCTGTCTATCCATCAGTATGTCCATTTATTTGCCTGTCCACCCATCTGTCTGTCCATACCTTTGTCTGTCTATCATTTGTATGTCCATCCATTTGTATGTCCATCCATTTGTCTGTCTATTATTTGTCTGTCCATCCATTTGTCTGTCTGTGATAGCAGTTTAAGTTTGTCTGCAGCTTCCTGACTTTAAATTGTTCAACCATGAAACAATGAACATAAGTATTCCCTACATCTGTCATTGCTGATGAATGCCAAGGTTATATGTTGAAGCTCAAGGTCACTGCTACAGAATCATTGAGTGATGACAGTTTGTCCCTTAGACACTAGAATTAACTCATTCACCCCTGAAATTTCACAATGAACTATTCTAACCATTGAGTTGGAATAGTTCATGGGTGTCATCAGGAGTGAATGAGTTAAGTTCTTTTGTGTTTTGGACTAAATTTCATACGCGTATAATTCCCGATGTCACTCTGAGATGCAGGAAATCTATACACAGTACAATGTCTTTAGGATGTAGAATTAGTTTTCTGGCATGTCAATGGATTCATCAGCTTAATTTCGGTCCATATAGATATTTTTGGGTGACTGACTTGTCCATAAACTCCCATATTGCCCTCAGTGCCATGCAATATCTGTACAGGATAATATTTTATACATGATATATCTATACATGTCAATTATACACAGATGGCCTTCATGAACAGGCCATATATACAGGTACATGTAATATCTAATACAGATGATCTCATATATACAGGTGACCTCTATATACAGGTAACATCCAATACAAGTGACCTCTATATACAAGTAACATGTAATACAGGGGATCTCATATATACAGGTGACCTCTATATACAGGTAACATCCAATACAAGTGACCTCTATATACAAGTAACATGTAATACAGATGATCTCATATATACAGGTGACCTCTATATACAGGTAATATGTAGTACAGAAGATCTCATATATACAGGTGACCTCTATATACAGGTAATATGTAATACAGAAGATCTCATATATACAGGTGACCTCTATATACAGGTAACATCTAATACAAGTGACCTCTATATACAAGTAACATGTAATGCAGGGGATCTCATATATACAGGTGACCTCTATATACAGGTGATATCTAATACAGATGACCTCTTTACAGGTAATATCCAATACAGAGGATCTCATATATATACGTGTGACCTCTATATACAGGGTAATATGTAATACAGGGGATCTCATATATACAGGTGACCTCTATATACAGGTAATATCTAATACAGGTGACCTATATATACAGGTAATATCTAATACAGTTAATATGTAATACAGAGGATCTCATATGTATACAGGTGACCTCTATATACAGGTAATATGTAATACAGAGGATCTATATATACAGGTGCCCTCTATATACAGGTAATATCTAATATACAGGATCTCATATATATAGGTGAACTACATTATACAGGTAATATCTAATACAGAGGATCTATATATACAGGTGCCCTCTAACTACAGATGCCCTTCATATACAGGAAATATTTAAGCTACCGGTATTTAAAACTTATGTACTATTCAGCTAACCTCTACATACTGGTGTCCTCTATACAGATTACCTACATCATGTACAATCATAGAAAATACATAGGTGTCAACCTGAGGAAGACTGGAACCTCCAATGGGGGAGATCTTCCTCATTCCACACTTCCAATGAGGGAGAAAGTGTGTGAAATGCAACTGAAACTGCATTGCTCAATATGTATCAAAATTACTTAAAAAAGTATTCATTTGGTCAAGACACAACAGTGTTATGGTTATACACACACCCTGCAGTGACTAGGAGATTATTTAATCCCAGGATGTAGATTTTGAGTTTTTGAGAGGTTGGACTTAAATGAGGGAGATGAAGATTATCAAGGGAGACTTGTACATTTTGGACAAAATGGGGAAGTCTCCATCCTTATGAAGAAGGATAAAAAAAAATGGAAAAAGTTCTTACGGATCATGCACAGTTCCAAGCTGGGGCTGTGTTCTTTCTCGGAAATCATCAACACGTTTCGACACAATTTTGGTGGCCTTTTCCTGTTGAGCTTGTGACATCCACTTAAGAGTCTGGCGTACCTTCCGTCCATCATTACTGTGAGGTGTGGGGATTCCAAACTTTGAGCCAGGACTAAAGCCCATGGAGGTATAGTTCCGTTGGTGCTGCTCGCCGACATTATAGTCACTGTGAGTGTTTTTGTACAGATCGTGTCCCACAGCCGACTCCTGTTCCACTTCGGCATATGTTTTATTAGGATTAATTAGTCCACCTGCACCAATATCTGGAAAATAACAAAAGTAGTCCATTGATTACAACCTCACAGTACTGTTTCAGTCAATTGATCAAGTGATATATAGGCAAGCTAGAGCATAAGCCAATTAAAACTTTTGACTAATACAAAACTTTGGACTTAAATACATAAAATTACATAAATTTAATCACCTGACTAATATGTCAATAAAAGCACCTGACTAATACATCAATTAAAACAGCTAGCTAATATATTGAAAATTAAAACACCTGACAAATAAGTCAATTAAAACACCGGACTAATATGTTTATTAAAACACCTGACTTAAATATGTCAATTAAAACACCTGACTAATATGGTAAAATACCTGGGCACAGTTGTTCAAAGGGTGATTATGTAACTTGCAGGCGGTCACCCATCCAACTACTGACCACGCTCACCGTTGCTTAACTAGCGTGAACGGGTCCCGGGTTATACCGCATGACTGAAAAAGCTAGCTTGCCAGTTAGGCAGTATTTCCCCCTCATATACCTAGCTGGACATTACACTTACCTAGCTTAATCACTATTTAACAACATTTTTTAAACTTTAATAATTTTGTCAATGTACAAGGTAAAATCTTCCAATTTTGCATGTTAATTGACACTATTAGATATTTGATATCTGCAAAGTTGTTACTAAATCTATAGTTTCATTTTGAAGTTACAGAATATTTCAAATTTGCACTTATCACTGATTAAGCTAATCACCATTTGAAAAATTGGGCCCTGACTTAATTATAAGGATGTCCGTGCATCATACAGTGTACATGCAAGTCCACATACTTGCCAACCCTCCCTATTTAGGAGGGAGACTCCCGATTTTGGACCCTAAAATGTTGCATTTTCAACTTTGGAATTTGCTTAACTGTTCCTATTTTTAAAGATCTGATGATTTCATCTGAAAGAATAGCTCAAAAGAAGCCATTTAAAAGTGTTAATTTTCCTCTGAATGTACATGTATACATATTATTTATGTTTTCAATTCTGAGCACGCATAATCTCCCCCATGGAAATTTCAAAAAGTTGGCAAGTATGAGTCCACTCTCAGATTATTGATGAAACAAAAACACTTTGAGAATTAATTAACCAACGTGGTTGGCAGATGACCTGTTGCCCACATCTTTTCATATTTCTCTACAGGAAATAACCCATAATGCATAAATTAAGGACATAAAAGATTCAGCTGAAACCTAAATCGCCATACTTTAAAATCCTGATACAAAGTCAGGCTATTCGTTCTTTCATCACCATATGGACTGAATAAACTTTCAGACAAATTAAATGTTCGCCAGGGTTTTCCCTGACGCACAAAAACCTGCATTTTGACGCCTAAAATTGTCAAAGGACTCCCAAAATTGATGAAGTTTTACTATATATATTTGTGATGGGAGTCCCAGGACTTCTTAGATTTTAGGGTCCTAGGGAAAACCCTGGTAAGCGGCTTCGTACCTAATTCTGTTGGGATTCCAAATGTAAATTCATCTTTCTTAAGTCCCTTTGGTAGACAAGGGGTCTGATTGTGTGATGTTCCAAGAGGGGCTTTTTGATGACTGGCATAGATAAATTCCTTCCTTTCAAACTTTTTCTGTTGGAACAAAGTTTTTGGGTTGGGGTTGGCCAGCTCGCCTGCATTCGCAGAAGACTGTGTGTTGATACCATGACACATGTCCTTCGCCCATTGTCGATGAGGGTCAGAAGCTTTGCCGTAAAACACTCTCATCTGACCAGCATCTGGTCTTAGCGTGGCTCTAAACCGACGAATAACATCTGCCGAAGGAGGCTGAAACATCAAGTTTTTATTTTAAATACAATCAAGACTGCCTTTATCATGAACTGTTTTTCATACTAGTGTATGTATAACAGGAAATTGTTGTTCGTACTTTCCCTTATAGTTTGATGCCATTTAGAATAGATCATTTCAAGACACAAATTTCCATTTGCCAAACGATATCTTAACTCTCAAAAATTTTCATTTAATTAAGCTATTGTATACAACGAAATTTTCCCCCAATGAAAATGTTTCTTAGTCTCCAAACAACGAAATTTTACCTCAACGAAATTAAAAAGTTTTTACAGTATTGATAAATAGTATGCATGATCATATAATATATCATCTAAATTTCTTTTAATTTATTTTATTGTTTCAATAATAATAGCACCCATGAATACCATGACTGTTCATGCATAAAAGAATAATTTCATGCTATACAGTACTATGACAGTATGTACATATAGTATACAGCTGCAATACTTATATCGGGAACTGGATCAGTATAAAAGAAATAATATTTCATATTTATACAGATGTGAAAGTAACAGTGTTACTGTATATATACTATATATATATTCAGTGTTAAGTGTCTTGTTCGTCGGTTCTAGTCTTGGTCAAAAATGAAAATGCCACATGAATAAGCACTATATCTTTTTCATACCAGTCAATTTTTTAAATCATGTCCATATTATACACTGAATTTAATTGAAAAATAAATTCCACAAGTCAAGTGTTTTATTTCGCAAATGTATCAACTTTTCACAACCACAACTGAAAAATAAATCCATAGACTTTGCTTGATACAAAGTTATGCATTGAATGGATGATATGAACTATAAAGGCGTACTGTAGGCCTATACTCACCCTATCCTCTCTTGGTTTCAGACATGATAATGCTGAATCACCTGTTGCCGTTAACTTTCCTGCCTAAAATAAAAGAACATATCCATAAAATTGAGGTCATCTTGGGTCATATTGAGTACTGTTCCCACCAAAAATAACATTAAATTGTTATAAGACTGTAACATGCAGGTGGTTACCATCCAACTACTGACCACGCTCACCGTTGCTTAACTAGCGTGTGAATGTGTCCCCTGGTTATACTGTATTACTGAAAAAGCTAGCTTGCCAGTTAGGCAGTATTTCCCTCTCATATACTTAGCTGGACATTACAAGACATCATCACCATCATGGTATGTCTTGACATCGTCTGCATCGTTTGCTATATAATGAATAGTAAATGACATAAAATAACTGGTGTAACATCTGAACTTTCTACATTGTCACGTTTTGTTGAAGAAACAGCCCCCCCCCCCCCCCCCTAATTTCCGTGCTATAGATAATGTATGTTCCATGTAAATAACATATTTCTCTAGGCCTAATAGAAATACTTACTGGTCTAACATCTGGTGACCAATCCTTGCATTTCCCTGCATAAATGCCGGTCGTCTGTATTCCTGGTAATGTTACTGAAGACATGTTTATATGCACCTCTGTCAAACAAGTTGACACGAATCAATGTTGCAAAATTTCACTATATAAAGGATTCAATACGTATTATTTCCTTCTTCCATTTATCGATAAATTCAAAAGTTGTTTTAACTGTCTCCTTTATCTGAAGGCTGTTACCCGACGATAACGCGGGTGAACCCCTTCCAGAAACAGCGGAACCTGCAGCTTCTTGACACTTTGTTGATAAAGCCTTAGCAACAGAGGTAAGGTCATTGATAGAGTAACTTCCGGTGTTATTTTCGTATCCAGTTAAATACTAATATGCTTACATTTGATACAAATTGTATATTTTCTGAGTAAATCTTTCACAAAAAATAAATTCTTGAACCAATTGTAAATGTTTAAACATAATAATCCCTTCTTTGTAAAATAATGATGCCAGTATTACCTCTTTCGTGCCAGGGGAGGTAACCCTTATATCACTGCACAAGAGCGGAGCCAGAACTTTTTCATGGGTCTAGATCTGTCGCCATGTCAGATTTCCAGGTTCTTCTGCCATATGTTTCCTCACGACATTAAAGTAGATAGTAGATACCGTTCTATTTATAATTATATACAGTGACGTGCCAAAAGTCTCTCAATTTTTCTTATTTTGCTATAATATTCTTCGTATTTCCAGGGACATATATATACGTCCCTGGTATTTCCAACTTTTTTCAATAAATATTCCTGACATCGTTAATGGATGGATTTTGGCATTTTTTTTTGTCATTAAGTACAGAAATATCCAAGGTTAATTCCTCTCCAAATATTTATTTAATTTTCCGTTGTATATCTATGGAGTTAAACAGAATTTTCTATATTGCTATATTGCCGTGTGACGCCATTTCTCTATATAACGCTACCAAAATGACGTCCCGAAAATTGGATGTTGTAAAAAAATTATGATTTATCAGGTCATACATAACGGAAAACAGTGAAAATATTAGGAGATGAAACAGGAAACAATTCTCTATAAGTACACAAAATTTCATTAAAAATGATCCATAAACAAAGTCAGGAAAATTCATTGAAAAAAGTTGGAAATACAAAGAATAACGTTATATATATAGCAAATTAAAAGAATTGAAAGACTTTTGGCACGTTACTGTAAATATTTTTTATTTATGTCTTCTCTTGTACTTTAGGTAGATTATCTAAATGCCCATATAGAATCGTTTGTTTTCTTTTGTATGATTATAAATGCCTATTTCATTTTGATCATTTATTTTTTTCTCTGGAGAATGATTGTTATTTCCCCTAACAATAAAAAAAGTACTACTTTGCTCGTTTCTCATAAAAGATATAAAAAACATATCGCTACAGATTGGTGTCAAGTTATACAGGAGACTTTCGACTATCTGAACACCTTTCTAGAACTAGGTCAAAATCGTCCAGATTACGAGTTTTCCGGGGTGCCCATATACAACAGGTGTAAACTTACGCGATCATTAGTGTTTCTGTCAGTGAACACTGATACGATAATCTTATGTAATGGTGTAGCTCATAAAATATATAGTTATTTTTGCCCCCTAGTCAGTCAGTAATTGGTTTGTGACAGTCCTGTTGTAAAAAAAAAATTAAAAATGCCACTGATTTAAACTAGAAGCAGACGGGGTCCAACGACAGTCCCGGATCATGGCCAGAGTTAACAAGGAAACGTCCTCGATATCTAGGGATAATGTTCACCTACGCTCTCAACAACCCTGGGGTATCTCATGGCAAAGCTGAAGGCTCCTTGTGCGCCATTGTTGATGAAAACAAAATAGATAGCGTAAGTAAAATCCATAAAAGTACTCGTCCAGAAAATATCCCGGCCTGGCCCTGGTTTCATTAACTTTCCTGAACTTGAAAATCTCCATAAGAAGTCGTTATAGACTTTAATTGTCAATATCTAGATACCGGGACAAAATCGAATGCTCGTTGATGGACTTATACATATTCAGTATTTACTGGTATTTGCTACAAGTTTCATAACTTTTTACAAGATTTCCTTACCTAAGGATTTTCCCCTTAAGTTCTGTAATACTTTCCTATGGAGATGTTTAGGTTAAGGAATTTCTTTAAGTAAAGGAACACTGATGAAACCTGGGTCAGCTGGATTTTAAAAGAACTGGCACCAGAAGTCTTGATGAATCTGAAATACACCGTAGTTTAGGTCTAAAACTCGCTGTAACAAATTATCAGGTCCCTGTGCCCAAAAGTGTAAAATTACTCTAAACACCCTAGTTTAGGTCTAAAACTAGTAGCGTGTTCCATTTGCGGAACGTTCCGGTTGTGCCAACTTGTAATTGGTTTGCTAAATGGAACAGAACGTGCCAAATTCAATTCGTTCCTGCGGGTGAAAATATAATAATCGAAAATGAAAAAGCAACAACTTTTCCGGAAATAACCAAAACGGTTCCGTCATAAAATCCGCAAAACAATGCGAGTAATCCCTTTTATTTACACATTTTACACACTATGATGCCACTTAGAGATGGTAGTGATATATTTTACTGGTGAAATGTTGTTTAACTGGTTATAGATATAGGTCTATTTACAATTTATTGAACATTTGAAACGAAAACCTTTCACTGGCCGCCATATTGGATCCAACTTGGTACCCTCAAATGAGACGTTCATGATCAAGACGAACCGGTTCCTTCCTGCGGAACGTCGTGTACCATTTAGCGGAACGTCTGGTTCGTTCCGCTCAGAAATGGAACACGCTATAGATGTAGCAAATGTTCACGTCCCTGTGCCCCGAAAGAGAAAAATTGCTCTGTAAGCACCCTAGTTTTGATCCAAAACTAGCTGTATCTGTGATTTGCATCACATTATCGCTTATGAACTGTGAATCCATTTCACTTGCCGCGTGATCCATGATAATTAATGAATCTGTGGGGTGGCATCGTCGAAACCCCACGTGACACTGTTCTTACTTTTGCAACAAAAGCAAACGTAAGAGAAGTGTCACGTGGGTTTTCGACAATGGTGGCAGGATAGGGTGAATTTTTGTAGACCGTGAATAGTGGCATTAAGATTTGATCTGGTTGTGCTCAACGAGACTTTTATTTTCTAATTTTTGGTTGAGGTTTGCCTGTACTGTCTGTTTTCTCCTTTGAGTCAGAGACGTATTGCTCTATACGTGTCTGGTTGAGCGTAAAGACATTTCGAAGCGTCTTTTTAGAGATATATACTTGTAGGCCTATATGATGCGACATATCCGACTCTGGATGGCTTCGGATATGGAATGACCACTTGACCTTTTGTTTTCCTCTATAATGATGTTGTTTGGGACCAAATTCCGGAAATTCATGGGCCTATCAATATCGTTTATCGATGGATTTTGACAATTTTTTGTCATTTGGTACACAAATATCCAAGGTTTCCTCTCATAATATATATATAGATTTATTTAATTTTCCGTTGTGTATTTATGGAGCTATACAGAATTATCTACATTGTTGATTTCCGTGTGACGCCATTTCTCTATATAACGCTACCAAAATGACGTCAAAATGGCGTCCCGAAAATTGGATGTTGTAAATAAATTATGATTTCTCTGGTTATAGGTCCTACATAACGGAAAACAGTGAAAATATTATGAGATGAAACAGGAAACCATTACACAATTTCATTAAAAATGATCCATAAACGAAATCAGGAAAATTCATTGAAAAAAAGTTGGAAATACAAAGAATATATAGCAAAATTTAAAAAAAGAAAAGAAAGACTTTTGGCACGTAACTGTACAGGCCTTTATGATGCGACATATCCGACTCTGGATGGTTTCGGATATGGAATGACCACTTGACCTTTTACTTTCCCCTATTATATGATGTTGTTTGGGGCCAAATTCCGGAAATTCAAATTCTTAATGCCATGGGCCTATCAATGTGGCTTTTCTCCTAAGCTTGCAGATTGATCTGTGACTATACATATTGTCTTACACTTATATTGTATATATAATGAGTAAATTGTGCGCCGTCCTCGATATATACTATATATACAAAGTCATGTATGTAGGTCTATATAATTTATACCCAGGCGTTGTACGTACGTTCATCAAAGAGAACTTCTGGTCCACATTCATGATCAATCTTTCATATCACTTTTGGGGCAAGAAAGTTATTAAATTCGGTGTTTGTCAGTTGCATGCATAATATATCAATATATTTCCAAATAAAAATATATTTTCAGAAATTGAATATCAATTTAAATATAATATATAGACTATATATTTCAAATACGTTCAAAGGTTTTCTACACATAAACATTTTATACAGTATATTATACCAGGGACGTATATATGTGAGACCCCTCACATATACGTCCCTGATTATACGTATATATATATCCCTAATTTGTATAGCGGGTGCGGCTCAATATTTCGGGTTAAATTTATGAAGAACGTATGTTGTAAAAAAAAAAATACCTCGACCTGAAACATGCATTGAACTCTACATAAAGGGAGTTTATTATCGGACAACTCGAGAGCTGTACATGTTCGTAAGGAGTCTGAGAAATCGATAAATGTCGAACGAGAAAAAAAAGCAGAAGAAACACCGACTTCCGACATGACGTCATTTTCTATGGGGTGTCTTTTTGCTGCACATGGTAAGGGTATTACTACGCATAATATAATTTTAGAAATTTGATTAAAATATAACGATGAGATGAAGAGGATGAGCAACAATATTTTCTATGATACATATTCAGTCTCCTTTAGTAAAAGCTTGTTTATTTGTTCGTTAAAACCATACACAATTTAGCACTACTTTTAACAGCGGAAGAATATCCGTTTCGTCATACAGCGGCTGCAACGACGAGAGGGTGTTTCTGCGTATAATTTTGACAGATAGAGGGATTGGACCGTCATTTTCAGCCCTCTGTGTTAATATACATCATTATTGGAAAGACTCCTCCCTTGTCAACTGTGGTAAGACATAACGTATGTTTGCCCCTTTGAAACAATGCAGAAAATTCCTCAATGACTGGCACACTTACGATTTGACGTCAATGCAATGGCCGACATTTGGTCTTCCTTGTTTACAAAGTTGCCTCGATTCGTTTGTTTTCTTTCCTTGCTTTCATGATAAGAATAATGCACCAATATAACATCGAATAATCATCGGAATTATATGTGTTACCTAGGCCCTTATTTCAGATTTTATCGTATGTTATATCCCAGTGAACCTAATTATGAGAATTTTTACTGTCCCCATTTCGAAGACGTGCCAAATGTTCAGCTGATTGTGACTCATCTAAATGTGTTTTATGTAACCAATGTGCTTTTGTTTACATATGATTTTAATATTGAAAAGAATGTTTTGATAATGAACCCGGTGATTGCATACTATAGACAGCTTATATACCTGTGCGAGTAGTCTCATCAAGCTAGGATTGATTTTTTTTCTCTGTTTATGAATGTCATTGGAAACGTGATGTACCACACTAGTCTACAGTTCCTGTTTAGTTTGTCTATTCAACTGTCTCAAACCTTATAATCTTATTCTAATTAGATGATATATAAGCCTGAAGTGTTTGGTAAAGTCTGAACTTTTGACGTAAGACTGAAGCTTTAATTGTTTGGCAAAGTCTGAACTTTTTCTATGCTAGACATTATGAAAGGCAAAGGCTATATTTACACGGCTGCTGGATACCTAAACAGAAAGATTTTTCCCAGTAGCCGGGTTCACATCTCAAATGACTTTTCCATCAGAAGAAGGTTACACAAAATAAGAGCAGAAAGACTGTTTGCTAGGAGCCATGTGTATAAACGTACATAGTCTGGTCATACCCAAATCAGTCTGCTCCCCTAGTCCTAGTGTAACAGGAGAGGAAAAATGCACGGCCAGACCGGGGTTCGAACCCGGGACCTTCCGAACTCTAGACAGACGCTCAACCAATTGAGCTATCTGGTCACCTACGATGGAACCGCTCTAGATCCGCTACATTCCTCCCTCCTTGAACAAAGTCTTCGACCCCGAGACATCACCATTTACAACCCAGGTTCGGGTATCCCCTTGCTAAGTATGCACCCAGTTCTTGAAACAAGGTTGGTCACATGCACCAAATGTAACAGGAGAGGAAAAATGCACGGCCAGACCAGGGTTCGAACCCGGAACCTTCCGAACTCTAGACGGATGCTCAACCAATTGAGCTATCTGGTCGCCGATGATTGAACCGGTCTAGATCCGCTACACTAGGCCTCAAAATGATTATCGAGTCATTGTTAATCACAACAATTTCGGTTTGGACTAGTGGAAATTCCTTGCATTTCAATATATTTGTTATAATAAACACAGTATTTTGCTTGTCCAGACTAGTGCTTGAAAATGTTACTGTCACAGACTGCCAAATCGTTTGTTAGGTAAATTCATAGTAAAATATATCTATAGGCATTGCTTGAAAGATGAGACCTTAACACAGAATCATGTTATTTTACTTGTCAGAAAATATTACCACAAACGGCACTTCATTTTGCTAAAATATGACAACATATCCGTCACTTAGGCATTTAAATGAATGTAACTCAATATGTATGCCTTGTAATTACAAATGATAAACATTGCAAATTCTCTAAATCTGTATGAATTGGCAATATTTATTCCTGCTTGTCACTTCTTGTCTGAACACCATATATGGAACGGAGAGTTACATTGTTCAACAAAATGTTGATAGATACTTTGTGTGTACACAGAATTAAATTTTTAATGGAACCTACAGCAAGTTTAGTGGTCACGAATGATTTGAACGTCTGTCAGAATGCAATCAGGAGCTCATTTCTGTTAAGAAATCAATAAATATTGATCATGACCTACATTTTGGGACGGTTTTCCAGTTAATGGATTTGCTACGAGGATAGTATACTTATAACTGATCATGAACCATAACTGGGTACTCCGTTACCCATTCCAGCCCTAGAACAAGAATATAATCTTCCTGTTTCTGAAGGCACCCTGTAGCCAACATGCAAATGAGTTAACAAATGGCCTAGCCTGGCCTCCATACACAAACAATTGAAAACCGAAATTTCTTACTGAGAATTTATATAGGAATTAATTTTTTTTTTTGTAAGCACACAGTACTATTATAATAGTAATGAGCTTATTTAAGTTGAATTTATAATGTTTCATTTATGTGTTTTTTAATGTTCTAAATATTAAGTTATGACTTTCTGATGATTATTTTGTACTAAATCTTTATATTTTTCAGAAAAAAAATAGTAATTGCAAAGAATCTGTTGTGAACAGCAGCAACCTGTGAGAAAGAAGACCATTCTTGTTAGTTTCTGGTCCACTGAGGGCCAGGTGTATAGAGAAACGACACTGAAAACTTTCACAGAACTCTGATATGGCCAACCGTGCTGGTGCACAGAGACCCAATGGGGCCACCCAGGGAAAAATTTGTCAGTTCAAACTTGTTTTGCTTGGAGAATCCGCTGTGGGAAAGTCAAGTTTGGTGTTAAGATTTGTGAAAGGACAGTTTCACGAGTACCAAGAAAGCACAATTGGAGGTAATGCATCTAAGTTGTATATTAAAAAATCGAGCAGTGATCAATCTACGTGTGAGTCCAGAGTCCAGTACTCGTAAAATTATGATGTGACTCATAAAAATTTAACATTGTGGGACCCATCATTTTCAGCAATATGTACAAAAAGGAAGGACTCATGAAAATAAATTGTTGTAAATTGATCACTGATTGAGTATAGGCAATTCAAGATATTTTGGATTGCAGAACAAAATATAATTTCAATTTTTCTGCAGAAGGGGGGAAGGGGGTCAGAGGGTTTTCATTAGGAAGGGGTGTTGCTTACAGCGAATAATATGGTATGTGACTCACTGACTGTTGTGACAAAAAATGTATGATTCAGGTTTCAAAAGTTGGTGAAATTCACCTTTAAATTACTGCATGCATTGTTGCATGTGACATTGAATTGACAAGTGATGATCAGTGTGACAATGCTATGACCTTAATATAAAACATTGACTCATTGTCATTCACACCTGAAATTTCCAATTGAACTCTTTAACTTTTGAATTGGAATGGAAACTCAAGAGAAAAAGTCCTGTACTAGAATAGATAATTGTAACATGTTTATAATTTTGTGTCTTGATAAAGGGGCTGGTAGGCTTGAAAATTAGACAATTTATTTGTCTGTGCAATTGCTAATACTTCAACAGTTTACTGTTAGTCATATATGTTTCTATGTGGATGTATACTGTACATATGCATGACAATAGTTATGTATAAATCCCAGTTATATACATACAACTAATAATATTATGTACATGTGCACATCACACAAGGGAAAATTAAATAAATAACTTAATATGTAAATGATTGGGGACTGGAACCATCTACATTCACATACATGAACCTAGATGTACTTACACAATGCTGTGAGTGTGAAAGGTCATCATCATGACACTTGACATCTAAACAGATCCCGTTTCAATTTATACAAATGCTTCGAAAGTTTTTTATCAGAGATTGGTACAAGCTGTACGTGTCAAGTTCTTGATGATATTATGTGATAAATAGCACAGACACAATTTTACATCATTGGTGTTTTGTTACGGTGAATTTAACACTCACAAATTCGAGTTGATTTCTGAAATTGCAAGTAGAAATTATTGTACTTGCATTTTTTAGTGAGTGATTATAATGCCTGTTGAAAGGTGTATACATTTTGCAAATCTGTACACATGTCAGAAAACATCATCAAAATTATCAAACAAATCGTAAAACGAAACCACATATGAATACACACACAAATAATGCAATGTCTTAAATGTAATTTGATCACAATACAACTGTTATATTTTACATCTTGACAAATTTAAGCTAAATTCTAAGTTAGCCTGATTCAGAATGCATCATAGACTAAGAGCTTTCATTATCCACTTCAAAATTGCAAGTAAGTTTCTAATTTGACGAGTTAAAATTTAACCCACTTGCCACAAAATGTTTCAATGTTAAATTATACCCCTGCGGTGGAGTACGGTAAAATTACTATATACTGGTTAATTATTTCTGACATTCAAAGCAGTTCTTTTGTTGGTTCAGAGAAAATACAAATATATATGTATCAACTACTGTAATATCATACACATGTACATTATGTAAATTACATAATTTTTGTTATTAAGCTGTAGAAACACTGATAAAATGTAATTGTCTGAAAAATGGCTTTGACAATTTGAAACTACAAAATATATACTGTACATATTGGTACGTGCATACATATTCATAATGTATGGTAAATATGTACTATAAGTTTTTATCCGGTTGACTGTTCACATGCTATATGGCTTGAATTATTAATTTTGATCTATATCTATGTATTCTGAAAATGAAATCAGCTTCAAAGTTAAAGCTGGTTGCTGTACATTTTCTGGCAATTATAGCAATAGCTTGATGTCAGATGTGTACATATATATAAAAATTATGCTTTTTAAAATAGGATAACAATTTATCATTGATTAAACTTACTTCCTGTCCACAGCTGCATTTCTAACACAGACAGTGTGTTTAGATGACACAACGGTAAAGTTTGAAATCTGGGACACTGCAGGACAGGAACGCTACCACAGTTTGGCCCCAATGTACTACAGAGGAGCACAGGCCGCCATTGTTGTATATGATATTACAAACCAAGTAAGCTATAGTCCTGATCACCAATTAAGGGAAAACATTTGTTTGATGTACAGTATATTGTCATAATGATTATATTATGAATCTTCTAATTTGATTTGTTGTGATCACAAGGGACCGCTCTTGCCAAGTGGTTGAGGTGTCTGGCATTCTGCTTCCACTAGCCCTCCATGCCACCTAGCTAGGCCTCTTGGTCGCAGGTTTGAGACCTATGTGGGGCAGTCCCCAGGTACTGGTCATTGGTCGTTAGTTTTTCTACAGGAATTCCAGCTTTCCTCCACGACAAAAATCTGGCATATGTCCTTTGATAATTAACTTTGAATCAATTTTAAATTTGGAAATTTTTATTATTGCAGAAGTAAAATTCTTTATGAAGATTTTGAATTTTTATGCCCCCGCCATGAAATGGGGGCCAGGGTATATAGTGTTACCAATGTCCATTGTTTCCTGTCCCATGGTAATGTAAACAGCTTAATTAAATAATTACCGATACGATTTTCATCAAACTTCACATGTATACAGTTTGTATAATAAGTTTCATATCTTGTTGTGCAACTTGCTCTTTTTTCCGGATCAAGCATCCAAGATGGCAGCCATGACCCCAGATTGGCTAAGAACATTTCCTGTAATAAATAATCTTCTTCTTTATGGATTATGATGAAACTTGATCGGATGAATGATAATGTGATGGCACTCATAAAAAAAAAAACAAAAAAATATGGCATTATGATTAAAGATGGCCGCCAAATAAAGGCTTCTTGGTCGACTGGGACATTACTGTCTCACAGACAGTTTAAAAATCTGTGTATCAGTTTAATTGATCATCAGTATTGTTGCCAATTACAGATTTTTTGAGATGTGAAATTTTCATTGAAAATATATGTCGTCCCTTAGAATATTAATGAAGGGAGACAATCCGAGACATGCATGCATATTTTGTATTATTACAGGTTCTTGTTTTAGTTTGTCTGATTCATGTTAATGTAATACTTTTTGTCTGGGCCATAACTTATAAACTGTTGAAGATATCTTGATGAAAGTTGCAGTATATCTACATCAACCACTGACAATGTAGAGTGTGCATGCACTGTCATGAGGTCATTTTGACCTTGACCCCAAGCTTAGTCAAAGGTCATATATATATTGCAGATTTTTAGTGCTCTTTTCCAGGCTTTAGTCATGATAGATACTTTGATGAAACTTTTAGTATAAAAATGTACCAGCATCACCCGTTGAGGATGTGTAGTGCACTATATCATGTGCTCATCATTATCTTGAGACTTTCATTTAAAGTTGAGAGCTCAAGGTCAAAATTGTTTGATTGTTTTAAAAAATTCAAAGATGTTCACCAAGTTGATACAAATGGTACCTCATCACTATGTCTAACGTTACTTATAAATAACATGTTATTGTTTTGAAGGACACATTTGGAAGAGCTAAGACTTGGGTGAAAGAACTACAAAGACAAGCCAGCCCTAACATTGTGATAGCTCTAGCTGGCAACAAGTCGGATCTCTCTAACAAACGAATGGTCGAGTACGAGGTAAATAACGCACATTTATATAATGATAAATATATGTGTATTAATATTTGTATGTATTTGATATATGATCGTGCAAAACATTTGTTGGTTAGGATCCTGTACATGTAGTGGATCATACCGTCGATATTACTTACTAGACCATATGTATGTATTTGATATACATGTATATAGAGAATCTTTCATGAGTATCACCATAATATGGAATTTATTAAACAAGTTCAATAATTTAATATGTCATGGGCCTATAGGCGAGTAACGTATTAAATTATCTAAAATTATTAATAAATTTCATATTATATTGACATGAGTGTAAGATTCCATTTGATCACATATCTTATATGTGTATTCATGAAAAAATATGAAATCTCTCAAATTCAATTCAAAGAATGAAAAATTTTACTTTGATAGGTACAAAAATGTTTATTTTTTGTTAGTTATGTGATAAATATATTTTTCCCTGTCTACTTTGTTAGAGATTTTAATAGAATTCATTGACCTCAACTACCAGTTTTTTAAATTCTTACTTTTCTGATATCATACCATCTAAAAAAAGTTAAAAGTAATTTAATATCAGGAAGCTCAAACTCATTACCAGTACCACCTGTATTCAATGTGTTTGTGATATTTTGTATGTCATACCAGGGTATGTACTGTACATGTATTTCTTGTATTAATAAAGCCCCTATAATATAACCTACATTCATAAAGCCCAAACTCATTTAATATAAAGAAATCGGTATTCTGCATATTTCAGGAAGCCCAAGCGTATGCGGAAGAAAACAGTTTGTTGTTCATGGAGACGTCTGCTAAGACAGCAATGAACGTGAATGATATATTTTTGGCAATTGGTAAGTCTTTCTTTTAATTTATACATGTCTCAGATTCATTTATAGTTGAATTATGTTCGCCAATTTTAAGTAACTTTGAAGTAAGAATTGACAACTGCAGTTTGAAGTCATAACACTTCAGTGTGATAATTTATTATAGCAAAGCGTTAACCGTTCCTCATTAGGAAACTTTCTCGGAATCTCCCTTATTTAAGTCCAAACTCGCACAAGATCAAAAAATTAGATCCTAGTTACTGCAGGGTGTGTGTAATGACCATAACAGTTGTGGCTGGTTCAAATGAATAATTAAAAGTTATTTTCGTACTTAAAAGAGAAAGACAAATTAAGCAATACAGTTTCAGTCGCATATCAAACACTTCCTGCCTCATTAGAAAGGTCATCTCCCTCATTGGCAGGGTTCTCATTAAAAGCCGGTTGCCGGCAAAAGTAGCCTGTTATTCAACAACTTTGAACCGGCTATTTTTCAGAATTTTATATATGTCGACATTACAGAATGTGAAAATTCAACCAGCTATTCTTTCGAAGTCAACCAATTATGCAAAACTTAGTGAGAACACTGATTGGAGGTGTCAGAGGTTAAAAACTATGTTTATTTACAGCCAAGAAATTACCGAAAAATGAGGGTGGCGGAGCAGCACAGCCGCGGCAACAAGGGATGAAGATTAACAATAGCGAAACGAGTCAAGCGTCGGAAGGTGGATGCTGCAAGTAACAAGCAATGTGATTGGACAATGCAATGGGACTAGACATGTGGTCCAGTGGAATAACGGACTCCCAATGGGCTTTTTATTGAAGAATTATTTCAGATGAAGCTAGATGTGACCAAGACATGATGTCTGTGTAGCCTGTCTGTACCATGCTACGTGTTCAGGATTTTAAAAGGTTGTTGCGTTGTATTGTAAGGGCAACAGATAGATTCTACCTTTTACTAAAGAAGCAGGATTTGTCACACATAATGAACTTAATTTTACCTTTGACTTGTGGAGGTCTGTAGTCGTAAACCTGATTTAATGTTTAAATTATGAGCAAATACCATAATTTTTTGGGTCGAAAGTTTCTATCAAGATTAACTGTTGCATTATTGCGAGAGATTTTTGAGGAAACTTCGACACAGATTTTGGTAGTTAATTTTGAAGGTGTGAGGGATGACGAGTCCTTGATTTATAACAGGAGTTTTTCTTGAAATCAAAGATTTTCAGATGTGAAAGGTTTCTTTCCTTCTTAACACTATAAAGAGACCTGATTGATAGGAGAATGTAGGAAGATATTTCGCCGGCATTTCTTTGTTTTTGATATTTTTGTCTTCTGATATTTTTTAGCTCAAAATAAAAAAAAAATTACTAAAGCCACAATATACCTATAATATTAAAGGTTTGAAAAAGACAGATAATATATATATATATAGAACCTACTACACAAGATCTGGAAATGTTTTCTTTAGTACCTTGCATTTGTGAATTGATGACATTTTCCCTAGTCATTAACTTATGTAAGATTCATTAGTTGGTATCCTGCAATGTCTGGGTATACTTCTTTGTGACAACCTGCGATAGCCTGTTACGGTCCCTTCTGTGTACATCTAAAACTGTACAAAGAAAGTCTGATGTCTAACATATGTCATTAAAGAGTTTCATATTCTTGTTAAATATAAAACAAGTGTACAGTCTCTGTCTTTGGTGAGTATGTAACACCAGTAACAAGTTCATCAATATGCTTCATACATGTTCATTGTATAACAAAACTCTTGCAGATAATACTTAGAATTCCACGTCATCAACTCTTCACAGGAAAAGATTGTTTAAACTGTTAAAAGGAAGAAATTTAATAATGTTTCCAAGACAAAACCTCAATGGTATTTGATCAAATAAAATACCTTCATAAAATACAGTTGAACGGATGGACAAGACTTCGATAACAAGATACCAATCTGCATGTTCGATACACTAATAATGTTGAAAAGATAATTATGTCATGAAAGTTGTAGTTTTGTTTTCTGTATAATTTGCAAGCTTAAAGTAGGCATATTTTAGATCAGAGATTGAATTCCTCAATGAAGAAAGGTCTGTTGAATATCTGTGTAGACAAAGGACGGAGCGACACTTGTCTGCCCCTGTAATAGATTATAACGAGTGTGATATAGACGTGACCACACCTAGAACAAAGGTCATCCGTTTGACCCCCACTGTAGAGCGTGTAGATAGGTTTTACTGTTGTGTTTCGACCTATTTATTTCTACAGGAAAACATGCAGTACATGTACAGCTGATCTTTTATCTGTTAATATGAACTGATCGTAGTGTGTTTGTCCGTTTGTCTATTTAACTAAAACGTGGCATAGATCGCAGAGCGATCGTCGGTATGTGTATGATTTCAGCATGTAGCACTGTTTATTCTTTCTCCCCTATGTTACTGAAGTAAACTTTGTCGCACCTTGATCTGGAGGAGTCCATTGTTATGTACAGTGGTGGAAGGGAGAGGTTTGCGATTGTTGATATGTGTATCTATTATTGGAACTTGCGGAACTAAAGTGTGATCCTCTGTGACCTCGTTAACTCGTTCACCCATGAAAATTCATCTTGAACTATTCCAACCTTGGAATCAAGAGAATTCAAATGTGTCTTCAGGGGTGAATGAGTTAATATATAAAAATAAATCACGGTAGATCTCGCAAGTCAGTGACCTCTATAACTCATTCACCCTTAAAAATTCATATTGAACTTTCCCAACCTTGGAATTGAGAGAATTCAAGTGTGTCTTCAGGGGTGAATGAGTTAATATATAAAAATAAATCACGGTAGATCTCACAAATCAGTGACCTCTTTAACTCATTCACCCTTCAAAATTCATATTGAACTATCCCAACCTTGGAATTGAGAGAATTCAAATGTGTCTTCAGGGGTGAATGAGTTAATATTTAAACAATGATCATGGTAGACTTCACAAGGACAGGGGTTAGGGAGATGTATGGATGATACAAAGGATATTTCCGCTCTTTGTTTTCACACATGCTGTATTGTTTTTTTCGTTTGTGCTTCTGATAGTGTCAACATTTTTTTTTGAAAGTTGAGAATTGTTTACGTGTATTTGTTCACAAATTAGCTAGAGAATGATGTACTTTTCCTGGGACACTTTTGGCAACAGATAATATTGACTTGTCAAGTCCTGAAATACTGTGCACCAATTGTTTTTTTTTTTTCGGGAGAACAACTGTATTCATAAAAGTAGCTGAGTGAGTTGGGTATGGAAGTGATAAATGGCCGTGTGTATTTACAGTATGCTTGTGTGAATGAATTGACTTGTAAATTGTGTATATTCGGGAATGTATAGTAAATACACATTTAATTGGTTTAACTATATTGACTGTACCATAATATATTTATAACCATTCAAGTACTTGTAGGCTTAGCTCATTTTTTTTATGGAGTTACCTCCCCTCAATAGCTGATTGTCAGTGGTATAAAACTCACCAAGTCCAGACCGAGATCAGTGTTTTCCATTGTTCTCCAGTTTTCTCTGTCAGTTAGGTTCACTCCAGTACAGGATTTTGTTACCTCATTTACCCCTGCAGACACTTTTGAACTCCTCCAATTCAAAGATTGGAATAGTTCATTATGAAAATTCAGGGGCGAGGGAGTTAATGTATGTGTAGTAAGTTATCTCTTCCAAGATTTTTTCCTTCGCAACAATAAAACTTACAAATTTAAAGAATTTAGATTTTGTTCAGTTGTAAAAAAAAAATGAAAATACTCCAGGTGTACTTGATTAAAGAGAAGTGAATTGTTTTGTATTTATTCAGGAAATGCATTTTTCATTGTTTTTTATTCTTTCTGAAGTTTTCTGATGAAATAAAATCTACTATGGTACATTGAACTGGGCATTTTGTGGAACAAACTATTTTTTTTTGATGACTCCATGTAAATCTTGGAGAGACAACTGCTATGCTTCTTCAATAGATTTGTTTGTACCTGTGACTTTCATTGTTCATAAGTTCACCATTAGGCCAGACAAATTGTAATTATTCACATATCATCTCACTTCAATGGTTTTTCCTACATGAAGGTCAAATGTCAAATTTTTAACATTTCCTACATGAAGGTCAAATGTCAAATTTTTAACAGACATGGATTATTTCAGAAACAGGGAACATTTATATGAGCTTGTATGAACAGTGGAATCTTCCTCCAACCAGACATACACAAAACTGTGTCAATATTTGAATATTGCCAGTATGTTTAAGATGTTATAAGTCAAATGACCAAGTGTATAGAAGTTCGTTGGTAGTTGCATTTTGAAGAGTTGTCTCCCTTGATATGTATGTTAACTCATTCACCCCTGAAATTTCATAATGGACTAATCCAACCTCAGAAATGGAAGAGTTCAAATGTGTCTTCAGGGATGAATGAATGAATTCCTTATTAACTGGTAAAAGATTGATATCATGGTGTATTAACTCTTCGTCTTGAGAAAGATTTAGATTCGATAAGAACTTAATACAGGTTTATCATTGGTAGAAATCCTGCATTTCTTTATTTGAATATTGGATGTTCTGCTAGTCTGGATTGGGCAAGATTCCACTGTTTACAGCAAATATCTTTGATAAATTATAGCGATTCTCCAGAAAAGGGAGATAACCTTCTTATGTACATACCACAAAAACTACCTTAAAATGTACATACACGGGAACTATGTGAACATTTATCAGATTATGGCTTCTATATATAGTGTAAACGTTAACTCGTCATTGATAATTGTAAAAATACAAGTAGAATTTGTAAAGAGTTAATATAAAGATACATTGATAAAACACTTACAGACATTTGTTGTTGTTAATTATCTGTGAAACTTTGTTTTTTACAAAACCATGCTGATATGTGACACCTTTTTCTCCCAATGTTTGTGATAATGCTGTGTATGACTTTATGTTCCATAGAGAAATTATCATGATACAAATAATACTGAAATAAAAAAAAAATCTGATAATGAGTTCTTGAGTTCAAAATCTAATCCTTTTGACATTCAAATGGTTGCTGTTTATATATACTCAACATTTTAACTATTACCAGATTACGAATAATGTTTAGAAGAAAATCGATTCGTATGCATTCTAAGAGAAATTTCATGGTATGGATTCAACTGGGATTTTACCCCAAACCAGGGAAAGCAAAATACAAATGTACTTCAAAGTAAAGTTTTCCAACTTTATCATCAGCATCAACTGAAGACTTTCATCACATGTGACGACGATGAATGATTCCAGTACAGGTACATGTTATCAAAGAAATCATCAGATATTACGGAAGCGTCAACAAAACCATGCTCTGATCATGAACAAACGGTTACATGGAAACTATTAGAAAGTATAAGAATACGACACCAAGTGTTCCGGAAGGGTAAGGTATTGCAAGCAGGTTTCGTGTTGCGTAGACAACTTCCACAAAGTATTAACTGCGTTCTATTAAAGTATCTTTGTGGTGTAAGTTATCACGGAAGATATTCAAACTAATTCCAGTAACTAGAGGGGGACACATATTATTTATGACCGCCATTGTTTTCAGATCAGTCCCAAAATCAAAAAGGCAAAGCAAGGCACCAAAGGAACCTACATATGAAATCTGAGTAAGATTCATCAAGTACTTCTCAAGAAATAACGATAACAAACTTTCAATGGCAAAATCCAAGATTGCCACCTGTCTGCCTATATCACCAATTTTAAACTGTTTCTCCAGTGAGAAGTAGTGTAGGAAATAAGGGTGCGGAGAAATATGTCTTTGTAGATGAAACGTCCAAATGAAGGTCACAATGACATACTTTTGATACACAACACACCGAAATAGTCTAAAGATTTCTGACTCTATATTAAAACTGTTTAATCACCGGTAAGAAAAGTGGCGAGAAATTCTGCATATCGACCCGCTAGCAACCCCAATATTTAGCGGATAAGACAGTCAGAAATCTTTAGACCATTTCTTTTCAAGCTTCGGTCGAAATATGCATGTGACGTATCATCAAGTAGTATCCACTGGCAAAGTTCACAGGGGCTAGGCACGGGACCTATGTCACTAATCAGATATTTTTTTCCTTTCTCTAATCAGGGACGTATATGTGAGACATCTATACGTCCCTGCTCTAATATAGCCCCTCCCACTACTACATGCATATATGTGTCACAGATATTTAGATGTGGGAGGGGCTATATTCGAGAAAGGTAAAAAAAAAATAATTTATTAAATATCTGGCAATCATTTCATAGTGAAATATGTCCGTGCCTTGCCCCTGTGGCAAAGTTCAGTGTCTGATAATCGATTTTTTGTCAAGTTTAACCGCTTGACGTAAATTTGTATCTAGCTGAAATTTTGCAACAATTATCATTGGGGTTTCAGAAAATTGATAAAATAAAAAGAAAATTTGAAACTTTTATTTCTATATATATTTTTTAATTAAACGTATTTCGCTTTATTATCTATTTACATGGTATTTCTCCTGGCCACAAATGCGTGTGATTGATATTCCTTGTTAAATAACAAAATTTTACACACAGACAATTCTTCAATGGACTCATTCGAATTTATCGCCAAGTGAAACGGGCTACATTTCAATTAATTGACCTACTTCATCGTGTTGAAAATTATGCCAATTTAATGTAGAGAGTGTCAATGCAGTAAGTTAATAGCTGAGTCCAACTTGAGAAGAAATTATTTAATTAAAAATTAAATGAGAACTCCCTTTTATTTTATTTTCAAAAAAATTAGAAAAAAAAAACATTTTTTCCCAAAAAGTATGGTCCACCTTAAGTGATGACATAACTTAAATTATTTTTTTTCCGAATTGTTACAAAAGTTAATTTTTTGATTACTTTTGCCAAACTTTATATTTTCCTATTACGAATTCAGCGTCATTGACAAATCGGGCTTTGTGTTAGCATATCGTCCCAATCGGGAACCGTCGGCACTTTCCGTAAATGAGAAATTTCTCGTTTACGCAAAGTGCCGACGGTTCTCGATTGATCGTCCCACCTGCTACGGGCCAGTGCGCATGCGAGGAACTGATAACATTAAAGCGTGATCGTATGATGTTTATATATAGTAATGTATAGTATACGCTAGCAATCAAGATATTTCATCAACAAACATCTGAGCTTATGGAATACATAAAAAATATGTTAATAAAAATTAAATCGAAATAATGTGCATTACAAATTATAATGAAATTCTATTTTCAAATCCATGTAGCGACTTTTAGTCGTTTATAAATCCTTCGTATTATTAAAACTATTTGCCAATTATATCGTATCAAAACAAAAATATATTTAAAGAGATAAATTATATCGTATTTGATACAAAACAATATGTCAAAAATATTAAGATATAGAATCCATGGACAATGTAACGTGAAAAAATATGTTGAAAGACATCAGAAAGAAGACCGGCCTTTATGGACAATTTAGCCAAAGTTTCCTCTGGCTTTGACGCCATATCTGGTTTGAGCCCGCACCAGATATTTATCTGTCAAACTGTCTTAGTCGGGTTTAATTTAAACATATTTTATTGTAATTTATGTACAATGGGAGCTAGGCCCTTTCCCTACAAGTTATTGATACAATATTTTTAGATGGTATATGATATAATGTGTAGTATAATACAGTATATATCAACAATGGCTTAACATACATACATACAGACAGACAGACAAACAGAGGGTGGGGGTGGGGGGGGGGGGGATAAAAGAGGACAGGAAAAAGACAGAGAGATGGGGGGAAAGATATATCATAATGATATTGGCACTTAAGTCAGTACAGAGCTATGGTTAAATAACAAAAATGACTCTCATAACTCATTTGATTTATTATAAATGTCAGTGAATCCCGGACCATATGTGCTCCCTCTTTATCCATGCAAACGGAACTAGTGTTAGCCTTTTCACTGCTCTATACTTACTGCTGTTCTAGTCGGGTGTCAGAAGATGATGAAACTCGGGCTAATAGACAGGTGATCATTACATAAAGAGGTGGTATTTTTATAGAGGTATATCGTTTTAACAGATAGGAAAACTCATAGTCAAGAGGTTGACGAAGATCCTTAAGTTTATGGAGTGTATTTTTTTGACAGGCAAGCGTAATAGAAAGATATGAGAGCTTGATTAGACAGCTTAGATTATACACATGTATTTTATACAATTATAGCCTTTTGATGAGGTCGATACATAGTTTTATCAACCTGAGAAAACATATTAATCGAAGTCAAAGTCCGAGGTTGATATTTTTTGTCAGGGTGATAATATACAAATATAACCTATTTGATGAGGTCGATACATGGTTTTATCAACCCGAGAAAAATATCAACCGAGGACGAAGAGCGAGGTTGATATTTTTAATACATTTAATCGAAATCTTAAACAATATTATAACAATACAAAACTTAATATTATATATCATGTGGTCGATAATCATTTTATATATATGACGAATTATATTTCTTCCTCTGCTGATTGAAATAGTCTGGTGGCTCGATAAAGTGGCAACTACAATTACAAATGTAAACAGTAAGTCAAGTATAAAGATCTAAGTCCGTAAGAAGTACATAATTGTTTATCGATCTTCAATTGCTGAAGTATACATTACGTCCAATACATATATACATAGATATACCATCTTATTATATTTCTAATAGTGTTTTAATGATGTGATATGTAATTTTTTTTGTTTCTACACTGTATATATGTCTTGATAAATGAGCGGTTTGCTCCAAAAAAAAAAAAAATGACAGCGCCATTTTCCCAACACTGTTAGAATTACAATGTACTTCACTGGCCAACAAATATACTTTTTGAACGATCCGGAAGATTTTAATATTTTTATTATGATATTGACTTTATAACAAGTGTTTTATATGTGATTAACAAATTAGTCTCTTACAAATGTATTGAAACTAACAGTCTATATTGTCATCTGTTGTTTTGCCAAAATGTTGTAAGGAGATGGCTTAATAAGTTGCTATAACTTGTGCCAAATCCTTTTCTCCAAACTTTGGTTAATAAAATATGTTTAAAGTCAAAGATCCGGTAATATTCGGGAAAATATCGTTACAAGTAAACATACACACACATATGGAGATATTAGCCAAGTGGTAAAGGACAAGTAGTTAGCGCCCGATAAGGCAGCTCCTGCGAACTCCTCAGAATTGAATAAGATATAACTGTATGTGTTAATTTTATTGATTGTATATCTGTGTACTGTAAAGCGCTTTAGAGTGTCTTATGTTAGCTAGATAGGGCGCTATATCAAATATTGTATATTAATTATCATTATTATTACTTAATTCTTTGACCCATAGATAGTTAAAATACACTTCAGAAATCATCATATTTTCTTATTTGATACATATGCACGGTTAGTCAGCGGTGTATATGACTAGTTTGGCGAATAGTCAAGTCTGACGCTGAACAATGACAAAATTATTTTACTAATGCTCACGCGGCGATGATCGTAATATATAAAGATAGCTCTTATTCGTGTAATGGAAAACGGTGTTTTGAGACGACCCCCAGAAGTCGATTAAGATAACGACACTATCCGCCATGAAACCGGAAGTATGACGGCTAACCAAAGATCAAAGTTTTAACTACCGTCTACCTCTGTAAGAAAAATGATATGAACTTCACAATGGAATGGTGAAAAAAGACAATACTTTTAAGTTTAAACATATTAATTACAACGTTCATCGTTAAAGGATATCGACGACATTAGAAGAACAGGGAGTCTGGAGACAGAGGGGGCGTTTCCACAACACACTGCGGAGTCCAGGTTGTAAATGACATCACGGAGTTTATATATGGATTTCTTTGTGAAAAACTTGCCGTTTTAATTATAAACAAGACTTGGATATGAATTATTTTATACATTTGGATTTAAGCTGGTCTTGAAACCGAAGGAAAAGGCTTTTTGCAAGTAAGTAATATAGATTATCAATCTTGAGGAATAATTAATCAACTTAATTATTGATCATCATTTTGATTTCCATGTATTTGAATTAATTTAATTTGTCTAATACTAATAGAAGAATGCGTATACGACGGGACATTTTCTTATCATCAATTTGACGAATTATTCCCCTAAATCTTGACAAAGTTATTCAGGTAAACCTGAATAAATATACATGTACATGTACATCTACACATGTATATATGCATCTATATATAATCTTGACCTTCGATAAAATCAAGCGTTAAGAAACATATCACTTAGTAAAATATGCAAATATGGGCAAGAAAAAACATAGACTGGTTCCCAGCCACATACTGGGATGTATAATGGAAGTCGACATGTTAGCTGAATGGGAGTGTATATATTATATGATCTCCTGAACTCGTACGAGGTTATCGCCACTGTTAACCAACGAATTCATATCTCCAGTAATAATCTCAAGGTCTATATATGTACTGTACAACAAGTGTCGACTATACGGACAAAAAATAGTTATTTTAAAATCAGGCCTTTTTTCACCGATATCCTATTAATAAATATTATGGAATTTCGTACTTTTTTAGTAAAAAAAAACACGAAAGAATTAACAAAATCGATGAAGTGGAAGATTTTTTTTGTATGCATTTAAATGTTTTTTCCCTTGTTAATGGAAAAAACGTGCATGGTTGGTGACGTGTATATACAGTTTGAATATAATTCATAGACCTATATAGTCAGTGGGAGACTAAATTAAAAAAAATAGATTTAACGATGTTTAATTGTATGTGCAAGCCTCGATTAATTGATATTTGGTGGGACTTTTGCAAGTCTAGAGCACAGGCACATGTGGCCAGAAGAATATGCCTAGAAAATATATATGACAGCGGCTAAACATAGGCTATCAGACACTTGAAAAGAGGGGTGTCTGATAGGCGATTCTTTGTGTTTAACCGCCTTACGTATATGACGTATCAAACTGATATCTGGCAATAATTTTCATAGAGTTTTTACAAAAAATAAAATGAGACTTTTGTGAATTTTTTTTGTAATATTAATACTTCACCTTGATATATGTAGACTGTCATATACATTATTTATTATGGCTATTCTCCTGGCCACATGTGCCTGTGTTCTAGTTATAGATTGTAACTCAAACTGTAGTCGCGAAATAATTTCACGGGACTCGTGCAAGTCCACATATAATCATGGAATTATATTATTTATCTTAGTCCGTTATATACTACAGCTGACATATTTCACATGTTTTATTGGTTGAAGAGTGTATCTCATCAAAGTAAATTTCATTTCGATGTCGATATAAACCCCTAAAATCTAGTGTATACCCAAATACAACTGTGACAAATTCGCAGGTCCCTGTGATCGGTCCGTGTTTGGATATGATAAGAGTCCCGAGTATAACAATAGGGTATTGTCTCCGTAAAGATAACTGAAACCTGTTATTGTTGTTATGATGTTGACAGCATACTCCTCAGCTTTAACTTTAGCCTTATATCGATCTAAATAGAACAGTGTAAAAAAAAAACCACCAACTTTTCTTCGAATAAAATGGATTTGATTTTTAATACTTCAAAAAGTTTTAAATTATTTTCCATTAATTCGTTAATCAAACATAGACACAGTCGTCAGTGTTTTTACCCTCCCCCCCCCCTGTATGACGTGAGGTAAATGGGGTTTACTACAAGTTTAGTCAAAATGACCGTCTTGACTCTTGATACGGGGTTCGCAACAAGTTTAGTTAAAATGACCGTCTTGACTCGATACCGGATTTGCTAGAAGTTTAGTCAAAATGGCCGTATTGACTCTTCATATGGGGTTGCTACAAGTTTAGTCAAAATGGCCGTCTTGACTCGATACCGGGTTTGCTAAAAGTTTAGTAGTCAAAATGACCGTCTTGACTCGATACCGGGTTTACTACAAGTTTAGTAGTCAAAATGGACGTCTTGACTCGTTATATGTGGTTTGCTAAAAGTTTATAGTAGTCAAAATGGCCGTCTTGACCCTTTATACGGGGTTTTACTACAAGTTTAGTCTAAATGGCCGTATTGACCCTCTATACGGGGTTTACTACAAGTTTAGTCAAAACGGCCGTCTTGATCCTTTAAACAGGGTTTTACTACAAGTTAAGTCAAAATGGCCGTCTTGACCCTTTATACGGGCTTTACTACAAGTTTAGACAAAATGGCCGTCTTCACCCTTCCTACGAGATTTACTACAAGTTTAGTCAAAATGGCCGTCTTGACCCTTTATACGGGGTTTGCTAAAAGTTTAGTAGTCAAAATGGCCGTCTTGACTCTTTATACGGGGTTTTACTACAAGTTTAGTCTAAATGGCCGTCTTGACCCTCTATACGGAGTTTACTACAAGTTTAGTCAAAACGGCCGTCTTGATCCTTTAAACAGGGTTTTACTACAAGTTAAGTCAAAATGGCCGTCTTGACCCTTTATACGGGCTTTACTACAAGTTTAGACAAAATGGCCGTCTTCACCCTTCCTACGAGATTTACTACAAGTTTAGTCAAAATGGCCGTCTTGACCCTTTATACGGGGTTAGCTAAAAGTTTAGTAGTCAAAATGGCCGTCTTGACCCTTTATGCGGGGTTTACTACAAGTTTAGTCAAAATGGCCGTCTTGACCCTTTATACGGCATTTACTACAAGTTTTGTCAAAATGGCCGTCTTGACCCTTTAAACCGGATTTACTACAAGTTTAGTCAAAATGACCGTCTTGACTCTTGATACGGGGTTTACTACAAGTTTAGTCAAAATGACCGTCTTGACTCTTGATGCGGTGTTCACTACAAGTTGAGTTAAAATGGCCGTCTTGACTCTGGATATGGGGTTTGCTATTAAAGTTTAGTCAAAATGGCCGTCTTGACCCTTCATACGAGATTTACTACAAGTTTAGTCAAAATGGCTGTCTTGACCCTTTATACGGGGTTTACTACAAGTTTAGTCAAAATGGCCGTCTTGACCCTTTATACGGGGTTTGCTAAAAGTTAAGTAGTCAAAATGGCCGTCTTGACCCTTTATGCGGGGTTTACTACAAGTTAGACAAAATGGCCGTCTTGACCCTTCATACGGGATTTACTACAAGTTTAGTCAAAATGGCCGTCTTGACCCTTGATACCGGGTTAACTACAAGTTTAGTCAAAATGGCCGTCTTGACCCTTCATACGAGATTTAATACAAGTTGAGTTAACATGGCTGTCTTGACCCTTTATACGGGGTTTACTGCAAGTTAAGTCAAAATGGCCGTCTTGACCCTTCATACGGGATTTACTAAAAGTTTAGTAGTCAAAATGGCCGTCTTGACCCTTTATGCGGGGTTTACTACAAGTTTAGTCAAAATGGCCGTCTTGACCCTTTATACGGCATTTACTACAAGTTTAGTCAAAATGGCCGTCTTGACTCTTTATACGGGATTTACTACAAGTTTTGTCAAAATGGCCGTCTTGACCCTTTAAACCGGATTTACTACAAGTTTAGTCAAAATGACCGTCTTGACTCTTGATACGGGGTTTACTACAAGTTTAGTCAAAATGGCCGTCTTGACTCTTGATATGGGGTTTGCTATTTAAGTTTCGTCAAAATGGCCGTCTTGACCCTTCATACGAGATTTACTACAAGTTTAGTCAAAAGGCTGTCTTGACCCTTTATACGGGGTTTACTACAAGTTTAGTTAAAATGGCCGTCTTGACCCTTTATACGGGGTTTGCTAAAAGTTTAGTAGTCAAAATGGCCGTCTTGACCCTTTATGCGGGGTTTACTACAAGTTTAGACAAAATGGCCGTCTTGACCCTTCATACGGGATTTACTACAAGTTTAGTCAAAATGGCCGTCTTGACCCTTTAAACCGGATTTACTACAAGTTTAGTCAAAATGACCGTCTTGACTCTTGATACGGGGTTTACTACAAGTTTAGTCAAAATGACCGTCTTGACTCTTGATGCGGTGTTCACTACAAGTTGAGTTAAAATGGCCGTCTTGACTCTGGATATGGGGTTTGCTATTAAAGTTTAGTCAAAATGGCCGTCTTGACCCTTCATACGAGATTTACTACAAGTTTAGTCAAAATGGCTGTCTTGACCCTTTATACGGGGTTTACTACAAGTTTAGTCAAAATGGCCGTCTTGACCCTTTATACGGGGTTTGCTAAAAGTTAAGTAGTCAAAATGGCCGTCTTGACTCTTTATGCGGGGTTTACTACAAGTTTAGACAAAATGGCCGTCTTGACCCTTCATACGGGATTTACTACAAGTTTAGTCAAAATGGCCGTCTTGACCCTTGATACCGGGTTCACTACAAGTTTAGTCAAAATGGCCGTCTTGACCCTTCATACGAGATTTAATACAAGTTGAGTTAACATGGCTGTCTTGACCCTTTATACGGGGTTTACTGCAAGTTTAGTCAAAATGACCGTCTTGACTCTTGATGCGGGGTTCACTACAAGTTGAGTTAAAATGGCCGTCTTGACTCTTGATATGGGGTTTGCTATTTAAGTTTAATCAAAATGGCCGTGTTGACCCTTCATACGGGGTTTACTACAAGTTTTGTCAAAAAGGCAGACTTGACCCTTTATACGGGATTTACTACAAGTTTTGTCAAAATGGCCGTCTTGACTCTTGATACGGGGTTCGCTACAAGTTGAGTTAAAATGGCCGTCTTGACTCTTGATACGGGGTTTACTACAAGTTTAGTCAAATTAGCCGTCTTGACTCTTGATACAGGGGTTCAGTACAAGCTTAGTCAAAATGGCCGTCTTGACTCTTTATACGGGGCTTACTACAAGTTTAGTCAAAATGGCCGTCTTGACTTTCGATACGGGGTTCGCTACAAGTTTAGTCAAAATGGCCGTCTTGACTTTCGATACGGAGTTCGCTACAAGTTTAGTCAAAATGGCCGTCTTGACTTTTGATACGGGGTTTGCTTCAAGTTTAGTCAAAATGGCCGTCTTGACTTTCGATACGGGGTTCGCTACAAGTTTAGTCAAAATGGCCGTCTTGACTCTTGATACGGGGTTCGCTACAAGTTTAGTTAAAATGGCCGTCTTGACCCTTTATACGGGCTTCGCTACAAGCTTAGTCAAAATGGCCGTCTTGACTCTTTATACGGGGCTTACTACAAGTTTAGTCAAAATGGCCGTCTTGACTCTTTATACGGGGTTTAGTACAAGTTTAGTCAAAATGGCCGTCTTGACTCTTTATATGGGGTTTAGTACAAGTTTAGTCGGAATGGCCGTCTTGACTTTCGATACGGGGTTCGCTACAAGTTTAGTCAAAATGACCGTCTTGACTCTTGATACGGGGTTCGCTACAAGTTTAGTCAAAATGGCCGTCTTGACTCTTGATACGGGGTTCGCTACAAGTTTAGTTAAAATGGCCGTCTTGACCCTTTATACGGCATTTACTACAAGTTTAGTCAAAATGGCCGTCTTGACTCTTTATACGGGATTTACTACAAGTTTTGTCAAAATGGCCGTCTTGACCCTTTAAACCGGATTTACTACAAGTTTAGTCAAAATGACCGTCTTGACTCTTGATACGGGGTTTACTACAAGTTTAGTCAAAATGGCCGTCTTGACTCTTGATATGGGGTTTGCTATTTAAGTTTCGTCAAAATGGCCGTCTTGACCCTTCATACGAGATTTACTACAAGTTTAGTCAAAAGGCTGTCTTGACCCTTTATACGGGGTTTACTACAAGTTTAGTTAAAATGGCCGTCTTGACCCTTTATACGGGGTTTGCTAAAAGTTTAGTAGTCAAAATGGCCGTCTTGACCCTTTATGCGGGGTTTACTACAAGTTTAGACAAAATGGCCGTCTTGACCCTTCATACGGGATTTACTACAAGTTTAGTCAAAATGGCCGTCTTGACCCTTTAAACCGGATTTACTACAAGTTTAGTCAAAATGACCGTCTTGACTCTTGATACGGGGTTTACTACAAGTTTAGTCAAAATGACCGTCTTGACTCTTGATGCGGTGTTCACTACAAGTTGAGTTAAAATGGCCGTCTTGACTCTGGATATGGGGTTTGCTATTAAAGTTTAGTCAAAATGGCCGTCTTGACCCTTCATACGAGATTTACTACAAGTTTAGTCAAAATGGCTGTCTTGACCCTTTATACGGGGTTTACTACAAGTTTAGTCAAAATGGCCGTCTTGACCCTTTATACGGGGTTTGCTAAAAGTTAAGTAGTCAAAATGGCCGTCTTGACTCTTTATGCGGGGTTTACTACAAGTTTAGACAAAATGGCCGTCTTGACCCTTCATACGGGATTTACTACAAGTTTAGTCAAAATGGCCGTCTTGACCCTTGATACCGGGTTCACTACAAGTTTAGTCAAAATGGCCGTCTTGACCCTTCATACGAGATTTAATACAAGTTGAGTTAACATGGCTGTCTTGACCCTTTATACGGGGTTTACTGCAAGTTTAGTCAAAATGACCGTCTTGACTCTTGATGCGGGGTTCACTACAAGTTGAGTTAAAATGGCCGTCTTGACTCTTGATATGGGGTTTGCTATTTAAGTTTAATCAAAATGGCCGTGTTGACCCTTTATACGGGGTTTACTACAAGTTTTGTCAAAAAGGCAGACTTGACCCTTTATACGGGATTTACTACAAGTTTTGTCAAAATGGCCGTCTTGACTCTTGATACGGGGTTCGCTACAAGTTGAGTTAAAATGGCCGTCTTGACTCTTGATACGGGGTTTACTACAAGTTTAGTCAAATTAGCCGTCTTGACTCTTGATACAGGGGTTCAGTACAAGCTTAGTCAAAATGGCCGTCTTGACTCTTTATACGGGGCTTACTACAAGTTTAGTCAAAATGGCCGTCTTGACTTTCGATACGGGGTTCGCTACAAGTTTAGTCAAAATGGCCGTCTTGACTTTCGATACGGAGTTCGCTACAAGTTTAGTCAAAATGGCCGTCTTGACTTTTGATACGGGGTTCGCTTCAAGTTTAGTCAAAATGGCCGTCTTGACTTTCGATACGGGGTTCGCTACAAGTTTAGTCAAAATGGCCGTCTTGACTCTTGATACGGGGTTCGCTACAAGTTTAGTTAAAATGGCCGTCTTGACCCTTTATACGGGCTTCGCTACAAGCTTAGTCAAAATGGCCGTCTTGACTCTTTATACGGGGCTTACTACAAGTTTAGTCAAAATGGCCGTCTTGACTCTTTATACGGGGTTTAGTACAAGTTTAGTCAAAATGGCCGTCTTGACTCTTTATATGGGGTTTAGTACAAGTTTAGTCGGAATGGCCGTCTTGACTTTCGATACGGGGTTCGCTACAAGTTTAGTCAAAATGACCGTCTTGACTCTTGATACGGGGTTCGCTACAAGTTTAGTCAAAATGGCCGTCTTGACTCTTGATACGGGGTTCGCTACAAGTTTAGTTAAAATGGCCGTCTTGACTCTTGATACGGGGTTTGCTACAAGTTGAGTTAAAATGGCCGTCTTGACTCAAAGGGTTTGCTACAAGTTTAGTTAAAATGGCCGTCTTGACTTTTGATATGGGGTTTGCTATTTAAGTTAAGTCAAAATGGCCGTCTTGACTCTTGATATGGGGTTTCCTACAAGTTTAGTCAAATTGGCCGTCTTGATACTTGATACGGGGTTTGCTACAAGTTTAGTCAAAATGGCCACCTGGACCCTTTATACTGGATTTAGTACAAGTTGAGTCAAAATGGCCGTCTTGACTATTGATTTGGGGTTTAGTACAACTTTAGTTAAATTGGCCGTCTTGACTCTTGATACGGGGTTTACTACAAGTTGAGTCAAATTGGCCGTCTTGACTTTCGATACGGAGTTTGCTACAAGTTTAGTCAATATATAAGATATCGCATATAATTCGATAAAATACAAAATCGACTTTGCTCCTTTAATAAATGTTAAGTTGGCTTGCCATACAAAATATGTAACTGACATCAAAAGAATGGTAAAGCAATGTAACGGTAAAATTGACTCGCTTTGAAGCTGGCTGTCGCTCTTTAGGAGAGTTAACAGGCTAGCGATTGGTTAATTTGTTGGTTTTTTTTACCAGAGACAAATCAAATACCTTTTTAATGTCTTCATTTTTTTCCATGACGCGATCAAGAGTGTGGCCTAAGGAATGACAATTTTGTAATACTTCATAACAACTTTATTTACCAGTAATACCCGATTCGTGATACTGTACCAAATCAATATTCCCTAAAACGGTATAATGATGAGTTGGCAGTTCTAAACACTGGGACCTGAGAATTTGTTACAGCTAGTTGTGGACCAAAAATAGGGTGTTTAGCGTAATTTTACACATTTGGCGGGTTAAGATCAATTTTCGATAAAACGCCCCCTTCAATAGCCATAAAAGTTAACTTTAATGACCATTGAGGGGGGCATTTTTATCGAAATTGATCTTAACCCTCCAAATGTGTAAAAATACTCTAAACACCCTATTTTAGGTCCAAAACTAGCTGTAACAAATTATCAGGTCCCTGTGGTTCTAAACTGAGGGAATATATTTGATTGTGTAACTACGGAAATGAACAATTCACAAAAAACACAGAATTAGATTAGATTAGCTGCTGTCTAAGTTAATTACAAAAAACTACAAATAAGACCCGGGTAATCAAAACCCAATCTGATTAAAATCATATCTTGTTTTCCGCGCCGTTCCGTAAACTTCTCTCTGCTGCGTGAAGATATTAGAAAATCCCATAGAGGGTCTAGTCCAGATGACCTTTTGCATTAGCCAATCGCATTACTACTGTCAGAATCTTGACAGTGAAAGTTTGAGGCGACAAAGTTTGCATAATCGCATTTGTCCGTTTAGGCCGTTTCGTCACCAAAACGTTCATGTGGAATAATGTGACGAAATGACTTGCTGCAAGATGACAGATCATTGGAAAATTATTTTAGTGTTTAAGTTAAGAGGCGACAAAGGTCAACTGAACATGACCTCTTAAGGGATGTTCTCAGATCCTTGTAAAACGGAGTGAGAAAAAGGATATGTATTTTAATCAGATTGATCAAAATCAGTAAAGCAAACAACCTTATCGAAGTTTAGATATTAGCTCGGGGTAGAACGGATATGCGAATCATGTCTATTTTAAACGAAGAACATTCAATCGTATGTTACTGTAGACCTATATATTTAAGTCTGGTATGGCACTTGTTCAAGTCAGTCCCCGTCAGAACTGTAGACTTGTAGCTATGATTCAACAATTCGGCACTTACTTGCCTTGCCTAGTCGACATTGATGTTGACAGTACAGGTAATATATATTATTTGTTAAATCTTCAAGTGTTTTGAAGTCTGGACTATTTCTGTAAAGGATAAACTATGAACTTAAATTGATTTGATATTCTTTTTTTTTTGAACCGCTGTATGTTTGAAATGCCTTAATGCCAAATCAAAGGTGTCAATATATAAGTTCATATTTTAGAGGTTCAGCTGAATTGGTTTACTTCATATTTATGTCTCTTAAACAGCAATTTCTGACCAGAACTCAACGTCATCAGACATATTCTCAACTACAGCTTTGAAATAATAATTTTGCTCTCAATTTTTAATTTCTTCTCTCTTATTCCCCCCCCCCCCCTGTCATTAGCGCCCTTTCATTCTCAATTTGACATATACCGGAAGTCAATCAAGCATTGAATACACTTTTTAGTACATTGGGGTATGAAAAAATAAAAGTTGTTTGCAAACCGTATGAAAGTTTGCAAGCAAAATATTTTTCGTAAACCTATGAAACTAAAACATAATTGACATCAACGCTTATATTAAATTAATTTCTGAAACTTTTTTTTTCAAATTTAAAACATGTTTATGTACAATTTGACTGATCTAACAACAGATTCTTTGTTACAAATCAGTACGCAACGTCAATTGCCGCATTGTGACGTCACATTTCTCGCGCCATTTTCGGATTTTTTTTATAGAGGTATGAAAAGAACATCTCAACCAATGAGAAAGCCGCATTCTGCATACACTGAATGGGAAATTAATTATTATGACGTAGATGCGGATATATATTCCTAATCCTATTGTCATGAAATGTATGTTACATTGCTACGCTATACAGCTGTAGGAACAAATATCACACTATACCATTCTTAAACTTTGATTAACTTTAGTCGTTTTCTCCCTCCATGATGAGGTCGAAAGTCAATCTGTACTGTTAACATTCATCAACAACTTAATATTTAAAAAAAAGTTACGTAACTCATTTACCAATAAAGAACATTCTTACCTTTGGATTGGAAGAGTTCCGAAATATATCTGAATACTGAATTTAGGGGCGAAAGGCAGAATGTTGACTCGACGAAAGTGTAGGCTTATACATATCCGTAGCTTGATACCTTTTAGAGAACCAGATCACAGGGACCTGAGAATTTGCTTCCACTAGTTTTGGATTTTAACTAGGGCGTTGAGAGTAATTTTTACACTTTTAAGGGGTTTAGATTAATTTTCGATGAAAATGCCCCATAATTAATGCTGGCTTATTTTTCGGGGAAATTAACAAAGACAAATTCGAATTTCATCGCATATTAAAAATCCTTTCGACTGAACAAATATGTGACATGCGATCAGTTACAAATGTGTTTAGGTCACAATGACATATTCCGTTTATTATTTTGTTAGCGATAACTTCTTAAACTGAATATGCGCGTTATTTTGCATGTCATACACAGGGATGACTCAGGTAAGGAGTCTTTAATATGAACATGTAAAACAGAAGATACTGTGTGGATGTGGAGAAAAAATGACGAATTAACACAATCGTGACTATAATAAGTAAATTAATCAAATCATTGTCACCCCTCCCATCCACATCCCCACCCAAAACCCCGATAATCATATAGAAAACTTTATTTATTTTACAACAATTACGAAACAAGTTATCCAACTAATAATAAGCACTCTTGATGGCATGGGTGTTAGCGCGCATGTGGCCTTATTGTGAGAGGAAACCTGTGTACCAAGATTTCACAAGATTTTATTAATTCACCCAGACACATGGAAATGTGTAACATGAGGACATATTGACAATCAAAATACATCAGCATGACAAGAGACCCGGAGAATCCCGCCTGGTCAGGCAGGAGACCCCATACTTTTTCACGTCCGATTTGGGAATCGAACCACGCGCCGGCTGCCTTGGCGAAAAGCAAGTGTGCTATTCACTGCACCACCCGACCACCCATCCGATAAACATGATATATTCATTCGACCAGGAAAACTGTTCGGGCTTTTCGTTTGATAAGTTAGTTTTAAATGGCTAAATCTCATTTTGGTAGGTTATGGATTTTCGATAATTTGCTTCAAATCGGTTATCTTTGGGTACGTGTGTATGTGAAATATGTTTAAGTATTGTCGGTGTATGGTGATGGACATGACTGTGATGATGATTAACTATTGCATTAGTCAGTGTGATGATGTTTGAGTTTTGGATGATGATGATGATGATGATGATGAATGCGTTAATGTAAGGATGTGTTGTGATGTCCTAAAAGAATACTATCATGTACAAAAAAGATCTGAATAAAGATAAAATAATGAAATGAATAAAAAAAAAACCTAAAAAACATGTTAAAGTAAACATGATTTATGGTTGCAGACATGAACGACTGGAACTCGTCATCTCCGCCAAACAGCAGACCCGGAAGTGGTGGTAGCGCCGTTGGTGGAGGCGGAAGTAAAGCCAAACAGATCAAGTTGGTGTTGCTAGGAGACTCCGGAGTGGGCAAGTCCAGCATCGCTCTGAGATTTGTACGAGGAGAGTTCAACGAGAATGGAGAGACAACTATTGGGGGTCAGTACACACACAAAGAAAAAAAAATAAAAATTAAAAAGAAATCTGAAAGTATCCTGCAGATTTACAGTGGTGTGCAATAAATATTCCGACATGTACATGTGTTTTTAACATTTACTTGAATGTGACCAAGATTTACATGGCGGGTGTCGTCGATGAAGCAGAAGACGCTTACTCTTCCGGAACACCTGGTGTTATTCTCTTGTGCTTTTACGAGGATCTCCATGTAAATATTTCCTTTGTTCCTTTTTTGCCCCAAGTTTAATCGATTTTGAGTTCGGATTATGATTTTTTTGACACTTTGGTATTATCTGATGTTTTTTTATTTCAGGTATGTTGACAAATTTTCAATGACTTTTTCAATTGAATGACATCGTTTTTCGATGAATTTTCCTAGTAATTTCATTCACTAGTAAACAATTGTTAGCTCTTTCACCTGATATTTTACTTACATTTAAAACATTCTAATGTGCAATATCTCTTAAAATCGGCTACGAAAAATTCATACAAATATTATGGGAAGAATAAGCAAATGCTTTTCTATATGAATGTGAAATTTGAATTTCAATAAATGCCATTGAAAATGTCAAAATGCATGAAATGTATAGTAAAAAATAAGTCCAAATACTTATTGCACATCACTGTACACACATTATTACAATATATGTGAAAAAAACAATCATCATTGAATTAATCTATAATTGAAATAAACGTGACGGAAAATTGGATTATTCAGATCAATCAATTAAAACATTGTCAAACAGGCGAAAAAAGTAGGAATACAATGAATGAACGAATAAAATTAAATTGAATGGTTTCCAGATTGATTTGAACAAATTAGAAAAAAAAGAAATTAAGGTGTCATACGAAACCGTGATGACGTCATTTCCGGGTATTCTGTTAACCAGTAGATATAAAACTATATCATTATAATTCATATAGAAATATTCGACAATGAATTGTTTTTATAAAAGTTAATAAAAGTTAAGTAAAGTTATTGAGGTACGGTGGTCTAGTGGTAGGACGCGGGGCTCGTGATCGAAGGGTTGCGAGTTCGATTCCTGTCCACGGCACTTGTGTTGAATCCTTGAGCAAGATACTTGTTTTAGTCTAATCAGCTGTAAATGAGTACTTGGTTGGACAGTGCTAGAAATTGTAGAATGCTAGCTTTGAGCGCCGAAATGGTAGCACCGGTTGTATGCTCCCCCGGGAATTGAGAACGATAATGGCTGGTTGCTAGGCCCATTAACCACGGATAATAAATTGTGAACCGCTTTGAGACGACCTTTTAGGTTTTGATAAAGCGGTATATAAGAACCTCGAATGATTATGATTTGTAGCTGCGTACCTGACAAAGACGATCAACTGTCAGGGCTGTCCAATCAAGTTCGACATCTGGGACACGGCTGGCCAGGAGAGGTATCACAGCCTCGCTCCCATGTATTACAGGGGCGCCCCCGCTGCGGTCGTCGTGTATGACGTCACAAACATAGTAAGTGTTGCTAACGCTGCACGTTGGACCACAGGTAATTGTACGATGACTTTCTGTCCAAAATATGTTCTGTTTGTACATTGACTTGTTCTGTCTGGCCTCAGTTTCACGAACGTTTCTTAACTTTAGGAAATTCCTTAACTTAAAAATCCACATAGGAAAGCATTACAGAAGTTCAGGAAATAAACTTAAGTTAAGGAACTTTCCTTAATGTTTAGAATGTTTGTACCAACGTGATACTGCTCTAACGTTTGTACCCACGTGACACTGCTCTAATGTTTGTACCCTCGTGACACTGCTCTAACTTTTGCACCCACGCGATACTGCTCTTATGTTTGTACCCACGTGACACGGCTCTAATGTTTGTACCCACGTGACACTGCTCTAATGTCTGTACCCACGTGACACTGCTCTAACGTTTTTACCCACGTGACACGGCTCTAATGTTTGTACCCACGTGACACGGCTCTAATGTTTGTACCCACGTGACACGGCTCTAATGTTTGTACCCACGTGACACTGCTCTAACGTTTGTACCAACGTGACACTGCTCTAATGTTTGTACCCACGTGACACTGCTCTAATGTTTGCACCCACTTGACACTGCTCTAATATTTGTACCCACGTGACATTGCTCTAATGTTTGTACCCACGTGACACTGCTCTAACGTTGCGTCACACACGTTTTAGAGCAGGGTCACGTGGGATTCCGACGATGGAGTTCGTAAAAGGAGTGTAGAAGGGCAGGTTAATAGATGAAATCACTAAACATTGATAACATCAAAGTATGCTTTTAAAATGATAGTCAATTGTTGATGTTTATTCACTAAACATGTAAAATGTGCTGCTTCATAAAAGAACATCGTATGATCTAAGAAGGCACACATTGTTTACTATAAAACCATTTTCTGTCTCTTTTGACAGATATGATATAAACATGTATATACATAATGTAAATAACCCATAGGTTGCACAAAGCATTTCAGTAAACATAATTTCAATACCAGAATGCATTTGCAGACAGTTTATCTTTTCAATGACGTGTACCGAACTATGAAATAAGTCTAGCATTATGAGTGTTCCTATTTATAACTACTTTTTGATTTTTATATCTTTTTTAAATTCTTAATTATATAAGCATCAAAGAGAGTCTTGTGTTCCGTTTCTATGAATTAGAATGCACTGACTCAGTAATAAAGTTTTTACCGTATACCATATATAGCTATGGAATTTTGTCGTTTAAACCAACACTCATTGCATGAGTAACTATCTGAAATCTGGGCGTACTTAAACTACCAGAACAGATCATGTACTGTTTGAACAGTAGCATCCTCTAGAGCTATATCCAGGGGTTACGATCACCTACGCTCTCTACACCCCTTGAATATGTCTTGGCAAAACTGACAGATCATGTACTATTTGAACAGTAGCATCCTCTAGATCTATATCCAGGGGTTACGATCACCTACGCTCTCTACACCCCTGAAATATTTCATGGTAAAACTGAAGGGTCCGTATCCGCCATATTGGTGATGAGGCAAAAAGTCAGGTTCAATCATGTACATCAAAAGAATATCGTGGTCATATAACGGTAAAAATTGACAGGCTTTGAAGTCAGCCGCGGCTCCTTTGTATCTTCAAAAGACAGGCACGAAGCTTATCAATTGGTCAGTTTGTTTTACCTGAGCTTGCCTTCAGTTTTGCCATGAGATATTCCAGGAGTGTCGAGAGCGAAGTTGAGCGTAACCCTGGATATCGGAGATGGAACAATAGATGGTGTGAGGTAGTTGGAACATATTGTTTACACAGTCTATTTGGAAGAGTCTTTGTACACATTCTAGTTGGAAATAGTCTTTCACATTGATAGCAATAGGCTTATCGCACATGTTAGCATCAATGCTACCACAATGTACTCGAACATTAAAGGCCCAATATACGTAACTTTCGGCAAAACTTGAAGCAAAAATCAAGCATAATTACTGTTTATGTTTATAGATTTAGTTAAGATTAACTGATATCAGCAATATTCAAGATGAATTCTTAAGCGGTAACCGCTATAGCAGCAGTTGAAACTCTGTATTTGTAAACATTTTGAACTGTCTTCTAACTTCGGCTCGTTGCTTAAGTGGGCCCCACCTGAATTATTTTCAATTCCTTTGCTTTTTCTGTCTAGAGTTTCTTGTTAGTTACCGCTCAGGTTTACTTCGTTTTAGACTTATTTTTGCATGGTTATTAACTGGACTTTTTTTCAGGAATTTTTCAGAATCACGAAAAATTTCCTGAAGTTACGTATATTTGGCCTTTAACTTGTTTCTGTTGACAAAAATTATGTTAGTCAAGCTGAAAAAAAAATCAACATTATTACAGGTAAATTATATTAGTAAAATTATTCTTGTTTGTCCGCCAGAATTCATACAACAAAGCCACGCTCTGGGTCAAGGAGCTCTTACAACAAGCCAATGCCATGATGGTAATAGTTTTGGCGGGAAACAAAGCCGACATGGTCAGTGACACGAGGTCAACCAGCGAGGTACGTGGAATGACGTCATAAAACGCCATCCTTATTTTGACGTTAACGTGTTCGTCTCTTTGTTGGTAACTCTTTCTAATTGGTTCCTTTTTATTGCAGATTAAACATGTCAAATATAATTAACGCAATGGCACCATTTGTATTAGATATCAGCCATGTAAGGGAGTTAATAAATGTTAATGACCGGAAGACAAGATTCATTCATTAAAATAGACGAGCATGTACTCTTTTCAAATTAGCGCACAATCTGATTGAAATCAAGTCTTGATCTCCGCGCCGTTCCGTTAACCTCTCTCTGCTGCGTCAATATCTGAGGACATCCCACAGGGGGTCAAGTTCAAATGACCTTTGTCGCCTCTTTACTTAACGCTAAAGTAATTTTCCAATGAACTGTCATCTTGCAGCAAGTTCGTCACATTATTTCGCATGAACGTTTTGGTGACGATGTGACTAAACGGACAAATGCGATTATGCAAGCTTTGTCGCCTCGAAAATCCACATTTAAGATTCTGAAAGTGGTAATTTGCTTGGCTTATGCAAAAAGGTCATATGAACGTGACCCCCTTATGGGATGTCCCCAGATCTTGACGCAGTAAAAGTTTACGGAACGGCGCGGAGATCAATATATGATTTCAATCAGATTGTTTAAAGCACAACCTAATTTGTAAAGATAAGCGCTATGATGAATTGGCTAACACACAATTCTTGTTGTAGAAAGCGATATAACTGCAATCAAAATTCAGCAGAGTGCTTTCAGCCCGAAAATCGCTTAAGAAGATTACCATCTATATACGTTTGCAGTATTTAAAATACCGTAAAACATTAGTATATTGACCTTGGGTTTATTTTGCTTTTCTTGACTGTTTAGCTAGTATTTTTATCGTGTGATGGTATTTCATCTACAGGATGCCCGCAAATTTGCCGCGGAAAATAAACTTATATTTGCTGAAACGTCCGCAAAAACTGGGATGCACGTAGATGACATTTTCGCTCAAATAGGTAAGTCAGTATGGGAATTGATCACCAAAATGTTGATGAGGAGAAAGTAGTTTTTACTGAAATGACCTTGTTGATACAGAAAGCCAAACGGAAGAAAAATATACTGTGCCATATTTGCGTATGGTCCATTCAGAACTCAGCATTTGTACTTATCTCATTACGTATGTCAAATACGATGACATATCTCCGTAGGGTTTATTTAGAATTAAACATTGGTATTTCACCCATTCACCCCTGAAGATACATTTGAGCTCTTCCAAATCAAAGGTTGGAATAGTTCATTATGCCTTTTCAGGGATGAATTAGTTACTAGCAAAAGAAGGTATGTCTTTGGTATGTCGAAAGCCTTAATGGAATGCTACAGATGTATACGGATTATAACACCCTTAACTTGTATTCACGATCAAATCCTGTAAATTCAAATGTAAAAATTGCTAAAATAGACCCTGGTTCTAACGATTCAATGTACAACTAACCTCGAAGTCCGGTCCAAGCTCCTAAAGGTGGTTTAACGTAAAAAAAGTGATTATGAAAATGTGAATACAACACGATTCTGAACACCGAATATCAGTGATTTGCTATTGATTGTATCCAGTCTAAGCTTCTGGGCTATCGGGGTCCTGTTTATAGCGTGTTTGGGTATAAATTATGACCGACCTGCAAATGAGGATGCAGGCCTTGAAAGTAGTCCAAAGGATTCTGGCTCGCTGACCCGCAATATATTAGGACTGCTGGCGGGTGCGAGAGAGCCGTCACAATATTTAGTGGGTCAAAGGATCAGATCCCTTCGGACTAGTCTGAAAGAACCAGTATTCGGAAACTCAAAAATAAAAAAGAAATAAAATAAAATTTCCACCCTATTCCTTATGTTTTTTCTGAAATTTCTCAAAGAACTATTGTTCATATTGGTGTGGCCTATGTGTTTTTTTTTTATTAGAACCAAGTCGATCCATAATATGTCAAATCTAAAGTTTATCAATGACGCTTGTGCTGCTACTGTTTTACAGGGAATGTTATAGCGAGACAGCAGGCACCGGAAGCTATCGAACGGCAGGGGCGTGGCAACGTGAAACTGACCAATAAGGACGGCCCAAAGGAAAGGTCATGTTGTTGACGACAGTCATATTCATATTCAAATGGTTGACACTGGACTCAAACCTATCTCTGCAATGATACTCTGCTGTTTATTAGAACGATTCAAGGAATTGGTGTATGTAATTGTGTTGCAATGTTATTTTTGTATACCACATGCAGTTGTGTACGCAATGCAATTAGAAGTGGATTTGTTTCCGTTTTTTATATACGTAGACAATAAAATACTGAGGCGACCAATTTCTGAGGTAAAGTATGGAAATTCGGAACTGAAATTGCAGGGTGGTCGTAATTTTGAGGCGGTTGTTGGGTGAGGTTTCACTGTTATACGGGGTCTCGTCAAGGTTGTCATGAATCGCCCCACAAAACGTTTCAATGGCACGCTATCACCATTTGTGTGGTTGAACCAATTCTAGGTATACTTAAGTTTAATGTAATAAATGCTAATATATAAGTTAAGATTATTTATTATGTACATTGTATACGTTAAAGTACTTTATTATATTAATCAGATTATATGATGTGACACTTACAAAAAACGTTTTATTGCAAGTGCTATGTAAAGGACGACAACTCTTACTACTTCCGGTAATGTTTTGAAATGATCCTTTGTCATACTCGAGATCAGTGGATGTGAATAGTGTCTTTGATTTGTACCGTTAAGATTACATGATGGCTATTTTTTAAGGATTACATTATTTACACAATAATTGTTTTCAATGTTGTCCTGCTTTTATAAACACTGGCAGATGCACACGTAAAGGAAACATAAGTTGAGTAGTTTTGTAGGTCAGTTTATTTTACAAAAACGTTTATGTTTGAATTGAAATGATTATATTTTAATTTTCTTACCATGGACAGGGACATCAACAAAATTTGCCGGTGTGGGATTTTCTTATCTCGCCATAGGGTTGAAATAAGCTACACATTGTGATTGTAATATCAATCGTTCTGGGCAATTGTATGGCGCCATAACACTAATATCATGACGTCACGGCAACAAGGCAGTGCCGTCATTTCGACAATTCAATCACATCAACATTATCTTGCATTAATGTCACTAGTTAATAAAAAGAGGGTTAACAGGGAAAGAAAAACAATTCACTCCCTTGGAAGTGAGACAGGGGATCGCAGCCTTCTGGGAAGGTTATTAAGCTTCCATACCCCTCCCCCCTCCCCGGGGTGGGGGGTGGGGGGTTGGTTGGTTGGGGGGGGGGGGGGGTTGAGATCCCCTTGACTCACCCTCATGAGAGTGGAATATTCTTTAAATTGACCAAAGCTGACAGTGGCATCAGATACGGTATCGGATGGAGAAAACTGAATGACGGATTACCTTTAATATCTTAACTGCACAGCCATATCCAGGGTTACGCTCACCTTCGCTCTCTACACCCCTGGATTATTTCATGGCAAAACTGAAGGCTCCATATGCGCCACCTTGTTGAAGAGTCAAGGAGACTGGTTCTTCCTTTTGATGTACACCGTGGTCACATACCGGTAAACATTGACAAGCTTTGAGGTAGGTTGTTGCTTCTTTGTATTGTCAAAATACAGGCATCAACCTAGCGATTTGCCAGGTTTCTATTACGTATAGCGTAGGTGAGCATAACCTTGGATATCGAAGATGCATCGTAACTCATGTGGCTACTTTCGTAGGTACGCTATATTGTTGCCATGGAGATTGTTTTTGTTTACGTCTTTGTAAACACTATTATTCATGGTGTAAGAAATGCCTCAAATGGAATTCAACATGATTTTATCAATTTTGTATGGATTGATTTTCATATATGTTAATTAAACTTTGATTCATGACGGAAATAAACAACTATTGATGAAGTTAATGAACTTTGTACTGTTGTGACACCTATTGCATACAGTGTCATATTCCCGAACATATTAAAATGATTGTTTTTGATACACTTGGGTTCGTTTACGCATGATGTTATCATTTCATTGACTTTTGATAAACCCTTTGAAACTTTGTATTTTTAAAAACAAAACGAGTCTTTTGTTACCATGGGTACGTGTGATGCTTTGTATCAAATGATTTTGTTATCGCCATAAGCTGTGAAATAAGTACAGTGATATGTAAATTTAAATGCATGTGACAATAGAAAAATTATGTGCAGTATATGTTTTATTGGATATCACAAAATACATTGTAGATGTATTGTAAAACATTTTTAAACGTCGCAAACGTTTTCGTACCAAACGTTCAAGTGAAACAGTAGACAAATAACCAAGTATGTGTTAATACTGCAAACGACGTCCTTTAGAATTTTTTTTTATTAAAAACAACATGCTTGTGATAACGTATTCCATATTTCGAAGAATATAATTTATCACCCCTGTGTGGTGTTGACTGAGAAATCTCAACCCGAGAGAAAGGTTTATGGCAAATTATGGCAAAGCCTTGTGCAAAAATTCATAAATCTTATCCCGAGGGTTGCGATTTCTCTGTCTACATCACGCATGGGTGATTGATTATTTTTCTTTTATTCACTTTCCTAGAGTAAAATAAACAAAAGAGTGAACTCATTTCATCGCCTCATCATCAGTGGTTGATGCATTAAATGACGAATTTGTTGATGTTACTCTTGTTACACTGCATAAAGTGATGACGTGACAATGATCATGATGTCACAATTCGCGCGTATGAGCTGTCTTTTCCCTCCCCCGGTAAAAGACAGGTTTATCTTTTCCATAGCAAAAATGGGAATGAACCGGTGAAGTGTGGGAGAAATATTTATCCTTCGGTCTTTTTTATTTATATTGCATGACAAAAAGTACTGAAATAATGTTGAAATGCAGTAAACATTCTAAACAAATAAATAAATACACAAAATTTTATATAGCGCCCCATCCAGCTAACTTAAGCTAATCTATAGCGCTATAATATATAAAATATTTTTTTACAAAAAGAAAAAACTCATATATTTTACTTTTTTTGTGAGCTAATACAAACAAAGAACATTGTTTAAGTGGTAGCAATTCAATATTTTTCATTTTAACAAGTATGACATTGTGTTACAAGCGAAACGAACGAACATGCATTCATATTTGTGTATATTGCTGTTTGAAATAAATATTTTATCATGAAGATTAACATTGTTTTGTTCATTATGTCTATTCCCATCATTCATTAATCCATTTATTTTGATTGATACAAAGTATACAAAGTGTAAATCATAAAAAGATATCGTGACTGAGCACTTTTTACAAATTGGAAAGTAATTAAAATTCTGATTTGATAATATCAAGCAAAATAAGAACAAATAAGATATACACACGAATACGATCAAAACAAAAGACTTAATAATCTAAGGTAAAGCGGGTTTTGCTTCATCGACGATAGCTGCCATATAAATTGAAGTAAATTTTATAACATGTCACGTCCTCAAAGCGAGAACAAAGGCAATAATAACAATATAAGATACACAATCTAGAATGTCTTCAAGCCTATCTAGATATTCAACAAATATCTTATCTCATCCAAGTTAAGAATCAGACATCTAGTGATTAAAAATGTTTTCACAAATAATTCAATACTTTAGTGGAATTTAAGGAGCATTATCATGCAAACAATATTGCCAAATAAACTTTCAAAACAATGATTCGGGAGATGCTGGTTGCAGAAAACTTGAAAAAGTTGAAAATGTTGCCAGCATGATCTCTGGGATGAAGGTGGTCATTTTTAATAGAAGTATCTCATGTTTTTGAGTTTGAAAAATACCTCGGTTCTGCTTTTGGGGCGTGCCATGTAGCCTAGAATTACATGGCAAGCCCCGTCGATAAAGAAGCTTACATTTTCGGAACACATGGTCTTAAATGTTGTGTACGGTTTGAAGTTTTGCAATGTTAAACTTTCATTTGATCATATTTTGTTTAGTCGATTTTGAGTACGGATTACGGGTTTGTGGAGAAAACTTGTATTACCCTTCACAAATATTTCATATAGAAAATACAGTAAAACCCAATTACTCAAACTCGTGGGGACATGATCAGTAGTTCAAGGAATACAGTAAAAACCCACTTACTCGAACTCGTGGGGACATGATCAGTAGTTCAAGGAATACAGTAAAACCCCACTTACTCGAACTCGTGGGAACATGATCAGTAGTTCAAGGAATACAGTAAAAACCCACTTACTCGAACTCGTGGGGACATGATCAGTAGTTCAAGGAATACAGTAAAACCCCCCTTACTCGAATTCGTGGGGACATGAGCAGTAGTTCAAGGAATATAGTAAAACCCCACTTACTCGAACTCGTGCGGACCTGATCAGTAGTTCAAGGAATACAGTAAAACCCCACTTACTCGAACTCGTGGGGACCTGATCAGTATTCACTGATGCTTTTTGAAGAAGAACTTCCTATTTACAAGATTGTTATTGAAAACCTGAAACGTTTCCTCAGTTCTCAACACCTTTGTATCCGTCGGAACCATTTAATGTACGTTTGTCTATCAGCTGCCGAGAACTATCAAGGACATCATGATCTTCGGAACGAAAGCTGGAAATCTGAACCTGACGTGATATTTTAACACATCGGATTGGAGATGCATGGGTGTAACTATCACACGAGGAAAGGTTAATTAAGTGACCAGGAATGGGAAGAAGTTTAAAGTAAATTTGTGACTGAATCACATTTGGTGTAAGTATTAAATAAAATAAATCTAACAATAGGTTAGACTAATTTGTGCTTGCTTAACCCCTACCAGCGTAGGTACGTTCTAAAAAAACGAAAAAAAGCTTTCTTTTTTTTGCATCCTAAATCATTTAACAATTTGGTTAAGGGAAATCATTATGTGTTTATTATGTGCGTATTTGATAGATATACAAAACTGTATGTATATAACATTTAAATATGAAAAAAACAGAACATAATCTAAAACACAGGATATCAGAAATCATTTCTTCATACGTGTTCGTTCTATGTCCATATAATCATATCCCATATACATTGAAACATCGCTTAAAGACCACCTCAGAATTAAGACCACCTCGCTATTGAGACCATTTCATTTTAGTCCCAAAAAATTATTCTTTATATCTGTGTATTGTAAGCTTCACTATTAAAACCACCTCACTATTAAGACTACCTCGCGATTAAGACCAGTTTTGAAAAGTCCCAATTACCACTTTTGCACTAAGTTTTACCTCACTACTCAGACCACCGACAAAACAAAATCACTTGTTGTGTTTCCACTGTGTACACATGTCAAGTGTCAGATCATTAAGCTGTATTTTTGTGTCAAATTAGCTAATCAGTTACAAATACTGTGTGTTTATTATTATAAAGCTTATATATTAAATAATGGACCATGAAAACATGTGAAAAAGTGGATTTCGGAGAAATCTGTCTGCATGGTCACCGTCGGTATTAAGACCACCCCGCTATTATGACAACTTTGGTGCCGTCCCTAAGGTGGTCTTGATAGAGAGGTTTCACTGTATATGATATTATTATGATATTTTATCGTTACGAATGTCTGCCTCGGCTAGGTGTCATGTTAATGACTTCCTTATTACAAACAATTCACAAGGAGTTAAACAGGAAGTAATACGAGTTTTTCAACATGCTATTAATCACCTTTGTACCGCTAATCGAGAGAAAAATTGATTGTTGTCAACAATGTTTTTATTTAAACGCACTAAATAAATAACATGTGTAATGATATTTGTTATTTATGCAACGAAAGATAACGTAACACACACACATGCTGCACCTTTTAAATTCTAATAATAGATACACTATGCCGAAAAAATGAATTAAACTGCATCATACAGCTGTTTTGTCCTTCAAGGTGATGCTAGAGGCCAAAAAGTGAGATTCGAAATGTATAGATATGCAAATTAATAGATATGCAAATCCAACTTAAACTGAACCGTACAGCTGTTTCGTCCTTAAAGGACTGTCAGTGATGCAAGACAGAAGCATGACATATAAAACTCATCCATAGGGAAACATCTCATCAAGACTAACATTCCAAAATCAATGCATATCTCAACATGTGATATCTGACGACGGAGGTATGAGGTAGTCTTTATGTTGAATGTTACACTCATTTTGATTGGCTGATTCCTGCGCATCTATTCCGACGATGACGTAGTTTGTTTTATAAAGTTAAAAAGTGTCATGTTTTGGAAATACCAAAAAACTAACTCTGTCTGCAATAAAAGTAAGTATTTAAAAGTCTTAACAAAACAATAACTATCATACCATGGAAGGTTATATAGGCTAGGCCTCTAGCCTCGGACAAGCAATATCATCGTCATATTGATGCATTTTTACCATTTTCTCTCATATCTTGCCATGTTTGATGGAGTTATCATGTAGGACAGCTATGTAAAAAAACGTTTTCTCTCCTTTTGTGCCATGTTTGATTGTTTTTGTCTATGTAAGAAAAGTTTTTCTTACATAGCATATCAAGCGGCATGACGTCATGATGACGTGAAGTCACGACTTTTGACACCTCTGATACCGAAAATTGATAAGAGGACGTGATAAACTTTTCATTAAAATTTTGCCTAACACATTAGTTTTTGTTAATATAGGGTATGCTTCATCTTGCTGACTGAATCGTTTTCGCCAGCAGAAAAACTCAACACACACATATGCTGCACCTTTTGAATTTAGTTATAGATACAGTATGCCGAAAAATTAATTAAACTGCACCATAAAGCTGTTTCGTCCTCCAAGGACTCTTTAGTGATGCTAGTATTTTTCAAACGCATTTCCATAATTTTGAGCTTATTTCTGTAGGGCCTATAAACGAGAGAAAAATACTCTTTATTGGTTCAGGTGTGAAATAGGGAAATTCCACCCTCACTATTTTCAGATTTGGAATGAGAAATCTTCAAGTTTTTCTCCAATTTAATAAGCTCCACAGGTGTATTCCCTATCTTATATCATGAAAGAGCTTATAATGGGCCTATAAAGCATTTTTAAATATCAAATATTGTATGTTTTATAATGTTAGCGTCATACGGTTAAGTTTGTGTAGTGTACGCAACGTGAGTTGATAGACTTCAATACACTAGTGTAGATACACCTACAGTTATACAACCTGATAAAGACGACTTACATGTAGACTGTAATAGCCCGCACGGACGTTAACAAGTTGTGAGTTGACGGAAATTGCCCCTACAGCGTACATTATTTATATGGATTTTCCGCCTAGCTTATCATCAGTGTAGCTGTATTGAGGCCAATGTTCACACAACGACTTACAGTACGACGAACTTAAAGGAGATGTATACCAGTGTTTGCTACTATCATATCATATCAAAATGATCACTGCCAGGTCATTAAAGTGGATATGAAGAAGGTAAGCATCATTTGATTATCTTTTAAGTATTATTTACTTATTTTTTTAATTGTTACTATAAATAGACACTAGTAAGCAAATGTAGTTTCGGTTTAAATTTTTCCTGCTGTAGATATCATAGTCACGATTAGTGAATTGTTAGCTTTACGATAACTCACATATGTACAATGATGAACTGACAGTGCTTTTTAACAAGTGTGTAAACATACAGTTACCTGTTTCGTCTAGAATGAACAAAAGCTGCAAGTTGTGTAATATGTTAATATTTTAAGAAAGATTACGATGTTTATTTTGCTCCAACAAAAGGTGAAGGTACACGATCTGTCCTTTAAAGGACTGTACAAAAGAGACACACGATAATAGCACCTTGATATTTTAGAACACAGAACGAAACTTCACAGTGTTAATACACAAAAACATTAACCATAAATATAATTAAAACCAAATCAGACATTGACATATTATATACTTCAACAAAAACATTTATTTAAGCAACAGTTGTTTTATTGCAAACAAATATTTACCAAAGACTATGGGAAGTTTTACCAACTAATCATAATTTTTTTTTTCAACTACATGAATATCAGCAACTAACTGATTTTCTAGGTGTTATTTCAAGTAGGCAATTGTAAACAAGTGTAATGTTGGTTTGCAAAAGCATTGTCAGTTCATCATTGTACATATCTGCGTTATAATACAGCTAACAAATCATTTATCATGACTATAATATGTTTACTACCTTTATGATAACGCCGATACATACAATGATTAACTGACAATGCTTTTCAACTTTTACACAATTTATAAATAGTTTAAAGCCTACACATCGTCGACACACAAGTACAGAACCTTGAATATTTTCAATTTATTGTCTTTATGATAACAACAACATAAAAAACCTAGACATTTTCTTAATAAACATTGAAATGAAATTATGCTGTAGAACTATTAATGCAATTATGAGATCATGAAGAACATCGCTACGGTCAAGAGTTCACGGAACAGACCGTATTTAAAAAGTAAAAGAAATTTTCAGATTAATTTATCAATGGTATTAATTCGAAACGGAAAGTACTTGGTTTTTACATACGATCTACGTTCTATAAAGCTTTGATAGCTGTACTGATGTCATAATCTGGGTATGATAGTGCAATAATTAGACCATGAAACACTTGAATGCAAGTGTTTTACACTTATATGCAAATATATCTGCCTGTTCAAGAAAGTACGTGATTAAGTGAGTCGGGTCGGCCGGGCATGGTGGCGAGAATAATTGAATAATAAATGACCGTTAAATAATTTATTATTTCGAAGATTCATACAACTTACAGTTCCATAAGCTTATGCTATTAATAATATTAGTAACTTTGTATGCAAAATGAAATTAATGTCTCTACTTGCAGTCATTAAGTTGACAATGTTTATACACATTTGATTAAATCTGTGTATGAAAATACTTTTTAAAAATCGACCGCTATTTAATATTTGCTATCAGAGGTACTTTTAATCTATACATTATTTATGTAGCATAGCATTCATAATAATTAAACCTGGGATTAAAATAACTGTTCGCTGACGTAAGTTAGGCTGATGACACCTGTTGCCTAAGTGAGTCAGCTTGGTACGATTTCTATATGTTCTACTCACAACATCTGTTTTATACTCAACCACAGGGCTTGCTTATGCAAAGCCTTGAAGCCTATCGATAATTTAGCACCCAATAATACATGTTTATAAATAAAAATGATATCAGTTTGACTATTTCCCCAGTGATACACTTGATATACCATTAAACAAACATTAGTTACCGGAGTGACTGCATCTTACAAAACTGCTTCAAAAGTAAGTATACATGACAAATCATTATAATTATTTCAAAGGGGTTTTTATTCAATCAATTTATGATGAGTGGCAAATATCTTTTTGTAGATAAAAGTTGTTTACATACATAACATTTTTGTGCATAAACCGCTCCAACAAATACCGAAGTGTCAACAAACCATCATTAAAACTCAAAATCGATTAAACCAGGGGCAAAATATGAACAAAGACAATATTTACACGGAGACCTTTGTAAAAATACAAGAATATAAAACCGGGAGAGTAAACGTCTTCTGCATCATCAGATCCAAGTAAAGGTCATGATCTCAAAGTGAGAACTAAGGCATACTTCTCAATCATAACTAGCAGGCATACTAATGAGCATCTTACAAAAAATCCATCTTCATATAATACATGGATGTCTAATATGTCTCTACAGAGTAAAAAAAATTGTGTAAACTTTGTAAACTTAAAAGGCATTAATTTCATTTTGTATACAAACCTAAGAATGGTAATATAAGCTTATGCAATTGAAAGTGGTATGAATGATATCGATTACATTTACATCAATCATCTAATGTAAACGTTTGATATGTATTCTATTGCATATTTTGAATATAATTCTACGACCACTTTTCCGAAGAATAAGCAATGATTCAAACTATATTTAAAACACAGATTTATTTTCTAATAACGTTTAATAATTTATAAGTTTCTTTAGTTTATTTGAGTAGGTGGTACGTTAAGTGTTCCCTGTTTCTATAAGTGGAGTGACAGTGTCTACAAAAAAATTAAGTTGGTCGAGAAGCTTTTCATTCCGACGATATGTTTATCAAGGTTAGTTCAGGTGATCAAATATATATCAATGTTGTCAATGAAGCTACTTCATCTTATATTCATTGTAAAGACTAGCTCACAATGATGAACGGTTACAATATGATTTTTTTTTCTTCTTTTGTCATCATTTAACGAAGATTATGTGACGAAGTTTTGCATGAAGGGTGTCGTCGATGAAGCAGAATACACTTACTCTTCCAGAACCCTTAGTATTATTTTCTTGTACTTTTACAAGAGTCTCCATGAAATGTTTCCATTGTTCATATTTTGTTTGTAGTTTAATCGATTGTGATTATGGTTTCGTTGATATTCTTTGACTGTTCTCTAGTGAGTCGTGTGTACAATAATTAAAGCTAAACTGATTTCTGGCCAAACTGTGACAGTTATGATATATCCCAATGTCTAGTTTATCTTTCTCAACAACGAATGTAACATATTAAAATTGATATCAATTCCGACTTTCACTTAATAACGATTTGGTTAATTTGTTCATTTAAAACAAGGAAATGAATATAAAATGGTAAGTGGCTGTTTCCTGCGCATGTCAATTTCCTGCTTAATGTTGTATGCTCTTCGTAGTTAAACTTCAGCTACTTACATATGCCCGCCTATTAAAATAAAAACATTGTTGTTATTTCAGCTGATGACTCTAACGCCATGACAGATATGATTTAAAAAGAAAATATGAAATAAAAATCTACTTTCGTGTCTAAATGATTAATGGAACATGGAAAACGGGACGATTCTGAAGCGTGATATTGCCTCGGGTATCGAAAATGGGAATACAGGGTTCAAAGGTCATGACAGTTATCACGAGGTCATGAAGGTCAAGGTCGTCACTGTGGGAGACATGAGCGTTGGTAAAACGTCATTGGCTGTCAGATATGCTAAACACGAATTTATTGAGTCTTACAATGAAACTATAGGAGGTAAGTTCACGAATGTTGTTGTTCAGGGAATCGGAAAGTCCTATGTGTTATGTACTATGGTGTTACAACTTAAGCGACATTGTGGTTATTGTCAATGTCGTAAGCGACCAAGACTCTTGATGCAATGAAATGTTTTACTTCCTGTCAGTTGTTTGTTGAGTCATTATTAATTTAACTATATGTCATGTTCTTATAGACGAGTAATGTTTCAGGAAAGAACATCAAATATTTAAATTTTTAAAACATCTTTTGACTTTATATCAGATTTATATAACATTACTTCTATTCTTAGAGCTTTCGGTAGCATAACATCGAATACAATGTACCTGTTTACTTGTTATAACAACGGTCGTTAAGCGTGTAAATGATGGCTTGTAAAGGCCTTTTACAGTGACAGCGATACTTTTTCAAAATTTTCTTTTTCTTTTTTCGAAGATTCGAATTTCAATACAAACAAAGGCAAGTCTGTTATGATAAACACCCATTGGTAACTGTGTGATCGCGGTAAAGATTCAAGATATAGGGCAACCATTGCAGTCATTTTAACAATTAGTATTCGAATTCTACGAAATTTTGCGGAAAAGGTTGGTATTTGCTGGAACAATCTATGTTGGAATGTTGAGAGCCCCATTCGATACAAGCGTCACTTGAACCTCTTACAATTTGAAACAATTGTACAGCCATTTCCTGGTCCGCGATATGGTATAAATAACCTTACGACAGAGGTAGAATGAATATTTGTTTAAAAATGATTAGGTTAAACTTTTGATTTGATAATTTATTGTTTCCACTATTCATTTATCTATTTATTTTATGATTTTACAGCAAGTTTTTACGTGCGATCGATCGAAGTGTCTGGGAAAACCTTCCTGTTCCAGATCTGGGACACGGCCGGACAAGAGAGGTTCCGAAGTTTGGTCCCTATGTACCTTCGGGATGCCAAAATCGCAATCCTTGTTTATGACGTTACAAGTAGGGTAAGATCAAACTCGATACACCTTCGATATCCAAGTGTTACGCTTACTACAACCCTTGAAAATGTTATAGCAAAAATAAAGGCTCTATGTGGGGCATCTTGCTGATGAGTCAAGAAGTTTAGCTATATCTTTTGATGTACATTGAAAGAATCTCGCGGGAACATAACGGTAAAATGTGACAGGATTTGAAGTCGGTCGCCACTGCTTTGTAAGCCTTTAAGGACAGGTATCAGCCTAGCGATTGGTCAGATGTTTTACCCTGGATGGTACCAACCAAAATGCTACCACCGTGCCTTCAGGTTCGCTATGACAAGGGTACAATACGTATAGATTAAGGGCACAGGGGTTAGGCTAGGCACATTTAGCGGGATATATTTGCTATTGGCTGAAAGATAAAAGTTTCACATTTAAAATGAGGCATGCATGAACTCGTAAAAAATGGACTTCATTCAGTGACGAAATCCAGCTTAGAGTGAAAATAGGTCGATTTTCTCGTTCAGGCTAGTTCTTTCCCTTGTCACAGATATATAGTAGTGGGAAGGGCTATATTCGAAAAAGATAGAAAAAAATATATCTGACAATCATTCCATAGTGACATAGGTCCGTGCCTAGCCCCTGTGGTTAAGGGGAGCGTAACACATGCATATCGAAGATACAATACATACCTCTTTTTACACAGATATCATAGTGGGCTTGTCAGACTAACATGTCACATTTACTTTTTTGTAAGCCTTTTTCTTCTACAACAAAACAAACGGCAGGAGAACAATGGACAATACATCGTGATATTGTGATAATTTGGTAATTCTAAAACTATCTGAAGAACATGTAGTCTCTGACATTAAATATATTCATCCCTGTTAAACATCCAGATTGTAAATGATCTTTCCTGATAGAAAGACAAATCATGAAAACATGACCTGAAATTATTTTTATTATCAAAATTTATAAATGCATATTTGATGATTGTTGTTGAAATGCGTGATATTGTTTAACATTGGACTACTGAGAAAAAATATTGTCAGTGTGATTAATGTTTATTGCATTTGGCGAAAAAGAATCTTAAACGACATTCAATTTCATATATATTGATGATATTTGTTTTTTACCTTTATCAAAAAAGTATCAATGATGTTTCAAAACAAACGTCAGAGTCGTATTTATAATAAATCATGTCTTAATCTCTTCTACATTTAAAGGGTCTTCATGTAAATCTTTCCTGTGTCCATATTATACTTTGTCCCTAGTGTAATAGATTTTAAGTATTTCGGATTACAGTTTTGTTTAAAATTTCGATTTTCTCTGATTGTTTTATTCACCTTCTTCTGTTTTATTTGTCAGTACATTGCTTTCTGATATAATACAATTTTTATTGGTTTCCTATTCTTTCAAAAATTTCAAGCTCGAGTCGATTCATTTACAAAGTGTACTCTTTCTATTTTACTATAAAACTGTTTCTGTTACTATCATTTTTTTCTGTTAATATTAAACTATTTCCTAATCTATTTCTGTTACTACGAAACTGTTTCTGTTGCTATTCAACTATTTCTGCTTTTAATATAAAACATTTTCTGTTACTTCAAAATGCTTCTATTGCTATAAACTGTTTTTGTTACTGTAAAACTATTTCAAGTACTGTTTCTCTTACTGTAAAACTGTTTCTAGAACTCTTTCTCGTACTATAAATCTATTCTAGAACTGTTTCTCATACTATAAAATTATTTCTAGAACTGTTTCTCGTACTATAAAACTATTTCTAGAACTGTTTCTTTTACTATTAAACTGTTGCTCTTAAATATGTCCTTTTTCCTTTATCAACAGGATTCATTTGACAGCGTTTCTACCTGGCTAAAGGACCTATTAGCCAGCAGTCCTTCGTCAGTGAAGATTGCCTTAGTTGGTAATAAGATGGACCTCTCAGAGCAGAGGGAAGTGCCCGCAGAGGTATACATGTTTATATTAAGTAGACTGCTTTTTCGTGGTTTTGGTACAATGAATATGTTAATTCTATGATATCGAAAATAGTTTATTCAGTAAAAAAACAAAACAATAATTGTTTTTAAATATCGCATATAAAATTATTTAAAGGTGTATTACACACCTGGCCCTTCTGCTTCTACAGAAGTATAGAGAATTTTGCTTCTCACTATTTGGCACCTATTGTCACTGACGAGTCCTAGAAGGACGAAAAAGCTGTATGATACAGTGTAATCATTTTCGGCAGATGTTTGTGTTAGGTTCATCGTTGAAGTTACAATCTCATGTGCGAGCTAAAATTCATCCTTCCGCTTGAACGAAAAACTGTACAGTGTTCAACAAAGGACTGACTGTCTTGTTCGATAATCTCTACATCTCTTCCTAATTGAACTCGACGGAAATATATTTTCCTGGTAGTTATCATTGAAAGTGTCTATTTGAAGGGGTAATTTAAGTTAGTCTCCTGCATTGATAAATTCTTTGCTTAAATATCATAAAAGGGATATGCATTGATGTGCTAATTTGTTGTGTAATATCAAGCTATGTTTTCAAGCGATACAGAGAAAAGCATGTTCTGTATATTGTTCTCTGTAGAGCCCGAGGTATATTTCGACATCAATATCACAACAATATCACGAACCATATCGCCGTAGCTTGGTAGCTAAAACACTGTCTAAAATAAACCCTGCAGTATGATTTGCAAGCAAATACAAAACTGAAGTTGAACTATCTAATGATACGTTTGGTATGGTTCTACTTTGAGTAGTAGCCCGGTACATAATAATTATACACATTTTCGAAGTTTTGAAAATGTACAGAACTAGTTTATTTTTTTCTTCTAAATTTACAATTAAAGAGGTTTTACGCACATGACCCTTCTACATTAGCTTAGAAATTTTGAATTCCCACCTGTTGGCCCCTCGCATCACTGAAGAGTCCTAGGAGGACAAAACAGCTGTATGATGCAGTTTTATTAATTTTTTCCGCATACTGTATCTATTAATAATTTTAAAAGGTTGCAGCATATGTGTGTGTTATGTCATATTTGTTTAACGTCCAGTTAACATTTAGGTCATTTAAGGACTGTCTAAAGGTGTATGCAATGTGAGTGTATGTGTTGAATGCGTTGGTATTACGGGTGCTGTGGTATGTTCGTGTAAGATTCTGTTATTATAAAGCGGGACTGATACCGACGTAAAGTGCTACCTCACTGTATGCAGCCGAAGCCGACCAGCAAAACACTCCACCCCGTCACATTATTCTTTTATAACGGTCAAACCAGTTGTTCAATCCCCAACGTGCTGAGCATTTTTGAGACAGTGGTATGCTCAAGCCAATGAGCAGAATGTAAAGCAAATTAGTGAATACCGAAGAGATAACAAAAAATCATAATTCGGACTCAAAAGCGATTTAACCAAGGGCAAAATATGAACAAAGGAAATATTTACCTTTGTAAAAGTACAAGAGAATAAGACCAGGTATTCCGGAAGAGACTCTGGTATGCCCCAGTCATTGAGCAGAAGGTAAAGCCTTTCTTATCAAGGCGAATGCTCAACAGAATGTTAAAATTAAGGAGATTTGTGTTCAGTTAAAGAGAAGACGCAACGTCCAAAATTTAGTCACCTCTTACGATCGTGCAATAAAGGAAGCACGTACAACTCTAACACGCCCTACCTGCAGGTCAGACTGTTCAAGGAGGGACAAAAAAAAACCATAATATATATGAAAATGAAAAAAAAGAAACCTGATTTGTCTAGCATTTGTTTATTGAATATTGTATGCAATTTATTGTTTATAGTGGGATGCATACATTACAAAATTTACGACTGGTTCATCCGTTGTTAGTGAAGGGGGCCTTCGGCAGTTTCCTTTATTGCGGTAGCACTATAAATCCGGCATCAGTTTTACTGTAACAGCGACCTTCACGGATCGGTAAAATTTCCACTATTTAACTAGATACGCATTCTGACCATCGCACCCGCCTACTGTCCAAATAGTTAGCGGGTCAGAGATTCAGAACCCTTCGGCGACGTTGGCACGTGTATATAATATGTTGTGTATTTTGTCCATGTTTGGTTACATCTTGTCAAATAAAATGATACAAATGAAATGAGAGAAGGAAAAGTGTTTTGCTGTTGTTTGTTTTAGCCATTTCATATCTTAGGGTGCTTTCAAAGTCCGTGTCGGTGTCCGCGGTCCGTGTCAGGCAAAATGAGAGATGTCAGATACACAAGTATATAACACATACAATCCCATCGCATGCGCTGGAGGATGTCCTGAAATTACTTCAACTGTTTATAGGGCGTTAAACAAACATACAGCATGTATAATTATATTTATATGGTCAAATGTAGATGACATGTTGATGTGGAATTCAATATATTCGATATAGTATCATCACTGTATCTATTACTAAATTTAAAAGAGGAAGCATATAGGTGTGTGTTACGTCATCTTTAAACAGTTTTTCTTCAGAATATTGTCGCCAATAACCTACCGCACAAAGTATCTGCTTTATACTATTATGCGAAAAAATCTTATGTTTGTTTATATAGATATCTATAAATATTTCACTGTTTATATCAACTGGAGTTTCCTCCCTTTGCATATAAAAATACCATGACACAACACTAACCTAAACGCAAGTTGATTGTAGTAGCTTACTCTTACTTGCAAAAAGCGCCATCGATAGTATTTTGTGAAAGTTTCATGACAGGTTTAAATTACATTTGATATTATTTCTTTTCTGAGGTTCGGTTCAGTTATTTTCTATTTTTAAAAAGGAAAGTCAAGGATGAAGTATTTTTTGTAAAAAAGCTGCACTCATTATGTCGTCTCGGTCGAGAAGGCTGCTCAGACGAATGATAATGTTCCGACTACCCTCGGAACCTCCAGGAAGTCGATGTACTGCTGTGAAGAGTACATTTTTCACAAACGAATCTTCCATCTTTAAAGTATCTTTTAAAAAATGGCGAACTGCCTTCTCCGTAACTCTAGGATTTTCTTTTAAATTACCCCTCACACCTCTTATCACCAAATTCCATTTCCTTCCCCACATGTCTAGTTTTACCCTCTCATTTTCTTCATTTGAAATTTTATCCTCAAGGTTCGGAATCGTTTTCTCATGTATTCCCCTTATACTATCGTCAGTGTGCTCAGCAAACTGCTCTAAGTTCGCTACTGCTAGGAAAGTCGATATGATGCTATATACTGTATGCTACGTTAGTAGTACGTACATGTATACGTGTACTACTCATGGTCAATGTTCCTTGGTATCGGGTGTCGGTGTGACTCGCGTGTACCATTTCACAATACGATATAAGTCACTCGAATACATATCTTAATACTTGTACGGCGTTATAGTTACAAAAGTAAAGCAAAATGGACGATCATATATATATAAGTGATCATGATAATGATAGTCATTATAAAATTACATCAATGTTTGTAGGTGCTGCTGCACGTGTAACTCGGGTGTGTAAAAGGCCAAGTCAGCGTTTTCTCTTTTCGATTAAGTCGACAAACGGATATTCCTTCAGATATACGAGTTTATACTTATTTTTCTCCTGTGGTGACATATGCCTTCGCTTTTCAAGGAGAGCAGAACGTCTTACACTGACTCTATTTGGTAAATCAGGAACAACGCTGAATCCTGAGCCCCTGGTTAGCTTAAAAGCTGCACTCATTATGTCGTCGGCTAATTAATCCTGTATGTATTATCAAATTATTGGATATACACAAGGCTACTTTGAAAATGGACTTTGTCCATAGTTTGTATTAATTTAATTTACATTAACAGTGAAAAAATGTGCACATGTTCACAGAATGTTTTTGGTACACATACGGTATTGGTGGTACATGTAGATAGGGTACAAAGTACTCCGGGTACAATTTTATACAGCCAGTAAGTAAAGGCAAACTTCTGGTAATGGAGTACTTGGTGATTTTTTTTCTTTCGTTTGTTTGATTTTTGTGTGTGTGTAATGCTTAGCGGTTGTTAGTGCTTATAAATATGGCGTGGAATTTAGTACGACTATATATAGGCATAATAGTATATGGAAATGTAGACTTCCGGTAGGGGGTAATATACAGATTTGGTTATTGTTTTACACATGCATCAGAATACTTGGCGGTAGTAAGCCAAACAAAATGTTCGGCTTTATAATTTAGGAAAATACTAATGTAAACAATGTAAACGTCTGGTAGCGGAGACGAAAACAGGTTTAATTTTCGTTTCTTGCTTTATACATATGTCAGAATGCTTGACGGAAGTTAGCGATATTAAATACCCGGCGTACAATTTAGTACTACCCAACAAGTAAAATCAAACTTCCGGTGGAACGCTGACACAGAGTTTGAACATAGAAAAGTCATAATTATTATTAGGGTAAGTTTTCTATACAATATTTCTATATGTTTTATTCAATAAGGTAAAAGTGAAGTTCTCGGCGTACAATGAATTAGGACCAAGCCTATTAATGAGTTAGATGGTGATTTGATACTACAAAATGTACTGTACAGTAGGTCTATACTGCCGGTATCTCTTTAGGTCGATTACACGTACATGTAGGCCTAGTGATGTATTTCAATCGGGGATGTAAGATATATGTGAGATATACGCCCATTTTTATGGGTGATACATGCACCTGGGAATAGGTCTAAAAGTAGGTCTAGGCGCAAAGTAAATCTAGCAATCAGATAAAAATGTAATTTAAATCAACTATATTATGTAAACCTTGTGTTTGGTTGCTTTTTTGTCTTGCTTGGTCATTTAAACAATATTAACCAACTTGTACGATTGAGACTTGTAAATGAAATGGATATTCCGATTCATGTCTATATCAAAGTTGATGTAAATAGCCATTGTATAATTTTTTTAAATATGGATTTGGCCTTAAATCTCATTTTTTTTTTTTTTTTAGGGTTAAGACTAGTGTATTTTCAACATTTAAATGTCACTAATCTGAAATTAAACCGGAGCAGTTTTGTAGTCATCTTTTTTTTGCCTGAATGTATTCCATTTTGCTTTGTGCCTTCGGAATACCATTTATTTTTACTTTTATTGGTACAGCGGAAGTTTATGAATTAGGTAGGGAATGGGAGGGAGATGGGAAGTTGGGGACATTATTTTTTCAAAAAGATCACTCATATATGTACATATTGTTTTATCCATTCTGTACGGGTATATCCATTTCCTTCTCTCGCAATGGGAGAAATGTAGCAATAAGGCCTCTTCTGAAAATGCCACTCATCGTCAATCATAATTATTTTTCATTGTGTAAGTTCATTCTCTGTTTGATAATATGGTAGGTTTAAAAATAGGAAGTGTTAATTGTAGGGGATTGTCATCTGACCCAATAAAAAGAAGGGATATTTTTGATAAATGCAGAAAACTCTATGACATTACTTTTTTAATAGATACTCATTCTAATAAAAAGACAGAACATATTTGGAAAATGGAATGGGGCTATGAAGCATGGTTTAACTCATTTCAGTCCAACAGTAGGGGTGTTGCAGTTTTATTTAGAAATACTTTTGGTTTCAAATTTGTCTCTATGAAGCATGATTTAAATGGAAATTTTCTTGTCCTTAATATAAAATTGGATTCCTGTGACAAATATATAACATTTGTGGTGGTTTATGGTCCGAATGAAACTGATGTTCTTTTTTATCAACAGTTAGTTAGAGAGCTGGAATTATGTGATAATACTTCGGTTATTATGGGAGGTGATTGGAATGCTCCACAAGATTACCGACTAGACACAAAAAACTATATCAATAGAAATAATACTATCAATCAAGGGAAAATATTAGAGCTTATAGATAAATTTGATTTTATAGACATTTGGAGGGAAAATAACCCGAAAAAATTACTTTATACTTGGCATGGTCCAAATAAAAAACAAGCTAGGCTAGATTATTTTCTGGTGTCATCTGATCTTTTACCGTATGTAGGTAAATGTGATATTGGATTAAGCTATAAATCAGACCATTCTCCCATTTCATTATCATTGAATTTGATTAATCAAACTCGTGGGAAAGGAACATGGAAATTTAATAATAGCTTTTTGAATGACCCAGATTATGTTGATATTGTAAAAGAATGTATTTCTGACGTAGTAACTCAATATTCAGTCAATGATACTCATGATGTTTTTAGTATTGATGACAAATTGTTATGGGAAATGTTGAAATTGATGATTAGGGGTAAAACTATTTCATATTCCACTTTCAAGAAACGAGAGCAAAATAGAGTAGAAAATGAACTAGAGACTGAATTAGAAAGTTTACAAAAATCAGAGAATAGGCAAAGTGAGAGAATTTCTGAACTAGAAAATGAGTTAAAAATTATTCGAGAAAAAAAAATTAATGGTATGATTTTAAGATCCAAATCAAGATGGAAAATTGAAGGGGAGAAGAGCTCTAAGTATTTTTGTAATTTAGAAAAACGTCACTATCAAGAAAAGCTTATTCCCAAATTATTAACTGAGAATGGTAAGGAACTAAGCAATATAGATGATATATTAGAAGAACAGAAGAATTTTTATAAGACATTGTACACTAAATCTAATAACGATATTACTCAGCATCATTTCTTTGATGAAAATAATCCATTTATTAATAGACTTTCAATGGAGGATAAGAATAGTTTAGAAGGTGAAATAAAGTATGAAGAATGTTTGAATTGTTTGAAAAGTATGAAAAACTGTAAGTCACCGGGAATAGACGGGTTTACTGTTGAATTTTATAAATTTTTTTGGGTGGACATACATTCTTTTCTGATTAATTCTTTGAATCAATCATATAATGATGGACAATTATCATGTACACAGCGACAAGGTATGATAACCTGCATTCCAAAAGAAGGAAAATCTAAGCTATATATAAAAAATTGGAGACCTATTACGTTATTAAATGTTGATTATAAAATAGCTTCTTCTGTATTATCAAATAGATTAAAAAGGGTTTTAGATGTTCTCATAAGTGAAACACAAAAAGGTTTTATTAAGGGGAGATATATTGGGGAATGCACAAGACTTTTAGATGATTTATTGAATTGTACTGAAAAAGAAAATATTCCAGGTTTACTTTTACTGATAGATTTTGAAAAAGCTTTTGATTCCCTAGAAACAAACTTTATATTTGAAACATTGAAATTTTATAATTTCGGTCCATCTATTATCAAGTGGATTGAAACTTTTTATAATAACAATACATGTTGTGTTAACAATAATGGACATTGTTCAGAATTTTTCAAAATACAACGTGGAGTTAGACAAGGTGACCCAATTAGTCCGTATATTTTTATTTTATGTGTTGAGTTGTTGAGTGCAGCAATCAAATTTCACCCTGGCATAACTGGTATAAATATAAATAATTCTGAATATTTAGTAAATCAATTTGCTGACGATACATCATTTGCTCTCTCAGATGATCCGAATGTGTTGGAGTCAGTCTTAATTACCTTAGAAAATTTTGCAAAAGTTTCAGGTCTTAAAATGAATATGGAAAAAACCCAGGCCATTTGGATTGGATCCAGGCGGGGTTGTGGGCAGGAAAGTCTACCCCATAGAAAATTGCTTTGGAACCACAATGGTAAATTTAAATTATTGGGCATCACATATAACTTCCAAAAGGAAAATATATATGAGGATAATTTCACAGAAAAACTTCAGTCAATTAAAAATTTGCTAGGTAATTGGTCCTTTAGGAATCTTTCATACATAGGTAGGGTTACAGTTATAAAATCATTAGCACTACCTATTTTGATACAAACGTTAAGTGTTCTCCCAGATCCACCTGATCATATTTTTAAGGAGATTCAGCAAGCATTTTTTAACTTTATATGGAATGGGAAAATCGATAAAATCAAAAGAAATGTCATGTATGGTGACTATATGGAAGGGGGATTACGTGTTCCGCATGTTGAATCTTTCTGCCATGCATTGAAATTGTCATGGGTTAAAAAACTTTTAAACCCTATCCATTGCTCGCCTTGGAAAACTTTGGTACTGGATAAGATAGAACTGTTTGGTGGGGACAAAATGTTTAGATTGACTAAGGAAGGTCTGATTAAAATATCAAATAACTTTAACTCTTTTTGGAAAGAGATATTACATATATGGTCGTCTATTGTAGAAGCTCAATCCCCCACAACCCCACAATAAATTGTTGTCCAACCAATTTGGCATAATGATTATATTAAAATAAATAGAACATCTACTTTCAATAGACACTGGTGTTCAAAAGGAATTTTTTTTATCAATGATCTTTTAATAAATAACCATTTTATGTCATTTGCAGAGTTCACAGAAAGATATGATGTCGACACAACCTTTGTAGAATATTACGGCCTTATTAATGCCATACCAAAAGATTGGAAACATGTTCTGAGAGAGCAAGATGAGGTACCGATACAGAATTCAACTTGTAAAATGATAGAGTATATGAAAAGAAATGAAAAAGTTACAAAATTTTTTAATAACTTGTTGCTTAACAAATATAAAACAAAGCCAACAAGTCAAAGAAAATGGAATGAGATTTTGCAAGTTAATATAGCTGATGAGGCATGGCAAGCTTTCTACTTGTCTCCTAGAAACCTAACTGATGACACTAAACTTCAGAATTTTCAGTTTAAAATATTTCATAATATTCTGTATACAAATGTCAAATTAATGAAAGTTAAATTAAGTGAAACAGAAAGATGTACATTCTGTGAAATTGGAAGAGAGACAATGTTACATTTATTTTGGGACTGTTGTCATGTAAAATCCTTTTGGTCCTCATTCTTTAATCTAATTCATGCCAAACATGGTATTGAATTAGCTTTTGATCCACAATCAATACTTTTTGGTGTATGTATTGATAAATTTAATTATGAGGTAAATTTTCTATTGCTTCTATTGAAGTTTTTTGTGTATTATTGTAAGCAAAGGGAGACTATCCCATCAATTGATACTGGTAAATTGTATATATATTATTATAAGAAAATAGAGGAGTTTGGTCTCTATTCTTATAGTTATAAGAAAAGAGACAAAATTAGAAAAAAATGGAATTTTATTATTGAAATTATTCAATAGAAAGTGAAATATCATTTACATAGTGAAATGTGTTTACAAAAAGAAATATGTACATGTAGTATTACAGTATAGCTAAGTATCATTTCATTATGCATGTAAACATATATATATATATATATATATAAACAACTCTTTATGTACCTGTTCATGCACATTAGTAATACTTTTGGAGTACAATTGTGTTTCAGCTCTGACTTATAATAATAACATTTAATTACAAAATGGCACTTGTTCCATAATTGTGGTTTAAAAGTATAGCTATTTTTTCCTCTCTAGTTCGCTATGTATATACACACAAATTGTACTTGTGTTTCACTTTCTAAATAATTTCAATGTTAAGATATAGTGATACATTAATTTAGTATATATCAATAAAGTATATATAAAAATATAATTATATTACAAACTATATTTCACTTTTCATAAAAGAAGAAAGCATTGTACTGGATTTGGGTATATATGTAAAAAATGTAATAACATATGTATATATGTGATTGAATAAAAATATATATGAGAAAAAAAAAAAGTATTTTTTGTAAGCCTTAACCGAATATAAAAAAGAAAGAAAAAAAAACCCCCAAAAAACAAAATCCAAAACAAAAACAAACAGAATTTCCCTGGATGCTCTGTGTGTCTAATGGCTTTAAGAAGTATAGAAGGAAGATTCTTTGTAAGTGAAACTGTCTTTGAGCGGTAAAAGTACTTAAAAATATAAAGTAACATCACTGTTTCTCCAACCTATGGTGTTTACATGTCGCAGTTGACTCGATATTATGGGGCTTGCTTTAAATATCGCGATTTTCGTGATCAATGTCGACAGCTGACAACAAACTAACAACATAAGATTCGAGAGATGCAGGTTTATCAGAAATATTTTTTATGGTCGCTATCTCATTAGTGTGTTTACTTGTTGTGATTGACATTGATACTCGGTTCTCATTTTGAGAACTTAATGTTTACTTGGATGTGACAAAGATTTAAATGGCGGGTGTCGTCGATGAAGTTAACTTTTACAAGGGTCTCCATGTGAATCTTCCCTTTGTTGATATTTTGCCCCTGGTTTAATCGTTTTTGAATGAAATACATTAAAAATCGTTATTTATATTTTAAGAGTAAGTAAAATTGTAATCAAACGAAGATCTCATATATAACTATAATATTGTATCATCACATTTGAGTAACCTGAAATAATAGCAGTATGAGATAAAACATTTTAATACTGTTTCAATTTCAGGTTGGAAAAAGTTTTGCCTCACAGAAAAATTTGGCCTTTGTTGAAACATCAGCAAAAACAGGCGAAAATGTGGACAGATTATTTACAATGTTGGGTAAGATGTTCTCCTTGTTTATATTATATTAAATGTAAATAGTACCGCTATAATATAACATATTAAGCAGAACATAATAATCCATTGAAAAAAATATAAATGAGACTTTTAAAAATATAAAAAAATAATTTAATGAACATCACTGACGAGTCCTAGAAGGACGAAATAGCTGTATGATACAGTGTAAATAATGTCTTCGGCATACTTTATCTGTTACTGAATTAAAAAGGTGCAGGATATGTGTGTGTATGTAAGACACTATGAACTATCTTTTACAGGAGAAATGATGTTGGAGGATGCGGATTTCCTGGACAGACAGATCTCGTCCGATACATCAACTTCTTCCCCTACTGTAGATGTTAGAGACGTTGCGTTCCCAAGGCAACGGAGGTGTTGTAGGACTTAATGACGTTTATACGGGGAATGCAATGTCGACATTTGTTATATTTCGAAATATTTGCGTCCAAATGGCATTTACTTGTACGTGTATTAGGGTAAATTGTTTACCGATGTTTGGCACAACAAACATGTGTTTATTTTACCTGAGAAAAATGTGTTGTGGATTAAGATGTAACAGTGATTACGGAATTACTGGGACATTGAATTATTGTCTACTTTCGGTGACGTTTGTGTATATTGAAAAGTAGAAAGTGCCTTGGACTAAAATGTAAATGAGCCTGAGGTTATGAAGAGGTGTTAGCATCAGTAATTATCTTTGGGTACAATTAACAGGGATAAATATTGTAGTCTACATTGTGAAAAAGTAACTTTATTATGGGTGATTTTTGCAAAGGATGCAAACGCACCAATGACTCCGGATAAGTCACTGAATGATTTACTACTTCCGGTTCCTTTGATCTGGTCAGCAATATTAAACTGCACGTGTAACAGACGATTCTGTGTTCATCGTACATGATATTTGTGCAATATTCGTATTAGATCGCAATATGATCTTCCAAAGTCGCTGTCTGAACCTGCGCTACATTAGTAATGATATATGTACTGATATAAGTAATGATATAAGTACTGATATAAGTAATGATATAAGTAACAAACACAGGGTTTCATAATTTAGAACGTATTACAGTTAAAAAGATGTCGTTTTGCGAATTCAAATAGATGCCGGAAAATTATACTACTGTAAGGGATACATATACATTATGCCATTCATGCTATGATTGATTATCATGTGATAAATATTTTCATGTATAACATGAATAATTTGTTTTAAATGTTCTTATTCAAATAGCATATTTAAGTAAAACCCTACTTACTCGAACCCAGTTTACTCAAACACCCCTCATTCGTCGAACTGTTTGTTCGATCCCGATCGAGTTCGTAAATATTCTGCCAATCTCGGATTACTGGAATATCGTGTATTCCTCGAACTATTGATCACGAGTTCCAGTAAGTGGGGATTTGCTTTATTAGCATCTTGGGAAGGACACATGTTTTCTATCTATGTTTTTAATAATGGTATCTCTATTTTGTATTTATCCTCTTGCTTAATATTCTTTTTTCTTTTTGTTCAATTCACGTTTAATAGGTGAAATGGCAAATTGGATATTGACGATACTTTAATAAAATAAGAGAATACCGAAGCGTCAACATAATCATAATCCAAACTCAAAATCGATTAAACCAGGGGCAAAATTTGAAAAAAGGCATGATTTACATGGAGACCCTTGCAAAAGTACAAGAGACTAAGACCAGGTGTTCCGGAAGAGAAAGCGTCTTCTGCTTCATCGACGACACCCATCATGTAAATCTTTGGCACATCCAAGTAAACATCAAGTTCTCAAAATGAGAACCGAGTATCATTGTAAATCACAACAAGTAAACACACTAATGAGCATACTCAAAAACGTCCATCTTCATATCACTGAAAGATAAAGAATATTTCTCAATGAATAAACTTTCAATTACCATGTTGTGTCTTTTGGACTGGCGACATTTGCCTTAGTTTGTTTTAATATATATCTGAATATATTTGTCTGAATAACTAGATTTTCGGGATAGATGTCAGCTCCTGTTTTATGATCGCCATCTTAGTCCCATTGAGAAATAGTCTGTATCTTTGTGATATATGAAGATTTATTTGAGTATGCTCATAAGTGTGCTCCCTTCTTGTGATTAACAATGATGTCTCGGTTCTCATTTCGAGGACCTGATATTTTCTTGGATGTGATCAAGATTTACATGGCGGATTTCGTCGATGAAGCAGAAGACGCTTACTCTTCCGGAACATCTGGTCTTAGTCTCTTGTACTTTTACCAGCCCCTAGTTTTATCGATTTTGAATTCGGATTATGGTTTTGTTGATCACGCTCTGGCATTCTCTGATTTTTTTTCATTGTACCGTATATATTACCTTAGATTGCAGAAAACACTTACTCTTTCAGGAACACCTGGTCCTATGTTCTTGTATTCCTTTAATAGTCTAAGTGTGATTCTTTCCCGTTTATTGTTTTCTTGACGCTGCGATATTCTGTGATTTGGTTTTTGAAAACATTTAATGTAAAAGTCTTTTTATTTTCGCGCTGTTCGCGATGTTGAAATATTCGCGCTGCAGTCATGCTGTTCTGCACAGCGTACCCATATTATCCCCTGTTTGAGTGGTGTTGAATAAGTTCGGATGTGGTTATATTCGCGTAGATTGAATGACACCAAAATAAGCGAAAATTTCATTTTTACAGTACATGTCGATGTTATCACTTGTGTTGTTTCGATCCTTTTTCTAGATGTAAACAAATCAATTGCACAGGAATATGTAAACAACGAATGTAGAATGAAACTCAAGTGGAATCCGAACGAGTGTTGTTAAAATGTGTAAATGAAATGTTTTATTACTGCCAATTTTTAAAATGATAAATATTAGGAATGAAGAAACAATTGTACTTCGATTAAATGCTATTGAATTTTATGCCATTCAAATGTTTAGTTGTTTTGTATTTGAAGGTTGAAAAATACATAAGATATATATGAGTGAAATTCAGGACTTGAAATTTACTTCGTTGTTGCCTTAATTTCGTTGTTCCCGATTTCGTTATTTTCGAAGTTGACTGTAATCTTCCGATGAAGTTCTGTTTTTATAAGGTTATTGGTTTTTACATTATTTTAAATGTTTGTAAGAACTTGATGAAATGTACCACTTCATCTTTTACTATTTTCATTAAACGATGCATAGTATTATTTCAAATATTGTAAGGTTTAGTGCACTCAACGTCTAGTTGTTTTGGAATGATGTTGCATATATTGAGATTATTCTGAGGGCCTTTTTAGCATAATCGTTGAATGTTATTTGAAATTAACGATACAGTTTATTTTTCAAGCTTCCGGAATAGCTTAATTAAAAGCTAACACGCATACTGTATAACTATAATCTGGAAGCCAATTTAGGTGAAGATAAATCGTTTTTTTAACTTATAGTTTGACATATTTGTATCACTTCCAGACAGATAAACGCAAATTTATGTGACACAAAATTGTTTTAATGCAACTGTATGATGCAGTGTAGTATCATTTTTCCGGCACACTGTATTTATTTCAAAACTTAAAATATGCTGCAGATGTTTGTGAATTTGGGTTATCTTTAAATATAACTTTTGACATACTTGTTTCATAAATCAGTGTTACGTGCAGACACGACATTGCATAACAATATCAGGAAATTACAAACCATGTCAGCTGGTTTGGACCTTTTGGCCTGGTGGTAACGTCCTTGCTCCATAACCTAGAAGTCTCGGGTTTGCGCCCTGCTCGTCTCACTAGTCTCATTTCTGTTCCTTGTTGTAAAGTACTGTTTATTTCCCATGTCTGGGTGTTTGTATGTACAAAATGTACTAATTATCACAATGATAATTTCTTAAATATAATAACAGCCCCTGGTACCCGATAAAAAGTTACACCGCGGCGGATCTGTTTGCTTTGTATGCCTTCGTTAGGTTCTATATGCCGTCACGTTTCAAAACATCAGAAAGTCACTTATTCTATATCAAAGAGGCAAACAGGTTTTATATAGAGTTTTTCACAGTTAATTCTTTATTAGTGCATGGGCAAATTAATTTGTTTTATTAAAAAATATGAAAGCCGCAGAGTCAATTCATCATAAAGGTGTATGGGTATACAATGATGTCAAAAACGGGCCAATATAAGAACATCGTCATAAAAAATAGAACGAAATATGATTTATGTATATGTATACACAGTCTGTAAAGCATTCAACTAAATAATGAAAAAAATTACAGTTTCTGTTTATCTCTTTCTACTACAAATGTAGTTTTCGTGCCAATTTATCTTTGCACGTTTTCTTTGTTTAAATATGGTTATGCACAAAAATAGGTATTTTTACAGAATTATTATAATGTATATGTCCATATGATTTAAAAAAAAAACATGGTCTGGGCGAATACTTGATCTTCTTGATAGAAGAAACAACAATTGCAGGCAGAAAAAATAGGTTTATTTTCATACGTTTATAGATAAACGTGTGAACATGCTGACAAAAATACAAATTACAAACAACAGTTTAACATTAAAAATAGATCATTTGAGCACATACCTCCTGCCCCTTATTTGACCGTACAAGGCTAAACTTATTTAACTTAACGTCGTTAACATATAACATATGTAAGCTTAGCTTGTTTTTGTCATTTTTAAGGTAATATATTAAGATGAAACTAGACTTCGTCTACACTACAAAACAATAAATATATTACTTGTAACATTTAAAACGAAATTGTCGCATTTAAATTTACGCATTTTTCGCCTACGGCGATGTTTGAGAAGTTAAATAACAAAATATTCATTTGTGGTTAACGAAATTACACCATTATATTTTGTATTGTTTTTAGGGCGCACATTTTGACTAGGCCAAATTTGACGAGACACAAAGGTCTATCCGGCGCAGTTTATAATCGACATTAAAAACAGAATTCTGATAAAAAGTAAGACAGAATTCTACCGCATGAAGAAATGAAGACAAACTACATGAAAGTATTACCGTTCCCGATAAAACTTTAAACCAGTCAAATTTTGTACCAGGCAAACCTTTGGGCTAAATCAAACTTTCGCCCAGTCAAACTGCGCCGGATAGACCTTTGACAAAAGCAAGTGTTCTAGTAAAAAATGTCTGAAATAAGAGTGATATTTTGTGACAATCATTTAAAAGTAACTTAATATTGTCAAGCTTTATTTTTAACAGACGAAAGTTTATTTTCCTTCGTTATATATTCAACGTAGCTTAATCCCTTCTAATGCGATGAGAAAAACATCTATTCAGCCAGCTTGGACAATGGGAGATAACTCTGATTTTCTGATTATTAGAAAGGTTACGATAAAATAAGTCAACCCGTGAAATGTTAAATGACTTAGTTGAGAGATATAAAGATGACTTAACACACACATGCTCCAACCTTTAAATTTAGAAATAAATACAGTATGCCGAAAAAAATGAATTAAACTGCATCATACAGCTGTTTCGTCCTGCTAGGACTCTTCAGAAGATGCTCAAAGACAATATTTGCAAATATTGTCTTTGAGCATCTTCTGAAGAGTCCTAGCAAAACACTTGCTTTTGTCAAAGTCTACGGACTTAATATATTCATATTACATAAAATAACAAATTGATTTCCTGCCTGTGATTTATTTTTGGCCACAGTTGAGGAGCCAGAAATCAAAACCAGGGGTTATCATTTTAAAAATACAAATTTCTCAGCATACATATTCAAACCCGTACTGTTAACACATCCGTAATTGATAATGATTCAAACACACATTCGTGTAACAAATCTTCGCCTATTGTTCCTTACTGTTCATCCTTTCTGTTTATGTCATTTAATCCTTTTAACTACTATAGATCAGATGGACTCATCAATATTAATGCGTGATAAAGTCTACTGACGTTATTCAGGGGTGAACGCGTTATACACCTTTTACCTGTATCGTCCGTTGTTCCTTTGATGTTGTTGATTATATAGAGGTTAAACAACGAGTGCTTGTTGGATATGGAATTTATTTCAATCTCGTTAATTATGTTTTTAAAGCTCGTGGCTTTTGTAACTTTTAAAAAATAGTTAACTCAAGCGAAATAATTTCCATATCCAATATTTACTAGTCGTGTGACCTGTGTCTACCACAATATTAAATCGGCAGTGTCAGTATTGATTTTTGGAAAGAACTGCGGACTATTTACGCGAAACGCATCATCTCGCATATATTCCCGCCAAGTTGTGACGACATCAACAATCGGTGACGACGTCAACAATCTGCACGTTGCACTGAACCACGTGATTTCCTGCCCAAGTTCAATTTCTCAACCAATCGAAAATCCGGAAGGTCATATACCACCAGTGGTACAGGCCTATAACATATATTTATGAAACACTCAGTACGTTTATACCATGGTCGGAGAGTGGAAAACACAGGGTATTGTGGTAGAAAAAGAACTTCCTCTTAATGCTGAAATTTGTATGCAAGAACCATTATTCATTCTCCTCTTTACTTTCAACGGTGACTTGACAAAACAACCTATCGTCTGTTTAATATGAGACCTAATCTCACAATTGAATATCTGACATCCGCTTTCTCTTAGATTGTATTTGATCACCTAAAAGTTCAACTGTTTCACATTCAGATCCTACGGATTAACCCGAGAAAAGGGAATTTCTGTAAGCCAATGAATCGGCTGTAATGTTGTGACATCTTGTCATACACTGACATCTTTTTAATGTTCCATTGCGATGTTACAGAGACTGATTCTAGGAATGAAAAATGTTATATCATACTGACTACATCTTAGATACTCCTGTTAAGGGTCACAAACACCTGTGAAATTTTGAAATATTCTTTCAACTGACCAAGCTAGAGGCTGCCCAGCTAGTGAGCGCATTGCTGGAAAACTTACTGTCTAGTAAGATAATATTTTCCAATTTTATGCCTTGGCAGTGGCCATTTTTTCATTTCTGTGGAAATGTTTACAGGGAAATTCCGTCCGAAAATCCTGCCTTTGTATTAACGCACCTTGTCCATCCACTGTAAACTTGTCATGCAACAATCCCAACGCTGCCACCAAAGCAAACAAGCAAACGGGCATCCATCAAGCCAATGACTTTCACCAACATTACCGAAGTAATACACGAGTCGCAGAGTTTTGCTCGTAAGGCAATATTTCCTCTCATCTTCCTACACTGTACCTCTCTATCCTTTCTTTCATTTGTATGTGATATTTCACCATACACTAATGAGCATTCTTTTCAATTCTTCAAATCTCACTCCTGCCTACACCTGTGAGATAGATGTACGAGAGGGTGACTGGGTACCGTATCGTTTACAGCAGTACTTTTCGAACATCTCGGTGTTGAAAATGATGTAAATGATTGGGTTAGCAGCACTGTTAAGAGGGGCAAGACTTTGTATAAAGGTACTTATAGCAACGCTATGGTGCGTCCCATGCTGAATATGTCCGTAGGCGTCCAGCAGGTCATATACAAAGTATGGGCTCCAGCAAAGGACAAAGGCTGAAATGAATGCAATTAACCAATAAGAAGTAGTTTTTGTATCCCGTAAATATAAAAAAGCAGCTGTAAAAGTTAACTTCTGCATAAAATTAGTTTCATATAATTCAGCAAAAAGACCCTTACAGACACAATCGCTTATATAAATGATATTAACCAATAAGAAAATTTGTCCATAATATCAATTAGAATAATTTACTAATTCATGATAATGTTCAAAATGAGTTTTAAATATTTTGATTATTATTGTGATATTTAATTGGTCAGTGTAATAATAACAAAACATCACTTGTGCAAAATCTGTATCAACATAACCGATGAAAGCCGAGATACAATGAGGTGAAGGAGACCTAGTCCACTTTTATATATCCTTACTACGTAATAGAGCTAATAGCATAAATGCCTAATTCAGTTGATGTATGTAGCTTCTTACCTAATACAATAACAAAAGTTATTTTTATTGTTTTAATCCTCGCTCTGGGAATTATCCCCCTTGAACTCATGCTTGTTTCCGCCCAGTGGCCTCGTCTTCGGCTGCTGTGTACTACTAGCGACGGGGAGCCGTACGTTGTCCCTGTCAATAGAAAACGTGTTATTATTGGTGTTACTATGCAGGCTTTCTACCGACCAAAGAGTCATTTTCTTTAACTTATTGGGACGAGCGTCTTAATGGCTGAAAGTAAACATTTGTATGGTGCAGTATGGTTACACCTTGTTGAATAGTTGGTAAGTTCAAAGTGTATTTTGGGTTCCCACCTTTTGGCCCCTAGCATCACTGAAGAGTCCCAGGAGAGCGAAATAGCTGTATGATGCAGTTTAGTTCATTTTGTCGGCATGCTGTATCTATTACTAAATTTAGAAAGTGTTGCATATGTGTGTGTTACGTCATCTTTCAATGTTAACATTTTTGCTAGTGATTTTAAAAGGAAGTTAATTTATTAATATTAATATGTTCTGTTTTCAAATATACGCGCAAATAATCACTTCAACAGAGAAAGTTTAAAAATGTGTACTGTCGTAGGTTCGTGTTGGGAAAACAAATGAACAGCTTGTCATACAAGTTCTTTACCTGCTGCATTATATATCTTTCCAATTACATAAAATTTGTCTTTACGTTAATTAATCGCAATATGACCTATATGTTTGAATTCCAACGAACTAAATTTCGAGCCACGTGACCTACCATTTATCATGTGACCTACCATTTCCCTGTGTAGCGGCCAGTAGGTAGCGCTCGCTGTAGTCATGGGAGGACAGGGCCGAGTTATTTTTCCTCCAAATGATGCAGATGATAAACATGTACGATGACATGATGATCAAGGCGGGAACCACAAATATAGCCATGGCTATCAGTGTAATGTAGAGCTGAAATATCGAAACGCTAGAAATATGAACGAGGATTTTATTAATTAGTATTTACCACGTGGAAGTATCACCGCACGGCATTTAAACAAATGATACTTGAACTCAATTCCCATTAATGTTCAGATTTTAAAAGAAATAAAATGCGTAAGAAAGTGCGAGCAAATTACAATTGTATTTATTCATATGTGCCTTTTTAAAATCTAAAATTGTCTTATGTAGCGGGCAGAATATACATCTTTTAAACTTGATTTCACTTGTTGTGCTATACACATCTTTATAGATGTCCGACCCATGTGTCGAACTGAAAGACATTTTAAGATGAATTATAATAATTTTTTGAAACGCGCGGAGACAATATCCTCCTATCGAAAGAATCTTTTACAGTATTTGTATCCCTCGAGCAAGTATCAACCTGGTGTCGATTTTGGTCAATGTTCGTGTTTGGTGGTTTGATGACAATATTAATGATAGGTTACCCTCCACAAACATTTCCATTGTTAATTATCCAGGTGTATACATGAAACTTTTAATATACCATTGTACCATTAACTATACGATGCACTCCCTTTCCCCATACATACAGTTAACATCCGTTGGAATAAAACTGTAGAACAATTTGGCAAGGACACATCGATGGACCTCGTAGCATGTTTGGTAAAAGCGATAATAAGACAATCCCAAGTTAATAATTTTAGACCCTGACTAAACCCACTGTTTATACACAGTCTTCCATCGATATCTCGAAACATTGTTTAAGTTGACATTATTCAAATTAAGCGAGTTTGAATTTCGGTATGAGGCAGACGAACTACTTCGAATAAAACAAGGTATTCGACTGTATGTTCATTTCTTCAAATACATTTTTCAAATTAGTACCAAGCGCATGGTTTTCCTTTTGCTAATGATTTGCATTAAACATATAACAATGCTGATAAAACAGGTGTCAAGTTGTAGATTATAATAATGGTTAAATAACGTAACACTCACACATATGTTGCACCTTGGTGTGGAAGTACAAAGCAAATAAAAATAATGAAATTATATGTACAAAAATTTACTAGTTTGAAAAATGAATTAAAAGATAATTATTAAGGCGCCGTTTAATATTCAAGTTACAGAGTGTTATACCATTCAAAGGGGAAGACGGAAGCTCAACGCTTTAACATTATTTTACTGTAGCGGCTATATCGTCTAAATTCTTTATTTTGAATCAATTTGAGATAGCCTATATGTTTAACACAAGTAAATATTTCTGCTTAGATCTGTGTTATTGTTGGCCTGTCGCCGTCTCTATTATATTCTGATCAGTTAACGAAGTAAGCCGAACTTTTTCCGAAGTTTACCGAACATTGAAGTCGTGGCTAATGTTGTCATTATCGTAAACCCAAGTTATGAAACATTCCAGATTATTTGGATACGTTTCTATGGTAAAAGCAAATTGACTGCAAGATTAATATTTCAGCTTCTAGAGATGAGATTTTGTTCATCAAATCATGTTTAGGAAAAACCATTCATAAAGTACATTGTTTTGTATGACTTCTTGCGCCATTCACAAAACTGTAATTATAAAAACAGTTTCTTTTCTTATTCTTATCACTGTTGATAACAGATGAGATAAGTTTGACTTATTCTAGATGTTGTTGACAGATGGAATTGACAAAGTGCCACCGGTTTAATCAACGTTTGTTTACAGCGAAGCCAGACGCGACGGTGTATTCAAGAATTCAGACAACGGCTGACGTATGCTTTTGTGCAGAAGCGCCAGAAAAAATATTCTGTCATAATGAGCAGACGACAGCAACGAAATAACACTCTGACAATCTGTACACATCCTGAATGTAACGTCATGACTATTATCTAATTTCAACATGTCCAATTACCAAATGTCTAGGAATGTAGTGTTGTCTTTAATCCCAGTGTCCAGTTTACGCAACGGCATGACAACTAATGCCAGGCTAAACTCCGACATCGACAGCTATTGGTCAATCAATGTTAAAGCCATGGGATTTTCTGAGATTGGTTTTGGGATCCGAGACAGCAGACGACAATTTGGAAATAGTATGATTGAATGAATTTTGTAACGTGTTCATTGCCAATATGAGTCCCAAGGGAGGACTTGAGTTTGGTATCTCGCTAAAATAATTCCAATGTAACACCAGTTCTTCCATGATTGGTTCATTTACCTGTACACGCATATTTAATACAATCGGGAATAGCTGATCAAAGTTTATTAAAGCATCGGCGATTAAAACATTAGATTTTTAATTTGTAAAATTGAAATTCGAAACGCATTGAAGTAATTTCCGTCAGATCTTCTCATGTGTGAAATCACACGGAGCAGTTGTGTTCGCCTGATTTCCCTTTGTCACACCTCAAGTTTAGAATACCATGAAACATGAATCGCTGTGATATATTACTACCGTATACATGTGTTCGTGAAAATTGGATCTGTCTAATAACAAGCGCAATATTTCATATAATAATAGATAGTATAACAATTTTGTAGTCCCCGAGGTTTGCTGGAGACTCCACAGTCACATTTTTCTCTTTTTGAGAAGTGGCACTGTTCATTATATACAAACTGTTTAAGTGCGCGATTTGAAATTATACAGTACTAAAAATAAATTCAAATGTTCTTCTAAATTACTTAATTAAAGGGGTTTTACGCACCTGGCCCTTTTGCTTCTACATAGTTTTAGAAAATTTCTATTCCCATCTTTAGGCCCCTATTATAATCACTGACGATTCCTAGAAAGACGCAACGGCTGTATGATGCAGTTTAATTCATTGTTTCAGAATAATGTATCTATTACTAAATTTTAAAGATGCAGCATATGTGTGTGTACGACATCGTCGGCAGTATTTACCCTCCACATCCACGGTTCTGGAAGAAACATCCAGCATTGCACCTTGGGACCGTCCGAGCCGCCATCTACAATCTCCTCGTTGTATAGGTGGAGGTGTGGCAGCGAGAACAGGAAGGAGAAGAACCAGCCCAAACTGATGAGTATCCTGTATCGTCTGCCTGTAACATGGATAATACCATATTAGGTTGTTTTGTTTTAAAAAAAATATTTATTTATTTATTTCGATAATATTTGTTATCAAAGGCCGAACAACACTAAAACTTATCCAATCTGATTAAACTCATATCTTGATCTCCGAGCCGTTCCGTAAACTTCTCTCTGCTGCGTTAAGATCTGAGAAAATCCCATGTCCCGATGACCTTTTGCATTAACCAATCAAATTACTACTGTCAGAATCTTGACAGTGAAATTTTGAGGCAACAAAGCATGCGTACTCGTACTTGTCCCTTTAGTCATTTCGTCACCAAAAACTTCATGTGGAATAATGCGACGAAATGACCTTCTGCAAGATGTCAGGTCATTGGAAAATTCTTTAAGTGTTAAGTAAAGAGGCGACAAAGGTTATCTGAACGTGACCTCTTATGGGATGTTGTAAGACCTTGTAAAACGGAGTGTGAACAAGGATCTGTATTTTAATCGGATTGAAGCTTATCATTTTTGAAACAACTGTTAGCGATATATATAACTGAGATGTAGGTTAGTAACGGACGACAAGGGAATCATAAAAAGTGATTCGTTATTACAGCACGGTCCAGCCACGTTATCCCGAACTAGAATAACTCGAAGGCCCATTTTAATTCGAAGTATTTTCGAGTTATTTTTATGAGAGAACGTTTCCCACACGATTTGTTCTTGTGTTAGTGCGATCTGCATTACTGTTTGTAAGAGGAAGAGGTCCATTGTATGGACTGGATTACTGTTTGTGGGGAAACCTCCCTTGCATAGTTTGCTTTATTGTTTGTAAGAGAAAGACGTTCATTGTATGGACTGCATTACTGTTTGTAAGAGAAAGACGTCCATTGTATGGACTGCATTACTGTTTGTAAGAGAAACCTCCCTTGCATAGTCTCCATTACTGTTTGTAAGAAGAAAACGTTCATAATACGGTCTGCAATACTGTTTGGATATTAACCAACACTTGTTTTATTCAGACCATGCCTCTATAGCCAAATGTTTTCTAAAAAAAAAGAAACAGAATGATGCCGTTTAATTCCTTCCAAATATTGGACAAGTGCTGCTTAAGTATCCCGCTCTTTTCCCAATTATCAGTATTCCGATATTTCTAGGGGATTCAAGGATGATTAAATATCAAATAAAAATATGTTCATAAAATGTTCCACTTAATGGTAATTTCAACTTCTGAATTTCATAATTGGTACTAACAACGAACCTGAGAAGATAATTGTTTTGTTTAATAAATTGCCAGGTCAATTTTAAAATTAATTTAATCAAACTTCAGCTTCTCCAGTCCTTGTTTGGAAGCCAAGCAGGTTTCTATAAACCCTTTAACATAATTTGGAGTTGGTTTGGAGAATTTTGTTTTATTGACAATTATTTGCCGAGCACGTGCTAAAGTACCAATTACTGATCTTGAAAAGCTGTCATTTTCAGAAAATCAGAATATGATATATCCATTTTACATTTGAACTGGTAAACTATATTTTGCTTTTGACGGTATTCTTTGAAACCAAATATGACAAAAATTAACGAAAATCTTATGTAATAGTACATGTAGAATTGCTGTATAATATACATCGTAGTAACACTCTAATTGGTGCCATCAAATATGAGGTATCTCGATCTTTTGTCTAACTAGCAGAGCGTATGGAAACCTACCAAATACATCCGGGTAATTACACACAATGAACTTTTACATACGACGCTAGCGAATCAGAGAGTAAAACTTTAAAGAAGCGAGAAACCTTAAAATGTTCAGTTTTAATGACAGGCAGTAGTCGCTGCTGCAGGGAGCACAGGCAACATTGAAAATGAAATAATACATCAAATTAAAGGAACTGAATATAATATGTCTGAAGACATCTAAGAAAGTAAGATCTACCAGTATTTAAATTCAGTAATTGGCGGAAATGTTCAATGTTTCAAGCTGCGAGACGTTCCGAATAAGTGTGTAAACGGATCCTTTCTTCGTGGGCGCACATCCGGGTAATTTAGCTGATTGCCACATCATCTAGTAGATATATCCTCGTTGCGTCTTAAAAGCACGCCGAGCTGGAGATATCATTAACCTGCTTTTTTTAACTAATGTTTGTTGTGAAAAAAAGGAGAAATAATACGGACTAAAAATCGATCAAACTAGAGGCAAAATAGGAACAAAGGAAAGACCTACATGGAGACTCTGGCAAAAGCACAAAAGAATAAGACCAGGTGTTCCGGAAGAGTAAGCGTTTTCTGCTTCATCGACGACACCCACCATGTAATGTATAGCAAAATATTTGTCCCCACCTCAATACCATGCAGGATCAAATAATAGAATATATCACCACTTTATGATGTAGACTGTGAAAGCATTTACAAGTGCTCGACATCATAAGGGTTGAAATTCATTGTCCAGAGGATCAAGAACGTATCTCCAACATGGTGTGTTTAGAAGTAAAAGGTCGTATCTCAAATGTATCAATTTTAAGATTTTGATAAATGACAATATTGAGTGAGCTTTTCTGGTAAAATTGGCACTGCATATCAAATAAAATGGTCTAATCCTTTTCAATCGCAGATGTTTCTCACAAAAAAACATCCATTCACATTAAAGATATATAAATTCTATTAGAAAATGTCACTCCAAATTGCAGTCAATCTGAACTTAAAATGGATAACTTTGAGATACGACACTTTCTTCTAAGCACACCATGTTGGAGATACGTCCTTGTCCCTTTTCTTCCCCTACATCACACAGTGAAAGAGTCATTGGTTATTTACTCTCGCACTTTCCTACTGTGAAGTATGTAGTTTTCTACGACAATACCTTGTATAAACGTGCTTACTGTTGGATAAGTACATGATATATACCACTATTGTAATATCACCTTCCGGACTTTTGATTGGTTGAGAATTGGAACTTTGACCGGAAATCACTATTGTTGACGTCGTCGTAGCGTCAACAAAATCATAACCATGGAAACCCCCGTAAAAGTACAAGAGAATAAGACCAGGTGTTCCGGAAGAGTAAGCGTCTTCTGCGTCATCAATATTGATTAGTAAAAATTAACTAATTGACTAAAAATTTATGCAGTTTGCATAGTGATCTTTCTCAAAACACAATAGAAACAAAACAAAACGAAACGAAACAAATAAACAAACAAAAAATACATTTATCGAAATCGACAACTTACTCCGTGTCTGTAAGTTCAGAGGTCTTGCAATGGCTTCGAGCCTGTCGATCGTCAAGGCGACGAGGGCATAACTTGATCCATACATAACAAACGTCTGTGTGAACTTGATCAACTTGCAGACGACGTTTCCGGCATGCCACTCAATTGTGATTTTCCATAGAATATCAGTCAAAATGAAGAAAATTCCAACAAGTAGATCTGAGGATAAAAAAAGAATACATTTGTTAAAAATTCGTTAAAATTGGGTTTCAGAAACATTAAGATAAGGAAATTCCTACCGTGGATTTTTCAAATTTTAACTACACGAATAAGCTGAAAACCAATGAAAAATACATTTTGACTGGCTACCATTGTGAAAATATAAACTTTTCCGTAGAGCTTTTTCGATGAAAGAAAAAGATAAGCGAAAAAAGCATGCCAAATATATCGGACACATTATGATGAAAACGTTGTAGATGAAGATTTTCCCTATCATTCTCAGATTTGCTCCCCTTTACCCGGTCTTTATTTCTGCGTCATCCTCAAAGAAGTGTTTTTCCTTCGACCCCTCTAGTGTATAACAGATATCATGTGCTATGACGCGACTCACACTATTGGAACGTCACCATTTTATGTAGCGAAACCATTACGGAAATTGATAACGTCATCATTTTATGAAGCGAAACCATTACGAAAATTGATAACGTCATCATTTTATGTAGCGAAACCATTACGAAAATTGATAACGTCATCATTTTCAACGCACATTGCATGGAACATTGATAATGGCGCGTGATGTATAAAGGTTCGCAACATCTTTCTTATTTTTTTTGTTTTAACATGTATGGGAGACATATAATGATATCTCAGCCCTTGTGCTGGCCAGCGTAACTCTTGCACTAGATTTAAGATATCCCCGTCATCGGAATACACCCATGTAAGATTCTATAAGTCAGTGTGGATATAAACCACGCGAAACGCTTACCTATATCGCCATATTGTAGTATTTGGAGTATTTGGTGCATTTAAGAGTTATTGTATTTACTACAGTCATATCAATGTTTATTTTTCTAAAATAATCTAAACTGTACCTTTCGGTTAGTATTTTGGCACATGACCAAATTTTCAACATTAAATAATTGTATAATGCTAACTAGTTAGTAAGCTATAGCAAATGTTTAGTGATACAATAATTGGCTGGTTTATTTTACGTACCAGGATTGATTTAGGGTCAAAGAGTATGCATTGAAAAAAGGTGCACTGCATTACTTGGAGATGTGCTTAAGGCACAAAATTAAAAAGAAAAATAATAATGATTATTCAATTATATTTTTTCAGTATTAATCGTTTAACACCAAAACCAATCATGACTATTCTTTATGATATAATTCGTTTCAGTTGAAATATACTAATAGGCGTTTTCTGAATTATGTTTTCACAAAACTCATCACTGCAGTAATGCCAATCAACTTCAACCAATCAGAAGTTGTAATTACAATCACCCATACAACATCGTGATATAGAAGGTGAACCGTTGGCTGTGTTTTCAATTATCAAATTAATTAGTATTAATCCCTTTATTACGACCATTATGTCTCGCAAGTGGACCTAAAGGAGAAAACTATGCGAAACTCCTTGCCTCAGAGGTGCCTTTGAATTTCCTTTATAACGCTTCAAATTGCAGCAAATGATGATTTATTCTTAACGAGCACTTAACTAAGCGAAAATATCTTCCAGCTGCAGGGTGACCACCGACCTCGAAGACTGTCTCGCCCGACCAGGGTCTTCTGCCATGTCAAGTATCAACAGAGAGAAAAGCCCCTGTGTTATGGCCAGAAATAAGGGAGTGGAGCATTCACAAAGAATGGACGCTTTTTACATGTGAGAGTAAAATTTTACAAGAACGTTTTCTGTTAACAAACAAACTTTTGCTTTCAGGTTGAGATTTGTTTTTGACTGCGGACAACACCCTATTTTCTCTCGTTCTTGAAAGAAATATATTAATACAAATCAACACTATTCTCCACAAGTCTAAAGCTTGTATTCCATATTCCACGACATATGTAAAATTATACTAATTCTGTAAGAATATCCACTTTTTCCGTGGGTTATGAAAATTGACGTTTAACACGAATTTGGAAATGTGATAACAAAAATATTTAATATTTAACTCTGCACGAATACTTTAATAAAGCTCGCCAGAGTCTCACTAAATTTCAAAATTGTTAGACTCGTTTCATAAACCCCTTATAAAACGGAAACTCATTTAAGATCATGTATATTTGTAACTGAAAAATCTATTTAAAGTATGTAATATGATATTTTTATTGACACATATTTTTTAAATAAAATTATATATCATTATGTTATGAATATAGCGATCATTCATGTGTCGCATATTGTATCCATTATTTAATTATATAGCCAAAATTACATATTTTTATCTTACACTCATCTTTATAGATACAAGGTGGTAGACTCTGGTGGTGTCTTGTTTAATCCTGATACTCGCCATTATCATGATGACTGTAATCATCTCTTACGTATGAGTAATAGTACGGTCCTTAACATGGGCACTTACCATACCATTATTTTTATATCAAGCTGGCCAAACGTTTTAAAAATCGTGTCAATAACTGGTTTTACCCACCATCCTTATATTAAAATAAAAAACCAGAGAATACTAAAGCGTCAACAAATCCATAATCCGAACTCAAAATCGATTAAACTACAGGCAAAATAGGAACAAAAGAAAGCAGTTAAGGGCTATTTGGATTTCCGATACTTTTGCCCTTAGCATCACCGAAGACTTAGAACGAAACAGCTGTTTGGTGCTGTGTAATTCATGTGGGAATGTATTATCGATAACTTAATTCTATATGTGTTGTCCAATGCATGTGACCTTTGTTCATCTTTGCATATGTACAACCAAAGTTGTGTATCTTACTTGCTTAGTTTACATCTTATTGTGTTACAAAAATGTTCTTTTTGTAATGGTGAGTGCTTTGAAAATCCATGACATGAAAGTATTGAACCCTTTACCGATTGCAAGCAGTACTTTGATACAATGAACATATATGTAAGAAATAGGATCTAGTTTGTTTTCTACGTATCTTGTACATTCGTACCTGAGGTGCAAGGTAAATTTGATAACATACTCTGCATAGGAAATACAAAAAGTCGTAGACACACGTTTGCATGCTCATAGAATGATACATCTCTTTAGCAATAAGCCTACGACTGGAGTTGTTTTATAACCAAAGTCAGAGCATTGATGTTAAGATAGCGAAATGTAAGATTATTTCGCCATTATTTGTTCTCACCGAGACTTATTCTGTATCTTTGTGTGACGTGAAGATAGACTTTTTTCTTTGCTTATAAGTGTGCTCCCTTGTTGTGATTGACATTGATGACTCGGTTGTCATTTTGAGGATTGATATTTACTTGGCTGTGACCAAGATTTACATGGCGGGTGTCGTCGAAGAAGCAGCAGACGCTTACTTTTCCGGAACACCTGGTCTTATTATCTTGTACTTTTACAAAATAAAAATCACTTTTGATTTATGTAACACTTCGATGACCAGTGCGTTATATTTACTATCACCTTTACCAGACAATTGACCAGCAAATAAAATAATCCTTTCATAAATCATACTTTCTTACCCGAAGAAAATTCTTACAAAAATTCGGAACATTTTCACATCACTAAAGAAGAATATGAAGGTGAACTTAAATACAGGATCTAGTTTATTTTCTGTTTACCTTGTATATTCATACCTTGTAAATTCGAAGTGTTTTGGTTTTGTTTGTTTTGGAGGTGGAGGTAAGCCGGAGTACCCGGAGAAAAACCACCGACCTACGGTCAGTACCTGGCAACTGCCCCACGTGGGACTCGAACTTGCAACTCAGAGGTGGCGGGCTAGTGGTATAATGTCGGAACACCTTAACCACTCGGCCACCGAAGCCCCCTACATGACGTGCTAGATAAAGTTTATAACTTACTCTGCAGAGGAAATATAAGAAGTTGATCCAGATGCACGTTCACATGGTTATTTTACAATGTTTCTTTTTAGCAATAAGCCTACGACTGGAACTGTTTTATAACAAACGTCAGAGCATCACATTTCAAAAGAAGAATATTTCGGTGGACTCAACCATGCACTTACTTGACACAAACCAATTTACAGATTGCACACTCAATCCTCATTTAATTGAAGGAGCAACCCGACAGAGTTACAGACTCATGCTGCCGAAATGTCACGATTTATCCTTGGGCTGACTTCTCTAGTGTTGTATAATTCCTGGACATAATGTCTGATTTACGATTCAAACACGAACGTATGTTTGTTTCCGTCTATTGGGTTTCCACGATCGACGTGCAGAAGCATCACTTTAGTGTAGGGTTTTGTGATCTCTCTTTTACAGGGAGAGTCAACACCATCGTGGTCCAAATTCATCATGTGTATGTGTCTATGTAGCATTTACATTATCTCTGCCTCTCGCAAAACATTTTCAACCCGAATCACTCTAAATATTACATCATAGACCACCCATCATATTTCCTAAAAAATTCCACACCAGACGGATTTTGAAATGCTCTTGTTTTCAAATATCTCAAAACGATCATATTTATTATCAAAACAATACAATGATATTCTGATAAGTCTTTTGACCTCACTTTTGATCAAATCTGAACCCATATTCATGAAACCGTTCTCATGTTGAAGTAGGGATTCTGCGCTTACACCTGCTAGTTTATAAGTCACTTATATCGGGCAAAATTGCATTTACGCACCTGACCCTTTTGCTTCTCCATTAGTTTAGAAATTTTGGATTCCAACCTCTTAGTCCCTAGCATCATCAAAGGGTCATAGGAGGGTGTTTACATTATCTCTGTATCCAGCAAAACAGTTTAAAACCGAATCACACTTAATATTACATCCTAGAAAACTTACATTGTACCACTTATCATAAAATGTTCCACCAAAAGTAATTTGCTAACACATTTGTTAACAGTATTCGGCAAAACATTTTCTTTTCAACATTAATGAAAAAATGAAATTTAATAAGTTATTAACATTAAAAAGGTATCATTGCAAGCAAAGATCGAACTCAAAATTAGGGACAAAATGGGGGCATTTAAAAGATTTAAAGATTTACACGGATACCATTGGATAATTAAAAAATACTGATAATTATAAGCTGTTCAAAAAAGTGAGCTGACATGTAAAATCAAGGTCACATCCAAGTTAATGTCAAGTTTTCAAAGACATTACGTTTGAAAACCAGATACATGGTTGACAATTAGAAAGAAATTTCATATAACCAGCCGAAGGGAAATATACTCAAAAGTAAAATGCATTAATGTAGCGACACTTGCATCACTCATAAGGGTAAACGTCCTTTGTTTTATTAACGAATTCAAAACGTTACGTCAATTCCGCTTAAGGCGCGTTGAAAGGTATATTCGTGAAACGAAAAAAAAAGAATTGACAAGATCGAGACGGCAACAATTACATTTGTCGGTATCCTATGTTGAAAATGTGTCCGTCAACAGTTGATTTTTATCACCGAAGTTATGTACGATGTACGTTTCTTTCTCACTGATTATAATTAACACTATTAATCATGTTCAAATACTTTGAAAAAAGGCAAAGTGGTGGTGGTAAGGGAGGGAAGGAGATATATTCACAATAAAACCTCTTTAAAAATGACACACTATTGTTACACCTTTCTGTGTTGACGACTCAAGACAATGAAAACAACTCTAGTAAAAGCAATTATTTATATGAAAAAAAAAGAGTGACAGCAATTCCTGATAGCCTTGACCCACGTGCTCCACATGTCTGTCATTTCCGTTTCCGTCCAAGTGTAGCAAGCGACGGTATATTAGTCTCCCAATAGAGTAGTGCTTTATCTAAAGGGTCATACTCCCTCTAGGATATTTCATTTTTTTCCTATCAACACCACAATCCCGCGGGCAAATTCATACCTAGATATTCGTTGAATATCTTGAATAAGTTTTTCAGTCCGGGGCTCCTCCGCCGTTTATATTGTTATAAACACTGTAAAAAATCAAAGGCAAAAGGTAGCACCAAGGGGAAACAACTCTGTTTACGTACACATGTGTTACCATTCAACGCAAAATTCAATTAAAAAATGATTGACAGCAATTCTTAATAGCCTTGACCCAAATGATCTGCTTGTGTGTAATTTCCATCAAAGTGTAACCAATAGAGTAGTGCTTTATCTAAAGGGTCATACTCCCTCAAGGATATTTCCTTCTTTACTGATATAATCAACATCACAAACGTAATGGTAAATTCATACCTAGATATTCGTTGAATATCATAAATGTTTTTTTTTCAGTCTGGCTCTCCCCCACCATTTTTTGTTGTTAATAGTGTAGCTATTATACATATTAATACACTCTAAGAAGCTACTGGCGCTTATTTTGGTGTCAAAACTGTAGGAGATCTGGTGATTAAACGCATAAACACATATACGTTTATAGACGTAAAACCGAACCAAATCAACAATACCACGGAAATCACAAACCAAATCACTCGCTATAAATCAAATGATCATTTATAAAAGACATACATATAGGACTAACCCCAACACACAAATGATTGATCCTACAAATGACGCATCGCTGGGATGAAATTAACAGAAAAGGTAATAATGTTTAAAGGATTATACGTTTACTTAAAAATCAATTAGGAGGCCGCGATGGCCGAGTGGTTAAGGTGTTCCGATATTCTACCTCTAGCCCTCCACCTCTTGGGTGCGAGTCCGAATCCCACGAGGCAGTTGTCAGGTGTATTGGATGTATTAGCACATTTATTCATATATCACGGCATCCAGTATTGTTAACAATTGTATGAAAATATTAGAGCGTCAACAAAACAAACCTCAACATCGATTAAACAAGGGGCCAAATATAAACCAAAGACACTTTTACATAGACTCTTGTACAACTCCAAGATAATAAGATCAGGTGATCCAAAGCAGCAAGCGTTAGAGAAAAGTATATATTGTGATGGGCATTACCGTATTAAGAGATGCGATCAGTTTCGATGTTCTTCCTTCTTGAATTATGTTGGTAGGTTTATAGTTGCCAAACTGTGGCACAGTTAATAATATAACAAATTATCCGTTATTCTATTTTAACTTGCCTCTCTGTTTAACAATTATTTGTTTACTTGTTTAGGTCCGATCATCATACATATTGAATCATCGAAAGAAATAGCTGAAAAACTAACAACACAAGAATTCGAGAGATACAGGTTGATCAGAACTATGGGCAAGTTTTATGGTCAAATAGTTTGTATCTTTAAGTGATATGAGGACGGATATTTTTGAGTATGCTCATAAGTGTGTTTACTTGTTGTGATTGACAATGATACTCGGTTCTCATTTTGGACGAGACAAAGATACACATGGCGGGTGTCGTCGATGAAGCAGAAGACGCTTACTCTTCCGAAACACCTGGTCTTTTTCTCTTTTACTTTTACGAGAGTCTCCATGTAAATATTTCCTTTGTTCATATTTTGCCCCTAGTTTGATCGATTTTGAGTCCGTTTTATTTCTCTTTTTTTTTCACCACAAACATTAGTTAAAAAAAGCAGGTTAATGATATCTCCAGCTCGGCGTGCTTTTAAGACGCAACGAGGATATATCTACTAGATGATGTGGCAATTGATTTTGAGTACGGAGTATGGTTTTGTTGACGCTGTGGTATTCTCATAATGTTTTATCTCTTACGGGTGTCGTCAATTAAGCAGAAGATGCTTACTCTTCCGGAACACCTGGTCTTATTATCTCGTACTTTTACAAGGATCTCCATAAGGAGCTTTCTGTTTTTCATATTTTGGCCCTAGTTTAATCGATTTGAGTTCGGATTATGGTTTTGTTGACGCTTTGGTATTCTCTATTTTTTCCCCTTTCGTTTGCTTCACTCAAACACAAACATTATGCAGGACTTCCATTAATGTATGGTTTGCTTGTGTGTTTTACGCCCTATTAACACTTGTGTGTGAATGTGTGATGTTCATCTTTTATTCTTGAAGCAATATTTCATTGCAGTAGCTCCACCATGTTTGTCTCGGCCTAACAAAAACAGTATATAGGACTTCCATAAATATTTGGTGTGTTTGTGTTTTACGCCATATTAACACATCTGTGTGTTCGTGAATATGCTGTTTCTATTTCAGTTCTCTGGTATTTTTACTCTTGCAATAACTTCAATTTGTTTGCCTCTCTCAAACAAACATTATACGGGGCATCCTCTAAGGTCAATAACGTCAGAAGTCGGTGACGCTTTAAAACAGTTAAGCCATGTAAATCGATCTCAAATATCTATACAGGGATTTCATGTTCAGCGTGACCTTGGTGTCGAGATTGCGTTCAGGTCAAACTATCAAAGAATACGGTCAGAGAATGAAATTAGTTTCTGGAGGGTTAATACGATTCTTTGAAGGTTAGGCAATTTCGGCAATCTTGACACATGTATTGCCCAAATATTTGCTACAGATTAGGTTCGAGGAACAAAGACGACCCTTGTGAGAACATGTTCCTCTTGGATTTCTCTTATTTACGGCCGAAGAGAATTAAGCCCTTACTATATATAGTACCTGGCCATAAGTATTGTCGTATCCATTACACGTAGACTTAAGTGTATTTCCACCAGTTTTTAAAGTGTCATTACAATAACAGCTTAATCGATTTCATTAAATTTTGTTATTCTTTTTTTTTTAATTTTATATTTAATTGGAGTTTCCAAAACATATTGTTAGTGCAGATGTAGTCCGTATGTAATAATATTGAGGCATTTAAATTAAAAATGAAAACTGCAAACTGAACGTCTCCCCTTACGTCAATGTTAATTTCATAAAAACTGTGACGTCGCAAATAAGCTCCAGCTTCAAACAGCTCTGAAATGTAGCATATTAAGTGCAACTGAACTCAGAAATATATTTTGAAAACTCTGCTAAATTCTGATGAATATCAAATAAAGTTGATCAAATTCGGCCACACAATTATTTTATAATGACATTTTCAAAATTAGAGGATGTACACTAAAGTCTATGGGGAATTGTCGGGTGCGACAATACTTATTGCAAGATATTGAGTCTAGGATTAATAGTCTGCAAAAACGGAGAACATAGCATTTATCAACGCAATAGTTATTAATGGTTATTTCTTCTCAGAGAAACCTTGGCTTACATGTTATTTCATCGTTAAATTACAAAGTAGCATTGTCCGTTACTGTTAAATTACAGTGATATCCAGACTTCAACATTCACATCAGTCACCAAACATTTAATCATTATTCATGACACATAGGTCCTGTCTTAACAGTCCGGGGAACCGTAAAATAGGTTTGTGCTGGGATTAGGTAGTTTCTCCCAACACGCGGGATCGCCACTCATTTATCCCATCGAGGTTATTATCTCATTCACATTGCGTCATTAAACACCAAGAATGTGCGCTCTGGGTACAAAAATAGATTGTGTTCCTCGTTTGATTCATCAGTTTAATAATAGATTGATGAGAATTGGTTAATTGCAAATCAAATGTTATATTATGAATCGTGCCACTACTCAAGATAGTTAACTGGGTGGCCGCTTTAACTTACTAGCAGAGTCTACCACCTGGAATTCGTTAATTTTGCCTTTGCTTTTTTACACTGTTAAAAACAACAAAAATGACGGCGGAGAGCCGGACTGGAAAAATCATTCAAGATATTCAACAAATATCTAGGTATGACCTTACCTTTGGATTCTGATGTTGATAATTTCAGTAAATAAGGATATATATCCTAGAGGGAGTATGACCCTTTAGATAAAGCACTAGTCTATTGGGAGACTGATTTACGGTCGCTTGCTACACTTGGACGGAAACGGAAATGACAGAAATGCAGAGCATGTGGGTCAAGGCTATTAAGAATTGCTGTCAATCTTTTTTTTTCATGTAAATAATTGCTTTTACTAGAGTTGTTTTGCTTTGCTGGAGTCGTCAACACAGAAAAGTGTAACAATAAAAAGAGAGCAGTTTGCGTGCGTAATAAAGTTGTTTCCCCTTGTTTGCTACCCTTCGCCTTTGTTTTTTTCATCCGGAAGTAGCCCTCCAATGGGAAACCAGAAACACGTCAAACAATTACGTTACGTAACACTTGGCCTTCATCGGTTATTTCCGGAAGGTTGAATAAAACCGTTCTATCTTTCAGTTGATGTTTGTTGCATTTATCTCTGTCGTTGCTTCAGACGCTGTTTTTTTCGACTCGCCGACTTTAAATAATAGAAATTGTATCACTTTCTGAGCCAATTTATAAATGATTCTCGGTAAATATAAAAGATAAACTATAACGCTAGCTTTGCCTTTGTCATATTATGTTATTTTTAAAGAGGTTTTATTGAATATATAAGCCTTCCCTCAACTCCCAAACCTCCACTGTTGTCTTTCAAAGTATTTGAACATGATGTACGGACAGTTTGATAGTCGCAATCTTGATCTTATTGTGAAGTATGTGAAAGGATGTAAATCCTGTAATATCTTATGTATGTTGTCAGAATAAATATATGGAATTTGATGGTGTTATATAACACGTCCATCACAGTATCTTGTGATTGTTGTCACTTAACAAGCCCTTAATAAGCAGACTTGACATTACTTGGATGAGCTAATAAAAGGCCGTTTACCTTAATGCATTTTTTTTTGATATATATGATCGTTTCGAGATATTTGAATACAAGAGCATTTCAAAATCCGTCTGGAATAAACCTTTTGAGGAAATATGGTGGGTGGTCTATGATGTAAAGTTTAGAGTGATTCGGGTTGAAAATGTTTTGCTAGAGGCAGAAATAATGTAAACGCAACATAGACGTATACACATTATGAAAATATATAAGAGAATACCGAAGCGTTAACAAAGTCACAATCCAAACTCAAAATCGATTAAACGAGGGGCAAAATATGAACAAAGGAAAGATTTACATAGAGACTCTTGTAAGAGTACAAGAGAATAAGACCAGGTGTTCCGGAAGAGTAAGCGTCTTCTGCTTCATCGACGACACCCGCCATGTAAATCTCAAAAAGGAAACCTATTATCATTGTCAATCACAAGAAGTAAACACACTAATGAGCATACTCAAAAACGTCCATCTTCATTTCACTTAAAAGATACAGAATATTTCTCAATGAGACAAAGATGGCGACCATAAAACTTGCCCATAGTTCTGATCAACGTGCATCTCTCGAATCCCCGTGTTGTTAGTTTGTTTGTGATGAACTTGGACTACGATTGTGTTGACTCTCCCTGTAAAAGAGAGAACACAAAACCGTAAAATGCGATGCTTCTGCTGGTCAACTGTGGAAACCCAATAGACAGAAACAAAGACACGTTCGTGTCTGAATCGTAAATCAGACATTGCGTCCAGGAATGAAATCAGCCCAAGGATAAAACGTGACGTTTCGGCAGCATGGGTCTGAAACTCAATTACGTTGGTCCTTCAATGATGTGGGTATTGAGGTGTAATTTGTTAATTGGTATGTGTCAAGTAAGTGCATGACTGAGTCCACTGTCATCGTCTTGCAATATGGATGCAGGGCTGAACTTTCATAGCACTATAAAAATGTTTTTAAAAATGACTATCGATCCTTATACGAACATAGCTTTCAACAGAAATAATTCGGAATACGAACGTTGGAGAAAACCAAACAATATTGGGCCGATCGGCAGAGGATCCCCGATGTATACGTAAAATGTGGGTGTATTTTCTATTACGTCACCTGAACATTGAATTAACGATTGACCTTCTGTACCAAACCACGACACAATATACACATTTGTTATGTATCTGCCCATGAAACTATTTAAGGATTAACTTTCTATTTTGTTTATGTTATCGGGGAATAACTACAATGGAAACGGGTAAATTCACTAACCGGCAAAGCAATTGTGTTTCAAACTATAGGATTTGCATAGCTCCGCCCACATGTATTGTTGTCGACGTCATAGAAATTTGTCACGTGTTTGACTACAGTTATGCCGTGATAATGATCGTCTATTGAGCAATGGTTATCGAGTGAATGTCAGTGTAGACTGTAAATAGTATGCAATACATATAATTGTACATGATATATGGTTTGCAGTTCAATGTAAGAATTGTACATGCTGCTCCCATTACATGATTATAAGAAGCAACTAGCAACTAAGATATAGAGGATATTCAATGGTTTGCCGTTTAATTAAGGATTAACCTTTGATTTTGTTTAGTTTATGAGATCATAAATCCAATGAAGCACGAGGTAAATTGGTAGTTTTTTGATGCCGGGTCACTTTTTCACGTCACACTGAATAAGCCTTATATTTTCACTGCAAAATCTTATATTTTCACAGCAAAAACTTATAATTTCACTGCAGTGAAAATTTAAGTTTTATCAGTTTGATAATTTTCTATATTTCACAGGCAAAAATGTAATAAACTGCCGTATTTCTCCAGCCATATCACGTTTGATAGTTGCGAATTGCCTTCCTATGATTATAGCAAAGGACGTTAGTGTCACATGCTGCCCCAATTGCATGTTCGTAGAAGGCGACTAAACTTGGGATATTATCTTTTCGATTCTTTCTCAACAACTTTCTCCTTCCTAATGTCTCCCTTGACACTACCTCACGTTTAGTATCCGCCCCTGTAAGGAAGGCCATGGGTTCTGTCCTCAGGTCGAGAAATACCAGGGTCTTACAAAATGGTAATACATACCCCCTGCTTGACGTTCAGCATTATACAGTTGCATACTTGCCGTCTGTATAACGGTTATAAAAACGAGCCAAATTAAACATTTTCCGCTGATTCTATTTACAATCGATATACGACACGGTACAGTTACAGGTTATATCAGCGTTGTCTATAGTAGTTTATAGACCTAGGGAACTTATTTAACACACATGGAAAACACTGCTGTGTTTTTTGTCAGGAAAAAAAGAAGAAACCGTTTTAGTCGAAATGGAGCATTAAGTTAAATGCCACTGATAATAGTAACATAAGTATGTTACTGACAGTAAATTAAGTTATTTTTTAATCGGCAAAAAAGGTTGCGTTAAAACCACCATCATAAACGCCGCAAAGTTATGTTAATAATATATAATTCAAATGGCCCATCCCAGAGGAAAGCGTGTGTGCTACTGAAGAAATAGGGAATTTATGAAACATTCACATATGATTTAATCTTGTTTGCAACTAGCATTTCCATTGGCTTAAAAAAATATGTTATCAGCCCATAATGTAAAAAATGACGTTGCCGTTTATAAAGTCTCTTTTGATTGGCTGACGCAGCAGCATACTAATTTGTAAGTGAAAATTAAATTAAAAAACGGAGTGTACTCTTAATAAAACGCGAAACGTTTTATGATGAGAATACACTACGCTTTTTGTGTTATAACCCCATAACATAAAAAATATATTAAAGTTAATCCTTAAATAATTTTTTTTAGCAAAAGTCAAACTTCCTCCTCTAGAACCACTGTATATAATTTCAAACACTGCATGTATCATAGACGACTGTCTGCTCAAGTGTATACGGCCCTTACAAACCACGACACAAGGTACAGTTGGCCTGGTGTTGTCAGTCACTTAACGACTTACTGAAGTTGTCAGTGGCGTAAAATTAATATTTTAATTCCATCAGACTCCATTAGATAGGCATCCACGGAGAGTTCATTAAAATACATTCAGCAGAGAGTTCTAAAGACAATCAGACGACTTTTAAGTCGCTTCAGATATGTCGGAAATGTCAATAAAGAAGCTTGAGCGTCAATGTTATATTGAACATGATAATTGTGCAAGACATGAGCTTTTAAGCGAGTGTCATAAATGTATTTTTACCAAGGGTGTTTAATAAATCAAACTTGAAATGGACATCGATTTAAGATTACATTTATCACAAATCAATCACCATTGGAAACAGAAATCTTTAAAATGATATATGCTGTATTTATTTTACAGCAATTAAACAATATATTCAGCGTATATAAGTTGCTCTTGTTGGTCCGGATGTTAGCACCCGTGGGTCTTATTGGGTGAGGAAATATCTGAGTTTGCGGAGAAAACCCACGTTGTCGGGCAAGATACCCCATACCTTTCAACGTCAGATCGGAGAATCGAACACTGGCCGACTTGGTGAAAAAAACTAATGCGCTTTACCGTGCACCACCCTCAAATGCACGTGATCGAGATGACCGAACTCCGGGTCGCGGGTTCGAATCCTTCCCAAGGCAGTTGCCAGGTTAGTGGTTTGGCCCCAAGTAATCTGGTGTTCTTCCACCAACAAAACCTCGCTCTTCCTGACATTCTGCTACCACTAGCCCTCCACCTCTAGGTCTCGGGTTCGAGTGGTTATAGTGTCTGACATTCTGCTACCACAAGCCCTCCATCTCTGGGTCGCGGGTTCGAGTGGTTATGATCTGACATTCTGCTACCACTAGCCCTCCATCTCTGGTTCGCGGGTTCGAGTGGTTATAATCTGACATTTTGCTACCAATAGCCCTCCACCTCTGGGTCGCGGGTTCGAGTGGTTATAATCTGACATTCTGCTACCAATAGCCCTCCATCTCTGGGTCGCGGGTTCGAGTGGTTATGGTGTCGATGATTCTGCTACCACTAGCCATACACCTCTTGGTCGCGGGTTCGAGTGGTTATGGTGTCGGACATTCTGCTACCACTAGCCATACACCTCTTGGTCGCGGGTTCGAGGCTTATGTAGGGCATTCGCCAGGTACAGTCCGTTGGTAGGTGGTTTTCCTCCGGAACTCCGGCTTTCCTCTATCACTCTTTAAATGATCCTTGTTTTTAATAGAACGTAAAACACTAACTTAGCAAACAAAATGTTCCACCATCTATAATAAACATAGGTTTCCTTCCGTAATTTATGTCTGTGTTATCGGACATTTCAATGCCGTAATGTGAATTATGGTGTCACACAGGGCAAACCCAAACTCTAGGTCGTTACTGTACGATGTTTGCTGTCGAGTGGTCTTACCCACTTTCAAATAAATCCTTCTTACAAATGAAGTGCATTTACTCTTTGAAACATAGTTTTTTGAAAAATGTAAAACTCCCTATACAAATTCAGATTCATTTGCTTCTTTTTTTTCATCAAATTTAAACAAATTTAAAAGAAAATATTTTCAAAAATATTTTCATCAAAGTGTAGCATACAAGAATATCCGTTATGCGACGTGTGGTAATGGCACAAGGGAACGAACATATATATCAAAGCTGTTGGACGTCAGTGGGATTGTGACCTTGAAAATAGCTTGGTCGTCTGCCCAATATAATAAATTCCAAACAGGACTGGTCGTACAATAACCGTCACCGTCCCCGGTAAGATATATGTGGTCTGCTCATCAGCTAAAACATGTATATGTTGTTTGATACTCGGGGGAAGGCGGGTAACGGCGTAATGGGAGAGCATCGTAACTAGATATTAGCTTTTACCAGCATGTCTCTTGAAATGCAACATTATGATGGCATTTTGAAATAATGACTGCTTAAATCAGTATTATAGGATGGAGATATATGTAGGAAGTGATGACTTCATAATTTTTTATTTTTTTTTTCCTTTTCAAGGGGGCACGGTGGTCTAGTGGTAGGACGCCGAGCTCGTGATAGAAAGGTTGCTAGTTCGAGTTCCGGCCACGGCGATTGTGTTGTTTCCTTTAACAAGATACTGTACTCCGCTTGTTCCAATCTACTCAGCTGATGAGTACTTGGTTGGGAAGTGATAGAACCTGCAAAATGCTAGCTGTGAACGCCGAAATGGCAGCACCGGCTGTATACTCCCCAGGGAGTTGAGAACGATATTTGCTGGCTGCTAAGGCCCTATAACCACGGATAATAATTTGTGAATCGCTTTGAGACGACCTATAAGTTGTGATAATGCGATATATAAGAATCATTGATTATTTCAGAGCCCATAGCTAGCATTCTACGATTTCTAGCGTTTCCCAACCAGTACCAATTTACAGCTCAAAGGTACAATACAGAGTCAGTCATGAAGTGACTCGAACCCACAACCATTTGGTACTAGCCCGGTGTCTTAAAACAAGACTATCGTGCCGCCGTATAACACAGTAAGCTGACCTCGCAGAACAAAACGAAACGGGATAATACATATGAAATAACTTTGTAAAACATATTGTGTGTAGTGACATTTTCAGTATCAAGTAGTTCGGATTTATAACAAAAATGTCAACTGTTCGCTAGTTCCTGATGGTAGGAGAGATATAGCTGAAGATTACCTTGTAATATTTATGGATTTTATCGGGCTTTTAACGAGGCCTCACATCATTTTGTAATTATATAACAACGGGGGAAAATCTAGGAAAGTTTAATAGTAAACATAAATTTGTCAAAAGACCTTCTCTTGTAATAAGTGTGATCCGCTAAGGGGATATTCTAGGACAAATATTATTAGGAATGTCGGTTAACGATCATTTTGAATTAACACTTTCGAATACGTTTATTTTTATATTTCTTGACGTCGACCAAATTTTATCAGGAAATGAAAAAAGCGTCGGAATAGGAAAACGAGACAAGACATGGGCCTAGTTGTTCAAAGGCTGCTTAGCTTAATCAGTGATTAGCGAAAAATTTAATTATCCTGTAACTTTAAAATGAAACCATAGATCGAGTTATAACTTCGCAGATATCAACAATATAATAGAGTCAATTTACATCCAATTTTTCAAGATTTTACCTTGTACACTGACAGAATGATTAAAGTTTGAAAAATGTCGTTAAATAGTGATTAAGCTAATCACCCTTTGAATAACTGGGCCCGGAATGCCATTTCATATACGTTTTTGAAATATCCATCTCTTCCAAATATAAGGTACCAACCATAAATGGGAAAGGAGTTTTAAAAATACTACGTGTCTTGAACAGGAGATATCAAGGAATCATGGAAAATTTAGCTCGTAAGAAGAATATTGAAATATTGATAAAAATTATCAAAAATGTTCCAAACATATCAACAAACCCGAGTAAGCCGAATTGTTTAAGGGTGGTCAGATGATGCAGTGGATAGCGCACTTGCCTTTCACTAAGCGACCGGGGTTCGATTCCTTCTAAGGCTATTAAGAACGTGTCTCCGTTTAGGGTGTGTTTAAATGATTGCAGGTACGTATGCAGGTTAGAAAATTCAAAGGCTAAATTCAGTGGCGTAGCCAGGGCTGTTTTTAAGTGTACGCAAATGTGGTGCCGAAGACAGCACCCGAAACGCTAAGCAGCGATAGGTACGGGAGGGGGATACGCCCATCTCTCGGAAGGTGGGTCTTGTGGTGGACCCCAAGAAGAAAATTGATTTCCTAAATGTCTTAACGTAGCAGTTTACAGTGTTCTAGTTTCAGGTAAAATGAATTAAAGATTAAACACACTCTTTGTCTTTACAATATTATAATCTCATTTTTTTTATTACAAATGTATTTGAATGCTTTTTGGGGGAAATTATGTGTACGCACCTGCGTACCCGCGTATAGGAAGCTACGCCCCTGAAATTATTATACAATACAGTATGTGTCTTAAGAATAAAGACTTCCAACTTTTGTATACTAAGAAATGAGGCGAACTACAGATAAAAGTATATTTTTTTTTAAACACGCGAAAAAATCTTAATGGTAGAATTTCCAAGATAAGATGAGTGGTCAATCTATTCGAAAATGTTCATTTAACTTCCGAATAAAACGGTAAACACAGGTGAAAGTAAGATTGAAAGTAAAATAAAAACAAGTTGAAATCCTCTAGCTTGTTTCAATTCCAGCAACGCACATAGGTTTAAAAACATATGATAAAGGCCCAATATACGTAACTTCAGGGAAATTTTCGTGATTCTAAAAAATTCTGATAAAAAATCCAGTTGATAACCATGCAAAAATAAGCCTAAAACGAAATAAACCTGAGCGGTAATTAACAAGAAACTCTGGAAAGAAAAAATCCAAAGAATTGAAAATAATCCAGGTGGGGCCCACTTCAACAACAAACCGAAGACGGTTCGAAATGGACGCGTGTTTACAAATAGCGTGTTTCAACTGCTGCTGTACCGGTAACCGCGAAAGAATTCATCTTGAATATTGCTGATATCAGTTAATCTTAGATAAATCTATAAATATATAATAAGTTATAAGGCTTGATTTTCGCTTCAAGTTTTGCCGAAAGTTACGTATATTGGGCCTTTAATTAGTATGAAACAGACATGGACGCAACTCTCTCCCATAATGTCCACTAGCATTATCTCTTCAAACATTTGTATTTCCGCTACGTTTTTATACCGCCGATTAAACGCTCGAATCTAGCCCATAAAAACGAACAGATTTCGTGTCCAAAGCATAAAAAACACACAAATTTCCGGTCTTAAAAGCAGGTTAAGGGTGAATTTTAAACGGTCACGCTCCTTATAGTCCCCGATGTATATTCCAATAATGATAATGTTGCGATCTAATAGAAAAAATCGATGCGAATACGTTCTACTCTACATATATCTCCATATTAATGATCATAATAATGATAGCAATACGTGGTGTATCCGTCCCCCCCCCCCCCCCCAACACACCGGGGAGCAAACAGCCTGTTTCGCTACTTTGGCGCTCACAGCTAGCATTAAGCAATTTACTTAGATTGGTTTATTTTCATTGTTTTTATGTCTTATAAACAACTGCGGTCATTTAAAGGTCGTGCTCCCATAATGCTGAGCGTCGGGCAGGCAGGATGTAGTATGGTCTCGGCCTGGGGACAAAACCTATGCACAAAACAACGCTGCAGAAAGATAGGAAACCTTTCAAAAAATGCAACATTTATAAAAAAAAAAGATGCGGAGCTCATCTAAAAAAGCCAAGGCCAAATACGGTTTGTCTGTCTGACCTCACAGTACATGTAGCAAAGCTGACTCTTTACATTTAGGAGGTCATCCAAAGGTCGGGCTCCCATAATGCTGAGCGTCGAGCTGGGAGTAGTATATATGGTCTCGGCCAGGGGACAAAAACTATGCACAAAACAACACTGTAAAAAGAGAGAGGAAACCTTTTAAAAAATGCAACATTTATAAAAAAAAAGATGCGGAGCTCGGCTAAAACAAGGCCAAGGCCAAATACAGTTTGTCTGTCTGACCTCACAGTAGCAAAGCAACAGACACTTTTCTGTGATCGCACCTATAACCACGGGTTCCTGATTTATAAATTGGTTTCGTGATAAGGACGAATGGGCGATGGCAGTGGAGCCCTGATTTCAGTTATTTTGCCAGCAGGTTGTATATACTTAATGCAGTATCATGCGTGAAACTAATGGATCAAAAGCCATGGCGCTAAATTACACCAGGAAATAAAAACAGGCTGAACGATTATCCCAAATGGACTGTCTTGGGTCACAGAAATGTCATCATTCTTAATTCTTGTTTTCCTGTTTGTGTTTTTGTTAGGTCTTTTCGTGAAGACAAGTTAAGAATTTTAGTTTGAAGCGTATTTAAGTGTTCGGTAGAGAGTGGCATCCATGTTTAGCTCCAAATTGATTTATATATAAAAAAAATCCTGACCTATTCCGTGTCTAGACATAGACAACGCTAGTTTAACAGACACTTCACGATAATAATGTGAAACCACACAAGGCTCTGGTTTGGTAGAGTTACGGCCCTTTATCAGGACTATTTACGGTTCTTTTAACGCTTTTAATTCGGAATGCTTGCAATTTTTTAGCTCAATTATTTTTGCATTCATTTGGCTTGATTTATCTGACACACCTCAGTGCTAGCCATTTCACCTGCGGTTTAATCGCTGTCTGCCAAATTATCAGGTGGTATATTATGTTTATCAGGGAACATTAAGATGTCTGGACGTTACAAAACATATATAATTTTTCCTGTACGGGTCTAGACCGGGTAGATCGTTGGCGTCCAAAAAGCTCAACTGGTTGAGGATCCGTATAGAGTTAGGAAATTCCCGGGTTCGAACCCCGGTCCGGTGGAAACCCTCGTTTTCGTTCAAAATTAGTAGCCAATAATATCGATACCTTCATCCATGCTTACATCCAGCCGGGACATGCAGCGGAATCACGAGGTTTAACTCTTTTCTAGCCCACGGTATATATATGCAAGCGTTAGAGAAGTGTATCGTGGGTTTCCGACGATGCACCAGCAGTTCAATAGATTTAATACATTAAGGATGTGAAATATTTACTTCTCCGACGACATGTATGTATCTAACAGCATAATGGCGGATACAGGGTATTTTCTAATCTACTTCAAATGTAATAGATTTCTTGTCTTTAGTTTTATACTACCAGATACTGGTGTAAACACAAAATTATGCGATTGTCATACTACAATAAATAAAATAGATGAGAAAATAACTATTTTGTCAAAATAGAAAATATCTTTATCCAGTTAAAAGAAGCAAGTACAATATGTAAAAGGTATGGGGTCACCTGCCCGACCACGTGGGTTTGCTCTGGGTACTCCGGTTTCCTCCCAAAATAAGACTTCTCGCTCGCCAACATCCGGGCAAACAAGAGTGATTCATATAATTTGAATAACTTGTTTCATAATTGTTGTAAAATAAATAAAGTTTATTTTTGAAGTACAATGAACCGTTTTACACGCACAATTTTTTACGATTCACATTGTGCATTCACTGAGTCAGTTTGTGAGGAATTGCGCTCACAAAGAATTTTTCAAAACGGACGGATGGACTGACGGAAGAACGAACGGGGTGATTTTTTTATAACCGCAAACCTTCTTTTAAAGACCCAACTTACGTAACTTTCGGCAAAACTTGAAGCGAAAATTAAGCCTAATAACTTGTTATATTTATAGATTTAGTTACGATTAACAGATATCAGCAATATTCAAGATGAATTTTTACGCGGTTACCGGTACAGCAGCAGTTGAAACTCGGTATTTGTAAACACGCGTCCATTTTGAACTGTCTTTTAACTTCGGCATGTTGTAAAAGTTGGTCCTACCTGAATTGTTTTCAATTCTTTGGATTTTTCTGTCAAGAGTTTCTTGTTAGTTACCGCTCAGGCCTACTTCGTTTCAGACTTATTTTTGCATGGTTATCAACTGTTTTTTTTCAGATTTTTTTTAGGATCCCGAATAATTTCTTGAAGTTACGTATATTGGGCCTTTAAGTAGATACAGTTACCAGTGGTAGTGATATATGCACTTACAAATCAAAATTCGACCTCTAAGCAATACACCATTGCTATAATTTGTATCCCCCTATCGGTAAACGATTAAGAAAATACGGTCTCTTTTCGCGAGAAGACAGTTAGCTTTTGGTTAATTTGAATGGCTGACCTAGAATAACCAATCAATTATTTTCACATTACTTCTGAGCGTACTTTCTGCCCTTGAGACCGAGTTGATAAATTTCTCCTGACAAGTCTATCTAAGTTAAGACCTTCTAGGAAATGTCTCTATTATTTTTACACGATTACTTGGAGCATATCTGATTCTACACAGGCCAATGATGTGACCGAAATTTCATGTCAAGTTGACGTTCGGAGTATCCTCGAGAATCAGCCTTTGTCTTGCTACACTGGATGGCGTTACAGGCGACGTGATAACTAAAGCTCATATGTTGTTCATAACAGCTTTATATATGTGTTATCCTTTAATAAGGGAATACCATTTTACTGGGGAAAATGAACAAGTAACAGAAAGAATGCTCAAGATAGAGTGATATCACCGAGGTCCAAACGGCCCCGGTGGATATTGTCCATGCCACAGGGACATGAGAATTTGTTACAGCTAGTTTTGGACCTAAATATGGTGTTTAGAGTAATTTTACACATTTGGGGGGTTAAGATCAATTTTCGATAAAAATGCCCCCTCAATGGTCATAAAAGCTGAAGGATGGAAAGCTTTCCAGATCGAAAAATCGACCCCACCTACCTTACTTGCATCAAAAATCACATTTCTAGTTGAGGTACGAAAACACGCTTGGTAACGTTGGAAATATGGATAATTTTTAATTTATAAACCTCCTAAATGCAAGTCTAATGTATCCTCCTTCCGCAGAAATAATCTCCATTTCCTCCAAAAACACGCAAAATTTCCGTGTCTCAAAGTTTTCGGCGGCTTGCCGGCCACTTCGTTACATATTCATTGAGGTTGACGTCACTGCACGCGGAGGCCTTACGCTGTCATTGGATGGCGGTCTTCCCTTTAAATTTAGGCATCCGATGACAGCAAATGACCAGCACGCGGGTGACGTAATTGTGTAAAACTACTTTAAACACCCTATTTTAGGTCCAAAACTAGCTGTAACAAATTTCAGGTCCCTGTGGTCCATGTCTGGTCCGTAAACCGTAAACTGCCCTCAACCAAAGCCTCATCGGTGACAACCTCTGAAACCTCCAATGAGGGAGATATCCCTCATTCCACATTTCCAAGGAGGTAGAAAGTGCGTGAAATACGACTGAAACTGCATTGCTCAATTTGTCTTTCCCTTATTAAGTATCAAAATAACCACACAAAGAATTTATTTGATCCAGATACACCTATTATGGTCATTACACATATCCTGCAGTAACAAGGATCTCATTTGACGACAAGATGTACATTTTGAGTTATTGTGGGTTTGGACTTAAATAAGGAAGATGTCGAGGGAGATTGGTAAATTTTTGGACAAAATGAGGGGTTGACAGGTATGAAGTCTATATTTGTATGACATTACAGTACATTTCATGTGGAATATTACAAATAAACATTTTGAGAATCAATAATAGAAGAATTTTAATATCTAATTTTCGAATTACGAGGTTGACATCGTCACGTACAAGATAACAATAAGTGGAGATTTTAATGCAAAGCCACATGACAGTCAACGATGAAGGAACGAGGTTTGGAATATTAGACGTCGAGATAACTTACTGTTGATTATTGTTAAGACAATCATGGATTGTTTGTTGATTTGTTGTCAGCTGAATAACCTTTACATAAATCATACTTTCCAACCTGAAGAAAATGTTTTCAAAATTACTGTTGATTAGTTTTCCTACATGTCCTCCTTGTCTGTCGTAAATTCAATATTTTATATGTAATAAAGAGAATAACACAGAAACACAAATGACGAAGGAAGACAATTTTTGACTCGTACCCTGTCCGGCCGGGCCTCGAACTCACGATCTCCCGCAACAAATCGCCTAGCCAGAAATACCTACGGCCGTTACCACTGTGCCAACTCGACATCCCCAAAAAAGGATGTTTCGATGTCACAGTGATAGACGGTCCGGTGTTTTGACATGGTCATAATGGCAAATTGTCCAATTATAGATGTAATATAGTTAATATATACTTATCTTGATTGTGTCTTTGTAGAACGCATACAATATTTTCATTATGTATATAGATATAGAGGAAACATCTATCAGCACACATTCTGATAACTCGTCAAAAAGTGACGTCAAAAGTGACAATAATGACGTCAGTATGTGTTACACATAGTCACCAACATTGCGCGTTCTTATTTAAGAACCTTAGATCGATTCTCTTTTAGTAAGAGCTCATGTGACCGCGCATAAGCCAATTAGAACAAAAGGAAAATCAAACCTTGTGCTTCAGTGCTTTTGAAAATATGTTGTTTGAAAATGAAATATGATGTAATGTTTACAAACAAGACTAAATTTTCCAGTTAACTATCGGAACACACTGAACTTACTCTTAGCTGATTGTTTTGTTTTCACACGAGCAACAAGGACAACTTACTACTAAGTTATACGATAAACGTCACAAATTCGAGCTTTCTTATCGTGAGCTTTCCCTTTCTTGTTAGTTCCATAAGATACCTGTTTTTCGAACCTGTGGTGTTTACTTGTCGCAGCTGATTCGTCATTCATTGTTTGATCTAGGTATAGACATTTCCCTGCTAGATGTTGGCTGCTGACGACCAAACTTAAGGCACAAGGATTCAAATGATGCATGTTGATGAAGATTAAGACACATTTTATGAAAACCATCTTTGTCCGATCCTTGAATATATTCTGTATCCTTGCATGATACCATGTCTTCAGTACACACGCACGGGTTGCTGTGAATCTTTTACAGCACACGCATAGGGGCCAGAAATATTTACTACGCAAGCACAGGGACATGATAATCTTTTACTATACACGCACAGGGACATGATAATATTTTACTACACACGCACTGGGGCCTGAAATATTTTACTACGCAAGCACAGTGGCATGAGAATCTTTCACTAAACACGCACAGGGGCCCAGATTACCATGCCATAATTATGGAAACTTTTTTATTTTGCTAAATATGCTTTGTATTTCCATTTTTTTGCGCAATTAATTTTCCTGACATTGTTAATTAATAGATTTTGACAATATTTGAAAAATTGCACAGAAATAAAAACATTTTTTTTTTAAAATTTATTTTCCATTGATTATTTCTGGGAATAATCAATAATTATCTACACTGGTAATGTTCATGACCAATGTGAACACAGGCACGTGTACATGACACATGGCGGGGAGACGTCTGTTATATGTCCGTAGCTAGTGATAGGACGTTACTCCGAACATCAAACACACTTATAATATACAGCGATCATGAACTAGTATATATGACAGGTACGTCCAAGTGTCATATTTCACGTACCAGCTGATTGTCCAGGTGAGGCAGTGTTTTTATTACAACGTAATCCAGGTCAAGGGAATGACCGGACCTTGGTACGTATCATGACACTGATAAACAAGAAAATAAACGTGTTTGTGTACTTGTCGACAAACAAGTACCAATGCCGTATATAAAGCCCATTGCCTACTTGATATACTTTCCTTCTTGCAATCGTTTTAGCGCTAAAATCTTGGTTTTAGCTGCTTATGTGATCACGCTCTGCGATACATGCTAATGATGGCGAAATCACCCCCTCCCCCCCTCCCCCCCCCCCCCCCCGGCTTCGGTGGCTTATCAAACGAAAACATATGATATATTTATGATTGCAAACTTGCATTTGAATGTACATGCAACAGAAAGTAATGCTTACAATATTTAAGTATAGGTTTTGTAAACTACCATATTATATTATAAACAATATATGATCAATGAAATCAAAATAGTGTGGCTTTGTGGACGGATCGGAATATTGAAAAATGTCGCTATTATGCATATATGCCCTAAGGTGTCTGATTTTTAGGTTATATGATATAACCTGAAAAAGTCTACCACTTGGAGAATAGGCAAAGTTAAATTATTTCCTTTTTGGGAAAAAGATTTGAAGGGGTAAATGTTATGTTATAAATTTTTTAATAATTCTGCAACTGGATGTCGTTTTTGACACTATTTATGTTGACATGTATTGGTGATATATATGGTATGAAAGCAACGGTTTTCGTGACGTAACACGTGGGCTACTTATGACGTCATAGGTCAATCTTGTTCAAAGAGAACCTTGTCGCTTCGTTAGAATAATATAAAGTCCTTGCGTCAAACGCTTAAATGACTTATGTTAATCATTGGCGCCATTTTTATTCAAATTACTGGACGTTTAGTCCAGTTGGAATTCATTTGCATATGAATGCAAATTTAAAGCAGTTAAATACTTATACATGTGTTCGCCATTTTTAGAATATGTTCATCTCCAAAAAAAAAAAAAAAAATCAATTACTCTTTTTATTTCTCTGCATTTAAATGTAGCTCATGTAATGTATCTATCGTGTTTTTTTGCTTATTGAATAGAACAGCCATCGCCCGGGACGGTCAGTGATTTCCACCCTAACAATTTTGACATCATAATAACGATGACGTGAACAATAGGTAAATGGCATGCACGGCCTTATGAATGCCAACTGAATTCGGTAGAGTTATATAGTGACAATGCCATGCAATGTTAAATATAGTGCTATGAAAGTTAAAAACATGACTTTTGATTATCATATGGATAAAACAAATCACCAATTTGTAGTTGTAAACAAGACACACCTGTATATAGATAAACTTACCTGCGCATGCGAGGTTGGCTATAAACATGTTCATTCGAGATTTAATCTTCCTCGACATAAAGATCAGGAATAACACCAAAGCATTCGTTGTCATGGTAACCAGGAACAGGACGCACATGAACGCTACTTGAGCTGTCTGGAAAAAACAAAAACAAATGGGTTCATCAATGAAAATATAATAATGATTAAGAATTATTATTGTTTTATATATACAAAAGGTTAATTATCTACATTTGTAATCGTTATATTTCTAGATCATGGCACTAAGAGAAATTAAGCACCAAGAAGCCATCAAGTATTCAAGCCTAAAAAATGGGAAGCGTAAATAATGCAAACGAATGATAAAAAGAATTATTGTTGTTTTATATATAAAAAAGGATAATTAATCAACATTTGTGATCGTTATATAACTAGATCATGACCATTTGAGAAATTAAGCATCATGAGGCCGAATTCAAATAATCAAGCCAAAAAATGGGCAGCATAACTTATGCAAACGAATGGTAAAAAGAATTATAATTGTTTTATATAATATGAAAAAAAGAATAATTATCTACATTTGTCATCCTTATATTACTAGATTATGACCCTTAGAGAAATTAAACACCAGGAAGCCATCAAATATTCAAGCCTAAACACATGGGAAGCATAAATAATGTAAACGAATTGTAAAACGAAAATTGGATCCAATCACTCGTATAATGGGCGTAATGACAGCTAACAGTGGCTTTATGGGGATTACAGCAGGGGACCGGTAGCTACATTTCAGATCCCGGTCTCTTGACTTTCGACAGAGGGACTTGTCATGGCATACTTTTCTGTCCTTCCTGTTAAAGGTCCAATATACGTAATTTCAGGAAATATTTCGTGATTGTGAAAAATTCTTTAAAAAATTCCAATTGATAATCATGAAAAAATAAGCCTAAAACGAAGTAAACCTGAACGGTAATTAACAAGAAACTCTTGACAGAAAAATCCAAAGAATGGAAAATAATTAAGGTGGGGCCCACTTCAGCAACAAGCCGAATTTAGAAGACAGTTCAAAATCATTAATGGACGCGTGTTTACGAATACCGAGTTTCAACTGCTGCTGTACCGGTAACCGCGTAAGAAATCATCTTGAATATAGCTGATATCAGTTAATCTTAACTAAATATAAAAATATAAAAAAGTTATTTGGCTTGATTTTCGCTTCAAGTTTTTCAGAAAGTTACCTATATTAGGTCTTTAAAGTTTCCCTCTCAAATATCTCACTAGATTCTGCCATACATTCTTTGTTATAAATCCACATGTTTTTTTTCTATTTTGCCTTTAACGTTTTGAAAATATATTTTCACAGGTGGAATTCCTGTCTTTCACGCAGACGTTTGAGAGAAATCTGTCTCACCGGAGCAAAAATCCTCATAGAGTTGTTCTATTTCAAGGAAATCATATTTCGGTGACCTGTTTCTACAACAATTTTAGTCAGAAACAGCAGTATTTCATTGAATTGGATATACAAATGAACAGCGGACAATATGAACGTAAACAGATCGGATTGTATTTTCCCGCTAAATGATGACGACGTCAACAATCAGCAAATGACGTTCTTCCGGTCAAAATTCACAATGTCAGCCAATCAAAATGCGTTAAGAGTGTATTCCATGTGTGGTATGAACAGAATGTTATTCAACAGTTGTAACGATTATTTGATACACTGAGAGTTAAATACCATCCACCTTTTGTGGTTGAAATTGATTTGTGTGACATGAAGATTGCCGTTTTTGAGTATGCACATTAGTGTGACTAAAAATGATGGCTTGGTTCTCATTTCGAGGACTTGATGTTAACTTGGATGTGACCAAGATTAGATGTTGAATTTGTTTCAAGACAAACTCAATTCATCAACCAATGAAATCGAACAAAGCAGGTGATTCAAACCTTATATTTGAATCAATTAGTATTTTCAATAATTTTATCTTGCGAAGTTTAAATCCACGTTCTGAAGTTTCTGTTAGTGTACGTATTGACGTAAAGAAAAACATATATTGCGTCATTGCAGTGCAGTAAAACAAGATTATGATGTATGGGTAGAAAGTATTTATACTGAAGGATTGATTTTCATATTATTTTTTACATCTATTGGTGTGTAACATACATTGGCGGACCTACATATTGAATGGTGCGCGGTATGTTGAATATAGTTTTTGACCATTTTTTCATTGAATGTAAAAAAAAAATATGACAACTAATATATATTTATTACAATTTGTGTTATTCAACATACAGTTAATGCAGACATATTCATATAGCATTAGTCAAAGCATGCTTCAACGTCAGGGAACATCCAGACGGAGAACAGCCACCCGGTAACAGTCGCCAATGCTACAATTAGGGGTCATTGAAGCAGTTCAATACTTATACAGTCAAACTTCGATGTTTCGAACTTTGCGCGACTGTCGTGAAAACTTCGAAACATCGGGACTTCGACTCATGAATATTGAACCCCATAACATAAAAAATAGATTCAAGTTAATCCTTAGAATTTTTGAAATTGTAGATTCACATTTATAAAGAATAGTATACTAAAATACATGTACACACTGTAATTTTTGTAACGTGGTAATCTTGTAAGATTTTTTTGTTTGTCGACTTAATTTTCAAAGCAGGTAACATTTTCACTTCGATTTATTAGTTGTACTTTTGCAATGTTTTCATAACGAAAGGATCAGATGACCATTTTTAGAATATGCTCATGTCATAAAAAAATCAATAACACATTTTATTTCTCAGCATTTAGCTCAATGAATGCATTTGTCGCATATGCTTGTTCAATGAAAAGAACACCCATCGCCCGGGGACGGTCAATGGTATCCAACGTAACAATTATGACGTCATAATAATGATGACGTCAACAATCGGTCATTGGCATTCATGGCCTGATGAATGCCAACTGAATTTGGCAGGGATATATAGTGGCAATGCCATTCAATGGTATGATGAACATACATTGGGCACAGTAGCTTCATCCAGTCTGGAAATGTAAATATAATATTTTTAGTGATAGGCATGGGATGGCAGAAGAAATATAGCTACAATAACTGGAATTCTGCTACAATTCGTACGCTTACAGCATAACAACTTTGGAAGAAGAATGACGGCTTTTTTAACCTGCTAAGACAGACAGCGGTTTCTCGTCAACATCTTTCTCATGAATACTGCAATATACCAAGCTGTCATAGCTGTCGTCTGCAGGAGCGTAACCGCGCGTGCTTGCACATCATTTTCCCCAGTAAGTATATGTATTAAAGTCAAGAAATATATATTTTGTCGTATCTGGTTTTAGAAAAAAACAGTTTTTGAATGATATTTAAGGATTAACTTGAACCTATTTTTTATGCTATGAAAAACGAGTGTACTCTAAAAAACCGCGAAACGGTTTTTAATGAAAGTACACTCCAGTCTTTGTGTTATAACCCGATAACACCAAAACTAGATTCAAGTTTATCCATTTAATTTAATCTATATCCTTCACAGATTTATTGATGGACTCTTTTATCTTACAAATTATACGCTGCTACATCAACCAATCAAAGGCGACGTTATAACGGCGACGTCATTTTTAAGGTTATGGGCTGACAATATAAATTTAAACCAATGGAAAAGCTTGTTTCAAACAAGATTTCATTATTTATAATTCCATTAAATATTTGTTTTCTGGCGGAAAATCCAAAAAACAGTACAGAGTTTCCGTCATCAAGTATAGGATCCAATGTTGCTAAACAAGCTACATAGATGTGAAGCGTTTTACTGATCTAAACTCCAATGTGTTTCAGTCGCAATTCCACGCACTTTCTCCCTTATCGGAAATGTGGAATTAGGGAGATCTCCCCGAAGGTATATAAACACATCTCAAATACCAAAACCTGATACGTTCGTAAATAACCAAAGCTGTTAATACGACGTAAAACGCAGCAAATCAAAGCGAACCTATATGTATGCTGTCACCATGATGACAGCTATTTACGGAAGCCGGTTAGTGCCACATGAAGTAAACTTTTTATGTCGTTATTACGACTTAGTATGTCGTAATTACGACTTAGTATGTCGTAATTACGAGATAGCTAAGTCGTAATTACGAGATAGCTTAGGCGTAATTACGACATACTAAGTCGTAATTACGACATAAAAAGTTTGCTTCATGTGGCACTAACCGGCTTCCGTAGCTACATGATCATTATGGTTTAGTTTATTTTATTCTACGTCCTATTAACCGCGCGGGTCATTTAAGGACGTGCAAGGTTTTGGAGATGGAGGAAAGCCGGAGAACCCGGAGAAAAACCACCGACCTACGGCCAGTACCTGGCAACTGCCCCGCGTGGGATTCGAACTCGTAACCCAGAGGTGGAGGGCTAGTGGTAGAATGTCGGAACACATTAACCACTCGATAAGTATGTAACCGTACTGTTCTCGCAAAAATGCATACACACTTTTTATAACCGTATGTTTGTTCGGTATGCATATTAATTCTTTTTTGGAATATGCATATTATATATTTTTCTTAAATATGAATACATAATGGAAATATTATCTGTCATATCTGTTTCAGTCAGATTTTCGGAAGTCGTCGTCGTGCAACGATAACAAATTGATATGCACTTTGAAAAAGAAATGAAACATAATCTACGTTATATTTCCACGTAGAAGGCGAGGACAATATAGAAATATGATGAAACTGTTTATATAAGTGTGTTTTGACAAAACAAAATGAAGCACATACACAGTAATAAACAACCTGTTTAGTTATCTGACAATCTATCGCTGTGAGAACAGAAGACCAGGAAAAAGTAGTCCATAAATTGCCAACTGGCTATTTATCAAAATGCGAATGCACGTCCGATGTGACGTGGTAACATTAGTTTTGAATGGCTTAATGCTATGGCTCTGTAGCTGTAATTTGCAATGCAACGTAGAAATTCTAAGTTCCTGGTTGACAAACGTTATGTCAATTGGCACAAAATCAATCGTACTCCCAGCTTGTTTACTATTTCCGACAGCCTAAAGCGCTCGCTCTTTCCGGTAAAGGGAAAGCCACGATGTTGAATGATGGACCTTGTAACAGCCATCTTTGATTTATTGATCGAGCATTTGGGAATTCGGGGTCAAATGTCCTTGTACGAAATTCTTCAGGCGGTGTAAAAGAACCTTTTTAAAGCCTGTTTTGGTCGGAGAGCAAGAAAATATAATGTGTGAATTTAATAACAAACAGCGTACGTTTTTCTTAGTGTAAGAGCTCAATGGCATGATTGAAGATTTGTATATTTTTCTATTATTTTTTATTATAAGACCCAATATACGTAACTTTCGCCCGGGGACAGTCAGTGTTATCGAACGTAACAATTATGACGCCGTACAGTAATAATAATGACACCAACAATCGGTCAATGGCATTCATTGCCTTATGAATGCCAACTGGATTCGTTAGAGGTTTGTAGTGACAATGCTTTGCAATGGTAAATATAAGATAATGGGAGGCCCCTGTACATTCAAGTGCTCTCCGGCATCTTTTGCCTTTGAACAAACTGTACCTAATTATTCATTGTGGCACTCGGAATCTCTATTTCGTCACGTGATCCTTTATATGTTTCGGTGGCTGAAAATACGGTACTAACGGAAAAAATATAGAGCAAACATATGTTGATAAAGCTAAATGATTTGTGTTAAGAGAAATATAATAATTTTTATTTTTATGCTCTTTTATGGTGTACATTCCGTTCTCGACTGATCGTCGAAAATTCAATGAAAAGCGGTCTTGGATGTTAAAACGAAGCGATGGAATTCAAAGAACGATAGACATAATGTTAAATCCAATTATGGGAATTTATGAACGGACTTAGTGCAAAAGGATTTTACGCGAAACCTTGTTATCCTCTTATGTATAAACATGCGCGTGCGAAGGAGGTCGTATAGTTGTGGTCGTATAGTTGTGAGGCTTTTTGGGTACCCGTATGTAGTAGATAATAACCCGTCGGACCATGCAATGCTTCAACATAGGCAGGTATCAGAGAAATGTAGTAGATAAAAACCACGCCAGACCGTGTAATACTTCACCATAGTCAGATAGCAGAGAAATGTAGTCGAAAATAGCCACGCCAGACCGTGTAATACTTCACAATAGTCAGGTAGCAGAGAAATGTAGTCGATAATAGCCACGCCAGACCGTGTAATACTTCACCATAGTCAGGTAGCAGCGAAATGTAGTCGAAATAGCCACGCTAGACCGTGTAATACTTCACTATAGTCAGGTAGCAGAGAAATGTAGTCGATAATAGCCACGCCAGACCGTGTAATACTTCACCATAGTTAGGAAGCAGAGAAATGAAGTAGATAATAACCCGTCGGCCCATGTAATAATTCACAAAAGTCAGGTAGCAGAGAAATGTAGTAGATAATAACAACACCAGACCATGGAATACTTCTCATTAGTCTGGTAGCAGAGAAATATAGTCGATAATAAGCAAGCCAGACCATATACTACTACAGCATAGTCAGGTAGCAGGGAAATGTAGTCGATAATAATAACGTCAGACCGTGTAATATTTCACTATACTATAGCCAGGTAGCAGAAACATGTAGTCGATAATAACCACGACAGACCATGTTATATTTCCATACAGTCAGGTAGCAGAGAAATGTAGTCGATAATAACAACACCAGACTATGTAATACTTCACAATAGTTAGGTAGCAGAGAAATGTAGTAGATAATAACCACGCCAGACCATGCAATTCTTCACTATAGGCAGGTGGTGTTAGGCAACGGTGAGAAAATGTCTTTCTCAAGGATAGATCTACATGACACATTCGCGCCCCACCGTCTGCGGAATTCGAATTTATGACCTACACGAGCGGTCAATGACCGGACGTTTTACCGATTACGCCATGTTGCTTAGCAATAGAAATAGGAATGATGCTGATTCAAATGGAAAAGCGGTATTTGAAAATGTGTCATGACGATAGAAAGTTAGCATTTTATAAGGCTATCTATGATATGCATCTCTTGTGCAAAATAGGTAACAAAGTATACATTTTGACGTAAACATATGATTTAGGTTTGCAGACAATTTTTTTGCCTGCAAACACCTAACGTCAGACAAATTTGTCAGTCTATGTGAATAATGATTAAGAAAATTGAAGACGACGATGATTAAATAGCACTCCTAAGTGTTAAATATTCAGATGTAAAAGGCTTCAGCGGCGACACAGCTCTCATGGGAGTCTAGAGTGCTCTTTTAAGGACTCGCATTATTAATTGCTCCCTTGATTTCATTGAAATGAAATCGTTCATTAATCTTATCTTTTCAAAAAAATTGTATTATTATAAGCTGTTCTTTGTTTGCAAGGACTCTGTAGAAATGATACATTTTTTTAAAAATTTGACATACATTATATAACATTTTTCGCAGTTTGGCAAATGGGAAACCGAAAATGCATTTCCTACATTTTTTACGCTTCAAAATTTGAGAGAAAGGTAAATATTGAGAAACTGTTATTGTTATATCGATCGCAGAAGAAGACAAACGACAGAAGCAAAAAAACCCTTAACAACAGCAACCCCCCCCCCCCCCCCCAAAAAAAAAAAGTGCATTCAAAGATGCAGCGATAACATAAACTTTCTCTCGGAAGGGTTAAACAAAAAATAGCATTTTCAAGGGATAGTGGTAACACGAGATACTGTGATTATATAATCAGAAACGATAGACCCGAACTACATACATTAAATAAATGAACCGATTGTGTTGACCCTGACATATATTTAACATCTTAATATGTTCTGAAGAAGGGAGAAATGTATAAACATATGACAGATTTTGTTGCTTTAGAAATGATCTTTACAAATTTTGTTAAAATTGATGAGAGTGCCAAAATTGATATTAATGATATGTTCAAACGAGAATGTTTTAAATGTCAATATGAAGCATTTGAGTGATGCCAAGAACATTCAACTAATTATCAGTAGCAAAATATACAAGTCAATTTTCGTCATGATAAATGCAAAGCATATTAATCATTAACATTAATCAATTGAAAGAAATATCCTTTTCATGTTTCATAAAAGAAAGTTCTCAAAAAAAAAATCAAAAAAAAATCTAAAACTAGCTCTTGTACAATAAACCAAAAGCATCGTCCTGTGACCACATACCTTTTTCTCAATTCTGTCACTAAGATAACCTGAGGAATAGCAGTCTAATTCAAATAACAAAGGGGATAGTTTATGATCAATTGCCAAAGCGAATATGATCGCCTGCCTGTTGTTTACTGTTTAGTAAGCGACCGTGCTATTGACGATGCATGCATTTAAGCAAAGAATGTTTTAGCAAATGCTGTTACAGCCCTATAACACACATTGCTATTGATGACAAACTAAATAACGCCCGATAGAACTTTATGTAAGTTTGTCAGCAATAGCAGTGTGTGTTAAAGGACTGTAACAATATTTGCTAAAATGTTCATTACTGATATTTACATTTTGATAGAATAATTGTGCTTTATTTAGTTTCTTCCAACCGAATTTAAACAGCAAATCAAGTGAAGACAACAATGAAATTGATAAATTGATGCCGTCACAATAGAGAATGATGACGTCACAATGCCAACTGCTGTTATAGTTTGAGGCACTGGATGTTATAGGCATATGGCAGCAACTGCCTCTTAGCATTGTGTCAATGGAAAATTACAGAGCAAAATTTAAATAAATCGCAATTTATACTGAAAGGTAATAACTGACATCAAAACTATTGGTTGTGCAATATCCAGAATAAACATTATTAAAAATTTTTTTATGGTATTTATGTCAATACGATAGTTACAACCCGTACTGGCATAACCAAAGTCAAGAAAGCAAATCCATCTTACATCTACATTTATATTCAAGGATTTCATTTGATAATAAATCGGTCTATCTATGCATAAACCGAAAGCCGAATTGCACTCTAAAGATGACGTAACACACACATAACATCACACTAACACAATTGGTACGCTACCCTACATTTGGTACAGGTCACAAAATGGTTGGAAAAGTTCTTGAAAATGAAATTTGAACATTTTCCTTGAACAGTATAACAAAATAGATATTTGTCAACATTACTAACAAATTTTGTAATTTTCAGGAACAATTTACAACTACTTGATGACATCAAAGTCAACACGTCACAACCCCAATGTAAACGCTGTGCGTCGACGACATTTTGGCGAATTTTGAAGGGGGTAATTTTAAGCAAGTCAAAATGTAGATTTTTGGTCCTTATAACCGAATAAAACTATAGTTTGGTATGATGTTTGAAAAAGCAGATTTTTTTTGTTGCAATAGGCACATTCATTAGTCGATATAAAGACAGATTCCATTACGTGTGATACGGGGTACCAATTGGGGTACGGGTCATGGCTAAAAAACGGACAAAATCTCCTTTAAAGTTTTGCGTTATATTTTCAAACCAAATCACCTAGTATAATTTTTATGTTTGAAAATGAACCAACATACGTACTCTTTGTCAAAAATCAAGTAACTTTCCAAATACAATATCTGAAATTGTAGATATCACTGAAAATCTGTCAAAATTGTACCAATTGTGGTAGGGTGACGTTATACTGCACCTTTTGAATTTAGTAATTGATACAGAATGCCGAAAAAATGAATTAAACTGCATCATATTCATATTTTTCAATTCTGCTGTCAGATCCATTAATCCATTTTAATGATCTAAATAGAACACGAACGATTCTCGTTCTCGCACAAAACGGACGTATAACCTTAATAATATACGGATCATTTAATGAAGTGCTATGGACGGTTTATACCACTTAATTCTTAGACGCTTGTCAGCCACTTAAGACGACCTGTCACTGGACGATACATATTCACCTCAACGTCACACTCCACTCCATCATTATCCTTTCAGGGACCTAGTAAATACGGGAACTGTAACATTAATTGACCTGATTACACCGCAAAACACTCCTGTATCTACACGATACCATTAATGATACAGTTCTGAGAACCATTAGGACAAGGAGCTTTTTGAACACATATACTGTAATTGGACGGTTAAGATGTTATTGTTAGGAAACTGTTAATTTCCTTTGACCGGATGTCGCGGTTATTCGGTTACTACATTTTTCGTGAAAGCGTCTTGTTAACTATTCCTCTGAACCTATTGTACTGGTTTGTGCTCAAAGTGTTACACAACCTGCATGTTGGAACCGATTCATCTTAAGCAAAATAGACAAATATTTGTAGCACTACAATACATAAACCATATATATATGATTCTGACAGCTTCCCGAGAAAAGATATCAATATAACATATTTGCATTGCCACAATAGTAAAATGATTTACAATGTTTACTGAAAATGAAATTTGATTTTACAATTTGGAAACCAAAAAGATATTCTTCACAGGTCCCTTATTCAAAAAAAAAAAAAAATCCCGATGTTATAATATGGCGACATCAAAATTGTGCAGTAAAAGGCAGTAAAATTAAAGCGATCATGAAGAACCATGTAAGCAAGGTACCGATTGATAATTTGATAATTTGCATGATGCAAACAAATAATTCACATGCTCGTGTTATTTGATTGTAGGTTCAGAGATGTATTTTCAATTTTTTTTGTCTGAGCACACTATAAATAGGTATACCGATATTACTTCCTTGAATGAACAGTCTCAAAATTATTCCGAAGAGATGAAATTTTCCTCTTTCAAGCAAATACATGCTTATTGCATGTGAGGGGGTGTATTTTAATTGAGATGGAAGATAATATTTATTTCATGGCCTGGAAATTGATATAATTTCCATGTAAAGTTATCATAACGGTATCCATTTCACGTGAACTTTGATTTGGACATGAATGACACGTGAAATAATTAAATGATCACGTGCATTTCTAGTAGCTAATACAATCTACTGAAAACTGCCTGTTTTCCAGTTGCGATTTACAAGGTAATTTCTTAAGCTCCTTAAGGCTTTATCAAGTCAAACTGTTTTGTCAAATCCTTATCCATACTGCATTCGATCTAACTGCAGGGTGTAATAAAGCTGTCCCTTAGCTAACCTCGCTCTTATGTCAAAAGACCTATTGACCTCAGAAACATCGCTTTAATGCAGATTGTTCGTGTTCACGCGCTAGTGTGGAGAATCATAAAATCTTTTACGTGGACGTATGTTGTTTCTTAACATAGCGTCCGTGTTCATGCGTGAATATGCAAGGTTTTACAATCTTTGCATCAAAGTATTCAGATCTCTTAAACAATGGATAAAGCATATACATCAATACATTGATGAAAGCATGTAGAACTTCATAGAAAGATTTCTCTCACCAATCTAATTTATCCCCGCGTAAACACGGATAGTGTTTTATGGTTTCGAGGTCTTGGCAAAGACCAATCAATATCGAGATCGAATTATTGTTGTTAAGACATAGGTATTCTCTTTTTGTTTGCTTCTGAATAAATATCTGTACATCTGTTATATATGTATATCAAAGCAATTTGATATCATGATATCATTGTGTGTTGTTTGGAACTTCTTGTAAGGACTGAAAATCATTTTTTAACTTTCCTAACACTATTTAAGCAAAAAAAAAAAAAAAAGAACTTTCAACCCTTATTTTGTTTTACATTTTTACTGTTGAACAATTGTTTATTATTATTTCTAGTCAATTGAGCGTTTGACGTAGTGGTAATCTCCATCGGAATCAAAGCATTAAGACTTTGAATAAACAAGGTTGATCTATGACGTCATAAATAAACCACGTGTGACGACTCGAGAACCTTTGCTATCATACTCGTATAAAACGAATTTATGTTGGTTATGTTCATATAGCGGGTTACAGCGCAAATGTACGAGAACACAAGTACATTGGGGAATATTGAAAATATGAACACCTCTGTGTAGATAACACTGACAATAATTAAGAGAGAGCTGCTCTCACAGGTTTAACTTGTTAGTTAGTAGGTTTATGTATGAATCCTTTTGGCATCACACTAGCTAAGGTTGTATGTAGAAAGATCGATGAGAGACACTGGAAAACAGGAGTAGACAAATGAAAGTAAAGAAAACAGTTCAGATAGCAGATTACAGTTCATTGTCCTCCTAAAAAAGATCTTCATTATCCTCCCTCGCACTCAGTTAGATACAGCAAGAGTTTTGTTTCCAATCACATGTATTTCTTAAGAAATAAACGACTTTCATAATTAGAAAAAGGATGTCAGTCTTCTGATGATGTTGTACATGCATGTACATATTAATTAAGAACACTAATGCTTTATCACATGTATTTTTATGAAACAAGCGACTTTTATAATTAGAAATAGGATGCAAATCTCTTAATAATAATGAACATGTACATATTAATTAAGAACACTAATGCCCCTCCAGAGAAGAAACCCATCGCGGGTAATATGATGAACACGATTCTGAAGGACTAAACATTCTTGTTTGACCCTCACAGTATTCCTATTAATTACTTATATTACATATATTATTAACCTGAAAATAGACGGAAACACAGGTATTCAAGCCTTTCAGGTCTTATATATCATATCAAGGCAATCATACCGTAATGCGAATAAGTTCTGGTCGAAAACATCAGGCCACTGACACGTATCTAAGCTTACCAGTAATTTGACCAAGGAAAAATGGATCCTTAATTCGACATGTTTACGCGTTCACATGCACTTCGAGCTATATCAGAGTCAACGACCAAGACCAACTTTATTAAGAATAATGCCAGTAAACAGTAAAGTCACTGTGTGAAAGCCCTTTGGTTTTATCGTCAAATCAGTAATTAAAGGATTTGTTGGGGAGTTAAGAAGTATATCAACCTTTCCTGATATATTTATGTATTAATGACAGGTTTAAGATCTTCAAAACTAAAAGGTGAATAATAATACGAAAAAGAAATGATAATCATTTTTCTATATTTTCCCAAATAATTGTTCCTGATCGAAAAGGAAAGTTTCTATTAAAAACAGAGAATACCAAAGCGTCAACAAAACAATAGTCCAAACTCAAAATCGATTAAACTTAATATAATTTAACACAAAATATGAACAAAGGAAAGATTTACACTGAGACCCTTGTAAAAGTACAAGATAATAAGACCAAGTGTTCCATTAACGACATCCACCATTTAAACCTAGGTTGTAACTAAGTGAATCTCATGTTCTTCCTTTGAGAATAGAGCCGTTATTTTCATTCACAACAAAGAACACATTTTGAAGCACTACTAAATCCTTTGTTTTTATCCAGGATTAACATTTGCTCTGCGATTCTCATAAATAGTTAACGGCGATAACAAGGCGTACAATAACAATAATCAAAGACATTATGATATCTACAAAAAAATAAAATTCTGCGTTTTCCTTACCCTACGACAGGAAATGACGTAATAATGACGTAATAATGGTAAAAACACGCTAATAAATGAATCAAATGTCACGGGAGTGTTTTATGGCGACATTGTGGAAGATTTTCCTTACCCTACGACAGGAAATGACGTAATAATGACGTAATAATGGTAAAAAACACGCTAATAAATGAATCAAATGTCACTGGAGTGTTTTATGGCGACTTGTGGAAGATTCGAAGAATATAAAAAGAGGTACCGCACATATCGACCTCTCAATTAATGTTTTGTTCCTAGGCAAAGCGACAGTCACTTCATGTCGTAAAACACTAGTGTTTCAACTTCTCGTGAGAAGTTCACGTCCAGCGAGAGTTTAGTCTTATACGATGATCGACAAGAGAGAAAGGTTAAGAGAAATACATCATCCACCATGTTTGGTGGAGCATATGGACCATAAGGTACAGCATATATGTGTGTTACGTCATCTACATGATAGAGGGTGGTAGACTCTGCTAGTGGAGAGTTTAGTCCCCGGAGATTTCTGAAGCCTCCATAGTCACAGCTATCACATTTGAGTCGCGGCACGGTACATAATACACACATTTTCGTAGTACACGATTTGAAATTATGCAGTACTTATATAATTCTTATTTTAAATTTATTAACTTTTTCGCACCTGACCCTTTTGCTTCTATATTATCAGGTAAGGAAATTTCGATTCCCACCTTTTGGTCCCTAGCATCACTGAAAAGTCCAAAGAGGACGAAACAACTGTATGAAGCAGTGCAATTCATTGTACACCAAAAAGTTTTTTACCAAAAGGTTACTAGTAATAGATATCGCTAACTATAATATGAGTTATTGCTTCATTTTATTTCCTTAATGATAATTCCGGGCTCCATGTCTTTATTTCACCTCTGAAACTTAAAGTCTTGACAAAATAGAGTAATGATGAACAGGTCTTTTTTAAGAAGCCTTGTGGAAGACGCACGTTAATTATTCCTCGTTTCCTTCGGAACATTTACTCGTATTTTAATTTTAAGTTCATGACTATTTCCATAATGGAAATAAATCACTAGAAAACATCAATTTGTTCCATGGCAATTCAAATGATTTAAATCATCCGTCGTTGTATGGATTCTATTATAACATTACTATCCTATAAACAACAGGAACAGCTTTAGCTATAATTATTTGTCGTAAATCAAAGAAATGATTTTTGTTTGATATCTAGAAAAAATGAATCCGTGTCTATTTTTGACATCAGAAACCGAAAATTAATTTTACTGACTCGGACCGATTAACCGACTACTGTACAAGTGGCATTGTTCGCTGTGTGGAAAATCGCTGTCATTAAATTTCCGAGAATCAATCTAACCGCTTTAATATTTACAATAACTCAAGCTCCACGGTGTATAATAGTATATTAAAGCTACGAAGTAAACAATAGCATGACTGACAACGTGAAAATGTTCACACCGCAAACAATTTGAAGGTTGACTAAGCGCAAAACTCCACGCACTAAAAGATTGTTTTTTATAGTATTTGTGATGCCGTTTCAGTGATGAGCCAGCTACTTTTTATCTTCCCTCAAATGGTATCTTATTCACTCGATGACTTATGACATTTAAATGTTACCAGCTTATCGTTAACATGTAGTTTCAACTTCTTGTGATAAGTTCATTTCCCGCGAGAGTTTAGAGTTATACAGCTTTAGTTTGTGACGAAAGGTTGAATGTTTAATTCGCGGTTTTTTATGGCAGTACTGGCACGTTCCTCGTGAAATTTTTAATTAGATTATGAAGCATACAAAAGATGCTAATAAATGTATTTTATCATCGTGGAAAACCCAGGGGATACCGCTGTAACATGTGTGTCACGTGGTCACGTGGGCAGGACCAGACGGATAATCTCGTTTTCGTACTACAGATAACAGCCAATCATATCGCGTCTTTCATTCAAGGCTACATCCAGCGGGATATGCCGTTTGTAGCTACACACAATACAAACCAACATACCGGTATCGTCTGCTTAGAAATTATGTTAATTGTGATTGAACAACATAAATGACAATATGTCCGACCGGATAGTGAAAATGGCGTCATGCCTACAGTAATATACCAAAGTTAAAGATGTACCGAGTACAATGAGAAACGACCATTCTGATTGGTTGTAATCTCCGAACGAGATTCTCCATCTGTTCTAGCCAAAAGAACAGAAATGTAAGTGCAGTATGTATTGTTAACTTGAGTTTCTGACGATGGTTGTGGTGTGTGTGTGTGTGGGGGGGGGGGGGGGGGGGGGGGGGTGTTTGCGTGTGTGTGTGTGGGGGGGGGGGGGTGCTATTATTTTCCTAATCATACGGCTTTTCAGTAGTAAACTATAGTTGTAAACGATCAGTGTCCTTCACAACTCTCGTGGCCCTCACATCGTTCATTAAAGAGTAATTCCAGATCATCAGGATAAATATATTTCCTGAGTTTGGAGGAATTTATTTCCCTAATCCTAGCTGACTTGTTTTTACTTTTTTACACAAGGCTGAATGTTTTCTATGAGCTTATCAGAAAAAGGAATTAAAACCTTGCCAAATCTTTTGAATCTTTTGTCTATAAATATAAAAAGGTTTGCAGACCAAGTCGTATATGCCTTTCTAAACTTAAAGTCAACGACCAACAGACTCTTCTACATTATCTGCTTATCTGGATGTTTCCTTAAGCTATGAGCAATGTTTTGATTTTCTGATCGTGAACTTTCTATTTTGTAATCGATGTTACATCACTACTTCTCCAATCCATGTTGCATTTCCATCGTTTTTCTTAAACGTCGGGATTTTTATGATAGGCTAGATTGCTGGCGAACAAACGTACGACACCAGGCTTCGAGAGATGCCGGCTGATGAAGACAAAGAAAAAGTTTTATGGTCGCCAGTTTAGTTTTACTGATAAATGTATTGATGTATGAAATGAAGGTGGACGCTATTGAATATGGTCATAAGTATGCCTACTTGTTGTAATTGAGAATGATGCACCAGTTTTCCATTTTAAGTCGTAATATTTTACTTTGAAGTGACTTCTCACGGCGGATGTGGGCAACGAAACGATTCCTTTCCTGAACACCTGGTCTAATTATCTTGTACTTTTCGCCTTGTTCATTTTCTTTTGTTCCTTGTCCCTACTTTAATCAATTTTGAGTTCTGATTATGGTTTGGTTAATCGCATTGGTATTCACTTATTTTTTAAGTACATAAAACTGATCAAACTAGTTTTTTTTCGAGTCATCCACAAAGTAGCATACATTGAGATGACGTAACAAAAACATGTGCTGTAACTTTAAAATTTAGTAATAGATACAGTCTGCCGAAAAAATGAATTAAACTGTATAATACAGCTGTTTCGTCCTTCTAGGACTCTTCAGTGATGCCAGGGGCCAAAAGGAGGGAATCTAAATTTTCACAATTTATGTAGAAGCCGAAGGGTCAGGTGCGTGAAACCCTTTAATTTATGAATTTAGAAGTAACATTAAACTAGTTCTGTATCATCTTTGAGACTTCGATGTTTTTTTCATTACGTATTACAGAGGTGAAGAGAGCATGTAGTTTTTGTGATAATATCTTTGACAAATGATATTTCGATGAAACAGATGCATTGTTAAAGTTTTATAAAGATGAAATAATTAAAAAAAAAAAAAAAATTAATGAAATGGAATTAACGGTAACATAGCACAGAGAGTGTTTTGAGGATAAAAATATAACAGGACCAAATGTGATCCCCGACCATGAATTCTTGATCACGACTACCGCCTTTTTGGATTACATTTTAACGGTATTACTATGACACAGCCCAACTGCATTAATAAACGAATATAACAATGTGACTTCAGGTATTAAATTACTGATATTGAATTTCTATCCATTTGCCGTCAGCTTATCCTCGTTATTAAAATAAATAATAAAAATGCTCCCCCCCCCAAAAGAAACCAACAAAAAACAAAAATAAAAAAACAAAAATAAAAGAAATAAGCAAACAAAAAGACAAAAAAATGGAAGCGTGACTTATTGGGTTGTCGCTATTTCTCTTTAAAATAAACTTAATACTGAAAAGGGATTCCTTTTTGCAACGTGTTAATGTCATATTATGTAGAATTAATTGTCCCTAACATATTTGGCTATTAAAGCTTTTGTTTAAAGGCGCTTTGATATTTTCATGTATTTTGTTTTATTTTGTGTCTCCTCTAGGCCAACGTGAATGAAACAAAGCCAAAGAGAACATGTCATGCATACAGCATTAACCCAATTGTGCCGAGCCACGGACTGTCTAAAACGGGATGGTACTCGGGGCTAGAGATTGATACAATCTCGAATCAAGAGACACGTCTTGCCGTGAACAGAATAACAACGATGCAGCGGTGATGCGTGTGTCTTTGACGTTTATTGACCACGTTTTCGAAATGTCAGTTAAATAAAATTCAAATTCAATTTCTAAACTTCTGCTTGACGTCAAGAATAGCAAATGACAGTTTTAAACGCTAACTTTGATAAACAATACTTTAATAGTTATTAGGGAGAATGTAACGACCATGATGTTGAATTAGGAGCAGGACACTCACGAGGTTCACACCTCAAGACCAAGTGTCTGCATCAATAAGACCAGTCAGCTTAAGACAAGGTAAAGGAAATGTTAGTCTATTACATCGTATATGGAAAGATGACGTAACACACAAATGCTGCACTTTTTATATTTAGTTATAGATACAGTATGCCGAATAATTAAACTGCATCATGCATTTGATTCGTCCTTCTGGGACTCATCAGTGATGCTAGGGCTCTAAGGATGAATATTCAGTTTCTGAAACTGGATTTTTATCAAGTTCTTCAAAAGAAACACGAGGAAAATAAATTAATGTTAACTTTAAAATCATACAAAGAAATAAGCAAATGCTTTGTAAAAAAAAATTCAATTTGTATTCGTTAAATGAGAATAAAATGCTTTAAATATCCGAATGGAAATGTCAGTTTCTATGTAACATAACAGGTTAAGCTATCCTAAACATTTCCTTTTGTCGTAATAAAACAATCTGATTGAAATGAAGATCAATGTTCTGACGCCGTTATATAATGATCTGACAACTTCCCATAAGAGGTCATGTTCTGGTGACCTTTGACGCCTCTTTACTTCACACTCTAGGGGAACTGTTTAATTGATGAAAATGCACAGCTGTCATCTGCATAAAGTCTTTTCGTCACAACAGACTCATTTAGCTTGTTGTGAATCTATACACACAAGTAGGATACTTCAAACATTTTCGCCCACCAACAAAGATTCTGTAAGCGGTGATTTGATTAGTTAATGCAAATTGTTACCAGAACAAGACCTCATATAGATTGTTGTCAGATCCTTGTACAACGGAGTGAGAATATGGATCTGCTTTTATTTTTATCATATTGGAATTCAAGTTCATCTCCTAAAGTCCTTAATTGAAACATAAAAAAACATGAAGGTGTTTATCTTACTTGACATAATATCCCCTATCATTTTGTTTTCTTGCAGATGGTTCTGCGTTCGTGATAGCCGTTTCCCCTTTTCGGAACACCTCACTAAATTAGTTTTAAACAGTAATAGTTGGACAATTTAATTGATATATGCCCTTCGATGATTGTGTGACCAGAGGTTTTGAATTCATGTTTCGTATGAGTTTTACAAACTAGTTACATAGGTGTGACCTAGACTGACATGGCGGGTGTCGTCGATGAAACAACTGGTCTTATTCTCTAACACATTCCCAAGGGTCCCTGTGTAAATCCTTCCTTTATTTATATTTTAACACATAATCATGAGGACTCGTCTTTTACATGGCGATTGACAGACCGATGTATTTTTATGTGTTCCATATTCAAATAATTTCCTAAATAAATCATATTTAATAGATATTTACATGGTACACACACGTTTGTATCAGTCAATACCCTTCCATAGAAAGAGAAGATACGCTCTTGTTTCTGCTCTTAGCTCTTCGGCTGTATCTTGACAAAATGAAAGACTCTGATAAGGTATCTGATTTTATTTTACAACAATTATGAAACAAGTTATCAAACTTATATAAAACACTCTTGTTGGCCCGGATGTTAGCGAACAAGGGGTCTTATTGTGGGAGGAAATTGGAGCACCCGAAGAAAACCTTGTTAATAATCTTGTAAGATTTTTTTGTTTATCAACTTAATCTTCAAAGCAGGTAAAATTTTCACTTCGATTTACTAGTTGTAGTTTTCATAACGAACGGGTCCGATAAAAACTTCGATACAGCGAAAAATTCGATTCATATAAGTTCGATTCATGAAAATTAATTTAATAGTGTTTTATAATTAAAAAGTCGGACTTGCCAAAAGTTCGAGACATCGAGAAATTCGAATCATAGAAGTTCGATTAATCGAAGTTTGACTGTACTCCGCTATCATATCATTTCTTTATTGGCAAAATTTGGCGGACTGACGACTAGGTTTGTTACTTTTTATGTGGTTCAGCGTAACGAAAACAGTTGTTATTTCAATCTGGCACGAATGTGTTCCCTATAAACCTACAATCATAAACATAAAACAGAATCCATAGAAACGAAGACATTGGCGACAGTATTGCAATATATATATGAATAATGTATATAAGTATTACCCTTCTTTCAGAGCCATGCATTGTTTAGCGTTTTGGTGTGTAATTCCATAAGTCTGACCTTTTTATGTCACTCAAAAGGAATATAAAACTGCATAAAGTATAAATAAGAAGCCGTGGAGTCCGTTGTGCCAACCAACGAATATCTGCCCATTATTAGAAAATTACTCTTTATCCATATTTACTGATAAATTCAGCAATTTATGTACATTGTAAACCCTTATGCAAGAACAGATTCCTATAACTTTTCCTTTAGCCCCCCTTATTAAGTTAAGTGGTTATTTTGTGACGCTGTTGGGTAATTCGCCGTTTTCAGTTGATCCCTTGATGTATTTTGTCGTTGTGTTTTGATCCTGTGGTATATGTAGTCATTACACTGTTGACGCTGTGGTATATTTCGCCGTTTTTGATGATGCTATAGTGTATTTTGTCATTTTTGATGATGCTGGGGCAGTTTTGTAATGTTGTGCTAAAAGACAATTTGGTATCTCGTCGTGTATGATAATGCTATGGTATATTTTGTTGGTTTGATGACGCTGCGGCGTTTTTGTTGAGGCTGTGGTATATTCGCGTTATGTGTAGATGCTATGGTATATTTGTCGTTAGGTGTTGATGTTATGGTATATTTGTCGTTATGTGTTGACGCTGTGGTATATTTGTCGTTATATGTTGACGCTGTGGTATATTCGGTTATGTGTTGATGCTATGGTATATTTGGCGTTATGTGTTGACGCTGTGGTATATTTGTCGTTATGTGTTGACGCTGTGGTATATTTGTCGTTATGTGTAGATGCTGTGGTATATTTGTCGTTATGTGTTGACGCTGTGGTATATTTGTCGTTATGTGTTGATGCTGTGTTATATTCGGTTATGTGTTGATGCTATGGTATATGTGTTGATGCTGTGGTATATTTGTCGTTATGTGTTGACGCTGTGGTATATTTGTCGTTATGTGTTGATGCTATGGTATATTTGTCGTTATGTGTTGATGCTGTGGTATATTTGTCGTTATGTGTTGATGCTATGGTATATTTGTCGTTATGTGTTGATGCTATGGTATATGTGTTGACGCTGTGGTATATTTGTCGTTATGTGTTGATGCTATGGTATATGTGTTGATGCTGTGGTATATTTGTCGTTATGTGTTGATGCTGTGTTATATTCGGTTATGTGTTGATGCTATGGTATATGTGTTGATACTGTGGTATATTTCTCGTTATGTGTTGACGCTGTGGTATATTCGGTTATGTGTTGATGCTATGGTATATTCGGTTATGTGTTGATGCTATGGTATATTCGGTTATGTGTTGATGCTATGGTATATTCGGTTATGTGTTGATGCTATGGTATATTCGGTTATGTGTTGATGCTGTGGTATATTCGGTTATGTGTTGATGCTGTGGTATATTCGGTTATGTGTTGATGCTATGGTATATGTGTTGATGCTGTGGTATATTTGTCGCTATGTGTTGACGCTGTGTTATATTCGGTTATGTGTTGATGCTATGGTATATGTGTTGATGCTGTGGTATATTTGTCGTTATGTGTTGATGCTATGGTATATTCGGTTATGTGTTGATGCTATGGTATATTCGGTTATGTGTTGATGCTATGGTATATTCGGTTATGTGTTGATGCTGTGGTATATTCGGTTATGTGTTGATGCTATGGTATATTCGGTTATGTGTTGATGCTATGGTATATGTGTTGATGCTATGGTATATGTGTTGATGCTGTGGTATGTGTTGACGCTGTGGTATGTGTTGACGCTGTGGTATATTTGTCGTTAGGTGTTGACGCTGTGGTATATTCGGTTATGTGTTGACGCTATGGTATATTTGGCGTTATGTGTTGACGCTGTGGTATATTTGTCGCTATGTGTTGACGCTGTGGTATATTTGTCGTTATGTGTTGACGCTGTGGTGTATTTGTCGTTATGTGTTGATGCTGTGGTATATTTGTCGTTATGTGTTGATGCTATGGTATATGTGTTGATGCTGTGGTATATTTGTCGTTATGTGTTGACGCTGTGGTATATTTGTCGTTATGTGTTGATGCTATGGTATATGTGTTGATGCTGTGGTATATTTGTCGTTATGTGTTGACGCTGTGGTGTATTTGTCGTTATGTGTTGATGCTGTGGTATATTCGGTTATGTGTTGATGCTATGGTATATGTGTTGATGCTGTGGTATATTTGTCGTTATGTGTTGATGCTGTGGTATATTTGTCGTTATGTGTTGATGCTGTGGTATATGTGTTGATGCTATGCTATATGTGTTGATGCTGTGGTATATTGGTCGTTATGTGTTGACGCTGTGGTATATTTGTCGTTATGTGTTGATGCTATGGTATATGTGTTGACGCTGTGGTATATTTGTCGTTATGTGTTGACGCTGTGGTATATTTGTCGTTATGTGTTGATGCTATGGTATATTTGTCGTTATGTGTTGATGCTATGGTATATTTGTCGTTATGTGTTGATGCTGTGGTATATTTGTCGTTATGTGTTGACGCTGTGGTATATTTGTCGTTATGTGTTGACGCTGTGGTATATTTGTCGTTATGTGTTGATGCTATGGTATATTCGGTTATGTGTTGACGCTGTGGTATATTTGTCGTTATGTGTTGATGCTGTGGTATATTCGGTTATGTGTTGATGTTATGTTCTCCCTTGAAGCTTTTAGGAAGTTTTTGTTGTGGTTAGTAGTTTTGCATAATATTTCGACAGAATGAATGGTATTTCTCTCCCCTGCTTTAGGAATATTGAGTAACCTCTCGTGTGGGAATGCTTATGGTTAACGTTATCATATTGACATTTCGCTAACATCACGATGACTTATTTTCACGGAAACTGCATTTTAACAATATAAATATGTAAACTTTAACATATTCATATATAAAGATATACCATATACCAACAGAGTCTGTCACCCCCTATCATTAAAGATGACGAAACACATACATATGCTGTACCTTTTAAAAAGGCATGCTAAACAGGATCTTATTGCGTACACAATATCGTAAACAAAACTCGATATTCATTTGCATTAAAAGCGAGACAATTACTTTCTCTTCAAGGAGCATGGTAAGTGCTCGTGGAACAGGGGTGATTTTGCGTAAACGACTCGAACAGACGGCAGTAATTGGAGACCAATCCAAATGCATTATAATGGCGTGCTAATACACAATAGCCCAATCCCAATTGTGGGATATCTTATCGACTAAATAAAGTAATGTAAATCAGGTTTGATATTATCAACTCGAAAGAAAGCCAGTGTCGGTCGTCAACATAACAAAAAACCTAATGGTTCCCTGTAGTCGCCGACAACGGCATGTATATGATTAAGACACTTTCTTAGAGCTAAACTTGATATTATTACAGAAAACATGTACTATGTCGGATAAAGGGGTTGTATTCTGCGTGTTGCTGTTGTTCATTGAAATAAAATAAACTTGAAGGTAATTTACAGCATTTTATCTAACTAGTATACGCTACTCTAAAGCGCTTAACAGTACATATATATTCATTTTTGTATTAAATCACTACAATTTAAAACATATAATTTAAACTTAATAATGCAATAATGGGGAATTAACAGGAGCTGCCTTAACAGACACTAACTACTGGTCCTAAACCACCTGGCTAATATCTCCCTATGTGTGTACGTATGCATTTGTGCTGGAGATGTATTGCATTCTGTTGGTATTCGGACCGTGCGTTTTTTAAAAAGAGCAACCTCACTTGAACGGAACAGCATTGATACCGGAATACCCCCCCCCCCCCTCCCACACACACCATTTTGTAATCTTCTTTGGTTGTTGGAGTAGTGTGGGCAGGAAAAAACACTTTATCTGAATATCTCCTGCGTACGACGATTTGGGGAATTGAACCTCGGTCGCCTTCGTGGAAGGTCAGAGTGTTAACACTCGACCAATCCGACGATGAGAAAATCATTTGTTTCCTATTCGGTATATAATGCGAAGTACGGTCGTGCGGCAGTTAACAAAACTATAATCCTGCATAACTTAAAAACGTCGTGCCAATATCAAAACATATGATTATACAGAGGTTTACAATATGATTTTAAATCGATAAAATTTGAAGCATGAGAAGTAAATAAGTTTGGTCTGAAGACCATCCACTTTGCGTTTTTTTTAATAAAAGAATTTAAATTATGTTCCTGTTTTGTGATTAAAGTTCTATGGCACATGCAAGTAAAGAATCTGAGGCAGTTCAAGCGCCTTTGAGCATGTATTTTACGACAGGAATTCGTTATACAAGGAAAAAGTTGAAGCAGGTGTCTCTGTGAGTACTACTTAGAGTTATGATGCATGCATCACAAAAGATGAAGTTCAAATTGTCCAAAAGAAATTTAATTGATGAGGTCAATTTTAGCAATTAAAAAGTCATGCTTCCATCTTAATCTTGATAAATAAATTCATATTCTCCTTCAAAACATGCTCAATGGTGTTGCTTCGATGAAATTTACCTCGATTAACCCAAATTTACATGACGTGTTTGTCGATGAAGCAGAAACACTACTCTTCTGGAACAATTGGTCTTATTATCCTACACATTTAAGAATTAATAAAGGTATCCAGGTAAATTTTCTCCTTATTTATACTTGGTCTCTAGCTCTATAAATTCTGAGTTTGGATTATGGTTTTGTGGACGCTTTTGTATACTTTGCTTTGTTAATTTGCTTGTTGAGGAGTATCTATCATTTGAGCAATGTGAAGCAATATGGACACAAAATATGATTTCCCTAACGTATCTATAAAGAGCTGCAATATTGCAAAATATCAAACTCGTTCTTCGGAGCACTGCATAGATATGTCATCCCCTCAGTATCTCTCTGATCTACCATCAAAGGGGGCCGCGGTAGCCGTTTGATTAAAGTGTGCCGACTTTCTGCCACTAGCCCTCTACCTCTGGGTTGCGAGATGTAGACCTACGTGGGGCAGTTGCCATGTACTGACTGTAGGTCGGTATTTTTTTCTCCTGGTATTCTGGCTTTCGTCCACCTCCAAAACCTGGTTCGCCCTTAAATAACATTGGTTGTTAATAGGACGTTAAACAAAATAAACCAAACCAAATCTGATCTATCAAAGAGAACACCCGTTTTTTTGTATATTTCAAGCAATAAGGCTGCGACTGCCATGTTTGAGGTCAATTCGAGCAGCATCCATGCTTCGATGTGTTTCATTGCCAAAAACATTTTTGGAGGAAAACCGGAGTACCCGGCGAAAAACCTGACATCCATTCTTTGGTAAATAATAATGATAATCAATCAGCGAATACCGAATCGTCAAAAAACTGTAAGTCGATATCAGAATAGATTAAACTAGGATTAAAATTCGAACAAAGGAAAAATTTACACGGATACTCTTCAAAATGTACAAGAGAATAACATCAAGTGTTCCGGAAGGTTAAGCGTCTTTTGCGTCATCGACGACACCCGCCATGTAAATCTTAGTCATAACCAAATGCATGTCATGTCCTCAAAGGGTGTATCGATGTATTGGTAATAAATCAGCAAATACCGAAGCGTCACAAAACTGTAATTCTATCTCAGAATAGATTAAACTAGGATTAAAATACGAACTTGTGTAACGATTTAAACGGATACTCTTCAAAATGTACATGATAATAAAATAAAGTGTTCGGGAAGATTAAGAGTTTTCTGCGTGATCGACGACACCCGCCATGTAAATCTTGGTCAAAACCAAAGTCATGCCAGGTCCTCAAAAGGAGTATTGGTGCATCGGTCTCAAGCACAAGTAGTTATATTAATGAGCAAATTAAAATCATTGTTATTATTCATCTATGTAAGATAAAAGGATACAGAATACATGTATATGAAAGAAATATTCTCCATTTCTAAAGAATTTGAAAAGAACATAACGTTAATACCTATCATTACACATGATGAATACGTGTCTATCGCAAATACAGCAGTGCTAATTTCTCCTTTCTTGAACAAGAACATTAACTGATATATATAAGCTGATTTCTTCCTGTGGTCCAAGATACAAAGAACAAACACAAATCAAAATAAGAATAAAAAATCAACACTAACGTGTTTCTCGCCATTGTTAGCGTGATCTTCACCAAATTAGAGGGTCCAGCTGTGATTGCAATGATCTAGGAATAATTGGTGCAAATCTTTCTTTAACATTGCATGACTGATCGATACAGGCTGCATATAACAGAAGCATCAGAAGGATAAGGAATCAAGCTAGGTGATTAGGTGAGTGTCAGACAAAGAGAAACTATTGTCTTATCTTTATTCCATCGCGTGCCATTCTCTAATCCTACTTAACACTTGCCGAAGGTGATTGATCTTTGAATAGAATTCAGAATGAACGATTATTTGATAGTGTAGGATTATATCTTGGTAGAGAAGGCTTTACACTTGGAACATACTCCTTTCACAGTCAAACAGTCATTCAAAAGCAAAAAAAAAAAAACACACAAAAGAAAAAAAAAACCAACAAAAAAAAAAAAAATATCACAAACGTAGCGGATAAGAACAAAACATGCTTCAATGTCATTAAACTAGGACCAACCTCACTGTGGTATTATCGTAAAAACGAAATCTTTAACTTAGTCAACAATCATCTACCTCAACACGAGAAGGCAAAAACAGGAATGCAGTGGACTCTGTATAGAACGAAATTGTAGCAAAGCCCTGAAATATATGTATATATATAACGAATCTGAGTGTTCAATAAAGAAGTTATTTAGACTTAATGAGTTATTTAGACTTAATTAGATATTTAGACTAAATGAATGGTTTTCATGGCTTTAGATTCCAGACACTCGTATAAACTTTATTCGACAACTCTTATAAACAAGTTATCAAACTTATATCAACACTCTTGTTAGCCCGGATGTAAGCGTACCTTTTCACGTCCGGTTTGGGAATCGAACCCCAGCTGCCTTGGTGAAAAGCAAACGTTCTATCTACTACACAACCCGATCATCCAGACACACGACGTTTTTAATGTTTATTCAATCAAGGAAAAATACCATTATTTTTCGAAAGCTCCTAATGTAAGTTTTCATTTCCTTTTTGTATTCAAACAAACTAAATATTAACTGTTCTTTAGGATGTCCTTATCCAATTCATTTTGAAAAAAAAGTTCACGCATAAAAAGCCATTAGTGAGTTTTAACTTAAAAACTGAATTAAAAATTTAATATCGATAGCCATGTTACCACTGTCAGCTTATAAATGATATTAATAATGTCATTAGGTAATGTACATTGATCAAATAGGTCTCAATGCGCTAAAGTACAGGCTTAATTTGGCTGTAAATAAGCAAAGTCTTGAGTGACAGATTGGTAATGGTTTGTTAGAAATAGTGGTCTGGGGGATTGAGACTCTTCATTTCCTTTTCGAACTTTTAAACATATTGATCAAATGACATACATTTCTCATTAAGACGGAGCGTAATACGCTAATTCCAAATGGAATTCGAATTTCGGTTAAAAAAGTTTCAAACTTTTAAACATATTGATCAAATGATTTACATTTCGCATTAAGATGGACCGTAAGACCTTAATAGTATTCACATTTTCGTAGTAAACGATTTCAAATTATACCGAACACCTGTAAGTTTACTTCTAAATTCATAACTTAAAGGGGTTCTACGCACCTGACCTTTCTGCTTCTACATTAATTTAGAAATTTTGGATTCCCACCCTTTGGCACCTAGTATCACTGAAGAGGCCTCGGGGGACGAAACAGCTGTATGATGCAGTTCATTTCATTTTTTAGGCATACTGTATCTATTACTAAATAGAAAAGGTGCAGCATATGCGTGTATTGCGTCATCATTCCAAATGAAATTTGATTTTTGTTTTAAAAAGGGGTAGTGGTTGGGGTGGAGGAGGGGTGGGGATGGGGGTTATTTCATAATTAATGTTACAAAATCAATTAGAAAACGAGAAATTAAAGATAAAAGAATGTAAGAAAGCAAACAACTTTACTTAACAGAATATGGAATATCAACAAATGACTAGATCATACCGGATATATCTGTAAATAAAAAAATGCTTTGCTTTGTTAAGTAAAAATTGAATGAGTTTGTGTATGGAAGTGAAAAATTGATGTACAAATATAATATGCTGTTTTGACAACAAAAACTAATTTATATATAAAGATATGAAATATCAACAAAACAGTAATATGAACTGATACGAAATAGATAAAGATATTAGTAAATATACACCAATGAAAGTTTGATATTGAAGCATCATTGTTGACGAAGAATAGGGACAGGTGTTCACGAGGAGAAAGCGTCGTTGCTTCCTCGAAGACATCCACTATGAATATCGTGTAAATCGAGATGAACAAACCGACACATATTCATGTCATATACCCAGGGCAAAACCGATGGTCGATATAGCTCAACGACAGCTCACTATCACATCAAAACTTATCCAATGGTTGTCATTGATCTTCATCTTTGGATATACTTTATTTGCAACGTGCAGGCCGTCACTCATCCAACTACTGACTGCGCTCACCGTTGCTTAACTAGCGTGAACGTGTCCCCGGGTTATACCGCATGACTGAAAAAGCTAGCTTGCTAGCTAGGCAGTCTTCCCCCCTCATATACCTAGCTGGACATTACATTATTCCCCCCTCCGAGAAGTCTCGTCCCAAGACTTGGCCTGGGAATCCGTAGGTTCTTCTCTGTGTATTAATGCACTTTCCAAAGGCAGTATTTCCCCCTCTTATACCTAGCTGGACATCACATATTGTTGGTTTGACTACAATGGCATTCTTGATCATCGAAGCAGTTGCATGCGTGTATTTATACCAGTAGTGTAAACTTCTGTAAATTATTGTGTTTGTCTAAATATGTTATTTACGACCAATTATGACTCCGGGATAATATATACAGTATATACAGAAACGAAAATGGCGTTTGAATTGATATGTACGAATGGATAATGGATGATGGACTTCTCTAGGGATAGCAAAAGTAATATCCGTCGAAGAAGACAAGTAAGAAGATAAAGGTGATCGAAAAACAAGCATGGCATATTCTTATGATAATAAAGTTTCTGATGGAGTGTGGGCGATTATATTCACATTACGGAAATAAAAAGGTACCACTTAACGAAAGCGTGCGGAAAGCCTCTCTGGAGCATATATAACTAATTCGAAAATCTGCAACCCAACAATCCTGGAATAATTTTCAACCAATATTTTTTCTTAAAGCAATAATGATGACTATGACTCATTTAAAGTCATGCAACAGCAGAACAGATCGAACGCTGGAAAGAAAAGTGTACTATGCAGCACATGTGCCAAAACTCCAAAAACATCAGAGAAGACCGAAGCTTTAACCAAACCATATCCGAATCGAAATCGATTAAACTAGGGTCAAAACATAGCAAAAGATATATTCAGATGGAGACCTTGCTAACTTTAGAGAATAAGACCAGATGTTTCTGAAAAATAAGTATATTCTGCTTCATCGACGACACCTGCCATGCAAACTATTGGTCACATCCAAGTAAACATCAAGTCCCAAAAGTAAAAATCCGAGTCATCATTCTATTCTAAATCACAAGTTAGCACACTAATGAGCATATTCAAAAACATTTACCTTCATTTTATACAAGGAAACAAAATATTTCTCAATGAGACAACTATGACGAGCAGAAAACTTGCTCATAGTCTTCATCACATACAACACTGGTAACTGAACCTAGATCTATACGATAGATATATCATGACAACAACAACAACAACAAATAACAACAACAACACCTCTAGTAGTGACATGGTTTGAATTCTGCTTGTTTAGCCATTACTTCCAAAAATTTTAAAATTTGATTTATGTAAAGATTATTTCACACAACCAAATAAATATGTTTTATGTGACGTTTCGATGACTGGTACGATATGGACAATATCACCTCCATTAGACTAGGAGGATGAAAGAGCTGCATGGTGCAGATTAATTCATTTTTTCGGCATACTGTATCTGTTACTAAATTTAAAAGGTGCAGCACATGTGTGAGTTACGTCATCACTTATGAAATAATCTTTATATAAATCATACTTTCAAACTTGAAGAAAATGTTTTCAAAAAAATTAAAATTCGTCAAAATACAGTACTATTACGATCGTCCCTTTTATTCCAAAAAGAGGTGTGACCAATTTTAAATTTCAATTTTTTGTTATCTATCATCAAAGATTAGCCTTAAAGATAAGCAAAATCGGAATTGTAGCCACCTTGGGAAAACATACTGCAGAAACGTAAATACCGAACATAAAGACTTTTCTTTAAACAATTTCATTTTGCAATAATTTAATGTGCAATTTTCTATTGTTATGTAGGCACAATACCCATTTTATTGTGGCTATAGAATATACATGTAGCAGGCTAATTAAACTAGCGGTTGCATACTTTGTAAGAAATTATTGATTTAATTTCAATTTAAAGTACGCAAACTCGAGGTGACAAAAATAGTAAATATTCAAAAATAGGGAGCGACTAGCTTAGGCGGAAACTTTAAAAGAAACGTTCAAATTTGCATTGGGTTTGACAATCTGAAGTGACGTGCTTTTGATTCCCACTAAAAATTACCTCCAGTACGAAACTGAGGTGACCTCTTCTACGAAACAGAGGCCTTTAATTAAACAATTTAAACTATAACATAAAATGCATAAGTAAAGCTTATAATTGTTTTGAAATTTATTCACTGCTATTAATTGAAAGTGTAGGTTTCTCCATTATCCTGATTATTTGAATTGATACCAAATTATTTTCAGAGACAGTTACGTCATATAATGCATCAAATAATGAATTTGAAAAAAATGTGCCGCATGTTGATATTTCAAGATTAACAATGCTGTTAATGCACCAATCTTGGAATCATATCGTATAGCATTGTCGTCTGTTAAAGCAAATATTGATTTGATTACCAAGCATAGAAATGATAGCTCGTTTTCTTGAAACTATTCTTATGCTCAAGCATGGATTTTGTTCTTAAAGCAGCTCTCTTGTTACACTCCTGAATTATGTCAACGAACAAAAACAGTCAATTGCAAATGTTAAAAACAAAATTCCACATCAAATATCTTTCATGTGTTCGGAATAAGATCCTTTAAGTGATCTAGAAATTGGACAAGAAATTAGGATTGGGCGCAATTTTCATTCTTGATTATGAGAAAGGTTTCAACAGCACGAGCCAATTGGGCTGGATTGAAAACAACAGGAAGAAGCGTAACTGCCTTCATCAGAAAGTACCAACTCTGTTTTTCGTCAAAAATCAACATATTAAGGATGTTCACCTCTGCTTTTCGTCAAGTGCAAAAAGTACACAAACATAAGCATGGCTGCCGCATTGGTAAATTTTAAAATGCATGAAAATTGTTCTACAATCAACAGACATATTTTTGATACAATTTGCATATGCATATGTACGAATCAAATTAATAATACTTTCTGTAAAATAATATCAAGTCTTTAAATGAGATGAGAACGAGTCTTGAACGTGATTGAAACATCAGAGATTTATATCCTTAACTCATGATCTTGTTTAACTTGTGTTACATTTACCATTTTACAACGTATTCGTCAAGTTGTGTGACTAGTTATTTGTCAATGATAATTCAAACAATTTACTTATTGAATGAGCTGATTAAATATATTTAGTTTATATAAATAATAATATACAACATTTGATATAGCACCCTATCTAGGTAACATAAGCCACTCTAAGCGCTTTACAGTAGATATATATACAATTTTCATACAATCAATACAATTAACACATACAGTTCTATCATATACAATTCTCAGCAGTTCGCAGAAGCTGCCTTATCAGGCGCTAACTACTTGTCCTATACCACCTGGCTACTATCTCCATATGTGTGTGTATGTAAGCGTGTGTGCTGGATATGAATTGTGTTCTGTGTGTAGTGGGACCGTGTTTCCAACGGCATCTTTTAGCGTGCCACCTCACCTGAATGCTACAGCACAGATACAGCAACACCCACCCCAGACCATTTTATACTCCACCTGGGTTGTTGGAGTTCTGTGGGCTGGAGAAAAACACTTTCTCTGAATTCCATGCGTATGATGATTACGGGGATTGAACCACGGCGGCCTGCATGGAAGGCCGGAGTGTTAACCACCCGACCAATCCGCCCATAAAATAATAAAATAATAATCATTTAATAGGATGATACATACGACCAACAGAACCACCGTGAAAGGTTAAGACAAATATGGTCTAGAGGGATTTTACACGAAACATTGTTCAACTTGCATTGAAACCAGATGTTCCGTTCCGGACAGGTAAGCGTGTTTATTATAAGAGTGAATTAGTTCGAATACTAGTAACATCATTTCCTGATATAACCAAATTGTTTTTTGCAATTATTTTGTGTTCATTATTGCCTACGTTAGGAAAGAAGTGAAATATTGTTATCTTGATTTTTACCAAGGGTTTGTTAATGAAAAAATTGCGCAACCTGATTTAAAAATAAAAAAATGCACACATTTCATAATGTCCTCTTTGGTCCTTTAAAGTCATATTTCGTGTTGTAATATGTCGACCGTGTTTGCCTCATCTTATCATGGAAAGCACGAGCATATTACAGATTGAACAACATATAATTAAACATTACATATTGCTTCCCTAGCTGGGTATTAGAGCATAATAAGTATTGGTGATGATAGTTCTCCATGATGTAATCACAAAAAAAAATCGTAACCATGGTCGCCGGCCAAATTTTCAATATAGACTTTTTTTGATTGAACAGAAAGCATTTTATCTATATAAAACTCAATTCAATTTGCGCCCAACATAATTTCAAACAACACACACGCTACCATTAAACATTATATTATCGACATTAATGTATATCTGTCTGAGAGTTATGTTGTGTATTATCATTAAAACAATTTTCACAATAGCTTACATCGTGGGTTGCAGATATGATATTACCGGGTTTGATAATAACCACCTCCTTGTTCTGCTTTCATTTCCTCTTTTTCGAAGGTCTATGACAACTTTCGCTGCATGTGCTCATAGTTGTGCGTGCCAAATAACTGTATCATGTCGCCTTTAGTACCAAATTAGTCCTTGGGTGTTGACATGTCAGCATATTTTGGTGTTCTTATTTCAACATTAAAAATACATCGTGTAATCTAGAACGTAGCTAGACAAGAACGAGTTATTACCAACGCACATGCCATGGCCTTCTCTACATAGTGATGCATTTCAAATTATAATCACATCAAGGGCAGCTACGATGTAGCTTTACTATGAGGCGTTTTGGGTGTTTTGCTGAAACCGTTTAGAATACCGTTGTTGGCATATTTTCTTTTTTTGTGTCGTTGATGAAGCAGAAGACACTTTCTCTTCCGGAACACCTGGTCTTATTTGTTTGTGCTTTTACGAGAGTCTCCGTTTACATCATTTTTTCCCTGTTTTGCCTCTAGTTTAATTGATTTTGAGTTCGGATTGTGGTTTTGTTGACCCTTTGGTATAATTTGATTTTTTTATCAGAGTTGGCCTTTATATTACCTTCTGCAGCAAAATGCAATTAATTGTACTTTGGTTATCTTTGGTCAAACGTATGTGCGTTGTACCTGGTTTAGTAATGGATGAAAGCATGACGACCCAGAGAGAATCCACCGACTAGCTGCTGTTGCTTAGCGACTGTCCCAATATAATCTTCGAACCCGCAGTCTAATGGTAAATGGCTAGTGATCGGAAACGGTTAGACGCCTTCAGTACTTAGCGAGCATATTCCATTTCATTTTCCGTACACAAAACACTGTGATATTTATCTTCTGTCTTAATACAGACAAAAATGGCTGAGCTATCATGACGATTTATACATTTCGTTTCTTAAAATCAAAACCACATAAAATATTTGTGTGACCATTGAAGTTTTTTCTTTAAAGATTTGATTTGCTTAAACGAAAATAAAAATAAATAAATGGAAAAAACCCGTTTTACCGACGTTACTGACAAAAGTCTTACAGCACGAGTGTTCGAGAAATTCAGGTTGCTGTAGACAAGGAACAATTGATGGTCAAAATCCTCGCCTAACTGAGAAATATTCTGTATCCTTGCATGCTATGAATGTAGGCTTTTTTAGAATGCCACATTGTTTTGTTTGTAAATACATCGGTTCTCATTTTGAGAACATGACATTGCCTTGAATAAGGCTTATAAAGAGATTATCGTAAGCAGAATTCAATTTCTCTTTCGAAACACCTGGTCTAATTCTTTTGTACCTTTTCAATGTTATCTGTGTAAAGCTCATTTTTTGCCCTTAGTTTGATGAATTTTGAGTTCGTTTTATGGTTCTGTTCATTTCATTTCAACAATTCTTTTTGACAAATTTAAGATCTTACATTGTCGAAAGTTTTTGACATCAGGCGTAAAGCTTAGCCCATATACGTCCTCTCTGCTGGCGGTATACATATGGACGAAACGTTATTGTGAATAATAAATAATAAAACAATGTTTATTGTCAATATTAAATCATAAGAAATATGTGTTACATTATCTTTAGCGTAAATCTTACAAACAATTGAACATATATTTTGAAAATATAAATGTATTTTGATAAAGTCTGTACATAATGCTTTCGCTTTGCTATTTTCTTGACTTTCAAACTTTCAAATGCTAATTTATAGATTTAAGACCTTTCAATAACTCTTGTGATGCCGTAAAGCATTTTCGCCGCACACACACAGCGCAATCTTCTGTAGGCCGTAGAGTATTGATTACTTCTATATAATGGTACCTATCTCTCAGCAATTACGGCTGTCGGAGGTGAGCTAGTCGAAAATATGATGTCCAAATTGATAACGTCCGGTTATGTCATTTATTCTTATTAGGTTTTTCTTTGATCTCTGATTTGGCAGATATCGCTGATGTAATTCCTCTGGTGACCATTTTCCGCGACTGTAACATTTCTTCATCTCTTTCTGTAATATGTCATGTCACTGTGATCAGTTTGATAGCAGAACGTAATATTTGGTTTGTACCCGAAGGACCAGCTAATGTCAAAAGTCCAAGGTTTAAATGACCCGAAGAGAAATCTTCTCTAGACCGAAGTGATGTGCTCATCGCGGTATTTGACTTATGATATTTTCTAATCTTATATTTTCAAATCTGATTCAGGAGAATTAATATTTTTTTCCTTATATTAATGATTTAACTTTTTGATACTTGTAGTTTCGATAACATTTGGAGGGAAAAAATAAAATATTTTTTTTAAAAATCAGAGAAAAACCAAAGCGTCAACAAAACCACAATCCGAACTCAAAATCGATTAAACTAGGGGCAAACTATGAACAAAGGAAAGATTTACATGGAGAGTATCGTAAAAGCACAAGAGAATTAGACCAGGTGTTCCGGAAGAATACGCGTCTTATGCTTCATCGACGACACCCGCCATGCAAATATTGGTCACATCCAAATAAATTTCAATCCTTAAAATTAGAACCGAGTCATCATTGTCATCACAACAAGTAAGCAAACTGATAAGCAAAAACGTCCATCTTCATATCACACAAAGATGCAGAATATTTCTCGATGAGATCAAGGTGGCGACCATAAAACGTGCCCCTAGTCTTCATCAACCTGCATCTCTCGATTTGCCCTAGAATAACGAATCAACTGCGACATGTAAACACCATAGGATGGAGAAGCAGGGATGTTACTATCAAGAAAGGGAAACTTCACGATCGGAAAATCGAAATCGCCACATTTATCATACAGCTTATTAGTAATTTGCCCGTGTTGGTCATAGTTTAAAAAAAAAATCGAGGTAAGAAGCTGATGTAGCAGAGTCTGTTGTGCCTTAAATATCAAGTTCGGTCGATATACCTGAAAGTGACAGATTTGGCAAGGTTTTTGTTACCCGTCCTGATAAATTGACAAATGCATGGGCAAATTGCAAGTGTTTCATACTTCAAAAGAAACTTTTTCTGTCAATGATATTGGATTTTTATGTCTATTTACACATCAGCTTGTTTAGAATCGAATCCTCCACGGACAACAACAAATCATTATATTTATCATTGATATTCAAACATTTCCCTGTCGTAATTCGTAAAATAATGTACAAATGAAAAATTGATGATTTTTGATGTAAAATTGCACAAGTGTACTCATAATTTACCTAGTCATGGGGATTTGATAAATGATCAAATGTATTGTTTGGCTGTATTGTGTATTTTCCCAGTATGAACAGGGAGGTTGATACAAAAACCATGAATTGCGGCATAAAATGCATAAACACAATATCAGAAGGATAGGGAAAACGTAGTGTATTGCATTATTATAGAGTTAAAAATGTCTAAACAGGAAGTCACTGGGACCAGATGTTGGCTGGTTTACTGTAAAACCAACATTTTTTCGCGGCGAATTAGTTTCGCATTTTTATATGAAACGACTATTTCGCGGCGATTTAACTTCGTGATAAATACGGCCATCAATCCTATGTTCAGTACAGTACAGTATTTCTACAAATAGTATACATCTGATTGAAACTATTTCGTTGCGATTAATTTTCGCGAATTTTAATCAACCGGGAAATACGCAAAAAAAATCGCACTAGACAATAAGTTTGTTTACAGTATACTTATGTGCAGATCGTAGAGGCAGTGGATAAGATAAGTAGGAAATACGGGAACTATATCGTAAGGCCGGATTAGACAGTGTTTTGGATAAGACATGGGCTAGTTTAACCCAACATGCGCACCTGATCCTTCCGCTTCTACATAAGTTCAGAAATTTTAGATTCCTACCTTTTGACCCCTAGCATCACTGACGAGTCCTAGGAGGACGAAACAGCTGTATGATGAATTCTAATTATTTTTTTCGGCATACTGTATCTATTACTAAATAAAAAAATTGCAGTATGTGTGTTTGTTACGTCATCTTACACAAGTTTCTGTTAGGCATTCCTAATATCGGTATGATTCTGTAATATTTTCCGACAATTTTTTATTTACCGAAGATACTTAAAGTTAAATATGTTGCAAATTATGTTTCATTTCCTTGTCAGTCAATTACATTGGTATGTCTCTCCTTGCTGCTGTTGACTATTCCTCATAGTATTATCCAATAGTGCAAAGCTGTAGGTAGTAATATTTATTGCAGGGATTACTGTTGTAATATCCAGGTCCTTGAGCTCAGTTCCTATCCCTCTCCACTCGCCCAAATGTAAAATGCAATAAAATCATTCCCTACCCAATTCCTCAAAATGCCTAATATTTTCCGACGAATTTTTATTTACCGATGATACTGTAGGTAGTAATATTTATTGCAGGGATTACTGTTGTAATATCCAGGTCCTTGAGCTCAGTTTCTACCTCTCCCAACTCCCCAAATGTAATATACAATAAAATCATTCCCTAACAAAATTCCTCAAAATGCCGTTTTAAAATTCAATTTCTGCATCATATTAAACTAACAAGGTTCGTTATACATTGTTCAAACAAGGCTCAATTTATTATCCCAATACAATGTATGTAATTGAGATTTATATTTCAAATTTTCAGAGATATTTTTTGTAGATATTTAGTCATCATTTTGGACTCGACGAGAAATATTCTGTACCTTTGTTGTGAGATAAAGGTTGGCGTTTGGAATATACTCATCAGTATACCTACTGGCAATGACAGCAAATAATACCTTACTTCTCACTTAGAGGACGTGACAATTTCTTTGATCCAATCTAATTTTACATGACAAGTGTCAATAAACATAAGACGTTTACCTTTCCGGAACACACGGCCTTTTTATATTGTACTTTTACGAGAGTCTCGGTGTAAATCTTTCTCTTTTTTCCCTATTTTGCCTCCAGTTTAATAGACTGCTGACAAATAAACTAACAACACAAGGATTTGAGAGATGCATGTTGATCAGAACTACGGGCAAGTTTTATGGTCGCCATCTTTGTCTTATTGAGAAATATTCTGCATCTTTAAGTGATATGAAGATGGTCGTTTTTGAGTATGCTCATTATCGTGTTTACTTGTTGTGATTGATAATGATAATCAGTTCTCGTTTTGAGAACTTGATGTTTACTTGGATGTGACAAAGATTTACATGGCGGGTGTCGTCGATGAAGCAGAAGACGCTTAGTCTTTCGGAACACCTGGTCTTATTCTCTTGTGCTTTTACGAGAGCCTCCATGTAAATCTTTCTTTTGTTTTTATCTTGCCTCTATCTACGTTTAATCGATTTTGAGTTCGGAAGATGGTTTAGTTAACGCTTTGGTATTCTCTGATATTTTAAAATCGATTTTGAGTTCAGAATATGGTTTTGTTGACGCTATGGTATTCTCTGATTTTTTTACAAATGTTTTCGAGTAGATATTTCCTTTGATCATATTTTGACCTTGGCTAATCGATATTAAGTTCGGAGTATGGCTGACGTATTGATTTTCTCTGATCCCCCCCCCCCTCTAAAATTAAAAGCTTACCAACGGGATTCTCTCATGGAATCTATCTGATCAGGAAAGTAATCTCTATAGGATAAATGAACATGCTTTTTTGATATGCTCTGAGCAGACTGACTTATGGTTTATTCAGCCAACGAAGCTTATTACCACGAGACCTAGGAGTGTATCACAGTGATATACACCAGCGAGTAAGTTGTCACCAATCAGGGAATGGCTTCACAATGATATAGCATATCGCCCAATCTCCGAGGACTGCTTTCTCATGTTTCCGTTTGGAATAATCTTACACATTATTCGAGTATCATGAAGGGTTTATATAGGTATAATGACAGGCGTATATATATGTCCAAGTAATGAATCACGTCAATAAGAGAAATGAATAAAACTGATACCATTTATTCAAATTACAATGTTTCCGTTTGGAATAATCTTACACATTATTCGCGTATCATGAAGGGTTTATATAGGTATAATGACAGGCATATATATATATGTCCAAATAATGAATCACGTCAATGAAAGAAATGAATAATACTGATACCATTTGTTTAAAAAGCAATGTAAGTTTAAAAGTATTGTAAGCTTTTCAAAGAAGGAGAAGGGAATAAATATAGGTGCTCTAAACTGTTCACGTTTTTATTTTTGTATAAATCCAACTACTATTTAAAAAATTCCGTGTGCCAAAATATGCAAATGTGGTTGATATGATCGTGGAAGAAAAATAGGAGATAATTTTAAATTGCAAAGACGTTGTAATGTTTAAAGCATGTGAACCATACTTTCAAAACTTGTTCCATTTTGGCGGAAATGCACATCCTGTTACATTACCGGTATGTACAACGAATAACATTGATTTTACAATATCATTTAAATAATATTTTAAAAAAGAAATAGATAACTATTAACATAACTCACGAAACATAAAGAATTAATAGGAACACCTATTAAGGTTGCATGCCACTTGTCAATAACAAAAAACGCCTTTTCTAAAAGGATGGACATCATGTAACCTTCATAATGATTCAAAAAAGGTAATATTGATTTAGAGTGGAACATGGTGATACATTTTACAGTCAAACGGCAGTACAAAAGATGATGATGACTCTTAATAACAATGGTAAAACCAAAGAATTCTATCTCCAGCCAACTCATACAATGTAGATGTTAGAAATAGCGTCCGTATTTTATCCTTAATCTGTAAAGAGGGTAATTGACAAGTTAATGGCTAGGACAGAAAACGGCTATTTCGGGAGGATGAAGCACTTCGGAAAGGTGACCCAATCTCGTCAGTTTCAGATCGATGGATATGCTACTCACTACGTGTGTCGTTGGTTAGAAGATGAACGAGGGTACGTATAGAAGTACTTTGATGCAATTAAAACAAATGGTTAAATAAAACTTTTCGCTCTGAGAAAAAGCGTTTTGTACTTAAATCGTGTACACATCGGTAACAGTATTGAATGATTAATATGATTGTACTTACTTGATGGAAGTAAAACGTCTGGATGGTGTTATTGGCAACCGGAAGCTGTGCTGTATCCGTCGGACGGACGTCCATTTGTCCAAAGTCCGCTATGTTTTCCGTAACATTCATTGTGTGATTCTTAGAAAGTAAATTCTTTAAAAGTCAGATATATTCCTCATTATACACATTGTTCGTATATTTATGCTTATTCTACAAACGTAGACTAAAATTTCAATGAACGCAGTATCGTTCACACTTCCGTTAATGCTTTTGGAGAATAACAGTATCCATCGTTATATAAGAACATTTTAGAATTTAACCACCAGCTATCTTCTTGTGATATAATAGCATATCATATACTAACAGCCATAGTCACGTGGTTATATATTATTATTTGTTATGCTCCGACTGATATAATTTCAAAACATCCTCCGTTTGTATTTAATATCCATTATGTTGATCTTTCTATACACTTAAATTGATTTTTATCAAGTTCTTGTGATGCTTCAGCGCAATCCCATATATCTCCTAACTAATTAAAAAAAACACACGCACACCCCCTAAAGTTTACCTATCTGCCACCTTAGTTTCAGTGCAATAGTTTGTATATCTTTAACCTATCAATAAGTAGTGCATTTGATCAAAAAGGCAAGTCCGTAGTAATATACACGTGGGATAATATAACAGTATATATGATACTAATATAATATACAGATATCCTGCTTATAAGGAACACCTAACGTACTTCAGGTCCGCACTCGGCCTGTAGAATGATACAGTTTGCATCGGTACCACGGTAAAAACTAGCCACCTGAAGCTGATAGGAATGGGTCGATATTCCGGAATTCTGCTTTCCAAATAGACCATGCAGCGTCAAGCGGTCTTTATAAACCTCTCACGGCGGACTCTTGATGTCAAGATTCAGCAGCTAATAACATGAGCAGAAAAAAATATTTAATTAAGTATGTGTTGTTTTATATAAGCAACAGTATATGCTGATTATTCACCGAGCCAAACGCATTCCGATGACAAGCACGGAGTATATTTATGAGTTATTGACGGCAGGACTTTTTTGTGATGAAAAAATAAATCCACATATTATTTCACACCAAACCCTCCTCCGAACGAAAAAAATCCCAGTTTTCAAGTGATGCATCTTGGTCGACGTGGTCGGAAATAAATGGCCTATCAAACTTCTAAGTTAAATCCTGGATCCAGTTGTTCAAAAAATGAGATTTACATGGCAGTTGTCGTCGATGAAGCAGAAGACGCTTACTCTTCCGGAACTCCTTGTCTGATTTTCCTGTGCTTTTACGAGAGTCTCCATGTAAATCTTTCCTTTGCTCCTATTTTGCCCCTAGTTTAATCGATTTTGAGTTTGAATTATGGTTTTCTTGACGCCTTGAGATTCTCTGATTTTTTTTCTTAATCACCATTTAACAATATTTTTCTACCTTTTATTAATATGTCAATTAAAAGGGTAAATTGTACAATCCAACAATTTTGTATTTAAGTTAAGTCTACTGAAGATGTGATATCTGAAAGGTTTTAACTAGTTCAATGGTTTCTTTTTCAAATTACAGAACAATTAAAATCTGCATTAATCGCTGATTAAGCTAAACACCTTTTGAACTACAGGGCCCTGATTTCCTTCTGCAGTTTTCTAAGCCCACCTTTTCATGTAAACAGGGCTTCTTTCAAAGCCCTAGTCAACAGCTGAGTTACGTTTTTGATAAATGTTATTGGAGTTTATAAATGGTTACTTTTCTTATGTTTTCTGTTAGGCAAAAAAGGCCACCAAGCAATATTTTCATTTGCTCTGCAATTTTCCATTGATACAAAGTAAAGAGGCAGTTGTTGCCATACGCCTATAACATCCAGTGCCTCAGACTATAACAATATAATTGGTATTGTGACGTCATAAATCTCTATCGTGACGTCATCAAGTTTATTGTTATCAACTCTTGATTTGCTGTTCAAAAACGGTCCGAAGAAACTAAATAAAGTACAATAATTACATCAATATGTAAATATATTGTTACAGTCCTATAACACATTGTTATTGCTGACAAACTTACATAAAGCCTAGTTTGTCATCAATAGTAATGTGTGTTATAGGACTGTAACAACAAAAACATTAAATGCAAATGTTGTTATGGTCCTTTAACACACATTGCTATTGATGACAAACTTAATAAAATCCGATAGATTTTATGTAAGGAGAGTATACGAGCATATGACATGATAAACCTCAAACATATGTTTTTTTCCCATGTACCTTAGATGTTTTGTGACTACCTTCTTTATTGAGTTGAGTTGTGAGTTTAGGTGAAATCATGCTGACAAACTGACTTATAAGAAATTCTTGGTCATTTAATGGACTTGCCTCCACATGCGGGAGGCTCAAGACTTTTTAAATAATGATTTTTCAGTTTTCAGTTTAACTGATAAAGTAGCTTTAGTTGATTGGTTTGGAAGTGATTGTCTGTCAGGGAAATCAATCGCTGTTACGTCATATGGATATTTCATTTTGCACTTGAATAAGAGTTGCATTGTTATTTCTTTGGTGTTAGGTAAAACATTCAAGAAACATGGGAGAGATTTTGGCGGTTATAAGCTATTTTGTTAGCTTGAAAAACTACATTGATGACGTATTTATAAATACAAACACCACATTTTAAAGTTATCGTGCTTTAATGTTTACGGATCCAAACACTGCTTTCCTAAAAAAAGAAATGATAAAACCCTACACCCCCCCCCACCCCTCCCAAAAAACCCCAAAACAATCAACTGAAATGAGACAAGAATATTTTTATGTCTGTCCAATATATTTTAGCAATCGAAGCCCTTATCAAAGTATCTTTAAGTACAAAGAAGTTTATATCGACCGACCGAATTAGCAGTCCATGATTCAGAGTCTTTGATATGGTAATAGGCATACGATTTGAGAAAATAAAAATAAAAAATGAAAGTGCATTTGCTGGTGAAGATGTTAATTCTAAACATATCGACACAAAAACAAACATTTTTTCATTGATTTTGCCCCTTTAAAATTTAAAATCCAATCACTGTGAATCAAGTTCTCCCTTTGTGCCTTTAATTAGATAGTGATCTTTGAATCCACAAGTACATTTCCATATTAAACTTTACAAAGGCGATTGTTTCATGAGTGCCAACGTTAGATATCGAATCCGGGACAGCTGATGTTTTACAATTAATTTGAAGAAAGACTCTCTCTATTAAGCTAGTAGAAATGTGTTACTTTGTTTAATCAACATATTAGCCGCCCAGTCAGCAATTTGTTGAAAGCCTCCATTGTTTGTATAAAGAAGCACCGCTGATTATGAGAGATAGAATAAAATCGACCGTGAACTATTTTCCGGTCGTGCAATTTCTCTTTCTTGAAAGTAACATCCCTACTTCCCAACCTATGGTTTATAAGTGTCAGTTCACTGTAAGGCCACGGTGACGTGATCTAGATTTCAAATGGCGGTCGTTGTTGATAAGGCACAACACGCTTACTTTTCCGGGACATCTGGGCCCGTATTCATGAAACCGTTCTCATGTTCAAGCATGGATTTTGTGATCAAGCCTTTTTTATTTTTTTCTGGCTATACATTATTTGGAAAAATTTTGTTTTGTCAAATTTTTGGAAAACAGTTGAAGAGAAATGAAGTTGAAAGCTGTTTTCAACATCTACAATGACTTTTGGACTTGTTGACATGATTAAGGAGAGTAACAAGAAAGCTGGTTTGAACACAGAATCAATGCTTAAGCATGAGAAAGGTTTCATAAATAGGGGCCCAGGTCGTCTTGTCTTTTTGTACTTGTACAAGGATCTGCATGTTAATCATTTTTTATACGTTTTATGTCTCTGGTCTAATAACTAATTGGTTTGAATTATGGTTTCGTTGACGCTTCGGTATTCTCCATTTTCCCCCCAAAACTCTAGATCGATACCCGATCAATTAAGTTCCATGTACCTTGTCCCGACAATCGATCCAGCCAAGTTCTCCTTTTAAACCTTTCGCCCCCGACGATTACACACTGAATAATCCATGTGCGGATAATCACTTTATAGATATTCATCCGGTGCTTAAGACAAGTAGTGTAGAACTTTTAATAGAAGGCCGGACTTTGGACCAGGACTCATGTAACTAACTCTCAGTTAGTTGAACCACTTAGTCGCCAGCGAGCACAATATAAACTAGCAAGACTATCATATGGCAATGATATTCCCTACTCCTTAACAGCCACGAACACCATTCACAGCACTGGCCGGACCTGGGCTGTTTTTCTGTCTCTTTGTATTGTGAAGGTGGACCTTGTTGAGTATGCTCATAAGTATGCCAAGTTGTTCTAATTGAAAAATGTTGCCTCAGTTCTCACTTTGAGGACATGGCATTAACTTGGATGTGACCTAGATTTACATGGTGGGTGTCGTCGATGAAGCTCTTCAGGACCACCTGGTCCTAATGTCTTGTACTTTTTCATGGCTTTTCGTGTTAAAATATCTTTTGTTAAGAATTTTGAGTTCGTATTATGGTTTTGTTGAAATTTTGTATTTTGTTTAAATTTTGCTTTTGAAAAATGTAATTTACTCGGTGGCTACGAATGTAAAAATTATATATTCTCTGTTTCAATAATAAATTACATTTTTTTAAATCTGGGGAGGGGGTGGGGGCTATGTTTTTCATAAGCGATTGATGCAAAACGTCAGCTTATACCTAGTGGCTTAGACGACAAAGAAACCACCCATTTTGATGTTTACACAAGCGGAAGGAAACCCGTTTTTAATGACACGGAAATGTTTTATTTCTATTGACATAAGCCACGTGCGAGTCTTTTTTGTGATGTTATAAGTGACATGAAAACCGTTTTTTATATTTGTATGAGCGACATAGTAACCTCGTGGTGTTGACATAAGCGGTAGAGAATTTGTTACGAAAATAAAATATTTTCCATTACTTCATGTATCATTTATACATGATAAACAACCTTCCCGGATTTTGTAGATTGGAAACTCCTTCAATATTAGCAGACCTCTGCATTCCCTTTGCACGATTTTTCCAGGAAATAAAAGTCATTTTCCACTCGACACTATCAATATTCAGCCCCAAGGTATCATTAATATTGAAACACTTGCTCTGGATGAGCTAAGTTCAGGGTAATGCAAATAATAGAAAATTCATAAACGAACGGACGTCAACAAAAACCTGTCATATCATGAAACGAGGTTTGCTTTGGTATTTCGTTATATACATCGTGTAAAAAAAATCTCGCTTTTCTACACATCGACAATTGCTATTCGGTAATAGTTGCATATTTCACAGGTCGTGTTGCATTTTTATTTACAACGGATTCTGAATCCTATAGCGGAAATCCTGGCCATTATTTGTTATTCATTAAATATTGATCCCCATTACTACAGTATTGGTTTCTCGTTCAATGACATGATGAGTGGCTTCAAACTGCAGTTCCATATCGATTTGGTTTAGATCAAAACAGGAACAAAATCATTTATATTACAGTATCAGCATTTAACGAAGAACGTCGAATTCAAAAGTAAAGACAATACCGGGGCTTGCATTCCCATGACCATTATCATCATGTACAATCTAACATGCTGTTCAAGAACACGATTTCTTGTTCCAGTGTTAAATTCATGGAAAACATTGAAAGACACTTGAATCCAAATAACGATTGTTTTTATTGATATATATCGAGTTACATGATACTGTGTAAGAGAAAGAAACTATTTATTAGCACGAAAACGTTTACTTACATGTTGTGAATGAGAATGAAGCACGTACTTGGAGGACGTGACATTTACTTGGCATGTTCCACGATTTACAGGTTTTAATATTCTCCGATGTTTTTAGATACGAAAAACTGACAATAGACGCGAAAAACACTTCTCAATTACAGTTGACGAACAAAAACAAATCTACTTCTCCTGAAGGATAAATATAATCATTTGCTATTCATGATAGATGAAAGACCTTCAACTCGTTCGCATTTGTGTTTTTAGAAGTTATGTCGGTATGACGTGACAAAAGACTGAAATTACCTGGTAGAATTTCAAACATTTTAAACAGTGACAGTGCCTCCAAAATTGTGATAAAAAATCAGAGAATACCCCAGCGTCAACAAAACCATAATCCGAGCTCAAAATCGTTCAAAATAGAAGAAAAATAGGATCAAGGGAAATATTTTCATGGATACTCTCGTAAAAGTACAAGAGAATAAGACCAGGTGTCCCGAAGGAGTAAGCGTCTTCTGCTTCATCAGCCGCCATGTAAACATTGGTCACATCCAAGTAAGCATCAATTCTCGAAATGGGAAATGAGAATCGAGACATCATTGTCAATTACAAGTAAGCACACTAATAACCAAACTTATAAACGCTCATCTTCATATCACACAAAGATACAGAATATTTCTCAATGAGATCAAGATGGCGACCATACAACTTGCTCATAGTCTTCATCAACCTGCATCTCTCGATGTTTGTTCGTCAACAGTTGACATATACCACGAAAATATCGATATTCAAAGCAAGCTCTAGAATAACGAATCAACTGAGACATGTAAACACCATAGGATGGAGAAGCAGGGATGTTACTCTTAAGAAAGGGTAAGTTCACGATCGGAAAATCGAAACAGTGTTACTCATAGGTAGGGAGCTTTTCTTTTCTAGGCATGAGTAGTTAGGGCAATAGAAACAACACAGTTGTAAACTTTCGCTATCAATTTCAAACTTGACTGACAGCTTTGCAATTGCTATAGAAAACATTAACCATTTAAAATCAACTTCATCATTTTTTTCCCATTTTATAATGAAAATCATATTCATCATAACATATTTGTAGCCATTACAATTGTATTTACATAATCACGCTTAGAAAGAAATAATGTCACTAAAATGACAGCGGTCAGATGGGTGCTTCGTGATTTTCCTAGGTTGTCTCCCATTTATACACCACCATCGGTCTTTACGCATGAGAAAAAAGACGAGAAAAACACACAATGTCTTAAAATGAATTTCTGCAATACATCTATAAAATGATACTGAACAAAACATTTGAAATAAATTATGTATTTATTAACACATTCGTGCATATTTACTTTTCAATCCTGATTCCAAAACCTAAAACGCGATTGAAACCAACTATTGAAGATTACATGGACACCGGCGGATGAAGACGAGCTATTTTTGTCTCCGATATAACGAGCTGGTGCTCTCCAGTACAACATAGATGCTGCACTATATTGTATGTACTTAATTGATATGGACAACAGCGGAAGTACGTGAAATTGATCGTTCTTATAGTATTCAATCAAATTACGGTGACGACCTTTTTATATTGCATCGAGCGTCAAGAACGAATATCGGCATCTGCAGATATATTTAGGTACAATTCAGAAATATTTTCTCTGCGACAGTGCATGTATATCTATAAAATCCTGGTGGCATTGCTGATTTTACATTTTGATCGCCATTTGTAATACGTCACATATCCGGGTGATACAATTTACAGATTGTCAACCCAACATATTCTTTCATTTGCATGTGTGAAAATTGATAAGTGTTGAAGAGGACATGAAATGATACTCTGCGAGACATCTAGTCAACGGGCGTTTAAGGAAGAAAGACTCAATAATAGCTGTGCATGATTGTGATTGTATACATAGAGGATCAAAAAATCGTTTTCGGGATATCTTCATAACATGATTATTTCCCGATGCATTCACGTGTAATAAATTAGCAAATGTATGACATCAGGAAGTGACTCAACATGAATTGAACCTTAATTACATATGAGAGTTTTGTGACAGAACTGTCAATACTGCTTAGCAATTATCTTCAAAATAATTGCTTGTAGACGAGTTTCAAAGCAATTTCAACTAAACATTTGCATAACAAAATTGATCTTCTAAGTACACCCTAAACAATTTTCTATAATATCCAATTAAAACCCTTGTGATATGTTACCGCCCACGTTTTGGTCACTCAAAATGTGCTTGTTTATCATAGTATTGAAAAAAGCTATTCGTAGTCATATGAACTGGTCCATTAGAATCTTGAAAATCATGACTTCCCAAACGCTTGTGTAATGGTTACATGTTTTCATCTCTGAAAAAGAGTATTGAAAAGAGCTCTTCGTAGTCATATGAATTGGTCCATTAGAATCTTGAAAATCATGACTGCCAAAACGCTTGTGTAATGGTTACATGGTTTTATCTCTGAAAACCGCCTATATTGCATCGTCAGTAAAGCGCTTGTGTCTAATTTTGGGCAAATGTCTAAAAACGGAAACGGTAAGAGCGTCCTACTAACGCACTATAAATACATTTCTCGTGTCGTGTATTTTAGTCACTCATCTAATATGACGAGGTTGCTATTCAAAAAGCTGCTAAAACAATCAAGATCAATAACGCGTGCTATAAGGTCTTACAGCAGCATTAGTTTACGACGGAATAGGTACATTATTATTCTGACGGGAGAATGTTAATTCTTGTCACCAGACATAAATGATTTGATTACAACACGAAAAGAAATATACAGCTGTCTGTTGGATAATTAGCGTCAACAACAGAAAAAAATAACTAGATTGTTTTTCTTGCTCATACCTAAAAAACAAACAAAAGTAAAAATTGTATTCAAATCTTAAAACAATGATTTAAAATTTCGAAAAAAATCTCCTGATGATATGACTATGGCATATATTTGTACACTCGAAGTTTATCACAGCAGGTCAGACTAGATGATACCCGTCATATGATAGGGCAATAAATCAATATATCACCCTCAAGTATCAAGTTATATCTCCTATCGTTTTTCCTCTATTCGAATTGAAATGTTCAATCTAATCGTCTTTACTATTGCTTTAGAGATTCGCTAAACAAAAAAAAAACAAAAACAAAAACAAAAAACAAACAAGAGATTACTAAAGCAACAACAAAACAATAATCCGAACTCAAAATCGATTGTACATGGAGTCACCAAACATACAAAGGAAATATTTAAAAGGAGAACCTTGAAAGACGAAACAGCTGTATGGTTCATTTTAATTCCTATTTTCGGCATGCTGTATCTATTACAAAATTTAAAAGGTGCAGCACATGTGTGTGTTACGTCATCTCCTTGAAAGTGTACAGACAACAATACAAGGTGTTCCTGAAGAACAAGTTCTCCTGATTAATCGACAAACCTGCCATGCAAATCCTGGTCACATCCATATAGATATCATATCCTCAAAAAGAGGAAATAGGCCTGAAGCATCATTCCATATTACAAGTATGCAAACTATTGAGTATATCAAAATAAGTTTATCTCCTAATCATTCTAGGATACAGAATAATTCTCAATGAGATCAAGATGGCGAATATAAAACATGTTCATAGCCTTCAATAACCTGCATCTCCCATCCCTGTGCCACAAGGATGACGTTACGCACACATGTGCTGCCCCTAGTAAAAGATACAGCATGCCGAAAAAAATAATTAAACTGCACCATACAGCTGTTTCGTTCTCCTGGGACTCTTCAGTGATGGTGGGGCCAAAAGGTGTGAATCCAAAATTTCTAAACTAATGTAGAAGCAGAAGGGTCAGGTAGCAAGTTTGTTCGCTGGCAGCCATAGTCTATATCGAAAATCGATAAGAGCACTTAATGTTTAGGACCAAGCTTTCCATGTTTGTCATAGTTTAAGACATGATCAAGGTACATAAGCAGATTATAATGTTGATCATTGTTTAAGTACAGATGAATGTAAATAAGCAGATTATGTAGAAGAGTCTGGTTGTGTCTTTGATTTGAAGTTCAGAAGGTCATATACGATTGACTTGGTCAAGGAAGCTTACGGCTTTATCTTTAGACAGCATATTGTCGATATATAGTACCGAAGCGTTAACAAAATAATAATCCAAACTCAAAATCGATTAAACCAGGGGCAAAATATGAACCAAGGCAAGATTTACATGGAGACTCTTGTAAAAGTACAAGAGAATAAGACCAGGTGTTCTGGAAGAGTAAGCGTCTTCTGCTTCATCGACGACACCCGCCATGTATATCTTTGTCACATCCAAGTAGACTTCAAGTTCACAAAATGAGAACCGAGTGTCATTGTCAATCACAACAAGTAAACACACTAGTGAGCATACTCAAAAACGTCAATCTTCATATATATATATATATATATATATATGAAAGTGAAATTAAAAGATTCGGCAAAAAATGTGTTACTTGTTCTAATAAACTTCTCGGCAAATGCAGACTGATATGTTTGTTCCCATAGGATACTAATAATTTGCCTAAAACTCAATCTTCAGAATTCAACAAAAATACTGTCAACCAGGAATTCAATAAATCGTACTATATTATCTTGTGTAAATATCATCTTACCTTCTGCTGTGTTTGTTTTCAGAGTATGTTTAATGATAGCTCACATCCATATGGTTGTGTCGTCGTCCATCGTTCCTGGAAAAAAAACCTCTCATAATAAGAGATCTACCACGTACTTATAAGTTTGTTATATACATTTTAATAGGTATGGTGGAAAATCAAATGTTTTGATAGACAAATAATATGATACCAACTATCGCTTGTACCACGAAACGATCTAAAATTCTTTAAACACCGAAGTTAAGTATCCAAGAAAATTTAATGTTGTATAGTATATTACTCCAGATTGACAGACAATTCACTTGGCCTATAGATATTAACTCCGTTATAGATGTAGACCTCCTGACTTGTGGTGTAAAAGGTTTCATGTTATAATTGACAAAAAATGTAAATAGTCGATCATGACATTCACTTGTTCCTAAAAACAAACTTGATTACCTAAATTTTGATAAGACATAATCAAATTTCGTACACATTGGCAGAACATTTTACAAAATCAATTTCAAGATTTCTAAAATTCGTCAGAATATAAAAATAGGGATTTGATTGTTGTTTTTGTTTTACAATTTTATCTGGTCAAAGATTTAGCAAAGTACGCATTATTTATCAACATTCATCTTCATCTTCCTGCCGAAAGTCTTCAAGCCAAACAGATTTGTTAAATGTTGACCTCATCGTTTTTACGATTAAGCTGCTTTTTGTATGACGCAAAAATGTCGAATTCTTATCAAGAATCCCCGAAACATTGGCATAAATTAATTTAGGTAATTTTACTATAGCTGGAATAGCCATGAGCCAATGTCATGTCGCTATCTCCGACTTTTTTCATCAAGTTATACAAGTATGTCATTGTATTCAGCACTCTAACGTTATCAGATAATATATTAAATTGACTTTAATTTACATTACAGACTGTTAACATTCGTCATCCCGACTCCCCTTGTATGTTTTATGCGGTTCATTCTTATACCTAAAAAACAAACAAAAGTAAAAATTGTATTCAAATATTAAAACAATGATTTAAGATTTCGAAAAAAATCTCCTGATGATATGACTATGGCATATATTTGTACACTCGAAGTTTATCACAGCAGGTCAGACTAGATGATACCCGTCATATGATAGGGCAATAAATCAATATATCACCCTCAAGTATCAAGTTTTTTTTCCTATCGTTTTTCCTCTATTCGAATTGAAATGTTCAATCTGATCGTCTTTACTATTGCTTTAGAGATTCGCTAAAAAAAAAAAACAAAAACAAAAAACAAACAAGAGATTACTAAAGCAACAACAAAACAATAATCCGAACTCAAAATCGATTGTACATGGAGTCACCAAACATACAAAGGAAATATTTAAAAGGAGAACCTTGAAAGACGAAACAGCTGTATGGTTCATTTTAATTCCTATTTTCGGCATGCTGTATCTATTACAAAATTTAAAAGGTGCAGCACATGTGTGTGTTACGTCATCTCCTTGAAAGTATACAGACAACAATACAAGGTGTTCCTGAAGAACAAGTTCTCCTGATTAATCGACAAACCTGCCATGTAAATCCTGGTCACATCCATATAGATATCATATCCTCAAAAAGAGGAAATAGGCCTGAAGCATCATTCCATATTACAAGTATGCAAACTATTGAGTATATCAAAATAAGTTTATCTCCTAATCATTCTAGGATACAGAATAATTCTCAATGAGATCAAGATGGCGAATATAAAACATGTTCATAGCCTTCAATAACCTGCATCTCCCATCCCTGTGCCACAAGGATGACGTTACGCACACATGTGCTGCCCCTAGTAAAAGATACAGCATGCCGAAAAAAATAATTAAACTGCACCATACAGCTGTTTCGTTCTCCTGGGACTCTTCAGTGATGGTGGGGCCAAAAGGTGTGAATCCAAAATTTCTAAACTAATGTAGAAGCAGAAGGGTCAGGTAGCAAGTTTGTTCGCTGGCAGCCATAGTCTATATCGAAAATCGATAAGAGCACTTAATGTTTAGGACCAAGCTTTCCATGTTTGTCATAGTTTAAGACATGATCAAGGTACATAAGCAGATTATAATGTTGATCATTGTTTAAGTACAGATGAATGTAAATAAGCAGATTATGTAGAAGAGTCTGGTTGTGTCTTTGATTTGAAGTTCAGAAGGTCATATACGATTGACTTGGTCAAGGAAGCTTACGGCTTTATCTTTAGACAGCATATTGTCGATATATAGTACCGAAGCGTTAACAAAATAATAATCCAAACTCAAAATCGATTAAACCAGGGGCAAAATATGAACCAAGGCAAGATTTACATGGAGACTCTTGTAAAAGTACAAGAGAATAAGACCAGGTGTTCTGGAAGAGTAAGCGTCTTCTGCTTCATCGACGACACCCGCCATGTATATCTTTGTCACATCCAAGTAGACTTCAAGTTCACAAAATGAGAACCGAGTGTCATTGTCAATCACAACAAGTAAACACACTAGTGAGCATACTCAAAAACGTCAATCTTCATATATATATATATATATATATATATGAAAGTGAAATTAAAAGATTCGGCAAAAAATGTGTTACTTGTTCTAATAAACTTCTCGGCAAATGCAGACTGATATGTTTGTTCCCATAGGATACTAATAATTTGCCTAAAACTCAATCTTCAGAATTCAACAAAAATACTGTCAACCAGGAATTCAATAAATCGTACTATATTATCTTGTGTAAATATCATCTTACCTTCTGCTGTGTTTGTTTTCAGAGTATGTTTAATGATAGCTCACATCCATATGGTTGTGTCGTCGTCCATCGTTCCTGGAAAAAAAACCTCTCATAATAAGAGATCTACCACGTACTTATAAGTTTGTTATATACATTTTAATAGGTATGGTGGAAAATCAAATGTTTTGATAGACAAATAATATGATACCAACTATCGCTTGTACCACGAAACGATCTAAAATTCTTTAAACACCGAAGTTAAGTATCCAAGAAAATTTAATGTTGTATAGTATATTACTCCAGATTGACAGACAATTCACTTGGCCTATAGATATTAACTCCGTTATAGATGTAGACCTCCTGACTTGTGGTGTAAAAGGTTTCATGTTATAATTGACAAAAAATGTAAATAGTCGATCATGACATTCACTTGTTCCTAAAAACAAACTTGATTACCTAAATTTTGATAAGACATAATCAAATTTCGTACACATTGGCAGAACATTTTACAAAATCAATTTCAAGATTTCTAAAATTCGTCAGAATATAAAAATAGGGATTTGATTGTTGTTTTTGTTTTACAATTTTATCTGGTCAAAGATTTAGCAAAGTACGCATTATTTATCAACATTCATCTTCATCTTCCTGCCGAAAGTCTTCAAGCCAAACAGATTTGTTAAATGTTGACCTCATCGTTTTTACGATTAAGCTGCTTTTTGTATGACGCAAAAATGTCGAATTCTTATCAAGAATCCCCGAAACATTGGCATAAATTAATTTAGGTAATTTTACTATAGCTGGAATAGCCATGAGCCAATGTCATGTCGCTATCTCCGACTTTTTTCATCAAGTTATACAAGTATGTCATTGTATTCAGCACTCTAACGTTATCAGATAATATATTAAATTGACTTTAATTTACATTACAGACTGTTAACATTCGTCATCCCGACTCCCCTTGTATGTTTTATGCGGTTCATTCTTATACCTAAAAAACAAACAAAAGTAAAAATTGTATTCAAATATTAAAACAATGATTTAAGATTTCGAAAAAAATCTCCTGATGATATGACTATGGCATATATTTGTACACTCGAAGTTTATCACAGCAGGTCAGACTAGATGATACCCGTCATATGATAGGGCAATAAATCAATATATCACCCTCAAGTATCAAGTTTTTTTTCCTATCGTTTTTCCTCTATTCGAATTGAAATGTTCAATCTGATCGTCTTTACTATTGCTTTAGAGATTCGCTAAAAAAAAAAAACAAAAACAAAAAACAAACAAGAGATTACTAAAGCAACAACAAAACAATAATCCGAACTCAAAATCGATTGTACATGGAGTCACCAAACATACAAAGGAAATATTTAAAAGGAGAACCTTGAAAGACGAAACAGCTGTATGGTTCATTTTAATTCCTATTTTCGGCATGCTGTATCTATTACAAAATTTAAAAGGTGCAGCACATGTGTGTGTTACGTCATCTCCTTGAAAGTATACAGACAACAATACAAGGTGTTCCTGAAGAACAAGTTCTCCTGATTAATCGACAAACCTGCCATGTAAATCCTGGTCACATCCATATAGATATCATATCCTCAAAAAGAGGAAATAGGCCTGAAGCATCATTCCATATTACAAGTATGCAAACTATTGAGTATATCAAAATAAGTTTATCTCCTAATCATTCTAGGATACAGAATAATTCTCAATGAGATCAAGATGGCGAATATAAAACATGTTCATAGCCTTCAATAACCTGCATCTCCCATCCCTGTGCCACAAGGATGACGTTACGCACACATGTGCTGCCCCTAGTAAAAGATACAGCATGCCGAAAAAAATAATTAAACTGCACCATACAGCTGTTTCGTTCTCCTGGGACTCTTCAGTGATGGTGGGGCCAAAAGGTGTGAATCCAAAATTTCTAAACTAATGTAGAAGCAGAAGGGTCAGGTAGCAAGTTTGTTCGCTGGCAGCCATAGTCTATATCGAAAATCGATAAGAGCACTTAATGTTTAGGACCAAGCTTTCCATGTTTGTCATAGTTTAAGACATGATCAAGGTACATAAGCAGATTATAATGTTGATCATTGTTTAAGTACAGATGAATGTAAATAAGCAGATTATGTAGAAGAGTCTGGTTGTGTCTTTGATTTGAAGTTCAGAAGGTCATATACGATTGACTTGGTCAAGGAAGCTTACGGCTTTATCTTTAGACAGCATATTGTCGATATATAGTACCGAAGCGTTAACAAAATAATAATCCAAACTCAAAATCAATTAAACCAGGGGCAAAATATGAACCAAGGCAAGATTTACATGGAGACTCTTGTAAAAGTACAAGAGAATAAGACCAGGTGTTCTGGAAGAGTAAGCGTCTTCTGCTTCATCGACGACACCCGCCATGTATATCTTTGTCACATCCAAGTAGACTTCAAGTTCATAAAATGAGAACCGAGTGTCATTGTCAATCACAACAAGTAAACACACTAGTGAGCATACTCAAAAACGTCAATCTTCATATATATATATATATATATGAAAGTGAAATTAAAAGATTCGGCAAAAAATGTGTTACTTGTTCTAATAAACTTCTCGGCAAATGCAGACTGATATGTTTGTTCCCATAGGATACTAATAATTTGCCTAAAACTCAATCTTCAGAATTCTACAAAAATACTGTCAACCAGGAATTCAATAAATCGTACTATATTATCTTGTGTAAATATCATCTTACCTTCTGCTGTGTTTGTTTTCAGAGTATGTTTAATGATAGCTCACATCCATATGGTTGTGTCGTCGTCCATCGTTCCTGGAAAAAAAATCTCTCATAATAAGAGATCTACCACGTACTTATAAGTTTGTTATATACATTTTAATAGGTATGGTGGAAAATCAAATGTTTTGATAGACAAATAATATGATACCAACTATCGCTTGTACCACGAAACGATCTAAAATTCTTTAAACACCGAAGTTAAGTATCCAAGAAAATTTAATGTTGTATAGTATATTACTCCAGATTGACAGACAATTCACTTGGCCTATAGATATTAACTCCGTTATAGATGTAGACCTCCTGACTTGTGGTGTAAAAGGTTTCATGTTATAATTGACAAAAAATGTAAATAGTCGATCATGACATTCACTTGTTCCTAAAAACAAACTTGATTACCTAAATTTTGATAAGACATAATCAAATTTCGTACACATTGGCAGAACATTTTATAAAATCAATTTCAAGATTTCTAAAATTCGTCAGAATATAAAAATAGGGATTTGATTGTTGTTTTTGTTTTACAATTTTATCTGGTCAAAGATTTAGCAAAGTACGCATTATTTATCAACATTCATCTTCATCTTCCTGCCGAAAGTCTTCAAGCCAAACAGATTTGTTAAATGTTGACCTCATCGTTTTTACGATTAAGCTGCTTTTTGTATGACGCAAAAATGTCGAATTCTTATCAAGAATCCCCGAAACATTGGCATAAATTAATTTAGGTAATTTTACTATAGCTGGAATAGACATTAGCCAATGTCATGTCGCTATCTCAGACTTTTTTTCATCACGTTAAACAAGTATACCATTGTATTCAGCACTCTAACGTTATCAGCTAATAGATTAAAAGTGATTTTGAGAGATATGTGAAGAGGCAATGTATGTATCAGGCAAATATAAAATTTCATATCTTAAAAATAATATTCCATAAAAAAGTGCATCAACACTTATTTTGCTATAGCAGTAATATTCTGTGTATCATTATTTTTATGAAACAGATGCTGTTTCAGACAAAAAAAGTATTAACAGAATGTAACTGGATTGACTTTAATTTACATTACAGACTGTTAACATTCGTCATCCCGACTCCCCATGTATGTTTTATGCGGTTCATTCTTCATATATGAAAAAATGATACCAGGTTCATATGCTACATGATATTATATGTTTGAAGGAAACACTTTATCATTTGACATGAAGTATATAATGGTGACAATATGATGCTATCCTACCCGTGAAGAAGCAGTTAAAACTATTAAAACCTCAAACCAATTATAACTCCCATATGTGTCATTAAATGTGTGTTCATTACACTATGTTCTGCGTATCATTGCCCTCATAGCAGGATAAAACAATTATACCACAGCGTCATTACGCCGAACACATAATTTTACAGTTTGACCTTTCGGTAATATCTTAATCATATCAAAATCAAATTCCAATTATCGTTATTTTCGAATTTCAAATTTCAAATTTCAGTTCCATTGTAGTTTTTCGCATGCAACAATGGATCTTTGATATCACACTATTCAATTGCATCCTTGAAATTGATAGATACCGAAATAAGGGCCTTAGAATTGGAGTCTGTAAATGTCATCACATGAAATAAATGTTTCAATGTGATTTGGCTAAAACGACTTCATCGACTCCTACACTTCTAAAGTTTTTCAGACGTAACTAAGACTCATATTATGCCGGTTATCATTTTGCTGATTCGAAAGTTTTTAAACTAGAAAAAGGCCGAATGGGTCTTAACGGCCATCTGAGTATATATAAGTTTTGGTGGTTATTGCAAGATATATTAATATATTTGACCCATGGGACCTTGAAAGTTGATTAACGTCAATCATTAGAACAAAACTTGATAACCCTCATCTCAGCATGCTACCAGCCAATTATCAGTACCCTGGGTCTTTTAGTGACTCGGAAGTTGTTTGAAATGGTTTTTACTCATTTGACCCCTGTAACCTTGAATATTGGTCATGATCATTTATTTGAACAACTTGATAGCCCTTTATTCCAGCATACTACAGACCAAATATCAGTACCCTGGGCTTATTGAGAAGAAGTTGCTTAAACATTATAAGATATTTGACCCCAATGACCTCGAATGTAGATAAATATCATTTATTTCATCAAACATGATAGTCCTTTATCCCAGCATGTTATATACATATTACCAGCACAATGGGCCTTATTGAAAAGAAATCGTTTGAATGTTTTGAGACATTTGACATATGTGATCTGGAACGAACGTCAAGGTCATTCATTTAAATAAACTTGGTTGTCCTGTATCCCAGCATGCTACCATCTAATTATCATACTCTAGTTTTTTTAGTTACTAAGAACACGTTTTAAAAGATTTTTAACACATTTAACCCCTGTGACCTTGAAAGTGGGTCAACGTCATTCATTTGCACAAAATATTTAAGCCCTTCATTCCAGCATGCTACAGGCATAATATCAGTACCCTGGGTCTTTAATTAAGTTACTTTAATATTTGAACATATTTGAACCATGATACATTGAAAGTAGGTAAAGGGCATTCATTTTAATAATTAACTTGGTAGCCATTTATCCTGGCATGCTACTTACATAATATCAGAACCCTGGGCCATCTGGTTATTCAGAAGAAGTGATTTCAAGAGAAAGTTTACACACAGCCACCGCGGACAGCATACGGTGGTCTACGACGAACGATGCAGGATGGCTGCAGGTCATCCTGACCCTAAAAATCGAACACGATGTACGCTACCACAACGTTGATGGGCAGGATCCACGAAAGAAATCGAAAAATTGGAAAGGCACATAATGACAACATTAATTATATTGTTGAACCGGATTCAGACGTAAAAGATGTAGCGGGTCAGCACAGACTTAACAAATATAGACATACAATAAGTCAGAGACTACCAAAGCGTCAGCAAAACCTTACCAGGAACCCAAAATCGATTTACACTTGAAGGAACATAAGAGAATAAGACCAGGTGTTCCGGAAGAGAAAGCGTATTCTACCTCATCGTCGACACCCGCCATATATATCTAGGTGACATCCAAGTAAATTTCAAGTCCTCAATATGATAACTTAGGTATCATTCTCAATCTCAGTTTAATAAGTAGGCACATGATGAACATATACATAAACGCAAAACTGTATACCATACAAGAGTACAGATTATCTCTCAATGAGAATAAGATATATGGCGACCACAGCTTTCATCAACCTTCATCTCTCAAATCACTATGCTATATCAGATACTTGACCAACGTCTGATTATTACACTGTTATCAGTCGTTGGGCTCCATCTGAAAATAAGTCTATGGCCTTTCAATAGAGCAGACAGACCTAGTAGACCGATTAGCGGTTCCCAGCCCGACGTTTATGTTCAGCGATACGATGAAGGAAATGCGTCAAAGTTCGTAAAAGGAGCGTTAGGTAAACTTTGTCCTCATAACATAGGTTCAACGAAGGTCAACTGGTAATGTTGTCTGACATTCTGTTACTACTCGTCCTCCACTTCTGGGTCGAAGAATGGGAAATGCACATTGTAACAACACAACAATTTGGAGAATCAGAGAATACCGAAACGTTGGCAAAACCATAATTCGAACTAAAAATCCATAAACTAGGGACAAATTATGAACAACGGAAACATTTACACTGAGACCCTTGCAGAGGTACAAGACAATAAGTCAGGTGTTCCGGCAGAGTAAGCATCTTCTGCTTCATCGACGACACCTGCTATATATAATCAAGGGCACGTCCAAGCTAACGTAACGTCCTCAAATTGAGAACTTAAGCATCAACTATCATTATTAAAACGTAGGCACATATTGAGTACATACAAAAACGTCCATCTTCGTATCATAAATGGATACAGAATATTTCTCAATAGCACTAAGATGGCGACCATACAACTTGCTTAGCTTGCATCAACCTCGTTCTCAATTCCCTATACTATATGAAGTACATTTCCAATGCATATGTTTGTATCACTGTTGTCAGTAATTTGGCTCCATCTGAAAATACGTCTTTGTTCTTTCAATAGTGCAGACAAACCTAGTAGACCGATTAACGGTTCCTAGCTCGACGTTTATAGGTCCATGTCTACGGAAACGATAAAGGAAATACGTCAAAGTTCGTAAAAGGGGCATTAGGTAAACTTTGTCCCCATAACATAGGTTCAACGAGAGTCAATTGGTAAAAGGTGTCTGACATTCTGCTACAACTAGCTCTCCACCTCTAGGGCGCAGGTTTCAGGCACACGCGGAACAGCTGCCAGATAGTAGTCGTTGGTAGGAGTTTTGTCTTCAAGAACTACGTATTTCCTTCACCACTTAAACCTTGGAGTCCTTAAATAACCATGATAGCTGTTGATAGGACGAAAAACAAAACAAACAAAACTACTGTACTTAACATGCTGTAAGCATTTCTAAGGCCGTTGGAAATATATAGTCCCCGCCAAGTTTCATTCACGAAGATATGGAGCCAGTGGTTTCTTATTAATGTGGCAGATTTTAATTGTACATAGGATTTAGGTCGCCTTCTAGCTTCGAGCTAGAGGGAATTTCGCTTTAGCTCAGTGGTAGAGCGTCCGACCAGAAACCTGGAGATCGAGGGTTTGATCCCAGGTGGAAGCACACTATTCTCTTTCCTGTTACACTAAGATCGGGAATAGTTATCAAAGAATGTGTACCAAGGCATTATTATGTTTTACCGAGGTCAGCGGCAATACAAAATGTCGAGGAACATTGGGAGTACAACCACAGGCATGTGCTTGAAAGTAGACACTATTTATGTTAGTCAGGTACAATTAGATAGGTTTATATAATCGAACCTTTCCGATACAAATTTAACATCAAACGTTGAATTGACATTCTATAAATCAACTAATTTTGTATTAACCGAAATAAAGGACGATATCTCAAGAAGAACAAGTTTTGTATTTAACCAAATTAGACACCAAAAGTTCAAGGATAATAGACACGAAATTTAAAGCTCCGAATAGAGTTTCCATTTGCTGTTTATAGGTCAGTATGTTCTAGACAAATGAATGTGTGTATATGACACACTGATATTTGGAAAACAACCTTTACAGTTATTTGTAAGAAAGACAAGATCTTTATTTGGTTACCTTAACACCGAAATTACAAGAAAACTATATAATATCGAAAGGTCTTGTATGTTTAAATCCTTTGTAAGTAGGTCGATCGTATATGTTCCCTGTGTACAGATAGGGCATAGTTACGGGTCTCGGGTCAAGTGTTTAACGTTTACTCGCAAATAGGACATTCTTCTTTGAACTTGTTCAATAATTAAAGGTTCTGATATGTCGCTTTATCATAGCTTGAAGGTCGCCTCAAAGCGGTTCACAAATCTATCTCGGCGCTAACAGCTAGCGTTCTACAATTTCTAACACTACCCAGCCACGTGCTTATTTACAACTGAGTAGACTGGAACAAGTAAAATATCTTGCACAAGGATACAATACAAGTGCCGTGACCGGGATTCGAATTCGCAACCCTTCGATCACGTGCCCGGCGTCCTACCACTGGACCACCGTGCCTCCAAATTGCCAAACTAAGGCACATTGTGCATCTGCGAAAACACACGTTACATAGTTAACTGGTTAACTGTAATGCTTCGTGTTCATGATCACCTTTATTAATAATTAATATTTGCGTTGAATAATAATTATAGCAATTTGGCCAAGGACCTTATTCGTGAAATCGTTCTTTTGTTCAAGCATGGATTTTGTGTTCAAGTCCATTGTATTGCTCCGGTAAAATTGAATTCAATATCTCCTAATTGTCAGAATGTTTGTAAAATTTTGAAGATCCATGAAGCAAAATACTGTTTTCAATACGTCCAATTACCGTTTTTTACCTGTTTGGTTTAGGTGAGTTTCCAAATAACAAAAAAAACTGGCTTGAGCACAGAATCCACGCTTGAGCATGAGAACGGTTTCATGAATACGTGGCCTGGACACTTTTGGTATTTGTAATCTCATAAAATATTCGAATGGTATGGTACTTTTTGGAGTAAAAAGAAGTTGTGTATAGGTCTGACTCAAACACACACACGAAAAGTATGAAGATATATGTAAGAAATGACCAAAATCTTTTTATGGTTATACGGTATATATACCGAAAAAAAATGTGTGCACTTTGCATAAATCCGCGAAGCAAAAAATCTGTTTTTAAAAAAGTTCAAATAAGTGTGGTCATTCCTTATAATTTCTTTTCTAAAGATATATATTTATCACATAAATGACCCGTTCAGTCATGTCATACGGCAATGTCATAATAATGGTACTGCACACGTGTAATAACACTATTGTGACGTCATAAACAAGTGACCTGTTTATGACGTCATATGATTGTCTCAGTAGTGAAAACCGTACTGTCACAGAAGAATATTGCCTTTCTTTTAGAGAATTAATTGTGAGTTTTTGTGTATTTTCTCATAAATATAAATTCAGTTATAAATAGAATCTTACACTCGTGTAAATGTTATGTGTAATTTATTAAACTCATATTAAATGATCTAACTCGTGGTTTAATAAATTCCAAATTACATCGACACTCGTGTAAGATCATATATATAAGACATAGGTAGTATTTAATAATTTAGTATTACTTATGACAAAAATCGAATGGTTTTGTAATAAACACAACAATGTGCATACACTTCACCTCTAAACAACCTCAACAAATTAGAAGTTTAATTACGGTGGCGGTATATGACGTCATCACTTTTTGCGTTGTCTGATTTTTTAGGTTATGACGTCATCACTTTTTGCGTTGTCTGATTTTTTAGGTTATATGATATAACCTGAGACAGTTTAACATTGGGGGAATAGGCAAAATGAAATTATTCAAAAAATAACATTCAGATTGGGAATTAACACACATTTTACATGTACAAGTACTATATATTAAGAACCATTTACAAGTCTCTTCGAAGACATGACATGCAGGACAGAGCTAGGTGCAGGAACCATTAACCATTACAGGCGAAATATGCTGTAGTTAAATAGATGTTTAAATTTTTTTTAAATCTGTAAACAAGAAACATTTATAATTCGACATTTTTAATTACAAATATTTTTTTAAATTTTGTACCTGATGTGATTTACATTGCAGGTGTCATCGATGAAGCAGAAAACGCTTCCTCTTTCGGAACACCTAGTCTAATTCTCTTTTGCTTTTACGAGAGTCTCCATGTAAATCTTTTCGTTGTTCCTATTTTGCCCCTAGTTTAATCAATTTTGAGTTCGGTTTATAGTTTTGTTAACGCTTTGGTATTCTCTGATTTTGTTTTTTCACAGCCATCGATTTTGGCATAACAATATACTTCGGATAATATATGGCACATCCCCTTACATGGGAAACTAAATGGACCATGTCCCAGTTTCACAAACGTTCCTTAACTTAAAGAGATCCCAAAGACTTAAAAATTTCCATCCAAAAGCATTGATTTGGTAAGAGTTTAAATGTGTCTTCAAGTGCATGTGAATGAGTCAACATTATCGCTAATATAAGTAAATTAAAAAATCACTATATGGAATATGTTTGTACTTTATCGAATCCTGTCCTGGCACGTCAAGTGTGTCATCTGACAATTTTTCAGTCTATTAATAATCATACAGACGAACGAATATATATCTCATGTGCGTCACTTCATAAATATCGTACATCCATTTGTTTTACGCATGTTCGGTTAATCTGACGGAGATCGCACGCGCCGTTTTTATCTGTGGCGTTGTGTTGGTATGGTTACCACGTCATATCGTGTTTACTTACGCCTTCTTAACACGGATAAGATTTCCGGATATTGTTTATGATGACGAATGACAGCAAGGAACCATCCTTATATTAGTTATTTTGATGGTGGAGGGATTATAACTTGTCAATTTTAAGCCAATATCGTAGAGTACATGTCATATACCATGCTATAGCCTTCCCTGTTTGGTTCCAACGACACTTCATAAAGTAGTCTTCCGCTCAATCACTTCACCACATATTACGTTGTAATGGGTCTCTTCATGTTGTCATTAGCGAACAATATCGTAATTTCACACTCGAGAGTATCAAAAAGTTGAAGAAATAGGAGTAATCTTGGGATTGCTAATACATTTCATTTCTTATCGTTAAATTGCCTCTTCTAGTTTAATTTTAATTTTTTTGTTCTTTTTTATTGGTTTGTTTTGTGTTCGCTTGTGCATGTTACATTTTCACTATTTTCATTTTATATTTCATTTGGTGCTATTCATTTACTTGTTTTTTTTAAAATCAATATTGAAAAAATCAATTAGCTTGTTGTTTCACGCCTCTGTTATTTTATTAACATACATTTAATTTCTTATTTATTTGTAGAGGAAAAGCTGCTCTCCTCAAGAACATGTACAGTAAAATGTTTTTTCCAGCATCAAGTGCCTTTGTTGAGGTGATAACCATGTTTCTCGGTGCCCTTGTTGAAGTGCTAACCCTGTTGTTCTGTGCTCTTGTTGAAGTGCTAACCATATTTCTCTGTGCGCTTGTTTAAGTACTAACCATGTTTGTTAGTGTCCTTGTTGAGGTGCTAACAATGTTTCTTTGTGCCCTTGTTGAAGTGCTAACCATGTTTTGTTGGTGTCCTTGATGAAGTGCTAACCCTGTTTCGTTGGTGCCCTTGATGAAGTGCAAACAATGTTTCTTTGTGCCCTTGTTGAAGTGCTAACCATGTCTCGTTGGTTCCCTTGATGAAGTGCTAACCCTGTTGCGTTGGTGCTCTTGATGAAGTGCTAGCTATGTTTCTATGTGCTCTTGTTGAAGTATTAACCCTGTTTCGCTGTGCTCTTGTTTAAGTACTAACCATGTTTGTTAGTGTCCTTGTTGAGGTGCTGACAATGTTTCTTTGTGCCCTTGATGAAGTGCTAACCATGTTTCGTTGGTGCCCTTGATGTAGTGCTAACCCTGTTTCGTTGGTGCCCTTGATGATGTGCTAAAAATGTTTGTTAGTGTCCTTGTTGAGGTACTACAAATGTTTCAAGGTGCCCTTGTTGAAGTGCTAACCCTGTTTCGTTGGTGCCCTTGATGAAGTGCTAACAATGTTTCTTTGTGCCCTTGTTGAAGTGCTTACCATGTTTGTTAGTGTCCTTGTTGAGGTGCTAACAATGTTTCTAGGTGCCCTTGTTGAAGTGCTAACCCTGTTTCGTTGGTGCCTTTGTACATTTCTTGGACAATTCAATTCAATTTAAATGCATATAAAAGGATCCTCGCTCCATAACAGAAAATGCTATAACCACATGACAATTGTTTGAATTGAAATACTTTTTGTGGTGTTATTATGTTGTTGCTGATTCGTTGTTCTAGGAATTGCTCTAAATATCGAGATTTTCGTGATAGTTATCGGCTGCTGAGGTACAAAATTATTCGGCCCAGCTATTCGAGAGATGCAGGAAAACAGGTGTATTGCTTTCTTTGATTATCAGTGGTAATATTATACAACTTGTCTTTAAAGGGTTTTAGATGGATTCGACTCGCTCGAAGACGCTCAGATATGGTATTCTACGGACGACCAATTCAATCTTCACTGAAAAACTCGTCGACCACGACATTTCAGTGTCTATTGATTATAAAGACGTAATCACTATGCCTTTCATCTTTGTTTACACTTTCCCAGGAGACAGAATGTTCACTTCTGTTTCGTATGGGACGAAAAACGTCCATACTACATTCATATTTAATTTATTGATGAATATATTATATATTTTAAAATCTTATACTACATACTTTTTTACCAAAACTAAAAGAAGTAAAAACATATTCAACATGTTTACATGAGACAGAGACAAACGCCTTGTCAAAATTAATCATTAGTAACAATACTTGTACAGTTGTATTGTTCTTTCGTGTATGAGTAGAAGATTGTCCTTTTTAAATGCACCGCCCAGTTTTTAACTTTAACAGATACTTCTGGGGCTGGACTAGAGTTGTATGCATTCATATGTACAGGGGAAAACGCATTTTTATATGGTGGTGTAGGTTCTAGGTTTAAAAAAAATTGGGTTCTCGCTCGAAATCCTTATAGATTTTTTCCCAGCATGCCCTAAATGGTTTCCTATTGAGCGGGAAACCATACTGGCCATATTTCGGCCAATTCTTTAGAAATTTTTGCAAATTGTTTTGTTTTTTAAATATTGGTATATTTGGCTGGGGGACACGTTTAAGTCCATAAAAAATCGATATGGAGACTCTTTCCAGTTATTCAAATGCCAATCGAAGGATTCGAACAATATTTCAACACATTTAGCCGTCAATTAAATATAGAATGAATTAAGATTTTGAAATCTAATTTGGTATGTTGATTCATCATGATATAACGCAGGTCAAGTAATGATTTAGCGTATTGACGATCCTCAAATACATTCAAAAGTTAGGCTGATTTAAGTTGAGAATTTTAATTATTAGGGCATGACCTAACGTGGAGCCTTGTCGAATACCAGTCAAGTTTGCGTAAGATTTCCCTAAGAGTTCTTTCTCATGGAAGAATTCCCCTAAAACTTTCAGTATAACATTTAATGTGGTCAGGTTGAGTTTGGTCGCAACAACTGTAAGGAGTAAGACTTTTTAACGGCCGGGAAGTCAATTTTAGATTTTCTAAACATCGTTGTTGTTCTTTTGTTCTTTAGATAGTGTTTCGTTGATTGTTTATTCACAACATAATTATTTGCAAACTACAAACAAATTACAAACCACCTTTTTATTTTGCATCAATTTAGAGATGCAGTAATGGAAGATTATTTTACACTACGGTTATTGATCATCGAACTCCTTCATTTATATACAGATACATGTACACAACCAATAAATGCTTTTATGTGACGCTTCGATGACCAGTAGCTTTTTTGTATAGCTGAATGAGTTATTTCGGTACAGTAACAATACTATTGTATATACGCCTAACTGAGTAAGTAAACAAGGCAAGTAACCTTTGCAAAATGGACAAAATCGCTGTAAGAGCAGTGATTCTAATATTTGCATAATAAAGGTCTAGCACCTAATGATGATGGGAGCAACACTAGGGAATGATGCTTCTTCATATGCTACAGTGAAAAAATGGGTGGAGGAATTTAGGCATGACAGGCAGAGCCTTGGGAATGACGCCCGTCCTCGAAGGCCTGTCATTGATGCAACCCAAGAAATGGTCAATAAAGTCCGTGAAAGTTATGGTTAACAAGCGAGTTAAAGAGACATATATACCCATTAAAGTTGGGATTTCACAGGAAAGAATACATTCCATTAGCACTCAGTCCGTTGGGTACCAAGACTTCTAACAGTTGATCAGAAGCACACCAGGCGGATTTTGTCGCAAGCTAATCTGAACCTTTTAGAGGCAGATGCTGCTAACGTTCGATTTACCCGAGAGGCCAAACAGCATTCTAAACAATAGAAGCACCCTAATTCACCACCGCCAAATATGGCAAAGACTATTCTATAGCTGAAAAGGCTATGTTGATGTTATTCTGATAGTAGCTAGTTTATCTGCTACAGGAGAAAACAATAAATGACACATATTATGCATCACCTCTGATGGCGAAAAGACAAAAATATCGCCGCAGAAAACTCAATGAAGGTGTTTTGTTCTACCAGGACAATTCCCTTGTTCACTGCAATGGCTGTCATAAACGCTTGTGGCTTTGAAGTCATTGAGCATCAGCCTTATTCGTCTGTCCTCGCTCCATCAGGCAGACATTCATTAATTTCCGAAATTGAAAAAAAAACATTTGCGGTACCCACTTTCAGTCAGATATTGACATTATACATGCAGTGGGGCACTTTATAAACTTTCAAGACAAGGACATCTGTAAAAATTGAAAGTGGCATTGAGGCCCTTTATATCGGCGGCAAAAGTATAAAGATACTGAAAGGGATTATGTTAAAAAAACAATGCAATATGTCCGTCGATGATGCAGAAGACGCTTTCTTTTCCAGAACACCTGGTCTTATTCTTTTGAAATTTTACAAGGGTCTCCATGTGGATATTTTGTTCGTATTTTGCCCCTAGTTTAGTCGATTTTAAGTTCAGATTATGGTTTTGTTGACGCTTCGGTGTGTCTCCATGTGGATCTTTCTCCCTTTTTGTCGTATTTTGCCCTTAGTTTAATCGATTTTGAGTTGGGTTTATGTTTTGTTGACGCTTCGTTATTTTTTATTTTTTATTTCGATACATTAAACACCATCTAGATACCGAGCCTATAGTGAAATACATATTAACACAATTTAGCTGGAGTTGAATTTGCAGTCAACCTTAAGCCTTACAACCTCCTCTAGTAATTCGATTATAATCGGAAATAGTTATTTCATTCAATTTCAAAATTGTGTCTGACATTTAAAACTTGTATGAGTTCTACACAGAGGGTATTTGGGATGTTGATGCTTTCAGCAAATTGAATGTTATGGTTTTTGTTAACCTAAAATCGCCACACTCACCGTAATTCATCGTTTTGTTCGCTATCTATGAAATTCGATCGTGTTTATATCACAAAAAATAATATTGCCACCTCGCCATCAGCAACTGAACATGACACTATTTCATTTGATACTCACTATAAATCTAAAAGTAATCCGTTTAAAATGATTTCCAGAGTATTTCATTACAAAGATTTTAAATGAATTTTTTCAATCAATATCATATTTGTATCATAATTTATAGTAACGTTCTAAGAATTTCTTCGCTAGAAACCCTAGACTCATCCCTCTTTTCACATTTTTTATTCACTAAATTTTCTCCCTAATATGTTTACTAAATACTTTTTATTGTTAGACTGGGACTATAACAACAACATATTAAATATATAATTAACATCTATATGGTTATGTATCGATTAGCTTACTCATGCATAGCACATGTATGCATACTGAAAAGTAGAATTATTCGCGGAGCGAAAATTTCGCTTTTTTCGGTTGCAATAAATCTCTGCTTATATGTCAACACGCAAAGATATCTCACACCACCTAAACTCTACAGTGTATAATAGTTTTGTAAGTACTAAATACAAAACAGCATGACTGACAGCACGAAAATCCCCAAGCCGTGAACAGTTTAAAGGCTGACTAAGCGAAAAATTCCACCCGCAAAAATATCAACTTTGACAGTAGTATAGAACGGAATTGAGGCATTTTATTCATCTTTTTTTTTATTTATTTCCTTTTTCCTTTTTTTTGCAATGTTTACTTTCTGCTGGGGTCTTTACTCTCATGAACAAGGGCGTCTTCACATTATCCTTCGCGTGAAAACACGTACATCAGTTTACTGGGGCAATAATGAAATGATACTTTTTAATTCCATCTGAGATATGTGTGAAGATCTTCCTAAAAAACACTTTCATATTATACAGAAATATTGTGTGACCTAGTTCCACAATTGTCCACGCGTGACTAATATTCTTACCAAAGAAACCTGCATCACGGTTTCCGTTTTAGACAACAAGAACGGAGCAACATAGCATACGATTGTCAGTTTTGGAATAACACAGTCGGGGAAAGTCATCCTTCCCTTCAACCGGAAACGTTTACGCAGGGGCGGGAACTCGTTCGGCGCAATGATATAGCTTCCGGAATGTGACAGCAAGCAATGAGTGTAAATACTAAATTAGGACACATGCACTTGAAACGAATGTCGTACGTTGACACAGATCGAGTTTTTTTAAGTAAACGGGTTTGTCTTAATAACGGTGAGCGATATATTGGACATCTAACAAGGAAAGAAGTCCAAGGACGTGCTTTACTTTTTATACTGCTAAGGAAAAACACAAGAGAAAGCCGCATCACAAGTACAAAATCTTCAGCGGTGATTTTATTTTATACCTTTATGGAAAAACACAGGAAAAACCGCACTTTCGCAATTTCCGCATCACAACTACGATGTCTTAAGCGGTGATTAATGCATATTGCATAACCAGCGTACTTCTGTTTTACAAAGTCAGTGTTTCCATCATGATTCGCGGCTTTGTTGCTTTCGCGATTTGTTTGTTTTCTTTGATCGCGAAATACGTACGCATCAGAAAATATGCATTGGTTTACTTTAATGCTTTTTTTCATTTTGATTTCTCAATCAAATATTCATTGCTTCCGCTTCTCGGCCTTGATGGATTAAACGTCTATCCCGATATGGATGTGTATACAAATGTATTAGTGTTACCCAATAAAATCATTGCATTATACAATTATTGTATTGCCCAAAAGGCCGAGAGCGCTAGTGATCTGGGTTTGTTTATATTTTTTTTAAATATAAATGTATCAGTATATATATGTGAGTGGCCGGTGTCATCGATGAAGCAGAAGAAGCTTACTTGTCGGGAACACCTGGTCATATCATCGGGTACTTTTAACAGGGCCACCGTGTAAATTTTTACTTTGTTCATATTTTGCTCTGGTTTAATCGATTTTGAGTTCTGATTATGGTTTCGTTGACGGGTGTTCTCGGGTTAATTTATTAGCCTTTTAAAACTTCCTTCAATTCTTGCCCAGTATTTTGCGTTTGTAGTCTTTATATCTCGCGTGATAACAATATTCATTTTCTTTTATACAATTACTTTTTTTTTTCTTAATTTCAATGAAACTTCCCCATATGTAATGTTTGATAATTGCCTTGACATTTTTCTTCCTTAGTGAACCTTCGGTAAATTAGGTTTTTACAATCAATGACTACTTTCTCATCTTTACGAAACGTCATTCTCTTTCCTTTGGTTCGTTTGTCTTTAATGTTCTTCTATATGGTAGTCTTCCTTATTTTAGGTCTAGGCCATTGTTACTTTTAAGTGCATATATTTATGAAGTGGTCATCGTAGTCGAATATCTCTGGTTAAATGACTCATCTCCTTTTGTTCGATATCTATCACAACCAATTGTACCTTGAACCTGAAGAGACAATATTGCAAATATTGTTCCGTTTTGTAAATTCATCTGATGTTTACATAATATGAACTATTTTGACCATCTGTCACGCTTTCATCGAATGTGGTATTTTTTCACAAATTTACATGTCAATTACAGTTGCCTTTTGCGGTTCTCAATGAAAACTTATTTTCTTTGCCTTTCCGCTGCTAATTGTGACACACAAAAACCATTTCCCCTGAAGGTCTGCTTCAAACAGCTGATACTTTCTATCTCTTATTATTTGCTACATTTATTTATGTCAATGATAAATTTCCTTATACCCCTGAAAATTGATCTTCTCCACAAGCTATCACCTTTGTGTTACATTTATTTCTGTCCCTAGCAAATACCCGTCACCTTGACTTTCCATAAATAGAATTTCTGTGGGAATTTTCCTGTCAATTGCAACGTTCTAGCTAACGGTGTCACATCATTACTTTGTAATTTTCAAATAAAACCCGCTCTGTCCCACAGCATGATCAGACGAGATCTTTTTCAGGTTTTTCATTCACCTTCTGTTCCGGGATGTGTTTTTCAAGACAGCCGTCATTATATGAAACTGTTTGCTTCCTTGCTCTCTAGACATCCGTCCTAATATAACTCTTACTAACTGCTGTGTTTCCCAATACAGTGGTCTACATTACATTACATTCTACATTAGCATCACTGAAGAGTCCTAGGGGGACGAAACAGCAGTATGGTGCAGTTTAATTAATTTTTTCGGCATGTTGTATCTGTTACTAAATTTAAAATGTGCAGCATATATGTGTGTTTACGTCATCTTTATATGACCCTTGCTCCCTATCCAGTCGTCCACATATAACCCCGGTTGTTGTGTCTCCCTATCAAGCTGTCCACATATAACCCCGGCTGTTGTGTCTCCCTATCCAGCTGTCCACATATAACCCCGGTTGTTGTGTCTCCCTATCAAGCTGTCCACATATAACCCAGGCTGTTGTGTCTCCCTATCCAGCTGTCCACATATAACCCCGGCTGTTGTGTCTCCCTATCAAGCTGTCCACATACATCCCTTGCTGTTGTGTCTCCATATCCAGTCGTCCACATATAACCATGGCTGTTTTGACTCACTAGACCCCTGTTCTTATATAACACTTGCTGTTGTTGAGGAGGTTAAACCTAAAATAGCATAATGCCTCAACCTAACATTTTAAATTAAATGTACTACTGTATTCGTGTCACTCTCCACGTTACGTTCATCCTCAGTCTTATAGCGTGTTCCATAAAACGGAACGTCTGGTTCGTATCGTAACGTTGAGCTTAATAGAACACTAAACCTATTTTATATTGATTGTTTCTGTCTGCTTGAATGTAAAAGTTAACACTCATAATTTTACAAAAAGAAAGGGAGGGAGGAAGATAGCGCTAGTTTTATTTGAAAGAACATATGCACTGAATTGGTATTAAATTAGTAGACAAAATGCGACTAAGCTACACTTTCTATCTAGAAACTCTTTATACCAAAAAACGCGAATTAGATAACTATCTGTACAATTTATATGTAGTAACGTTTTTTTAACCAAAAGGAAAAAACATGTTTTATTGGAAGAGCTTTTCAGACAAAAACAACACCTGCCGTGTCTGTGATGCCGCCATCTGATCTATCGAAGTCTGCTCGGGGGAGATAGGTTTAATTAATCCTTGACAAATCGATAGCCCACCTGTATGTGATGGATCCACTACAATCACACGGGCTGATCACGTGGAGATACTAAATTGGAATAGGATATAAAATTGTTCCAGCCTTCAAATTCAGAACAAAATTAATTGTTAATTTCGGTGTCCGAGTATATCAGAAAATTCCGTTCAAGATAAATGTTGACATAATAGGTTTATGATATACATTACATACGTAATATATTGTTGTAATGCCTGACAACATCTTATTTATATCTTTCGTGTACAAAATCGAAAAAATGATCTGATCGTGGAGGCATTTGCAATATCCAGCTGTCGGAAATTATATTTCGCATTTTTGATTTCACATTATCTTTTCAATAAACATTTACTTAGCGGAGGTTTTATCGTCATCCAGAGACAGCCGTTCTACTAAATATCTATAATCCTAACAAAATACAACCCTGCTATATAACAACTTTGTCTCGAATTGTCGACTATATGAAATCAAAATCAAATGAATACCATATTATGTTTAAGTGGAAATTATTGCAATATGAAAATGTTTACAAAATTTCGTGTTTAATAAACATGGAAAATTATCGACACGTTAACATTTATTTATAGTTTGCATATATTTTGACGTACTGTTACACACAAAAATTGGGTAAAGTCATTGTTCGTTTGAGGCGGTTCAGAGTCCAGGTAAAGCCATTGACGTTTAAAGGCGGTTAAGAGACCAGGTAAAGTCAATGTTATCTAGAGGCGGTTCAGACACTAGGTAAAGCCATTGTTCTTTAGATGTGGTTCAGACACCAGGTAAAGCCATTGTTCTTTAGAGGCGGTTCAGAGTCCAGGTAAAGTCATTGTTCTTTAGAGGCGGTTCATAGTCCAAGTAAAGCCATTGTTCTTTAGATGCGGTTCATAGTCCAGGTAAAGCCATTGTTCTTTAGAGTCAGTTCATAGTCCAGGTAAAGCCATTGTTCTTTTGAGGCGGTTCATAGTCCAGATAAAGCTATTGTTCTTTAGAGGCGGTTCATAATCCAGGTAAAGCCATTGTTCTTTAGAGGCGGTTCAGAGACAAGGTAAAGCCATTGTTCTCTAGAGGCGGTTCAGAGACTAGGTTAAGTCATTGTTCTCTAGAGGAGGTTCAGAGACCAGGTAAAGCCATTGTTCTTTTGAGGCGGTTCAGAGTCCGGGTAAAGTCATTGTTCTTTAGAGGCGGTTCAGAGACTAGGTTAAGTAATTGTTTTAGGGGCGGTTCAGAGTCCGGTAAAGTCATTGCTCTTTGAGGCGGTTCAGAGTCCGGGTAAAGTCATTGTTCTTTAGAGGCGGTTCATAGTCCGGGTAAAGTCATTGTTCTTTTGAGGCGGTTCAGAGTCCGAGTAAAGCCATTGTTCTTTAGATGCGGTTCATAGTCCAGGTAAAGCCATTGTTCTTTAGAGGCAGTTCATAGTCCAGGTAAAGCCATTGTTCTTTTGAGGCGGTTCATAGTCCAGATAAAGCTATTGTTCTTTAGAGGCGGTTCATAATCCAGGTAAAGCTATTGTTCTTTAGTGGCGGTTCAGAGACCAGGTAAAGTCATTGTTCTCTAGAGGAGGTTCAGAGACCAGGTAAAGCCATTGTTCTTTTGAGGCGGTTCAGAGTCCGGGTAAAGACATTGTTCTTTAGAGGCGGTTCAGAGACTAGGTTAAGTCATTGTTTTAGGGGCGGTTCAGAGTCCGGTAAAGTCATTGCTCTTTGAGGCGGTTCAGAGTCCGGGTAAAGTCATTGTTCTTTTGAGGGCGGTTCAGAGTCCGAGTAAAGTCATTGTTATTTAGAGGCGGTTCATAGTCCAGGTAAAACCATTGTTTTAGAGGCGGTTCAGAGACCAGGTTAAGTCATTGTTCTAGGGGCGGTTCAGAGTCCGGTAAAGTCATTGCTCTTTTGAGGCGGTTCAGAGTCCGAGTAAAGCTATTGTTATTTAGAGGCGGTTCATAGTCCAGGTAAAGCCATTGTTTTAGAGGCGGTTCAGAGACCAGGTTAAGTCATTGTTCTAGGGGCGGTTCATAGACCATTTGAAGCCATTGTTCTATTGAAGCAGTTTATAGTCCGGGTAAAGTCATTGGTCTTTAAAGGCGGTTCAGAGACCAGGTAAAGCCATTGTTCTTTTAAGGCGGTTCAGAGTCCAGGTAAAGCCATTGTTCTTTTGAGACGGTTCAGAGTCCGGGTCAAGTTATTGTTCTTTTGAGGCGGTTCAGAGTCCGAGTAAAGCTATTGTTATTTAGAGGCGGTTCATAGTCCAGGTAAAGCCATTGTTTCAGAGGCGGTTCAGAGTCAAGGTAAAACCATTGTTCTTTAGAGGCGGTTCAGATAAATGTACCAGGTAAAGTCATTGTTCTTTAGAGGCGATTCAGAGATTAGGTAAAGTCATTGTTCTTTAAAGGCGGTTCAGAGTTCAGGTAAAGCCATTGTTCTTTAGAGGCGGTTCAGAGTCCAGGTAAAGACATTGTTCTTTGGAGACGATTCAGAGACCAGGTAAAACCAATGTGATCCATAGCTGGTTTAGAGACCAGGTAAACGCATTGTTTTATTTGGGGCAGTTCAGAGTTCCGGTAAAGGCATTGTTCTTTAGAGGCGGTTCAGACAATAGGTTAAGTCATTGTTTTAGGGGCGGTTCAGAGTCCGGTAAAGTCATTGCTCTTTGAGGCGGTTCAGAGTCCGGGTAAAGTCATTGTTCTTTTGAGGGCGGTTCAGAGTCCGAGTAAAGTCATTGTTATTTAGAGGCGGTTCATAGTCCAGGTAAAACCATTGTTTTAGAGGCGGTTCAGAGACCAGGTTAAGTCATTGTTCTAGGGGCGGTTCAGAGTCCGGTAAAGTCATTGCTCTTTTGAGGCGGTTCAGAGTCCGAGTAAAGCTATTGTTATTTAGAGGCGGTTCATAGTCCAGGTAAAGCCATTGTTTTAGAGGCGGTTTAGAGACCAGGTTAAGTCATTGTTCTAGGGGCGGTTCATAGACCATTTAAAGCCATTGTTCTATTGAAGCAGTTCATAGTCCGGGTAAAGTCATTGGTCTTTAGAGGCGGTTCAGAGACCAGGTAAAGCCATTGTTCTTTTAAGGCGGTTCAGAGTCCAGGTAAAGCCATTGTTCTTTTGAGACGGTTCAGAGTCCGGGTCAAGTTATTGTTCTTTTGAGGCGGTTCAGAGTCCGAGTAAAGCTATTGTTATTTAGAGGCGGTTCATAGTCCAGGTAAAGCCATTGTTTCAGAGGCGGTTCAGAGTCAAGGTAAAGCCATTGTTCTTTAGAGGCGATTCAGAGATTAGGTAAAGTCATTGTTCTTTAAAGGCGGTTCAGAGTTCAGGTAAAGCCATTGTTCTTTAGAGGCGGTTCAGAGTCCAGGTAAAGACATTGTTCTTTGGAGACGATTCAGAGACCAGGTAAAACCAATGTGATCCATAGCTGGTTTAGAGACCAGGTAAACGCATTGTTTTATTTGGGGCAGTTCAGAGTTCCGGTAAAGGCATATGTCTTAAAAGGTGGTTCAGATTCAAGGTAAAGACATACTTCTTCAAGGGCGGTTCAGACTTCAGGCAAAGCCAGTGTTCCTTAGAAGCAGTCCAGCATGAAAGGACTCCCGCATCTTAATAATAACCATGGTATTTCCTCAATATCTGGATACAAAAACCACATCTTGCAATAAGACAGACGACAAGCGAAATTTTAGCTAAACTTTGAATAACATATATACGTATGCTTAGCCGGTAGAATATCTGAAATACTAATCAAATGTAATAAATATACACTTAACTTTTATCATATCCGTAGCAAAAAAAAAGGACTTTGCAATTGATACGTTAAAAGGTTAAATCAAGATGACAAAATGAATACCAATGTATCTACAAAACCATAATCCGAACTCAAAAGGGTAATACAATAAACGAAATATTTATATGGAGATGCTTTAAACGAAATAATAAGATCAGGTGTTCCAGGACAGTGATCGGCTTCTGCTTCATCGACGACATCCATCATTCAAATTTAGGTCCGATCAGTGTAAATGTCATGGCCTCGTGAGAAAAGAGGCATAATAATTCTCAATAACAAGCACGCATATTAATGAGCGTATTAAAAATCGTACATCTTCATATCACACAAGAATATTTCTAAATTATACCACGACGGCTTCCATAAATCTTGATCATAGTCTTCACCAACCTGTATCGCTCGAATCCCTGTGCCGTAAGTTTGTCCGCTAGTGGCTGGCATCTATCAAAACAATCTCGATATTCAGAGCAAGCCCTAGAATAACGAATCAATTTCGACATGTGAACACCATATAATGGAAAAGCATGGATGTTACTATCAAGAAAGGGTCAGCGATAAAACATTTCGCATAAGAAACATTTTACAGTTTACGTATACAATACAGACGAGGTATGTCTTTCTAAATAACCTGAAAGATTGTAATGCTGATGTATGGTTAGATTGTTTTTCATCCTTCGAAAAACAGGTCCATTTGTAAGTATGATTACCTTGGTTATCAGGATATCCAACTTCTTTTGGCGAACAATAAATGTAATAGTGTTATTATCATCTTATCAGACGACTTTTCTGCTGAAAGGTTATTCTAAATACTAAATTCTGAAAGATTGTAATGCTGATGTATGGTTAGATTGGTTTTCATCCTTCGAAAAACAGGTCCATTTGTAAGTACCGTTACCTTGGTTATCAAGACAGTCAACTTCTTTTGGCGAACAATAAATGTAATAGTGTTTTCAAACCAGGATCAACTTATCAGATGACTTTTCTGCTGAAAGGTTATTCTAAATACAGACAAATCAGCCTCCATACAAAACAGATGAGTCGAAGCCCATCAAGTCAGTGTTATACATTATGTATGTCATTTATCTAGCAGAATATAAATAACCATTGTTGGAATATCTCCGTTCAGGATCACTCTTAATGGGAATTGACATGTACAAGTATCTCCCAATACACATTTTTTAATGTGCATGCCTTTGTTATGATAACGGGTGCGTATGCACATGCCTACACAATCGCAATCCTTAAACTGCATGTTCGCGTGTGCATCACTTTGCAGTTTATATAAGCGTTATCTTAGAGCTGATGTAAGTGGGAGGGAGAGAAAAGTTTGTTTGTGCCCGCCATTGTAAAACCTTTATTGGTTCTACGAATTTGGAAGTGCCGAAAAAAATCAGAGAATACATCAGCGTCAACAAAACCATTATTCAAAATAAAAATCGATTAAACTAGTCAAAGAGGCAAAAAGGAACAAGGGAAAGATTTACATGGAGATTGTCGTAAAAGCACAAGAGAATAAGACCAGATGTTCCGGAAGAGCAAGCGTCTTCAGCTGCATCGACGACACCCGCCATGTAAATCTTGGTCACATCCATGTAAGCATCAGTCCTCAAAATGAGAACCGAGTCATCATTGTCAATCACAAAAAGTAAGCACACTAATAAGCAAACTAAAAAACGTCCATCTTCAGATCACACAAAGATACAAAATATTTCTCGATGAGATCAAGATGGCGACCATAAAAGCTAGTCTTCATCAACCTACATCTCTCGAATCCCTGTGCCGTAAGTTTGTTCGTCAGCATTTGACACCTATCACGAAAATCTCTATATTTAGAGCAAGCCCTAGAATAACGAAACGACTGCGACATGTAAACACCATAGGATGGAGAAGCAGTGATGTTACTAAAAATTTATGTCAGCAAAACAAGAGTATCTCCTGTTATCTTTTGGTCAAATCAGAGAAATGTTTGGTTTGGTTTTGCTATTTTTACGTCCTTTTTACAGCTAGGGTCATTTAAGACCGTGCATTCATTGTAGGCAATATGAGTGTGTGCTGAGTGCGAGTGAATTTGGAAGGCCGCGGTATTTCGGAAAAATTATAACGTTTTACCTGTTGACTAAAAAGTAACAAGTAGGAATTGAAACGAGAAATTCCTGTCTTATATATATATATTTTCTTTTCTTTTTGTAGTTCAATGAGGGGTCGTGGTGGCCTAGCGGTTAAGGTGTTCCCACACTCTACCGCTAGCCCTCCACCTCTGGGTAGCGAGTTCGAATCCCAGATGGGCAGTTGCCAGGTACTGACTGTAGGTCGGTGGTTTTTCTCCGGCTTTCCTCCACCTCCAAAACCTGGCACGTCCTTAAATGACCCTGGCTGTTAATAGGACGTTAAACAAAATAAACCAAACTAAACATAAACCAAAAGTAGTCCCATTACAATGAAACATGACAAAGTAAGAAACAATTTGTTATAATTACGACACCAAGATAAAAATTTCAAAGGAACTCCTCTCAGTAATTGTTGCAAAATAGCAAAGAAACACTTTCAAAGTTCAAGATGGTTGTAACTAAAAATGTAAGGAGGCTCTCTCAAATCCCCTTTCTGAACAAATCAATTATAAGATAATACAGCTATCAAGTTCCGAATGATTTAGAAAAGAACCTTTCCATACTTCTCGAGAAAACGCGATGCCCTGGATTTAAGACCCCAACTGATTTAATTCGATTTGAAAAACTCGTTATCTGATGGTAATTTTTGTCTGCAAAATATATCATTAAAATATGTCAGTTTGTCATATCTGAATTTATAACATGAGATGGTCTATTCGTCACGCCAAATAATGTAAAGAATAAATCTCATAACGTATTATCAAAGCGAATAAACTTATGAATATTAAATAAAAATATCAACCATCATGACGATTGGTCTAGATTTCATTATATTTCCTCAATTTTTATCTGATTAACTGGAAATGTCTTATATAATTCAATGTGTCTTTATTGATGGACGTTTCCATAAAGGGAATACCATTTTCACGTTTGATCTTTTAATCTGCAATCCTTTTATCCATTTAATGGAGAGAATCGATATAATTACACAACAGCTGTCATTTAATAGACAGCTGCACGCCATCATGGCGTTTGTCGACCGGAAGTTAGACCTGGCTACGCGCATGTGCCTGGAGAATCTCACTGCGAGAGTGAACTTCCTCCAGTCGGATGGCTGTCTAGCCATGCCGTGTTGAAAACCCAGAATTAAAAATCACGTTGTTTGAAATTAGCTTCGGTTCCCCCTAGTTTTATGAGTATTTATAAACAGTCTTGAGAACGTTTATACATGTAACCAATTATGAAAACTGATATGATTTTCTATTTTGGTGATTTGTTTAATTTAAAATCAACCGGGTCACCACCATTTCTTAATTTGATCGGTATTAATGTTAATGCTTTATGGTGTTTACATGTCGCAGTTGATTCTGTATTCCAGGGCTTGCTCTAAATATCGGGATTTTCGTGATAGATGTCGACTGCTGACAAACAAACTAACAACACAAGAATTCGAGAGATCCAGGTTGATCAGAACTATGGGCAATTTTTATGGTCGCCATCTTTGTCTCATTGAGAAATATTCTGTATCTTTAAGTGGTATGAAGATGGACGTTTTTGAGTATGCTCATTAGTGTGTTTACTTGTTGTGATTGACAATGATACTCGGTTCTCATTTTGAGAACTTGATGTTTACTTGGATGTGACCAAGATTTACATGGCGGGTGTGGTCGAAGAAGCAGAAGACGCTTACTCTTCCGAAACACCCGGTCTTATTCTCTTGTGAGGGTCTCCATGTGAATCTTTCCTTTGTTCATATTTTACCCCTGTTTTAATCGATTTTGAGTTTGGATTACGATTGTGTTAACGTTTTGGTATTCTCTTATTTATTTTTACAATCAGAAAATACGTAACTTACTGAATGGTTCCTTGTAACTGTGTAATGTTTCAAACATAACTCCCTCTAACAAACTGCCGTGCAGGTAGTACTTGCTGACACCATTGCATGATCGTTAAAGGCGACTAAATTTGTGATCTTATCTTTCCCACTCTTTCTAAAAGAATTCTCCTTCCTCGTGGTTCTCTTGACACTACGTAATGTTTGGCCTTTGAGATGAGCATTCGCCCCCATGCGGAAGGGAGTGGAACATCTGATTCACCCGTTGTCAGTGTAATATGTGACCGGTTGGGAGCCTTTACAGTTTACTGCAGTGTGGTACAAATGTAGCACTTCAAATGGGCAAGAGACCTGGACAATCGTAAGAAGGCTTACACGAACATATCGCTGCAAAAAAAATAAAAGTAAGAATTACGCGTATTTAAATGTCTTGCCTTTCTCGCTTTGTTGATAACGTTCAAGTCCAAACGGAATATATTTGAATGACAAAATACATACAGCATGATTGTATCATTAACTTGGTGAATGGTCAATTTAATTGCATATCAATAATACTATAAAAAGTGGACGCTAACGTAAATTCCCAAAATTACCGTTTCCCCAAAAAAACAGGAGAACCTACAAATAAAGTACCTCTAAATTTCAGTAATGTGTCCAGTAGGATGATATCAGTAACAAGTTTCAATTCAATTGGATATCTCAGTAGCATTGTTAAAAGTTGACTTCGACGTTAATTCTCAAAATTCTCATGCTTTTGCTTCAAAATACCAAAACCTGCAACACAATTTCTTTTAAAATGAGGTTAGGAATTTTGTATGATAGTTTGAGTAATGTAACCAAGTTTCAATTCAACTGGATAATTATGACACTCTGAAAGGTGGACTATATTGCAAATGTCGACACGGTCGCGGCCCCCGTCGGAAACGCAATACCTTAGTCTCGCTTTTCTCAACTATCTTCGAAGGCGTGACAAAACCAAAACCACTAATGAAAGTAAATGTAAATATGAAGATTAAAAATAATAAAAGATATTTCTGGTTCATACACATTTATTATTACTAAATTATACAATACAAAAGGTGATTGTTTTGGAGATTTGTGAGAATAAATATATACTAAAACCATCAATAATTGTTCAAAATAAAACTTGACACATTAACTTCTAATAGCATAAGTGAAACACACTAAATTTGATCTTCATTACAATCTACAGATTTCTGTAACTTTTAATAAGCATAGCTCACTTCGTAAAATACCCACAGTTACAATAATGCACACATCGTTTCTTATCTAAAGTTTACAAAATATGCACCCTGCTTCTTGATTTTAAACTAGTTCCTTTATAAGTGAGCCTTGCGTATTATGTCTAAGTTTACGATTCCCTTATTAATTTGTTTCAGAATTTTATATTGCTACTTCTTTTTTCTCCGCTACGATTTAAGGCCCAATATATGTAACTTTCGGCAATTTTTGCAGCGACAATCAAACCTAATAACTTTTTTATTTATAGATTTAGTTAAGATGAACGGATATCAGCAATATTCCAGATGAATTCTTACTCGGTTACCGGAAGTAGACCCCACCTGAATTACTTATTCTTAATTCTTTGGATTTTTCTGTCAAGAGTTTCTTGTAAGTAACCGCTCAGGATTACTTCGTTTAAGGCTTATTTTTGCATGGTAATCAACTGGATTTTTTTCAGAATTTTTCAGAATCATGAAAAATTTCCTGAAGTTACGTATATTGGGCCTTAAAGAAGGATTCAGAATGAACAATCCACATAGACGCTGAAACGAGGATACATAATTAGAAAGTTAATATATCATTAATAAGGTAAGCATACAATTTATATTAATAAAACCATGTTTCCTGATTAACCAAACATGTTTATAACATCAGCTGATATATTACGTAAAGATGTGAATAGTAATACCCTGTAACATATAATACATAAGCATGTTCATCTGTCGTTTTTCGATGTGTCAGGTGTTATATTCAAAATGGGCTTAAAATCGGTGCATTTAGTCACCAGTGGCATGGAACTAATTATGCATCAATAAATTATGTCAAACTTCTTCTAACTAAGTTTCAACTACAAAGCTTTATCAGCAAGTCCAACCTAAACGATCAGTCTACAAACTCTTACATTTATTCAGTTCAAAAACTTTCCGATTGTTAGTAACCAAAAGTCCAACTTAACCGATCAGTTCACGAAGCTCAAACAAAAAGTCCAAGTTAACTGATCAGTTCATGAACCTCCAACCTTTATTTAGTTCAAAAACTTTCCGTTTGTTAGTAACCAAAAGTCCATCCTAACAATCAGTTTATGAAACCCCCCAACCTTTACTCAGTTCAAGAACTTTCAATTTGCTAGTAACCAAAAGTCCAACCTAAACAATCAGTTTATCAACCTCCAAACTTTATTCAGTTCAAGAACCTCTGTCAAACCTTTATCAGTAACGCTCAATTTAAGCTAACTCAAAATATTATTAGTCGTATATTCAAACATGCTTGTAATAAAATGTCTATGTATTATATAATCAATACATTTAAGATGACTTAATTGCTACAAAAAAAGGAGTAAAATGTAGTATGACGTAAATAACATGACAAAATTAGGTATACACTCACTGTAATACAAAACATTTAAATACATTTTTGTCTCATGTATAGTATCAAAATATACATCAACAACACCTATATATATTTAAAGGGTCAAAGGCACATAAATTATTTAAAGTAAACAAAAATATCGGCGGTCTTAACTGTTCGATGTTTGATCGGTTGTAGTCTTAAATAAACATAAAATATATTGATGTACACATCAACTGGTATTCTGAAGACAATTCTAAATACCAGATTTTTTAATATTTCTTCCGTTAGATATTTCTTGTTGTCATGTTGGTCAAATCAATATTAATTAATTTAATGTTTCAACAATTGCTATTGTTAACATGCTAGACTGTGGTTAACCCTTGAAATATTTTAATTGGCCACGTGATGTAATTTAATGGTTCACTTGATGAATTCAACTTGTGTTTTAACTGGTCACCTGAGGTTTAATTGATTCTTTTCTAACTTTGACGCCATTTTACAATGTTTTGAACCGTTTTTTATTTTCATTGCGACTTCTTAATTTATGAGCAAAATATTTTCTGAGTGGAAAAGTGGAGTCTTGGACTTTCGGAAAAATAGTTTTGCTTTATATCTTGAAAGAAATCCCAAACTAATGACAGGTTAGTCTCATGCTAACTCGGGTTTATACATTAAATGAAGATGGAATTTTTTTTTTTGGAAAAGTTTATAAAGTTTTCTTTACGAACTCAGATATAAGACACATAATTAATGATTTTAAAATCAATAAAGAACACAGGATTGACTTTTTCTCTATAAATAATTCATTGGAAACAAAGATTGTACAAAAGAAAAGACGATTAAAAGTCATATAAGGAGGTAACGTCGGTTGATGCCGCATTGAGCAATTTACACATCAGTTTATATGTTTTATGGGATAGAAAAAGATGGGAAACTACTTAAATTGAACCTAAAGCTATTTCTATTTTCAATCATAGAATAAAACTATTAACACCATCAAAGTAAATTATTGTGAATTTAACGAATACATGAATACATGTATCCATACAGCTCTTTGATTGATTTAAATACCGAGCTCAACTCCTAAAATCAGATATCTCCACAATTTTAGTTCTGTTAAAATCTTTTATACTGTCGGATAAATGACAGCAAAATTTCACAACTAACACGATTTATGTAGGTGAATTCGTCAAAGGTTCTCGACCTTAAAGTTCAACTTCACTACATCTTTATCTACATAAATTTATCAACTATATATACACTACACTCCAACAAACTAAGTGAGTAATGGCGGTATCCATGTCCATTTCAGGTTCTCTACACTTGTATCTATGTACCACATATATTTTGAAAATACTTACAGTTCACTGGTTACACTTAAGTTCTAATGCCCTAGTGTGGCTACTAATTATTAGTTGTGCCCTATCATAAGAAGTTTCTTTTCAAACTTCAGCAATGAATTTGCAAAAAATAATATAAACAAACAAAGTAGAGGCTCAACCACAGAATTGATTTCTTACATTATGTAGTTATAGGCACATGCATGTGTGTTGGTCTCAGACTGCAAAATGTGAGCTGTACATTCTACATAAGTAAATACATATAAAGATATAATGTGTGCCCGTCACATTTGGGTAAAAATTAAAAAGAGCATTAATTTGTAAGAGAAAAAAGTACAAACAAAAATATCGAAAATAATGAATATGATTTATAATTGTGTTTGTAAAAACCACACAGAAATAATGGAACTAGGGGTATACCAAAGTAAATAATTATGTTAACACACAAGACCACCAATGTAATTATGCGTTAATATTTATATGTACCATGTATCAGGTAACTAACCCTTTAGTCAAGTCATACGGCCATGTCATAAGTATGATATTACACATGTGTAGTAACATCATTGTAACGTCATAAACAAATTGGGTCTTGATGACGTCATATGATTGTCTCAGTAGTGAAAAATGTACCATCAAAGTAGAAATTTGTCTTTCTGATAGAGAATGAATGTGTAGTTAATTAACCAAATAATGGACTAAAGCAAAAAAAAAAGTTTAAAATACTTCAAAAAATTTCCCTGATTAGTACCATTTTTTTATTTTGATTTGTGCTACTAACATGCTTTTTACCGTACACAGGCTCCCATATCACGTGATACGCAAATCTAAAACCTTGTCGAATCCTGAGAGAAACAGTATTTCAAGTGAAAGACGTATTGTAAAAGTAATGATATGTGTGTACATATATTGTGTACCCACCCAATTTTACTGCAAAAAAACACTGTTGTTTGGAAATAATTATACTATATAATATAGACTCCGACACATAGCATGGCCAGTACATAGCCATTTCACAAAAGGAGAAACAATAGTTCACAAAAATTGTCCCGACAACTTTATCGTGTTAACATATATAAAAACATAAGTGATAAACTCATTCACCCCTGAAGACACATTTCGAATCTTCCAATTCAAAAGTAGGAATAGTTCATTATGATATTTCAGGGGTGAATGTGTTAAAAGCAAAGAAAAGGTCCCCATGAGGATGAGTTGAGGAGGGGGGACTAACTCACAAAACTTTTGTTTTAAAATTTTACCCTTGCCATTATTTTAGGACCAAACCCTCCTGATTTATCACAGCTGAATAAATTTGAAACATGATAAAGAAAAAGTAATTTTCTGTGTCAGAATAAAATACACCCAGACATAATACTAGAAAAAGTCTAAAATAACAACAGTATCACACAGATTATATATATATATATGTACACATGTAAGACAATAAGGAAAGTGAAAACATAGCATCATGGTTTATATAATGAAGGTATATTTCTCTAAAATTGTTTTAGCCATTTTATCTTAATATCAATCTACTCCAAATATTGCACAAAATAATATTTCCTAAAGACAATGTATTTGTCAAATTCATTCACCCCTGAAATTTCATAATGAGCTATCCCAAACATTGTTTTGGATGAGTTCAAAACTGTCTTCAAGGGGTGAATTAATTTTTTTCCTTGATTATCAAATTAATCTAAAACTTTTTTGAAAAATTTGACAACTCATGAGAATGCCCATGAACACTGTTCTTGAATGGTAGAAATTATATCAGTATAAAGGAAGATGTCTCTTTAAAAGGATGTAAAATATTACAAAAGAAAATATACCCCCTAAGCCCACCCCGTTATCACATTCATCAATTCAAAGACAAATATATGATCATGAATTTAAATTTTCATAATTGACAATTTCCTCTCATGCTTATGCTCTTAAATTATTAAATGTTTTCAAAAATAAAGGATTTCCACAAATGAGCTTTCTTGATATCATACAAAGGTATCATACAAATAACGTTTTGGTCGAAAATAATTGCATTGCATAGCATTTATATGGACCTATATACACAAATAAAATGCCTAAGGAATGGGTATTTGTGTAAATTTTTTTACAAGTGAATAATTATATGAGGACAAAAATCAGAAGAACTAATTGGGAAATCTCATGTAAAACAAAAGAAATGCATAATATTTTCCAATATACAAAAAATATGGAACAGAATTTGTCAAAAAAAAAATAAATTGGAATATGCAAAGAAATAAAGATGATATACAAAAACAATAAATGAGTGAAAATTAAATAAGAAAACAAAATGAATAATTAACAGAACCTGATAATGTAATGACTATTGAAAAAATTGAAGAATTTTGAAAAATGAAGCAAAATATTACTTTATATTTGTGATGCATAAGTATCTAGTAGTTACATCACTTTAAATCCCCCTTTTGAATAAAATTATCTATAGGAGATGTTTAAAAGTGTTTCAAATTTCGAACTCTCTTGTTAGAAAAGATAGGAAAAATCAGTTATTATAGCATAGTAGAAAATGTCCAGTTTCTTTCCTAGTTCCTTGATATAGATTACAAACCATCTAATATTGTTTGTCAAACTTCAATTCCAAACACATAGAAATAAACAAAAGGAACTAAAACAGAGGAAATTTTAAAGGAATGGCCACTAACCTGAGAGTTTTATCAATACCTTGTGTCTAGTAAATTCCATTGTAAATCACCATATGAGTAACATTCAACAGTGGTGATCGCTAACAGGAGCCGGGTTTGACATAAAGGCACAAAATATTGAACAAAATTAATATTCAGAAAGATAATCTCTTACACTACATCTCTTCCTTATGCTCAGTTTCAAAGGTTTTTTAAGCTAAAACAAGATTTAATGATATTTCTTAATGTTTACATGTTCATATAATTCATATTAAACTCATAATGCCATACTAGCCAAAACAATTTTTTAATGATATTTCTAAATTTTCACATGTTCATATAATTCATATCAAACTCATAATGCCATACTAGCCAAAACAAGATTTTAATGATATTTCTAAATTTTCACATGTTCATATAATTCATATTAAACTCATAATGCCATACTAGCCAAAACAAGATTTTAATGATATTTCTAAATTTTTACATGTTCATATTATAATTAATATTAAACTCATAATGCCATACTAGCATGCAATGCTATTTTGAAAAACAACAAGAGGGACAAGCATTGATCAAACATCAAAACAAGTCTTCATAGTTCTTGATCTCATTCACCCCTAAAAAGACATTTGAACTCTTCCTATTCAATGTTTGGAATAGTTGATTGTAAAATTTCAGGGGGGAATGAGTTAATTTAATATGACTCATCAAATTTGTAATACATGTTTGTCACAGTTATTGCTTAACAAAAGGACAAGTTGGTCTTGAATTTGCAACACATTGAAAAGATATACTTTAAAAACATTCATATTTCTTCTAATTAAACCTTAGAATATCTAATCACAATATAAAACATTTGCAACATGATTAAAGCTTGTGTATAATAATTCAATTTTCGGCTTCATTACTCGTTGGATTTCATCTATAATCTAACCAGCCCATTTTACAAAACTAGGCATTCATTGCTTGGTAAGTTTAAATAGTAATTTGATATGTTTACCAAAATATTTATCATCAAATTTGCCTTTTACTTGCATTAAACAAAATTAAGTATTGTATAATATCACTTTCCCACTGGACTCGGAATTTTCTGATCCAATTAGTACCCGAATTCCGAAAATCTTTTTAAAAAATTCGTTGTTAGTCAGTTGAAATCTATTGATTATCTTGCACACACATTTGCACATATTAGTTTAGTTGATAAAGACATGTTTCTTGTTTACCTGTGCAACAATATACTGGGAACATTTACTGTGCCACAATATACTGGGAACATTTACTGTGCCACAATATACTGGGAATATTTACCCTGCCACAATATAATGAACACTTTCTGTGCCACAATATACTGGGAACATTTACTGTGCCACAATATACTGGGAATATTTACTGTGCCACAATATACTGGGAACATTTACTGTGCCACAATATACTGGGAACATTTACTGTGCCACAATATACTGGGAACATTTACTGTGCCACAATATATTGGGAACATTTACTGTGCCACAATATACTGGGAACATTTACTGTGCCACAATATACTGAAACATTTACTGTGCCACAATATACTGGAACACTTTCTGTGCCACAATATACTGGAACACTTTCTGTGCCACAACATACTGGGATCATTTTCTGTGCCACAATATACTGGAAGCATTTCTTTGTCACAATATACTGGAACACTTTCTGTGCCACAATATACTGGAACACTTTCTGTGCCACAATATACTAAGAACATTTCAATGCCACAATATACTGGGAACATTAATTGAATCACAATATATTGGGAACACTTATTGCATCACAAAATTATCAATGCAATTGCTCTTGCCAAAATTACTGGATACATGCCCATTTTACTTCACACAATTACAGTCAAACACGTTTAAAACAAATCTCTGGGGACCAAGAAAATTAGTTTGTTATAAGAATAGTTTGTTATAGGTGTATAACATATAGATGATAGGGCACTTCTCAGGGAAATTAAAATCCCTATGATATAACCATGATTTTTTTTTTATTATTATTTTTTTTCGTTTTAATTGTATTCATTATTCTAGTGTATTCAACACACTAGACACTGTTACACTGCCCCAACATGTACTGTACTCTACAATGTCAGTCTACGTGTAAGAGGACTTGGCTGGACTCTGCAGTCCGATGTGGACAGGATTCTTGGCATCAGCAATGACGCGGACTCCGAGGTAGGAAATGAATCCCTCCACAGTAAATCCCAGTCCAGACGAACTGAGAATCAGCTCGTAAGCTTCAGCCTCCTTCGAATATTGGGCTATGATGGCGTTGGCTTCAGAGATGGCCCTGAATTAAACAAATCAATGGTTAAAAGGAGTTGGCTCTGCATAATTTAAAAAAAAAATCAATGTTTTCGGAATTCCCTTTCCTTTTTACAACAAATGTTTCGGAACTCCCCTTCCTTTTTACAACAAATGTTTAAACATTGTCCCATAACCTCTATTTTTCTTCAATTCTATCATCAAAATATTGATATTAAATAATCATCTAACACAATATTTCAATTATTTCTTTTTCAGGATTCATCAGGCAAACCAAAATATTACTGAACACAATATGATACAGTACTTCAGTTGAACCTGTTCTATAATTACTACAACAACAATCTGTAATTACCTGTTTTCGAGAATCCTTGCCTCTGACATAGCCCTGTCCTTGATAATCTCTGCCTGCGTCTCCGCCTCCCTCTTTCCTGTCTCAGCTTCAGTCAGGAGTCGTGGTCTCTCGTTCAAGGCAACCTGTCAATGAAACAATAATTTGTATATTATTGGTCTCATCAAGAAATATTCTACATCCTTGTGTGATATGAAGATGGAGGTTTTCGAATATGCGAGACCAAGAAATTATTCTACATCCTTGTATGATATGAAGATGGAGGTTTTTGAATATGCTCATAAGTATGCTTGCTTGTTCTGATTGAACATTATGCCTCAGTTCTCATTTTGAGGTCACGGCATTTACTTGGATCTGACATTGATTTTACATGGCAGGTTTCATCAATGAATCAGATATTCAAAACAAATATTTTGAGATTCAAGAATATCTCTCATGAAGATATGAAGAAATACAACTTTAAATTGAGGAGAAGTTGCATTTAGAAATTCATTAACAGAAAACCAGACATACAAACTTTGTTTGAAAACCTAAACATCCAATTATTGCAGACCCCCACCTCCCATTTCCCTTTCTCATTGGCAAATCAATATTGCATACTCTTATTAAACCCAAAAGTATACCTTAATATTTTCTGTTGGTGAAAAAAAGTAATTTTCATCAAAAAACAGTGATCCCGAATAAGGTTGTATCGCCCACATTTGATTTTAGCAATGTTACCCTCCCCCCCCCCCCCCACCTCCGATCAAAGCATATATATCCATAATAGTGAGAGAACACAAATATTGTTGCTATTTGTTTGATGTTTGGCTGTTAATTATATGTACTATATACTACCTTTCATATATGTATCAATATAGTTTTTATTTTGGTAATTAACCAGAATAAACTAACATCATTTTCTACCAAAGTTAAACTAATTAATCCAAGCGGGCCTCAGGCAATTGTATTTTTGTTTTATGAAGAGACAATATTTGATACCCTGAATATCTTGCGATATTTTAAATCATGATTGATCTTAATACATCCAAATTGAATTTCAAGAATAAAAATCCAAACAAACTCTTGATTTTAAAATCCAAACAAATTTAAAATCCAAACAAACTCTTGATTAACCCAGATTTCCAGTATAAAACATGCATTTGATCCATTATTTTAGTTTTCCAAAGAAAGATAACTCAGTTTGGTGTTTGTTACCTGGATATCTTCTCTTGCTCGCTCTTTGCTTCTGATGGCACTCTCATATTCAGATGGGCGGGCAATGTTGCTGACCTGAAAAAAAAATATTAAAAAAATAGAAATGTCTGTGAGACATAAATGCCCCCACACCCATATGAAATTAGTTCTTCTTGCCTATTATGTATGCAAAGTTTGATGACAATCGGATCAGTAGTTATTTAAATAAAAAGGTTACATTACCATGGGACGGGACGGGACAGACATGGGTAACACTATATGCCCCCATTTCATGGCAGGGGCATAAAAAATGCAGACAACTGCCTTACACAAGGTATACATTTTTCCATTTTAATTTTTGCTTGCATTTTTCTTTAATCCTATCCAATGTTCACATCAATGATATCGTTTATACATATTTTGAATATTTTCAATTTTCCAGCTCACTTATACAGAATCATATAGCTTTTAGCTATCTGTAATCCTCTCTTGAAATTTTTTTTAATTAACTTAGCTGAAATATATTGCCAAATGATCAAGGAGGCCCCATTTCAAAGACAAGCTCCTGGTTGATAAATCTTTGTGAAGATGTTTAGTGACTTTAAAAGGTGTTTGAGTGAAATGTGTTGCTCTTGTGTATCTTTAACATACATGTATCTACAATATAACCCCACTTATGCGAACCCGGTTTACTCAAATACCCCTCATTCGTCGAACAGTTTATTTGGTCCAGAATGAGTTCATATGTATTCAATCAACCTCAGATTACTCGAATACCATGTATTCCTTGAACTATTGATCAGGTCCCACGAGTTCAAGTAAGTGGGGTTTTACTGTATATACAGTGTTCATATGTGAAAACGTGTTTGTCAAGGTTCAAGAGTCAATATATTTTTAAACTGTCAAGGTTCAAGAGTCAATATATTTTTAAACAAGATAGATCATGGGTCAGCACTATATGGCAATACATTGTTATGTGGAATAATTATAATAGTAGCTAATTGCAGAAGTACCTGTGGAAGCAAAAGTCTGCTGGATTAATTGTGAAACATTTCGAATGAACCGATGAATATATTTCTGGTGGACTATTAGAATATTAACCTGAAGATCGGTGATATCAGCATTTAACTCCTCGTACCGGGTCTTCAGTTTTTCTCGGACCGTTTCCTGGAATGCCCCTCTCTCTGCCTGGAACTGGGAGGTGTTGAACTGACTGCAGGACTCATGGAGAGCTGCCTGACCTGAAATAAATCAATCAGAAATTCTCCTCATTCTTGGAAATATACATGAGATAGTTAACGATCTGAGCATGAGATTCACGAAAATTACATGACATATCTGGGGCTTTTTCTAGGGTGTGTCAGGGGCTGATAAAAAACCTACTCCTATAACGTAAGAGGCTGCTGATCGGCCTTTTTTTATCAGATATTATTTTGCCCCTACACAGCGCCTGTCAAAAAGTATCTCGCCATGTTAAACCTTTACCATTTTTGGAGTACTACAAGGCCCCATTTCCAATGAGATTTTGGCTTCAATTTTCTCAATTTCATATAAATTTATTTCCAATCAGTTAACTAGAACTAATTCCAGGCATTCATTTCTTTAAAGTTTCTTAAAGTCTTGTTAAAAGGTGTGCACTGGAAACGAAGACAAAAATGATGTTTTTCTTTGCAGTTTATTGATATCATATATGTATATATCAATAGAATATTTTTGTTCAAATCAAGGAACTATTTTCTTGATAAAACAAGGGTTTTTCCCAATCTAACCCACAGACTTTTTCCTAATTTACCTACAAAAAGCACCGATCTCCTATTTAAAGAATTTGTGGTGGAGTGAAAAATTTTGATAAATAACATGAAAAGAAACAAATTTTTGTCAATCTTAACCAACAGTAGCCATTCACACAATAATCTTGGTGTCATAGATCTAAATTCACAGGCCAGCCAGTCAACTAGCTTAATTAGCATGTAAGTGTGATTAAAATTTTGAGTTACAAATCGATCTGTTAATCCATACCAGGAAAGTGATTTTGTACATTTTTAACATCAAAGTTCACAGTATAATTTACTGGCTATTTGCTTGGTGAAAATTATATTATGAGTAATTAAGTCAATAAAATGTCAGAAGTCGAACACAAACTTATGTATGGGAACTATCGTATTTCTCCAGCAATAAGCCCAGGGGGCAAGTGCATTGAATAAAGTCAAAAGTGGGGGGTGGGCTTATTGACGGATATGAGCCTTAACGTGATCAACAAAATTGGTCGCCATCTTGGATTTTTCATGACATAGCTATGTTGCAGTTACAGCTAATGCATTGTCCATGTTTATCACTATTTAACTTACAGGTCTAGCACTGACATTTCAAATTCTAAGGAAATAAGTCGAAGTGAAATAGGACGGGAAATAGTGATATAGATATTGCATTGGCTTGGCTTGTTCCCAAAACCCTTGGCTCTCTAGACTTATGTACTTTTCCACTGAGCTTGAGCAAAATTCCTTATAAATAACATTTGTTATGCAGCCTAATCAAAGTACATCTTTCCAAACTATTATCCTCTTTCTTCAAAAGACAAAACCAGATTAATTTACAACCCACCATAAGTGAAGGAAAAGTAACAGCATCAATTAGTAATTGGACGAGAAATAGTAACAAGCATAATATTGTTGAGTATTGCTGAAGCAATACATGTCACCTACCGGCCCCCACAAGCTATAAAGATGCAATGATTCATTTAACAAATTACATGGACTTGATGTACATATCCCCATGGCGTATCTGTATACCAAATTTCAGTTCAATATGTGCACACATTTCAGTGATAATGAATGGAAACTGAATTATTGGAAATTTTCTAAGTGCAAGAGCATTAACTCTGTAAAAAATCATTCAATAAAACAAGAACCTGACCTAGATACCGCCATGATGTAAACCAAATTTCAGTTCAATATGTCCACACATTGCAGAGAAAATGAAAGAAAACTGAATTATCAGAAAATTTCTGTCAAAGGGCCGTAACTCTGTAAAAAATCACTCGCCCGTAAGCAAATCAGAACTTGACCTAGATATCCCCATGATGTATCTGCATACTAAATTTCAGTTCAATATGTGCGCATGTTGCAGAGATAATGCTCGGAAACCCCAAAAAGGTGACAGACAGACGGACAGACAAACAGACAGACAGCAGGTAAACTAATAGTCCGAAGGGTTCTGACTCTCTGACCAACTAAACATTTTGACGACTGGCGGCTGCGAGAGTCAGAATTCCTCCTTAGTAAAAAAGTGGAAATTTAACCGACCTGTGCACGGGTTGCCGTTTAAGCTGTGTTTCATTATGTATCAATGGAAAGCAGATATTTTTCCACTAACCTACACATTTTACCAAGTCACAGGAGGTCGTAAACCAACTGTCGTCATCCATTTCTAAAAAATAACCAGTTTCCTTACATCTGTTTGAAAATGGCCACCGCCTCACATCACGTGATCAAAAATAGCTGGGTTACACAGTATATTCTCGCGAGATCTTGCGAACCGCGGCCATTTTCAAACAGATGTCAGGAAACTGGTTATATTTTAGAAATGGGTGGCAACAGTTAGTTTACGACCTCTTGTGACTTGATTAAATGTGTAGGCTAGTAGAAAAATATCTGTTCTTTCCATTGCTACCTAATTTACATGTGATCGAACATGTTTCATATTATAAAACACATCTTAAACAGTGACCCGTGCGAGGTCTGTAAAATTTCCACTTTTTTACTAAGGAGGAATTCTGACTCTCGCAGCTGCCAGTCGTCAAAATTTTTAGCGGGTCAGAGAGTCAGAACCCTTCGGACTAGTAAACTAATAGTCCCCTCCAGCTTTGCCAGTAGGTGACTAATAATGATAGACTTATCAATTAGATGAGCTAAAGGAAAATTCCCTACAGCATCTTTTACACTAGCTATGTCCCTTTATTTTCCCAGATGTATAGTTCTGTTTCGATTCCACAGAGGAAACATGTAGCTGGGATTCCATATACGAATAGCACATACCGGGTAAACATAAATGTTATTCCTAAGACCATACACTTATTGAAAAAAGCTTCAATAAATAAATGAATATGTATCAAAACCATTTGGTGAGTTTTAATCATATTTAAAAACAGACCAGGGGAGATAATTCTAACACAACCATACATGAAATGTAGTTCCATAATGTACTTCTCAGGGCTGTTAACTTTTCTCACCTGCATACTTGAGAACATCCTTGTAGCCGTCGTAATCACGGAAATCAATTATGACTGATCGGAGTTTAGAGGCCTTGACCTTGTACTGATAGGTCACGTCCAGAACTATCTGTACGCCATCTTTGTTCAGACACTGAAATTCAAGAAAAGCTCTATTTAAAGTGTAATTATATATTAATTTGTTAATGTCCAGAAGAAGAGGGCTTCAGAATGCATGCCATTCTGGTCTAGCAGCAAATTGAAGGAAAGTTGATGGATATATGAGTTTCAAGGGCTGTCAGGTTGAGAGTGTGCCAAGTTTGAAGTCGATCACTGCATCTATCACCCCTGTGTGATGTAGATATATGGAGACATGTATATTTAAAGGCTAGGCTATCTCTGTTTTTCGAGGTTTTTTTTTTTTTGAAAATTGAAAATTAGAAAACCAACATTTTGTTAAGACTGCGAAAAACAAAGTTCATAAACTTGTTTTGTTTTACAAGGTTGAACTTCAATTCAATTGAAAATGAATATCTTAAATGACAATATGCTTGCCTTTATTAAGCTGACTTTTACCCATTTACCCCTGAGAATACATTTGAACTCTTCCATTTCAAAGGATGGAACAGTTCCTTATGAAATTTCAGGGGTGAATGATTTAAACACCATGGAAACACGAGTCTGGTTAAAAGAATAACATACAGTGAGGTCACTGAAGCTCATGGACCGGTAGACGCTTGGGAAGATGATGAATTCAAATCCAGGGGGGCCCGTATGTAGGCCTTCTTTTCTAACCTCGCTGTCAAGGCTCTTCTGAATCGTGTCATACTGGACACCCACTAAATAACACAATAGGTACATCATTAACATACGAAAGTATACACATTATGACAACACAATTCTATTTCATGTATTATTTCTTATGAAAGTAACATCCAAAATGAACATTTGCCTTAATCTTTTATTTGTTGCAATAATAGTAATATAAATTCAGGGCTGTTTAAAAATAAAAAACTTTAAACAGAAATTATTTGAAAAAATATTTGTAAACCTGACATTGTGCAATTACAACTTTCAATATGAAGAACTTGTCGTCACTTGCAAATTTTTGCAAAATAATATAAATGTTTACCAACATATGTATATTGTAGTTACTTGTATCCTATAGCTACCTTATTTACCTGTTATATATTGTATATAGCGTATGAATACTTGCTTAATCAGTTACTGTAACAGTACATAGTAAATATAACAATGTTCTCATTTCAGTTCTATTTACTTATCTAGTTAAGCAAATTATTCTGGTTCACTGGCAAAACTTTCATGGTAACTATTTGTTAGACCTATAATACTTTAAATCTGCATGATAATATTCCTGTTATATATACATAAAAATTTGCATTGTTAGGAAGATATCAATAGGTTCATTTGTAATATTGTTTGTAACATTGTATGATACAGCATGCATAGTCAAATTATTTCTTCCACAACCACTTGATACATTTTGTTTGTTTACATTTTACAGTGCAGGAAAAAAACATGCAATTTTACAAAATTAAGGCCTTGGATTGTGATCCATGTATATATATGCTCCTTTTTTATTATTATATGGCCTAGTTTTCTTTGTTTCTAATTGGTCAATCAACATGCAATTTCATAAGAATAAGGCCCTGAATGGCAATACATGTATATACATATATACTGTTTTTATAATTATTTGGTCAGGTTTTCCTTGTTTCTAATTGGCCTATCCTGGTCTCCTGTACCCAAATAATTGTAGTGTAAAATATTTACCTAATATTTAGATTTTTGTAACAGATTAAATCAAACTTGGTTATGACTCGACAATACAATTACTATTTGGTTTCCACCAATGAACAGTTTAATAAATCTGAGCTTAAGAATTTAACCAATATACAAAAGTTACTCCCCTTTCTGAATTATTCCCCTTTGAAAATTATATCCCTTTGCAAATTACTCCCCTATATAAATTATTTTCCATTGTAAATTACTCCCCTTTGAAAACAACCTCCCTTAAAAAGATTACTTCCCTGTGTAAATTACTCCCCTTTGAAAAGTATCTTCTTTCACAAATTACTTCCCTTTGTGAATTCTCCCCTTTGTACTTGACCTGAACATTACAATTGTATAAGTTTCCAAATATATTTACTGGTTTCAGACAATATATATCAATATGCAAATTATTGTTCAGAATGAACTAGCAAAATAGAATTAATGAAGTACTGCATTAGTAATTTAGTACAATAACAACAGATTCCAAAGTTCAATAAAATCTATTTTACAAGTCTACATTTGTATACTGTTTGTTGACCAAATTTGATGTGACTATTGTGTACAATTTTCATCATGGAGATTTTTCTTATGATAGCTAGATATCAAAAGTATTATTACATTGCAAATATGCATGTAATAAAAAAATGTTTTTTTTTATGTACTGACTCTTGTATCCAGTTTGAAATCAACAAAAAAAGGGAGGAATTTTAAGGAGACTAATCTTGATTAATTGAATGTTCAATTATGCACTAGATCACAACATCACATATATATGGTAGTAATTGCAATTGTCAATGTTTCTTTAAATATGGGTTACATTAATACTGCAACTTGTTGCTAGTGCATTCTTGTGCAATATTACAGCCCAATAACAGCCATACATGTGTGTCCATGTTTCTAATAAATAAACAAAAATTGCAGCTAAAGGGAAAAAAACAAACTAAAATTTAGTTTCAGTCTATAAGGCTATATAAAATGTACTTGTGTCCTATGAGATTTGTTTTTGTGTACAATGGAGGAAATGTGTGTCTATGAAATTGAACCCGAGTCAAATTAAATGTGTCAAATGGAAATTAACTTGAGTCTACCAGGAAAAAAATATGATTTGTGCCTTATGAAATTTGAATTGTGTCTAATGAAATTTGTATAAGTGTCTTAAGAAAACTGGGCTTTCTTTAAAGGCCCAATATACGTAACTTTCGGCAAAACTTGAAGCGAAAATCAAGCTTAATGACTTTTTATATTTATAGATTTAGTTAAGATTAACTGATATCAGCAATATCCAAGATAAATTCCTTCGCGGTTACCGGTACATCAGCAGTTGAAACACACTATTTGTAAACACGCGTCCATATCGAACCGTCTTCTACCTTTGCTTTGTTGTTGAAGTGGGCCCGGCCCCACCTGAATATTTTTCAATTATTTGGATTTTTTTGTCAAGAGTTTCTTGTTAGTTACCGCTCAGTTTTACTTCGTTATAGCTAGGCTTATTTTTGCATGGTTATCCACCGGATTTTTTTTCAGAATTTTTCAGGATCACGAAAATTTCACTTAAGTTACGTATATTGGGCCTTTAATAGAATTGTTCAGATTACCTACAGTATAAATCATAACTATCTGCGGGCAGAAACATGCATACCTTCGTCAGATGCAAGCTTCTTCAATGACGATGCAACTAAGCCAATTGTAACAGCGGCAATAACTACCACTACCGCTCCAACGATAAAGCATTTCCTTTTAGTAGATTCGTCTAAAGCCATTTTCTAATACAAGGAGTTTCAAACTGGCAAAGTTATTTTATATGGGATACCCTCCACTGCAAAACATAGAACAAAAGACAGGCATACAATACCTAGCATGCTTATATAAATAAATCTATTTGGTAAAAAAAAGGTTTAAATCTGGCAAATATATGCATCTCATGCAAACTGCGTGCAGGTTGAGGTAGGAGTACCTGAAAAACAATGGGTTGATTGTTTTTTTTGTTATTCATGAAAAATGTCCTTAACAGCTATGGTTATATGAAGATGGATTCATAGGTATGCTGAACCAATAAGAAAAAGGAGAGAAATGAAAGAGATGCCAGAAAAACAAAATTCCTGATTTTAAGTGTTGCATTTGGAGATTTGAAATCAAAGCAGATCCAGTTGAGTTTCTTCAGTGAAATGTTTCTATATGATAATTAGCTGAAGACAAAGAAGATAACCAGTGATTCTCTCATGCACAAAGAAGTCTCCAGTCAGATTCACACAGTGGCCAATCAGTTGAAAGGTTTTATAAATATCTATATCAGAGACTACAATACATATATTTTAAGTCTGCAGTCAGATTCAGACAGCGACCAATCAGATGAAAGGTTTTATAAGACTCGAGCCAATCAGAGACTTCAATACATACATGTACATTAGTTTACAAGAGGGCAGAACAAGACACTAATGGAGTAAAGGGGCCTTCATATGATTCTGATGCAAAGTCTGCATTCAGATTCAGGAACAGTGACCAATCAGATGAAAGGTTTTATAAAACTTTAGCCAATCAGAGACTACAATACATACATTTGTTTACAGGAGGGCAAACAAAGGACTAATAGAGTGGTGAGGCCCTTCATATGATTCTAAAACATAAACTGATTCCAGCAGTGGCCAATCAGATGGAAGGTTTTATCAGACTCAGACCCTAGCCAATCAGAGACTACAATAGATATATTTGTTAACAAAAGAAGTCTGATTGAGGAAGTGGCCAATCAGATGAAACGTTTTATCAGATTCTAGCCAATCAGAAACTACAATACATATATTTGCTAACAAAAGGGCAGACAATTGCAAGAAACTAATGGAGCTAAGAAGACCTTTATATGATTTTGATGCAAATAGATTCCACCAATACAAACGAAACAGCTCATAGAAACTATTATGTATAATTGCTGAATGATCTATGTGACAGCTTTTACATGTATATGAATGGGAATTATTTTGGAAAAACATTTCAAATGAGAGCACGATGTAATATATAATTACAATTTTTATCATGACTCTAATAGTGATCATATGGTGTACAGAAAACTCTATCACTAGCGCTAGCCCAGGCTGTGATGGTGATCATAAGGTTTTGGGAAATATTTCAACAAGACTTTCTGTGATTATGAGAGAAAAAATATGATTTCTTTAATAATTTATGTTGGGGAAATATTACAATTATTATTACAAGTTTTTTTGGTGATTATAATAAATGAAAAAAAAACATGATTTCTATCATAAGGCTGATAGGGATCATGAGATGTTTGGACATATTACAAAAATCATGACAAGTCTTTTGGCGATCATTAGTTGCAAAAAAATAAAAATGAAATGAAACGACGATTATTCACAGATACAGTGTACCCTCGACCTATCGCCACGCGAATCTACCGCCACCCTTGTTCCGCCACCTAAACCTCTAGAAAGGGTTTCCCTTCTATATAAGTTTGTCACCCTCACATATATATTGCCATCTTCCACACCCTTTAAAATACAAAAGTCCCGAATCTCTATACATTTCCCTCGACGGTAACACCATTTTGTTCTGTTTTTGGAGATCGAGGAAAGCTTTAGTGTTCCATTTGGAATGGCATGCGGCAAACACAGATCAATAACTATTTTAAGATATAAATTTGTGCCACTGTAGATCTATATGACAATATAATACCAAGGTTGTTTTTAATAAAATGTTGGAAATGCAATCCATTATAAGATTTGATTCTTGGTAATAATTTTCATAATTCGATACTATCGCCACTCTTGTTATACCACCATAATTGCTGTGGACGAAAGGTGGCGGTATAACAAGGGTACACTGTACCTCTAAACATTGGGATAAGTAAAATTTTCATATTTTTAAAAGGGTTATTTGTTTAACTGTTTTGTTTTGAAAGTTTAAAACAGAGATATGTAAATAGTAATCATAGATAACTGACAGGTGTATACTTCAATGTAAATGTGATGTTGTAAATTGTGTATGGACAATGTACAAAGATATCTGAACTATTGTGCATGCTTATAATTCAATTATACATTGCACATTGTTTTCAGGGATTTTTTTGTATAAAAGAAGCATATCTAGATAAGTGTAAAAACGTTCCATTTTTTGAAGAAATATGTGGTTTTTGATATAAAGATGCTGTTTCATATTTGCAAACAAACTATTTCGGATAATATGATCATGCAAGTTGTAAGTACTAGAGTAAATTTAAGCTGAGGTACAGAGACATTTTAGTTTTCTGTTGGTTGTTTAGTTTGCAGGATTATACATAATACATGTAAGAGCAAGGCAAGACCCAGTTGTTCAAAAGATGTTTCGCTTATAATCACTATTTAACAAAATTTTATAATCTTATTTATATGATTCTGACAATACACAAAGAAAATATTTCATATTTTTGCACATATAGAATTCATTTTTGCAAAATATTTGATATCTGGAAGGTTGTAACAGATTTGATGGTTTCGTTTTATCATGTTTATAGTAGTTACTAGAGAATTAAAATCTTTGCTTATCAGTGATTGAAAGCTATAATCATATTTTAAACAACTGGACTCTCAAGTTAGTATTGAGTAAATATGTAAATCAACATGAATTGAGAAGTTATATTATTATTAGTCTATAGAAAGTAACAGCAAACAGGAAATACTAGATTCAAATTCTTAATACAATAAATTGAATTGGAATCCATTTTTCTGACATGGTTACAGTTTTATATTATATATAGCAGATCTTACACGAGTGTCAATGTAATATGGAATTTATCAAACGAGTTACTGTAGATAATTTAAATTATTTATTACATTGACACGAGTGGAAGATTCTTTTTATTACATAACTTATATTTATGAGAAAATACACAAAAGCTCTCAAATTAATTCTCTATAATTAGAAAGGCAAATTTCTTCTGTGACAGTACGATTTTCACTACCGAGCTACAATCATATGACATCATTTGTTTATGACGTCACAAAAGTGTTATTACACGTGTGTAATACCATTTTTATGACACGGCCGTATGACATGACAGAACGGGTCAGTTATGTGATAAATATTTATTCAACCTGCATATACACTGTACATGTAGGGCAAGATCAATTTGATGTACTTGATGTAAAAGAATATTTTGGTATGGCCAAAGAAATGAATCATCAACTATTTTATAGAACGATTTTAAGCATGAATAGTGGGGAAAAATCTAGAATATTATAAAGATCTTGACAGCCGAAATGATCCTGTGGAAAATGACAATGATTTTTAAGCATAATAAATCTATATCCCTTGGTGAAAACAAGGTGCAGAACATGTAGGTGTTATATAATATAAAATGCTGGAAGTCAAAAACAGTGTATAGGACTGAAGATTATAACCAAGCATATTCACAGCCATTCTAAATAAAGTAATTGAGCTACAGGCATTTGCGTATAGTTTTTTTTTCCTCTTTTATCCGCAATAAAAATCACTTTCCTTTAATTTTGCAGATTATCTCATAATCATGCATACGCATATGCATCGTCTCCCCCCCCCCTCCCCCCCCCCCCCAAAAAAGTTTTCTTTTTAATTTTGACAAAAACATTATTTTTAGGGAATGTATTTTTTAATACTGGCAATTTTTTGTAGGATACCTACATGTACATTAATTTTGTATATCGAACCGTAAATTTGTTTTTTTGTCAGTTTTTATACAGAACAAAAATTGAGGGGAATGATGGTTTACCTGTATATATGTTTATGAGATAGTTTCATTATATTTCAGAAAACTGACTTTTATTGCAGATAAGAGAAAACAAATTATTTAACTATAATTACCCAAGTGCCTGGGACTATTTGAGTTTTTTTTTTTAATATTTCATGCTCAGCTGGTGATACAATTCCCACAGTCTGTTTATACTTACAACACAATCCACAAACTAAAGCCTTAATTTCCGGATTTTATTTCAGCTTTCTATAGGAGAGTGATTTTGCTAACAAGTAATAACTCTGACATTTGTGTTCGAAAAAAACACATCTATTTTACATATAAGGTTCTGATCATGGTCCTCTCAGGGCAAATTATTTTTCTAAATTTCTAAAAGTCAATGGGCACAGAAACCCCTTCATTTTGATTCCATTGTCCGGATATTGTTTTATATTATATTTTTCATCTATCTGTAAAAATGTTCAAGTCTGCAGTTGTCGAGGCCAGAGGAAGTTCGGGTCAGGCTACTGAAATCTCCCAATACTTTTAATTATCCAGTTTTATTTACAAGTTCATTGTGGTAATTATAATCAGACCCTGCACAAGAGGGCTGAGGCAGACACACAAGCAAACAGCAAAATAATACACCAATGCAACTATCACAATGTAAGCAAACAGTTAAATAAGCCAATGGTCGTATCATGCAGCACCACAATATGTAAATCTTCATTACAGGGATTAATCTATGGTAGTAGGGGTCAGGGGAGATAACTCAATTTTCAAACAGGACTAAGCATACCAGTTATTTATATTAAACAAAATGTTAACAGATCGATGCAATTCTTTTAGAAAGTAAAGTATAAATAAATTGCCAACTGCACTTAGTTTTTATTTTTGGAGCAAAATGAAAATTAAAAGATTAAAATGCAATTGGTGAAATACTTTCAGACAGTTATTTTAATTGCCAATGTTTTTAAAAAAAAAAAATTATTGTCACCCAGAAAATATCAAGTTAAGAAATCTACATATAAACATGAAACTTTATAGCATTTTGACATGGAAAAACAAGAGTGAATTTTCAAGGGATTGAATTGCAGCAACTTCAGGAAATCTTTATAGGGGAGGTATACATAGAATTCCATGAAACATAGACATACAGTACATGTAGACATAGATTAATCCTTGTCATGAAACAACATATACTGTACATATACACATGTATGTAGTATATTGTAAGTGATAGGGATGAACAACATGATCATGAACCTTCATCGCTGGCGAGTTTTTTCAGTGATGTGGCAACCAAACCAATGACAATGGCCGCAATAACCGCTATTATTGCCAAAACTACAAAGCAGGTCTTCGAACCATCACTCATCTTCACTTCTTATCAGTAAAATCTGCAACAGTTGCTGAAATAAAATCTTTCTGAAATAAATAAAATTAACTGTTTTCATTCTGTATAGACATTTTTACAAGTAGAAAATCGTAAATACCAAGGTAATTGTAAAACAAAAGGCTGAATTTATATAGTACCTTGAACTCTTCACATCAACTATTTGAAAAATCATTCTTACATCTTCTACGCTGTGGATCAGTGGAGCTGAAGAATTGTTATATATATTGTGTAACATATTACAGAAGACTGCATTACATGTATATCAAGCCTATTCACTAAATAGGGTGTCAATATTTTCTCATCCCACTGGTACCAACCTTGTTTGTCAATGCACTCATTATATCATCAGAGTTTGTGTTGAAGCCGTCCCTATATCTTTTTCGAGCATAGAAAATGAAAAGGACCCCACCAATTTTCAGGATTCTCTTTAAACTGTGCAGAAGGACCCCATTTATTTAGGAAAGGACCCCATTTATAAAATATCCAGCACAAACCCTGGTCACTGTTGATAATTATAAGGACTCGCACAACTAAATAATTTACTACATTGTATGTGCTATTACTTATAAGCTTTCAAGCTAATAACTTTAATATTTGAAGTTCAATACTCGTGACAATGGTCTGGACCCAGATCTAGATACATACATGGCAAAGAATTCAAATGGCATTTTAGCAGGAATTTCATAGCATTTTAGATTGCTACAGGGGATTGCTTCAGTCAACCAGAAATTTACATGTAAAACCAGTGAAATGGGACGGGAACACGTACAGCTATGGGCTTTTGACCCCATATCAATTCGCCATCACATATCAATATCTACCAAAAGTATATATATTCTTGTAAAGTTAAATATCTATAGATTTAATTCAAGGCAGAATATGTCCACAATTAACAAGTTACCTATTTTAATTACTCAGAATCTGCAACTGTACTTAGCCATAACAAATTTTCTATATGGACTACAAACGTATGAAACATTTTGTGATAGGCCGATTTAGTTGTGTGAGTCCCATAAGGGATAAAGCTTTGATTTTGTTAACTTAAGTTTATGAGAACATCAATATTTAACAATCCAATGGAACATAATTGGTAAATTAATTGTTACTCCCAGGTTCTGCAAACTGCAATATTGCTGTGTATATGTAGGCATTGATGTAGGTACCGGTGTCTCCAATTCGTTATTAATAATACATATAAATGATAACAAGCCATACAGTATTGAGATAAAATTTCACATTTGCGTCAGCAATATGAAGGTCATGCTCATAAAAAAACCTGCTCTAACAACTGCCTGTCTAAAATGACCAATTTTCAGATTTCCCGTGAGTTTTCACTATATAACGACCATCTGTATAACGACCACCTGTCTAATTTGGCTTATAACGACCGGTAATTTTGGAACGACAATGGCTAGTTCGCTTCCTATAATGACCGATTTTCGGTGAACATATTTTGATCTCACATTTGGTTGTTATGACATTTTCAAATAAAGTGGTTGGTCCAAAAATCTCGACCTGTCTAAAGTGACCGTTTTTCTGTCTCCCCTTGAGTGGTCTTTATAGACAGGTTTGACTGTATATACATTTAAAGTCAAAAGAATTACACTTATTCGTTTTTTCGTCTATCAGAATACATGAAAATCAATGAAATAATCATTAGCGTCGTTCAAGATCTTGTATCTTGAATTCGGTATTGATTATTCGCTGATCCGTGACAGGCGAATCTGCTAATTGTACAGCATGTAGGCCTAAGCTTACATAGCAAAAAGTTCAAGCACTATCCCCGATCGCGAGGTATCTAGAAAAGGAGAAACATATTCGTTTTACTCGTGTACTGTGTTTTTGCAGCAAACAAATGAATAAAAGTGCTTACCAACTCCTGAAATCTAATCAAACCAGCATTTGGATCCTATAATCACCTGAACAAGAATTTCGAAATACTGAGAGGCTGTGTTGTAACCTGTAGACCTTGTCGGGATCATGATCAGCAGTGCTGCTAATTATTAACCGCTATGGGTTCAGTGTTTCCTTAACTAGCAAGATATGCCCGATCTTTATTAAGGCGGGGCAACCAGACGATCCTTGCAGAAATTGAGAAAATCTTACCCTTCTCACCGGCGCTGTGATCAGTTCCCTGGCAAGACTGGTCTAGTTTCCTGTTTCCTGGCGTGTAAACAAAATAACACTAAATAACCCACTCATGTGTAATAACCAAAAAAGATTGTGTAATGTTGTGTTATTTTTGTTTTTGGATGTAACTGCGTAAACCATTTCATGTTACATTTTTCGGAACCTTTTGAGTTTTACCATTTCTCTGCTATTAACAAAATAGCATTCGGAGCTCCTTGGAGGATTTCATAAAAAACAACAGGGCGAAACATTATATACGAGTTATCTCCCTTCTTCTACAGGCAAAGACTGTAAAAGTTCATTGGACGGAATCAGTGAATCACCGCAACTTGCATTTTTGGAAATAGTTCAGCATTCTATAGATATTAATTGTTTTGTTTATTTTCACATTATCAAAGAATTTATAGTCCCTAAAATAGTGTTGATTGCGGAATTATATTGCTCAAATTACAACATTAACCTCAATTAGTAAGACAGCGTTCACTGTTCTCCATCTTCCTAAACCATAACTATCCATATTATGTTTTTTTAATGCACTTTCCATTGTTTCTTATCATTGGATTTAATCCTTACTGCTTTTACCGACAGACCGATGATGTAATCATCAACATTGATGGAATCATCCAAACAATAAGAAGAACAAGAATCCTTATTATTTTTCACTGAACACAACTCTCCTATCCTTATAATTACTAGTAATTTAATAACCCGAACTTGGACTTTGGTACACTAAAATACCCTTTAACATGCAACATACATGTAATTAATTAGGATTGATTAGGATATTTTTTATATAATATTCACAAGAGAATGGTGCAGTATGACGAGAAAGAAAAAGAAAGAATGAAAGACTTGTTATTCTTACATCACAAAATGATACAAATTGTCTTGTAAAACAAGCCATAAAAGTAAATAAATTGAAATTGTTTATGAAATTGAAATTGTTACATGAAATTGAAGTTGTTACATATACATGTATATGTATACATATCAAAAGGAACAATAACGACGTACGTGTACGTAACTTGCAGTTTTGAACATGACAGTTGTTACTCTTAAAACAAAATAAAAAGTTTATTAAAAACCTTGATACATGAGAAATTTGAAAAAAAATCTGATAATATGCAATCTATCATTGATGAAAATAGTCAACTATGTTTATACAGTAAAATTACGTCATTGCTAAATTTTGAGCACAGACAACTGCTAGCAAAAATAAGAATAAGTAATCATATACATGTATGAGCCTGAAAGATTCCCAGGCAACTTCGTCTCTGTAAAAGTTGCAACATACAAAAGACGAGATTCATTTTATTTATAATTTTATCGCAAATTGACCTAAGCACCCAAAAGTGTAAAATTACTCGAAATACCTCAGTTTGGGTCCAAAACTAGCTGTAACAATTTCTCAGATCCCTGTGATTGTGAACACTGATCAGTTCAAGAACATGCCGTTTTTTCGAACAAAACCGTTTTCATAGAAAGTTTCCATCGCACTTGGCAATAAAAAAAAACAAATGGTTAGCTTAATTAATGTTTAACTGAATGCGTACGTAAGTTAAAGCAAGGCTAATTGGATAACAGATTAACAGTTATTGAGAAAAACAGATTCAACAGTAATTGGGAATAACAGACCTAACGGTTATTGGGAATAACGAATCCAACGGTTATTGAGAAAAAAAAGATCTAACGGTTATTGGAAATAACAAATCTAGCGGTTATTGAGTAAAAACAAATCTAACGGTTATTGAGAATAACAGTTCCAACGGTTATCGAATACAATGGTTTTTTTGGAATGACGAATCCAACGATTATTGGAAATAACGTATCCTAAGGTTATTGGGAATATAACAGATCTAATGATTATTGGTACACAACAGTTCCAACGGTTATTGGGAATAGCTGATCTTATGTTAATTGGGAATAACGAATCAGAAGGTTATTGAGAATAACAGATCTAACGGTTATTGGGAATAATAGATCGAACGGTTATTGGAAATAACAAATCTAACGGTTATTGGAAATAACAAATCTAACGGTTATTGGGAATAATAAATCTAATGGTTATTGGAAATAACAAATCTAACGGTTATTGAGAATAACAAATCCAACGGTTATTGGAAATAACAAATCTAACGGTTATTGGGAATAATAAATCTAACGGTTATTGGAAATAACAAATCTAACGGTTATTGAGAAAAACAGATCCAACGGTTATTGGAAATAACAAATCTAACGGTTATTGGGAATAATAAATCTAATGGTTATTGAGAATAACAAATCCAACGGTTATTGAGAATAACAGATCTAACGGTTATTGGGAATAATAGATCGAACGGTTATTGGGAATAACAGATAGAACGGTTATTGGGAATAACAGATAGAACGGTTATTGGGAATAACAGATGGAACGGTTATTGGGAATAACAGATAGAACAGTTATTGGGAATAACAGATCTAACGGTTATTGGGAATAACAGATCTAACGGTTATTGGAATAACAGATCCAACGATTATTGGAAATAACAGATCTAACGGTTATTGGGAATAACAGATCTAACGGTTATTGGGAATAACAAATCTAACAGTTATTGGAATAACAGATCCAACGATTATTGGAAATAACAAATCTAACGGATATTGGAAATAACAGATCCAACGGTTATTGAGAATAACAGATCCAACGGTTATTGGGAATAACAAATCTAACGGTTATTGAGAAAAACAAATCCAAACGGTTATTGGGAATACCAGATCTAACGGTTATTGAGAATAACAAACAAATGCCCAACGTTTCTCTGGTATTCAATTTGGCGTTCATGATTGATCTGTATAAAGTTGTTTAGTTTGGCAGCGATTGGTACTTGCTGTCTGTGATGTCACCATTCAAATAGAGGGAGTTTTTGGGAGATTATTTGCTCAAACGTTATCTTCAAGGAAAAAGAACGTTGTTTAGAAAGAATGAAAAAAATAAAATCCCAGATTTAGTCGCCTCTGACCGTACGATCATGCAATGGGGGCAGCAGGTACAATTCTTACGCCCTATCTGTAGGACAGCTACTGGTGGTCGTTGAAAAGAAGTTGAAAAAAGAACTTTGGTTTGTTTGTTTATTGTTGTTCTACGTCCTATTAACAGCCAGGGTCATTTAAGGACGTGCCAAGTTTTGGAGGTGGAGGAAAGCTAGAGTAACCGAAGAAAAACAACTGACCTACAGTCAGTACCTGGCAAATGCCCCACGTGGGTTTCGAACACTCACTCATCACAAAGGTGGAGGGCTAGTGGTACATTGTAGAATGTCGGGACACATTAGAAAAGAACAAAAGTATATATATATATACATGTATAAAAAATAGAACCATTGTAAATTCGAAGATATCCCGAAGGAAACTACAGTGTATACGTGATTCGACACCGAATGCTACGCCATTAAACTATTTTAAGATAATTTTTTTTTATCTCAAGGAGTCATCATTATCGGTACTCATTGTTCTAAGCGAGCGAGTACATGTATATATACTCGCTTTGCAGTAGCGACGCCGCCGTCCCATTCAACATTCAACATGTTTTTACGCTGTGCCGTTCTATGGTAGGCCGAGAAGCGTATGAGTCAATGGAGACATCATAAACAGTGTTTCTATCGATTTTCCTCCGGTGATGCCCCAGCTACGCCAACATTAGACCGCTAACGTGGTATTAATTGTATTACCGCTGTATTTACATCTTCTGAACCCGAAACGGTCCCTTCGTCCCTTTTTATCCAATAGATATGTGCGCATCATGACTTACATGACGCGCGCGTGTGTTGTTACGGATGATGATGACAATTTTGGGACGCCATTTTGGATTGTGTATGTCGTTTGAACGTGTTGCGTGAACGGAACACTATATATATAATATCGAGATGGCAATGGTTATGAGAGCGATGTGTTTGTTGGTGAAACGCACCATAACAGTACTGATGGGCACAGGTAAGTATACTTATTTTAAATATAAATATAAGCACGGATTACGTATCTTGATCTACTCGTATACAACAAATATTTACTACATGTATTACTATCAAAATCTAGAGCGAATATATACTACATGTATTCTATACTGTATACGCTAATGTTAACTTTTTAATACGTATTTTCATTTGGCATGTATATACAATGAAACCGAATATATGCATTTTTACTAACAATTTGCATGTATCATATTTCCAATTCGAAGTGCCCCATTTCTGATATAAACAACGATCGATTTACTCACATCCTATACTACGTACAGTATGCATTATTGTACAAGATGCAATATGCCTATATCGTGCACGCATATAAATAACCCGAGACGGGCAATGTCGACCGTCCCGATCCTAAACGGTAATTTTGGCACATTCAAGGAACTGACTTGCATTTGTCTGACGAATTCGATTCATTATTCGGAACCTATGGTAAACAACTTACCCAATTGCTATATACATGTACATCCATTACCCCTATGCTAGGGGAATATGGTCATTTGTTTCCCATATTAAGTGTTTACCGGTCAAAGCTATGTCAGAATTGATAGATTCTAAGGAAACAAAATGTCATATTTCCCTTTCAAAAATGAAGCTGAGAGTAGTAGGGCTCCCTATTGTCTTAGTAATTCGAACTTGTAGGTGTTCTCTTTTGTTTTATCTATTGCTCATTTTTCTCGAGGAGTCTCGAATGTGGGATCTAATGTAACCGGAAACATCGAACCCCGTGAGGGAGACACGACGTTTTGTTTCCCTACTTGTGATTAATATTAGGGATTGGCAATAATGATATTGAAGCAACAATATATATTGTAATATTTGTCCAGCAATTTACAGCAATTTGTACTGCGATATTTTTTTTGTTTTTGTTTTTTTAAATCGCAGTATATTGAAAAATATATAACCGTTGTATGGTATTTTCATTCATAAGGCCATCGATGCCGTTGACCGATTGTTGACGCCATCATTATGATGACATTATATTGTTACGTTAGATTGACCGTCCCGAGCGATGGCTGTTCTATTTATTACATGAACTGCTTTTAGTTGGCATTCATAGGTAATATGAATGTACTCTTCATGTTGTATTTGTTTTTGTGTAGTTGGCATTTATATTGCCCATGGATAACAGCTGAAAGCAGTACAGTGCTTAAACAAAGGTTCTAAAATTATTGTTTCTGTTGCACAGAAATTAGATTCGTTAAAGAACACATGGACTATCAGCACAGGGACACGATGACATACTCGACACAGGGACACGATGACATACTCGACACAGGGTCATGATGACGTACTCGTCAGACTATTGACACAGGGACATGATGACGCACTCGTCCGACTATTGACACAGGGCCATGCTGACGTACTCGTCCGACTTTTGACACAGGGCCATGTTTGACGTACCCGTCATATTATTGACACAGGGACATGGTGACAAACTCGTCCGACTATTGACACAGGGACATGATGACGCACTTCTCCGACTATTTACACAAGGACATGGTGACATACTCGTCATATTATTGACACACGGACATGGTGACGTATTCGTCATATTATTGACACAGGGACATGGTGACGTATTCGTCTTATTATTGACACACGGACATGGTGACGTATTCGTCATATTATTGACACACGGACATGGTGACGTATTCGTCATATTATTGACACACGGACATGATGACATACTCGTCATAGTATTGACACAGGGACATGGTGACAAACTCGTCCGACTATTGACACAGGGACATGATGACGCACTTCTCCGACTATTGACACAGGGACATGGTGACGTACTTCTCCGACTATTGACACAAGGACACGAGGACAACCACGTTAGACTATTGACACAGGGACACGGGGACGCACTATTCAGACTATTTACACAGGTACATGATGACAAACTCGTCCGACTATTGACACAGGGACATGGTGACGTATTCGTCATATTATTGTCACACGGACATGGTGACATACTCGTCATGTTATTGACACAGGGACATGGTGACGTATTCGTCATATTATTGACACAGGGACATGGTGACGTATTCGTCATATTATTGACACACGGACATGGTGACGTATTCGTCATATTATTGACACAGGGACATGGTGACGTATTCGTCATATTATTGACACACGGACATGATGACATACTCGTCATATTTTTGACACACGGACATGGTGACATACTCGTCATATTATTGACACACGGACATGGTGACGTACTCGTCATATTATTGACACACGGACATGGTGACGTATTCGTCATATTATTGACACACGGACATGGTGACGTATTCGTCATATTATTGACACACGGACATGATGACATACTCGTCATATTATTGACACAGGGACATGGTGACAAACTCGTCCGACTATTGACACAGGGACATGATTACGCACTTATCCGACTATTGACACAGGGACATGGTGACGTACTTCTCCGACTATTGACACAAGGACACGAGGACAACCTCGTTAGACTATTGACACAGGGACACGGGGACGCACTATTCAGACTATTTACACAGGTACATGATGACAAACTCGTCCGACTATTGACACAGGGACATGGTGACGTATTCGTCATATTATTGTCACACGGACATGGTGACATACTCGTCATGTTATTGACACAGGGACATGGTGACGTATTCGTCATATTATTGACACAGGGACATGATGACGTATTCGTCATATTATTGACACACGGACATGGTGACGTATTCGTCATATTATTGACACAGGGACATGGTGACGTATTCATCATATTATTGACACACGGACATGATGACATACTCGTCATATTATTGACACACGGACGTGGTGACGTATTCGTCAAATTTTTGACACACGGACATGGTGACGTATTCGTCATATTATTGACACACGGACATGGTGACGTTTTCGTCATATTATTGACACAGGGACATGGTGACGTATTCGTCATATTATTGACACACGGACATGATGACATACTCGTCATATTTTTGACACAGGGACATGGTGACATACTCGTCATATTATTGACACACGGACATGGTGACGTACTCGTCATATTATTGACACACGGACATGGTGACGTATTCGTCATATTATTGACACACGGACATGGTGACGTATTCGTCATATTATTGACACACGGACATGATGACATACTCGTCATATTATTGACACAGGGACATGGTGACAAACTCGTCCGACTATTGACACAGGGACATGATGACGCACTTCTCCGACTATTGACACAGGGACATGGTGACGTACTTCTCCGACTATTGACACAAGGACACGAGGACAACCTCGTTAGACTATTGACACAGGGACACGGGGACGCAATATTCAGACTATTCACACAGGTACATGATGACAAACTCGTCCGACTATTGACACAGGGACATGGTGACGTATTCGTCATATTATTGTCACACGGACATGGTGACATACTCGTCATGTTATTGACACAGGGACATGGTGACGTATTCGTCATATTATTGACACAGGGACATGGTGACGTATTCGTCATATTATTGACACACGGACATGGTGACGTATTCGTCATATTATTGACACACGGACATGGTGACGTATTCGTCTTATTATTGACACACGGACATGGTGACGTATTCGTCATATTATTGACACACGGACATGGTGACGTATTCGTCATATTATTGACACACGGACATGATGACATACTCGTCATAGTATTGACACAGGGACATGATGACGCACTTCTCCGACTATTGACACAGGGACATGGTGACGTACTTCTCCGACTATTGACACAAGGACACGAGGACAACCTCGTTAGACTATTGACACAGGGACACGGGGACGCACTATTCAGACTATTTACACAGGTACATGATGACAAACTCGTCCGACTATTGACACAGGGACATGGTGACGTATTCGTCATATTATTGTCACACGGACATGGTGACATACTCGTCATGTTATTGACACAGGGACATGGTGACGTATTCGTCATATTATTGACACAGGGACATGGTGACGTATTCGTCATATTATTGACACACGGACATGGTGACGTATTCGTCATATTATTGACACAGGGACATGGTGCCGTATTCGTCATATTATTGACACACGGACATGATGACATACTCGTCATATTTTTGACACACGGACATGGTGACATACTCGTCATATTATTGACACACGGACATGGTGACGTACTCGTCATATTATTGACACAGGGACATGGTGACGTATTCGTCATATTATTGACACACGGACATGATGACATACTCGTCATATTTTTGACACACGGACATGGTGACATACTCGTCATATTATTGACACACGGACATGGTGACGTACTCGTCATATTATTGACACACGGACATGGTGACGTATTCGTCATATTATTGACACACGGACATGGTGACGTATTCGTCATATTATTGACACACGGACATGATGACATACTCGTCATATTATTGACACAGGGACATGGTGACAAACTCGTCCGACTATTGACACAGGGACATGATGACGCACTTCTCCGTCTATTGACACAGGGACATGGAGACGTACTTCTCCGACTATTGACACAAGGACACGAGGACAACCTCGTTAGACTATTGACACAGGGACACGGGGACGCACTATTCAGACTATTCACACAGGTACATGATGACAAACTCGTCCGACTATTGACACAGGGACATGGTGACGTATTCGTCATATTATTGTCACACGGACATGGTGACATACTCGTCATGTTATTGACACAGGGACATGGTGACGTATTCGTCATATTATTGACACAGGGACATGGTGACGTATTCGTCATATTATTGACACACGGACATGGTGACGTATTCGTCATATTATTGACACAGGGACATGGTGACGTATTCGTCATATTATTGACACACGGACATGATGACATACTCGTCATATTATTGACACACGGACGTGGTGACGTATTCGTCATATTATTGACACACGGACATGGTGACGTATTCGTCATATTATTGACACACGGACATGGTGACGTATTCGTCATATTATTGACACACGGACATGGTGACGTATTCGTCATATAATTGACACAGGGACATGGTGACGTATTCGTCATATTATTGACACACGGACATGATGACATACTCGTCATATTATTGACACAGGGACATGGTGACATACTCGTCATATTATTGACACACGGACATGGTGACGTATTCGTCATAGTATTGACACACGGACATGGTGACGTATTCGTCATATTATTGACACACGGACATGGTGACGTATTCGTCATATTATTGACACAGGGACATAGTGACGTATTCGTCATATTATTGACACACGGACATGGTGACGTATTCGTCATATTATTGACACACGGACATGGTGACGTATTCGTCATATTATTGACACACGGACATGGTGACGAAGTCGTCATATTATTGACACACGGACATGATGACATACAATGTACTCGTCAGACTGTTCACACAGCGACATCATGACCGTTTTGGAGAAAGCATGCCAAAGACTTGAAAAGAGGCATGATGTCTTTCTCGCCAGACTATTGGCACAGGGACATGCTACATTTTATGTCGTCACAGACCTGAGGGTTATACAGACATGATAAATAATGTCAGTCTATATCAATCTGTCATTCCCCTGTGTTCTGGACACGGATAAATCCACATCGACACGGAATCATTAGTATCTCTAGTTCCCAATCAGCTTAGCAAACAGATAAATACTGATAGAACGCATCTCTCTGCAGTAAAATCAGTCTGTTTGTTATGAATGCTTAGTCTTACTGTCTATAATTCTGTGTTTTCCTAATTAAATTTTACAGCATCACATCCCGACATGAATTAGGAAAATGAAAGGGTTTTCTCATTGTTATCTCTTTGGATTATACCATACCAGTTTTGCTAGTGGAAACAACATGTATTCCATTGTAGATGTAAACTAAGTAAAACATTTTGTTATTTTTAATAATCGACCGTAAATTCGATGTGTTGCTATTTTACATGTAAGTTCCCTAACGATCATTACAAATTATGTCATATGTGTATACGTCCAATGTGTAATACGTCACATGTGTCTTAAATTCCGTCCCACGTGTATTTCGTCCCACGTGTACGTATTATGTCACATGTGAATTGCGTCACACGTGTATTACGTCACACATGTATTACGTCTCATGTGTATTACGTCACACGTGTACTCCGTCCCACGTGTATTACGTCACATGTGTATTACGTCACATGTGTATTGTGTCACACGTTATTGCGTGTGTATTGCGTGAACAGTGACACTTGTTCACATGCATACTAGTTCACAATCTAAAAAAGAGAGAGACCAGATCAGTTTTAGCGCTCAGCGAGTAAATACTTTTATAGAATATGATGATTCGGTGAATGTTTTTAGTAATTGTATTAAACATTTTAACAAATAAAGAGGGGCAGATTTTAATTGATCTCGGTCTAGAAGGAAGAAAGGCTCTAGAAATTTCCCTTTAGCTAGTTCGGTGATACTTGTAGAGCGTCCCACCACCAAGAACCCACCACAGGAATTAAACTTATTTGTTTAAAGTAACTTTACACTAGGGAAATGAGGGAGGGGGGAGGGTAGGGGGGATCAGTTTCTGATAAAAATATGCTCCTTCAAAATCTTTTATTACCATTGAAGTGGCATTTTATCATTTGATCTGAGGTCCCCGTAAAGTTTATATTATAGCTTAGTTTCGGTCCAAAACTAGCTGTAACAAATTATCAGGTCCCTGTGCAATAGCCCGAACATGACGAGTTGCGCTTGGCTGGCTCAGTAAACGATGTCGTTGGTTCGATTCCCAATGGAAGCAAACTATATATTCTCGTTCCTGTTGTATATTATGTAGTTAAACAGACTTTGAAACAGTCATGGAAAACATGACATAAATGTAATCACGATTTTTATTTAACGATTAAATATTTGTTGACAAGAATATTAAAGGCCCAATATACGTAACTTTCGGCAAAACTTTAATCGAAAAACAAGCCTAATAACGTATTATATTCATAGATTTAGTTAAGATAAATGGATATCAGCAATATGCTAGATGAATTCTGGCGCGGTTACCGGTACAGCAGCAGTTGAAACTTGGTATTTGTAAACACGCGTCCATTTTAAACTGTCTTCTAACTTCGGCTTGTTGTTGAAGTGGGCCACACCTGAATTATTGTATTGGATTCCTCTGTCCAGAGTTTCTTGTTAGTTACCGCTAAGATTTACTTTGTTTAAGACTTATTTTTGCATGGTTTTCAACTGGATTATTTTCATAATTTTTCAGAATCCCCAAAAATTTCCTGAAGTTACGTATATTGGGCCTTTAACTAATTTTTGGAATTATCAGGTTGGTTTGATTTTGCTTTATGTATATGTCCTATTACAGCCAGGGTCACTTAAAGACGGCCTCCCGGTGGGGGGTTCCCACCTTCCCCACTTTTTATATAACAAAGGAAAGTGTTGATATAAGAGAACAATGGCAAACCAATTATAGTCTGTTTCATACTAGGTAACTTACCTGTGTAAAAGTTACCTGTGTGAAAGTTACCCGTGTCATTTACCTGTGGCAAGGTGGGATACAGCCCTCCCGGTTTATGCCATGTAAATGTGGGTGGGTGTTGAATGTGTGTGTATTTGGGAGGGGCGGTATGTCCCTGTAGTACATGACCAATAAAAATTTAGATTGCATTGATCACTTTAAAAAAATAAGAAAAGGGGTTTCTATCTATAAGGACTTTGATCTTGATATACCAGAATTCAGAATATTTGAATAAATGAATTAATAGAGAAATAGAGCAGTCCTGGTCTTAGGATATTACGATGCTAATGTAGAGATTGATCTTAACAGTCACCGGAGCCAGAGTCCTTATGAATATTCATATACTACTCAACATGAATAATTAAAGATAGATTCAGGGACGCATATACGTCCCTGGTAGCTTGTATACTGTATGGGTCATAAAACTACATCGCCATTTTGTTTTCTGTCCCAGACGTCATTACACGTTAGTCAGCTTAGGAAACAAAATGGCGAACCATTTCTACCGTCTGTTCTCCAGGGTGTTTGACAGCGATACGTGGGTACGATAGCGAAGTACCTATCAATGAGAATTTTTGAACAATGCATCTACATTCCTCGCATCATTATGAGAGCAGTTGTGCCTTTTTTCAGTAATTGTAAATCTTTAAAAGAATTAAGAAGGATTATTCTATGTGAAATTAAAAGAAAAATTGCAACTCGGAAGGAAAAGTGTCAACCTTAACCTATCCACCGGAACCGGAAGTCTTACCCTAAGGCTCTTCTTTCTTCTGCTGCTCACGTTTTATTCACAGAAACCCATGGCTCGTATTCATGAAACCATTTTCATGCTCAATCATAGTTTTGGTGCTCAATCTACTGTGTTTGTTTCGGCTATATATTTAAAAGCCATTCTTATTCTGTTCAATATTTCGAGAAATGATTGAAGCGAAACTAAAAGCAGGAAACAGTCTTTACTTTTTTTCAACGTTTGAGGGGTTTTAAGCGAACTTCAAAAAAACTAATTTGAGCACTAAATCCACGCTTGAGCATCAGAATGGTTTCATGAATACGGGTCCATGGTGTTTTGTGATTAAAAAGTGAGCAACAAGAGAAAGATAGGACCTTAGGGTAAGACGTTCGGTTTCAGTTGATAGGTTGAAGTAGAACATCAATTATATCATTGATGCACTTGTAGCAGATGGACAAAATTACGACCAGACTGGGGTTCAAACTAGGGTCCTCTGAATACTTAGATGTAGATGGACGCTCTACCTCTTCAGCTTCCTGGTCGCTTATGATCGACCCAGTCCAGTTATACCACAGCTCTCTATCCAGGGATTTTCTTACAGATTTTACAATTGAAGGAAGGGTCAAGGATCCATTAAATTGAGAATTTTTACACGATATAAGGTCAGATTTGGAAAAATGTAAGAAATAAAAATAAACCACGTGGTACAAATTTCTTGCTGTAAATCGGCTAAAATGTCGCAACTCATATACTGCAAAAATGTGACACTATACACTACGGAAATGAAAAACAACTCGGACGAAAAATTTACGTCGATTTGTATTTAATTTTTCTACATCTAATGAATAACTACGGTGTATAAAACGTATCGTCCGGTTGGGAATTTTTAAAGGCCCAATATACGTAACTTCAGGAAATTTACCACTCGTAAAGGGGAATACCATTGCCTTTACATGCATCGGATTCTTAAAACCTAAGGTTGGTCACAGGTACAATTGTAACAGGAGATGAAAAGAAAAAAAAAGTTTAGCCAGACCGGCATTCGAACCCCGGTTTTCCAAACTTTTTGACAAACGCGTACGCTTGTCTAAGTAATCGTGAAGTTTTTTTCACAGTGTGGTCCATCCTCGAAGTGCCAAGGGTTTTTGGTTATATTTGAATTGTGTATTGTTTAACGGCCCATACAAGCCATTAAGGGATCACCTAACCCTAAACCCCACCTTTCACGCATCTCTATTTGTCAAAATAAATAAGACTCTGGTATTGTGTCAAAGCCAGAGAAATTCGGCGTAAAAATAACGAAAATAGTTCGAGGAAGCCCTTTTATAGAAAACTGTTTACTCTACATACCGGTATATTGATAAAAAAAAGTTTAGGTATTTTTATAGAGATCATTATTTATTCAGTATTTTTTAACCTACCAAGAGTTATGTATCCTGTCACATTCGGGACATTCATTCATTTAATTAAACAAATATTTTTGGGTTCTACGGGATAATGCTGTTATGTTGAACAGACGGAGTGCACTTTTGTGCTGTAATTAGCTGTGTGCCGTATAGCCTATTGCGACATTACGCAAAGTGCATTCGCTCTTTAATTCTTTATAACTTAATTTTGAATGACAGAAAGTGTATAGTAAAATTGATATTAATTCATTCCCGGTAAAGAAAAAAAACCACTGCACACACCACAAGACAGTTCGCGTTGTAATACAGTCGCCATCTTTGTCTCATTGATAAATATTCTGTATCTTTAAATGATACGAAGATGGGCGTTTTTGAGTATGCTCATTAGTGTGTTTACTTGTTGTGATTGACAATGATACTCGGTTCTCATGTCGAGAACTTGATGTTTACTTGGATGTGACAAATATTTACATGGCGGATGTCGTCGATGAAGCAGAAGACGCTTACTCTTCCGGAACACCTGATCTTATGCTCTTGTACTTTAAAAGGGGTCTCCATGTGAATCTTTCCTTTGTTCATATTTTGCCCCTGGTTTAATCGATTTTGAGTTCGAATTATGATTTTTTTAACGCTTCGGTATTCTTTAATTTATTCATCATAGAGGCAACCTTTGAAATTTTCAAACAAGGCGCATAATTGTGAACGACGTCATCACTTTTGGCGTGTTGCTCCTGATCTGGCGATACTTAATGCATATATGTGTAATGAAACATGAAAAATATAATTTGAATACAAAAAAATGTAGTAGGAACATTTTTTTTATTATCATTGTGTATATACATGTATCTTTATTTTCCTGTCTGTTTGGATGTTTCATTTGTAGAAAAGAATATAGCGGTGCTTTACGCAATCGGGAACCGTCGGCATTTTCCGTAAGCGAGAAAAAGGTCCCACAAAAAAACCCCAAGAAAATGTCAAATAAACGAAAATAAATATGGAATAGGACTAAACCAAAGTACCCTGACTCTCCATGCATACCATTGATCAAAACGGAATCGAGTCGTTGCATGTCGGAACAGATATCTGCCCTATAGAACCGTAACAAATCGAACGCTATAAAACTAAAAACTAGACAGTAGTTTCGACTCTGCACGCTCCCAACCACCATAGTTAAGTGTTCATTGACAGAAGGTTAGTGTTAGTATATGCGGCATACAAGAACGGGAGGTATTTAATCTTTGTAGCTTGTTACATTTCTGCCAATGAGATGTTAGATGGAACTGATATCTTTCTCATTGTGGCAGATAGCAAAATGATATTTTGGACAGTTTGACGTTAGCAGATTTGGAAAAGACTAATAAGGGGGTATAGCACTGCATTCAAAGACACATACTTCTGTTAAAATACTCGAAGATGATATTTGAATATACATTGTAATTCGAGATTCTTATATACCGCTTTATCACAACCTGTAGGTCGTCTCAAAGTAGGTCACACATTATCATCCGTGGTTATAGGGCCTTAACAACCAACCAATATTGTTCTCAACTCACAGGAGAGCACACAACCGGTGCTGCCATTTCGGAGCTCACAGCTAGCATTCCACAATTTCTAGCACTGCCCACTTATTCATTTACAGCTGAGTAGACTGGAACAAGCGGAGTAAAGTATCTTGCTCAAGGATAGAACACAAGTACCGTGACCTGGACTCAAACTCGCAACCCTTCGATCACGAGATAGCCCGGTGCCCTTCCACTAGACCCGCCTTCTTGTTGTTCATTGATGCGTACAGTTTTGCTATATACTAATATACATGTACGTTGATTATTCTGAAAGGGAAATTTTTACCAGACATATTTGTAATGGTAAATAAAACCCTGGTTAAATCATGTAATTTGTACGTCGAAATTTTGAATGACGCATGCCGTTATTGTGAAAGTTTGCGCTGATGACGCCAAATAATGATAATAAACCTTAATTATTTTTCAAAGTAAGAGCGTTTTCGTTGTTTGGTTTATATAAGGATACACAAAAAAACTATATAAAACCTTTTCCATGACAACGACCTGATTATGGGGAAGAACATGCCGATAGTTTCCACTCCTGACTTGTGCAGGTATTTATATGACACTAACTGAGAAAACAATTTGTTCTTTTTGTAGTGTGTAAGTTCCGGATATAGAATATGAACAATTAGACTTCTTGCAGTACATGTAGAATGTCATTAACCCAAACTGTGTTGCACTGGAAATAAACAATATGTCCATATTAATTCGGACTGTGTAAAGGAAAACTCCGATAATCCGGAGTATGTACAATTAACGATTGTTTGTCCGAATTCTGTACATTTAAACTTCGTTAGTCCGGACTCTGAACAACTAAACCTCGTTAGTACTGTTTACAGTAAAGTCTCGTTAGTCCAAACTCTGTACAGTTAAACCTCGTAAGTCCTAACTGTGTACAGTAAAATTTCGGCAACCTGAACTGTTAACAGTAAAAAATCATTTTCCCAACTTTCGTATATCAAAAGCTCGTTAAAATGTATTCTCTAACTGCAGAGATAGTGTATGAATTGTAGTGTCATTACAATACAAAAAAACTGTTATCATTAAAATAATTATCCTGTGTTTACTCTGGTGTAGGGAATACGAAATCAGTTTGCTTTTCTAAAAGTAAGTGTATATGAATACACGGACCCTGCACACAACTGAAAATAAATAAAAGAATACCGAAGCGTTAACAAAATCATAATCCAAACTAAAAGTCGATTAAACCAGGGGCAAAATATGAACAAAGGCAATATTTACATGGACACCATGGTAAAAGAACAAGATAAAAGACCAGGTGTTCCGGAAGAGAAATCGTCTTTTGCTTCAGCGACGACACCCGCCATGCAAATCTTTGTCACATCCAAATAAACATCAAGTTCTCAAAATAAGAATCGAGTAACACCATGAATCTTAAACCCATACAAATAAATAATCCCCGCGCTGTGCATGAATCATATGAATTATAATTTTGCCATTTGAATGGAGATAAAATCGTTTCAAACAAGATACTTGAGTATGTGATACAGAACACTTTGTATGACAGTTGTATGCTTCCTGAAATTAATACTGAATAATACACAGACACGATCAAATGCACTACCGAACATTTTGTGAAAAGTCGAAACGGCCACAAATAGTAGTTAGGGAATTCCTTCAAGTAAAAAATCGAACCTTCCCTCAGAAAAAAATGGGTGAATTCAGACTCTAGATACAAGCTGATTCATCGCTCAACTGTAACAATCGATATATAAAAATACTGTAATGATGTAAATATACATGCGCGGGAACGTTAACGTTAGAACTAAACCGGGGCGTGATTTCGCGACGGCACCACACAACTGACGTGTAGCCTAAACAAATTTGATAGAAATGTTTTTTTCCGGAACTGTCATATCGATTCCGACTCCCGATATTAGTTTTGTATTATACGGCGGTGTCATCTCCGACACTATTTGAGAACATTCGGCTTAAATTGGATGAGGTGTCGGCGTGGGTTATCATATTTATTAAGTTTCAATACCTTCACTTCAGAAAGGGTCAAAGTGATTTTGAAAAAAAGTGACTTCTGTCATTCCTAAGCGAAAACTGTTCCGAAAAAGAAATAAGAAAAAATATTGATATATTGGATTACCAATAACTCCAATAAATTCTCTGTATATCACCTTAATTTATACTGAATTGGGGAAAAAACTTGAAAATAATGTTGTGTGTAGAAAACACAAATCAGAGAATACCAAAGCCTCAACAAAACCATAATTCAAACTAAAAATCGCGTAGCGGTTCTTACAAAAGTTTGCAAGCAATTTTTTTTCTTAACCCTATCTAACAACGGTATCTTTTTTACAAATCAATACGTAACGTCAATTGCCGTATTGTGACGTCATATTTTCGCGCCATTTTCGGATTTTTTTTCATAGAGGTATGAAAAGAAAAAAATCTCAACCAATCAGAAAACCGCATTCTGTATACAATCAATGGAAAATTAATTATATCCAAGTAAACATCAAGTTCTCAAAACGAGAACCGGGTATCATTGTTAATAACAACAAGTAAACACACTAATGAGCATACTCAAAAACGTCCATCTTCATATCACTATAGAAAACACAAATCTGGGTCATCACGCCTTATCTAGATGGCAGCCATATACTTCAGCGAAAAAGTGGTGAAGTCAATGGTTACAATTTCCGTCTGGTGACACAAACGTCCAATCAAAACCTTTTAAGATTTCCTGTCAACGTCAAACTCTGATGTTACAACATGATTACTCCTAGAGGAAACCCGGAAGTACAAGGACAGTTTCCGGTTAGAAGACTTCCACGTGTTGTTGTTATCGTGGTCTTCTTTCATAATCACATTGAGACCTGTTTTATTACCGCAATTCCCTCTCATATATTGGTTTGGTTCGATTGTTTTTATTGTCCAATTAACCGCTACAGAGGTTCATTTAAGGACGGCAACCAGGTGTATGCATTATGGATTGGTGTGTTGAGTGCGTGTGTACTTGGAAAGCTGTCGTGTGTTCGCGTTTAAGCCGTCTTGAGATAGGCTGGGACCTTTGCCGATTGTAAGAGGTACCACACTGATGTAGACTGTCGAAGGCCCCCAGCAGAACACCCCACCCGGTCACAATATAGCTAGGATAACTGAAAAAAGGCTAACCAGTCGTTCCACACCCGTAATACTGAACGTCAAGCAGGGAGACATAACAACCATTGCTTAATACTTTGGTTTGTCTAGGCCATGGGGTAGAACTAAAAGCCTTCCTCGCAGGGCAAACGCTCAACTAAAGTCCAAAAGTGAGTTAGTGTCAAGGGAGACGTTAGAAAGGGAACAGTTGCTTAGCAAGAAGAGAAAATATAAGATCCTAAATTTAGTCGCCTCTTTCGATCATGCAATATGGACAGCAGGTATAATCCTTACACCCTACATGTACCTGCAGGGCACCCTTCTCATCGCTAGGCTACGTTTCGAAAATACAAAAAAATCAAGAGTACACCTAGCGGAGGGAAACGGAACCAAGGAAGATAATCCAGTATGAACGACAGTAAGAGTTAGGAGGTTTAAACGGAAGCTGCAGAATATGACTGTAAAAGATGACGCAACACATACATACCTGGTATGCTGCAGTAAATGTTAAATATTTAATATTTTTTATATTGTTGTGAGATTTTTCTCGGGAAACCTTGTGACAATCAAGGTTGTTTTTTTATATACTGTAGAAATATGTTTTACGACTCATTGGAAATGTATAAAGACATGTATGTTTCTAATTACAAGTTTTTTTAAAGTTAAGTTTAGAAACAGTTATTACGCTAACAGTTAAATCAGAATATTCCCGAATTCATTCCCTTTTTTATTTCGCAACAATAAATGAATCTTTTTTTGTAAAATGAATGTAAACTACAAAATTTCTGAAACACTTCTATATCGTATACGCACTAAGACAACATAATTAAACTACATGTATCGTAAGATTAATTTGCTGTCAACTAAATTGTTCCTGTAGCGCTTTATTTGGAAAATTAATCTAGGAAACATTTGCTATGTAACACAATACAGCAAATCAGTGAAGATTATCCCCTCGCCATTTCGCCGTAAATTAATTTCTGTCCTCGACTCTGACGTGACGTGCACGTGCCCGACAGTCACCGATTGATCAAAATTAAGCCCCGATGAAAACGGCGACCGTGGACGTAGGAACTGTGATGTCAAACACACGCGTATATCTTACGGACATTTTCTCTGATCAAGCTGGGCTAGAATTGATTTTCTCTCTTTTCCTTCTGTATATTGTTAATATTGTAGTAAGATTTTCCTCGGGAAAAATTGTGACAATCAAGGTTGTTTTTTCATATACTGTAGAAAAATGTTTTACGACGTCTTAGAAATGTATAAAGAGATGTATGTTTTTTCAAGTTTTTTTACACGCTAAGTTGAGGTTTATGGGTTGTTGAATACAAGATATATTTCTAAAATGTGACATGATATAAATATTTTAGTGTGGATTGTGACAGAATTGAAGAGTTAATACTTCTTTATTGTACACATAAAACATTATAAGCTGAATTTATCTGCCTTAACGTATGTCATAAATTGGCTGTAAAGGCTACTTCTCTGAGTTCAAAAGACATCTTAGCATACAAAGATCATTTTTAGAAGAAAAAAAAAACATCTGACACACACCTATCGCTGGTCTCAATTTAGAGGCATTGTTAAACATGGACTAAAACGTCATACATTTGTATATGTATTACGTCATGGACATTATGACGTCAGGTCAATCTGATTAAAATAAAGGGCCAGGTTGTTCAAAATGTGATAAGCTTAATCAGTGATTAGCGCAAATTCTAATTATCTTGTAACTTTAAAATAAAACCATAGATTTAGTTACAACTTTGCAGGTGTCAAATATCTAAAATGTCCATTAACATGCAAAATTTAAAGAGTTTACCTTGTATACTAACAGAATTATAAAAGTTTGAAGAATGTCGTTAAATAGCAAATAAGCAAATTACCCTTTGAACAACTGGGCCCAGATCTTCACTATACACTAAGCTACATGTATGAAGATGATCTTCATAGCTTAGTGTGTATGTAGTGAAGATCTGTATTTTAATCAGATTGGACGTCAGGTCAAAGACGATATGATAAGCAAGGCAAGACTAGGAAAAACGCCTGACAATTTTACAGAGATATAACATATTATTTGTTATGCACTATCGCAACACAAAGAGGCTAAAAGAAACGTACCACAATCTTTCAAATACACACGCACTCAAAACATACACTCATTTCGCATATACCGGAAGGTCGTCCTTACACGATTAATGATTAAGGTTAAACAGCATTCTGTTTCGTGTTATAGGGCCATAACACGGAAGAGAATGCCTTTAAATGCTTATATTTACGTTTTTCCATTGGTTTTGATGATAAATATTTATGTCTATTTTCTACATTTGTTCTGAAAATTCAAGGTTGCTTTCTAATAAATGGAACAGCCAACAGCCAGTATCGGCCAGCGATCTCAAACGTTATGATTATGACGTTACAATCGTAATGACGTCAAAAAACACTCCAGTGTTATGGTATCATAACACGGCACTGGCGTTGGTAGTGTTATACAGTGGCAATACAGAGCGAAATTAAATATAAGGACGTTAAACTTTAAAAAGAAGAAGAATATAATTCCATGATACCTGTGAAATTAAATGTTTCTTTCTGTTGCAGTAATGGTGGCGTCTGTGCTTGTGACAATCAACATAGATGTGACCTATGCAAAGACCTTGACCTTTGGTGATGACGTAGTGGACCATTACCTGGCCAAACGAGACGTTAGTATAGGGGAGAACACAACTAAGGCAGACACGACCGGATATGACATCAAAAACGACACACTGAGTCAGTTGATGGCAAAATACAAAACGACCAAACGGTATAAGGATGATCCGGATATAGGTAAGTAGCGTTGAAAGATGACATAAGACATACATATGCTGCACCTTTTAAATTTAGTTATAGATACTGTATGCCAACAAAATGAATTAAACTGCACCATGCAGCTGTTTCGTCCTCCAAGGACTCGTCAGTGATGCTAGGAGCGAAAAAGGTGGGAAACCAAAATTTCTAAGCTAATGTAGAAGTAGAAGGGTCAGGTGCGTAAAATCCATTTAATTTATGAAGTAAGAAGTAAAACTTCACTAGTTCTGTATAATTTCAAATCGTGTACTACGAAAATGTGTATATTATGTACCGTGTCACTACTCAAATGAGATTAACTGTGGCTATTGGGGCTCCAGCAAACATAAAAAAGATAAGATAAGCTGTATTCTGGTTCAAGACTACTTAGAGTCCTCTATACCAGACTAACAACAGAAACATACATAATATACATTCAATACTTTATCCAGTATACATCTACATTGTTCTCTATATCTTGATTTTTGCTTTATAATTGAAAAAAAAAAGTTCTTGATTTTTCCAGTGATTATCTAACTTATTTTTAAACGAGTTTACATTAATTGCTGACACGATATCTTCTGGCAGTTCATTCCAAATCGTTACTCGAAAAATAGTTTATAAGCAATGTAATTGATCGTTTAAGGAATATTCGTTTTGATTGTTCCACACAGCTGTGACGATCGAATGCATCATTCCAAAGTGATATGGCATTAAAACATTCATTATCATAAATATGACTTGTAGTTTTGTACAGTTCGATCATATTCCATCTTGTTTTCCTAAAGGCTAGCGTTGGTAACTTAGGATCTCCAGCCTCCGATTGTAGGTCAGGTTCTTCATTCCGGAGAGACACTTTGTCGCTCTTCTTTGAACCCACTCTATTTTCTGTTTATAATTATTCAGTTGGTGGGATAGAGCTTTTCTGGATTATACATACCGACAGGGTTAAATTGCTGTGCATCTTTTGTTATACAATTGTATGTCAAGTAAAGTTTGATATAGAGAATACATGTTGAGTATCTTACGATACAAGGTTTGTTTTGCGAGGGTTAGAAAAGACGAGATGGCGAGGAATCTTCGTCATTCCGTTCCGAGTTAACACTAAATTTTGTATTGTAAGATATTAACCATATAGTCTGTTAATCCTGAAATCGTTTAACACTTACATTCACATAAAACGAGACAAAAACGTAATTTGTTTACGTTTCAATTGCAGTGAAACCATGCACCCAAAAGCTAGTTTTGTCGCGTAGGAAAATGTTCATTCACTAATTCTTCAGAAAGTCAAGGCGCAGTACAATATAGTTCCACACTTTCATGCACAAAGATAGAAACTTAATTCAAATGTGTATGAAATATCAAACAAAATATAATTTGTATCCAATAAGTTACAATTTAATACCATAATAATCAAGAAATACTTTCACATTTATCGCACTTAAAAGTAGTCCATAGAAACGGAATACATTCACGTGCATCGTATTGCGGATAAAGCACTGCTTTATTTGGCAGTAGGATCGGCCAATATCTGTGGTGGTTGAAGGATTAAAGTAGATTAGGTAAATCATTGCTGATTTACTATGAGTCACGATCTGCTTATATTTGCATATATACTGACAAGACGTTGAGATAATGGCGAATTTTTTATATTTTGTTGACGATTCAGCGTAAAATGACAAGTACAATTGTACATTTTACTATATTTAGAACCAAAGAGACATATTCCTTTGAATTGACGTCGATCTTTCTTAACTATGATATTTTTTCTAGTATTTTCAAAAAAAAAAAAAAATAAATAAAAAATAAAACAACAACAACATATTGATATGGGAAAAATATTCTAGGATGAGAAAATCGATGCAAACCACTCTGGAAAGGGCTTGTGACGGAGTATCCTCTGCATTTACATGCATAAAACAGTGCATCGTTTTGACATACAGACTATGTATTGATTTATTGAAGGATAAGGATATTGACAGCGTATATAAATACATATTTCTGACTAACGTTGTATGACTATAGTCTTTTATCGTCCAAACAACAACCATTTCCATTCTGACACAACATATTAATATTTCATAGTAGTAATGAGAGCCCAGGGCTTTGTCGCCAATCATGATAAAGCGGGTATTGTTGAACTGACGTTTGTGTAGACCAAACGTACTGACACACAGCGAGGGAGTGGTGTGTTTCTAAAGGGGTGTACAGTCAGTGTCTACTGTTAAAGTTGTATATACGCCTTAAAGGCCCAATATACGTAACTACAGGGAATTTTTCGTGATTCTGAAAAATTCTGTAAAAAACTCCAGTTGATAACCATGCAAAAATAAGCCTAAAACGAAGTAAACCTTAGCGGTAACTAACAAGAAACTTTTGACAGAAAAATCCAAAGAATTCAAAATTATTCAGGTGGGGCCCACTTCAACAACAAGCTGAAGTTAGAAAACAGTTCAAAATGGACGCGTGTTTACAAATCCCAAGTTTCAACTGCTGCTGTACGGGAAACCGCGTAAGAATTCATCTTGATTATTGCTGATATCAGTTAATCTTAACTTAATCTATAAATATAAAAAAAAGTTATTAAGCTTAATTTTCGCTTCAAGTTTTGCCGAAAGTTACGTATATTGGGCCTTTAAAGGAAATACATAGAGGGTGGTTGGGTGGTGCAGTGGATAGCGCACTTGCCTTTCACCAAGGTGGTCGGTGTTCGATTCCCAGACCGGACGTGAAAAGGTATGGGGTCACCTGCCCGACCACGTGGGTTTTCTCTGGGTACTCAGGTTTCCTCCCACAGTAAGACCCCTCGCGCGCTAACATCCGGGCCAACAAGAGTGATTAATATAACTTGTATAACTTGTTTCATAATTGTTGTAAAATAAATAAAGTTTATAATTAAAGGAAATACTGTCAAACTTCGTTATCTCGAAGTTTGGGGATACCATGAGAAAACTTCGAGTTATCTGAGTATTCGAGTTAAGCAATTTGATATAAGCATATTTTAATTCCAAGCAAAGGGATTGGGAACACGTTGAGTTAAGTAAGATTGACTGTATAGTGCTAAGCTGGGCCGGAGCTGAAGGAATACTTCGATTTAAACAGGGTCTTCGAGTTAAATGAGATCTCATTTTTCGCAGGGTATAGTTTAAATTATAAGGATTAACTTGAATCCATTTTTTATGTTATGGGGTTATAACATAAATAACCGGAGTGTACTCTCATAATAAACTGCTTCGCTTCGCGGTTTATTTAGAGTACACTCCGGGTTTTTGTGTTTTACCTCCATAAAATAAAAAAATAGATTCAAGTTAATCCGTAAATCAAACATAAAATTCCCTGGGAAGTTACAAGAAAAAAAATGATTTGATTATATAATGTTTCACCTACATTGTGAAAAGGCCGCAAAATGTAGAGACTGGCCCCGGTTTCATCAACGTTCCTTAACTTAAGGAAATTCCTTAACTTAAAAACCTCCATAGGAAAGCATTACATAATTTAAGGGGAAAACCCTTAGCCAAGGAACTTTCCTTAACTTCTGTAATGCTTTCCTATGGAGATTTTTAAGTTAAGGAATTTCCTTAAATTGATGAAACCGGGGCCTGGAACCATACTAGAATGATTCTAATCATAAAGGTGTTTGTGGTGGGCATAAGTGAGTCGTATTGTCGCCAATCGAGGTTCACTGTAACCTTTAACAAGGAATTTATTTTGGTACAATTTACATGCAATGCTATTTGTAAATCAATTATCCACTGTGAATAAGCTGCTTCATTAACGACACCATGTAAAATTTAGGTCAAATCTAATTTATTTCTCGTCCTCATATAGAGAACTCGAGGAAATGATAACAAAACCGCAACGCATAAACTTACTGCTGGGCATATGATAAGACAACTCAAAGGGGAGACATAATGGTGCAGTGGAGTATTTTCTTTCTTTTATATGTTGTATCTACAATGGACCCGTGATAATCCGGACACTTTCGTTCCCAGTGTGAACCGTCCAGTTTACTAGTTTTCAGGACTGCCGAATTTTGTTTACCAGGTCAAAAATGTGTCGCGCAAGAGTTATTTCCCTTGACTATATACACTGCAAGACGTTTAAATAATACTGCATAAATAAATTTGTGTCTTTTTGTAAATATAAATATTTACATATGTTTTCTAATATAGCGATATTCTGTACAGCTATCGACACAGGTGACTTGCCCTTTTTTCCCTCCGCGTGGATTAAAAAATCGTCCGAATTATTGCGGGAATTTTGCTAATGGAAAGTACGTTACGTTCCAAAAATGGAATTTCGGAAATGGAATCCGAATTTCCGGACTAATGAGAACAAATAACGTGACGGAAATCCGTTTCCGTGCATTTCCGTCCGGATTGTGAGTTTTCCGGACTATCGGCGTCCGGATTATCGAGGGTCCACTGTAAACAAATTCTTACTTCTTATTTCTGGTATTTATTTGGTATACCACAAGGTGACATGTTAACTGCACTGCTGTTTTCAAATCATTTTTCATGAATTCACTAACTTGTCTTATATTTTTCATGATAGGCAGTGGCGGTTTACTTAGTTAAAGTTCTACGTTATTTGTAAACATTGTCTTCGGATCGGAAAGTATGATGAAGTAACAAGGTACTTATCGTACTTGTCATCGAAACGTCACATAAAAACATATTTTGGTTGTGTAAAATAATCTTTACATAAACGTTCTACGTTCCATTTTTTTTGTAAATTATATGTGCTTACTTCGTATTTCTAGTACAACTCATGTATTTCGTTACATCACAATGCTGATTTTATCTTCAATAACGTTTGTGAGCTCTTATAAACATTTTTTAGTGAATTCGTCATCATATATCTCTTTCTTTCAAGTTATTATTGAAATGTCATTTATTAAATATCGAAGTAGATATTACGTTAATTAGTGGTTCTAAAAACGCCTTCTTTTTCTTGTATAAATCAATACACTGTATACACTTCTGGTTTTCTCTCATTTTAATTGTCCACTTTGTGCTTCCATAAGAATAAAACGAAGTAGATATTACGTTATTTAGTGGTTCTGAAACCCCATTTTTTTCTGTTTAAGTTTATATGTATTTCTGGTTTGCTTTAATTTCAGAGCCCACGATGTGCTTCCACATTAATAAAACGGATAATGAGACAATAGATGGACACTTCTTGTGCCCGATGACCAACGATTCTAAAGAAGAAACCAAATGCTGTGGGGAAACAGACGAACAATACTGTTGTAAAACGGTTGTAGTTGGTGGTCGGAAACCACCGGCACATGACGAAACGACGTAAGTATAGCTTCTAATCGGGAACTGTCGGGTCTTTCCGTAACCAGAAACATGATTTCTCGTTTACGGAAATTGCCGACAGTACCCGATTGGCATAGTACCATTGTAAGGCTTGGATAGCAAAGTCTTTTATGCTGATAGAAAAAAAAGGGTTCAACGAACCCTATGTGTGGAGATATTGAGAATCCATATGAAGAGCAAGGCCCCGGTTTCACCAGCGTTCCTAAACTAAAGGAAATGTCTTAGCCTAAAAAGCCTCCAGATGAAAACATTACAGAAGTTACGAGATAATCTGAAATGAAGGAGATTTCCTTAAATTCCGAAATGCTTTCTTCTGGATATTTGTAAGTTTAGGAATTTCCTAAAGGTAAGGAACGCTGACGATACCGTGGTCTGACTGTTTATGTGGCTTCTTGATTTCTCCACCCTAGGGGCTGTAACAGAATATACTTTCAAAATCATCAAAAATCGCGCTAAAAAGATGAATACAGCTGTATCTATCACTAAATTTAAAAGGTGCAGGATATGTGTGTTACGTCATCTTGTAAACTGATTTTGTTATTTACAAAAATAAGTTTTTGTAAACATAATGTCATCAAGAGAAAAAAGTGCATTTACTATTTTTGATGCCGCAGTCCAACAGTTAAGAGACAAAATAATTGATCAGACTTGAAAACAACTCATGAAGACGGTTAAATATACGATGATATGCACCAATGTCCCTCTAACCCCTGCCTTGTGTTTCTGTATCTCTGTTTCAGGATGCTGTTTATGTTGATTCCCCTCTTCCTCATCCCAATAAGTCTTTGTCTGATTCTATACTGTTGCTGTTGCCAACGTAGACCGGAAGTGCATTCTGGGAAATTAGTATGGATTCGGAAATCTAATAAAAAAGAAAGTGAGTACTCCAACACAACCCCTTAACGAACTCCATCGAAATAACGAAATTAACATACTCCTACACTTATTTCTTACACGACAGACACGCCTTTAAATAAAAAAAACATGTTAATTAGACGTTTAAAATAACACCAACCAACACCAGTCGTTAAATTTAAATAGAGTAGTATTCCAGCACACATGGCTGTATACACAAGAGCCTGAGACTTTGTTACAGCTAGTTTTGAGTAGTATTCCAGAACACATGGCAGAATTTGTTACAGCTACTTATGGACCTAAGCTAGAGTGTTTAGAGTAATTTTACACGTTTGGGAGGAGGGGGTGGGGGGGGGGGGAGGTAGATCAATTTGGGCATCCGACACAAAAAAAATCTGGTTCGTCCTTACTGACCAAAGCTGATAAAAATTGCATACATTCTTGTTTGAAATACCCAATGTTAAGTTAAGGAGTCGAAAGAGGCGGCAGATGCCATACTAACGACCATTTTCTGTTTTATTTTACGATTTCGAATGCTATTTTTTCTGTATTATTTTCTAGATTATCCTTTCCTTTTACATATACGATGAATCATTTTATAAGCCGTGTAACACAAGGTGTTGGACATTTTCAACAAACATATTTTTCTGACCGTTTTACTAATGTGATAACACTTGGGCTAAATTATTTATCCGTCGTGAAATGTATCTATACACATTTTGCACACGTGCCCACTAAGACGACAGTTAAACACTTATTCACTCTCCTGTAAAGAGTTTATATTGAACATCACTAACCCCCATCATTAATGCTCAATAAAATCAAGTTAAATGTACATAAAAGTTAAATATTAATTAGTAATGTTACAATTTCCTTTCATTCTCTTTACTACCCTCTAGTAATTGGTCCTTTGACAGAAATGTTTGGATCTTAAACCGATCTCTGGAGAATTTGTACGAACGCACCCGATGTAATTTTACGCCATTTCCATAATTATTTAATCCAAACAGTACACCAGCACAATGAAATGACTCATGAACAACGTTTATCATTTGAAGACACTTAACATAATGTGCGTCCGAAGTGACACTCAAGTCATAAAGGTTTGGAAATAGGAAAGATATAATGTAACTGTTGTACTAACAACAAATCAAGTTAGATTTCTCCAGCTTCCTGCAAGCAAAGGACACCTAAGATAGTCCCCAACTCCCCATCGTCCGAAACCCACGTGACATTGCCCTTTAATACGTTTGTGTCCGGGATACAAACGTAAGGACAGTGTCACGTGCGTTTCCAACGATGCCAGGTCCCAGGACACTCATATTAGACTCCCGAGAAGGTCCTTCAAACACTCAAATACTTTTGAGTCGATCCCTGTATGATCTTTCCGAATTCTGTTATGGAGGAAGCGAGAGAGAAATTAACGATTTCTGATACATATTTTATAGGCAGTATAATTTTAGGGCTTTTTAATGAGACTATTAAAAGTTTGGATCTGCATTGTGCTACCAGTACACTATTTCCTATCCAAATGTGTAATTGTCCTATTATCTTTGACATAAGCGGCCATTACATTCACGCTTCTAGACCGTAATTGTTTTATTGTTTTATCCTCGAACCGTCCTAAGCGACCCCATAATTAAATCATACCACCAAAGATTCACTAATTCAGAGAACTGCGATCTGTGGGCGATTTCCTTTAAATTGGTTTAACATTAACTGGGATTATACTGTATATCCTCGTAGATACCTTATTGACTTAAATTGTGCGTACTTTGTTGAATGTTAATGTCTTAGATAAATACAGTCCGTTGGTACCTTTTTCATTTAATCTATTTCGTATCATTTTAAACACGAAAATGTATTCTGTAATTTCTGTTGGATCTAATACAAATGACAAGTTTAGTATATTACAGTAAAGATATTACTTGGCGTTTTGCTGCGATGTAAAATTTCAAGTGTGCAGATGTGTACTCATATACATGTATGTCTTATTATATAATACATGTATACAATAGTGTCTAAAATATTATTATTATATTAATCTTCTGTTTAAATTTTTACTTGTAAGGAAAATTTATGTATATTTGATATGTTTGATGACATTTCTGTTATGAAAAAATGGCATGGTTGTTTCATACACCAATATTTTTTGCTAAAGAACTTTTTTGAAAACATCTCTTTCCTTTGAAAAGTGGGTCAGTTATGATGTAGTTGTCTACAAACAGCCGAAACCAGTTCGCTTAGCATTGATAATTTGTATCGATAACGTCAGCTGTTCAAATTTTTAAGATATTGCATGCACTTATATTGATGGGCAGACGACTTGCCAAACTCCTTGTCGGAATCGGAAATAGGTCCCAAAAGATTATATTTTAGAGGTTTTTCAGGCTCGTATTCATAAACATTCGTTACTTTAAGGATTTTTTTAACTTAAAAATCTCCATAACAAAGCATTACAAAAGTTAAAGGGACAACCTTAGTTCAAGGAGCTGTCGATATCTTAACTTCTATGAAGTGTGCTACGGACAATTTTTAAGTAAAGGCATGTCCTTAAGGTAATGATCATTGGTGAAACCAGGGCCTGATCATCTGTTTCTAATTTCGGCTTTTAGGTCCACATTGATTCCTTGATTTTCCAAAATTTCCAATTATTCCTGCTTCCATGATTGGATTATTATTGGTGGTATGGTCAGTAATTGCTGGAATGTACTATTGTTTAGATTATGTCCCTCGTAATACGGCAACCAAAGGCTGTATCACATTGTATCATTAATATTTCACAATCCGCTTGTAAGAAGGATGCGCATACCACCAGAAACCTGATTACACATCAACTACATACAGAGACATCATCGATATCCATGTGTTCGCTCACATACGTTCTCTACAACCCTGGAATATGTCATGGCAAAACTGAAGGCTTTGTGTGCGCCACGTTCATGATGAGGCAAGAAGACTGGTTCGACCTATGATGTACAATGTACATAAACAAATATCGTGGTAATATAGCGGAAAAAAAGGTACCAGGCTTTGGATTCGGTTAAGGCCCCTTTGTAATCTTCAAAAGTCAGGCATCAGCCTAGCGAGCTGTCAGCTTGTTTTTACCCGAACAAGTCTGCAGTTTTGCCATGACATACTCCAGGGGTGAAGAGAGCGTAGGTGAGTGTAACCCCTGGATATCGAGGATAATACAGAGTATAGTTCCTCTATATACAACTTTAAATACAGATACTTTCATTGCACCACGTTCATTCTGATAAAAATGCAGATCCTTATTCTTAATCTGTAACATAAGGATCTGACAACCTCCAATAAAAGGCAATATCCGGGTCACCTTTATAGCCTCTTTACTGTAAACCCTAGAAAATTGTCTAATCGATGATATTTGACATTTTTTAACTGTAGCAAGTCATTTCATCATAACATGCACATAAGTATGTTGTGACGAAATTAATACATGCACGTAAAGGATTATGCAAGCTTTTCCGCCTACAGATATATTCTCATTCAAGATTCTAGAAGCTTTATATTATTAACGAATACAAACGTTTACCAGAACATGATTCTATGTGTGCACAGAACAAAGGAGCAACAATTGATCTATATTTCAATCAGATTGCATCAAGTTGAAATTTAAGGGAACTTCAGCATATTATGGAATGTTTTTAATTAAAGGCCCAATATACGTAACTTTCGACAAAACTTGAAGCGAAAATCAAGCCTAATAACTTACTATATTTATAGATTTAGTTAAGAATAACTGATATCAGCAATATTCAATGGAGTCCTACACGGTAATCGGTACAGCAGCAGTTGAAACACGGTATTTGTAAACACGCGTCCATTTTGAACTGTCTTCTACCAGCGGTTTGTTGTTGAAGTGGGCCCCACCTGAATTATTTTCAATTCTTTGGATTTTTCTGCAAAGAGTTTCTTGTTAGTTACCGCTCAGGTTAACTTCGTTTTAGACTTATTTTTGTATGGTTATCAACTGGATTTTCTTTCATAATTTTTCAGAATCCTGAAAGATTTCCTGAAGTTACGTATATTGGGCCTTTAAAATATATACTTTTTCTCCGCGAATGATATACGGTTTATTGTTTCCTAATATAGAAAAAATTTAAAAATCCATCCCCACAAAACGATCTTAAAGGCTGCAAACCGGGAAGGAAAGAAAATGTACCCATAAACAGTTTGGGTTATACAGTATATATGATACTTTACAGTGTAATTGATGTTAGTTTCATATAGAATTGATTTTTTTTTATTTCAAACAGTTTATATGACGGAGGGTGGATTGAATCCAACGGAACAGCCAGATACTGAACTTATAGGATTTACTGAACGTGTGGAAGGAGAGAACGGCACAGGTAAGTTCTGAACGAGAGGAATGTGAGAACGACAAAAGCAGGTTCTGAACGAGTGAAGGTCGAGAACGGTACAGGTAAGTTCTGAACGAGTGCAATGTGAGAATGACACAAGTAACTTCTGGTGGAAGGTGAGAAGGACACCGGTAAGTTCTGAACGAGTGGCGGGTAAGAACGATACAGGTAAGTCATGAACGAGTGACGTTGAGAACGGTACAGTTAAGTTCTGAACGCAAGGAATGTGAGAACGACAAAAGCAGGTTCTGAACGAGTGAAGGTCGAGAACGGTACAGGTAAGTTATGAACGAGTGGTGGTTGAGAACGACACAGGTAAGTTATGAAATAGTGGCGGTTGAGAACGGAACATGTTAAGTTCTGAACGAGTGGCGGTTGAGAACGGAACAAGTAATTTCTGAACGAGTAGGTAAGAAGGACACAGTTAAGTTCTGAACGAGTGGCGGGTAAGAACGACACAGGTAAGTTCTGAACGAGTGGCGGTTGAGAACGGAACAGGTAAGTTATGAACGAGTGGCGGTTGAGAACGGAACAGGTTAAGTTCTGAACGAGTGGAAGGAGAAAACATCACAGATAATTATGTTAGGTTTCAAAACGGTTGCTATAGTTACAGCTAGACACTTTACAAGCCACATAAATATCAAAGTACTTTTCAAGAGGTAATTTTACCATAAATTCAGGGTTAATGTGCAGTTTAACATGTTGATGAGAATAACAATGAATCATTGATTGCTTATTAAGGAAACAAAATTATTTATACAATGTCATGTTCTTAGGTAAGGGTAAATAATCAATATCTTGTTTGTAATGTTAATACCGTTAATAGAATACGCCTAGCTGGCACGACATATATAAATTACGGTCTGACATCATCAGATGTTAAGCTCCTGGTAATAATGGTATTATACATCACGATATATGTGTATTCATTGTTGTTGTTTTAATATGCAATGTTTATGCAATATCCACGTGACATGGAACTGAAACAGCAGAAACAATGGCGGCCATTTTAAGAATTGAGTACCGATAAAAAGGACAAAAAATACACATATAATATACATAAATATGTATACAACGTACAAAAAATTAACTCAAGTTAGAGTAATCCAGATTTTGGAAATTATAAACATATTAAAACACGAACTTTATACATGTAGCATGAGGCGATTAGCAAACCGAAGTCGGCAATGCCAATCAGTAAATCGTGCTATTTTAGAACCGTTGCTTTTAAAGTGTTCCCCGTTAAATATCCAATGGTACTGTTCAATTTGAAATTATTCAATATTTCAAAATTATGATGTTCAGTGAATTTCCATTACATTCTGTAATGGGCCGCGGCCTATATATGTAAATACTTTTTATATACTGACAGAAACTCAAGCAACTGTGATTATACATCCTCCATATCCAGGGGTTACGATCACCTACGCTCTCTCTTCAGTTTTGCCATGACATATTCTAGGGGTGGAAAGGACGTAAGTGATCGTAGTCCCTGGATATCGAGGATGTGGATTATAGGGCTAGTGCAAATCCTAAGACGAATTTTGTCAATTCTTTCCACCGGTTTTCTTTCCTCCCAGGCTTCATATTTTAGGCCCTTTCCAACCTTTTGGCCCCTTGCATCACTGAGGAGTCCCAGGAGGACGAAACAGCTGTATGATGCAGTTTAATTCATTTTTTCGGCTTACTGTATCTATAACGCAATTTAAAAGGTGCTATGTGTGTTATCACTGACGAGTCAAAAAAGGACAAAACAGCTGTATGGTACAGTTTAGTTCATTATTTGGGTCGACTTTCTCTTATTCTAAATTATAAAAAAGCCAGAGAATACCAAAGCGTCAACGAAACCATAATCCGAACTCAAAATCGATTAAACTAGGGGCAAATTAGAAACAAAAGAAAGATTTACATGGAGACTCTCGTAAAAGCACAAGAGAATAAGACCAGGTGTTCCGGAAGAGTAAGCGTCTTCTGCTCCATCGACGACACCCGCCATGTAAATCTTGGTCACATCCAAGTCAGCATCAATCCTCAAAATGAGAACCGAGTCATCATTTTCATCACAACAAGAAAACACTAACAAGCAAACAAACAATGATATTCTCTTGTGTCTGTGTATTGTAAAATCCTTTGAATGACGTCATGTCGGCGTATAATGAAAAATGTTTTTATTTTTAGATCAAGTCCACCATCGAAGCTCAAATGACGTAAGCAAACCCGGAAACACTGAGGAGGAGGGTACAAAAACTCACGTAGCCCATTCAGGGCAGGAGATGACTGTGCCTTTAATCAATATACAGGCCAGTACACCAGGTAAGTTGGTGCCAGGACAGAGTTTATCAGCTGCGTTAACGTGACTGCATGTATACATTTTAAAGTACGGAAGCCTATAAGGGTCAATCAAGTCAATAAAAATATTGAAAATAAAACTCGAAATAATGTTTTGTCGTTTATTCAACAGAATTATTTTTATTGACCTAACCCTTATAGAGTTCCGTATTAAAGGAACAATTTAATAAACAATTTTTAGATTCAACTGGAATCGAAAATACTTGTATCTAGACGTACTGAAGTATAATGAAATATATTGTGTTTTGTTTTTATTTGTTTGTTTTTTCGTTTTTCTTTTCTTGCCTATTAATAATCTTTGCCTGCTTGCAAGATGTAGTGTCTATATAAGGATAATGTTATCTTGTTGAAATTGAATGAGAGTAAAAAAGACAATATATATTAGTTTTGTCATCAGAAAATGTCATTTATTTTCATAATGTTCCATGTTCCTTACGTTTTAGCTATTTTACTGACATAACGAATTTTGACCTACAAAAGAGATTCTGTTTATCTGCAATTTACACTTACAATAATTATAATGTGTTATTTTCATTGTTATAGATCAGGAACAGTGACGTCATTTCTGATCTTAAAAGGAAAACAACTATATTCAGAAAGACACATACATTCTTCCGACCAGGAGACGAAGTCCTTTTAACTGTGAAAAAGTTCTTTTTAAGTGTTAATGGAAAATCAATTTTCAAAACAGGAGGGACTTTCGTAGGAGTAGAATGATATGGTCTTCACAGCGGTTGTTGAGTGATGTTGGTAATATGCAGATTTAATACTGATGTATTCAATTACAAACATTTTTTAAATGTTTTACTGTGATGTAGTTTGATAACAAAGGTATGCAATGCATCATGTTTCAAGACGTTACGGTAACAATATGAGTTCCAGCCAGCAACTCAGAAACAATAAAACAAGAAATTGTCATTTCAAATGGTTGAAAAGACCAGAAAAAAATCTAATTTAATATCGCCCCGTTGACAAGTCTTATTTAAGACCCAATTAAAGGTTATGCCTTTTGGATAAAATGAGCATACACTTTAGTTTTCAAAATAATCGCTAACTTTCATGTAGTCATCAGTTGTTGACTGAGGTTGAGGGCAACAGATCATATGTTGCCCTAAATCCAGGTCGACAATTGTTTTGTTATACCTCCAAAACTGTAACGTTGTAATTGTTTTGTGATGTCATAGCTGGCAACAGTCTATTTTCACAGTACTTCCGCCCGATGACTAAACAGTTCGTTTGTAGCTTCCTTTTTAAAAAACATAGATTGTATAGGATCTATTTGATAGCCTAAGGGGTATAACAAACCAAATTCTTGTTGAGAAATTCACTGAAATTTACAAAGTATCATAATTATCGGAGTTAAACATTTTGAAAACTGAAGATCAACTGACTCCAAGACCTGATGCGATGCGTGCGTCATTCGAATGGAATTTTCATTGTACCTTTGAAAATTGATTTTTATTCTTTAATGACTACTCTTTATTAAATGAAAAAAGTGTATATATTTCCTTCGAAAGGTGTAGCAACTAAAATGTTCAGAAGAATGAAAAACATTAGATTATTGAAAACATTAAGATTTCATAATCAAAACAAATCGTGTTATTTTATTTTCTGTAGATGATATTTCGACTTTTAAAAGTACAGCTTTTCAATTTTGTTTTCAACAGAGTTTCAATTTTATCGGTATAAGCACTGCCAATGCGTCATGTTAAGCATACATTTTTACGACATTTTTAATTCTTGTGTCTTATCCATATTTGTACCATATATATGCAAATGTTTTTCTTGAATTATTTTTCCATGTATGAGCGTGTCTATTAGACTACGTGATGTTACATGTCTTTTCAGTAAACACTTGTCTTCACTGTATAATCTTTATCGCATACTTTCCACATCTCACAATAGAAAATTGTGGGTAACAAACCCCTGTTATCGCAGTCCACTGCACAGGAAATCCCCTTTCTTAGTCGATCATGATGAAAACTACCTTGTACTTGGCCATGATAAGTTCTTACTGATACAAGATGACGTAACACACACATGATGCATCTTTTGAATGTAGTAATAGATACATTATGCCGAAAAAAATAAATTAAACTGCATCATACAGATGTTTCCTAGGACTCTTCGGTGATGCCAGTGGCCAAAAGGTAGGAATCCAAAATTTCTAAACTAATGTAGAAGCAGAAGGATCAGGCACGTAAAACTCGTTTAATTTATGAATTTAGAATGAAAATTAAACTAGTTCTGTATAATTTCAACTACTACTCAAATGAGATTTACTGTGGCTATGGAGGCTCCAGCAAACCTCGGGGACTAACAAAATCCACCAGCAGAGTCCCACCCCACTTAAATTGATCTACAGGTAAAGTAAGTGTACCTGGACTGTCCAGGTAAGCTTTTTTACTCATTCATTGTATGTGTTTAAGGTGGGAATGATGCAGTAAGTCAGTTATGGCATTATTTTTTGTCACTCGGGACTTATTACACACACGCTATCACTCGTCATAAACCCCATGTTACTAAATAAAACATGCCCTAACCTGTATATATATTTCCCTCAAAGCCATAATAAGTTATCTCACTTATTTGGTACACCGTCAAGGTTCTAATTCGTTAACAGTATTAAGTTAACATTGGTGAGTTTTATCCTGGACGTTATGTCATTTTTCAATCTTTTAATTATAACTGCTTAAAATAAGGTTTTTTTATTTCATTTTTCAATGTTACGTCATGATTAAAAGCAATAGTTTCTCAGAATTGGCTCCAGTTTCATCAGCGTTCCTTAACGGAGAAAAATACTTAGCTTAACAATCTACGTATGGAAGCATTTCAGAATCCAAGGAACGTTCTTTAATTTTTGATATACTTTCCTATCGGGATTTTTAAGGTAATGAATTCCCTTAGGTTAATTCTTCGTAACGTGGATTAAACCGGAGCCAGAGATAGTGATAATTCTATTTTCGAGAAAAACAAATTACTTTGCAGAAGTATCATAGGGTAATTGGAACGCCCATATTCATCATGGTTGATTTTCATCTTATCTAGCTTTTCAAATTATAAAAGAGATTTGGTAGACTTTGGTTATTTAAACAAGTTAAAATTAATTAAGCCCAGCTAGGTGAATACGATGACCAACTATGCACGAAGACCATGCAGGCATGCCATGGTGTACACTGTAATGCAAATATTTTGAAATCAAGGAATTGATTGGGCTGACCTTGAAAACATGGTTTATCAGATGAGATTTTATAACCTATATTCTTGTTTTATTATATCACCGCTATGTTATTTATTGTTAAAAATCTGTCACATTAATCCAGTCACCACAACTCCCATTGTTGCACAGTAGAGAAACATAAGGTTACATTGTAACGGAGCAGACTGTTTGATAGTAGAGGAACACACTGCTTGGTAGTAGAGGAACACACTGTTGGATAGCCCAAGGAACACACTGTTGGATAGTAAAAGAACACACTGTTTGATAGTAGAGGAACACACTGTTTGATAGTAGAGGAACACACCGTTTGATAGTAGAGGAACACACTGTTGGATAGTAGAGGAACACACTGTTAGAGAGTAGAGGAACACACTGTTGGGCAGTAGAGGAACACACTTTTAGATAGTAGAGGAACACACCGTTTGATAGTAGAGGAACACATTGTTGGATATTCGAGGAACACACTGTTTGATAGTAGAGGAACACACTGTTGGATAGTAGAGGAACACACAGTTGAATAGTAGTGGAACACATGTACACTGTTTGATAGTAGAGGAACACACCGTTGGATAGTAGAGGAACACACTGTTGGATAGTAGAGGAACACACTGTTTGATAGTAGAGGAACACGCTGTTTGATAGTAGAGGAACACGCTGTTTGATAGTAGAGGAACACACTGTTGGATATTAGAGGAACACACTGTTGGATAGTAGATGAACACACCGTTGGATAGTAGAGGAACACACCGATGGAAAGTAGAGGAACACATTGTTGGATAGTGGAGGAACACACTGTTGGATAGTAGAGGAACACACTGTTAGATAGTAGAGGAACACACTGTTTGATAGTAGAGGAACACACTGATGGAAAGAAGAGGAACACACTGTTTGATAGTAGAGGAACACACTGTTTGATAGTAGAGGAACAGACCGTTGGATAGTAGTTGATAGTAGAGGAACACACTGTTGGATAGTAGAGGAACACACTGTTAGAGAGTAGAGGAACACACTGTTGGGCAGTAGAGGAACACACTTTTAGATAGTAGAGGAACACACCGTTTGATAGTAGAGGAACACATTGTTGGATATTCGAGGAACACACTGTTTGATAGTAGAGGAACACACTGTTGGATAGTAGAGGAACACACAGTTGAATAGTAGTGGAACACATGTACACTGTTTGATAGTAGAGGAACACACCGTTGGATAGTAGAGGAACACACTGTTGGATAGTAGAGGAACACACTGTTTGATAGTAGAGGAACACGCTGTTTGATAGTAGAGGAACACGCTGTTTGATAGTAGAGGAACACACTGTTGGATATTAGAGGAACACACTGTTGGATAGTAGATGAACACACCGTTGGATAGTAGAGGAACACACCGATGGAAAGTAGAGGAACACATTGTTGGATAGTGGAGGAACACACTGTTGGATAGTAGAGGAACACACTGTTAGATAGTAGAGGAACACACTGTTTGATAGTAGAGGAACACACTGATGGAAAGAAGAGGAACACACTGTTTGATAGTAGAGGAACACACTGTTTGATAGTAGAGGAACAGACCGTTGGATAGTAGAGGGTAGTAGAGGAACACACTGTTAGAAAGTAGAGGAACACACTTAAATTAAGCAGAGGAACACACTGTTTGATAGTAAAGGTTCACACTGTTAGATAGTAGAGGAACACACCGTTTGATAGTAGAGGAACACACTGTTAGATATTAGAGGAACACACTGTTTGATAGTAGAGGAACACACTGTTATAGTAGAGGAACACATTGATGGAAAGAAGAGGAACACACCGTTTGATAGTAGAGGAACACACTGTTTGATAGTAGAGGAACAGACCGTTGGATAGTAGAGGAACACACTGTTAGAAAGTAGAGGAACACACTGAAGGAAAGTAGAGGAACACACTGTTTGATAGTAGAGGTTCACACTGTTTGATAGTAGAGGAACACACCGTTTGATAGTAGAGGAACACACTGTTGGATATTAGAGGAACACACTGTTTGATAGTAGAGGAACACACTGTTTGATAGTAGAGGAACACACTGTTTAATTGGAAAGGAAACAGTGTAGGACAGTAAAAGAACACACTTTTAAATAATAAAGGAACACACTGTAAAACAGTAAAGGAACACATTGTTGGATAGTAGAGGTACATAATGTTAGATTGTAGAGGAACAGGTACGTTGTGACTGGATTATTGTAGAGGAACAGGTACGTTGTGACTGGATTATTGTAGAGGAACAGGTACGTTGTGACTGGATTATTGTAGAGGAACAGGTACGTTGTGACTGGATTATTGTAGAGGAACAGGTACGTTGTGACTGGATTAGTGTAGAGGAACAGGTACGTTATGACTGGATTATTGTAGCGTTTCACTGTAATTAAGACTCTTTCCTATGCAAGGTATATCTGTTCGTGGCGTGTTCATGTTTCAGATTATCCATGTCTTTGTCTAATACTCTGCCTTTTTCTTAAAACAGCATGTATATATATGTGTGTGTGTGTGTTTTATTTTCAACATCATGCTTTGATTTACTCTTCGTTAAACTGAACAATGGTGTGTACAGCATGAAAAACAACACAACATTTAGAAAGTAATGTGTATGTGTTTTTAAATAATCCTCAAGTAGATTAATAATATATTTTATCATGTTTTGCGAAAACTTCAAAGTTCGCTGTCTTAATACTTTAAATTCCAATTTCTAGACTTCCTGAAATGATAGAACTCAACAGCTCACTAGATCCAATGACTTTGTTATTGTTATTGTACCAGTAGCACAGTCTAGCGCCAGCTATGTTTGAGTTTTACTTTGTCAGTAAATCTTAGTGAATTTATCACAATTTAATGAATCAATAATCATCTTTTTTCCCCAAAAATATGTTGAATGTTACGGAGTATGAATCCATATAATTAACCGTTCTTTGTTAATAAAGGACAGGCTAGATATGGATAATTTCTAAGGGGGGGGGGGGGTGTTGTTATTGTATACATTTGAAATCAAAAGAAAATATCGATAAAACGTTCATAGAATATCACAACCGTTAACTTTGTTTTGCCACGGACATCTGTACATGTAAGCAAGTTTCCAAATCTTATGTAAGGACGGTGTAGCCTCAGGACCATCCATTATGTTTTCTTTTAGGGAACTTATACTTTCACTCATCAAGGACAGGGATATCCGCACTTTTACCGGTGTGATATTTTCTTATTCCACCCTAGGGTTGAGACAAGCTACACGTGTTTTTTGCACGTTCTCAACAATTGTGTGACGTCATAAAAATAATGACATGACGTCACGGCAATAATACAATGACGTCACGTCGACAACTTAATCACATCACCTCAACATTGTCTTGCATTGATGCAGCGTCAATATTAGATAAATATTATGAAGTTTAACAGGGTAAGAGAAAAATAATCATTCACCCCCTTGGTATTGAGACTGAGGATCTCAACCTTCGGGATACGATTCTTGAGCTACCAAACTCTCGGCAAGCCTAGTGTTTGACAACTTAGTACTATTATCCCATCGGTTGAGATTCCAATGTCTCACCCCTAAGGGAGTAAAAGATTCTTTTAATCTTTCCCAGTCATGCCGTCAATCATGTTCCGTTTTTAATTGTTGTATTGATTTTAAGATCCATATTTGTCCTCGTGTTTTGACACTGTCTGTTGATCGATTCCCTGTATGATAATAACTTAAATCAAATATCATTGTCCATCTGTAACATTACACCTATTGTGGAAAACATTGCAACTAAAGGATTAGATTATTTGTTTAATGATAATGCTGCTGTGCTACAGAAAACAGACACCATTACTACTTTGAAATATTGTTTTGTATCAGTAACGAGAACGTTATGTGGTTCGTGTACAAGTACACCTGAACAGGTAAATGTATTAATTATTGATTTGGTCTTGCGAATCCTTTTCATCATAACTATCAAGCGTAAAAAGTATCAAAGGTCTTCATTTCAATCAATAGTTTTTCTCATATTTATCTCCACATGACAATACATGCTGTCAGCGACCAATAATTGTCGTATTGTGTGGTCTTACTAGAGTGTAACTTACTATTGTTTTGCAATATGTCGCTCAACAGACCTGAAATAAAGGTAATGTATATTGGTTGACAATTCAATATCTAAATCAAAACATCATTTTATCAAGATTCAAAGTTTAACATTTAGCATTCTTATTGTCTTTCTGTCAAATGCAGCAAAGCTGCTAGACATCAAATATTTTAATTAAAGTCACGATTAGCTGGATACCAATTAGGGATTCGCTGAATTAGTTTGTTAATGGCATACATTTTATCGTTGTTTTTTAGCAAAATGTTTTCAAGCTCAAATCTTCACATGAATTACTTAATAATTGGATACAAAATGCACATTTTTAAATGCACGTATCAATTTCAATGTCAGTTTCATGGATTGTAGTATTATATAATTTAAACAAGTATGTTAATATTTGTCCTGTTTATCTATTCTACAAACTAAGAAGGAAAACGACCACGTATCTCTATCCATTAGTGGTCAAATGATGAATAATAATTTCATTTTTATCACACCACACATCAGTATGTATGTATGGATTTACAAATATATCATTGCTCCTCAAGATGAGTTGATATTATATCATTATATTCACATTATTAGTTCCTAACTATACCATCCGTTTATGAATGGCAAGACTTAATCCCTGTATATCATTTCTTTGTTTAGATCTTAACAATTTGATAGTTGCGTATAGTTATTTACATATTTATCTTTTATCAAATTGCTACAGTGTAGTTATGTAGGTAGCCATTTTGTTTACATGCTATGCCTTAGGCAAACAAGCCCCGTCTCTAATTCCAAAACATTGTTTCGTACTGGTATAAATTATAATACCAATGCACCGTCTTCCAAAATACTAATCAAATTTTGTACGTCGATGAAGCAGAAGACGCTTACTCTTCCGGAACACCCGGTTTTATTATCTTGTACTTTTACAAGAGTCTCCATGTAAATCTTTCCTTTGTTCATATTTGCCTCTGGTTTAATCAATTTTGAGTTTCGATTATGATTTTGTTAACGCTTTGGTATTCTCTTATTCATTATAGATAGGTCATTTCCATTAAGTGTGTAACATTATTTAAAATTAAAATGATGTTGATATAGCATCAATAATATTGTAAACATAAAAATGTAATTTCTTTATTACTTAATCTCCATACAAACGATTAAAAATATCCTTTTCTATATGCTATGCGTATTGTGATTATTTATAATCATATCTGTCTTTTTCAAATATTGACATTTTTATTAATGTATTATGTATTAATCAATCGTCCCATGTGTTACTGATTAAATGTTTTTTTGATATCCAACAATAAAATTTTTCTATTATTTGCACATATTCGACTTTTATATTTCGCCGGGCAGATATTGAAATGAAACAATGTCTTTGCAGATAGTAATTTTGTGTTGCAACTCAAGTTTGCATTAATTTTGCAAATTATTTCCCTTCGGGAAACCCTTTCATAGTGTGCTCTGGCTTCTCAATGATACTGTAATCTTACATCGAATTTTGCCTGGATTTAATTGCAGGACCGGTTTTATCTTTATTGATTAAGGCTAACCTTCATAAAAAATATTACCATTCTTAGTACCACTAAATCAGGGCTACAGTACTAGCCTTATTGTAACACTGTATACTCCAGAAATGGAGTTAATGGGATTTGAATTTTGAATTACTCGACATTTCGTCTGATCAATCTTGAGCACCCCCTCCATATTCCATCTATCAAAACATTTGATTTTTCCATTCTTTACACTGCCATACCACATACTAAAAAGAAAGAACGTCTTCGGTCTCTCATTATTGAACTTTCTTTTCCAAGAAAAGTGGACGACGGTACAAACATTTGGTTGTGAGTTATCTTGAAATATAACTTGTGAAACAAACAGCTACTGCTAAATCAAAATATGCCGAGGGAGATCTGATACGAATGATTTGAGTTCCTGGGTGACAATATGGTTATTGAGTTTGGAGGAACCATTTGCCTACAGGCTGTTGATAATACCAAAGGAACAAACGGTGCCCCACTCTTAGCGGAATTGTTTTTACCACGACTTATTCCAGGGGATTAGAGAGCATAAGTGAGAGAAACCCCTGGACATCGAGGATGATGTTAAGTATAATAGTATCAGAAAAGAAGTTTCAATTCAACCGGACATCCATAACATTGTTACAAGGTTTATTTTAACGCAAATTATCAAAATTCAATCGGATAGCGCAAATTTGTACGCAGTCTCTAGATATGTTGCCGTCGGAAAAGCAACACTTTTGTCTCGCTTTCCTCCACTAACGTCGAAGGCGAAAGAAAAAAACCACTTTCATCATTTTGGGCAATACCAACCTATCCTTACTCTGTTGTCAGCATAATGCAATCTGATCGATTACTCAGCCGAGCATCTTAAGTATAGTTTTTGAAAGGAGGCTATAAAATCGCAAAGAAGACAACATTACACACGGGTGCAAGCATTTCCTGTTATGACGTACCCTTGTAGTAGACTAGGGACTATCAATAAAACCAAATTAACGAAGTGAAAGTTACCGTCAGATACGTTTTCCTTGACATGGAATCTTTGAACAAGACGTTTTGTGGACCAAATCGAATTTGATAAGCAATCAAAGCGTTTGAGGGATTTTACAACATAAAATGCAATATAGTAACCACTGCAAACTTCTGAAGATGACGTAACACACACATAATTATGCTGCACCTTTTAACTTTAGTAATAGATACAGCATGCCGTAGAAAATGAATTAAACTGCATCATACAGCTATTTCGTCCTCCTTGGACTCGTCAGTGATGCTAGGGGCCAAAAGGTGGGAATCCAAAATTTCTAAACTAATAAAAAAACAGAAGAGTCAGGTGCGTAAAACTCCTCTAATTTATGAATTTAGAAGTAAAATTAAACTAGTTCTGTATAATTTCAAATCGTGTACTACGAAAAGGTGTATATTATGTACCATGCCACTACTCAAATTAGTTTGACTGTGGCTATGGAGGCACCAGCAAACCTCGGGGACTAAAACATCCACCAACAGAGTCTGGTAAGTAGTCGCTTACTTAATGGATGCAAGTATTAAAGCGGATTCCAATAGGAGAAAGGGGTTGGAGAACAAAAAAAAACATCTTCACTTTGCAGAGCTACCTTTCTGCATCCTCTAGATTGATTCGATGATGCAACAGTTCACGTGCACACTTGTCGAAAAACTTGAACCAAGCACAACCATTCACCACTGACATTTGACTGATCAGCATACCGTTTTAAACAGTCCAATGAAAGAAGCTCTGTTGGCCTCCAAAATATGATCTAACACATGTGTAGCTGCTTCAACCTTTAAACGGACAACAGCCTATTTACGGTGGTGATCCAATACTTGTAGTCACCGAAATATTTGACCTCTTGATCAACTTCGCAAGCCAAGGGTGTACAATACGCTACTCTCCTTTTCAAGAGTAGCGTATTGTACACCCTTGGCTTGCGAAGTTGCTCTTGATAGGGTGTAAGAATTGTTCTAGCATGATTGTAAGCTACAACTATTTTGGATCTCTTGTCTTCTTGTCTTCTTTCTAAAATCACATCAGGGCCCAGTTGTTCAAAGCGTGATTAGCTTAATCACTATTTAGCGACATTTTTCAAACTTGAATAATTCTGTAAATATACAAGTTACAATCTCCGAACTTTGAATGTAATTTCATTTAATTAGGTATTTGATATCAGCAAAGTTGTAATGAAATTTGTGGTTTCTTTTTTAAGTTACAGGAAAATTAAAATTTGCACTTATCAATGATTAAGCTAATTTAATAATCATCTTTTGATCAACTGGGCCCAGGTGAAGTAGCACATAATAGTGTGATGCTAAAATCTGTCATAGTTCTCCATATATTCTTGTACACATGCTTTTCATTCCCAAAGTGGTCAATGGTGACGTTTGACCTTTATCCTTGAGCGATGCAATTTTTTCATGCAAGTGTTAAACTTAACAGTGTGATGATATAGTGCGAATATGAACTAAATCTATCAAGGGGCTCATAATATACATGTATTTTGGACATAAGTTTATATTACCAAAGTGGTCAATGGTGAGGTTTGACCTTTATCCTTAACCGATGAAAAATCCATGCAAGTGAAAAACTTTAGTGTGATGGTATAGTGAGAATATGAACTAAATCTATCAAAGGGCTCATAATATACATGTATTTTGGACATAAGCTTTATATTACCAAAGTGGTCAAAGCTGATCTTCAACCGTTGACCTTGACCAATGACCACCAATCTAATCAGGTTGAGAACTGTATAGGCTCCATATAGGCTAACTAAAAAATCAACAGCAAAATTGTCATAATTTGTTTTATTGATATAAATTTCAATTTGCCAATGACAAGAATTGTTTATTAAGTGAATAATTCATCAATGGCAAATTAATAACATCAAACTATCAAGAGAATTAATAACCCGCAGTATCTACAACCAACGTTATTAGTATGAAAATATGTGTGCAGTCGAATCTCATTTTCTCAAACTTGTATATCTCGAAGATCTTGTTTCATTGTATTTTGTTGATTCTGACCAAACTGACACAAACATTCAAACACATATAACTCAAATACTCTGATAATTTGTGAAGTTTTCTCGAGATCCCGTTGACTTTGAGATAACAATTTTTGACTGTATTTATGATTCATAACATCATATCAGATTTTAAAGGATAATTTAACATTCTACTTCATCAACTTTCAGTAACTTGAGATAAATTTCATGATTTCATTAACATATTTTGAAGACTGCTGACAAAGCTTTTCAACAGACATGAATGCTTTCCGTATTGACATCCCGACACATTTATTTAGTATTTAGCACTGCTGTTATAATAATAAGCATTATTAAAGCTTTTTGTATATGGACAAATAAATACTTTACTGAACAAAAAAAGGAGAAAAATATTTCTCTGTATGATATCCTCACTTTCATGAAATAATATTTAAACATTTTTTTTTTAAATAAAAAGTGAATACGTCGCAGATTTATCAAAAGTCAGTTAAATTTTACCAATCTCCCTCAAAATCTCCCAGCAATGCAGTTTCAGTTGCATTTCACGCACTTTCTCCCTCATTGGAAATATGGAATGAGGAAGATCTCCCTCATTGGAGGTTTTAGAGGTTAACACCTATGTGCCACCCTTGAAATGCTAACAGAGATCTCATATAATAAGGATGGGTAGGCAGATCTGGTTTTAACCCCACCACCCATCGTATATTAATACAGGTGCCTCGTACCTCTCCCATATGATGAATTATGGAATATCCCAAAGTTACAGAAGACATAAATCTGATAGTTTGGTGTTGAATTCCCAGAACTGATCAAAAGTTTCAGCTTGCTTTTTTGTTTACAATTTCCAGCTATTATAATATATGACCAACTCAAGTTAAGTGAACTTTACTAAACTTTAAAAGAAAACAATTATTTTACTTGCCCAATACAATACATATGGTGTGCTCAGCACTTAAGAAGTTTTAAATGTCAAAGATAATAAACGGTCTCGTAAACCTATTGTATATACTGTAAAAGCCAATATTTTCGGGCATGGAGTTTTTTCACTTAGTCAGCCTCCAAATTGATTGCAATGTGGAATTTTTTGCACTGCAGTCGTGCTATTTTGCACTGTGTACTTATAATACTGTTATACATTGTAGAGTTTGAGTATTGTTGAATATATTCGCAGAGATTTACCGGAAGTGATATAAGTGAAAGTTTTTACACTGCGAAAAATTCCACTTTAACAGTATTTAAATGTTGTTTAATTTCTCTAACACAATTTTATATCTCCTATTATAAAGATCATCCATATTATAAATCTGTCCTCCGTTTCGAAAATGGGATCATTAATAAAGGTGACAGGGTACAACATAACGCACTAGTCATTGAATCGCCACATCAAAACATTTATTGGTTGTGTGGAGTAATTTTCACATAAATCAGCCTGATTTGGTTTGGTTTTATTTTGTTTTACGTCCTATTAACAGCTACGGTCATTTAGGGACATGCCAGGTTTTGGAGGTGGAGGAAAGCCGGAGTACCTGGACAAAAACCATGACCTACAGTCAGTACCTGGCAACTGCCCCACGCTGGATTCAAACTTCCAACCCAGAGGTGGAGAACTAGTGGTAGAATGTTGGAACACCTTAACCACTTGGCCACCGCGGCCCCTCTTTTCAACCTGAAGAAATGTTCCAAAATACTCTATATATGGTTTCAATTCCAAAAAAATCAAAATCAAACTGGTCGTAGCTTAGTTTTCTAACATTTTTTTCACTAGCAATATTATTGTGACTCTTCCATGGTTTGATCCTTTTGTACCCATGTGATATCACAGACTTGTGCTATATGGTCCGACGGAAACACCACACTGGGGAGGGCTGTGTGTAAAACCACCTCCTCATGGTCAGGAGGGGGGACAACTTTTTCAACATTGAATTTATTGCTGTCTATGAAAATGTAGTCCAACATTTCGTGGAACTCCCCGACATAGTTAGTGTACTTGGGATATCCACACGCGCTCATCAGAGTTTGACTGTGGGAGAATGTCATGTCCTTCAGTACAGCTTCTTCCGACTTACCTGCAAGAAAAAAAGATTTTATAAAATTCATAATATCTTTATCTAATCTGGTCTTTTAACTCATCATTCACCCCTGAAATTTCATCAGGGCTCACGCTGTCGGTAGCCAATGTAGCCATTGGCTACTTTTAATTTTTATTGGCTACTAAAAATTCAAAGTGGCTACTCAATTGACTACAATGCTTAAAAAAAATTGGTGAAAAAAACCTGAAATTTTCGTCTCGAAATAAGTCTGTCTACTCCGTTGTGTATTGTCACCCGACAGGTACAGTGTACATAATCAGGGCCGTCACAGTCGAGCGCACGCTACATGACTGTGAGGAATTTGTCTTTGTTTAAGATGTCACACCAATTATAGCATGCTTTCCACAATTGTTGACGATATAATTTGTTTTGATGATATAACTGATTGTTTGTGGCATGGGGTCAGGTTAATTTGATAGCCAAATTAAGATACGAAAACACGGCTTGATCAGTTAGGTATACGTGGTTGTTTACGGTGTACATGCACCTGTCAGTGTGTGGATAACGGCTTCTTACATAAACATGTCGGCAGCACTGCCCCACCGGATTGTCATCACATCAATTTGAGGAAACTAGGTAAGTTTTAAAAGTTTTTAATGATGGTAAAAACAATAATGGGCATAGTGAATGGCTTCCCTGATACAAACATTTAACTAACCGGGGCGGCGACAGCACCGTGTTTTTCTGGAATGTATGGTGGGCTTTTAATTTAAAACAACCATGCTTCGGTAAACATTTAATTAGGAAAGGGGCCGCGGTGCAGTGCTTCATATAACTTTCTTGATATGGTGTTAATCAAATTATGTTTTCATTCGGTAGCTGTCGTTTGAACACAGCTAGTTCGTCGGCTTAGAGCTCGAGTAGCTTATGTCGCAGGAATGTAAACCATTGTAACAGATAGTACAAACCAGTAAAAAAATACATGTAATTAGATGAAAATAGTCTTTTCTATCTCGTCTTCAGTAATACTATTTTCGTTGAATTTACAGGTGACAACAGTCACAGAGCCACAATGAGACAATAAAGAGGGCAACAACAAAATGAAATACAGAACTGCTAAATGGACAGTTTAAAAACTCAACAACTTAGTGTAACTCTGTCAACAAAGTTCATGATATAAAATGCAGAATTATATGTATTTCTGTGCCTTTTTCAGAAAATGTCACATAATATGCCAGTTTAATACTTGAACAAATTAACCAATCATAATGAAAGATTTGTGCATCTCTGATATGATTTTTGAGCAACTGATGGATTCTGATCTGAAATGAAAGTGCTGATTTTCACTGTCAATATTGATGTTATTTATTGCTAAATGTGAAAATAAAGTATATGGTATTCATATATGTTGTGGCTTTGTTTTCTTCAAAGTTATAGCCATTATCTGAAAGTATGAATTCTAAAAATAAGATCAGTATGTACAGTAAGCCTCTATCTTAATTAAAATAATGTATAATGGTTAACTTTAAGTATTGAATGTAATAGCATTTGGAGAGACGACGAGCCAACGATGAATAGAGGCCGCGAGAAAAAAGACTACTTTGAAAAAAATGGCTACTGAAAATCAAACTTGGCTATTTTTTGTTTGGCTACTAAATTTTTTGGTCCAGGGTGAGCCCTGTTCATAATGAACTATTCCAACCCTTTTACTAGAAGAGTTCAAATGTGAATAAAAGAGTTAATTAAGGAAAAAGCAAAACCTGCAAAACCTAGGACTGTAAACCAGTAGCTCACTAATACTCCCGTTTCCCTGACCATTCACAATAATAACTTTTATAAGGCAATGTTGATGACAAACAAACTTTTATCTGGCGATACATCTATACACATCATCCCTAACATAACTGTGTAGTTTCACTGAAATTATTTCACAGGTTAAGGAATTGTTTTCCAGTCAATATTTTCCAACAAAGACCTGTTTGTAGTGACCTTGTTACCATAGCAACCAAAAGCCTGCTTAAAATAACCTGTTTGCATATCTGCACATGGTCCCTACAATTCATGTGAAGCTTAATTGAAATTTGTTCACTGGTTTAGGAGTTTTGTGCTCAAAATATCTCAACAAAACCTGTTTATACGACCTGGTTGCCATTGCCAACCTAAATTTCTGTCAAATAAGATCTGCATTCATATCTACACATAGTCTGTAACATTCCTGGTAGTTCCATTGAATTTCGGTTCATCGGTTTAGGAGGAGTTGTCCTGACAATTTTTTCCACAAGAATTTGGTATTGTGACCTGGTTACTATGGCAACCAAAATTTTCTGCAGAAAAATACCCTGCATGAACATTTACACATGGCCCCTAACACTCCTGTGTATTTTCACTTGAATCGGATCACAGGTTTATGAGGAGTTGTCTGTACAAAATTGCCTTCCTATAAACAAAGTATAGTGACCTAGTTACCATGGCAACCAAACTTTTATTATGATAGATATCAATTTCACAATAGCTTTATCTCACCCCTGCAATTTTCAAGGGTGAATGGGTAAGGTAATCATGATCTTTAAACTTCTCATTCATCCTTGGAATTTTATCATGAACTTTTCTGAACTATGAATTGGAAGAGTTATAAATTTTATTTATTTTACAACAATTATGACACAAATTATCCAACTTATATAAATCACTCTTGTTGGCCAAATGTTAGCATGCCAAGGGTCTAAGTGTGAGAGGTAACAGGAGTACCCTGAGAAAACCCACGTTATCTGGCAAGTGACCCCATACCTTTCATGTCCAGTCGGCGAATCAAACTCAGCAAGTGGGTTATCCAATGCACCACCCAACCACCACATATAAATGGTTGACAACTTGCTGTGGCCAAACCATTCCGCTCAATAGAAAATTAATTCTAGTGGTACATTAGTTATCTCCCTTACCTGGAGTAATCCAATCTGAGTGATCGCTGGGTACATGGCATTGGGTTGCGAATTGATGGACTCCTGTGGTCGGACTGCTGTTGAAATCTCCACAAAAAATGATTGCCAAATCTACTCCCTATAAAAAATGTGATTTATATGTAAGTAAAAAATTGATATTTTATAGTAATAATTCAGGAAAAAATATCAGAACAAAAATGATAATAAAATTCTTCAACAAGTAAAAAAGATTAATAGAATACTTCAGCCGTTCATAAATGAAATGAGAATATATCAACTAATACAGCATGGCTATTTAAGGCCAAATCTACGTAACTTCAGGTTCATGATTCAAAAAAAATTCTTAAAAAAAATCCAGTTGATAACCATGCAAAAATAAGTCTAAAACAAAGCAAACCTGACCGGTAACTAACGAGAAACTCTTCAAAAAAAAAATGCAAAAAATTGAAAATAATTCAGGTGTGGCCCACTTCAACAACAAACCGAATGTAGAAGACAGCTCAAAATGGATGCGTGTTTACAAATACCATGTTTCAACTGCTGTACCGGTAACCGCGTAAGAATTTATCTTGAAAATTGCTGATATTAGTTAAACTTAACTAAAGCTATAAATATAATAAGTTATTAGGCTTGATCTTTCCTTCAAGTTTTGCCGAAAGTTACGTATATTGGGCCTTTAAGTATCAATTTAAGAATATCCCCATGATGGTTGAAATTTTGTGCCTTCTACAAAAACCATAAAAAAGTTATTCTTAACTTTGATTTATGAGGAACAACTGATTTGTCTGTATTGAAATACAGTGTATTCCACTTAATATCACCCCACTTGATATATCACATATCATGAGTACAACTCATTTTTGTCATAATACATCATACTTAATATTTACTTCATTAAAATGGCACTTTTCGTCCAGATTCTAGTTTTATTATCCTATCATGATCAAGCGCTCTCTTTGAAACCAATTTTTAGGTGCACCGGGCACTAAATACTGTGAATACGATAGCTGCTTGACATAACTGGTCTTTCTCACCTGTTCCTTGTATGTTGCTCTGAGCTGCTCCAAGTGTTTAATACACAGGATACTCTGTAGAAGTCTAACGGCGGTGGCGTCGGGTCGGAAGTACAGGTGGGTATTGGCCACACATAGCACCTGACTAGGATCTTCAGAGCTCCTCAGCACAATGGTCTGATACATAGCAGTTTGAAATTATAAAATGCTGGATTTCACCAAAAATGTCTCAATCTGATTTAAATCATATCTTGATCTCCGCTCCATTCCATAAACTTTTCAGTTCTGCGTCAAAATCTGAGGACATCCCATAGGGGTCACATTCAAATGACCTTTGTCGCCTCTTTTCTTAACACTAAAGTAATTTTCCAATGACCTGTCATCTTGTAGCAAATCATTTTGTCACATTATTCCACATTACCTTTTTGTTCACGTAGTAGTAATTTGATTGGCTTATTCAAAAGGTCATCTGAACGTAACCCCCTATGGGATGTCCTCAGATCTTGACACAGCAGAAGGAAGCTTACGGAATGGATGCATTTGAACTTCAAAGGTTAGAGTTTTCATTTTGAAATTTCTAGGGGTGTTTGAGTTCATAATACAGTGTTCTTTAAAATTGCTTTATTTATTTTATCCCCACTGTACACTTCGATTTTAGCCAAAAAGGGGGATAAAAATATCTGAAGTGGAAAATATTGCCTGGTACATGTATAAATATAATTGTTGCTATGATATTTAAGGATTTACCTTTTATTTTGATTAGTTAATGACATCATAAACCCAAACGAACAAGAGGTAAATTATGTTCAGGTTAAAACCAACTGCTCAATTGGATTTATGATCTCATAAACTAAACTAAATCAGAGGTTAATTCTTATATTTACAGTATTTTTCTGTTAATGGTTCATAAATTTTCTGTTCAATTTAGCCCCATCTGTCAACATATATTTAATTTCAAAACTTACAAAAGTGAAATGGTTCAATAAATGTAACAGCATAAAGTTTGCATAAGCCGTAGCTTGCTCCTCCTATGTCATCTGTTGATGACGTCGTACAATTGTGATTCGAAATGGGATAATTTGCATAGCTCTGCCTATATATATTGTTGCCAACGTCATAGAATTTTGGCATGTTCTCAAGTATAGTTATTGGAAAATAACTCTAGTTTGCAGTACACCAGTTATCGAGTGAATGTCAGTGTAGACTGTAAATAGTTTATTTTGAAAGCAGAGTGTATGAAGTTGGTTCAAGACTCTACAAAAAAAACACAAAAGAAAATTACATGAATAATAATTATCATGATGCTTTTTTGCATATATAAATTATTAATACACCTCTCAGGAGTTGTTAAAAAGTCTTTTCGATTAAAACTTCTTCAAAAAGATTAATTCAAAATCTGTAGCTGTATCTTGTTAAGCTATGAAAATGAAAACAATATATTTGTTGACTATATATGGCAAATGGACCCAAGTCTATCAATATAGTTAAGAAGTTTAAGTACAAACCTGAAGCACAGCTCCATGGCCCTCTATCAATGTTTTAAACGCTGCATCTATGCTGATCTTCTCAGCGATATCAGCATATGCTGGGTTATCCTTCAGCTGGTCAGACAGCAAAATGCTGTGATCTGCTACAAAGCTGTCAAGGAAATTATATAATTATAAATAAAATTTATCTAAAGGACAGAAAATTGCCTTCTGTTATAAAGGGCTAGGCGGTTTTACCGGTATACATTGGTATAAAGTTGTGATGGTACAGTGTAAGTACCGTACGTGGTACATTAGTCCTGTTCTGTTTTTTGGGGGACTTTAATTTAACTTATCAATAAACTATTTGTTACATAGACAAGTGGAATTCCAATATGGTTTAATTATAATTTCCTTTAAACTTGCTGACAACTAGGACAGACATAGTTCCACTTAAACAATATTAGAGGACAACACAACAAGAAACTTAGGTCAGGCCTCTTGTTGATTGGCTTCAGAACAAAAACAGTCAGAGACCTTTAGCTACCTCAAACATTCAATCAAGGTGGTATACCGTGATACATTTAAGCAATGAATGTTTTAGCAAATGTTGTTACAGTCCTATAACACACATTGCCATTGATGACAAACTAAATAAAGCCCGTTAGGGCTTTATGTAAGTTTGTCAGCAATAGTAATGTGTGTTATAGGACTGTAACAATATTTGCTAAAATGTTCATTACTTATATTTACATTTCTATAGAATCATTGTGCTTTATTTAGTTTCTTCGGGCCGATTCTGAACAGCAAATCAAGTGAAGACAACCATGAAATTGATGACGTCACAATAGAGATTGATGACGTCACAATACCAATTGCTGTTATAGTCTGAGGCACTGGGTGTTATAGGCGTATGGCAGCAACTGCCTCTTAGCATTGTGTCAATGGAAAATAACAGAGCAAATGTAAATATACCGCAGTGTTTGCCTAAATACCATGATATACAATGCATGGTACAGTACTTTTGATTTTGCGGTACCCAGCTTTTATATGCCATATTAAATATTATTGTATATGAGCAGGAACATGGATAAAATGTTCTTATTTTATACATTAATTTCTTGTTTTTCAGAAGTGTTTAAATATCAATGTTAGAATTTCTGCAACAATAAAAAATGTTGTAAATCTTACACTTATAATTCTATGTTTAAAACTTATTTCATTTGATGTTCAAATGTATATAAAACATGAATGCCGCCTCTGATGCTTTCGAGTTCTATATATAACCCTTCGACCTTGGCCTTTGAACCCTGAAACACAGTGATATCTGAGGTAAACTCATGATCTTACATGCACTTTGTTTAAATGTTTGATGAGAATATCTAAAAAGAAAGAATGAAGTTGCATTGAATCAAGATGAGACAGACAAGACAGGATGGACATAGGCAACAGTATATGTCCTCTCCCAGTTTAATTTTATAGCGAGGCATGCAAATTAAAATTGTAACAAAAAACATAAAATAACACCTTTGAATTTAAATGTTTTAAAAAAGGTTGTGAAGCCTGTAGATTGAACTATTTATAAAAGGTCAAATTTCAGTTCCTGTACAGAAAAAATGTCAAACATATTTAAAACTATTAATTCATTTACCCCTGAAGACACATTTGAACTCTTCCAATTCAAAGGTTGGAACAAGTCATTATAAACTTTACAGGGGCGAGTGAATTCATTTTTAATACACACATACCTGTTAACCCTCCCTAATTACGAGGGAGACTCCCTCATTTTGACCATAATTTACCAATCTCCCTCGAAAAGTCCAATCTCACACAAACTCATAATCTACATCTTGTGGTCAAATGATATCCTAGTTAATGCAGGGTATGTGTAATGACCATAACAGGTGTGTCTGGATCAAATGAATACCTTTTGAAGTTGTTTTGATACATAAAAAGGTAAAAACAAATTGAGTAATGCAGTTTTAGACATATTTCACACACTTTCTCCCTCATTGGAAATATGGAATGAGGGAGATCTCCCTCATTAGAGGTTTCAGAGGTTAACACCTATGTACACACCTGAATTTGGACTTCCTGAAGAAAATGGCTTCTCCCTCCGGAGCATTAGGTCCTTTCCATTGGGACATCCCGCTGAATCCCATCGAGTCTAATGCCGGTTCGAGAAAGGTTTTAAACCCTTTCCTGTCTACCTCTTGCAGACACATTATATCACTGTTGTAGCCTGTCCAATCAAACAAATCTGATTAACTCTTAAACAAATCTTACTATTACTAACTCTAAAACAAATCATACAATTACCAACTCTCAATTAGTGTCATTGAAGTGGCAAAAAATTATTTCAAAAAAGTAAACAAGAATTCCCCGGAAGTGGATGTGTCGCCTGCGCAGCAAGTTGGGAGATACTGAAGTAACTGCACTCAAACAGATTTTTTATTTATAGCAACAGTGACCTTGACCTTTGACCCTGAATAGCAATCTCAAGCAAGCATTTTTGGTAATGATGCATTGTAAGAACTTTGAGTTTAATTGGCACAAGGAAACTCAAGTTATCGCACGGAAATAGATTTTCTATTTATAGCAACAGTGACCTTGACCTTTGACCCTGAAAAGCAATCCCAAGCAAGCACTTTTGGTAAGGAAGTACTCTATGAAGTTAGAGTTTGATTGGCCCAAGGAAACTCAAGTTATCGCACAGAAACCGATTTTCTATTTATAGCAAGTGACCTTGATCTTTGACCCTGAAAAGCAATCCCAAGCGAGCACTTTCAGTAAGGAAGTACTCTATGAAGTTAGAGTTTGATTGGCCCAAGGAAACTCAAGTTATCGCACGGAAACCGATTTTCTATTTATAGCAACAGTGACCTTGACCTTTGACCCTGAAAAGCAATTTTTAGTGAGCACTTTTAGTAAGGTAGCACTGTATGAAGTTTGAGTTTGATCGGCCCAAGGAAAGTCAAGTTATCGCACGGAAACTGTTGGTGCAGACGCTGAGGCCGCCGCCGCCGAAGACATAGTGATCCCTATATGTCGCCTTTTCAGGCGACACAAAAAAGTAGCTAAAAATTATCGCAATTGGAAATTGACAAACAATAACAAATGATTTGTGATCCACCACTCCTTATATATATAACTTTATGGTAGCTCGTTGGGGTGTATCTGCGAGTGGATTTGATAAAGCTCCTTACAAATCAACAACAGAGTATTCAATGTGACCCTCAAAAATATATATTTCATTGGGGTGTCAAATGTGACAGAACAAGAGAAATGCACGGCCGGGCTGGGGTTCGAACCCAGGACCTTTGAAATTTTAGCAGAATGCTTAACCAATTGAGCTATCTGGTCACCAACGATCAACCAGGTCTAGATCCACTACATCTACATATTCTGATAAATAAGGTGAATTACCATATATTTCCTTTAGGAGCAGTGGTTTCCTGTAGTCCCCCTTGAGGGCATAGGGTGCACAGTAGGAGTAGAGAATGTCTCTGGTGTAGTCCGTATCAGCGTAGAAGTCAGCCAGAATGTTATAACTCATCACCCGTATACTGTGGAAACAAACAATTTTAAAAATTATATGGTATTGAAATACAACATTTGATATAATTATAAGCTCCCTATCTTACTAAAATAAGCCATAGAGCTTTAATTATAATACAGATATACCATATTTCTCCAGCAATAAGCCCATGCTCGGTAATAAGCCCACCACCCACTTCTGACCTCCCCCTACGCACTGGGGTGTCTGGTAATAAGCCTACCCCCTACTTTTGGGCAATACACAATATCATTTAATTGCAATAATATAAAATATATTTAATTATCAACACAATTTTGAGATCTTCTCAGGAGCTACCTTTCATTCCATCTTTTGAGCCCTCTAGTGACAGAAAGCAAGGGATACAACTTACAGTTAGTTTCAATCCATTGGTCATAATTATATAATGGGACAGGTATTTCACTTGTAGATATATCCTAGCTATACATGTATCAACAATTTCACTTCATGAAAGTTCTGTAGATGATATAATAATGATCATGTTGTGTACGTGACATATGCATTCATACATGGAACAAAACCATTAAGAGTAGCAAACTCTTTTGATACATATATACATGTACATTATAAAGATTGATTGTTACTTCTAATGCTAAAAAGCCTTTAAAGGGGCATCCAGCACAAACTTTTTTCATCTTTTTTTTTCTGAACCCTTCATACACAATACTAAGAGGGCAGGGTATTCTTATGGACTATGAAAATCAGATTCTGCTTATGTATTCATAAAAATCAATAATTTCAAGATATCTACCTGTCTGACCAGAAAATTTTGCTCCATCAGAGCCTGGAGTTTCCACCTAGATGTACAAACACATGCATTGCAAGCACTATTTCTATTGTAAATAAACTCCATTGATGGATTTCAAAATATCTTTTGAAATAAACAAATGACTATATATACATCAGAATTAAAGCTATATACTGTGCATACATTTCATAACAATGATGACAGGTTGCTTTGCCATAAATCCTGTTTGTCCATGCCACTTGGTTGTGTACATGTACTTATTAATACAGTTGCTCACCATGAACATTATTTTCACATGAAAACCATTCAAACTTTTTTTTCATTGGATTTAATTATCAGTTGTGTACGGTGTCAACCAGCTAGCTAGTTCTTCATACAATTTGAAATATATATATATTTTTATTACTTCAAGGTAAAAAAATCTTTGAAGGCTATAGCTTGGAAAAGTGGTATTGGACAAAACAACCTGGACCCCATCCTTGATATCCAGGCGTTACGCTCACTTACGCTCACTACATCCCTGGAATATGTCATGGAAAAATAGAAGGCTCTGTGTGGGCCACCATGTTGATGATGAGGCAAGACAATTGGTTCAACCCTTTAATGTACATCAAAAGAGTATCATAGGTCACATAAAATAACGATAAAATTTGACAGGCTTTGGAGTAGGTTAGGCTCCGATATAATCTTTACAGCTCCTTTGTAATCTTCAAAGAACAGGCATGCTGCCTAGCGATTGGACAGATTTTTTTACCTGACCATGCATTCAGTTTTGCCATGACATATTGTAGATAGCGTAGGTGATCGTAACCCCTGGATGTAAAGGATGCTAGACCCTAAAACTACTTTACCAGTTTGAGTCTGTGACTGAATCTGTAAATAAATGTCTGGTTTCAAAAGGACAAATTCCTGGCCCTGGGGCAATAGGATGCTTCATCGTCGCAAACTCTTCAATCCCCGATATGTCTCCTCTTCGAGGAATGCACTTGAGCATGAGTGTCCATCCGACATCATCAACAGTGGTTGTGTAGACACATTCTCGACTAACTTCTACACAGTCACTGAAGTTTATTTTATTCTTACTGTTATTACCGTTCCCATCATCTGTTTTTAAGTTAAATCTACCCCACACAAATTCGGTGTCATTCATATCAAGGAATTCTCCATCAATCAGTGGAAAAACTGGGAATCCAGCCATTGTAGTTTCAGGAATTGACAATTTTACAATTAATGGCGCGTTGACAATAACTGGAAGTTTGAAATCGTCAATTTTCAAAATACTACCATCAACCATTGAGTCTCGGATGATCGTTTCCTCTTTGAAGTCGATTCCATTTAGAGAAATGGATATAGGCGGTACACTTGGCTCCTGTTCTGCTGCTCCGCCTTTTTTCTTCTTTTTTAGACATTTCTTTTCGATACCAGATTTCAATCGTTCAATGAATTCGCCCACTGTTTCATCAAGTCGACGATCGAAATTAAAATCTCGAATCGCTTTAGACTGAATGCCATACTGAAATGAAATTTTTAACCTTTCGTCATCAGGAAGTAATCGAACATAGCAATGAGCCATTCTGTTTGACGACCTGCCTACTTGTATGTTGTGAATGTGAAAATATCTCGAAATCCTTTTAACCACATGGCAGGTCGATTGCATGATACGGCAGCAAGCTCAACCGGAAGTGATACCGGAAGTAAACAAATCATGATTGGGTGAGGTAATGTTAGGATAAAAAACACCATGACCGAATGCTACGTATACCTTGATATAATTTAAAACATTACAGTTTCGCTCACATATTATAGGTATTTGTTACTGAAACTGTATTTTATTTTTACTTAATGATTTTTTTTTAATTGCATGTATTCAGCTGATAAGCTTTTCGCAACGAGAAACACCTCAAATCCTTTCATAAAATAGTAGCAAAACTCACATTATTACTACAGTAGTTATAGTCAGAGGGACCTGTGAATTTTTTGGAAGAAATGCCCCCTCAAAGGTCATTTTTATCGAAAATCGACCTACCCACCCCCAAACAAATTTACAACTGGGTAAAATGGAACAAGCAGTGTTAAGTGTCTTGCAACATAATTGCCGTGACCGGGACTCGAACTCGCAACCCTTCGATCACGAGCCCGCCGTCCTACCACTAGACCACCGTGCCTCATAAAGGCTTTATAACCATTGGGGGGCGGGGGGATTTTTATCGAAAATTGATCCAAAACCCCCCAAAAAGTAAAATTACGCTAAACACCTTACTTTGATACGAAACTAGCTTTAACAAATTATCAGGTCCCTGTGCGCTAGAAGTCTTATTGTGGGACATCCTTGATATGCAGAGGTTACGTTCACCTAGGCTCTCTACACCCCTGGAATCATCTTCGATGTCCAGGGAATACGCTCACCGACGGTCTCTGCACCCCTGGAATATATCATGGCAAACTTAAAGGCACGCTCAGGTAAAACATCCTGACCAATTGCTAGGCTGTATGCATGTCCTCTGAAGATTACTAAGAAGCCACAACCGACTTTAAAACTTGTCAACTTTTACCGTTTTGTGACCACGAGATTCTTTCGAAATACACCGAAGAGCCGAACGAGTCTTCTCGCCTCATCAACAACTTGTGCATACTGGATCCTTCATTTTTGCCATAACATATTCCAGGGGTAAAGAGAGCATATACGAAGGTGAGCTTAACCCCTGGATATCGAGGATGATTATGGGAGGAAACAGGAGTATCCAGAGAAAACCCACGTGGTCGGGAAGGTCGGAACCCCATACCTACTAGCTAACGTCCGTTCGGGGAAACGAAACCCGGTTGCCTTGGTAAAAGGCAATGCGCTATCCACTGCACCACCACGACCACCCATTTTGATATTGCATGGTAAAATAGTTTTTCATGCTTGAAGTTTAAAGACTTTTATACTGGCTAGTTGTTAATATTGATGATGAATCGATAAAATCAATGATCGATAGTTTCCTTTTCTAGATACATATTAGCTTAGTCTCTCAGTAATATAAACGTCTACTGTTCATTAACACAATACGCACAACGGTTCTGAAACAATATTTGAATTGGCTGTTTGTGGCCTTGTTAAGAGAGTACATTAATTAAGTCCACGTTGATTTCGTCACTGTAACATAGCAACCGTCATTACCTATATACACCTAGGCGTTTACCTATATAAAGCTAAAGTATTAACAACGAAGCAGATATACACGGTAACAGCATGGAAACGTTTTGGATTTTATATATACTTAGTTTGTTTACAAAAGGTAAGTTTTCATTGTAAAATACCGAAAATAATATCATTTCTTTGAGGCCAGTATGTTTTATAAGTGAACACAGACATTAGAGTAAAGTTTTCCCCTTTTTTCTGCAATAAAAATAACTTCAATTTCCACATATAATAACGACAATGTATTCTATGATCAAATACATTTTTTTTTAATATGAACAATTTTTTTCGTGGATACCTAAAATATGCTCATAAATTAGGTATCCAACGAATATATATATTTATAAAAAAAAATGTCACTATGTGAAAAAAATTTTTTTTGGGGGAAAGACGGTGTATGTTTGATAATGGGATTCAGGAATTTCCATAAGTTCAAGAAAGATCAAGAATTTGGGTCTGGGACAGTATTAACGATACCATTCTCGTGCCTACAGTCTGATGTTTGTGACAAAATATTTAAGTCCTTAAAACTTGCTTAGATAATATACCGATGCTATAAATAGTTGTTGGCTTAGAGTCTTTCAATGATGTTTTACATATCAGTCATAAAATCTGTTGTTGTGTGTGTGGTGTATTTTTCTTTGCCTCAGAATCTGAATTTTAGCATCAAAAGAGTTTCATAAATACGGACCCATGTGTTCTAGCATGGTCCGTACTGTTTGCTATCAAGTACCGTATAATGGAACATTTTCGCGGAGCTTTAGTTGGCGATTTGGCTGGTCTGTATATAAATCGCCAAAATTTTACGGGTCAAATTTTAATACCGTCCATTAAAAAAAAAATGCGAAATGTTCTCCTTCGATAACTCCTGTTGCTCCAACAACTCCCGAGAGTAACGCTCACCGTAGAATATGTTCGCTGCCAACTGCGGGCATACTACCGTATACGCAGTCAAAATTAGGTATAATCCTTAATATGACGTCTTTATGACGTTACGTTGTCTACGTAGTGAAAATTATACCGTCAAAATAGAAATTTGCCTTTCTTATAAAGAAATGTTTAAGATTTTCTAAGACGCTTTTCTGTTATAAGTATGATATTTACCAATCAAAAATGCAAAAACATATTCTTTTGCAATTAATTTAAGGTAAAATATCTAAATACTAAACTATTTTGGCGTATTACTTATGTGATAAAGATAATCTTTCAATCGTGTCGATGTAATATGGATTTATTAAACTCGTTCGCGAATCATTTCATATGCCACTCGCCGAATTAAATTCCTTTAATTCCCTTTTACATTGACACTCATGTAAGGTCCCCTATATATCAATATCATTTTTGTTTTGAAACAGCATTTTTCTTTGCAGAAATACCGGTCGTGCAGTCACAGTACACCTACGCTAAGGAGAATGACCTTCGAACTTATCTATTCATAACACGGGGATACCAGATACAAGCTAGGCCATCTGCTACGGTCAATGTCAACATAACGCTCAGTGTCTTAACATTCAACTCACTGGTAAGTCAGTAAATGGTATCTAGAAGGGAAAGGGGAGGTAAACATCAAACTCAGTGCGTTAAAGTGGACTAAGACCACAATTAATTTTACTATATGTTTCATTGTAACATTCAATTTTATAACAAATTCCCTAAATCCGATAGCCAACTTTCCTTTCTAACCTGTCCAGAGCAACATCTTGCAAGTAAAATATCAAAATTTCAGCATAGCATGTTGGCTTTTTTCTTAAGATAATCGTCTGCATGTGTCATCAATGTCAAATATAAACTTCCGGGTCAGGGGGTAGGGGTAAAAACTGGACTTGTCATACAGAACCCTACCCCAAAATAACATGCACAGTATAAAAAAAATACACAGTAAATGTTAGAATGATATCTCTAGAATATTTTTAACACCAAACTAGTTCACAAATACCAAGTTATAACAGACATAGTATAGTTTTAACTAAAACACCTAAATTTCTAAGGGACTTCATTCTTGGGTACTGAACCCGGAATCAGTACCCGGAAGCATTTAATTGTGGTCTTAGTCCAAGTAGTACAGGAGGAAAAAAGGTTCTTAGCAGCCATCTAAAAACTGTTTGATATATTTATATCCTATAAGAGATAACGTAACACACACACATATGCTGTGCCTTTTAAACAATACATATGATACATATATAATACATATGGTATGCCGAAAAATGAATTAAACTGCATCATATAGCTGTTTCGTTCTCCTAGGACTTATCAGTGATGCTATTCTAAACTAATGTAGAAGCAGAAGGGTCAGGTGCATAAAACCCATTTACTTTATGCATTTAGATTGATATGATCCTATCAGAGGATAGGGGAGGTCACCATTTAATTCAAAAACTTAAGTTTCAACCACTTGTAGTTGTTAAACTGTACTTGATGGGAATGAAGAGGGATGGGGAAGATGGGGGGGGGGGACCTTGCTCAGAGGTTAGACAGTCAACGTCTCGGTAATGGATGTAAGTAGCATTAAGAACAAAAACCATTAGAGAAAACCGAAGTGTCAACAAAACCATAATCCGAACTCAAAATCGATTAAGGTAGGGGCAAAATATAAACAAAGGGAAAGATTTACATGGAGACCTATGCAAAAGTACTAGAGGAAAAGACGATGTGTTCCGAACGAGTAAGCGTCTTCTGTTTCGTCGACGACACTCGCCATGTAAATCTTGATCAGATTCAAGTAAACATTAAGTCCTCAAAATGAGAACAGAGTCATTATTGTCAATCACAACAAGTACGAACACTAATAAGCATATTAAAAAAACGTCCATCTTCATATTACACAAAAATACAAAATATTTCTCGATGAGACACAGATGGCGACTCTAAAACTTGCCCTTAATTCTGATCAACCTGCATCTCTCGAATTACTGTGTTGTGAGTTTGTTTGTCAACAGTCGACATCGACCTAGAGTCGAGCGTCCACGCTTCTAAACATGCCAAAATCTGGTAGGTACATGTAATATCACGTGGTATCTTGGCAATAGGTCGAAAACACACTCAAAGTCCTGACCTTCATCCCACTGGTAAGTGGTTACGTAGTATGTAGAGGGGGGGAATGGAGTCGGAGGCGGTCAACATCACACAACGACCAAGCATCGTACACTCATTTTCGTTACATTTCAATATCCGATAAATAATAAGGAACCATAAGCGGTCATCATTCATTTCGGAAAAGATGTTCAGCTGATGCGTCCATAAGCATTCATATGGTCAACAAAATAGATAAAAGTAATATGGAAAGGCTTATTTCATTTTTTTATCTTCCTTTTCGATTTTATTCATAAGCAACTGTTTGGCAGAAAGCATGGTATCTAGACTAATAATTTGATCAAGGAAATAAACCTCATATTCTCTTCAGGTTCTCGAATTTTCCTAATCCATATTTCATTATTTGGGCCCTTCCTCGAAAATTAGTACAGAAAATGATACAGCTGTATGATGCAGATTAATTCATTTTTTCGGCATACTGTATCTATTACTAAACTTAAAAGGTGCAGCATATGTGTGTTACGTCATCTTTCATGATAGGGGATGGCAGACTCTGCTGGTGGAATTTAGTCCCAAAGGTTTGCTGGAGCCTCCATAGCCACAGTTATCTCATTTGAGTACTGGCACGTACATAATATACACATTTTCGTTGTACACAATTTGAAATTATACAGAACTAGTTTAATTTTACTTTTAAATTCATAAATTTAGGGTTTTACGCACCTAAACTCATCTTCTACATTAGTAAAGAAATTTTGGATTCCCACCTTTTTTGCCCCACTAGCATCACCGAAAAGTCCTACGAGGACGAAACATCTGTATGATGCAGTTTAATGCACTTTTTTCGACATGCTGTATCCATAACTAAATTTAAAAGTGCGGCATATGTGTGTTACGTCATCCTTCCTGATGTGACCAGAAATGACGATCACAATGGCATAGAAAGGCTGATGTTTGCCATTCTAAGTTGATTGTTCTTTTCTCTGAAATAAAATAATAATTGCCTGTATAGTAGATAAACACTCTTATTGTGTTACCCTTTCTTAACAATGATTCAGTCGAACTTAGCCTGGAAATTTAAATGACTGTTTTATTGATTGACCTCTTACATGTTTATGATAATATGTAAAATGTGTTCCTGAAATTTTTGAATTCACCGTCAAGACTGATCCCAATATTGGTAGAATCGAGCCAGTATCGATCAAATGGACCTTTACGGGGTGGTTTGGGCAATGCAAACAATTGTAGCGTTAAGATTTAAAGTTTAAGCTATATATGTCGGACTTGAGGAACAATGAAAACGTTTTGTAAGCGTAGTAGCCCTACGTCATACGACATATCTGAATAATTAAAAATCAATCGTGGTTGATAAAATGTCTTCCAAAGATACATCAAATAGCACTTCCAGCTCGAATGTCTTTGCTTTTAAAATCCAAGTCTTTTAAAAAGTTATTGAATTAGTTACAATATGTTAAATCAAATTGCATCTATTGCTCGGTTGAGTTGGTTTAAACAGTATTTTATTTCCAGTTATTTATTTACAATACAAGATTCAATATATACAACATTTGATTGAATGGGATTTGGCAACAAGAGTTTACTCTTATATTAAGCCATCTCCGCTGAGTTAGGAGGGAGGGGGGGGGGGGGGGGGGGGGTCGTCAATAAAACCATAATCCGAACTCAAAATCAAATATTGAACTAGCGGCGATATAACATACTTCAGTTAAGTAGCATGGCTGATGTGGAAATACTGATTAATAACACCGAAAAGTTGTTTTATTAGCAACCGGCAAATAGAAACACAGTAGAACAAGGGATTCCGTTCGATTAATAATGTTAACAATGTAAAATTGTATGTCCAATAACACAATGAAAACAAAAACTTCCATCGCCATTTGATCGAGTTTTCATTAGCTTTTGTTTACGCAATTACAATTGTGACAGAAAACAAAGTTGATAATTGATTAGAAATATTTATGTAATGAATTTATATAATATAATGAAATAAAAAAAATATTGATTATTGTTTAGTTTTTTTCATTTAAATATTACTTTTTTAAAATAAGTTAAGAATTGCTACATAATGAACATTTCAAAGTGTCAATTGATAAGGCGGCGACTGTTGATTGAAGGAAATTCCTTAATATAAGTTCCTTAACTACGGATTTTCCCCTTAACTTATGTTTTAAGTGAAGAAGTTTCCTTAAGTACGTTAAAGTACGTTGATGAAACAGGGGCCTGGCCTTAATATTCAATTTGATAGTTTTTAAATTATTTTGATTTATTTTTTATTAATTTTCCATATTCTTGCTTTGACCAGGATGTTCGAAACCAGGCCTTGACAACGACCGGCTACTTCGAGCTGGTAAGTGATTGTTACCTAATTCATTATGACATAAAACCATACTATTCAATCCGTTTACTCCCGTTAGTATTTATATGTATATGATGGAGTCTGTTTGTGGTACTTTATGAATTAATTTAAGTAACGCAGATAGTATTAGTATCGACAGAACGTTATTGTTTTGAAAAATAATGGCAATTTATTGAATCTCCCTTATTGGTATTTTGTCCACAGTAATACATTTCGTATCTTTGTAAAATCAATAGGGCCGCGGTGCCCAAGTGGTTAAGGGTTCGGGCATTCTGCTTCCACTAGTCCCCCTCTTTGTTAGCAAGTTGTTATGGTCCTATAATACGCATTAGTACATCACGTGACTGAATACTGCTCTCCCATTGGCTACACACATGGGTACTATGCAGCGACCCGGGCACTATCAAATTTGGCGCGATATTCAACGTGAATCCATTATTACGTCACTATTAAGTTACGTCACTATGTTTGGAGAGCACGATTTTTGGCGCAAAAATAGACATGGATCATGAGTTGCTTGAAAATGGCTGACTTTGAATCGGTCGAAAGCTGACCATGGTTTATCACAACAAAACAAGTTTTGGTGTATATTTAAGCGGAAGGGTGATGTACTAAACCCATTATGGCCCTGTTGAGAGGGCATAATTACCCTATAGTATTGTCTCGTAATGGAATAGTGCCCTCGCCTTCGGCTCAGGCACTATTCCATCCCTCGACAATACTATGAGGCAATAGTGCCCTCTCAACAGGGCCATAATAGATAATTATAATAGCTGACAATTTTTGCCAGCCATAGCAATGTGTGTTATAGGAATGTAACTACATTTGCTTAAACATTAATTGTTTAAATAACACCATTTGCCTTAACAATGCTTTATAACTGAAGGATGCAGACCAACTGTAAAAAACTTTAAAGACCAGAATGAGGAATTTGAGTTTTACGGCAGAATTCAATTAACAAAGGTATCGTTTCATGTATAATGGTAAAAAAAATACAAGATTTTGTTTTGTCAAAATCTAAAAATTCTGGCACAGATTTTTGTCCATTACCGATTAAAATGTAGATACTCATTCACATATTCTAACTCCTTTATATAAATTGTCTGAAATTCTTGAGAAAATTGTTTTATTATCATACTCGTTTATGATATAATAATGAAAGAAATGCAATGTTGAATTCATTTTATGTTCATGAATTGAATACATCATTTTGTTAACTTTTGATCTCCACTTTTAGAAAGAAGCATTGGCATCTTTAAATGTGTTAACTTTGCCTTATGAATAAAAACAATATGTGTTTGGTAAAAAATATCGGAAGGAAGACATCAATTTGTATTAACATGTAGCAATATAAGTAGAATCTTGCTATCTCGAACTCGTATAACTGGAAGACACTGTTTAATAAATAGAGGCTATTCAACGGTTTCCCGTTAAATATAAAAAAGTATGGTAGATTTTTTTTTGATATTTTCACGAGTGCGTCTTTTTATTTCATTTTCGAAATTCCCAAACGTCTGATTTCATTTTTAAAATCTGATCGGGAAGGAGTGTCTATGTCTGAATATTAATATGCCACAGGATACAGTTCTACTTTTTGTTCAAAATATAGTAAAACTACAAAAACAAATCCATTAGATATCTTTTAATTTCCAAATTATTATAAAAGCTTTTAATTTCTTTTATATGATTTTATTCTAGAATAACGAAAAAATAGTACACAAATAGTGCGCAATGATATCGGACCGAAACTTGTATCATCACTATACGATTTCTTATATCATCACTACTGATATTTCACTGGTAAAAATGTTATAAAAGTATTTTGTCAGTCCCGACCAAACTTTACAATAGTGTTTAAACTCGTGTAACTCGAATACCCGGTTAACTTGAAGTTTTACCACAGTCCCGTCGACTACTAGATAACAAGGTCCCACTATAGTTAATTTTATAATTGTTATTACATGTTTTTCAGGTATGGCATGATGCTAGACTTGACTGGAGCACACAAGTCCCGTATAGAAATGACATAAAAGTAATTTACTCAGATGAAAATACAATATGGCGGCCACCTCTCATCCTTTCTAACTCGTAAGTATAAAAAAATTGTATGGACGTAACATGACATTAAGAATCTGTTATTACTTGCCACGGGTCTTATAGGTCATCGTTGGAGCAGAAATCATTTATCATTTTCAAACGCAATGTTTAAAGGCCAAATATACGTAACTTCAGTTTTTTTTTTGGTGATTCTGAAAAATTATGAAACAAAAATCCAGTTGATAACCATGCCAAAACTAAGTCTAAAACGAAGTCAACCTGAGCGGTAACTAACAAGAAACTCTTGACAGAATTAGTTGACAAAATAATTTCCACTTCAACAACAAGCCGAAGTTAGAAGACAGTTCAATAAGGACGCGTGTTTACAAATACAGGGTTCCAACTGCTGCTGTACCAGTAACCGCGTAAGAATTCATCTTGAATATTGCTGATATCAATTAATCTTAACTGAAACCATAGATATAAAAAGTTATTAGGCTTGATTTCGCTTCAAGTTTTACCTAAAGTTACGTATATTGGGCCTTTAAAATTCTAGTATATATCAACACTAATATGTTTACACTCATCTTTAAATTTTCAAAATAAGTTAACCAATCTTTATTTTTGTGTATGCTATGTAAGCTTCATAATCGGATTATCTTTCGATTTGAATATTTTAGGATAGCTGATATTTCTGTCATGAGCGATTCATCCATACCAATACGAGTTTTTAAAGACGGATCCGTAACCTGGACACCTTCCGGAATATTCAAAACTCTGTGTAAGACGGATGTGACGTATTATCCGTTCGATACACAAGTTTGTGACATCACTATAAGTACCTGGGGTTACACATCATTTGAAATCAGCCTGAATTTTGCAACATTTCCTTTGGACTTCTCTTACTTCACTGAAAATGGAGAATGGGAGTTCATATCATATTCTACAAGCTCAACAAGGAAAGTGCGAGGCGTGAATTCATTTTATTCGTTGACGATGCATTTGAGTCTTAAACGAAGACCAGTGTATCATGTTCTTAACACGTTAACGCCAACAATTCTACTGGCATTTCTGAGTTGTATGGCATTCAAACTGCCGCCAGAGTCAGGGGAGAGAATCGGATACTGTCTAACTGTTTTGTTGTCCTATGCTGTCTACTTGACTCTCGTGTCTACAAACATCCCAACTACATCCGTCAACACATCCCTCCTATGTAAGTACCTATAAACATCCCGACTACATCGTCAACACATCCATCCTATGTAAGTACCTATAGTCATCCCGACTACATCGTCAACACATCCCTCCTATGTAAGTACCTATAAACATCCCGACTACATCGTCAACACATCCCTCCTATGTAAGTACCTATAAACATCCCGACTACATCCGTCAACACATCCCTCCTATGTAAGTACCTATAAACATCCCGACTACATCCGTCAACACATCTCTCCTATGTAAGTACCTACAAACATCCCGACTACATCGTCAACACATCCCTCCTATGTAAGTACCTATAAACATCCCGACTACATCCGTCAACACATCCCTCCTATGTAAGTACCTACAAACATCCCGACTACATCCGTCAACAAATCCCTCCTATGTAAGTACCTATAAACATCCCGACTACATCGTCAACACATCCCTCCTATGTAAGTACCTACAAACATCCCGACTACATCCGTCAACACATCCCTCCTATGTAAGTACTTATAAACATCCCGACTACATCGTCAACACATCCCTCCTATGTAAGTACCTATAAACATCCCGACTACATCCGTCAACACATCCCTCCTATGTAAGTACCTATAAACATCCCGACTACATCCGTTAACACATCTCTCCTATGTAAGTACCTACAAACATCCCGACTACATCGTCAACACATCCCTCCTATGTAAGTACCTATAAACATCCCGACTACATCCGTCAACACATCCCTCCTATGTAAGTACCTACAAACATCCCGACTACATCCGTCAACAAATCCCTCCTATGTAAGTACCTATAAACATCCCGACTACATCGTCAACACATCCCTCCTATGTAAGTACCTACAAACATCCCGACTACATCCGTCAACACATCCCTCCTATGTAAGTACTTATAAACATTCCGACTACATCGTCAACACACCCCTCCTATGTAAGTACCTATAAACATCCCGACCACATCTGTCAACACATCCCTCCTATGTAAGTACATATAAACATCCCGACTACATCGTCAACAAATCCCTCCTATGTAAGTACCTATAAACACCCCGACTACATCCGTCAACACATCCCTCCTATGTAAGTACCTATAAACATCCCGACTACATCGTCAACACATCCCTCCTATGTAAGTACCTATAAACATCCCGACTACATCGTCAACACATCCCTCCTATGTAAGTACCTACAAACATCCCGACTACATCGTCAACACATCCTTCCTATGTAAGTACCTATAAACATCCCTACTACAACGTCAACAAATCCCTCCTATGTAAGTACCTATAAACATCCCGACTACATCCGTCAACACATCCCTCCTATGTAAGTACCTATAAACATCCCGACTACATCCGTCAACACATCCCTACTATGTAAGTACCTATAAACATCCCGACTACATCCGTCAACACATCCATCCTATGTAAGTACCTATAAACATCCCGACTACATCCGTCAACACATCCCTCCTATGTAAGTACCTATAAACATCCCGACTACATCGTCAACACATCCCTCCTATGTAAGTACCTACAAACATCCCGACTACATCGTCAACACATCCCTCCTATGTAAGTACCTATAAACATCCCGACTACATTCGTCAGCACATCCCTCCTATGTAAGTACCGTCAACACATCCCTGCTACATTGTATGTTAATAACTATAGACCTTTGTCAAAAGTGTTGTTATTCACCTTGATAGGCCAAAATGGTGGATAAAGCGAGGGACTGCCGGGAAGAGTTTTTGTGATGATTTGGCGCCATGTGATAGGCGGATGACGTAATTCCCATTGTGACGCCCTACGTTGATTCATGGCGTCAATTGTTTCAAACAATTTCCCAGTGTAGCCTTGATGGGGAAAGTAAGGGAGATAACTACATTATAAACAAGATTGATAGAATCTATCACCCCTGCTATCACTCACAGCGTAATACAGTACAAATGTCTTTGAAATAATCATTTTTGCATGATATTGTATATTTATACAATGATGATTTAATGTTCTTGCAAATACTAACTCATCTTTAACATGAGTTAGTATATTTATATTCACACATTATGACTATTTCTTTACATAAACTATCTCATCCTATTTAAATCTTTGATTTATACATGTATATATTGATACAATGATGATTTAATTGTTCACACATACTTATTCATCGTAATTAAATCTTTATGTACATTAATATTCTCGGCAAACAAACTCATCTGATTTAAATCTTTGATATACATATGAATATTCATACAATGATGATTTAATTTTTCAAACACAATAACTCACCTGATTAAAATTTTTGGCATAAATATTTGTATATTCTTGCAATTTTCGCACATATTAACCCTATGTTATATGGTTGGTTTCAGCCGTTTACCTGGTGTTCATCCTTGCCTTGGGGATGGTATCGGTATTGTTAACAATTATCGTACTGGAGTGCCACTTCACCGACCCAGAAAAAGAAATTCCGAAATGGATTACAAACACAACAAACTGTCTTTCGATAATCACCTGCCAGGATATGAAGAATGACCATCGATGCTGCTGCTCCTCTGGTCGACGTAAAAATAACGTTGAGAACCTGGAAACACTAAATCTACATCCAAACGACGACACTCCAGGAAAGAGTCCAATGACCAATGTGATTTCATTGAAAGACAATACGGATGAATCTGATACCCTTTATACGTGGGTAGAGGTTGCAGAACGGTTAGATAAGAGTTTTCTCCGATTATTTCTTTTTACTGTACTTGTATCTACAGCTGTTTTCTCGCTTGCTCTAGGCGTTGGGTACGCTACTAATTAAGGTCACTCGGTCCCTTTGATAATATCCATTGGAATTACATGAAATTTTACTCAAACATTCACTAGTGTATGAAGAACAAGTAATGGTATTTCTATCGGCCGTAAAACATCATCGATCATTTTTGGGTGAAAAACGGACATGTTTTTGCCAAGAACGACAAGCAACGGACCGAGAGACCTTAACTTGATAAAAACGTTAGTTCTCAAAGATGACGTAACGCATACATTAGCTTAACCTTTTAAATTTAGTAATACATACAGTATGCTGAATAAAACTGCATCATACAGCTGTTTAGTCCTCCTAGGACTCTTCAGTGATGCTAGGAGCCAAATTTCTAAACTAATGTAGAAGCAGAAGTCTCAAAACTAACTTTTCTGCGCAATTGTCGATTTCACTTTTAATTTTCGGGGACAGGTTTAAGTTTGTTTTTCATGGTAATCATGTTTGTGATATTTGGTATCATGTGGTATTATGTATATAGAAGAGAATGTATATTTCTGTCATCTTTATTACATGTTTGAATAACCTTCGCATGTAACCTTTGAAATTAATTTGAAAATGAATACCAGTAATTCCATAATCATTAACTTTCTGTTTTGTTTAGGCTATGTATAATTTACCCGTTTTCCATTGTAGTTATCCCCCGATAACCTAAACAAAATAGAAAGTGTATCTTTATATTTACAGTATATTTCTGTGAAGTGTTAGTTACTACATGTATTTGTCCATTATAGTCCCATCTTTGGACACAGATTTGATTTCAAAACTAATAAATATGAGAATGGTTCAATAAATTTTACAGCATGAAAGTTGCGAAAATCGTTGTAAGCTCCGCCCACGTTTATTGTTGATGACGTCACACAATTGTCTTTCAAACGGAGGATTTGCATAGCTACGCCCAAATGTATTGTCGTCGACGTCATAGAAAGGACTATATATGGTTTGACCCTTTTTTGGCCCCCAAATTATCAAATTTTGAAGCAGATTATTGAACTCTCAAAGTAATGTATTTCAAATATGGAGTACATCGCTGATAAAACTGAAACAATAATTATTTGTTGTTTCAACTCTGGTTGTCATGGAAACCATCTCAAATATGCATAAATTAGGGAAATTTGACCATTTAGTCAATTATGGCCACTTTTTGGATAGTTTTTCTATTAGAAACTATTGAGCGCATTCTTGAACAAACTTAATATCAAATGAGAATATGTGGGCACTTATACCACATCTTTAGGAGAAATATAAACTTTGTTCAAGAATGCGCTCTATGGTTGCTGTGTGAAAATCTATGTAAAAAATGACCAAAATAGACCAAATATTTACATTTGCATAATTTATGCATATTTCGGATGGTTACCATGGCAACCATAGCACAAATTACAAATAAATATTATTACAATTGCATGAGGGATGTAATCAATATTTGAAATAATATTATTTGAGTGTTCAATAATGAAATTTAACATTTGATGGATTTGGGGGCCAAAAACAGGCAAAACCATACTTAGTCCTTTGGCAGGTGTTTGAGTACAGTTATCAGGTGATAATGATAGTCCGTGGAACGATGGTTATCGAGCGAATGTCAGTGTAGATTGTAAATATAAGATGATAACTAGTAGTACATTTCTTAATTCCAGATGAAATTTTAATTAGATAACAAGTAATCATTACGAGATACATAAAACAGGCTTGATTGTCGCCCCATAAATAGCATTGTTAATGTTAAGAGTATACGTGAAGACAATGGTTGCAAAATTTCAAAAGAATGTTTACTTACATGATATTCAAAAATTAGTTGCATTCTAGTCCTAACTGTACTGAGAAGCTTCACTTTCGGTTAATATCTGTTCTTTTATAAGGTTGGCAAATGCGTCATAACATTTTGAACATCAAACACAAATAAACAGCATTAGGCATTCGGCAAACTTTGACAGATTCCGTAGATGCAGGATATGGAATTGAAAATGACGTAACACACACATGCTGCACATTTAAAATTTAGTAAAAAATTTAGTAATAGATACATTTTGTTACAGTATGCCGAAAAAAACAACTGCATCATACAGCTGTTTCGTCCTTCTGGGACTTGTCAGTGATGCTAGGGGCCAAAAGATGGGATCCAAACTAAAGTAGAAACAGAAGGGTCAGGTCCGTAAAACCCCTTTAATTTATGGATTTAGAAGTAAATTTGAACTAGTATTTAATTTTAAATCGTGTTCTACGAAAATGTGTATATTGTGTACCGTGTCACTACTCAAATGAGATGAAATGTGGCTATGGAGGCTCCAGCAAACCTCGGGGACTAAAAAATCCACCAGCAGAGTCTACCACCCCCTATCATAAAGATGACGTAACACACACATGACTAAGGTTTGCCGAATGCAATACAAAGTATAATGCTGTCATCTAATGTGTAGTCGGAGGTTTTCATTAGTTCCCTGTAAATAGTACATTGTGTATCTCTTGGTTGTTTTTCTTATGATTTTTTACATTTAGAGGAATTCGCTTAGAAGATTTCTAGGGATGTCACATATCTTACGTTGATGAGAAGGCTGGTAGGTTTATTTGTAGTGTGGTAGAAACCGATGTAAGCTGTTAAAGAGAAATTCTATGAATTGACAAATCATGTTTTTTTTCAATAATCATAAACATTAACGGACAAGTTCTCAAAGCTACCTTTTCTCGACAATTGCCATTTTCATTATTGACGAAAAAATGAACTAAAACACCTTTTAATACCATCACATTATACAACTCAGTATTTTGTCCATCCTTACTCATTTACCCGACTTTTAAACATACTATCACATTTCATTTTTTGTGAAGAAGCGGTTTATATATATGTTATATGTAATGACGATACCTAGTTCAATTGCAAGTGTTGTGTGCTTTTCGATTTCATTTTTATGTTTTGGATATTTGAATTCTCGCTTCGCATATATCAATCATGAAGCCTACGTTTACCATTACGAGAATTATTCTCTTGGAGGAAATATCGTTTCGCTATATCAATATACATAGATAATCGTTATTACCAATAACAAACGTAGTGCGACACCTTGCATAACACCAGGATAAGATTTAAATTATAGGGTCCGATCGATGGCTAAACTCAGTATCTGCTTGTGATAAAGGTCTTTGCGCTTGCGCCTTGAATTCTTCATGGTTGATATGTCCTCGGGATTGATACGAAATATCATTACATTCGACATACTTTATAAAAAATATCAATCTCCCCGCACACATCATTCAGGACTTTTATGCCCCCGCAACAAAAATTTGGGATTATACTGGAATCAAGTTGTCCGTCAGTCTTTCCGTCTGTAGACACAACGATAAACCGGCTACTCCTCCTGAAAAAGTGAGGCAATTTCAACTAAACTTGGTACTTGGTTACTCTAATCCTTATACATCGTAGATGTACGTAATCGATAGTATTATCAGATTGAAATTTGGTGGTTGCCAGGTCAATCTAATTAGTTTTCGGGGGTGGGGGGATGGGGGGTCCAGACAACTCATAATAAACCTGTGAACCGATTTCACTAAAACTACACAGGATTATTAGTGACAAAGTGGATGCAGGTTATTTTCTGGAGAAATTTGGTTGTCATGCAAGCCAGCTCAGTTATGCATTAATTTGTTTTACACAAAGTTCAGGTTGCCGTGGTAACCAAGTCGTATAAATAGGTTTTTGTCGGAAACATTTGACCAAACAACTCCTCTTGTTAGGGACCATGTATAGATATGCATGTAGGTGCAGGTTATTTTAGGAAGACTTTTCGTTGCCATGCTAATCAGGGCACTATAAACAGGTTTTGTTGGAAAATTTAGTCTTGAAAACTACCCCTACACCTATGAACCAATTTCAATGTAACTAGAAGATAATGTTAAGGACGATGTGTAGATGTATCTACAGATAAAATATTGTTCGTCATCAACATTGCTTTAAAACGCTGTATTGTACTGCAAAGGGTGTGGGAGTGGGGGAGCGGGGTATTAGTTTGCCGTTGGCATACAGCTCTGGTTTGTTTTGTTTTTGTTGTTTTGTTGTGATTTTTGCTTGTCTCCATACACTTTTTTTGTAGACTTTTTGTTTCATTCAGACAAATAAATAGATGAGTAAACCCTTTGAATGTTTTTTATTCTTTTTTTTTCTGAATGTATCAAAGTTTAAACATTTGAAATATACACAGTTAACAAATACTTTTTGTTGAATTTTTTTTTTTTTTTGCATTTTGAGATTAAGAAATCTTCCAGCCAGAAAATGTGGGGTGTGCTAATGAATTGTCACTCTTTATTTTCGCGTTACCGCCACGGAAGACATTGCCAATTTGAATAAATACACGATCTCCTTGGCTTAATTCTAACACAACGAGCTGGGACGTCTGGTGATAGTCATTTATTTCATCTGCATCCGTATATGAAGACCCCCTCTTTCTTCCATCTACGATCAAATTTGTCTGAAATGCGCTGTGAAGATCACAGAGGATGGTCCACGTGATGACGTATGTACCCGACTCTGGTACGATATAGATCCCTTCACTTGGGCTATACCCGTTGCCCCGGTCCAGAAGTTCTTGGTCAAATACGACTGTAGTTAGGGATCCGTGGTTTACAGTTGAGGTGAGTGAAGCATGGAAGACAATAATTTCAGAAGTCTGGACACCAGCTACCCCTAAAACAAAAATAAAACGAATATAAAATAGGCCTATATGTTTCCATTGTGACTAATTCTGCATCTATAGAAAAAGAATCAAAGAGTACGGAGGCGTCAACAAAACCATAATTTGAAATAACAATTGATTAAACTCAGGTCAAAATATGAACAAAGGAAAGATTAACATGGATACCCTTGTAAAGTACAAAATAATAAGACCAGGTGTTTCAGAAGAGTAAGCGTCTTTTGCTTTATCGACGACACCCGCCATGCAAATAATGGTCATATCCAAGTAAACACACAAGTCCTCAAAGAGTTAACCGAGTCACCATTATCAATGACATGAAGGCACACTTATTGGCATACTCAAAAACGTCCATCTTCAAATCACACAAGGATACAAAATATTTCTAAATGAGACAAAGATGGCAACCATTACACCTGCTCAGAATAGCAATAAAATAACATGGTAAACTCGATCCAAATACTTTCCAAAGGAATATTAACTTACAAAACTTACTCTTTTGTCTTGGTTTCTGCAACATCCAAGTTGGGTGTTTGTCGCTTCCGTCACCGGACAAATGCTTATCCGGATCACTCATAACTTTATTCGGGTAATCCAGGAGAGGTTTACCAGAAAATTGTGCAGGATTTCCTGAAGTATTTCCGGACGGAGTGGAAATATTCACATCTGGATTTAGGTCCAAAGATCCACGTTTCTGAAAATTAGCCACATGGTTGCTTTGGATATTATCTTTTCGGAGAACTAGTTGTTCAAGAGAAGCCATCTCCTGTTTTAATTGCAACATATCAACGTTCTGGTTTTGAATGACACTTTCAAGTCGGTTGATGATTTCGTCTTTCACGGCCATTTGACTTTCAAGCAGACCAATTTTCTGGTTGACAAAATCTCGCCATTGCTGGTCCTGGCTGTCGGTGACCGCGTCCGAAGCACCAATGTGTAATTTTCCATTCACACAGAAAAAACACACAAGCACGACAATGACTGCATACATGTTGTACGTCACATGCATCTTACGGAATATAAATGTCCATGTTTGACATACTAGACAGATTTGTTATCTAAACCTTACAGTAGCCCCTTATCTCCAAAAGGTCGAACAAACAACTCGCATATAGAAACGTTGGTATCTTCGTCAGAAATGTAAAACATTAACATTTATACAATTACTTGACTTCAAAATATAAACTTTATTTATTTTACAACAATTATGAAACAAGTTATACAGCTTATATATTAATCACTCTTGTTGGCCCGGATGTTAGAGCACGAGGGGTTTTATAGTGGGAGGAAACAGGAGTGTCCGGAGAATACCCGCATTGTCGGGCAGGTGACCCCCAACTACTTTTCACATCCGGTCGAGGAATCGAACCCCGGTCGCCTTGGTGAAAGGAGAGTGCGCTGTCTACTGCACCACCCGACCATCCAATTATTACTCCCTTAGTTGGCTTGGTGGATATAACATATTACTCAAGCTATTTAAGTAAATTTTAAGGGAAATACACAAGACCAATCATTGACATTTTAATGTAAACTGTATTTCGTTTCTTTTGACAAGGGGCTGCGGTGGCCTAGTGGTTAAGGTATTCCGACATTCTACCACTAGCCTTCCATTTCTGGGTTGCCAGTTCGAATACCTCGTGGGGCAGTTGCCAGGTACTGACCCGTAGGTCAGTTGCTTTTCTTCATGTACTTCGGCTTTCCTCCACCTTCAAAACCTGGCACGTCCGTAAATGACCCTGGCTGTTAATAGGACGTAACACTAAATAAACCAAACCTTTTGACAAGCAAATAACGACACATTCTGTTTTCAACAAGACAGAAACCGGATATGGAAACAAGCTGTAAAGCTTATAATAAAATATCAATCCACTTCCTTCAAATGGAACTTACAATATTGAGATAGTCATCAATGAACAAAATGTAAAAGATAAATTCTAATCATGTATAAACTTTAATTCATTAATTTTATTTAATTTATTAATCATTTTTATTGACATTTTGATGGATCCTTGATCTTTACAATATACTGGATAAAAACATTAAGAATATGTGAATAACAAAAATAATCTTGAATGAAATATCTATATTACTGTAATGTGATAAATACTTTGAAAACAAAAAAAAATAGAAAGACTTATCTCTCGACAAATGCTTCATGTGAAACATTTCTGAGGGGAGAACAATACTTTTGTTATGAAAATTATAAAGATGGGGGGAAAATCGATGGAAAAGACACGTTATCGATGCAATCAGTGCAAAGGAGGGGGGGAGAGAGAAATACACTCCATTATACAAACATGCAAAAATCTAGCCCAGGCGTCGATCCTTGGGCATCTAAGATCATATGAATTAAGGTCGTTAAGGACTCACACAACTAAATCAGCCTATCACGAAGGGTTTCATACTGAAAATTTGTTCCGGCTAAGTACAGTGATTCTGAGTAATTTAAATAGGTAATTGTGGATATATTCTGCATTGAATGAAATGTATAGATAGTTAACTTTACAAAAATATATACTTTTGGTAGATTTTGATATGTGATGGCGGATTGATTTGGGGTCAAAGGTCAGAGGGTGTTCCCGTCCCATTTTACTGGTTTGACATGTAAATTTCCGGTTGTCCGAAGCAGACGCCTGTAGCGAACTAAAATGCCAAGAAACTCATGCCAGGAAACTCCTCATAAAATGCCATTTGAAGCCTTTGTCATGTATTTATCTGTGAATCTAGGCAGTTGTCACAAGTGTTGAACTTCAAATATTAAAGTTATTAGCTCGAAAGCTTAGTAATAACATATAGTAAATGATTTAGTTGTGTGAGTCCTTTAATGGAGCTACAAAATTGTGGTAGACTTAATTGTTTCTGTCCTAAAAAACAAAGTTATATATATATATATATATATTTTAAAGTGAGATATGGGGCAGCATGTCTAAAATTTCCGCTCTACGATTATCCAGTGTAGTGGAACAGCGTCCATAAAACAACGAAATAGATCTAAAAAAATCTTAACCTTGATAACCTTGAATAGTGATCGCCCCATGCAACAAATATTAAATATTATTACGTAACTTTCGGCAAAACTTGAAGCGACAATCAAGCCTAATACCTTATTTTATTTATAGATTTATTAAGATTAACTGATATCAGCAATATCCCAGACGAATTATTACACGGTTTTGGTACAGCAGCAGCTGAAACTCGGTATTTGTAAGCACGCGCCCATTTTCAACTGTCTTTTAACTTCGACTTGTTGTTGAAGTGGGCCACACCTGAATTATTTTCAATTCTTTGGATTTTTCTGTCAAGAGTTTCGTTTTAGACTTATTTCTGCATGGTTATCAACTGGATTTTTTTCATATCTTTTCAGAATTCCGAAGTTACTTACATTGGGCCTTTAAATATTGATCTCCTGATCATGATCATGCTTATTACTGTACTTGAGCCAACGGGAGATAACTCGTAAATATTTTTTCATTGTTCGATTTTATGAAATAATAAATAAATATAGCAATGAGTCTATTATATATAGCTAACCTCTCTTAATATTTCTTAACACTGTGCATAAAGGATACGTTATTATTTATGAAAAAAGAGAGCGCCTTGACAATTATGAAGTACTCAAATAACACAACTAGGGACCTGTATGAGAAAGTGTTCAATTATGGATTTTAGAATAGTTTTACACTAATGGGAGAAAATGTTCTAAAAGTGTTACTTTAGATTCAAAAATAGGTCATATTTTATCAGATCCTTGTGATACCTTTATCTTTGTGTAAATCGGCATTGAACACAAATATTTTAAAATGAACAAAAAAACGAACATTCCAGAGAACGAAATAAATAATTGAATCCATATAAATGAATTGAAACATAAAACGAAGACAGTTTTTTGTTTCGTGTCCTGACAAGGCCTTCAACTAATTATCTATGGTACCAAATCGCTTAGCCAGAAATGTATGACAGACTGAGTATGTATGCGTATATACAGTTCATGTGTGCAAACTGTTGATGATATCAAGAAGATTATCTTTCGCAGTATGTATCTACACGTTCATTTTGTACCAGCTTAGTAGATGTACATGGTGTAAAATACACAGATTGTAATTTCTCCCATTCCATGATAGAGCTGCCTACTTAAATATCCATCAATCATGTCTACGATTTCCCTGTATGGGCCCCAAATCGACTTGTAATCATAAACATGATTGACAAATCGCTGTCGACCTGGGCATACAACATGGCGGACTCTGAACTAAACAGTCGATCGCTGCAGGACGTCGGTTTAGCGATTTCACCGGGGAAAACAGCAAGCGATGGTTGTGGATTTGACGGGAGCGATGGTAAGATTGATATGTGTCAATATCTAGCTTAAACCATTTGTAAATATCGTGTTTTAATATGAAAAAAGAAACAATCATTGTGAATCATGATAGCTGCCTCAGGCCCAAGCATAACTATACGATACGGGGCTCCCCAAGGGTGAATCAATGACGACAAGACGCATTGTCCTGCATCTATTCGTGTTGTTTCGCCATATGCATTGAACAAGAGAATCCCTTCAATGTACTGTTTGTTTTGAGGGTATGATCATCGGTAGAAATATTAAGTAATGTATTTGTAGTGTTCTGATGTGTCGCGATAAAGCCCACGCCGTGTGTATGTGTGCGAGTATTCGTATCGACCGTACGTAGCTTCTGACCTACTTTGCGTTAACGTTATTGATATGGTGGTGTATACGCGTGTACGCCGCAAGTACAAAGGAGTTTGTTTACATAACGGAGGGACTAGCTATAACTATGTGTATTGTGCAATTCTTTATTACAACATTAGTAAATAAAGTACGGGCAAATCTTCTCGTCGGCCTGCGCCTTTTTATGTTAATTGATTGATTTTACAGGCGTACTCGTATCAACTACAGTTTACATGTACATCTTGTACGTACGTACGTACTGTATATACATTGTATATACATCGCGATCGTGTAAAATATGTACACATGTACACCATAATCATGAAATAGCGCGACCAGTTGTTTAGTATTTACTTAGAATTTACTATTTCTATATTTTGACTTGGCATATATAGGATTATCCAACACGCGGAGAAATTTACATGTATATTGACTTTATACTCTAATTCCGTGGTTTCATGATCGATTCATTAATGATGATCATTTAAACCACTCAACGAGAGGCATTAGCTGATACACGTGTGTAGTACACGGCACAAACAGTACTAGTATGGAAATAAAATTCTAATCATGTGATCATTGATCAATCAGAGACGTATACGTCTTTGGATCAATAGTGTGTGGGGGTGGGGTCGGGGGGGGGGGGGGGCATTATGTATAGCAGGGACGTATATGTGAGTCCCTGTGTATAGTATAATTTGCTGTAAAGTGATAAAAAGGCTTATCGAAATATATTTGTGTATGCGGAAGTAATTTAAGTTACATTTGATCACAGTTGCTTGAGTTTCTGTCAGTAAATGATATGTACTGTATGAAAGGAGCCAACCATTACAGAATGCATGCATATTCTATATGTAATGGGCGGCTTCTTATATATGTAAGCCTATATATTTTTGATTTATTGACATAAACTCAAGCAACTGTGTTATGATCGATTATAATAGTACCATATGCACAGTATTGAACAATCTGATTAAAATCATATCTTGATCTCCCTGCCGTTCCCTAAATTATCTCTACTTTCTCTAGATCTGACGACATCTCATAGGAAGTCACGTTCATGATCAGATGACCTTTGTCGCCTCCCCTCTTGAAGAATTTTTTAATGACGCTTTCATCTGCAGCAAGTCATTTCGTCACAATAAGTAATTACGCTTGTTGTGACGAAATGACTAAACGTACAACGATACAATTATGCAAGCTTTGTCGCCTCAAAAATTCACATTTCAGATTCTGAAAATAGTAATTTGATTGGCTAATGCTAAAGGTCATCTGAACGTGACCCCCTATGGGATGTCCTCAGATCTTGACGAAACAGAGATTTATAAGTTTACGGAACGGCGCGGAGATCAAGATGTAATTTCAATGAGATTGAGTATTGAAAATAAAGCGAAATAAATAAATCCAGCCTCTATGTACCTTTATAATTTCAAGATTCATGTTCCCAAACGAGTCTTGATTGGTTAATTCAAGTTAGTTACTTTCAGTAGATATTTTCAATTAACAAAATTTCCAAATTACACAATATACACTGTAGTCTTTAACTCTCATTTCCCTGTGTCTAGTCACAGTTGCTAGAGTTTCTGCCACTAAATAATAAATATATATGTGTGAAATGAGCCTCCCATTACAGCAATGTATTCTGTAATGGGCCGCGGCTCCATATATATAAACATGTTTTTTATATACTGACAGAAACTCAAGCAACTGTGGTCTAGTGTACATTTTTGCCCTCATCTTTCTCTGCATATAAGATAATAAGACTATTTCATGACCAGAGAACCCGGGTGTAAGATAGGGAAATTCCGCCCGAGGTGTTTTCAAATTTAGTAAAACCTGAAGCTTAGCCGAGAGTTTTGCCAAATTTGAAAATCCCGAGGGTGAAATTTACCTATCTTACACTTTTGGTCATGAAAGGGTATTTTTCTCTCATTTCAACTTACTGAATAAGCTCAAAAACCATAAAAATACCTTTTGACTGGCCACCATTTTGAAAATATCAACTTTTCCTTTAGCTTTTTTGACGAAAACAAATGATACAGCGAGATTAAGCATACTCCATATTTGTAAACACAGTTTGCGCAGAATAATCTCAGCTTTCTAATGCACACAGTTAAAATATCGTGGAAAATTTTAATTTCATCACGTCACCTTTTTTCTCTCTTTTCGGCATCAGATTTTACCTAACTCGTGACATCATGTCATTGTTGAGCCATTGTGACGTCACGCCGTGGCTGTATTGCATGGGTAGGTGTGTAATACATCCACAGCGAGCATAGGTTTATTGCCCTAGATAGGCCAGTATTACACACCTAGAAATGAGAGAAATTTCTATATTACACCCCATTTCACGTTACGTGACATTATCTGAATAATGACGTGACGTCACGAATTCTATGCGGCAAATGGGATGTAATGGAATTAAAATCTTTAACGAACGGATATATTTTATCGTACATTTTAGATGAGATTAAACATCTTCTGCACCAAAATTGTTTGCAAATATGGCGTAACTTTGTCGACTGATTCGTTTTCGTCATAAAAGATATTATTTCAAAAATGGTAGCCAGTCCAAATGTCGTGTTATGGGTTTCCAGCTTATAATCTTGAGGTCCGAATGAGACAGTACACTCTTTTTAATGAAATCTGTAAGATTGCGAAATTCAATCCTCGGGGTTTCCAAGACCAAACATTTGGCAAACCCTCGGGTTTTACAAAATTTGAAAACCCTCCGACGGAATTTCCCTATCTGACACCCTAGGTCATGGAATAATCTTATAATCTACTTTATATATACATCAATAAACCTTCATTTCGTTTTGTTTTTTAGAGCCGGTGTTTGTCAAGACAGAAACTATATCAGGAGAGGAAAGTAATGGTGAGTAAGATCGTATGTTCGTATATTTGACATTGTGATTATAAAGGGTGTTGGATTGGTGTGAGGTTGGAGTTAGGGGTTGGGGGTTGGGGACTCGATCCTGAGTGAGAAACTGAAACGGGGCTGGTCCTGGGCCCGTTTTCGTGAAATCCTTATTGTGCTCAAAGGATTCCTTGCTGAAACCAATTTTCTTATAAGGCAAAAAAATAAAAAAGAAAAAAAATTAAGATGCTTAATTTCAAATTAAAGAATGTTTTTGCACGCATTTCAGTCGTTATTTGCTTAACAAGAAAAAGGGCCGACTCTTAGAACAGGAAGGGCGCACATTTTATTGAGTTGCTGTGAGCCAGGCTCATAAATTAATCTTCGATACAAGAAGCCTTAAGGTGATAAATAGCTAGTGTTGGTAGTAAAATCTAGGTATCTTGACCACAAAGTCTAACACACAACATATTTGGTCTGGTTTGGTTTGGTTTATTTTGTTTAACGACCTATCAACAGCCATGGTCATTTAAGGACGTGCCAGGTTTTGGAGGTTGAGGAAAGCCGGAGTACCCGGAGAAAAAACCACCGACCTACGGTCAGTTCCTGGCAACTGCCCCACGTGGGATTCGAACTCGCAACCCAGATGTGGAGGCTAATAGTAGCATGTCGGGACACCTAAACCACTCGGCCACATTTGTCATGTGCCATTCCCCTTTTACACTGCATTTTTAACTCTTGTAATTTCCCCTGTAATTCTTCCTATTCACATCATTATCCCTAAGCTATACTTGTATTTGTTGGTTAAGATAGAAGATTTATATAAGTGTGTAACACTTGTTTGTGTCTCCCATTCATTTTACCACTAATATGCTTTTATCATGTATTACATGTAAAGAATAATAAAGGTGATAAAATAGCTAGTGTTGGTAGTAAAATCTAGGTATCTTGACCACAAAGTCTAACACACAACACAACTTTGCCATGTACCATACCCCTTTGACACTGCAATTTCCATAACTCTTTGCTAAATTCCCTGTAATTCTTCCTATTCACATCATTATCCCTATAGTCGTATTGTTGGTTAAGATAGAAGATAACAGATTTATATCAGTGTATTAACACGTGTTTGTGTCTCCCATTCATTTTACCACTAATATGCTTTATCATGTATTACATGTAAAGAATCGTGGATAAAACAAAGTTTAAAATGAACTAAAATTTAGGAAGGGTTTGGGTTACCTGAAACACCAAATTTATTTTTGATGGTCTAACTCTCCTTAATCATGTTATATTGATTATAAAGTCAAATATAAACTTTGAAAACTTTTCTTTACGCTGTAAGTCACTTCTATGTTTTCCAAATTCCTTGAGAAAATACGACTTTCTCTGTAACTATTTGCAAGAAAAAGAGACTTTGGCTTAGCACAGAATCAATGCTTCAGCACGAGAACGGTTTTATGAATACGGGCCCAAGTATTTCGAACGCTAGACATCCTAATAATAATATAATATGAGTCTGTTTAAGCTGCAATTATAACTGAAATAAAGTAAAACTGCATTACCTGGTTACTGAAGGTACTGTAGACGTCTTCAGAGTGGAACACTGATTCAAATAATCAGTTTATTCTTATCTTGGCACGGGGCGGGGCAACTAGCGCGCTATATAATAGACTTTATCGCGACCATCCAAGGGTTACTTCCCCTTGAAGAGTTCTTGTCGAAAAATGTTTGCCCCGTCCCCACTTCATAAGACAACCCATCTCAATCGTACCGTACGCCTGATTGGCACGGACATAGATAGTGGGATATTGGTGATCGCCCGTCTATTTTCTGTTGTTTGTTTGCTCCCGTACTCATAATATTGTGCCTTCAGCTATTCTATTCTTAAAGTATGATTTTACAAAGTCTTTCATTTTCTTCATTCCGAAAGATATTTGGTATTTTTCAGACGCACCTTCGACAGACCTTAGTTATTATCCCGCCAAGAGGCCAAGAACTTACTTCATGGAAAATTCTTCGAATGCCACTATGACGCATGCGCAACCGGAAACTCAACACCCGATGGTTTCGTCATATGACGACACGTTTGACCGCCCTCTGGTGATTGTTGGCGACAGTAAGTGGACGGCACCAGCGACGGGGCTGTTATTAGACCTATACATACAAAACGAAGATAAGTTCAACAGTCCACACATAAAGAAAAAACTCTTGTGGCGGAAAATATCCGAAAGACTGAATGAAGCTGGACACATGTTCGACTCTGACAAATGTGAACGGAAATTCTTAAACTTAAAGACAACATATCGATATACAGTGGACCATAATTTACAAACAGGCAACCAGAAACGCTGTGCGTTCTACGATCAGCTGGACAGTATCTTTAAATTTCAAGCATCGGCAGAAGCAAGTGCTTTTTACAAAGAAAATCCAAGCAACAAAGAGGATGGAGTTGACACATCGTCCTCTCATCATAATAGGCCCATACCTCCTCCAACCGATAGGGGGAGCCTCATGCACGCGCCTCATCCAGCATTTCCGGTTATGAAGAATGATGCGTCGTCGATTCAATCAAATGCGCAATACATGAACAGACTTACAAATGCCGTGTCAGGGTCTAAAGCAAGCCATGTTTCCATAGCAAACAGACATGACCCGGCACCAATTTCGCACCAGAGCAGTCCGGTATCACCAGCAGAAACCTTTAGTCGCCAGCATTTCCCACGGTTTCCTTCAGCGCAGTCGCATCGCAATGTCAACGGTCCTAACGCGAATCATCAGCATTCAAATAGCAACAGTAATGAAAACAATCCTACACGGCGGCCGCCAACATACCTCATTGATGACAATGACAGGGAATCCCCTGAGCTACCGAGCTCCTCGGGGCGTATGGATGAATCAGAGACGTCCCGATTTCAGAGAGGACGGAAACGCAGACAGACGGAATTAGATTATCTCTTAGCAACGTTTGAGCGTTACTGTGACGAGCAGAGGGACAGGGAGGAAAAACGGTTGAAATGTATGAAGGAATGGCACGATGAAGAAATGAAAGTGATGAACAGGTTTCTTGATATCATTCAGCAAAGCATACAGTCGGGGAAATCCTAATTATATAAAACTTCTCACAAATTGACAATGTGTTCAGTATTTTGACAATTTGACAGTGTGAATAACATGAATTGACCAGAGTTAATTACGGGTTTTTGAATTCATTACGTGCCCTGGCTTCATGTCAATTAACATTTAAGCAATGAATGTTTCAGTAAATGTTGTTACAGTCCTATAACACACATTGCTATTGATGACAAACTAAATAAAGCCCGGTAGGGTTTTATATAAGTTTGTCAGCAATAGAAATGTGTGTTATAGGACTGTAACAATATTTTCTCAAATGTTCATTACTTATATTTACATTTTGATAAAATTATTGTGCTTTATTTAGTTTCTTGGACTGATTTTGAACAGCAAATCAAGTGCAGACAACAATGAAATTGATGACGTCACAATACAGAATAATGATTTGACAATGCCAACTGCTGTTCTAGTCTGAGGCACTGAGTGTTATAGGCGTATGGCAGCAACTGCCTCTTAGCATTGTGTCAATAGAAAATTACAGAGCAAATGTAAATATACCTTAATGAAAGTCCCATACAAATTATTCGACCTTACCATGCCGTTCTAAAAGTCCCATACAAATTATTCGACCTTACCATACCGTTATGAAAGTCCCATACAAATTATTCGACTTTACCATGCCGTTCTGAAAGTCCCATACAAATTATTCGACCTTACCATACCGTTATGAAAGTCCCATACAAATTATTCGACCTTACCATGCCGTTATGAAAGTCCCATACAAATTATTCGACCTTACCATACCGAAATGAAAGTCCCATACAAATTATTCGACCTTACCATGCCGAAATGAAAGTCCCATACAAATTATTCGACCTTACCATACCGTTATGAAAGTCCCATACAAATTAATCGGCCCTGTTTACAATTGTGTCATGTACAATTGCATGTATAAATTTACTTTACCCTAATGATTTTTTGCTGATTTATACAGGAATCTTGAAGACTGCTTTACATAAGAAACATTTTCTACGCATGACTATACATTATACCTTTATGGTTATTTAATAAAAAGAATTATAGAACTTAAATGATGTACAGCTTTTGAGAAGTAAAAATATTCCTGTATTTAAGTTGTGATCTCGTGTGTTTTTGGAAAAGGGAAATCATTGCGTAGCTGAAATTGTGTTAAAAGTATGTGGGTGTGCTCGTTAGGATGACATTAAGCCATCGTGCTCGTCCGTTGTCGTATGTCATGCGCCGTCCGCCGTGCGTAAACTTTTCCTTCAAACGACTTCTTCTTAATAACCGAAAGGCACAGGATGCTGATTTTACGCATGTTACATGCTGGGATGAGGGGTACCAAGATTCTTAAAATGAATGACCTTGTTCTACTTTCAAAGTCATAGGGGTCTAATGTCTTACAATCTTCAAGCAAATTTTTCTCACTTATCGAAAGGCCTAGGGTACTGATATTAGGCCTGTCACATACTTGGATGAAAGCTACTAAGTTTGTTAAAATGAATGACCTTGACCCACTTTCAAGGTCACAGGGATCAGATGTCTTAAAATATTCAACCAACTTCTTCTCAATAACCCAAAGGTTCGGGAACCTGATAATTAAATGGTCGCATGCTGGAATGAAGGTATATCAAGTTTGTTCATTGGCCCTCTTACAAAGTCAAGGGGGTCAAATATGTTTTTATCTTCAAACAACATCGCAATTACTTACAAAACATATACAATGTACATATATATAGTTTATTAGTTGGCATGACTTGTCTTTAGAGTCAGCTGACAGTTAAGGACCGTTGGCCTCTTGTTTCTGTGATATGATCGGTCAAAGATCCAAATTTGGCAAAACACACATTCTTAGTGAATTTTGCGGTTGTGACCAATAGCAGAACAACTTCGTACACTAGCTTCCAGATTTGTTATCATATATATGTGTGTATGTTTACAGAATCGACGAAAATATATGATTTCTTAAAATCTTTTTAAAAGTTAATTTAAATGTTGAAATGCATATTCTAAGGTCTCTCCGTTACTTTCCACGTATATCTTTGTGATAATTAGGACACAGAAGCCCCCTCTTTGACGCACTGTGTATTGCGGACCCGTCAGTGCCACTGGGACCTGATAATTTGGTACGACTAGTTTTGGACCTAATGTTGGGTGTTTAGAGTAATTTTACACTTTTGTGGGTTAAGATCAATTTCCGATATTTTTTATCGAAAATTTATCCCCTCCTCCCCCCGAGTAAAATTACTCTTAAAACCCTACTTTAGGGCCAAAACTAGCCGTAATAAATTATCAGGTCCCTGTGGTCAGTGCAAGTTGATTAAGTAAGAAAACAATTACCATTTTCGACTTTTTTTCAATATTCGAAAGGCCAATATATATTTATGGCCTGTAGCATGCTTAGATGAAGGCCTATCATATTTGTTCCATTGAATGAGCTTGACCTTCTTTCAAGGTCACAAGTGTCAAACATCTTCAAAACATATTCTACTCCATAACTGAAAAGCACGGGGCTGAAACATGACATGTAGCATGCTGAGATGAAGGTCTGCCAGGTTTCTTCAAATGCAGTAGCTTCGACCTTTTTTCAAGATCACTTGGGTCAAATTTTATTACAATTCTTTGAAGAACTTCTCGGGAACGAAATTGTCCATGGTACAGATATTTGGCTTGCAGAAAACTGTGATGAGTGACTACCAAGTTTGTACAAATGAATGACCTCGACCTATTTTCAAGGTCACGTTGGTCAAATGTATCAAAACTCTCTTAAGGAACAATGTACAGATATCTGTTCTATTGCATATGGTGAGATATAAGGCTATCAGTTTTGTTTAAATGAATGACCTTGACCCACTTTCAAGGTCACATAGATCATTTGTTAAAAATCCTCCAACAACGCAATATCCAAAATGCCCGGGGTGTTGATATTGGACATGTAGCATCGATTAAGGGCTAAGAAGTGTGTTTAAATAAATGGTCTTGTCCTATTTTCAAGGTCACAAGAGTCAAATATTAACGTTATAAATTTTCAAACGATTGATTCTGGATAACCAATAGACCCATTGTACTGATATTGGGCTTGTACAGTGCATAGTTGAAGGGGTCCCAGTTTATTCAAATGAAGAATTTTGACCACGTCAATACTTTTGTCCATATGTTTGAAGTTGGCATTCAAGGTTTTAGAAGTTGATTTTAGAGCAGGTGAATGTTTCACACAAGCCCAGTGGACCTCTTCTTTTGCAACCTAGACATGTTGGAAACAAATACTCTTTCATAGATGACGGCAGCTTCCCTTTCCTGATTTGAAAAAAATGGCTTCCATTGAAAGAATACTTATTTTATAATGCTTTGAAATATAAAATTAATGTTGTCCGATTTCAACAAATTCGGTATGTAGATGTGTTATGACCCTATGAGCCCAGCTGCCTCCGTTGAGAGACTACTAATGTGTGAAAATTTTAATGTTGCCTCGATTTCAAAATTCATGTGACCTTAAGACCTATGGGCCCCTTGTTTCATGCGTGTATAATTTATTGTATACGTATGTTTTCAACAAAGTTTCACAGTTATGGCGTTATGTCAGTTGTCAGGTATGCTAGTCTTTGGATAATTAAGATTTAGTTCCAGTTTCAATTTCATTGTAAACTTCAATGTATAACAATTCATACAAAAATGTAGCGGGAGTCTGGCAGAATAAAAAAAAAAAACAATAACGGGTTTCATATTCAGGTTTTGTTTAATATAGAGAGAGGGTTCGAAAAACATACTTTCTAATTGATTATATTTTCGCACTAATTATAGAATTATAAACAGTCAGTGGTATATTAATTTGGTAAATCAAATATGCCTTTCCCAAGATTTGATTCAGAATGTACACAGGTATCAACAATCATCAGTTCGTGGATATTTTTCTCCATTGGCTTTCAGATATCGTATCTAGAAAATTTTCTTGGTCCGTTTTTATGGAGCCGCTCTTTTGCTCAAATTTGAATTCTGTGTTCAAAACCAACTTTCTTCCTCGCGTAAATCACGCCAAACGATTCAAAGGTCAAATTGAAACATTGAATACAATTTAAGATTTTAGTGTCATCAATGTTTTTCGGAATCACTGAAAAAATGTTTTTGTTATATTTTATTTAAACGAAAAAAGAAACCAGTTTAAGAAAAAAATATATGCTTCAGTATGAGAACGTCTTTATGAATACGCGGCATGTTTCGACGAAACAAAGTCATTGTTTATGACGTCATACAGAAGATGGCGTCAATAAAAGGGTCGTGTCTTAACGTCATAATTAAAAAAAAATAATCAAAACATACACATCCAATTAAGGTGTTATCCTCTATGACTGGAGTGACCAAAATCAATGACCAACAACTCCTAGCAGGTTTTTTTTTAACGAGGCGGTAGTGAGAAAATCTTTACTTTGATAGAAAAATATTTATACTTTCACACCGCCCCACCCATTTAAATGGTTACGCAAACAGACCTGTCTTAGGCCTTGGTTAGTGCCTCCGGTTATTGCAAGTTACGCTACGTATACAAATCATTATTGTGTATTTATATACAATGCATATATGACCTTCCCAATTTAACAGTGCTCGCGATCGGACAGTTAAATCATTGTCTAACACCTTTGTACAAGCTGTAACTTGTATTTGCATTTAAAGCTTGTCATTGTATCTTGATTATCCTCACGGACTTAAATAGCATCTAATTCCGGGATTATTCTACATTATTTCGCAAAAACAAAATACCAACTGAACTAAACCACGGACTTTAGATCTAATCTAAGTCCGTGTTATGATAAACAAAAAATTTCACATATTCACTCACAATTTAAAAAATCTCATTATGGATATCATGAAAATTTCATATTTTGGACATAATACATAGCGGCTAAGCCTTTGATTAATTTAGATCTGGTATAACAATAAAAACGAACTTATAATTATGGAGAAGTGGTTCAAATCGTCATTTATATATACATGGAGGACTTCATGAAAAAATAATTCGGATACAATACAAAATTAAATTAATTGAATGGGGAGCCTTCTAGATATGAAAATAGTGTTAAGAGAGCATAAAAATAGCATAAGTTAATCAAAAAAAAATATCTAAAAAGAAAAGTTATGTCACGGCTCTGGTATAACAATAAAAAGGTCCGTCGCTTAGGAAGTCCCGATTTTCCCAAAGGCCGGAATTATTTTTTGTCGTCTTCTATTTTAAATTGCTAATAGCATATCCGGTAGGATGTTTTGACGGTGAAGATGTAGAAAAGAGAATGATAAAAACGTCATCTTTCAGAAGATTTATCCTCCTCCAAGCTCGATATAAGACAACCGATATATCATGGTAATTGATGACAATCAGCTTTTTTATGCAGAAACAATTTTGCCAATGCACATTAAGTTCATTTTACACAGTACTAGTATTTAGCAGGCGTGGCCTGCAATACACTTGTCCTCCTTAGCTTGCTCATGATCAGCCGCTTTCTACTGTTCTGCTCACGGTTTTGATACTGACAGTTCATATAGGCCAGATACGTCCCTGTACAGGCCTATAGCTGTTTCAACGATTTCATCATAACTCACATATTTATAATTTAATAGGAAGCCAAACATCGAATTCAAGTATTATTAATGTCCGAAATTAACCATAATGATATTCAATATTAGTTCATGAGTACATCATGTACATGTATGTTTCATGATGTGGTCTTTATTGTCGATATAACGTATAACCAAAATGAAAAAGCCTTGCAAACTTAATTCAATGCCTGTAAAGTTCTGTCATTTATCAGGGTTATAGAAACTAACTTTTTCAATATATTAGTCCAAAGGACTTGTACAATTTTTAAGGTGCTAGTCCTGTGGTATTGTGACTAGTCCTGAGGGCTTCAGCCTCAGTTAAAACACTAAGTGACAAACAAGAAATCGAGAAGCGGTGAGCTGGTTGGGCTAGCTCAGAAGGGGGCCGGGGATGGGACTGCCCATTTACCTGTAGGGGTATACGTATTTGACCTATATGGGGCTCAGGGTGTAGTGCACTACTAGTTTACCTGTAGTTTAAATGTAGTGCACTACTAGTTTAAATGTAGTGCACTACTAGTTTAAACGTAGTGCACTACTAGTGCACTAGGTGTAAAGGTTAGCTTACACTCAACTGTATGGGGGGTCTCTCCCTGTATATCTTAAATTAATATTTAAATGCTCTAATATGAGTTTTGGTGTATCCCGAGTGCTAACTTTGTACAATTTTCTCTTCTTGAGTATAAGTTATAGATTAGAATACAAAAACAAAATAATAAACTCAACTAGTCCACAGGACTAATAAACAGAGCATATTTACTAGTCTTTCAGTATTTTTACTAGTCTCGGACTAACAGATTAGTGTTAGTGTCAAACTCCGTTTATATACATATATTTACATCTCTCCCTTCTTAGGCTTAGTAATCTCTGACTGCGAATATATAAGCGTATAGGCAATGAAAAAAGGCTTAGCGGATTGATATTTGTTCAAATATGGCGTCGTTCACGCTTCAGAATAATTAACTACTCACTGTCGGTCATTGTTTGGTTCCTTCAAGATTTTGAAACATGGTACATATACGGAATACCTTTCGTCTTATTATACAATGAATGCTTTATGGCAAAATTTTGATTCCAATGATACACATTCGAAATTCTTTGACGATAATGCAAACATGGCGGTGCCCTGCAGTTGTGACGTCTGATGTCGGACTGCGCTACAACCAGATCCTAGCTGTGTCAATGTGTGAACATAATGACCGTTACAAATAAAGAAACATATTCAAAGTGCTAGTAATATCATTAAACACCAAATTTATAAATGATGTAATGAAGAAGAAAAATGTTGTTCACTGTGTATTTTCTGAACCTACCAATATATTGATGAAGATTCAGTGGGAATATATTATTTTAGCAACCACGGCCATCGTAGTTACCATCCTAGCAACCTGCTTCAAATATTTTTTCTTCGTATAATATTTGAAAATTAATAATGATGTAAAGATAAGGATTGTACGTCATTTTGACTGCATATATGGTAGTATGCCTGAAGTTGGCAACGAACATATTCAAAATGGAGCGCTAATGCGTACCATAGAATATGTTTGTTGACAGCTGCGGGCATACTACCGTTTACGCAGTCAAAATGAGGTACAATCCTTATATGCATACTTATGATATTTATGATCATAAATTCTGTGTAAGCTTATAATTACTATGGTTCAACTCCAAGTAAAGGAGGAGCTGTGGTGGCTGAGAGTTTAAGGTGACCCTACATCCTACCACTAGCCTTCCACCTCTTGGTTGTGAGTTTGAAACCCATGTGTGGCATGCATATATAGTTGCCAGGTACTGATCATGACCATATATAGGTCGGTGGTTTTTCTCCGAGTTGTTCGACTTTCCTCCTCCTAAATCTTGAAAGTCCTTAAATGACCCTGACTGTTAATTATTAAGAATGTAAAACAAAATAAATTGAAACCAAACCCTATAGTCTGAAAGGTTCTGATCCACTTAAAAATTTTGGACGGCTAGCGGCTCTTTAGAGTCAAAATTGCTCCTTACTTGAAACTGGGAATTTTACCGACCCGTGCACAGGTCGCTGTTTAAGCTGTGTTTTCTAATATGAATCATTTCCAATCACATGCATAAAAGTTATCAATGTTAAGAACAGATATTTTTCACATTTAATCAAGCCACAGGAGCTAGGTCGTCTAGTAACTGTTGCGATCCATTTCTAAAAAATAACCAGATTTCTGGCATCTGTTTGAAAAGTTTCAGCAATGTTGTCTTGACATGGAAAATATATACAGTATCTTCAAGTTTGTCAGAAACCCAATTTAAGTGACACTGCACTTATGCTTGTGTTCGATGGGCTAGAACAGACTGAGGATCTTGTTTTCGTACTTAAATGTGAGCCCTGAACAATTTATTATATCAAGCTAATAATATAACTCATCATACAATTAAGTACTAAAAAAAGTGTGAATGTGGTTTCTCCGTTTGCAAGATATTGTGATTTTTCTGATAAAACACACATTTGACCAAGTGGCGATGACCCTGATTGGGGCATCCAAACCTGTGACATAACAGGGGTTGACACTAACACCAGTCTGTTAGTCCGAGACTAGTAAAAATAAAAAATAACTAGTAAATATGCTCTGTTTATTAGTCCTGTGGACTAGTTGAGTTTTCTATTTTGTTTTTGTATTCTAAGCTATAACTTATACTCAGGATACACCAAAACTCATATTAGAGCATTTAGATATTAATTTTTTTCCTGGGAGAGACCCCCCATACCCTGTCCCCCTTCTTGGACTAGCCCGCCGGCTCATCGCTTCTCGATTTGTTGTTCGTCACTTAGTGTTTCAACTGAGGCTGAAGCCCTCAGGACTAGTCACAATACCACAGGAATAGTACCTTAAAATTTTACAAGTCCTTTGGACTCATATATTGAAATAGTTAGTTTCTATCCATGCATAACAAGTTCAACGGAATCATAACAGACACATTAGATTACATATATCAGAAAACTACCAAGATTAAATTATCTAACTGAGTGTAACGTAAAAGGATCATTCGAATTGGTCGAAATCTTCGAATTGACATCAGGAGAATGAGATTCTTCATCTGTTCTAGCCCATAGTGCACTGTCGAAAACGCTGGAGCAGTGTCACATGGGTTTCTGATGATGATACATTATGCTATAATCCTGTTCAGGACAAAGGGAGATAATCACATCTAAGAAGCACTGAAATGTTACTGCAGTACACTACGCCTAGAGATAATAAACCAAATACATGGTTATTTAAAAATCCAGAACATTAATCTCATAATATTGTGTTTGTATTTGACCGTATTTGACCAAATTTGGAAAGTATAGAAATATGTTTGTCATTTTAGACTTTAATTTTACCAATGCTTCTCTTATAGGAACAAGACATGTGAACAAGTACAGTTGTATATACCGGTACCGAGAAGAAGACTACAGAGACACAAGCAGAGATAAGGTTTGTGAAAAAATGAACATTTGGTAACATTATGCTGTCAAATGATTTAAGTAATAGATGTTTTATAGCATATGCTGTTTTATAATGGTACTATAACAAATTTTTCTATTGCTGACAAACTTAATAAAGCCGTTTTTTTATGCCCCGTCATGAAATGGGGGCGCTTATAGTGTTACCCGATGTCCGTCCCGTCCCTTTAAATGGTATTGTAACCAACTTAATTCAATAACTACTGATAAGATTGTCATCAAACTTGACATTTAAATGAGATTCGGTATCTATATGAAATCTGGCAATGCAAGTATTCATTTTGTGAAATCCCAAAAAGGAGACATTTCATGGCCTCTGATTTATCAAAATGCAAAAATTATCCATGTTTCATGAATTTTTGCAGAACTAATTTCTAAAACTAATTAAACGTGTGTAATTGGACCATTACAGTATTTGCTGAAATATTTGTTGTTATCTCCTGCATGGTTTTCACAAAATGAATACTTGCATTGTTTTCGTAGTGCCAGATGACACATATATACCAATACTGTCCATGTTTCATGAAATATTGCAGAATGGATTTCATGCAAGGGTAGGGGCATTTATATCTCACAGATATTTCTAGTTTTTTGTAAGTTTGTCAGCAACAGAAGTGTGTGTTATAGGACCATAACAGTATTTACTGAAATATTCATTGTTATCTCTCTCAATTGCTGCCCCCCCCCCCCCCCATCCCCATACATGATTCACATTAAAATTGCCTACTACAGACCAATTTTGTTGATTATGTAAAGATTAAAGATTTAAAGTCAACTTATGAAGATTTGATGAAAAAAAAATCTATTGCCAAAAAAAAGCTAAAAAAACTTCATATGATAATGACCATGTAAAAAGAATTTATATAGGAGTATGGTGTCAATTTGCCTGCCTTAACTTTCTCTTATCATTGTGTAAATATTAAAATACGGAGTAAATGTTAACATGTTGTTGTGATTAGAGTGATAAAACAGCTTTTCATGTCTCATTATTTGTGATATGGAGTTATATTTGTGTCAAGACTGTATAATGTGTAGGGTTTATTTCTAGTCCTGCTAAGTTATATTCTTTTGTATTGAAAGTATAAAGAAAATATATTGAATGATTTTAGAAAAAATTAGATTTTTGAAAAATATCAACTGCAGTGTTTATGTGGTTATTAGTTTGAAAGTGCTGTTCATGCTTCAGTTGAAACACCATGTTGATTGATCAAAGGGAAATAACTCCCAAATGTGTGTTAGACAAAATGTAATGATCACATAGTTCTTATATGACTTGTATCATATTTATATTACTGGGGCTAAACATGTAAGCCTTGCATAAGTGTCAGTTTATTGGTGGTACAACTTTTTATGATCATGTATTTAGCATGGAAATTGCTGAAAATTAAGCTATTCAATTCCAAGGTAATCTTTTCATCTATATATAATTAAGCTAGCTTTTATAAAGTAAAACTTGTAGCTTTTGATTTTTCACTCAAAATTAAATATTTCATCTCCAAAGTACTTCAGAGATGTAGTGTAATAACATGTAATCATTGAACACAAGCATTTTACTATTAATTACACTTTGATACTTTCACCCAGTTCGACTTACAGTCTAGTTAAAATCATCTGTCACATTGTACATGGCTCCATTAAATTTGTACTACGCCTGAAAGTTGTGGCTGATAGGATTAGTGTAGGTACACATGTGCATGTTACCCTGAGTCTATGCATGGTGTTAAGTAAACAAAGTGAATTGCTATTGGCAGGTATAAATAAAATAGAATTTACAAAAACAAGTAAGCTAGTAATAATCCATTGGAATATTAGATTTTGTTATTTGTTTCATAGGTTTAGATACCATATGTAGGAAAAAAGTCTACGGCATTATATTTGCCTTACTGCATTAATTTTCTTTTTTAAATAAAACGTTATTTTTAGAATTAGTTGCTTCCCCTTTCGTACCTATGCCATAACTGGGGAAACACCTAAATGTTCAGAAATGAAATAGTTTCTCATGGCCAGGTCTAGATCTCCACTCGTCATCAACCTAAAATTATATTATGCAACATTCAATCTAAAAAAAAAAAAAATTAAATCTATTCTTCAATCTTATTGAATGTATGTATGTAAGACAAATACTTTTTTCGCTTATCTCATTTACACCTGAAATTTTATAATGAACTATTCCAAACTTTAATTTGGAAGAGTTTAATTGTGTCTTCAGGTATGAATGAGTGAAATAGGTCCGGGTATTCATTGGCCAATGAGACCCAGCCTTGTCTAACTATGATTTCATTAGTACTAGGAGCAGTTAGAGGAGCCTACAGTGTATATAGGAAAAATGCATGTTAATAAAAAAAAACTTTACTTGTATAGGAGAGGGAGGGGGGTATAATATGATATTGTACCTCATTCATTTAAGTGCATTTACAATTCTAGTAGTTGCTGCGGTCACTCAAGGCTGACGCTATATATTTTAACGTCATAATGGCAGGATGACGTTATTTACAATGTAGAGACATCATTACTCCAGACAATGGTCTGTTTTTACTGCATATTATGTGGTTGTGTTGGGTAGATTCAGTATAATATAACAAATATTGCATGTCACTTCGCTTCGGTCTATATACATATTTTTGGGTGACTGATCAGTCAATAAACTCCAATTTTGCCCTCAGTGCCATGCAATATTTGTTAAATATGATAATACTGGACTCAGCTAATGCCTATATATATCCGAATCGTATCTTTAGTCAGATTCTAGTCAGACTAAAAATCCTTAATAATAATCCCTTTTAAGAAGGTGTATGTAGCTTTCTTGGGAAGATAGGATGGACCTAATTATCTTAAGTAAATTGTATTTCTTGATTGTGGATAAAATAATCCTAAAATGTAATTTGATTTGGTCTGGAGGATACTTTTACAATCAATGAATTTCCTACATTTGTGAATATATACGAAAACTAATTAGCACAATCACAATTTAGCTGATTGCTAATACAGTATGAAAATTGATGAAAGCAGATTACAGCTGAAATGTGTATTTTTAACATATGTCAAAAACATACCCCATGTTAATACTAAAGTTGAAGTTTTATGAAGACATTGTACAAAAAAAAATAATTAAAACATGGTTTTAATATTGTGGTAAAACTTAATTTGTTCCTGTTTCAGGTGCTGAGGTCCATGTAGCATATCATGATCTGGAGAGGTCAGCTAGACAAGAACATTTCAAGAGAGGGACAAGGGATTTGTAAAAGACCAGTTGAATAACAGACAAGATGGAGTGTGCAAGTGGTACTGACTTAGAAATCTCTAAAGTGTATAGTGATTCACTAAGCTTCCTGGTACAAGAACGTCAAAGGATTGGTGGGCTCTCCAAATCACCATTATCCAATGAAAATGAAATTGGAATGGCTGATAGTTTTTCCATTAGAAGAAAAAGTTCAGCAATTGGCCCGGGATTTGAATCCAATCAGTTTAAAAATGACGTCATGTTCAGCAGTGCATCTATGTCAGAAACCTCCGCGGAAGGGGGTTCCATCTCTAGTAATAAGGCTGCTAAATCTCTCATCAACTCGGGTGATAGCATAGTGTTTTCAGATAGATTTGGACAGAGTTCATCGACTGATCTCTCTGTGACTGACATTAAAAAAGAACCTGTTTCTGATGAGGAGGAAGGCGTTGACACATGCTTTCAAATAAATTCCCATTCAGTTTTTCCTGGAATGATGACATCAACTGTGAAAACTTCACAAGAGCTAGGTATATGTTCAGCACAATCTGAAAGTTCCCAAGACAATGTGGCTTTTGTGATCAAACAGGAACCGTTGACAGACGATGATGATGGAACTAACAATGATGTTGGTGAGGAAGTGTTTGGAGAATATTTGTTAAAAAACAACGACATGGATGAAAACTCTGCTACCAGTGCCTCTGTAACTCAACAAAACGAGGAAAACTCTGATAAAAAACGAAAAAAGTCGAAGGCTAAAGTGGATTCGCGCAAAAGAGCAAAGAGAAATGCCACACGTAAAACATACAAAAAGTTTGGTAATGAATTTCATATGGACAATGTTGGTGACTTGGATGAAGACGTTAACTCAAATGAAAATGAAGCTTTGTCCGATGAAGAATACACACCAAGTAATTACATTGGTCACAAGACTAAGACCAAGGAGACTGGAAAGATAGAAATGGAAGGGAAAATATCATCAAATTCAATGTTTTCATTTGAAAATCTTGAAGGAAATACTCTAAACATAAAAGGAACATCCAAAAATCTTCAAGTGAAGATTTTCAAGTGTCCAGAATGCAGTGACATTTTTACGTATGAGAGTGTGTTTAAGAAGCATATGAAAAAGCACACTGGTGATATGCCCTTCAAATGTAAACACTGTGACCTTGGGTTCATGACCCAGTTCAGTCATGACCTCCACAGTCGAGTTCACTCTTCTGACAAAAGCTACAAGTGCGGACTTTGTGCAATGAAAATAAAATTGAAGAAGGATCTTAAAGAACACCATGCAAACCACACAAAGGAGGCCAAAGAAGACTCATATAATCAGCGGATTAAAACCGAAGAGCCATCAAATTCAGCATCGGGAGAAAATGAAATCTCGTCTGATGTAGGGTTGTCACCATTCGGCTGTAGCATGTGCGTTTTTGTGGCAAAAGATTTCGCCGAAATCGGAAACCATGTGATGGAGTCACATTTTGTTGACAAGCGTTGCTTTTGTGATATCTGTAGCAGGCGATTCGCAAACACCGATGATCTAAAACTGCACAAGGGTCTACACGACGATCAGTGTGAAGAAATTAGTTGTGGTATATGCGAGGAAATCGTAGACAGTAAAGAAGACTTGATGAAGCATTTAGACATTCACCCCGAGGCTAAACCATACAAGTGTTGTCATTGTGGTGACAAATTCATTGTATTACCACAGTTACAAAATCATATGCAGACACATTCCTTCACTAAACGCTACAACTGCCCTTACTGCTTTAAACAGTTTTTCCACGAGGACACGCTTGAAAGCCATCTCCGTGTACACACTGGTGAGATCTCATACATTTGTCCCGTTTGTGATAAGGGTTTCAGAGCAAGTGACCGACTACGGAGACACATGAAACAACATCCAGTGACGTACAGTTTGTACAATGATTACAAGAAAGAAATCATTGATAATGATACAAACGCCAGTAGTTCAATCCAAGGAGAATCACTAAACAAAGACAAGTTTGTTGAAGAAGACAAAACCGATTTTCAAGAAGGGGCTATGGATACTTTGGAATCTGACACCAAAGAGTGGACGGGAGAACCTGGCTGTAATGTTGATGCCTCTGGTTTGAACTCTGGGGAAACCAGTGATGCAGTCACTGTGAAACAGGAAGCCGATGACATTGAAGAAGAGGAAAAACGAAGTGAAACTACAGATTTTAGATGTATGGACGATTTATATAAACCAGACAAAGAAACTCCTGACAGCTCGTCTGGTTCCGCTATCTTCGAGAAACTCAGAAGACAGAGGAGTTTAGTTGGATCACAAATACCACCTAGTGCAATCCTCAATTCTGGAACGCCTTTTTGCATTTCTGTTAAAAAGCTTACAAAGGTTGCTGTAACTGATACATTTGATAATATACATGCTGGCGCAAAAGACACAAACACAAACCTGCAGTTTGCTGAGATGGAAGACACAATGAAGCTGCAGATGAATATTCACCAATGCAATGTCTGTGGTGCCATGTTTGCATACAACAACATGCTGAAGAGGCATATGATGAAACATACAGGGAAAGAACCATACAAATGTGATCTGTGTGGGCATGGCTGCATGTCCTCGTCAGCTTTAAAGGCTCACAGCTTGGTTCACTCTGGTGAAAAACCCTTCAGTTGTGACAAGTGTCCGAAAGCTTTTCGACAGAAGAGTAGTCTTAAATCACACTTACTCACACACAGAGCTTCATTTAAGTGCATGCTTTGTAAGATGACATTCATGAATTCAGATTTGTTTCAGCAGCACCAACAAAATTTATGCAAGATAAGTGCATTCGAGTGCAGCGTATGCAATATGACATTTAATTCTTTGGACACAATCTTTGTTCATGTTAACTCTGCTCATTTCAAGGGACTTATACATGCGTGTGATATTTGCTGCCATCGCTTTGATTCCTTGCTGAGTCTTCAAGAACATCTGTCTACACACGTCGGATCTCGGGAGTACGCTTGTGGAATGTGTGATCGAAATTTCCCCGATAAAGCTGACCTAGAGACACACTTGGGCGATCACCCTACTGCCAAGCCATTTAAATGTCAGTTGTGTTGTGAGAAGTTCAGTTCACTTTCTATATTTACTGTTCATATGGAGTTCCATTTTACAGACAAAAGTAAGCAGGACACTGCCAATTGCGAGAGCAGTCGACTTTCGCCAGAAGCAAATAGACAAACAGATTCAAATTCAATAAATGAATTGGGAAAACGATTTCCTTGCAAATACTGTGATCTTGAGTTTGCTACCGCTGCACAAAGATGGGCACACTCAGCTGTGCATGACAAAGCACGACCGTACAGCTGTTCATTTTGTGGGAAGAAATACACTAACAAGAAAAGTATGACTACCCACGAAAAAAGTCACGAAAAGGACAAATGGAAACAAATCGGCGATGGCTGCAGCGGAAAAACACTGGGAAGAATGAAAAACCTTGTTGAACAAAACATGTCGAAACTAAATAATTCTGGGGATGAAATACAGAAAAAAGTGAAAGTGAAAAGGATACCTAAATTGAAAAATCAAAATACATCGGATCATTCCAATGCATTCTCCAATCAACATGTATCGGAAAGAAATTTTGAGTTGTATGGCTGTAAAGAGGAGTCGGACGGAACTGGTGGTAAATTGATGGAATTTGACACTTTAAAAGAAGGCGAAGGATGTGAGAGTTCAACACTTGTAGACTTCAACAACGACTATAGTTTTATTAAAACAGAACCGATTTCTACTGGATACGCTGACACAGACACAGCCAGTGGCGAAGGTAACGTGACTTTTCCGGTTGCTGGAAGTTCTTTCGACGAAAGCTCGAACTCACACCAAAATATGAACGTAGTCGCTGATACTTCATATGACTATCAAATTGATATTAAAACCGAACAGCATGTGGATAGAAGCGAGGAAACACAGAAAACATATCTATGTGACACCTGTGGTGAAACTTGTACGAATCAAAGTACTCTAGATATTCACGAAAAAAGTCATCAAACAGAAATTTCTGAGCCTGTTGAGTTGATGTGTACAGAATGCGGGTCCGAGTTTTGGAAGAAATCTGATCTCAAGAAACACATACGTAAACATCACAATGAGACTAGCAGACCGTCGTTCAAGTCGAAACTGAAGAAATTGCTAATGAAAGAGAGCGTGGTTCAAAATGCGTGATATGATCTTCTAATATCGGTTATCAAGCTCTAAAGTATAGTGATACATGTGTTGCATTATATTCTAAGAAAATACTATCAACTCAATCTGAAAGTTACTTGTGAATTTAATTGAAGGGAGCTAGTTATCTGTAATCGTACTTGCGGATAATGTGATTTATTGCTATATATAGCTATTAGTTATCTGCTATGCTTATAATTATAAATTCGTGACTTATTAGGACATATCAGCGTCCTGAATTTTTTTCATTATTTCAGAGCCAACTGGAAGTCAATTTAGGTCTTTCATAATCTACGTCATATTAATTGTTGCCGAACAAATGTTACTGACATGTGATATAAATGATTGGGGAATGGTCTGAACCGTGCTTTTTTTATTTTGGTGCGGAATTTAATTATGTTATGATGACAACACATTTAAAACTGATCGTGTAATTCTACCGAATTCAGCTGAAACTAATTGGAAAAGATTGGTGAAAGGTTTTTGCTAGTTAAGATTGAAAAACCCAAACGCCTTTTGAAATCGATATTTTCAAGTTATAAATGCAGCTATACTGTACATGTTACGCTAAACTCATTACTGATTAATACAACCATTGTTTTTAAAATTGAAGTTGCAATTACCAATGATAAAGGCTAAAATCGACTTCAGGTAAAATGCCAAGCGTAATCTTATTCAAAGATTAATCGAAGTCTAGTTATGCAAATTAGAGATTTGGATTTGTACATACATGTACGGTATTTTTAAAGTTAAAGGCTTTTCCCAAAAGTGTTGTTATTCCCTTGATAGACCACAATGGTGCATACAAAATGATCTTCTGGGAAGTGTTTTTGTGATGATATCGCGCCATATGAAAATCGGATGACGTCATTCCCATTTATGACATCATAATTACATGGCGCGAATTTGTTTAAAAAACACTTCCCAATTAGGCCATGCTATGGCAAACAAGGCAGATACAGTAACAACACTTTAAGGAAAGGCCTATTGAGCTGTGCTCTTGATATGATGTTCTTGGTGTACTTTCAATAAATCTTTTCACCAAGAGGGTCGAAGTTTTCGAGAATTAAGAAAATAGATATTTCAATATTTTCATCTTGAAGTGCCAAATAATAGAAATTCTACCACCGGAGTTGTTGTCGGGACCAACATAGAATGTCCATTATACTACATGATGTAAATAAAAGCTGGATCTTTTACTCATCATATGTGGGTAACTTGTAAACAGAAAATGCACTGAACGCGAGTGGTAATTTATAAATTCATACTTTGTTATGAATATTTAGAGCGTTTGCTGGGTACTTATATATTCAATACTTGATGTATTCATTAACTAGTTTGGTCAGTATTCAATTCCATTCAATTTATAGGAATGCTCAAAATATGATTGAAATGTAACCTTATTAGCTGGCAATAATTCCATTTATTTAATATTTCGTTTATAACGATGTAGTTTGTTTAATTGTTTTAATTCAGCTCGATGTCCTCATTTTGTACATGTTGAAATTAAACTGATGTAAACAAAGTTACAAAATCGCTTCAATTTTCAATATTCTAAATGGTTCAAGAAATGTACAGTTTTTAGCTCATCAGGCCCTTGATCAAGTGAGCTTATGTGATGGTGCGGCATCCGTCCGTCCGTCTGGTTTCAACTTTTCCTTAAAACCACTTCTGAAATACCATAAGGCCTAGTGACATGAAAGTTGGCTGGTATTTTTTCTTCGAAGCTGAACAAAGTTTGCGAAAAAAAAAAATCATTTTGACTTACTTTCAAGGTCACAGGGGTCAAATATTTCGAAACATGCAAACGACTTCTTCTGACATACCGTCAGGCATAGATGCCTTGTATTTGACTAGGAGGTTCATTGGATGTAGCTGGACAAAGTTTGCGAAAAAAAAATAAAATGACCTCACACATATTCAAGGTCACGGGGATCAAATCTGTCATAACCATTAAACAACTTCTGATAAAAAAAGCTAAGAGGGATGCTTTTTAGTTTAAAGGTTCTTTGGATGAAGCCTGACAAAGTTTGCAAAAATAAAGTACTTTGACACCTTTTCAAGGTCACAGAGGTTAAATCTGTTAAAACTTTTAAAAAACTTCTTTTGATTAACCTATTTCCTTAATGAACCCGGCAAAGTTTGCCAAAAAAATGACCTTGACCCATATTCAAGGGATCAAATCTGTTAAAAGACTTGAAACAACTGCTTCTGAAAGGCCTAGAGACATGAGCTTCCTCCAGACTTCCTTGGAAGAAGCCGAACAAAGTTTTTGAATGAATATGACCTTGTCTTTCAAGATCACAGGGGTAATATATGTTTAAACATTAACATGTTCTTCTGATTGTCTGACTAATGCATTTTTAAACAACTTTTGAGTTACAAGTATGAGATTGATACCAGGTGAGCGATGCTTGCCCATTGGGCCTCTTGTTGCAAAAGAAAAAAAAAATATTTATCCTACTTAATCTAATTTTCATAGCAAAATATATGTAGTCATAACCGGTAAAAACACATTTATATCAATCACCAAATGAAAACGACTCATAGAGAAAAAGTACCGAATGCAAAAATGGAAGAAGTAGGCATACTCGTACAACACCTCAGTAAATTAATGGACTATAATTGTAAATGTCACTTGAAATGGCAGTTGTATTGTACACAGGACGGTACTTTGTTGTATCTTTGAGCATGCGACTTTACTTCGCTTGTTCTAGTCTACCAAGCTGTAAAGGAGTGCGCGGTTTGCTAGTGCTAGAAATTGTAGAATGCTAGTTGTATGCTTCATGGGAAGCAGGTAAGGTTTTGTCTGGTCGTCATTGCCCTATAACCACGCATAGTTACCCGTGAATCATTTTGAGACGACCTAAGAAATATGTATATACAAACGTATAAGTAACTTTGGGTGATCAGGTGGTGCAGTGGATAGCGCACTTGCCTTTAACCAAGTTGCCCGGGGTTCGATTCCCCGACCGGACGTGAAAAGGTATTGGGGTCACCTGCCCAACCACGTGGGTTTTCTCCGGGTGCTCCGGTTTCCTCCCATAATAAGACCCTTTGTGCGCTTACATCTGGGCCAACAAGAGTGATTAATGTATTTCATAATTGTTGTTAAATAAATCAAGTTTATATTTTTTTTATTTAAGTAACTTTAATTGCGAAATGAATTATTATCGTAACGTCTTCACCAGACAGTTTCTACCTTTTAAGGAATAAAGTCTCTTTTTATAAAACACCTGTCTGATACGTGTATTGCGTTTTACAATTTTCGAAATTGACAAATGAACTGATCGCTTGTTCTATAATATATACCGAACATTTCTTGAAATATTAATGTTTCCTTTTCTGTGGTGTGACTTTGTATACATTTACGCAGTATTATATATGCTTTTGTAATTGAGAGAAAACATGAATGATGATTCCAAACGTTTTGCAGAAATCTAATATATTAATTTCTAAGGTCAGTAAAACCACGTGGAAGTAGCCAAATAAATAATAAACAGTGATTAGCGATTTATCGTTTATTAGTAAGAGTTACGCTCCATACAACAGCTTTAAACACATGCATTTCGACATACACTTTAGAACCATTCATGTATAAGGCTTAAAGACTCTTCCCCTTGCGTTATGCTGCTGCTGGATTGATGCTTACTTGGATGTGAATAAGATGACGGGTGTCGTCGATGAAGCAAAAGACGCTTACTCTTCTGGAACACTTGGTCTTATCCTCTGGTACTTTTACGAGAGTCTCCATGTAAATCTTCCTTTGTTCCTATTTTGCCTCTAGTTTAATTGATTTTGAGTTCGGATTATTGTTTTGTTGACGCTTTGGTATTCTCTGATTTGTTTTATTGCTACAGCTAGTCTGGAAAACAAATTCGGAATTTTCCTTCAGCAAGTTTGCGCGTTTTGTTGCAGTAAATATTGACTTACCGTAATTCTTTTTTTATTTTTGTATTTTTTTTTTCAAGATTTGTATCCACAATTACAATTTAGATACTCTAAATCACTTTTATTTCGCGAGCTTACCTTTTCAGTCATATTCGCGAATACATTATTTCGCGAATGTCTTTGGAGTAGTGACGGTGACGATAGAATAAACAAGGGATAGAAATAGAAATAATCGCGAGGTACTTGAGTTCGCGAATAAATCTCCTTGTGAATTAACGCGAAAATAAACACCTCGCGAAATATAAGTGATTTACATAATCATCGGTGTCTGTACACTGGCTTCGTTATGTCTTACAGACGATGCCATTGTTTACTGACAGCACCGAGTCGTCTGATACAGGGAAGTAACGAGAAACCATTTTAACTTCAATTTTCCAAGACAGTTCCTGATGACTGTCATTCTGTCTTTATATCTCTCCAATTTCCTGTTGGTTTCATATGGTTTGTATACGAGTCCCAATGTTGTCATTATATGCGGACGAAGTAAGCTCCGAGATGGGGTAAACATCTAAGCGACATGTTCCTTTTTAAAGACAGGCCTTGGTGACCAAATGGATAAGTTGTACGATATTCTGCTTCCACTATAGCCCTCCATATAGCATCTCTAGATTGCGGGTTTGAGGGAAACGTTTGGCAATCGCCACGTGCTGGTCGTAGGTCGGTGGGTTTTCTACGAGAACTCCGGCGTTCCGCCACTACAAAAAAAAGTTGCACTTCCTTAAATTACACGTACCATATCTGTTAATAGGATGTAAAACATACTCAAATCAAATAAACCCTCCTCATGACACGTGCATGACAGTCACAGTCGCTTCGGTAATGCTTTATAATACATATGCATGTACATATGAGGATTTCTTTATAGCCCCTGCTGGATTTTTTCTATGTTTAACCGAGAAACTAGGTCTTTTCAGGTCGTTTGGTTTTAGTAGTGGAGGAATAAAAACAATGGCCAGGTCCTGAGTAAATGATCCTTTAAGCCTCAAAACTAGAGGTGAAGAAAGAGTTTAAGGTAATAGAATGCCATGCACCTCGGCATGTGGAAAAATCCCCATAGTAAATCACATGATATTCATCATTATAATGAAGAAGTAAATCCTTCGACATACTTGGAAAGATAATCAGATCATGACCTATCTTAATTCAATATCTATCGAATCTTATGCACTCAATTATTAGACCATGTGTTACAATGCATATCTTAACTACATATTGTACAGTTGCCATAATGTTGTCATGACTGGGACTCATAGGTTATTACTTTTATATCAATTCCTATAATGAGAACAAAAATGGGGTTCCGAACAGCTTAAATACTGCATTTCATGCTTTGGTAACATGCTGGCATTATCTCAGTTCTCGAAGGTAGAGTTAAGTTTATATAGAAACTGTAATTGTTGAAAAGGATAAAAGACAAGAGATAAATCGGTGTTATTAGACAAGCGATGTTAATACACGTATATTGCAAGCTGGTGGTCATGATAAGAACGTTTAAGTTAACAGTTTTTGATAGTTGTCACAAAATCGCGCTCTCCCAAGTCGAAGATTTTCTCATGTTTTTATTTCATGAAGTTGATGGTTAAAGCAGTAAATAAAACTGTTTATATGTCACGACTGATCGCTCAAACAACTCATATATAAAAAGGACAATATTGCATAGGTTTGAATGTAGTTATTATCTTGTAAATTTTTATTATTTTTTTTAATCTGACATCTTCATAGAAGTCAACTGCAGATATCACAGCTTTGACTTTTAAATATTTGTGATGATTATGTTTCATTGTTGTTTTTGAAATATGTCACAAGATATTATACATGTGCACTAATTAAAGGCTTTGTAATTTGTAAGAAAATATTCTCCAATCTCTTCTTATGACAACATCCATTAGGATTTCACTAGTGTTATGAGACCACCATGAACTGAATACTTATACATTGTCGAATGTAAAGATAACCGCGTCAGAATTTGCAAGCTGATCGTAATGATGAAGCGTTCTCATTAATAATGTATCTTTATCCTTTATATTATATGCTTATAATAAAAACTTTATTTATGTTTATATACAAAATGTATTTGTGAAACAAGCTATCCAACTTATATTAATCACTCTTCTTGGCCCGGATTTTAGTGCCCGAGGGGTCTTATTGTGGGAGTAAACATGAATACCCGGAGAAAACTCACGTGGCCGGGCAGGTGATCTCATACCTTTTTACGTCCGGTCGGGGAATCGAACCCCGGCCGCATTATGAAAGTCAAGTGCGCAATCCACTGCACCAACCGACCACCCTAATTATGTGCTTTTTCAGTATGTATAATATTTGCGTGTACATATTGTTCGTGCAAATTCTGTTATTATGAATAAGCCAACAATAGAACACAAAAAAAGTTCCACTTTCATAGTAATCAACGAAATTGGTTTATCCTGCAACCACCACAGACATCCACCGGTAACTACTGCCGGACAAACCTTTGCTTTATCCGTCAATACGTTGCACGTAATCTTTCTATTATATACAGCAACGTGCCAAAAGTCTTTCAATTTATTGTTTTTTTGCTATATATTCTTTGTATTTTGTACTTTTTTTTTCAATGAATTTTTCCGACTTTGTTTATGGACCAATTTTAATGAAATTTTGTGCGATTTTAACGAATTGTTTCCTGTTTCATCTCATTATAATTCACTGTTTTCCGTTATGTATGATTAGAGAAATCATATTTTGTTACAACATCCAATTTTCGGGACGCCATTTTGACGTCATTTTGGTAGCGTTATAAAGAGAAATGGCGTCACGCGGAAATAAGCATTGTAGACAATTCGGTATAGTTCCATAAATACACAACGGAAAATTAAATAAATATTTTGAGAGGAAACCTTGAATATTTTTGTACCAAAGGACAAAAAATTGTCAAAATTCATCTTTGAACGAAGTCAGGAAAATTCATTGAAAAAAGTTGGAAATACGACGAATATATAGCAAATTGAAAAAAATGAAAGACTTTTGGCACGTAACTATATAGTTACAAGGTAACGGTTGTTATTGTTCTTGATTTTGGACAATCCATGATTTATTATCGCCCGCTAAGCTGTTAATATGAAACAAGAATTACACGTAGGCGTAGTTGTATGTGACGCCTTTATCACATTGTCGATAAGGTTAAGGTATAAATGGTCTTATTCTCTTGTACTTTTACAAGAGTCTCCATGCAAATCTTTCCTTTGTTCATAATTTGCCCCTGGTTTAATCGATTTTGAGTTTAGATTATGATTTTGTTTACGCTTCGGTATTCTCTTATTTATTGTAATAATATGACAAAATACATACAGCAAGGTGTTAACAGTTACTTAGCCAAGTTTAAATTTGATTACATGTCAACAACACTATAAAAAGTGGACGCTAACGTAAATTCTTAAAAGTCAAAGGTTTTTACCCCAAAAGAGCATAATCTGAAAATAAATATCCGCAAAATTTCAGAAGAATATTCAGTATGATGATATCAGTAATTATGCCAAGTTTTAATTCAGTTGGGTACTGACAATGTATAAAATTGGAAGGGACGAGGAAGGTGGACTTTGACTGTAACATAGTCGAACATGAAGATGTGAAGATTGACGTTTTCGAGTTTGCTTATAAATGTGCTTACTTGTGATGACAATGATGACTCGGTTCTCATTTTGAGGATTGATGCTTACTTGGATGTGACCAAGATTTACATGGCGGGTGTCGTCGATGAAGCAGAAGACGATTACTCTTTCGGAACACCTGGTCTTATTCTCTTGTGCTTTTACGACAATCTCCATGTAAATATTTCATTTGTTGCTATTTTGCCCCTAGTTTAATCGATTTTGAGATCGAATTATGGTTTTGTTGAGGCTTTGGTATTCTATGATTTTTATATATATCTGTTTTCATAGCAGAGAAATTAAAACAGACAGTGTTTACACTAATATTACGTAAACTAAAATAATCAATGAAGATAGAGATAAATGGTTAAAATTACAAACTATGGCTTCAAGAAGAGATATTGCAGGTTTTATGATGTTAATATATCCATCCAAAATTGAAAAAAAAAACAAAAAATGCGATAGCCCTATTAAGCAAAAAGAATATAAAAGGGAATCAGAATCATTAAGGGGCAAATGCATGTAAAAAAAGAAGAATTACATAAAATCTAAAGAAACAAAAAGGTGCTATGAAAATAACACAATACATGTGAAAGCTGATATTCATGACGTAACCTGAAGTGAATTTACTTGTGACAAATTCAGGACATTTTACACTATTTTTTTTTAATTTGGCCAAATTAAATACTAGCACGTATAATGGGTTTTCCATCAGAAAAGATTGAATCTACACTGTAGATACTCCAGTCAGCATCATGAACATCTTATAAACTGTAAACCATAAGACTTTGATATCATTATACTACAGTTTTATTTGGTTAAATAAAATACAAGTACGCGTATAACATGATTTCTACAGGACAAGGTTGAATCTACGTTGTATATATTCCAGTCAGCATTAGGGGTCTCTCATAAACTATAATACTTTGATATCATTATACAACAATTTTCTTGTTTTATTTGAGAATATGCTTCAATTTAGGTTTGATCATTTTACAACAGTTATGAAGAAAGCAAGCTTGTCGAGGTCTCAATGTGGGAAGAAAAACATGAGCTTGCTTTTTCTATTCATATTCAGGATTTTCCTTTTATAAAACACTCGATTGGGTAGATAGCTGACCTTATACCTTTCACGTTCAATCTAGGTCTTTGCGTAAGCCGAGTGCATAAAATATAGATTGTGCCGTGAGATATAAGGAACACTTACAATGACAAAATACAAATATGAACATAACACACACGTGCTGCACCTTTAAGATTTAGTAATGAAAAAAATGAATTACACTGCATCATACAGATCGTTGTTTATTCTAGGATTCGGAGGTGATTGTAATAGAACGAGGACAATGTGTAAAGATAGTGCCGTCGCCGAGACTCGAACCTCCGACCCTTGGATCTCCAGTCCAAAGCTCAACCACTGAGCTAAAGAAACATCCCCTACAGCTTACGCTTATAAGGCAACCTAATGAATGCACAGCTTTTACACTATTTCCCTTTTTCTAAATCTCCAACCTACGTTCTTTGACTTCCCGCCAAGGCTACCCCTCCTTGAAACGGGGAGGGTCTTCGGCACCAGTTTGTAATAGGACGAGGAAAATTGATAAAGATAGTGCCATCGCTGGGGCTCGAACCCGTGACCCTTGGCTCTCCAGCCCGATGCTCTACCAACTGAGCTAAATGGACATTCCCACAGGTTGTAAGGCAACCTAATCAATGCACATCTTTAACAGTGGTGCTACATGTACAAGCAAAACGGTGGCAACCAAATTGGCTAGACTGCTGAAGGGACAGGTGGGTAAAAAACATCTTGAAGAAACATTGAAGAGTACTGCATAACTTCAATCGTTTAGAACGAAAGTGTTTATAATATGAACAATGCTGCACCATGCTTTGAACTACTCAAATGGGCGACTCTGGCCATTGGGGTCATTAAGTGTGTGTGGGTATGTACGCCTTGATCCCTTGTCTCATTTGCTATTCCCGTAAATTACCATTAACACAGCGTAGTGAAAGGTTGTTGACGCAGTGTAACCTCCTATAGATTATGGTACGTGGTATTGATGTCAACAACCTGCACAAATAAGTTTATTTTCTATAAAGAAGTATCTGCGTAGGTTGCAGAAATCGACCGGATCCTTTCGAGTATTTTGTTGAAGAGCCACTTGTTCCAATATCCCGAAACGATCGCTTGTTATACATTTCAATTAGGTATTTTTCTAGGGTTTTTAATAAACAAACATCCTTTTATATCGATTGTATATGTTCTAGTTTTATATTGACATAACAGGCAGAACAGAACCCGTTTTTACAAAAAAGTCATCGCTCTATTGTTTTTTTCTTATTTTACTTTTTGTACCTTTTTTAACGGTTTGGTTCGGTTTTGCTTTTACGTTTTTGTGTCCTATTATAATTAACAGTCAGGGTAATTTAAGGACGGCTTCCCGGTGTATGCGATGTGACTGTGTGTGTTGAGAGTGTGTGCTTGTGAGGCTACGGTATGTTTGTGTAAAGCCTTCTTATGATAGTCCGGATCTTTTGCCGATTTAAAGTGCTACCACACTAAAATAAACTGCAGAAGGCCCCAAGCAGAACACCCCACCTGGTCACATTATACTGACAACGAATGAATCTGTCGTTCCACTATATCTTAGTAAAGTATCAAAGTACAGAGTATTGAGCTTTAAATAACATTTTATCATTTTGAAACCTAAACATTTCTTCCTGTGCTTCGGGTATGAGTAGACAAACTTAAGAATAAATTATGCAAGTGACCTTTGGCATTTCCAGGAATCCTGTATGTGCTGATGATACAGACCCTTCAATATCGTAAACACAAAAAATATTGAGGTCAATAATAACTTAATACTAATAAAGTTAAATGATTACTAAATAGTTTAAAAGTAAATATTCCCGATAAACTTGTAACTACAGACTATAATTATTAGATCATATCAAGTAATAAGGACTTCTGGTCGGGAAATCGAACCCCAGCCACCTTGGTGAAAGACAAGTGGGCTACCACTGTACCACTCGACAAGCCTTGATATAATAGGTAACACTACAGACATAGAAATATCGAATAACACTACAGACCTAGACAAAATGAATACAATGACAGACCTAGGTAAAACGAATAAAATTACAGACCTAGCAAAAACGAATACAACAACAAACCTAGAAAAAACGAAAATAACACTACAGACCTAGAAAAAACCAATAACACTACAGACCCAGAAAACAAGAATACAACTACAGACCTAGAAAAAACCAATAACACCACTGACCAAGACTATATACTTAAAGATATTAACTGCTGGTACAGGCCTAGGGGTATCAATTTAAAGTAACACTGATCAAGAAACATCACATACATCTACACCCTAAACTTTAAATATCAGATAACATCCGTCCCTTCTGCTTCTAAATTAGTTAAGAAATTTTGGTTTCCCACCTTTTGGCTCCTAGCATCACTGAAGAGTCCTTGGAGGACGAAACAGCTGTATGGTGCAGTTTAATTCATTTTTTCGGCATGCTGTGTCTATTTCTAAATTTAAAAGGTGCAGCACATGTGGGTGTTACGTCATCATCAGAAACCTAGAAACATCAAATTACCCTTCAAACCTTGTAATTTAAAAATGATACTACAAACCTAGAAACGGAAATAGGGTAATTACATAACACTTACGGCCTAGAGTTATAGATACTTTTCTTTCAACAACGTTTTGTTTTTTGTTACGAAATCGTTTTCCTGTTTACTGTTTCCTTAAGACTGCATTCCTACACACTTTATTTACGACACAATCACAAAAATAAAAATGGCCAATTATGTCACATTTTAAAAGGGTACAAGCTTCTTTAAAAAGCAAGTTGAGCTAACGGCATGTTCGGAAAGCACTATCTAGGACATGATTGATGAGATAAATGATTTCCCCACGGGGAACCCCTCGTTTCATTAGACTTCGCCCATCAATAAGAAGGAGAGGGGGCAGTACTACATCGCCAAAGGACGAAGAGAAGTCCGCCCAATGACGCCGTCTCTCTCTGATCACACAATCACTTAGAATCCTGGAGCCATAGTGCACGGACCTTCGCACAAATTGTCTGTTTTGTCGGAGATTGGTAAATATTTGAAGGTTATCTCCTGGCTTGAGAATGGCATTAGTTAGCTGTGGAGGGATATGCGCTAGATAAGCCAAGTGTTACATCGGTTGGATTCAATAGTAATCTATCGGCATATGTCATCCTATAAATATAACCCAATGTGGTTTGTATTGACAGCTTTTCCTAGTTTAGACAGCCACAGGGAGTTTCTTTAAACACATTCCAAGTTAATAATTGACTTGCAAAAATTTCTATAAAATTGCTCTAAAATAGTAAGCGAAACTATTTAACAATATTAATATAGCTTACATTCATCTGCGATACAGGAAGAATAATTTCAGTATTGCATAAAAGGTTATATCATTTTTCATCGATTGCGATGCCAAATATGAAAAAGAAAAGTTACTCCTCCTCGGGTCAAAACCAAAATCAGATCGAGATGCCAATACGAAAAGTAAAGTTGACAACACCTAAGAAATGAAATCATGCCATAATTACAAAATATTCAAATGAAAATTCTGCATCAATCAGGATTTTTGGAAGTGTATAGTGTCTTATCGATGAAGATATTTGATCATAAGGTATATTGAAAGTAAAATGAAAGAGGATAAAAACGATGTAAAATGAATCCAACCACTCCATCTGATTTTGTATTCTGTTACAGAACTTAAGGGTGGCGAGGTGTTAAATTGATTCAAAGAAAAAAATAATGTAAGAATAATTAATTTACCCGTGCGTAACGTAATTCCAAATTGGCGGGAAGCTCGTGAAATTATCATGGTAGCAATGGACAATATAAAATCGTGCTTGATTTATAAAAAGTCATGATGCGAGGGATTGCACTTAATAGAAAAAAGTAAAACGCGCGTGTCCGCCTCAGTGTAGCACAACGGGAGCTAATAAAGACATTTCCGCGTCGTGATAATAGATCGATAACATTAGCAAGATTTGTCGCACCAGGACCGCCCGTAAGTGGAATGACTATTTGTCCAAGCCGGCTATTTGGAGTCTGATAGCGGAGATCCCTCGGACTGGTCAGCCGACACAAATGTGGAGGCAGAAAATCTCGAATAAATCGTATTGACTTGATCCGCTTTACACGGTTTTCTGTAGATAATTACAGCATGTGGGCAGAGCTGAGAAAATAAGCTGGTTCGTCGCATAATGTAGATATTGAGATTCCCACAATCACATAGGACATTAACGTGTGAAGATCGTGGACATGGGAACATATTTTGTTTTTTTCCAGAGAAAACAACCGAGTAACGTGGTAGTCTAATGGTCAGAGCCGTTGGCTATGCATCTCAGATCATTTGTCAATCTTAAAAGCCATATTGTTCAATGATGTGGAGGCAAACTGGTCTACAATTCTCAGAATCGATGTGGTCGCTTTTGCTAAATCTAAAAAAAGTATATTTTTTTCATTCTTGATAACTCCTCGTTTAAGTTGATAACGTAATCGGATATTATTAATGCTCATTTGTAGAATAAAAAAGAAATAAACAGTTTTACAAGCGCCTCCTATGAAAATAAATGTTGATGGCTGATCAGCTCCGTGGCGTTTATGAACTATCAAACCATCGGAAAGAGTTTAAGAGTTTAAACAGGAACGATATCTCTATTTAGTAGCTTTAATATTTAAGGCATTTTCCTTTTGAAAATATGAAAACAACCTTTTTATTTATACAGCAAGTCCATGCCCAATTGTGTCTGTTTTGATTCTGTTTTGATGATTTGGTTTAACTAATTATCACAGAACTATACTTATTCAGCTTTTATGATTTATATTTTACTAATAGCCAACCAAATGCATCTGTTAAACTCGCTTTCTGTTTTCTTTAACACAACCATATTAAGGATATAGCTTATATAACATCGTCAAGCCTGAAGGTCAAAGGATAACGAAGTATCAACACAGCTGTACTTTAAACACAAGGTTAATACAACTTAGGCAAAATATCATCATAGAAAATTACAAGAAGTAGACCATACTCATGAAAGATGACGAAACACACACATATGCTGCACCTTTTTCATTTAGTTATAGATTCAATAGGCTGAAAATGAATTAAACTGCATCATGCAGCTGTTTTGTCCTCCTAGGACTCTTCAGTGATACTGAAAAACAGTTGTTATACTCTTCAGTAATGCTAGGGGCCAAAATGTGGGAATCCAGAATGTCTAAACCAATGTAGAAGCAGAGGAGTCCCATGCGTAAAACCCCTTTAATTGATGAACTTAGAAATAAAATTTAAGTAGTTCTGTATAATTTCAAATAGTGTACTACGAAAATGTGTAAATCATGTACCGTGCCACTACTCAAATGAGATCAACCGTGACTATGGAGGCTCCAGCAAACCGCGGGAACTAAAAATCCACCAGCAGAGTCTGCCATCCTCTATCATTAAAGATGACGTAATACACACTTATGCTGCACCTTTTAAATTTAGTAATGGATACAGCATGCCGCAAAAATGAATTAAAACTCCATCATACAGCTGTTCCGTCCTCCTAGGACTCTTAAGTAATTCTGAAAAAAAAGTTTTCATGCTCAAGCATAGTTTGTATGATCAAGTCATATTTGTACCTTGCTAAACTCATTTAAGGTCAAATGCATTATATCCACCCCAACGATTCCCATTTGCTTAGCATCTTACTTGGCAACTCTTTTTACAAATTATCGACATTATGGTTTGGCTTGGGGGTGGGGGCGCATGAGAACGCCCTTTCTAATAACGGCCGAGACTTTTCTAGTCAAAGCCTTCTGCTTCCGCAACGGTACCCGACATGAAAATCTTCCTTAAATTTTGTTAAGTCATTTGCTCAAAAACAAAATACATTGATAAAACAATAGAGAGAATACCGAAAATATATAAGCGTCCAGGAAATCATGATAAATTCAATGAAAATGGGAAGTAAATATGAACAAAGTTAAGATATACACGGAGACCATAAATTACAAGAAAATGAGACCAGGTGTTCCGGAAAAGTAAACGTCTCTTCTGCTTCATCAACGACAACTTCCATGTAGGTGTCGGTCAAAGTAAGTAAAGATGTCATGTTGAAATCCGATAGAATAACAGAGAATAAAACATGGTCCCTAGTAAAGAAAAAAATATTAGAGGATACCAAAAGCGTCTACGAATCGGTAATCAGAGCACATAATCGAAAAAAGATGAAGTAACACACACATGTGCTGCACCTTTTAAATTTAGTAATAGATACAGTATGCCGAAAAACAAATTAAACTGCACCATACAGCATTTTCGTCCTCCTAGGATTCTTCAGTGATGCTAGGGGCTAAAAGAATAAAATTCCGGGCGAACTAAGAAAAAAAAAGATTTACATGGAGACCCCTGTAAAAGTACAAGAGAATAAGACCAGGTGTTCCGGAAGAGTACGCATATTCTGCTTCATCGCCCACACCCACCATGTAAATCTTGGTCACATCTTAGTAAACATTAAGTCCTCGTAATGAGAACCGAGTTACATGTATCATTGTCAATCACTACAAGTAAGCACACTAATGAGCATACTCCAAATCGTTCATCGTTTTATTACACAATGACCAGAGGTCTACATAAGTGACCCGGAGGGGTTGTATTTGGGGAGGTATATCGGCGGTTATAATGCAATCAAGCCAAGGTCATACATTGCTATATCGATATTATATACGTAGTAAATAATAAATGTATACTGTTTCACACCTACGCAATATCGATATTCTAGTGATCAAGCCTTCATAACACCAAGGCCATTAAGCTGTATTGTTTTGTAAACATACACTTAACACGTCCGACCCTACGATGGATATTAGAGGATGGTATTTGTTGCCAACCAATCCGTTCAATATCTTCAGGTTAAACTTACATGAGCGACTTGTTGTGATGAAATGTAGCCGCATTGTTTGTTTACCAATGCTTTGACGCAATATTACACTCTTGTTATGGTTGACGATTTAGAATACATAGAGGATATAAAACAGTGTCTTCAGCAATACCAAATATATTTCACGAGTGGGGCTAATATTTTGATATTTTTCACGAGTTACATTTTAATATGAAAATCTACAGTGGCAGCTTCTGATTTTCCCAAACGTCGTTTGTAAGCAGCGTTCTGATTGGTCAAATCAGAAAAAGTGATATTTTTCACTCACTAGTAAAAAATATCACTTTTATAGAATGAAATTTTTCGATATTTCACTGGTAAAAATGTAATAAATATATTTTACATGATAAACAATAAACCATAATACCTAATAAATATCAAATGCTATAAATATTCAGGTAAATGTCAAACTTATCGTTGTTCTGAATACTAGTGTGTTTATATTACCTTGTCATGTCTTTGACACCATGTGATAATTTGATATCAGCCTTTGACACTAGGTGATAATAACGTTTTCTAAAAGGATTTTCAATGTATTTGATTTCTAAGAAATAGAAAATAGAAGCCATATTTGACCGATCGTCTGGGAGGAAAATGAACTGAAGGCAGAACCTTCACAACGTTTAAGTTCAATTCATATTACAGCTACGCTTAGCTTTATAGATATGTGAGAATAACGTCATAACTTCACCGATTTAACTTAAACGATATTTTCCGTGTTAAAATTGTTGATAATCCATCATGTAGTTGTTGACATTCCTGCGCCGATGTTGGCCATTTTTTTCTTAGAATGTAAGCTTTAGCTCATAGCAATTTGAATAACATTTATCATTCTGAGCTATTGTGCCTTAACGCCATTGCTGTTACTTCGTTTGACATGTGTGAAACATATACTATAGTATCATAGGACAAAAAACAACGTGAAGATTGTGCCGTTGCCTGGGCTCGAACCCGCAACCCTTGGCTCCTGGACAGCTGCATGCTTTACCGCCGATCGTCAGTCAGAAGGAAAATGAACACCATGTATCTTAATTTAATGTACAACTATTTGCTCTTCGGTTTTTCAATGTGTCGGTATATGTACTCGAACACCACAAGCCAGGTTCTAATTGACTGTAACGAGGGCCATGAACAACATTTGTAATGTATATAGTGTGCTTCCACAGGGGATCGCACTGTCGATCTATAGGTTCCTCGTCAGATGCTAGAAATTCCCTCTAGCTCGAAGCTAGAAATGTATCTTAATTAATCATGTGTACAATTGAAATCTGCCACATTTATATGGTATTTAGGAAGAAAACCATGCTATTCTTTATTATTAATTAATTTTTATTAGTTTTTCACGTCACGCCAAGCAAAAAAATCATCATCATGCCGTCATCAGAAAAGCGCGGGAGTTGTAGCGTAATTTGTGACCCAAGTTTTAGTGACGTGCACGCTTGACAACCAAAGCGCCATTTGTACGGGTTGCTGCAGTCAGCCTAGAAAGCGCAGTTAGAATAGTTTATACAGTTCCATTGCATCAAAAAGATTTTCATCAAACGGGGAATTCATGACATTTCACTAGTATAATGTACTAAATATGAATATCGTGGAGGCAACTATTATATTTTTTAAGACCGTAAGCGGCCTTAATTTCACAGAAGGCTTTCACGCATGGGGAAGCACCACAGGTGCACAAAGTGTTTACAGATTCAAACCCCTCGGCGCTTCGCGCCGCTTGGGGGTTTGAAAAAAATGAAAAAATAAAAACATCAAAACTGGAGAAGACTGACGACAGGAAATCCACCAACAGTCCATATATTAGCGGATAAAAAGACGTTCTTCACCAATTACTGGTTGGATTTCATGTTCATTTATTTGGTTCAGTTGATTGAAAGGGCCATGTTTAGCTTGGAGCAAAACATTAAACGCTAAAAAAAAAAAAAAACAGAAACAAAACAAAAAATAGATAAATAAATGAAATGAAATTAAATATTTCCTCTTAAGAAAAAACCTTAACTTCAGGTAAATTATAATATCGATACTGCTTCAGAAAACTTATGTTTTCATACTTCAGATTTAATGTTCGGGATATGATTGATAACCAATGACTGCTTAGCAACATAAATAATTGATTTCATGACGAACAAATGTCAAGGACACACTTCTGACGTCAATAACTCATAAAAAATCTTTTTAGTACCAAAATAAACAAACCAATCAGCTGTAGAAAAATTGAATTGGAAACAAAACAGTAAAGCTCTCAACGTTAGGATCATATTAGAAATAAAGCTAGTAATACATATCATCCATAAAAACTATAATTAGTTGTTTTGCTCCTGATCAACAGAAACTTTACAACGTTGAAGTTGATGCTAAAACAAGAAACTATCGTGAACTAACCATAATTCTATTTCAAGATCGTTGTAAATAAGGAATAAGACAAACAACTGCCTGGGTACTCCCGTGAAAGGACAGGATGATGAGACCATGCGTTCAGGAAGGATGAGAGGTGTTTGTTTCTCATCAAAGACGCCAGGTATGTAAATTCAAGTTTAAACCTTCTTGCTTGACATTTTTTTTGATGTTTAACATTTTTCACGAAGGTCTTGTGTTATTAGGACAAATTTCCATGATAACATACTAACATCTAACTATGAATGAATATTATTTAATCAATCATATTTACTTTAGGGGATTTAAATGATAAAAATCACTGTTTGAATATATTGCATTTTTAAGGCGGCTACATTTTCTCTTAATACCACTATGAAAAAGCGTCAGACAACTTAATTATCTGATTAATACGTGAAAACAATATTGACTACTTATACGGATCGGAACTAATGCATACACTAGCTGACGTCACGCACGCATTTGTCCGTGAACATAATAACATGGCGGAGCCATGCAAAGCAGAGTGGGTTTCAGGACAGTAAAAGAAGCAAGCATAGAGCTAGGTTAGAGTATCATTATGGTGTTTTATTATTGATTTGATATAGGAAATTTATATGAATAAAAACATTATCATTTGAAGTTCTTGGTCAAATGTATCTTTATCTCGCTGATAGATAAGTTATACCAGTTTTGGCCAACTGTTACCGGAAACACGAAGTTGCTAACCCGAATTACGTGTCAGAATGTATCGAAATTGACAATATGGCTGCGCAAATGTCTTTATTCAAGGAATTATTGCACTAATTTCCTATTTCCTTTACATGAAATATTGAGCACAAGTCATTTTAAGGAATATAATGTGGTGGCTTTTTTATGAGGTCATAAATACATTTGCTTTGCGGACATATTCCATGAATCGCGTTGTGTTTACCTAAATATGTGTTTGAAAGGATAAGAACACTTTCTAATTACTTTCTAGGATTAACCATCAAGATATTTCGAGATTGACATCAACATTATTTTCCTTATCAATGGTTAAACGAGGGTGCAATTGAGGGCGATAAATTACAAGAGCATGAATGGGTACATATCCTCATAGATATGTATTACGTTACATTTACATTAGCGCTGCAACCCACAATAAAAATAAACCAACTGAAATTATTTTCTCTTGAGCATGAAAATAAATCCTCGAATGACGTAACATATGGTTTAGTGATGAGTTCATAGATTAACCTTGTTCGATGAGAATTCGTATCGCTTCGCTTCGTAAAACATTGCAAAAGCCTATGTGTCATACGCTCAAATGACTACTGTTAACTGTTAACAATTCATCTCCAGCTCACACACATACATACACACACATATGGAGATATTAGCCAGGTGGTATAGGACAAGTAGTTAGCGTGCTTTTAGTACATATCAACTCACCGGGCCAATATCGACAATTCTTCGCTAAGCGGGCCGAATACACTGTATCAGCCCGCTTGCTGAGCGGGCCGAATACACTGTATCAGCCCGCTTACGAAATCGTCGTGACGTCATATGACGTTCATGACGTTACAACAATCGAAAATGGATAGGAGGACAGATGTTGACGTTGAACTTGGCGAGAAAGTCATGGAGTCTATCGTATGAAAAACACTAGAGCTTGATGAATTAATGGAAGAAAAAAGAGACATAAATGAAGACGCCGATGTAGAGAACAGGTAAATAATTCCGAATCCATTGCTAATGGTATGAATTAGTATCTTAACCAACGTCCAGACGATGACAAAACAATGAACAAAAAAGAAACATCAAAACAGATATTCATTTACCGTCACAAAATTCAAAGTATACAATAAATAGAATATGACATGGTCATTTTCATATCAGGCCTTGTATAAACCCTCGACCCAATATTGACCCTTGGGCCTTCGGCCCTCGGGCCGATATTGGGATCTCGGGTTGATACAAGACCTGATATGGAAATGGCCATGTAATATTCTCTATTTAATATTTATTAACATTAGAGTTGTTTTGTCAATGTTATTTAAAGGACGACGTAAACACAAACAAAACACAGTTAGTAAATTAATTGTTGAAGACCTTATAAACATCAAACAAGGTTTTTATAGTAATTTACATATGGATTAAACGGAATGTTTGTGTCATTCTTGCCTGTAGGAATGCAAATCGGTTATATCCAAATTTAACATGATGCCTTACCGAGCTTTTTTTTCGTAATACATGTAGATGTCAACTGCTGACAATCAAAATTACGGCACAGGGATTCGAGAGATGCAGGTTGATGAAGACTATGGGCAAGTTTTATGGTCGCCATCTTGATCTCATCAAGAAATATTCTGTATCTTTGTATGATATGAAGATGGACGTTTTTCAGTTTGCTTGTTAGTGTGTTTACTTGTTGTAATGACAATGATGACTGGGTTCTCATTTTGAGGATTGATGCTTACTATGATGTGATCAAGATTAACATGGCGGGTGTCGTCGATGAAGCAGAAGACGCTTACTCTTCCGGAACATGTGGTCTTTTTCTCTTGTGCTTTTACGAGAGTCCCAAGGAAATCTTTCCTTTGTTTCTATTTTGCCCCTAGTTTAATCGATTTTGAGTTCAGATTATGGTTTTGTTGACGCTTTGGTATTCCCTGATATATTTTCTTTATTCAAAATGGAGGTAATCGAATTTTGGTTATTTATATTCATGGTGGTATGAACGCAATTCGATTATAGCAATACTTGACAAAAAGACCGGCAGGGCTTTAAAATCACTACGCTCAATCTCTTAATAAACAGAACATAGGCGATAAATCTACATTTCCGTCTGTGTTTTGTTATGAACATAAAATTATTGTAAAGTGAGTGTCATGACGTAGTGAAGTACGAAGGTTGGTCCCGAGGGAATGAATGACCTAATGCTTTATTTTATAATAATAAGGCGAGATGGATAGCTAGCAGTAGTCAAGTGGTGCAAAACAATAGCTAGCCTTGGTGGTGTGATGGGGAAATGAAGATTAATCTGGAGAAGTGTTTATCGGCAAAAGTTTGTATTGCTGAAGGTCAGATCAATTCGTGTTATATGGAAACATCTGCTGTTTGTGAGGACGCTTACATTTACTGTCAATAAAAACAGTATAAAATCGATTCTCGTTACATTTCTAGAGCACAAAAATATCATATTACACGATTAAGGATGGTGTTTACTTGCACATAATTGACATGACCTTTCTCAACCCTTTGCACGAAACATTGCGATGCGTTAAAGGTCTCCTTTCGTAAAAATGACGACCTTTCAAAGGAAAAAGATAAACGATTTTCGTCCATAGTTTTAAAATAATATCAATAGTTCATACCTTAAAGGCAGTTACAATAAATTTAAAAATAAACTCCACTATTTAAGTATTCCCGAAGGGAGCCTGTTTAAGTTCGGAGGTAAACATATTGATTTTATTCCACTTAAAGATTATAATAATGCATGACAACGAATTTTAAAATAACGGATGAATCAAGGACACTTTCTTGAGTATTAAGGGGGTAGAGTTTTTCTGTAGGGGTGGGGTTATCGGATTACTTGACCGACAATCCTTAATTATATTACTCGATACCTACTCTTTGAAGGTTTGATTTGGGATTGAGTAGCAGCTTGCGGAATCCAATATTTCACCCCCTGCATTACCGCCGTGGTGCGTCCATAGCGATTTTTCTATCGTCGTGTTTGAGGAGAATTTCCGCTCTGACAGATATGATGATTGATTCATAACAGATGCTGAATGTAAACCGCGTGTAAAGCGGCCAGAAATTTTATTATATTTAGTCTTCAAATGTTCATAATTATGTGGACGAAATAGGTTCGGATGAAGGGGTAACTCTTAGAGAATCCGACGAAGAAACCATCAACATGAAAAGGCATATATAAGCCTCGCTTTCGCGACGCTTTGGTGGTGGCCTGGCAACCGGGATGATCAGACGCCATGACCACTCAGTCTCTCAAGGGAGTTACACTTGAAGGTTGGTCTTTTGGCTTTTTTGTCAGAGTAATGCAACTCTTGGCAGGAGCCATGCTGTTGAGTTCAGGTAATGATATGTCAATGGGACACACTTCTAGGTAGGCTGTAAGTGGTACCATATGGCCTTAATTATTGCAGTAACTGCAACTGTAAACAAATCATGTATACCTTAATTCACTTTATGATATCTTCTTTCCCTTTCGAGCTAGTGGTATGCTTTTTGCATCAAAGTATATTATTGATATTCGAAGTCAGAACTAGGGCCCTCTTGACACCCACGTATGAAGCATACTTGCCATTTGCGCTCAGGAATAGAAACTAAGTATTGATTTGATGGATATTTAATTTAGATCTCGGTGTTACCTTATTTGTAACAGATGTATTCTAGATGTTTAAATATTTGATAAGATGAAATGCTTCATTTTCATGCTCAAAGTTTTTTATAAATGTTAAACTAGGTGTTGTCAGATGAATATTTTTACATTATCGCACGGTTTCGTGTGTAGCTGTTCGTGTATGGAAAATAGTTAATGTTTGCTTTCAGATGTCATTCTTTTTGTAAAGTGAATTGTTCTTCTTCAAAGAAACGTCGGCCATTTCAGGTTTATCTGTAGTACCGAAATACCCTTTTATGCAAGACAATATATGAAGACTTATTTCAAGTCGTATATGTTTAACAGTAAAACATTTTCTCTTTAGAGATATATATAAGATAAACAGACTTTACAAAAACGAGATATATAACATTATTCATGTTAATTTCCATAAAATACAATTGTTTATGAAACAGTTAGCGAACAAAACAAACCATACATATGTATATTGTGATTCGAATATAATACACACAACATGCTGTGCAAGTTCTAGTCTGATCAATTATCCCGAGAGTCCAGTCTCAGTGTTGGACATAACAACTCTTACCACACCAACCTAGATATCGATACATACATTTGTACCAAACGTTGTTTAATCAAGGAGGAATGCTAGCAATCATACGCATATCTTCCTTTGGAGAAAATGATGCTTGACATGAAAACAAAACGCGATACTGTTACAGCCAACACCAAGCGGTGTATCTGCAATCCAGTACGTCTATCCTATGACTTAGTGTATCAAAGATATCTGGAATACCACTGTGAATTGGTATAAGCCCAGTAGCCATCGATACGTGTTAATGTTATCTCGCCCAGTGGAGTCACTCATGCATATAATGTAGGATACATTCAATCCGGAAGTGAAACCATTTCTCGGACCACGTGATCTATGACGTTTCCTGTCTAGTCTTTGATATTCTGCCGACTACAATTGTTTCAAGTTCAATGAGTTCATTGTTCAATGATTATCGTTAATCGATGACGAGGCATTCGATTTTAAATGATCCTCACACATCCATGTTTATCATATTGTTTACTCGATAAACCTAATACAACAACAAATAACATTCCGCTTGTTTACCTAAGTAAAACCCCATTGTACGCAAACTTAGGGCCCAAACTCTTTATATTTCGAAGTTAAGAAAGCAATTTATTAAGAAATAATTATTATGGACAGCAATGTATTTTGTTGAGCTAGTTCTCGGCTGCGATTGTGTATTTTTTTCATTTAAAGCGGAATAGAACTCCTTTTTCATTTGTATATTTATATCTAATAATGAAAATTAGTATTGATGTGTCCACGGTAATATAGTATATGTTTTTATTCTGGTACATTTCTTTGGTGGCCTAGTTATCAAAGAATATGATTTTGTTGAATTGGAATGCTGCTGAAACAAACATCTTCTATTTATTTCAGAGGAGTTTCCTCTAGATATCTTGTAAAATGTACACCTGGTGTTTAATGAGCTGGATGTTCGTATGTGTTGCACAAATGAACAGTTCTAGTTTTGTAAATCGATTTGAACACTCCATAAAATGAAAATGCATTTCTGTTAACAGCATTAGTCAAAGCAATTAAATATTACATAATCATATTAATTGGGAAGAAATTGCACGGTTTTCCATATTAATGAGATCTTATTGCTGTTCTGATACGACCCTAGCGTTACAATATATTAACTTGATTAACCATCGACTTTTATAGAAGACTGTAGGAACGAACCCAACATAACACATTGTAAACATTACTCTCTTGTGTATTAATGCAAGTTTGTTATCATAGACATCTCATATTTTCAATTCTGTTCAAATTTGAAACGTATGGAGGGGTCTCAAGTTGATATCATTACCATATTGCAAATATTATGATCACATATGGGACTGAAACAAAGGTTTTAGCGTTAAAACCTGTACTCATTATTGTGAAATCCTCAAGTTAGTATACAATATTATACACAAAACGTATTGAAACTGAAAGTTTTTAAGCGTTATATAAAATGTAGCATATAGGATATCGTATGTCCAATTGATAGCATTTTATAGCTGTCCCGACCTATAACTTTTATTCTGGCACTAAATAGCACATCAAAGCTTTTTATAACATGAAACATACTGCAAATAAATGTATCATATAACAATATCATATTATAAATAACTACCAACATCTGAACGAACTATGTCATAAATCCGTCCCTCTGATAGTAACATTGGTTCCTTTTGGTGGACTCAATATAATAAAATTTCTGGCCGCTTTGCACGCGATTCACATTCAGTATCTGTTGTGAATCAATCATCATTTCTGTCAGAGCGGAAGTTCTCTTCAAACACGACGATAGGAAAATCGCTATGGACGCACCCTGGCGGTGATGCAAGGGGTGAAATATTGGATTCCACACGTTGCTACTCAGTCACAGTGACCATACCGATAGCAGTAGCGTTATTCGATATGGAAGCATACACGTTCGATTAAAAAGACTGGGGATCACAACTAATCGACACCTTTTTTGATGTCCATTCACCATTGGATTTAAACTTATGATGCGGTTTACATTAAATCTGTGAATTACAGCCAATAAATATATCAACAGCATCACAAAAGAAAGGTAAGTCAGTGATTCTGATATATTTTATAGATTATTCTCGTTATATTTAATTGTGTTATTTTATCCGAAGCTTGTTATTAGACCATGTTTCTGATTTTATTTTTGAAATTGACAACATGTCTTTGAAACATTTTTGTATTGAAGGCCGAGGCAAAGATGTAAAAGTTGGAGTAGTTGGACTAAATGTTGGTCCTGACACGGAGTCTGAGTTCAACAGAAAAAAATAACTTTGTTGAAAACAGATACGAATTATTAACGTAACAAACTTAATGATAACCAGAAATTCATTTGCTCAACTACACTGTATTATCAGCAATTACGCTACAATCTATTAAGAGTTATGTTTTTGTGATACATTGTAAAATGTAATCAAATAGAAAACTGCATTTCGTAAGTGTGTTGTTTTTTTTACTAATTCAAAGAAAGTGAAGTTCAGATTTTCTGTTCCTTTTCTAAATTTGATGCATTTTTTGTTTATAAATCGAGCAGCCAAACGCGCTTTGTGGACAACTATTTTTGAACGTTTAGCTTATAACGTCACACTTATAAGAATATCACGATCATCAAACGGGATGGATACATACTCCGAATTATGAATTCGGAAAAACATAAACGAACTGTGACAAGTACATGGGTCAATCGTCAGGAAATATGAATTCGGAGAAACACAAACGAACTGTGACAAGTACATGGGGCAATCGTCAGGAAACATGAATTCGGAGAAACATAAACGAACTGTGTTCAGTACATTGGGCAATCGTCAGGAACTCTTTGTAATTCTGTAGAACTCTGGATTTCCTAAACCACCAAACAGTGGTTCGTCATGATAGAAAGGACGTTACGGACAAAACAAACGAAACGAAACCAAGTCAGACGTTGCTAGGTTTAAGGTATGCCAATGCGGAGCATTTGCAAAACAATTACATTTGTTCGTCAATTGTGTAGTTAAGTTGAAAGGAATAGAGAATACGTCACTTGACTCGTTGACAAAAGATGCGCTCGACAAAAATATTCAAGTACTTCATAATTGTTACCATGTTTACAAGGGTCTCCATGTCGATTTTTCCTTTTCCGTATTTCGCCCCTAGTTTAATCGATTTTGAGTTCGGATGATAGTTTTGTTGACGCTTTGGTATTGTCTTTTTTATATGATATTCAACAAAAATTGAAAACAATAAATTGCAAATATTTATACTATGAATTTAAATATCTTCGAGCGATATCTTCCAAAAATATGTTTTATTCGTTTAATACCGTATAATGTAAAGAAAAAAACAGCAATTCAATATCCTCATTTACTTGATTCCACCCAACACGGGTAAAATATTTAAATGAGCATGATATTGAATTCCCTCAAAATTGTTCTGACATGGAAAAACATAAAATATTTAGCCCCACAAAAAGAACTTATTAAACAGTTCTTCGTGATATTCGTAAAAAAATTAATTTTGCTTTATCCGAGATAACTTTTAAACGCAATAGTTTTACCTTGAGATGTCGCGCGGAATTTAATTTCCGCTTACAAGATCTGATTGAGATAACTGTTACATATCAGCCTTACGAACTACCTGCAATACGCATACGATATTCTATTATTTAGGAGTGTGCTACTGACCAGCGCGCTATAGTTAAATGATATGTATTAAAACGCTTGAAAGATGTATTCATATATTTTCCCTGCTTCTCCATCCTATGGTGTTTACATGTCGCAGTTGATTCGTTATTCTAGGTCTTGCTCTGAATATCGAAATTTTCGTGATAGATGTCAACTGCTGACAAACAAGGGATTCGAGAGATGCAGATTGATGAAAACTATGAGCAAGTTTAATGGTTGCCATCTTGATCTCATTGAGAAATATTACGTATCTTTAAGTAATATGAAGATGGACGTATTTGAGTGAACTCATTAGTGTGTTTACTTGTTGTGATTGACAATGATACTCGGTTCTCATCTGAATACTCGATGCTTACCTTGATGTGACAAAGATTTACACAACGGGTGTCATCAATGAAGCAGAAGACGCTTACTCTTCTGGAACACCTGGTCTTATCCTCATGTACTTTTACAAGGGTCTCCATATAAAATTTTCCTTTGTTCATATTTTGCCTCTGGTTTAATCGATTTTGATTTCGGATTATGATTTTGATAAGGCTTCGATATTCTTTTATTTATCAATACAACAAACCAAAATATGTTTAAGATACAAATAGGGTTACAACGAAATGTGCTTAAGATAAAAAACGTAAGATTCAAAATTGGAATCAGGAAAAGTCTTTATTTTATCTCATTTGAGTAGTGGCACGGTACATAATATACACATTTTCGTAGTACACAATTTGAAATGATACAGAACTTATTTGATTTTAATTATAAATTCATAAATTAAAGGTGTTTTTACGAATCTGGCCCTTCTGCTTCTTCATTAGTTGGCCCCTAGCATCACTGACGAGTCCTAGAAGGACGAAACAGCTGTATGATGCAGTTTAATTAATTTTTTCGGCATACTGTATCTATTATTAACTTTGAAAGGTGCAACATGTTTGTGTGCTAAGACATCTTTAATGATAGGGGATGGTAGACTCTGCTTGTGTAAATTACCGCCAAAATAATCACACGACTACTTTTATTTATGGATGATACAGATCATAGAATGTATAGCGTTCGTAAAGATTGTCATGACGGAATTTCCAAATCAGGATTAGTTCAAAGAGTGCTCACGCGAACATATCACATTTTACAGTTTGCCACAGAAATAGCTCAAACCCGTCATGATTAGGACTCAGCTGTCACTGGGCAAATCACAAGACAACACCTGCTCTGTCCAATTCAGATCTATGAGATGATCTGTTAATTAATTTTCATTATCTCATGAATAAAATACATCGCAATCAGATACAGGCCTTACATGTATGAAACACATTTGATATTTAAAGTGTTTTATTATATTATTCAATATAAGAATCTCGCCGATTTACCAGATATGTCAACAATTATTGATAATTGCAATCGTTTTTATTAGGAATATCTTGCATGATAGCGTTCTGTAAATAATCGAAATTGCGTTTTATTGAAAACATATAATCGTGCTTACAATTAGGCGCCATGAGCTGCGATCTCATGCAAACCAATGTACCGCTTGTTAGTAGAGAACACAACGTAAATCGTACGAAAAACGTATGACATATTGCTACGACAAGGGTGTCTGGGCAGCTTAGTATGAAAGTGCCATGTACTTCGCCTACACGTAAATCGTATTAATGTTTTTCTAAGAAACTTAAGCTTTCTTTGAGAATTTTTGTCTCCATCGATGGTGTTCATCATTTTGATTTAAAACAAATGGCTTTTGCGCTCAAATTGTGCGAATTCAAATGTTCAGTAAATGAAGATGTTAGATTATGTCAAAATTGAAACACGCAATACTCAGTACCGCTTGTTAGTAGAGAACACAACGTAAATCGTACGATAAACGTATGACATATTGGTACGACAAGGGTGTCTGGGCAGCTTAAGTATGAAAGTGCCATGTACTTCGCCTACACGTAAATCGTATTAATGTTTTTCTAAGAAACTTAAGCTTTCTTTGAGAATTTTTGTCTCCATCGATGGTGTTCATCATTTTTGATTTAAAACATATGGCTTTTGCGCTAAAATTGTGCGAATTCAAATGTTCAGTAAATGAAGATGTTAGATTATGTCAAAATTGAAACACGCAATACTCACATTATTACAGTTGATTAGACATCATACCTTCGGTACCCGAACAGTCGTCTGATTTCACCTTAGCATTCAATTTGTCGATAGCTTTACCATGATTTTTTTTTTACTTTTAATACGGATTACGTTTCAATAATGATATTTTCAGCGTCGTGAGTAAAATTATCAATGAGTTTTACGTATTTTTGTCAGCTTTAATTTAGGAGAAATAGGGATATTTAAAACGGCGGTTTTTGTTTGCGTTATCAATGTTTGCTTCCCGTTATAAGACAAAAACGCATGCACTTTAGCTTAATATAGGGCAACAGGACAGACACTATTGGGCAGCTCGCTGGATAAGTCGACGGCTGGCACGCGCACGCTCTTTTGATTTATAACGGCGGAGTAGCACACAGCGACATTTTCACCAATAAGGTACAGTTTTAGTTGTGCAGTCTGTCATATACAGTATATTTATTTAAGGATTAACTTTCTATCTTGTTTAGGTTATCGAGGAATAACTACAATGGAACACGGGTAAATTCAATAGCCATGGAATCCGGTTATGTATAATTCACCCGTTTTCCATTATAGGTATTCCTTGATAACCTAAGCAAAATAGAAAGTTTATCCTTATATTAACAGTATCTTTCTGTGAAATGTTCGTACTAACTAATTTGTTCATTATAGTCCCATATTCGGATGAGAATGGTTCCATAATGTAACATGACATTTGCATAAACCGTTGTTATCTCCGCCCATGTTAATTGTTGTTGACGTCACACAATTGTGTTTTAAACTGGAGGATTTGCAAAGCTCCGCCCACATACATTGTTGTCGACGTCATAGAAGTTTGGCGAGTCTTTGATTATATTTATGAGGTTTCAATGATAGTCTGTGTAGTCTTGTTAATAATAGACCGCATATAGTTAAACTCGTTTATAACGAACTACAATGGACCTTGAAATAGAATTCGTTGCACAAACAGTTTGTTGTATAAAAAAAGTAATGGGAATAAAATTTGATACAAATTTCGTTATACGTGTTTGCAATTTCCAACAAAGACTCTGGTTCTAGTTCTAGGTCCACCATTAAGTGACCGCCGTCAACAAAATAAATATATAATATAACTTCCTAAAAGTTCCTTTTATTTACAGAAATGTATTCAGTATTACAAGTTAATATACTTTCACTTTTTTGAAAAACAAAGTTCGAAATGGACTTTTGCTGAAAGTCCATTTTGGAGGTTGATTGGCGATTCGTTATGTGACTATTTGTTTATTAAAACAGTGATATGAAGGGACACAAGCATGTGTTCGTTATGAATAAAAAAAAATCGTTATGTAAATTAGTTGTACAAGTGGTTATATTACTGTATTATGGTTGCGTCGGAGATTTGATTTAAACGAGAAAATGCGTCGTAACCCAGTTGTATTCGAGTTTTACTGTATTCTATGACGATGATTTATATAAGATTGGGTATATATTTTAACTGCACAATATACCCTCTTATGCTTTAGGTTTTGGTTGTCGTATAAATGTGTAAGAACACTTGCTATGAAATAGTCCTATATTAAAGAGTTTTTTTCGGAAGCTTCAGATTGAAATAAACATATATTAATATACAAAATAGCTATTAATGTATGTTAGTAGAACAGTGACTGATGACGTCACATGCATTATCATCTTCCAGTGAACGATACATGCAATTGACCAGTAATTAAAAAAATATTTTAGTCAAAATGATTCAATGAAATTTATTTGTAACTTGGGTTGGTTGCGTTTAATAGAATATAAACCACAATGAGCATTGCGATAAATGCCATTAAAAGTATCGCTTTCATTTAAAAATATATTTTAGCTGTTGAAATAATGCTTCATGCAGAATAGTATTTGCAATCCTTACCTGAGTATATAAACTTCATTTTGATGTTATTCATTGACAGGTGTATATACCACCTGAACGTAAAACTAGTACTGTTTATATAAGCGGTAACCCTTGATATGGTCTAATTCTGAATCATTTGTCAATCAACTTATCATGTGGTGTCTTAGAACTCTGACATTGCCTCAGTTCTCACTTTGGGAGAGTGACATTTACTTGGATATGACCTAGATGTAAATGGCGGATGTTGTCGATTAAGGAGTAGGCATTTGCTATTCTAGGCACGTTTTCAATAGTCTCCGTGTACATGGTAAACTATTTCACATTTTGCACTTCGTTTAATCGATTTCGAGTTCGGATTATGGTTTTGTTGATGTTTTGGTACTCTTTGATGTTTTTATAATAAAAACCCTTGTCCAATCTAAACGATATCCGTTACTCGTCATTTGCAAGCTTTGACAATCAAGACCCTTTGTATATATTCATGCAAGCGTTATTCCTAAAATTAGAATTTATAGAATGTGTTACTCTTTAAATGTAAAAAAACGAATAGAGGTCCCCCATCAGCCAAATACATTTTGCACAGCTAATATAGCTTTTCAACTCATATTTATTAGGCAGTTATTTATGCATTTGCTTTGCTATATTTTACACTTTTAAAGTTCCAAACATAATTGAAATATCGTTCAAATATATAGTTAAAATATCTTCGTGGTGTCAAAAGCTATAAAGAATTATCAGTGAAGCCAACTACCAAATCGATGCAAATCCAGTTGTTTAACTATATGCGTGGTATATTTCGATGCAAGAACTGTCAGTATGGACTTTTTAAAATTGCAGACACATACATATATATTAGCATTAATAATTCTGACAGTCCTTGAAATTGTATTCTCACACAGGCCTGGATCGCTAGCACGCACATGCAAGCACATAACTGTTTACTTCGTTAAGCTTTGCGCTTTGTGCGTTGTTTATATTTCGTCTGATCTGTAAGATAAACTCCCTAAGGAGACATACACTTTAAAATGAAATATTTCCTCGGAGGCAAAATTGGAATATTGGCGACAAAATTTTATATGTTAATTGACTAGCTAATGTTACAGAATGAGAAAAGACTAAGGCATTTCAATTTAACTAGTATTCAAAAGCTTCAAGACCTGCTTACATGTCGAAGGTTGGAATGACGTGCTATTTGAAGGGAATAAATCAAACATATGCCTTTACACAACTACGTTTTTTACTTCTATAACAGACGTATATGATTTAAGTTTATGATCTGAATGTACGTTTATGCTTAACGAAATAAAAAAACAATATGTTGTTTTATAAATAGAACTGTGTTAAAATAAAAAATATTTATATAGGGCTTCATGTTAAATATGGATGTAACGGCTGACCTTTCATAGCACTATGAAAGTTAAAAAAATGACTTTCAATCCATATATTTACATTTTTACTATAGAAAAATTGCTTAACCTCATTTATATATTTTTCAATCAGTAGTTTATTACCTGCGTTTGTATATGTGTCGTCATTTTAACGACATTGGCGGAACAGTCCAGCTTGAATAAAATTGGCGCCAATGATAATAATTAGTCATTTGAGCGTTTGACACAAGGGCGATCTCCATGTTATTCGAAGCGGCGCGACAAGTCTCTCATTGAACAAGCTTGATATATGACGTCATAATTAAACCACGTGCTACGTCTCGAGAACCGTTGCTTTCGCACTTTTATGAAAGACATTTTTGCTGGTAATCTTCATATAGTGGGTTGCAGCGCAAATGTAAATATATAGATATATATTGCGTAAATCAAAGAGAAAGCAAAGTCTAAGTGATTCTCACAAGAATCATATTCTTCATTTAACTAGGCTGGTTTAAGCTCGTCAAACCAAAATTGTTTATGACGCAATATTCTAAATTTAGATTGAAATTCTATAAATGAAGCTTGTTTGGCGTAATCCGACATTTATTGCCAATCCAAATATTTCGATATCACTGGTTAACGCGTTATAGTCATGCCCCGGGAAACGAGTTCCAGGCTTATCTGGTCATCTGGCTCCAGTGTGCAGTGTTTACGGTATAATTGTCCTTTTTCCAGATAGTGGTACATGATTTAGCCGCGGGTCATGTTCTAGATAATCCTGGGAGAGAAATTCAGTAATGGATGTATGTTTATCCCCACCATTGGCTTAAAACACGTGACTTACGTCAGAGATGTTTACCAGCGACGCTGTCTGATATTGTGTGTAATGTTTTTCGTGAATAAGGTTAGGCGATGACGCCTATGGGTAAATTGTATTTACGGTCGATTTGGGAGCTTAAGTTATTTTACTGTATATTTGTGTGTTAGCTAATAGTTGGCAACACATCAAAAAATGTCTCTTTGATATGTTATTGGATTTGAATATATTCATTGTCTGAACGTCTAGATACTTTTTGTATGTCTTCTTGCAATTGACGTCCACGTTTATAAAGTTCAATCCTATTGTCCAATGTAACCGTTCTGATTTCACAGAGATCCGAATTCACTGCAGACCCATTCATCACCGGGCTCTGGAAGTTCATTTCTTCAGCACTAGCAAATAACGGTGAAGATTAAGAGCTGCAATTTAGAACAAAAACACATTA